>OY992515.1:5689146-7152867 GCA_963921215.1 Scoparia ambigualis | reverse complement strand
GTGAATCTCTCTCAAGGAAAAGTAATACAAGATAAAAAGAAAATTGGTATCTTACCAAGAAATGAGTCAATAATTTGTTTATAAACATTCTTTATAGTATAGAATAGAGTTAGCATTCGTAAGTATCTGTAAACTTGTTTATTGACAAATGCTAATGAATAGACAGGGAGCATTTGCCACTTTTCAAGGGTGGCAGTTCAGAATCTTAAATGATGTCCTCTAACGATTTGTCTAAACAAGTGAAAATTACGATGAAGAATGGTGAAGGTAAAAGTGTATAACGAGTAAAGCAAAGTTTGGAAATGTTTTACGGTCCGGGAGCATTAGCACAGGGTTAGAGCAACACATTCTCGACTAACTGCCGAAATTAATAAGCAATCTATTTGTTAATTATTAATCTGTCTGTTGTTTTGCATACTAGAGTTAGTTTAACTTCTTACTCTAGTAGGAAAAACAACAGACAGATTAATTAATATATTTCGGTCGTAAATGCACAAGTAACAGATAACAATACAATATGATGTGTCATGCATGTTAGAACTTGAAAGGTGTGACTTTCGAGTAGTGTAGCAACATTCTTATTCTTATACATATTTTAATGCCAATGTTGTTGACATTGAATGTGGCTTTCAAAGTAAAAAGTAAATGTTGATGAATTTCGGCGGGCTGGATAAGAGCCACGGTAGCTAAGTTGGCAGAGCACCTGACCCGGAATGTCAGAAAGGTGCAGGTTCGAATCCGGCTTGTAAGTTTTTTTTCAAAATTTACCATTTTTTTTTTATTAATTAATGTGACTGTGACATCTTTAATATACTTAAATAAAATTAAAACATACCTGCAAATTCTCCAACTCCTTCTCCGCAGTGGCAGCCAAGGCTATCAGTCTCTCAGTCTCCCTCTTCTCCAAGTCCAGAAAATAGTGAGCATCCTTAACCACCTCCTTCGTACCATTCTGTTCAACGTTCACACCGTTCACTTCCTTAACTGAATCGTTCAAGTTTATCACAGATACACCGTTTGTCACATTCACTACACTCGCGTCTACCACCTCAGTCTTCGGGCTTGGAATGTCTTCGGGTTTTTGAGGTGAGAGTTCCGCCTTCAGACTCTTTTTTGGTGATAAGATGGGCAATTGCGCGCGGAACTCTGGCCTCAAATGCCTGAGAACTGGTAGAGAGACGCCCGTATCGACGCCTTCACCGTTCGGACTAGTATACAAGTTTTCACTTTCAAAGCTGTTGGACTTCTTTGGTGTTACGAATCTGTCGCTCTGGCAGTTTAGTGACTTTTCCGTCAACACTTTGGGGTCGTCTTCTTCGCTTTGGCTCCTGACCTTGTGCCTTTTCTGGTTGAAGAAGCCCTGTGCTAACGCTCCCGGACCGTACAACCTCTCAACCCTCTGCTGAATAAAACTCTTCATGGGGCTCGTTAATTTCTCACCATTCTCTTTAGTAATCTCCACTCGCTTGGACACGCCGTTTGAGGATATCGTGTAAGACTCCGAGGTATACCTCGTCTCTTTACCATTGGTGACTGTCTTCCTGAAATTCGTCTCCGAATAACTGGATTTGAAGGTCATCTCTTTCGCGTTGTCCACCTCATCAGATTTCTGGTGGAGCATTGAGGTAGCGAAGGTTTTACTCTCGCTAGATATGTACGGGCGGCTGGCAGTGGTCATGTTGGCGCCAAGAAAGTCGTTCTTCAGCTGTTTGTTCTCGGCCGCCATGTAGACATGCAGCGGTGACGTCGCTAGATACGGATCAGTGTGCGCCTTTGAAGGCGCTTTCGCTGTCAAATCCGTCCTTGTATCATGTGGCCCAAACGTTGGAACCAACAGTTTGTTCGCGCTCACCGGTACTGGTACCAGCAAGGAGTTGTTCTCACTTTTATATTGGTACGTGTGTGTAATTGGTCTGATGGGAGAGGCTTCCCTGCTTTTATTGATGTCCTGCCGCAACTTTGAATCGTATGTGGTTAGATTCGTGTACCCGTTGACGGAGCAAGCCAGGTTCAGATAGCTGGGCTTCTTGTGCAGAACTTCGTCCCGTTTTTTGTGATGACCGCGGGATCGGTGACTGCCCGCGTCTAGGTGAACCTTCGGCGGTGGTTTCAGGAGGTGTTCTGATCTCTTTGGCGTGGGCGTCGGGTCATCGGGGGTGCGGATTGGCGTCACTGTAGGGGTTGGGTGCTGGCTGACTGTCGGCAGGTTAGACGCCACCCTCTCTTGGAATCTGGAGTTGAAGTCACGGATACGACTGGTGGTGGAAGATGGTGTGAGGAGATTCAAGCTTCCGGATGTTGTATCTGAAAGGAGAATTATTGCAGTTGATTAATCTGACCGGGAGTTTTGATGATTGCTTTAGTTCCTACTTTTTGGGCAATTTAAAGGATGTCATGTTAATGAAAACGAGAAATGATTGCTTTATTTATTTAACTAATTTACCAATTTTAGATATTTATTTATTTACCATTACCAATTACATTCCTTAAATTGAAATCTGGTGACTAACAAACAAGGTGTTTTGTCAATTTTGCTCTACAAATTCTAGTCTTTGTTAACTAAGATGATAAGATAGATAGATACTGTTCTTCCTGATATTTTATTTTTTTAGAACTGTTTTTATATTTATTAAACCCAGAGACATAAAAATAAAATACCAACAACTTGTTGTGTACCTATGTTATCAAATTTTACTAAATAAGTACCTAAATGAATTTAAATAGAGTAATTACAATAATTATAAACCATACTGTGGAAACATACAACAAATAATGATTTAGCAGTTCTAGTGTGGCTTCATCATCACATCATCTCATTATGAGACTGTGAGTATCATCTCATTATGAGATTGTGAGTGATGATTAGACAGAAGGACACTCACTTCCACTTCACCCAGAATACTCAACTAGGTACTGAGAAACTGGCAATTTTATTAACTGTTGGGACACAACCACAATAATAATGCTATGTTGTTATGGCAACAGACTTAGGTAATAAAATATTCACTATATTTTCTAGCTTGCCAGGTAAAATTAAAACAAACCTTGCTACAATCTCATTATGAGATTGTGAGTGATGATTAGACAGAAGGTGCGAAAGCACACTCACTTCCACTTCACCTAGAATACTCAACTAGGTACTGAGAAACTGGCAATTTTATTAACTATTAGGACACAACAACAATACTAACACTATGTTGTTATGGCAACAGACTTAATAAATCATTTACTATAGGTATTTTTAGCTTGCCAGGTAAAATTAAAACAAACCTTGCTACAAACTAAACAGCATATTTATTATCTTTATTTACCCCCAACAGGGAATGGATTCCAGTACCTTTGGGTTTGAAATCAATGGTTTAACCACAAGACCACAGATGCGACCATAAATTTAGTAATAGATATGAGTAATAAATAAAGCATAGCAATAATTCATAATTTTACCTAAAATATGTGACTTTAAATTTACCATTCAATAAAAATTTGTATGTAACAATTTTGAGCACAATTTGTAGCAATTTGAATGTAAAAATGTACTCACAAGGTAAAAATATAAGAAAATAATCACACATTTTGAGACAACAACTATAATTAAAATTAACTGAAACACATGTTGTTTTTCAATGTTAAAATAGAATTGTGATTTATATTTTATCATAAGGTTGTTGTTTATCTTATCAAACGATTATGTATGCTTGCCTTATCTGAAAACAGTTGTAATAAACATAGTAAATGCTAAACCTGTGTAGTGATAGGTCGGGCTGAACTGGAGATTCCATAATTCAAAACACCTTAGTCTGGTTAAACTGCCAAAGACCGAACCTTCATCTTACCAGCTCATTTACCTGTCTGATTCTGAAACTTTTCTTGTCTATGTTTTCTCAAGAAGACATGAATGTGGACATTTTAAGCAAAATTGAGGGAAGTGACTACATGGCCAAAGATGGAAGTACACTTCACCTTGAATTCTCCTACTGTGCAACTGGCTATTTATTCTCTGACTGTTGGAACACAAGAATACTAGTAACAGAGTTGTTATGGCAACAGATTTAGATTGGTGTGAGCTGGTAAAGCGGAATTAGAACAAGTCCTATCAACTAACAAATCAAATCTAATTTGTTTTTCCAACATTTTGTTATCTTTAATGTAACCTCCTCTTAGGGATCGAAGTTAAATAGTTATTAAAAGTAATTCCGTTCCTCAATATCTGCCAACAGTTTGCCAGACATTATCTAATATTTTGTCATTATTTGAAGTTGCATATCATTCTGTTAGTTGAATAGTACTACACTATAAAAAAATAGCGATATGTAGATTAGATCACAATCACACATCCTGACATAACTGTGGATTCCACCAACTCTTAAATGATGTCTCATACATACAAATGATAAAACGTCAGTAAGTATACAAACATGACATTATTATTTAAGCAAGTATTGATTTTATTGTCCTAATTGTATTGTACTGAATAAATTGTTTTTATCTTTTATCTTAAGCCGTTTCGTGTAGCAGCTCATTAAAAGAATACTACCACCCTTTGGGTGTCGTAAAAGGTGACTAACGGACAAAAAGACTGCTCATACACCCAACAGCATAGAGCGGTAATGGGCTCTTCACCTGTCACGCTGAGTAAATGTGCAGCCCTTATTTGGTGAGCTGTGGAGTGTGGCAGTGGATTGCTTTAGCTGTCCTCTTTGCCTAGTCTCTGACTAACCCTTCGGGGATAATAGTCATTGTTATACGTATGTATATGTTGTCTTATCAAATCTTTATTGAATTTATCCTTGATCCTAATATTTAATCCTGATAATTAACTAGGTATGTAAAATTAACAGTCAGTCACAGTCAAATCAGCATATAGGTATCAAAGTATAGTATATATAAGGTGACTGCTAGAAACCGCAAAAAACTTCTAGGGCTGGTCAGGTCAAGTGTTTTAAACATGACAAAAATGACAAAAAAGAAATTCGTGTTTTTTTTATTTTTTATTAAATAATTCATTTTGTAAATTTTTATTAGAAAGTCTTTGAGTATCTAATTAATTTTAAACCAATAGCATAAGAAAAATAAAATTAAAAACAATTAAAAATAACGATTATTTACAACGCGCGGGCAATGAACGGCTGGCCGGCCGACTGTTGACCCGTGCGCGTTGTCAGCTGGGCGATAAGTACCTACGTTAGTCTGCAATATTTTGAAATGTGCGTAGGTATAAGGTGCAGTTAAGTCCAACGACTATCGATAGCATCAAGTTATGTTATGGCCACATTTTAACTCTAATTATGATAAGTGTTATTATGATGTATGAACGTAATTTCAATTCAATCCTAGTAAAAATCGATCACACCACACATTATGAGAAGTTACAATTATCTTTCCTTACAAATGAAAGATCAATGGGTAGTTTTCTAATGCCGCGTCCGTACGCTAAGCACTTGCCGCTAACTCCAAACCAAATGACCAGATGATCATTCATGTCCACGACAACTAAACAGCCTAAAGCATTGTGATAATAAGTATCAGTCTTACCTATTTATTTACACTAAATTAAGTTAAACTAATGTCTCGCAATAAAGGCAACGTTAATACCTAAAAAGCTGTGTAATTAATAGGTGTCGGTAGGTACTTACATGGTGTTAAATAGCATTCCAGTTTATTACATCAGCGAACAGGAAAGGTGATAAGCTTCCCATCACACATAGCAGGCTTTGGACTGTCAAACTAATGTAATAATAATTAAATAAAAGTGAAAACCTGTGCTAAAATTTCGTAAATAAATTAAAATTTATTAAAGGACGAACTAAAATAACTTTTGTGATCGGCACATGATTATTATTACACTAATTCGGCGTGTTTAAAAGTTCATCACCTATGTATTTACAAGTCTTATTTACACCTTAAAACTAAAAAACTCTCTCTTCGTTTAAGCGCATAGCACCACTTACTACCTCGTCACTCTCACGATAGCAAAATAGCATCTCAAGATTTGCTGGTTCGTATACCTAGGCATTTTTACGCACACGCGACGCGACGCGAATGCACCAGAATGCATAAGTTGACTGCCGAAAAAATCAAAGCAGCCGTGTGTAGGTCACGTGATTAGGGTTGGCACGCACAAGGAAATAAAACCATTACTTACTTAGATCCTAGAAGTTACTGACATGTCAAAACTTTGGCCTTTTGTTGATAACAAACTCTTTCACATTTTTTTTACAAACATGAATAGACAAACTTAAATAATTAAAGCTATCGTCCAAACTTGCATATTAAGCGAATTTACAATTATAAAAGTTATTAGATTAGATCAATAATTTATCTGTTAATTTTTATTAGTTAATTTGGTAAACCAAAAAACTTATACTATCAAGTAAATGTTAATAAATCTGGATTATCTGGATATTGAATTGCAAATAGAAAAAGAAAACAAAAACTTTAATTATCTATAACCACAACGCACCAGCAGGTTTACATTGTACACAAACTAACACACTTGGAATATCAATTCTAAGATTAACATGTTACTGTATTGACTACAGTTTTATGGGATTTGTTGTGTTGGTCATAAAAATATCCAAAAATGTTTGCTCGTAAAAGTTTAAAAGGATCATAACATAATGGTTAAACAAGCTACTGATGGTTATGATTGCGATTCAAACTGGTACGCATCGCATCACTACTAGTGCGACTAGCTGTTTTTGGTCTGCATCACGTGAATTCAGAATTAAGAAAAATAAATCAACAACAAAATTGGGTCTTTTTATGTGGATGCTACGTAGGTACTTGAAATCAATTTATTAATTATTCGCGCCACCGTTTCTTTTTTCTAATGAACAACGTTTTTCTTTTATCACGAATTCTTATCTTATTAACATTGAGATTTTAAAACGTCGAAAAAAGTTTACTACCTCAGATGGGAATCGAACCCACATCCTCCGCAATCCGGGAGGCGGGCGGCGTTAACCACTCCGCCATCTAAATATTTTTTGACATGTCAAAATTTTTCAACGCATTTGACTTGTGTTTTAAGCAACAGTGTGTCATCAAACCTCTTTCACTTTACATCCATTACACAATTTACACACGATATAAATTACGAATTCGAATTCATATCGAAAAAGAACCGCTCATAGTTAGCGGCAGCCCTAAATAGATATGGATCGTCGCAAGCGTCTTTGAAGAAACGCCGCCACACACAGTGTTGCCAAATTGACGGATTTCTCGTCAGATCTGCCGGACTGCATGCGAATGTACGCATGACTGTGATCTGCTGTCTCTTTCCAATTCTATGAATATGAAAGAGACAGAGTCATTCTCATCGCAGCGGCACCAACTTTACGACTTTAACTTGGAGAATCGCACTGTTGTGGCACTGCGCTGCGCTGTCTGTGCTGAGTCAGTCACTGAACTCACTGATTCTCATGCGCAGCAAGTGTGTTCAGTTTCCTCGGGGAAATTTTGTTGTGTAGTGTAGGTACCTAGTTGTGTTGTGGTATGTGCGGTGCATTTGTGTATGCGCGATTAAACTAATAACTAGTATGAGTTAATTAGTGAAGGATTAGTATTATAATGAATAGGCTATCGTGAATAAAGTAATCAGTTCAGTAACAAATTAATGATTTGAGTAACAAATGGGTGTTAAGTCGTATTAAGACTTGTAGGTAGAATAGGTGGTGTTGTTTAAGTAAACACGTTGAATAAGTGTAATAATAAATATGTGCCGATCACAAAAGTTATTTTAGTTCATCCTTTAATAAATTTTATTTTATTTAAGTACGTAATTTTGGCGGAGGTTTAATTTTTATGTAATATTACATTAGTTTGAAAGCCTGTTAAGTGTGATGGGAAGCTTATCACCTTTCCTGTTCGCTGGAATAAACTGGAATGCTATTTAACACCATGTAAGTACCTACCGACACCTTTAATTACACAGCTTTTTAGGTATTAACGTTGCCTTTATTGCGAGACATTAGTTTAACTTAATTTAGTGTAAATAAATAGGTAAGACTGATACTTATTATCTCAATGCTTTAGGCTGTTTATTTGTCGAGGACATGAAAGGTCATCTGGTCATTTGGTTTGGAGTTAGCGGCAAGTGCTTAGCGTGCGGACGCGACATTAGATAACTACCCATTGATCTTTCATTTGTAAGGAAAGATAATTGTAACTTCTCCTAATGTGTGGTGTAATAGATTTTTACTAGGGTTGATTTGAAATTACTTTCATACACTTATCATAATTACAGTTAAAATGTGGCCATAACATAACTTGATGCTATCGATAGTCGTTGGACTTAATAACTGCACCTTATACCTACGCCTAATTCAAAACATTGCAGACTAACGTAGGTACTTATCGCCCAGCTGACAACGCGCACGGGTCAACAGTCGGCCGGCCAGCCGTTCATTGCCCGCGCGTTGTAAATAATCGTTATTTTTAATTGTTTTTAATTTTATTTTTCTTATGTTATTGGTTTAAAATTAATTAGATACCCAAAGACCTTCTAATTAAAATTTACAAAATGAATTATTTAATAAAAAATAAAAAAAACACGAATTTATTTTTTGTCATTTTTGTCATGTTTAAAACACTTGACCTGACCAGCCCTAGAAGTTTTTTGCGGTTTCTAGCAGTCACCTTATATATGAAGCGTGCCGCGATAGCGGCCGGCGAAGCGCCAGAAACGACTTTTTGTATGTGCGACGTTTTTTTACGAAACACAAATATTCAGTGAAATCCTCTGCAAAATGTCTTGTTATAGCTACACTGTTTGATTAGCCTCTGAGTAAGCCGATGAAGGTTATACAAATACTTTGAAACCTTGGCCAAAAGCAAATAAAGATTTGCACATTAAGCAAGGTTTGAGTATTACCAGAAACATACATTTTCTTAAAATACTTTATTTAGCTGACACACTCTACTTTTAAACCCTTTGCGTGCTAGCTACGAGATAACTCGTAGTGCGTGTCTTTAGCATGGTGCCAACTACGAATATATTCGTAGATTTTGTTGGGCCTCCTATACAAACATTTATTTATTGGCACTACACGTAAGGTCGGATTTTGAACGTTTGGCATTAGCAAAAAAAACACATGATTAAATTAAAGATCAGACTTTTAACGGAAAAAAGATATGACATGACAAACATAAGGTACTTAGTAGTAGTACAAACAAACAAAGGAAGACATAATTACGTCTTTTCTGCAGTAGGAATACAAAATTTAGCTGTAATAAGCTTTAAAACAATCAACTACACGTAACGCCAGAGTTTTTGGACATAATGTGCAAAAATAACTTGTTTCTTTGCGTTATAGCCTACGGGATTTATGTTCTACTATGCCAGGTACGATTTATCTCGTAGCTGCTTATATGTATGACGGCATACAGTATAAATATATCAAAATATTCTGGCGCTGAAAGGGTTAAAATTGCGCGAAATACACAGATATTCTAATTATAATATTTAAGTGAAAGTAAGCAAATGTTCTTCAGTACTCTTAAAACATACAGGATTATATTTCTTTATATAGGTACTTAATTGAGAAAACCTTAAATTGGTCACTAAACAATTTGAATTGCTGACAAGTTAATAAGCAAAGATTAGTGGCTTTAGTAGTTTTGTTCAAATCATTTTTAAGTACATTTACAAGCTGTGTGACGTTAAAGAGTTAGTAGCATGTTACCATAAAAAAAACTGAAAGTGTAACAGCTCAATCAGTTGAAGATATCTGCTTTAAAATTGAGTTGCAAGATTCCACACGAACAAACATAGATTGCAAGTTAAATAAAAGCTTGTAAAAAAGATTAATGTCAAAGTGTTACTAATGATCAATGCGACAACATAATCATTGTGACTGTATCACAGGTTAAATATAGACTTATTTAGGTAAATAGTACAACTTTAGAGTTTACATTTACTTACATTCATAAAACATCGAAAGAGCTATTAATACAAAAGCAACTAACTAGATGTTTAAAAGATGCTGTATAGAAAGTAACGAAGCAAAAACAGAAACATTAATAAATACGTATACCTACCTACTACCACTGATTCAGAGATTATGGAGAAACGAGTTTATTATTGTATTACTCATCTTCTCTTGAATGCTATTTCTAAAAACGGCTTCTCATCTTGGTCGAAATTAGGAAAAGAACGTAAAATATTACAGAATCTCTAAATCCGTTAGAAACTTACATTTTGCGCATAGAAGTTTTAAAAAAAAGAAGCAGGTAGAAAACATGGGCAAACTTCAAAACAACATTTAGGACAAAAAGTACGCCACAAGGAACGAACAAAACTCACTAAACTCACCAGTTACACAGAAATCACAGAACACACAACAATTAAACACACAAAGTTTATGAATACTAACTATTAATCGCACTTTAAATTCACCGAAAATTTATTTATGACATGACATCACATTTCATTTCACAAAGGGGATACGTCAAACTTTTTACTTTTTTTTCTTTATAGCGAGACGTCGACCGGTGCGCGTGTTTGCGGCCAGTCTGAACACGGAGCGTTCCGTTTCACGGTCAGCAAGTTGCACGTAATCGATGTTTATTAATTTATTCAAAATACCGTTTATTGCGTTCTTTTTATCACGATAGACTCATGGCTAATAAATTTATATGGTTTTATCTTATCTAAGGGTTTTATAGATGATAATGCTGACTTTTTCTGACGCGTATTCATCTGTATTCGACGGCGGTTTGGCGACAATGACCGGACTTCAACAGATGCGAGTGGGCTAAACGAGGTTGTGTGTCTATGTGTGCATTATATTTTCGCTTGTGATTTGCATTTTGCAACCTGCATTGTCTGTCCGCGACCCACTTAAGTATATGAATGTTGAATAAGTATAAGTCTACCTGAGCACACACAGAAGAATTTTATTATTGTTTATTTATTGACATCGAAGTTACAATTTTTCGTGAACTCAGTTTCCCTGGGGCAAGCACAGTATAAAGAGCAGTGCCTGGGGGCAGATTTTTACCATCCCAAAAATAAATTATTATAAATGAACTATGTGGCAACTGTGGTCACATTTTAATTTTTTTGAAAGGCTTGTGCTATGTATTTACGTATAAATAAATAAACTTTAGAGCTTTGGGCAACAGGATTTACAGCACACAGGGAGATGGGCCACAACCCACCACGCTGGCCCAATATGGGTTGTTGGATTTTAACGACTGCTATCTAACAGCAACAACTGGGCCCAACGGCTTTAATTTGGGTGACCCATCCAGTGACCTGCCATTGCGGAACTTGCTGAACTGCAGTGCGAGCACGGATCTTTTATCGACCGATAAAGTGACATTAGACGTCGACAAATTGACATCGGCAGTACTTGAACTGTGAAATTTTATTGTCTAATGTCACTTTATCGGTCGATATAAGATCCGTGCTCAGGGGGCTGGCACGGTAGCAAACCGAACGCTGCGCCATTGAGCTAGAGCTAAGGACCTAGTACCTACCTCCTTATTTAATCTACTTACATAGAATTGATGAATACATGCAAGTTTCATATACCAGAGTCGAGTCAAGTCAGTTTGTAAGGATAAGTCATATATGTATGTATGGGTAAAAAACTGTGCAATAAAAGTGCGACGCTCCGACACATCCCCGGTAATACATATATCGAATGAAGCAGATTTAAACAAGATCAAATAGGTTTCTTTTTATGTTTTAATTTGTATTTTTGTTTTATAGTTTTTAATTGTGCCGTTGTTACTTTAATTTTATGTATGAATGAATTATTGCTTGTACTATTTATTTTATTGTATCTTGTGGAGTGCGACTTGTTTGAGTATAATCGAATTATTGGGACTGATCTCATTTTTGACGACTTCTGTTTATTATTGTTGCATTACATTGACGCCATGTTGTTGTTTATTTTTGTGGGCCTCTTGTTGACTTTTTTATGCTCATATTACTACTTTATAAGGATGAATTTACCAATGAACTATAATTTTCCATTTATTTAATTTAAAAATGGCTGCTAGTAATTATTTATCAGTGTATTATCAGAATGTTCGCGGTTTACGCACAAAGACCAATACTTTCTACCGAAATATGATGCAGGCCGAGTATGATATTGTTTGTCTGAGCGAGACCTGGCTTTTGCCAGGAATTTATGACATGGAGCTTTTTGACACGCGCTATAATGTTTATAGACATGATCGCGATTATTTATCTCGCGGGGACAGTCTCGGTGGCGGGGTGCTTATAGCAGCACGCCGAAATCTATCTGTGCGTTCATTTCGCGTTATCTCGATGCCTGGTGCTGCCGCGGAGGTTATTGAGGTGTCATTTGAATTTGAATCCTCATCCAAACCTAAACGATTCCGTGTTTTCTGTGGCTATTTTCCACATTGCAATCTTCAATTTGACTGTCTGTGTAATTTTTTTGAAGATGTATCTGACTTTGTTGTTAACAATCCGGACGATCATTGTCTTGTTTTGGGTGACTTTAATGTATCTTCAGCTCAATGGACTCGCATTGGTTGTGATTCAAATATGAGTATCTCGTTAAACAACTGTGATAAACTAACACAAGTGTTGCGAAGTTTTCTGAGTTTTAATAATTTAAAACAATACAATGGTATTCTCAACGCTTGCAATAGAGTTCTGGATCTTGTAATTTGTAGTGTGGACTGTGTAGTTGCTCAGTGTAAGGAGCCATTGACATATGAGGACTCTCACCATCCTGCCTTGGTAGTGCATGTAAAGTCCTTGTCTCAGTATATGCTTCGGTCTGTGCCACGTACTGTACGTCTGTTTGCAAAAGCTGAATACGACAAAATAAACAGTGAATTGATGTGTATTAATTGGCAGGTTTTAAATGAGTGTAAGGATATCGATGTAGCCGTGGCTAAGTTTTATGAGATCTTAAATGATGTTATCTTAAAGCATGTTCCTATCAGAACATTTCGATGCGATAATCGTTACCCGCCATGGTTTTCGTCCGCTCTTATTAAGATTATTAAGGAGAAACTGAAGTTTCACAAGAAATGGAAAGTTTATGGTCGACAGGGTGACTTTAATGCATTTTGTCTTTTGCGTGAGCGGCAGAAGCGGGTGCAACGGGAGTGTTATAATAGGTTTATTTGGACAGCAGAACAAAAAATAAACATTAATTGTAAATATTTTTGGACCTTTGTTAAATCGAAAAAGTCTTCTTCCAATTTACCGGATACAATGTTCCTCAATGACAGTGTTTCAGGGGATGGGGGAGCTATCTGCAATATGTTTAATTATTACTTTCACTCTGTTTTTGAACCTTCTGTTCCTGACTCTCCGTATACATCGCAGACAGGTGTTTCTAACCCGTTGACTACAATTAGCTCTATTAACATTTCAACGGATTTAGTGAAAAAATATGTGGAGACCCTTGATATAACAAAAGGATGCGGGCCTGATGGGATTCCGCCAATATTCCTGAAAATATGTCGCGATTCTCTGGCTCTCCCCTTATCCTTATTATTCAATTTCTCTTTGTTGAGCGGAAAAATGCCAGATTTATGGAAATAGTGTCATGTCATTCCTATTTACAAGTCTGGTGATAGACACAATATCCAGAATTACAGGCCAATAACTAAATTAAGTACTATCCCAAAACTTTTCGAAAAAATTGTTTACGATACAATATTCCCAATTTTACGGCCCGTAATTGTTGATCAGCAGCATGGCTTTATCAACAAGAGATCCACTGAAACCAATCTCTGTGAATTTGTTCATCGGGTGACAGTAGCAATGGATCAGGGTTGTCAGGTGGATGCCGTGTACACAGATTACTCCAAGGCATTTGACAAAATTTCGCACTCTATTCTCATACATAAGATTTGTGAGGTAGGTATACACGGTGATCTTCTTCGATGGTTTGAATCTTATTTAAGGCAACGCAGTCAGGCAGTTACCGTCAGTGGTTTTTGTTCAACGTTTGTACCGGTATCGTCAGGGGTGCCTCAGGGCTCTCATCTCGGTCCCCTTCTGTTCAATATATTTGTTAATGACGCAGTTTCTATTATTAAACATTCTGACATACTTATTTATGCTGACGACATGAAATTTTTAAAAAATATTAAATCTTCTAGTGACTGTCTCTTATTACAAAATGACCTTGATGAACTTTGTGCCTATTGTGTAAATAATCATTTGACTCTTAACCCTAATAAATGTAGTACGATTACGTTTTCCCGGAAATCGAAACCTATTAAATACAATTACCATTTAAATAATGAATGTCTCAATAGAGTCTCTGTGATAAAGGATTTAGGTATTCAATTGGACTGCAAATTGACATTTAGCAATCATGTTGAACATATAACTGCCAAGGCATACCGAATGCTTGGATTCGTGTTTAGAACTGGCAAAGACTTCAAACATTGTTCCACTCTTTTGCTGCTATACAGTTCATATGTCCGTTCTGTATTAGAATACGCGTCCACCGTCTGGAACCCACAATATGTGGTTTATATTGGCGCGATTGAAAGGATTAATAAGAAGATGCAAAAGCACTTAAATTTTAGGGCTTCTAGAAATGGTGAAGTGTCTCCTATTGTGCCATCTCTTTTGGACCGTCGTTATGAGAGAGATCAAGTCTTTCTCTACAAAATTCTGAGAAATCATATAGATTCATCTTTTTTGCTAAGCAATATTAAATTAAGATGTCCTCGTGCAGGTTCGCGTTCCACAAAACTTTTTTCAGTTCCTCTTACTAGGACCAATTACGCAAGTAATAATTTTATATTCAGATCATGCAAATACTATGACACTAAATTAAACTCAATTGATATCTTTAATTTAAATTTACAGTCCTATAAAAAACTTGTGCGAGAGTTGACTTGCAATGTATGACCATTTATTCCACTTTCAATTGTAACTGTTGCGTTATTTTGACATTTTCTATTCTTAATTTTAATTTGTTTATTATTTTAATCTAATCTTAAATTTAATTATAATTTTTGTTTTTATATTAAGTATTTGAATTTTGTGTCATTTTGTTATAATTTTACATGCAATTCAATTCAATTTAATTCCATTTAATGTATGTAATCACTTTTAATTTTTTATTCTTTGGTTTTGTAAAATTAACTTATTTAATTTTATTGATATGTCTGTTTTGTATAATGGTGGAAACTTTACTGATTTATGTGTTTTGTTATGTGTCTTTTGTATGTATTATTAAAATTGTCTGTTTCCCTAATAGTAATAAATAAATAAATAAATACCAACATAAAGAAGTCACATCTAGAGGATATTTTTTATGTTATTATGAAATACCATTGATTACAACCATACAAATAGTACACAACACAACACATTCCAACACATAGAAACAGGAAATAAAGAAAACACAGAGCGAAATGAGAATAGCAGTTTAAATTTATTGCGTAAAACTAAATAAAAAGATAAATAATGTACTCGACTCCTCTGATACTTACAAATGAAAATGTAGATCGAAATACTCTGACTGCAAATATACGATATAAATGCGCATGCTCAAATAATGTAACTATAAAATGCAAGACCACGATGAACGTAGTGAAATATCCAAAATTACCTGAGAAATCCGTGCTCGCGTCGACGTCTAACGAACAGCTGCCGATCGAATCCACGGACTTATCCATAACTTTAACGGTCAAATCTTTAGAGCAGTCCTTAAGCAAATCAGTCTCTTTCACTTCAATCTCATAAATACCGATACTGTCCAGATCGTTGTCGAGATTTCTAATATCATTAGATTTGGGAGAAACAGTCGAACTAGGTAATTTTATATCAGTCTCGTCAGTATTAATGGTCAGTATAGAATCAGGTTTCAGACAGTAATCACCAGGAATGTTCTTCTCCAATATAAGAGTGCTCTGACTAGTAAAATTACTGCGTATTGGCTCAATGTATTCTACTTCGTCGTCGTCAATAGATATGCGATTGGTATTTCCGCTAGGACCATCTATGTCCTTCGCGTCTTTAGGGACCGCGTCTATAACTGTCTGCGTTTTAATTAGGCTTTTATAGTAATGGTTTTCGAGCTTCTCTAATTGTCTTTTAGCGTCCGATTGCCTTTTGTGCACAGAGTCTATAATAACAGGCACGTTAAGCAGGTCAGGTGTCTTCTCCCTCCGATTATCACGTCTGAACAGAGGTGAATCATCACTTTCCAGTTCGAAACGCTTGTATTTCGACGAGCAGTAATCGTCTATCGATGACGTATCCGATTTCTTAGAATCAAAGAAAGTGTCGAGGGAGAAAAACGATTTCCGCTTCTTTTTTGGTTGGCTGGTTTTGTCAAAGCTTGTGGGACCACTGTAATGGTTCGCCGTCTTGTAGTTCTGCACGCAAACACTGCTCGTGTTCACTAGAGATTTGGGTCGAGATTCCTTCGGCAGACTTAGGGGTGTACGGTTCGAGTCGATCTTTCGCGAATCCAAGCTGAGCGTTTTCCGAAACCTCTCATTCAGGTTCGCTAGTAAGACGTGCCTTCGTTCAGCTGACTTTGGGGTGATATTGTAAGAGCTCTTGCTGCTGCACGGCTGGTTATTTGGAATGTGTTCTGTGTACTTAAACTCAATATCGTTCTCCGAATAGTCTCTCTTTTCCTCCGCTTTCCCGTAAGGCTCTGAGGGACATAGAGAGGGCTGTCTATTCCCGGGCCGATGGAACGAGAAAGACCCTCGGTCGGAGGAACTCTTCTTCCTATCACATATGCAATTGTCAGCGCAGTTCAGCCTGATGCATCTCTTTTTTTCCGGCTCCAATGAAACATCGTGGTGGGACGGAATGTATCTGTCTGGCTTGTGCTTGTGGACTAGCAGATCTTGGCGGATCCTCTCAAGTCGCTCATCACCTTGGAGACCTCTGGTGTACTTCGACTTTGGAGGTCGGAAGAACCGGATGGATCCAGTGGTGTGCGGTTCTGTGGATCTTCTGCGGACGACGGAGGGTGAATCGGATATCTTGTTGACGCCTAGAAGGAGGACGGGCGATTTTTTGTCCTCTTCGTCCGGTAGGTCGCTGGAAAGGGACAGAAGGTTTTTGGTTATTATAAGGTAACGAGTATAAACCCCCCTTAATAAATTTTGTAATTCAATTTTTTTTTATTGTAGCTTTAATTTTATACAATTTAATTAAAGTTAGCCAAATAGCGTGTTTCATTAGAATTAATTTGCGATTTATCATAATTCAATGGTCGATGCGTTAATAAATTGTTCTAATTATAAATTCTTGTAGTTTAACAATTAAACTTTTCATTAATTAGTACACTTCACAGACGTATTACACGTCTGTACATGCCTTTGGACATTCATATAATTGGACGTTTTTCTTAATAGACATAAGTCGTGCAAAGGGTACACTCCTACAAAAAACATGGATTAAAATAGAATTAAGACTTAAAATACGTCTGTAGTTTTTTCCTATTTGTAACTTCAATAAAAGTTTTTTAATAAAAGTATGAGGTTTGTTGCAATTTCGAGATAATAGGATCACACCAACTTGAATTATGATAGTCGTAGGTTAGCGTCACAAGTTTAAATAAGATTAAAGATAAACAGTTAAAAAAGCAGTGCAATTAAAAACAAAACAAAGTGTAACAAAAAGGAAAAAGAAAGCGTTATTAAACAAAACGAAATACTCACACAGTGAAACAATAAACGAACACATCATGTTAGAAACGAAAATATAGTTAAAAACACAAGTTAATAGCTTAAAAACACAACACAATTTTACAAAAAAAATATCAATAAGTAAGTAAGTACTTAAATTAATTTAGTTTTTATAGCAATACAAATAAGCAGCCCGTGACCACGGCCGGTGCAACTCGGTCGAAACTTCGGATATAAAAGTATGTGTAGAATGCCAGTAGTTTTGCGTTAAATCCCGTTAAAATATGTGTGCAAGAGCATTTATTGTTGTATTTAAAAGGTAAGTAGGTACGTCTACGTTTAGTAAATAACAAATAATTACATATGAAAGATTCAGTAGGTACTATTAATTAATAAAGAGATTGCTAACTAAAAAGACTTCAGTGCAAGTCAAGACCCGCGATTATTTGACGTTTGTGTTAATGACAACACAAAAAAAAATATTATTACTTACCTATGGTCTTTTTGACATAAGTAAGGTTTTTCTTCTTGCCTGTGCTCTAAATAATGTGTGGTTGAGTTACATTGTAAGGAGGTTGTGAGTAATAATATAAAATACTAAAAATATTGTTGTCCCCTGTCTTTTTGGGTTGAAATATACCAGTTTACAATAGTTGAAGGGCATTTCATTTAACTAACATTAGTTTGCAACACTATAGGTAGAAGTTTAATAGTACTCTGTATATAGTACGAGTATACCAAATATTACAGTTACATACGAGGTGATAAGTAGTGAGCCTTGAAGCCACCTGGCAAAGTTTATGACCACTGTTTTTTGGGATGAACGTGGCGTGATCTTCATTGACTATCTGGAGAAGGGAAGAACGATCACAAGGCGGATTTATTGGGCCGATTCGACACTGAAGTGAAGACAAAACGCCGCAATCTAGCGATGAAAAAAGTTCTCTTTCACCACGACAACGCACCGGCTCATTCATCTCACGTTGCGACGGCCAAATTGGTAGAATTAGGCTACGAATTGCTGCCACATCCACCATATTCTCCAGATTTGGCCCCCTGCGACTTCTTCCTGTTCCCAAACATGAAAAAATAGCTCGGTGGACGGAGATTCGCGTCGAATGAAGAGGTCATCGCCGCCACAGAGGCCTATTTTGCCGAGTTTAAAAACTCATACTTTTCAGAGGGCTTAAAAAAGTTGGATGATCGCTGGGCAAAGTGTATAGACCTAAAAGGATTACATTGAAAAATAAAACGTAAAAAATTGAAAAAAAAATGTTTTCATTAGTAGGCTCACTATTTATCACTGCACCCTCGTACATACATAGCTTTATGACTATTCCCAAAGAGTTAGTCAGAGACTAGGCAATGAGGACCGCAGAAGCAGTCCACCGCCATGATGGCGGTGTGTGCAGCTTCTGCGTCCACGTTTCACCTGATTACAACTGCATGTGCGGAGCTCAGCTATAATTATACTAGCGGCCGCTTGCGGTTTCACCCGCGTGGTTCTCGTTCCCGTAGGAATATCGGGATAAAAAATATCCTATGTGTTAATCCAGGTTATAAACTATCTGTATGCCGAAGTTCATCCAAATCCATTCAGTAGTTTTTACGTGAAAGAGTAACAAACATCCATCCATACTTACAAACTTTCGCGTTTATATATATTAAGTAGGATAATTAGGATACAGGTTGGCGCAAACGATGCATAATTTCTCAAAATAAACTTACTTAAACTACAAAAAATCGCGGAACATACATGGGGTATTTCCAAGTACAGCTGGATGTCAGGAATCCAAAAAAAAAATCTATTGTCACCGTTTTGGGCCACCTGTATAATTATAGTATTCTTGAGGGTAAAACTTTTACCCTTACTTTTTATAACTTTTACCGTAAAAGCATAGTGGACCGGCAATCTAAAGGTCGTGGGTTCCAATCCCATTCGAGCTTCCTGAGACTGGTTGATTTTTTCTAGTAAACATTTTGAATGCAAAATTTCAATAATAAAGATAGTGTGACCACTTATACAACCTCTAGGAGTCTTCGTGACGGGCAAGGGGATGATAAATAATTTTAATACAAATCAGTAAACAATTAAATACTGCGACAAAATAGGTAAAAGCTCCATTTCTATTTGACATCAGATGGAGAAGGTCATTCGCCCCCTGTTATATTACAAAAAAAAATCGGTACCGCAAAGTCGTTTCCACAATGCGATCAATAATACAATCGCGTGCGAAGTAATGATGACAAATTGCTAAATGAGTACACACGCTAACAAAACGTTAACCTACCGCAAATTGTCAAATTTCTTCAATTCATTTTGAACTTTACTACTTAATAGTAAGGACCAATATTGACAGTTTTGGACCTGCTAACCTGTAACCGTGTCGCGTGGCGGTGAAAGAATACTACCACACCCTACTCTTCCCTACGGTGTCGTAAAAGGCGACTAACGGACTAAGACTGCACATACATCCACCAGCATAGAGCGGTGATGGGCTCACCACCTGTCACGCTGAGCACATGTGCAGTCGCTATTTGGTGAAAACTGGACTACCTATATACTATGCAGAGGGCTGCTTTTGCGGTCCTCATTGCCTAGTCTCTGACTAACCCTTCGGGGATAATAGTCGTGATTATGTATATAGGTAGGTATGTATACATGTGTGAACCTGCTAAGAGATGCCAACGTATCCCTCAAGGTATTATGTCTTTTGTTTTTTTTACTTTTGATATTCGGAGTTTATCGAAGTTCGGAACGCACGCACGTTAAGATTTCGTTTCGGTGACATGATAATTCTTAATGAATATTACATCTTATAGGCTTAAGGGCACTTAGTAAGTAAAAACGGCAAAAATAGCTGTTTTCTATTAGCTGTTATTTAAAAAAAATTTAAGATATTTCCACGGAATACGTGGATATTTCGCACTGAGATGAGACACATTTAGATATTTCGCACTTTTGGGGGTTAAAGTTACTCGCATCCGTAGTTTAACCTAGTAATATTATTCTGTGGTTTTACCCTTGTGACCCCTACACGTGACCCCTGGGTGGTGCTAAATAAGTTTCACTGACTGAGAGGTAGAGCCACGCTGCGTGTTGTAGCACGCATTGGGCCGGCTCGCCCGGCCTCACGAATATTCGGCGTGAAATAATGGCACCTGGTGCTGTTGTGTATCGTCCGGGGAGTGAGGGTTCCCCCCCCCCTCACAATTGATATGGCAGCGAACTAAAATTTAGATTTACCCCAGGGGGGTAGCGACACATTCAGTGTCGGAGAATCCCCCGTCTGAGCGTCCTCGCTCAGGCTATATACCCAACGTATTCTACGTATAGATATCCCCCCCCTCCTGACATCTCTTACTTGCGCTACCCAGGATACAATTCAGAGAGTTGTTAGGTGGGTGTCATGTTCGGCTTTAGTCATATTCTAGTTTGGTCGTATTTATTCCGCTTTAACCATATTATGCATTTGTTCCTCGAGCCGGTGTTTGCGCCTACGTCAGGAAGGATATGTGCGTCCGTCGCCTCGGCAATCTTGAAGATAAGAACCTCTCCATATTATGGCTACACGTCGACTGCCGACGCCATCCTCGCGTCTACGCGTGCCTGTATAGGTGCCACAGCGGTAACAACGGAACTGACCAACTCATCGAGAGCGTCCAAACGCCGACAAACTTCCTTCTCCAACGGATCCCCTCTGCCGAGATTGTGGTATTGGGAGACTTTAATGCCCACCACACGTCGAATGGCTTGGTTCACGCACAACTAATCACGCGGGTAGAGCCGTTTATGACTTCGCTTTGGCCTAGCCTACGCGGGTTCCAGATGTGGAGGGCCATGTACCTTCCTTATTGGACCTTCTGCTGACCTCGCACCCAGACGGCTATCAAGTTTCTGTTGATGCACCACTAGGCTCATCAGACCACTGTCTGATTCGTAGCACTGTGCCTCTCACAGAAACTTAAACGCAACCAGCGGCCAGCCGTCGGGTCTGGTATTATAGGTCAGCGGACTAGGATTGGGGAAGACCGCATATCGGCAAGCGTAGCGTAGAGTAGGACGCCCTCAGACAAGGTGGAGCGACGATCTTCGGAAGGTCAATGATCATTCGATCCATACCGTAATCGGTACCACAACACCCCGTTACATATTGTGACCGTAATGGCATGGCGGTCCGTCGCGCGCGTCGGTAAATCAGCTTCTGCGTGCCATAGAGCAATTTGTTCTTGTTCAATGTCTAGAACTGACGCAACGGGACGCGCAGTATGAATACCTATTATCTATGGGCCTGCGTTGCATAAATATAAATTAATAAATAAAAGATAAATAAAGACTCTGTGGCCGAATGTTAAGAGCTACGAGAGATACGAGAGAAGTGTATAGCCCTGGGACCTAGTTGTCTAAATTCAACATCTATCGCAATCGCTTTCAAATAGAAATTCATTGCTTCGCGAGTTTGATTATTTTAAATAAGCAAACTAACGGAGCAATGTACGTTTACTTCTACATGAAAGCGATTTTGCCAACTTTTTAAAATACAGTGGCATATAGAGGCGAGAATTGTTTTAAATGTATTTCTTAATTCTGTGGTCTCTGCTATGCAACATATACTTATTAATACAATTGGTGAGCTGTAGGAATTCAAAATACGCACGCGGAGTAGATAGTGTTGGCACATAACATTTATCGATACTTTTTAAAACAATTACGAAAGTACATTTCTTATTCGAAAGTTTGTCAATTTGCCATAACTTGTGGTAGTGAAACTTTCTTTCTGTTATCGTAGAAAAGATTTTGCAGAGCCTTTTCACATTTAGTGGAGCTGGGCCGTAGTAACCTAACACGCTGTTTGGGCGGAATACCAGATGCTACTGACTGGAGGTGCTAAGATGCTAGGATGCTAAGATGGCAGGTGGGCTCACCACCTATCACGCTGAGCACATGTGCAGTAATTATCTGGTGAAAGGTAGGCTGTGGCTGCAGTGCACTGCTGTTGCGTTGCCTCTGACTAACCCTTCGGGAATAATAGTCGTGATTGTATGATTGTATTTTCTATCTCGAATACCTACTCTTTTCCCTTTCCATTCATCAATCATCACATCATCATTGACCTTTAAGATAAAATTAATTAAAAATATTTATTATTTGCGTCTATAGCAGACGACTTATGGTGCAACATCTGACATACATGGCTTTGATGGCTTAAGTTAAGACCGAGACCGATGCGAGAAGCGGCAGATCTACCACAATGCTGACAGAAGAAGTATGCGGCAGCTGGTGCCGAGCGAGTTGCTTTGAAGTTGCTTGTCTTTTATCAACATAAATTTACTCGTTAGAATTTATCGACACTTCGCCCACACGTTACTAGACTCATTGACTCATCGCACGAAAGAGTATGCGCCGCGCTCCATCGGTTTCCGTTGTCGGCGTTCCTATTTATTGATGGACCGCGGGCTGCGCCTCGCAGTATGTCGTTGGCGGGAGTCATTCGGGAGTGTCACTGTTTAGTGGCCGCCATTAAAATAGTCTTTTGTCTTTGGACAAGCTTTTTTATCAGTCTAAAAGCTCCGTGGTTACTCAGACATTTTTAACCTCTTAACCCTTCGATCCACAATACCAACTAGATAACGCATCACGTACAAGATCAAAGCTAAATTCTGTCCACGTGAATAACTACTTTTTCAAAGCAATAAATTACTCCTGTCCTGTCACATAAAAACGAAAAGACGTCAATAACATTTAGTGATGAAATCAACCTTGACGGGCAACAAATAAAGTACTTTTTCCTGTTATTGCCTTACGAGTAAATAAGAGCTCAATTCTCAAGTGCGCTCTTATTTACCGATACACATTTTTAGCGCTGACCTTTAATCTAGTTGTATTGTTGATCGAAGTCCTAACCCCTGGTGGGTTACGTTAATAAATCAAAAATTAAACTAAGTACTTAATCGTTACTAAGATTACTATCACTATACTTATTTTGAACTAACCTGTTTTTCGTCTAAACTGCATAATCTTACTTAAAATATTTTTTATTGTTTTTCTTGTTTTGTAGTTTATTTATAAACCTACCAAGTTTCATCAAATTTAGAAAGAAACATTTAATACCCCAGGGTTTAGGAGGTTAAGTATAGGTTTGGAGCAACCCAAATTATAAGATAAAATATGCTTATTTATACACCACAGAAACAATATAAAAACAAACACATACCTACTTTGTACATACAATTGGCGGAATATACCAGGGCATACACTGCAAGATTTTATGGTAATGGACTAGGTAAAAAAAATGGAGGTAAAGAAAGGAGGGAATGGAACTTGGGCCCTTCAGGGCTGAAGAGCCCAAGTTCGATTCCCTGCGGAGGACATATATTACTGAAGTCTATTTTTCTTATTATTTAATTCTGTCGCTGTAACAACATAAATTCTTATATAAGACGACTGCTAGAAAACGCAAGAAACTTCAAGGGCTGGTCAGGTCAAGTGTTTTAAATGTGACAAAAAAGGATTTCGTGTTTTTTTTTTCATTTTTAATAAAATAATTAATTTTGTGAATTTTAATTGGATAGTCTTTGAGTATCTAATTTATTTTAAAGCAATGACATAAGAAAAAAAAAAAAGAAAACAATTAAAAATAACGATTATTTACAACGCGAGGGCAACGACATGGCCGGCCGGCCGGCCGTCTGTTGACCCGTCAACGTAGGTACCTACTTACGCGCAGCTGACGCGGAAAACACACGAATTCCTTTTTTGTCATTTTTGTCGTGTTTAAAACACTTGACCTGACCAGCCCTTGAAGTTTCTTGCGGTTTCTAGCAGTCACCTTATATACTAGGTCTCATCTTCGTCATCACGTGTTGGGGTCATATCAGTCTTCTATTGTAGATAATATAAGAAATTAGGCTTATCTAACTTCCTATAAACCAGAATGTTACTTACTGCATCAGCTAAACCGATTTAAAAGGAGATACGCATCATAAACAAACAAAAAAATTACAAATTAAAAGTACACAAAAAAGTTTGCATGCAAATGAATAATGAGTTACGGCCTAGATCATCGGATCGTTAGTAGAAAGCAATTCGCTCGAACTACAATCCATCGATTGTGAAAGCCAGGAATCGATATTTTTTATAGATTACATAAAACTCTAAACGACTTCCTATTGTTACATGTAACATACCGTGCTTAATCAAATTATAATTTAAATTGTTTTCCTTGTTACAATAATAGCTTAATGCTGTTGAGAACAGGTGAACTAATGATCAATTGAAATAGTTAGAAGTAGCGACATGTAACGTCTCCATAATATACTCCCATCCAAAGCAGGGTTTACGTAGGGTTGACACTTTTTTTTTAGGACAAATAAAGTAATTTTTCATTTTCTTAGAACAAACTTACCTACATAGCATAAAAAAGAGTATTTATTTATTTGTCCTTAAAAACGTATTTTTGGTTGCTCTTTGCGACATTTAACAAATATTTGTCGTTTACGTAAATAGAGTATTTTAGAGTTCTTTATTGGGGTTGTAGATTATAAAGTACGCCTACATGAAAAAGAGGACAATACTCTATTTTAGAGTACGGGTGGCAACCCTACTTACGTCATCCCACATGGTTAATAAATAACAGATTGGAAATTCAGGCCAAAACCTACCATAATTTATTGTCTGTCACGAAGACTCCTAGAGGTTACTAATGATTTCTGCTCATAATCACCCTATGCGGTTTGGTAATTGGTAGGTGACAGGTGTTAAAGTGTGCCACATCTTACGACAAAAACCGGGATCAACGGACGGCTTAACGTGCCTTCTTCGCACAGAGTCGTTCGAGATAAAATATCCAGTGATCAAACATTATAATGTACATTACATACATACATACACATATTCCGACTAGTATCCCCGAAGGGTTAGTCAGTCAGAGGCTAGGCAATGAGGACAGCAAAAGCAGGCCTCTACCATAGTCCACTTTCACCAAATAGCGACTGCACATGTGCTCAGCGTGACTGGTGGTGAGCCCGTACCAAAAAACAAAGAATTCGTTCACCATAAACAATGATTACGCAGGGCGCCATGGGAAACAGCGCGCGTGAATCGCGGGTCAACGACCTCGTTCGCGTTCGCGCGTAATTCGTGTATCGTGACTTAGAAATACTTGGAATACCAGGTGGATGATTTCAGATGATCAGATTGTCGGAGAAGTGAGGCGGTGTAGCGGCGAACACTATTAAACACAAACAAACATAAAAAATAGGTCTGTACCTATTCAGTCGAGAAAGTTTCCGGTTAGGGTTACCATTTAGAAATTTGAAAAGTCCTGACAAAAAGCCTGACATTTCGATAAAAGTCCGGACTTTTTAGTCACAAAATGGAAACATTACTCACTTTTTATATAGAAGTTAATAAAGATTAAAGACTTATTTAATATTACTATTATTATTATTCGATTCTTCTAATTTACTGGCACTTTTAAATTTCAAAATTAAATTTCGTTCTCGTGACAAAGATCCACACACTTTTGTACTTCAAGTCTGCAAAAACAATACGTGTCTTTCTTAAACCCTATGGTTCGCATGTGCCGTCTATATTGATGATGACCTCATTAATAAAAGCAATAATTTTCCAACTTAGTCTTTCAGGATTCCAAAATTGCTTAAAAGTCTCGATAAAACCTTCTACTGTAATTTAGTTTTAGTTTTATATATTAATTAGTTTAAATTGTAACATAGGAAGCACCTTTTTATAGTTTGGATATTTAAGTTATGATGTGTGCACTCATTATCGGATTGTAGTTTAACAAAATACTTTATATATTGCTATGTATCCTGTTCATGTTTTGGCTATAATCTGTACTGTGTACCGTATATAAATAATAAATAAATAAATTACATAATATGTAGTTTTGTTTCTCATATTCCAAAATCCGGACAAATTAAAGGAGCCGGACATAGTCCGGACTAAAGTCTAAAACTCCGGACATGTCCGGTCTAATCCGGACGGGTGGTACCCTACTTGCGCATTACACATGATCTACGCGCACGCTGCCGTATCCCGGAGGTGTAGGCAGGGACCACAGATTTTAATCTGCTACGATCCTGATACACATCCTTTGCTTCATACATACATAAATACTATTATTCCCAAAGGATTAATCAGAGACTAGGCAATGAGGATCGTAAGATCTGACCCCTGCCATAATCCACGGTTCACTAAATAACAACTGCAGATTTGCTCAGCGTAATAGGTAGTGAGTCCAAGCCTTGATGGTCAGCTCTGTCATGTGCCCTCAATCCTCATATGGGTACTGAAACGAATCTTGTTGCCAAACATACGGGTACACCGACCTCGGTTTATGCTTCGTTCGTCCCACATAAAAAAAATCCTGGTTTGTCCCTGGTTAAAATGTTATTTCGTTAACCGGTACAGGCCGGATAAACTAAATCTAATGAAACACCTAGAACGCGCGCGGAAAAAGTGTGAGTGCCTTAAGGAATCACTGAATTTTTTAGTGAAATGTCGTGACGCAGACCTAATACCAGTCTGTGTGCGTATTAACTCGCAAAGACATTCACGGCCCCGCGAGTATTCTACGAAACACGAGTGTTAAATTATTGCGTAAATCGATACGGAACATTAGGTACCGACTAGAAATAGTGCAGTGTGAGTTGTACCAAGTGCATCTGGAGTGTAGTGAGGTCTTTGCTCCTAGTGATTTCGATATTTGTGATCGCATAAATTATCTACAAGCCCAACGTTCCCGAGAATGAAGTGCTCTGAAACAACAACGCAAATTCGAATTGCTATGAGAGAAACAAAAATCACATATCACCTACGACGAGAACTCACGTGAAACTCGAACTGTGATTAATTTGTCTAACATTGACCTGACCGATTTTGCGCTTTCAGTTCTTGAGAAAGGGATGAATTTCGTTATTGCACCTAGACGTGTTCCCTATGAGGAGGTGATTGGATCTATCGAAGAGGGTATTCGGCGTAAGATACCATCAGACGTCGCGGACATTTTACGTCAGGACATTGCTGTTGCATTACGTCGTTGGACCCCTTCGAAGCCGAACATTACTTCTTCCGAAGCAGCTGCCCTGAAGAACCTTCGTGAAAACGAAAATGTAATAGTGCTGAAGGCTGACAAAGGGAATGCGAATATCATCATGGACACCACTGAGTATGACAATAAAATGTCAAGTCTACTTAGTGACGTGAGTACATATAAAAAAGTGACCTATAATCCCACGGCGAGAACGAATCGGAGTACTCAACAACTCATAAAAGAATGCTTGCTTGATGAAGAAACAGCGAAATACTTATTGCGTCCACGTAACGTACAGCCTCCTAAGCTATATGGTTTGCCGAAAGTTCACAAAGAAAACGTCCCTTTGAGACCGATCGTTAGTCAAATAGACTTGTACTTATGAACTGGCGAAACATGTAGCTAACGTACTAAAACCATTGGTAGGACAAACATCGTCGTACGTAAAGGACTCCCGCCATTTCGTGAACGTTCTGGCTCAGAACAATGTCGAAGTGAATGAGGTGATGGTCAGTTTCGACGTAGAATCGCTCTTCACAAATGTACCAGTAGCGGATTGTATGGAGGTCATCAAGGTTAACCTACAAAAAAGTAACATCCCGATGGAATATGCCAAGTTATTACATCATTGTCTATCCACTAACTACTTTGTCTACCAAGGGCAGTTTTACCTTCAGATTGATGGTGTGGCTATGGGTAGTCCCGTAGCTCCAGTGGTTGCGAACATCCAGATATAGTATTTCGAAGAGCTAGCCACCACCGTTGCTCCTACACCATTCAAACTCTGGATATGGTACGTTGACGATGTTTTCTGCATACTTCCTGGTGGCAAGCAACATATTGAAGACAATTTGGCCAAACTAAACGACATCCATCCTAAAATTACCTTCACCTATGAGATGGAAGAAGAAAGGAGCATTTCTTTTCTTGACGTCAGAGTACGAGTGCGCAATGTTGGTTCGCTTAGCCACTCAGTGTACAGGAAACCTACCCACACTGATCGATACCTCAACGCGACTTCACATCACCACCCAAGACATCTTGACTCTGTAGTGACATCTTTGACTAATCGAGCGTATGATTTGTGTGATGACGACCATCTAAACAAGGAGTCAGCTCATGTGCGGCATGTCCTGCAGAGGAACGGGTACAAGGAAAAGGTACTACCACCCAGACACACAACAAAACAGTACAGGTGCAAGGTGAACAGACAACCGGTGTTTTTGACTTTTATAAAAGGAGTGACAGATAAGATCTCCAACATACTAAATAAGTACTCAATCAAAACTATCTTCACTCTTCTAAAGAAAGTTACCCAATGCCTGCGTTCACCAAAAGAGAGTTTTCCCCTGGAAAAACCTGGCGTGTACAAAATTGACTGCAGTTGTGGTAGCTCTTATATAGGCCAAACAAAACGTACAGTAGCCTGTCGCGTAAAGGAGCACATTAAAGCAGTCAAGAATAACGACACTCAGAAATCAGCCATTGCAGAACATCTTATTCACTCAGGACCGAATCACTGGATGGAGTATAAACCTTCAGATTATTTCGACAGAACGCCACTATGTACCAAGACTGGTCAGAGAAGCTATTGAAATAAAAAAGCATAAAAATAATTTCAATCGTGTAGACGGGTTTAAATTGTCGAATGTCTGGAATCCAGTGATTCAGTTATGTAAAAACCGCAAGAATCAAAACGGTGGCGTTTCTCGTAGTGATACCGTGAATTATGTGTGTCGTGAACAAGTTCGAGTTGACAGTGCGATCGAAAAGAGTGGTACGGGTGTAGAGCGCAATAAACGAACAAGAAAGAGGGTAGACCGTTTCGTCTGCTCCTAACATCCACCCGCATTAGCTACAGTTACTCCGTGATCATGGTGCATGCAACTGCGCCGAAATATCGGGGACTCAAAATCAACAACTCAGACATGGTAAAATTTTTTTCATAAAAATAATTGTAGTGCCCATGAAAGTTTAAAATGTTATTAATGTGCTTGCTTCTTTCGCCAAAAATATTATATTAATTATTTTATTCTCGCATTGTCCTATTTTATATTCCTTTTACGGGCCACATTTTTTTATATGCCAAACTTACTTTAATTTTATTGTATGTACAATCAGCAACTTTTGTTTTTTTTTACTTTACTTTTAACTATCTACTTGTAATTTGAGACGAAGCACAACTTCAATAACTAAGATTTTTTTGGAATGTGGGACAAAATTTCGGAACGAACGAAGCATAGCCCCGACCTCACGTGAGGACAACACCAGTTTTTTTGCAGACGGGCTTTTATTTTGTTGAGTTCAGCATCAAGATCCAAAAATGATCAATTGTATGTAACATCTTCAAAGTATACGCCCGATTGCCCGCATCGTCGCATGCATCAAACAAATCACCATACAATTGGTCCGAAATCGAATTAGTGGCAGTTTGAATCGTTACCAATTAGTTACGAATTGTAAAAAGTTATGGCGCGTCTGGCGGGTGTAGGGTTGCCAATGGCAGAATTTAAAACTGGAAATCCGGCAGTCCGGTGGGTAAATCAGTATTTACCCGCTTAACCGGACATCAGCTGACTAAAAAAGGCGGAAATTATACCTAATTTTTTATTTATGACTATTTATTGTAAGTAATAAATTGAATCAGCGCAATATCAAACTGGAAATTGATTATTATATATATATTTACCAGCTGGACAGGACATCTAACTAAAACTTTTTATTTATGGTTATTTATTTTAATTGAATAAGTTTATTTATTTATTCGGGACATTTTAAAGTTCTTAAAAATATGTAAGTATATATTTATTTCATCATCAGCCTAAACGTCCCACGGCTGGGCACAGGCCTCCCACGTGGACAATAGCACGTGGGGAACTGGGGATATTGGCCATGGCCCAATGCGGATTGGTGGGTTGATAATATTTACAGACAAGAGAAAATTATACAAAACTACTTCACTTAATTATAAAAACCGTGATAGAAACTAGCCTAAAGTAGTGTCAAAACATCTCGCCGGCCTAATATTACAGGTTTCTTCGTTCAACTGTTATCGAATTGAAATTTCAACATTGTTGTAGTGACAATGGGTCAAAATTTAACTACCCTTAAAAGTGAAAAAAATAAATGAAACACTTTTTTCGGATGTTTATTGCATTTTAGGGACCTTTACAGGGTCCGTGGTCACAGGGAGACTGAGGTGTTGGTCGGCTCATAGTTAGAAGTTATATGCCTACCGTCAATCATTTTTATATTTAACCGGGTACGTTCAGGTTTACACATACCAGCTAACAATATTTTTAGGTCTTGCATTGTGTTGCTGTTAGGGCTGGGATTTGATGACCTGTATGATGGGGTCCCAGGCAGGTGGTAAATTCCAACCATCCTGTCTATTGAAGTTACGATTTTTTTAATTTCAATAGCCTCGCGTATCATCCTAGGAATGAATCGTTGTTCTTTGGCGAATATTTGAGGTTTGTCAAATCTTATGTAATGGTTGGGTCTCTCGAGAGCATGTTCGCACACTGCAGACTTATTTTCGCGAGTATGCTTGACGTCGGCTATGTGTTTTTTTACGCGGGTTCCGACAGAAAAGTGTAGTCTAGTGGTGAAAAATTTAAAATGTTACATTAACTGTATTTACTGAGGAAGCTACTTGTTAATTGTAGATGGTATAGAATAAAACAAGTTTAGTATAAAAATATGATAATCATTTCTTTCAGTTTTACTTTTAATTTTCACAACACGAGCAAAGAGCAATGATTCAGTGGCCGGCGGAGTTAAGCGAGGCGAGCGATGCAATATTGCCAGCCGTGCCGAGCGCACCCGAGGTTAGCCGAACGCGACCCGAAAGTACGATGTTGTAAGTTTCGGCGCGGCTGAAAGGTTCGGCTGTTTCTTGGACGAAAGCGAACCTCTGGCCGAAACATGATTTTTGGGCCGAAACTGGCCGAAACCGAAACTTCGATCGGACACTAGCTAAAAGTGTAATTAAAAAAATGTCCTCCAAGCAGAGCTCATTATTATTAGTTAACATTGTTTGCATATAAAACAAAGTTTAACTCTGTTTAAGTAGGTATAATAAATGTAATTGACTAATTGTAACCTAATAATAAATATTCAGTTCAGGATCATGCTGTGTAACCACAAGCCAATTCCTTGACTTCTTGGTAAGACACGACACGACTCTCTTTGCTTTGATGATATTTTTTATGAAATGATATCGTGTCTTAATATAATGCCAATCATCTTCTCTTTATTAGACCAGACAAGAATCTTAACCATTCAAAAGGCTGGCAACCCTATTTGGGAGTGGCACAGCACAGACATGCCAGCCATCTTTGAAATACATAAGACAAGATTAGCAACAAGCATGCAGTCGTGGTAGTAGAAATTAGTAGAAACAAATTGATACAACAGCAATGGGAGATTTTATAAACGTGCTTAGGTAAGAAGTCAGAAAGAACTAAAAATTTCCAAGAATAGCTAAATGAAAAAATACACTAATACACACATTTTATTCGCTTCGGCCACTTTCGTAACCAAAGTTTCGATACCAGATGAGACAAGACATTGGTTACAATTTATAAATTAAGTTAAAATTTTGTTTTAAATGTGTTAAGAGGGTTTACGCATTTCGGTTTCCCATACAAACTTTCAAGTCGACATTTTTAAAAACCGATAAGCCAATTTTAATGAAACTTTGCATGCTAAAGTAGAAAACAGGGATCTAAATAGTTTGTTGAAAATATTTTTTAAAAACGTTAATTTAACTGAGTTATTGCGATTTTATACTTTCTATGGTGGACTTTAAATTCCACCATAGATTCCACCATAGATTTAAAGTCCACCATAGAAAGTATAAAATCGCAATAACTCAGTTAAATTAACGTTTTTAAAAAATGTTTTCAACAAACTATTTAGATCCCTGTTTTCTACTTTAGCATGCAGTTTCATTAAAATTGGCTTATCGGTTTTAAAAAATTTTGACTTGGAAGTTTGTATGGGAAACCGAAATGCCCTTGATTGACTGCTTGATTGTTTTTGTCAATGATTCCAAAATAATGTTCATTTTATTTTCAGTTTACCTTTTATTTGACAAAGAAAGACTTCTACTCTATATTCTAACATTTTATCATTTATACATAAACTACATATAATTACGACTATTATCCCCGAAGGTTTAAGTAGTCAGACACTAGGCAATGAGGACCGCAAAAGCAGTCTTCTACCATAGTCCACTTTTCTTTCACCAAATAGCGACTATTTCAGTAAATATATAATATAATATAATATTATAATAATAAATATTGAGTCGGTAGGTATTCAGCGCGATGGAGCAGCGCCACATGAGTAAGCAGCGCCTTGCGTAAAAAATTACGATCTAGCAAGTTTAGCATTTTCGCAAGAAATCCTTCCGATGCCCGTAAGATAGCAGTCGTAAAAACTTACAAGCCTGCAATGTGCGAGAGTAGTTAGGGTTGCCAGGTGTTTGGCTTTAGCCGGATATATCCGGTTTTCCGGTTTAATATACGAAAGACCGGCCTGTCCGGCTGTCCAAAATGTTCAACTCGTATGGGAGTTTGCGTAGTAAGATTAAAGTTATTATTATTGCGTATGGCAAAATTAATCCTGCGTGGATCATATGTCTACTCTTAGACTCCTCAGCCAAGTTTCTGCCGCTTCCGACATAGTGTGGAGCTCGGTTATACCACCCGGGAAAAGATGAAAGGGCAGTCATTTATTACATGTGATAGGGTTTGGTTCGAATGACCACATTCACAGTGTGGCGTGTCCCTCAAGCCCCATTTATGTAGGTGATGGTTGGATTTGCCGTGGTTGGTAATACACCGGTTTAGTCGGGTCCAAATCTTTCTTACGGCGTCAAAACCAGGAACCTTCCGCGTGGGGTCTTGTATTAGCTCCGAGTTAATGCCGTCGAACATTCTCCACTCCGATCTCCACGCATCTTCAAGGTTGAACTGGCCCTTAATACGCTCGTCTGCCCAAATCGGCGACCTAGATGTAAGGCGGGTGGAGGGTAGGTTATTCAGCGTATCCCTTATTGGCATGGGGTCGGAGTTATTCATGCAGAAACACTTATTCCACTCATCGGCGGCTGCTCTGCACCTACGTAACTCAGGCGGTGGGATATGAGACAGAACTGGGAGCCAGGGAAGTGGAGTCGATCTTATTACTCCCGTTATTAGACGCATAGCTTCATGAAGCTGAGTGTCGACCTTGTGTGTGTGAGCACTGCGGTACCACACAGGCGCACAGTACTCAGCGGTCGAGTAAACAAGGGCCAGAGCAGCCGTGCGGAGAACGGACGCGGAAGCCCCCCAGCTTGTGCCTGCTAGACGTCGGAGGATGTTCAGTCTGGTTTTTAGTTTTTGTTTGACGTTATCTAGGTGGAACTTGTACGTCAGTGACCGGTCGAGTGTTACGCCGAGGTATTTAGGAGCGGAATTATGCTTGACGGTTTCACCACAGAAGACCACTCTGAGCCTTCTATCAGCAAGGCAGTTAGTTAGGTGGAACGATGTCACTTCCGTTTTCGATGGGTTAGGGCATAGGCGCCACTGCGAGTAGTAATCTCCCATGATTTTAAGATCCTCTGAGAGTGCAGCTTCTCCATCCTCAAAATTTTGCGACTGGAAGGCTAATGCCAAATCGTCTGCATAAGCAAATTTATGAGAACTGGTTGCTGGCATATCGTGGATGTAGATGTTAAATAACAGTGGGGCCAGTACCGATCCCTGTGGGAGCCCATTTTTTAGAAGTCGGTATCTGCTACAACTTTCACCAAGGTGGATTTTTATGTGGCGGGGACTGAGCAGAGCCCTAATGAGGCGAACGGTTCTGCGACAAGGGATGATATCGCTGATTTTACTCAGCAGACCATCAATCCACACAGTATCATAGGCCGCACTGAGATCAACGAAAGCTATCTGCTGTTTTTAAGCCTCGTTGATAACCGGCTTCGATAAATGAAGATAGAGCCAACACCTGATCGGCGCAGCTTCTGTTGCCCCTAAAGCCAGCCTGTTCTGGAGGAATGTTAACATCCACGGTGCTATATATGCGGTTGTACAGCATTCTTTGTAGCAGTTTGTAGGTAACTGATAGGAGTGAGATGGGCCTATAGCTAGAAGGCTCGCTTGGACATTTCCCCGGTTTCAATAGAGCGATAACTTTTGATACTTTGAAAGACCAGTTTCGAAGATGTCATTGAAAAACTGAAGCAGCCAGTTCTTGCCAACTTTACCAAGATGTTGCAGAAATTCGGGGTATATTTCATCTGGTCCAGCAGCTTTGTTGCGCTTTGTACTTTTTAGCGAAATTTGCAGCTCAGAGAGGGTGAATGGTTTGCTAAAGTGGTCATTTGATTCTGCGGTTTTGAAAAATTTAAATAGAGTGTTTCTCGTAGATTTGGTGAAAAACTTTTCTGATTTTGTGTGTTTGGAAATGTCCTGCATCCTTTTTGCTATCTTGTTAGGATCAATGGATGGTGACTGCTTTCACGTTGTGGTCCACCACCCAGTTTCCGTATTACATTCCAGCTTTTCATGCTTGAGTGAGTGAAATCCATGCTCCCGACACAAGACTCCCATTTTGCTTTCCGTGACGCATCTAAGAACGCTAGTACCCGCTGGGCAGCCTCGGGGTCATTAGTCGACAGGTATTCCTCGTAATCTTCTTCAGTATCAGCCATCCAACCCGGCGCGTACTCTTTCCGGTAGCCCCTCGGAATAGTGCGCTTTGCGGCGGATGTTGTTGCTCGTACAAATCGGTTGTAATTTTCGACTGACGGCTTAATAAATCTCACCGTAGAATCCAGTTTTGCTGAAAATTCAGTCCAGTCTGCCTTTGCAAAGTTCCAGCGAGGTCGAGGTGTGGATTCTACCAGCGGGATCTCCAAACCAATAGTTATAATGGCTGGCCTGTGTTGGCTCCTGGGGAAGCTTTCAAGAACCACTCTTTTCAGAGGAAAAGCTTTGCCGTTATTATCTGTAGACACAAAACACAGGTCTGGATTCGTGTTGGAGTTCCACCTAGCAGATCTAAATGAACTTCGACCTTTTGGGTCATAGATTAAGTGGAAGCCATTTCTTTCGGACCACTCTTGAATTTCTTCGCCGTTGTGGTCATTTTTGGCATATCCCCAGGCCGTGTGGTGGCTATTGAAATCCCCCAGGAACACCACAGGATGCACTATGTCGGGCAGCACGGAACTAGTTATGTGTATGGGTGGTGGCTTGTAAATGGACACCAAATTGAAGGAATCAACTTGTGCGACTATTATTTCAATGTTGTTGGTATTACTTACTTTGGCGACTTTAATATTGCTGAGTGAGCATTTATGGTAGACGGCCGATCCATAAATAGGCGAGAGCGTATAGCCAATCAGATTAAAGCCCTCAATGTGGGCCCTCCGCGGTAGGTCGCTTTCCAAATTTATATGATGTTCTTGAAGGCATATAATGTCAACACTATGATCGTACGCTAGCCTGGCCAGATAATCACATTTAGCCGCAGATAGTCCCTCTACGTTTATTTGGAGGATGCGTGTGACAGGTCCCATTCTTCTCGTACGAGGTACTTGAGTAGGTGTTAATAATTAATACAGGTGTTAGTAGAGGAGCCTCAAAAAGGGCTGTTTTTAGTTTGTAAGTCCTGAAAAGGACTGTTGGTAGTCGATAAGTCCTGAAAAGGACTGTTGATAGTTGGTAAGTCCTGAAAAGGACTGTTTTGGAGATCCATGATGTTAACGCAGGAAAAAAAATACCGGGAGATTCGCAAGGAACAGTCCGGTGAGCCAGTGAAGTCGAGAACGTTTAGCCGGCTAAGCCGTAGCCCAGGGAGGACCGCGAGGAGGTAGTTCTTGACCAAATCCCTCCCCCTTTAAAAAGATTAAAGTAATATAAAGAGTTGATGGTAAGTCTATTCCAGCACTAGGCTAGATACCTAGATACCACCTGTCTCTAGAAAACTTTCGGACATTGTCCGGTTTTAAGCATTTGTTGTGTTCTCAATGTTACGGATAGGATAGTTGTTGGGTTGTTCAGATTTCCGGGTGAAGTGCGCTTCAAATTCCGTCTTATCGTCAGTCAGATCAGATGAAGGCCAAGCGCTTCCTCGTTGCAATTTTTAATAAAACAATTTTATAGGAACTTTACTTCATTTAAAATAACTATTTAATTTAATTTCACACTTGTTATCTATTGTTTTATAAAAATTGAAGGAAGGAAACCCGCTTAGTATTACTTCCGCACGCCAAAACAATGTCGTAATTAGGTACTTCGGTACTTATAACAAAATAGCATTTTCCTAGTCTGAAAAATACTTGCTTACATAGGTACATGATTACGACTATTATCCCCGAAGAGTTAGTCAGAGACTAGGCAATGAGGACAGCAAAAGTGGTTCTCTATCATAGTCCACTTTTCACTAAATAGCGACTGCACATGTGAACAGGTGGTGACTGTGCTGAGCCCATCGCCGCTCTATGCTGTTGGATGTATGAGCAGTTTTTAGTCCGTTATTTGCCTTTTGCGACACCCAAGGGAAGAGAGGGGGTGGTAGTACTCCAACATAGTTGAAATCATCGTCATTCAAGTCATTATCATAGCTACAATTGATGGGTTGGTAGTCGATCACAAACCCGGGATATGCAGGGAAATGAACGCAGGACCCCCGGCTGCCGAGTGTTGCCACCTCAGATTTTTTCTTTACCCTAACGCTCGGCGAAATTACCCTAAATTAGGCACTTATATTTTTAAAACCCTAAATATTATTAAAATAAAAACAAATCAATTTACGTATAAGGGCAATTTATTAATAACGACAAGTTAGGTACGTTCTGAAAGACTTATTCAATCAATCACCAATTTTCTTGCAAGGAGTTTTAAACATTCTCTATTTTACCCTGAAAAATACCCTAAATAATTTTCTACCCTAAAAAAAATACCCTAAATGCGTAAAATTGCCCTAAATTTATAGTAAAATACCCTAAGGTGTGGGCACCCGGCTATCGGGCTGAGCCCTTATTAGCCACGCGGTCAACAAGGTGTTCTTTAAAAAAACATACATACATACATACAAGGGAAAAAAAGGGTTGGGAGGAGTATTCTTTTACCGCTTCTTTAAAAAAACATGGTTATAGAGCAGTGGTTTTTTAGTTTTAAATGCTAATTTTGTTTCAATATTAGCTAAAGATTTACATTACAACATAGAGCATCACAAATCTTAGACAATATAATAACGACATGAATGACCTAAGAAAAAATTATGCAGATTACCAAATGGTCACCGATTCACCTTGAATCGTCACAGACGAATTGGAACCTTATTACTAGCGCGGCAAAGTTAATATCTGAACGCTAAGTAACATTGCTAAATCTGTTACAAGTCTGTTAGCCTAGAAAGTAGGTATTGCTAATGACAAAAGCAAATATGGCGGTCGCTCCCACGGATAACGTAAGAACTTTATAATTATTTATATCTACATGATAATGCATAATAATATGTTACGCAATCTGATCAAAGACAATGTGATGTACTTTCGGGTGATGTTTAATCATAAAATCTTCTATTACAGCATTTGCAGCCCGACTAGAGAAGTGGCCAACGATCACCCCTTGTCTATTCGTAATTCGGTCAAATTGCTAGAAAAATAATCCAGCACGTATTGTACGACGAATTACGAATAGACAGGGCTGAGAGTAAGCCACTTGTCTAGGCACTCAGGACATAATAACCGACTTGGAAAAGCAGGGGGTCCGTCTGTTACGTTCATCTCTTTTGTTTTATTTTTCCTTCGCGATCGAATCTATTTAAAAATAAAAATCAATTGTCACGAATTCATATTCGCGCATCAGTCGCATCGCATCGCATCGCATCACTCAAGAACGGCAGCACCTATTTAGCTAATTAATTCTTTTTTTACTTATGTTTGTTTTTCCTAGTTTAGCCAAATCCCTTTGCTCAACCGAATAGAGAAGATAATAAAAATGACGCTTGAATCTTTCCTCGGCTCAACGTGGCTTTCCACAGAATTTCCATATTATCGACTAGTACAAACATGTTTTTATCTAAAATCCATAGATAAGTAACATTGATAAACGCGTTTCTAATTATTTGTGTCTGTTTTATGGGGAAACTGATATCGATATCACTATGACATTCCAGCCGTGTGTGTAGCTCACTAAAAGAATACTACCAGCCCCTCTCTTCCCTTGGGTGTCGTAAAAGGCGACTAACGGACTAAAGACTGCACATACATCCAACAGCATAGAGCGGCGATGGCCTCAGTCACCATCTATCATATCACGTTGATTGACCACATAGATATGCAGTTGTTCTTGGTTAAACGTGGAGTATGGCAGAGGACTGCTTCTGCTGTCCTCATGGCCTAGTCTCTGACTAACCCTTCGGAGAATAGTCGTAGATCTACGGAAAGATGTAGATTGTTTTCTCCCCTACTTAGTCCCCCTCGCACTGACCACATAGATATGCAGTTGTTCTTGGTTAAACGTGGAGTATGGCAGAGGACTGCTTCTGCTGTCCTCATGGCCTAGTCTCTGACTAACCCTTCGGAGAATAGTCGTAAATCTACGGAAAGATGTAGATTGTTTTCTCCCCTACTTAGTCCCCCTCGCACAACTTTTTTTTTGTTCTTCAACGGTAAGCGCTTGAGCTTCATCTATCCTGATGGTAAAGTGGCGTTAAGGCCGAAGGTCGGTGGAAGTGCACGAACCCGGAATCCTCAACCACTGAGGAACTGGCTATCTTATCTCAAACTGTCGGAACATAACAATGCTATAAAATAAACATAGTTGTTATGGCGACAGACTAGATAAGATGGTGGTAGCTAGCCAGGCAGACTTAACAGCCTTACCACCAACCAAACCAGCTTATTTGCTCCATGCTTATATGCTCATAGAAGACAGAAACTGACTAAAAGTAAGACAAATTTCAAGAAACTGTCTACCGAATTCAACTGTTAAGAAAAACAAAAGTAAACACATTCATCACCCGCCTGCTCGTTTGCCTCCTTCTTATAAAAAAAATAAATTCTAATAACGAATTGCGCGCCAAACGTGGGATTAGCGGATTCCATTACATTCCATCCAATACCGTTGCCTGCCATTGCATTGCCATGCCATAGCGGTTCCACGGTATTGCCAGGTGGTAAAAACAACCGGATTAGGCGGGAAAGAGGCCAATCGCCATTTTGATACGATTTACACTATAATGGAGCGTTGTTGTAACATAAAATTACAGTTTTAATGGTTGTAAGAACTTATGTTGACTCGTTTTCTTATGAACTTTTTGTGTTGATGCCTCTTTTTACTAAGAACTTTTTCGGCATCAGGCTTTTGTCGCCAAGGAGAATTATCTATGGAATCAAATAGAACCTTCTTAGGAATATCATAAGATAGTGGTCGGTAAGCCCATTAAATCCGCATTGGGTCAGAGGGATGGGTTATTATGACTCGAACTCATGGGAAGATCGCTCGGTATAATACATTTCTCATTCTATTCTATAAGCGTCCATGCCACTTGTCTACGCTCTCAGTTAGTTCACTTATATAGTAATAATAATATAACTGTAACTGGTATGTTGATCTAAAGGAAGCTAAGAAATGGTTGCGTCAATTTAGAATGCATGAACGGTTGAGGATAACTAGAGTAGACGCCACGCGAGCAATAGAAATAGAAATATCATTTATTTGCCTAAGAATAAGGCACACAGTAGATGTTCGTAGTTCGTAGCAATATATTTTTTTATCAACAACGGGTAAGCGCTTGGACATCATCTCACCTGATGGTAAGTGACGATAAGGCCGAAGGTGGAAGCGCGCTTCACCCGGAATACTCAACCACTGAGGAACTGGCTATCTTATCTCTAAACTGTCGGAACACAAACATTGCTATAAACATCGTTGTTATGGCGACAGACTTAGATAAAATGGTGGTAGCTAGCCAGGCGGACTTAACAGCCTACCACCAACCAAACCGAGCACACAAAGATGTACTCTCCGCTGGGAATCGAACCCGGGACCTCTGGGTCTGAGACCGGCGGCTTAGCCACTAGACCACAGAGGCGGTTAACTTATAACATTCAAAACTGATATACGTGTTAAGGACGTGGGTTCGATACCCACCTGAGGAAATAATTTTTTCAACGTTTCAATATCTTAGAGTACCTATATTTGAGCGTATAAAACTCAAAAAGATTACATATTACGGACCTATGTTTGTTCTTTAAAGAGCGTCAAGTAAAACTTTGTTTATGTTGAGAGAAAGTTAAAAACTGTTCCAAAATGTAATCAAAAATGTTACTTATCTAATAATAAGTTTTCAATTTATACACAAAGGGTCAGCTGCAAAGAAATTTAACTTTGAATGGGCTTAACATCAGTGTTATAATGATTCATCATTCACATTGCATTCAAAGAAAGCAACTTTGTTTCAAGGCAGTTAAGGTTCTTTCTTATTGCCACTCAATCCAAGCCCACTTCCTATCATTTTTTTCTCGTACAAGACATTTGTCTTGCTGTCTGCAAGGCGATAAACTAAGATCGAGTACAATATCTTCACGGTTAACGGTTCACAGACTAGACAGGCAAAAAATTACAATCAACAAAAAAAAACTTTAAATTAGTTTAACAGTAAACATACGGAGAGTACTTACATATTTCTTGCATTTTAAAGTTTCACACAAGCGTTTCGAACTCATCAAATCATTTCCGAAGTCATTAATAATGTGTAAACACTTTCTATTCTCATGTGAATTAACTGTCGCATAAAAGACAATTGTTCTAATAACAAAAACCATGAGAAACTAAGATGATTTCACTTATGAAAGTGATTGGTTTTCTTTCAAAGATAACACTTTAAAGGGTTCGTTGACACGCACAGTCACAATACAATAAGTACTACTTTACAACAATTATAAAAAGTATCAGACCGAGTGTGGAGCCTTGAGGGACCCCAAATAATTTCAACACGTTCAATGAATACAGACGCGGGCGCACGTCCACCTATACGTGGGCGATACAACCGTATGACGTGGTATTGAATTGACGGCTGATTCACATTCCGTTACGTCGAAACTGCCGTTACGATCGAGAGTTGCCTTGTCCAATGCTTCTTTCGAATCTGGTAGCGATTCAAGGTTATACACCGACTTTTCAATGAACGTCTCGCGCGAGTTACGAATGTTGGAATGAGTTGTTATAGTTCTGATAGTGGGGATGCTATGGTGAAGGGGAAAAGAGGGGACTGCAACCAGACGTATTGGCTGTTTATGTTTCTCGCTACATGATGGCACGCGCCAGGGAAACTAGCCGATGATTCCTGTTAGACAGATGTTGTGTTTTTTTGTCATCACTCTTTTTATAGTATGTTTACTGTATAGGTTGTAGTTGTTTGTTTGTGTTCGTAGAACGAAACGCTTCGAAAATTCTTTTAACTTGATAATAATATGAACTCCGTTATGAAAATAAGAAATGATTGTTTCAAAATTTCTTTGAAACAAGTTGTCCTACTTTCTATTAAGTAACCATTTTCTTACGGCAAGTCAGTATTATCCCCCGCTAATTGTATTTTGTCAACTGACCTCCAAAATTAAGGATAAAGATATCACCATTGGCACCCAATGATGATCATTAATAAATTGTATTTGTAGTAGGTAATCCTTTTTTTTGGTTTTTCACTTTTTATTAGATATGCATACATAAGTACATTACATACATACAATTACGACAAGCCCAAAAGGGTTAGTCAGAGTCTAGGCAATGAGAACCGCAAAGGCAGTGCAGTGATAATCTTGCCATTGAGGTACAATAATAGCTCAATGGTTCTTGCTTAAATAATTATGTTTTCCGCGTTTTTCTCCGAACCGCTATTATGCAAATTAATGTTGTATTTACAATTTAGCGGGACAGTATTTGTACATAACATACGTATTTACGGCACATAATAGTGTTTAAATATGAATAAGCAATAAATATAACGCACAGGCATTGAATTTATCCTTAGAATGCTCTAAGAATTTATCACATACTTAAATTTTTGTGATATCTTGGTAGGAAAGTAAATTTAGTTTTATTTAGTTTACCGCACAATTACCGGATTACAAAAATACGGGGGGTAAACGTTTTCCACTTGTCTAGATGGACTGTAAAGAAATCACAAAAAAAACACAGGAACTAATGTTGTAACGTAACGTAACGCTTTCACTAAACCCTAATGCCCGCCTTCCACTAAGAGCGGAGCGGGCTCCGTACGGACTCCGTTTACCTCGCAACGGCAATCTTCATAGAAGTTTCCCAGTTCCCAGTGGAAGCACTTCTATGAAGATTGCCGTTGCGAGTTAAACGGAGTCCGTACGGAACCCGCTCCGCTCTTAGTGGAAGGCGGGCATAACTCTGCTATTTACATGTACATTTTACACTTAACTATTTATTATTTTAATTAGCTTTAAACCATTAGTTTTAGCTTAGCTTCCGCCCGCGGTTGCGGCTACATAAAAAAAAATCACGAAAGCAATAATTGCTTTGTAAAGATTACGCACAAAAAAAAAACATGTGCAGTACTCATACATGTTTATTTTGCGTTATTTAGAGGAAAAACTTTATAAGAGTTTTCTACAAATTTTGGTAGTTCTGCATTGTATATTAAATATTGTAGATAAATGATGTCCATATTTCGCATGACTTATACCCCAAGTAGAACTCCTTGTTATATGAGTCCCATAATCAGCCCATAAACTTCCTGCTGCTGTACGGGCAACGGCCATCCTACATGCATACGAACACGGGAACATTTTAAAGACCTTTTATTTAGCTCAGTTTCAGCGAATTTAAACTTTCTATAGTGGACATGACGCAATGGACGCAATAACTCAGCAACCTACTTATTAAATTGTATTTTATTTCTTTTGAAACCCAAAAGAAATATAAGGCTTTCAGATCAAAATGTTCGGCTAAATAAGATTGTGTCCGATTTTTATTGTTTGGGCCTGGCAACCCTAGCTGCGATGTCATTTGCTCTTCACATAATAATACATACACATATTCATACATCGCGCCTGCTTCCCAGGGGGGGTAGGCAGAGACTACAGGTTTCCATTTGCTATGATCCTGACACACATCCTTTGCTTCACTTACTCACATAACAATGGGCCCACTCATCCCAAGGGCTCAATTATCATGGGCGGCGGCAATACCGGACGTCTCACAACACTCAATTAAACAGTTATGTATGTCATCTATGAACAATGACTTTACTGACAAACGAATACGTCCTCTGCTATGCGATTCTTTAAGCGACACATAGACGCTGCGCGCATGGCTGTGATCATAGATGTTACAGCCGTCAATCTTTCGCTGCAGTCACGGCTGTGAACGTAAGCGGTGCCAGCATTCTTGATAACGGTACCAAGAATGCTGGCTCATGGGTACGGAGTACAGACCCATGAGCCCACAGTTGGAGGACATCTTATCAGGTTTATTTTCTTTAGTTTATAGTTTAGGTAAGTAGTTTAATTTTATTAAACTATTTGAGTCATTCTTCACAAGAACCGTTTATTATAATTAGAGTATTTTACAAATACCACCAAAAGCGCGTTAGCTCAACTTACTGTCAAACATGTGCAATTAGTGCTGGGGTTCGGTGACATTAGGGATGTGCTACTCGATAGATTTTATTTTCGTATATCAGTACGTATGTACCTACTCCTTATTATCTTTCTTAACCCATTAACAGGTGACTCGAAGTGGTCTGCGATGTGAGCCAAGACCGTTTCCTCACCGGCCAATTTATTCACCATTCAGAGCTTAACAAATAACATAGTCTGCACTGCAGAGCCATTTTCTTTGATTTCTTCGTCAAATGTACAATTACACGCTTTGACTGTTGCTGTTTGCAAATTACCGGTGTTGTAGTGGTTTTTTTTTTAAATTTCACTACGACTGCATTCAGTGGCCGAGTGGTGAGGCGCTCAGCTCGATATCCCGAGGTCCTGAGTTCGATTCCCACGTCGGGCAAAGTGTGTTTTCGGATTTTTCAATGAATAATTCGGGTTTGTGATCGTATAGCATTTGGCAAGCGTGGTGATTATGCCAATGCCCATCAATCGTAGCGATGACTTGATTCAATGATGGAGGCCTTTGCCCTGCAGTTGAGGTTGCCATTTAAGAATTTGAAAAGTCCTGACAAAAAGCCTGACATTTCGATTAAAATCCGAACTTTTTAGTCACAAAATGGAAACATTACTCAATTTTTATGTTTTGTTTTTAGATAAATGAGCAGTTAATAAAGATTAGGTAATGACTTATTTGATGTTACTTAAAATGTGCTTTTGTTACTCATTTTCCGAAATCCGGAATAATTAAAGAGCCGGACTAGAACCTAAAAGTACGGACATGTCCGGACTAATCCGGACGTATGGTAACCCTACCTGCAGTGGGACAGTATACATACAGGCTTAAATGAGAAGTTAATAAAGATTAAAAACTTATTTGATGTTACTTAAAATGTAGTTTTCTTACTTATATTCCAAAATCCGGAATAATTAAAGAGCCGAACAAAGTCCGCATTAGAATCTAAAAGTACGGACATGTCCGGACTAATCCGGACGGGTGGTAACCCTACCTGCAGTGGGACAGTTTACATACTTTACTTTAAGATTGCCCTGCAGTACCTAATCTACTACGATTTAGTGCTGTGGTGCTTGGCCTTCATCGCACCAGGTCTAAGCTAAGCACATCCGATAGACGTCGTTGGCCCGTAATTCATCTTGTTCATCGTACACACACCTGCAGTTAAACCAATCTAAAACTGTCAAATTCCTCCAATAGATTGATTTTTATAGCCCTAGCATAAAGTTCAAAATGTAATAACCCTAGAACCCTACCCATATTTGGAGTGGACTTTTCCTACTCAGGGTGCTAGAGCACCCAGATACTTTTCGAAATATTTTTGTAAATAAAAGATTACAGAATTTTATTTTATTTTATTTGTGTTCTTTAGTTAAAATCAACATGGAAAAATAACTAATTAAGAATCTATAATTTAATTCACACATTTGGCACACATTTTAATTTGGTGCTCGCCTAGGCATTTTGCAATTGTTGCAAAAAGTTTTACTTTTGCGGTCTTTTGAATATCGTCGCTTAGTTAACAATACCGCGCAAGTCAGATTTGCTTAGTTTTCAGGGGAGACAAAAAACTGCATTACATATTCATTGTATACAATACATGCTTGCTAAAAATATTAATATATTATGTTTTGAGTTAAGTTATAATAATTATTAACAAAATAAATAAATATGGTCTGGATTGGTCATTTTCAAGACTTACGCGGTTTTGTTCGAACAAAATAAAGACTTATGCAGTGTTTGTACTTTTTATTTTTAATCATTTTAACCTTTTATCAAAAATATTTAAAGAAAATTATCGAAAAAGGAGGCTTTGCACCAATAACATAAAATAATGATTGCTAAAATAGCTTTTTTTGACAATAAAAGTTCTAGAAAAACACAAACAGAAATTAAATATTGTGCACTAGTATTGACAAACAATATAATAGGAACTATCTTAAAATTAGATTTTTATTTGGCGAGATTAACTCCCTACTGAGATCAATAAAACAATCTATCTACCTAGTATACTGTAACAATCAAAATAAGGTCTTTTTTCTTAATTACTCTTAATAATTTTTAGCTCATAAACACTTCTATATGAGCGGTACATTAACAAAACTATATAATTATTATAAACTAGCTGTCGCCCGCGACTTCGTCCGCGTTTCCATCGTTTTTCGTAAAAAAAAGTGGCCTATGTCCTTCCTCACGCTTCAGTGGTTTTGATGTAACAGACAGATTAACTTTCGTATTTTAGTAGGGAAATATAATTTGTCAATCTACAATACTGTTGAAAGATATCTCAATACGGAACCGAACAATATTATTGTTAATAGCTGTGCCCGCGACTCCGTCAGCGTGTAACTCCTTGTGTGTTATTAGGTTAAGGTTTAGGTAATATTGTTTAGATCACGTTCACATGAGGCTTAAGTACCTATAGAACGAAAATACTTAAGCGCAAAGCTTCCGGGTAAACTATGTTGAAAGTTGACCCGTCCGGCACGTGAACATAAAGATTTCTAGAACTGCTAACCCGGGAAAGAGCGACGTACAACTGACCATGCGAGAAACAACTGACACCGAGATCTACTCCAGCAACACGAAAAGTCTGCCCTTGAGCCTTATTAATTGTCATTGCATAACACACCGATTCTAGGAATTACGTTCTTTTAAATTGGAATGGAAAATTATTTGATATTATGGGAATTCTGGGAATAAAGACGGTTTCTCATGCACCGCAACCTGTTAAAATTTGAGCCTCGATTACCTATATTTTGTTGCAACTGGGTTACTTTTAGCCGAGTTCCATTGCAAAGTTGTGGTGGTCTTAAATTTCGGAGCAGAATAATCGGAATGCCAATTTTTAAACAAATTTCATGAGAAGGAAGTCCGGGCATATTTAAAGAATTTAAAAATTCTATCGGGTAATTAGTGGCTTCTTGTTCATCGACCATTCTATTTATTGAACTATAATCTTTGCTTTCCCCCTGTAAATACGACAGTATTTTGTTATTAATCTCAAATGCATGGTCATTGCAAGGAGTCAAATGCACCGACTGTATATCACGCCACAAATAAGAGCTTTTCAGGCAAGCCCCTAATACCTATTTTATAAAATAACAACAAAAGGAATCTATCGGTATCTAAAAATCTATGCGTACCTACTACTACTACTTCACCTAAAAATAAATCAAATGTAAGTAAACTATTAATAATTTGTAATTTGAACGAATATTTAAACACTACCAAAATAACTAATACCTATTTTATAAAATAACAACAAAAGGAATCTAAAAATAAATTATCAAACACTAAAAGTCGCGCTGATAAGCACGGTTTGTTAAGAGGCCTATATTACGTCTCGAATGTGATTTTTGCGTAAAATGACCATTTTCGCATTTTGTAGTAATTTTGCAGTTTAGGATAATAAATTTGTGCATAATATTACAAAATCTCCATTCTGTGAGCATAAGTTGAATTCGGACGGCCGGCGCATCGCATTTCGTAGTAATTTTGCAGTTGTATATATCGTTTTTATCGAAATAGGATAATAAATTCATTATAAAATCTTTATTCCTCATGAAGTAACAATTACTCTGGTATAAATTTTGCTCAATAATATTATCGGAGATAGGAGAAATTCACAGTTAACTTATAGCGATTTTCGAAGTTTTTTGGTTTAGAATAAGTTTTATTTCCTATATAAAATCAATGATATCTAAAAATTTCGAGGCCGCTACGCACTATTCGACTTATAAGAGATAACATTATAATTTTTTTTATTTCACTTGTTTAGAACAGTAGTTCAATCGGTGAGCTCAAAAAAGTGCCTTCGCGCACTTTATGAAAATCTTTCTCTGCAATTTTGGGTTTAATTAAAAAGTTAAGCAAAATTTACAAAAAGCGAGGCCGCTACGCACTATTCCGATAGCTGTTCTACACTATTCAATAAGTCATAATTGTTAATGTATTTTGGTTTCTGAGATCCATAACGCCAAAATTGGCCATTTTACGCAAAAATCACAGTCGAAATGTAATAGGCCTCTTAATATCAATTAAGTATTGTCTGTCAATAAGGTCAAACGCTCTGAACGTCTATTCGCATCAACAGGCAAAAATCTCGGACGCCCCGCCTTTTTATACCTTCGGCCGCGAGACGCGTCGAGCGTAGCTTCGAACTGCTAAGATATCGGGAGTTACACATGTTATTGTGAGTCAACCATAAAAGATAGACATATACTGTCGTGGGATATTTTTTATATAATTTTAAGGAGAACATTTCCGTCATACATGATTTCTGTGTAGCTTTAACCATGAAGGTTGCACACGCGGCAGAAGCTTAAAAAATGGAGTAACTTCTCCCGTTTTCCCAACATTTCCCTTCACTGCTCTGCTCCTATTGATTATAGCGTGATGAAAAGTATACTATAACCAGCTCAGGAGTATGAAAAATAACTGTACCAAGTTTCGTTAAAATCCGTCAAGTAGTTTTTGTTTCTATAACGGTTATACAGATAGACAGACAGACAGACAGACAGACAAAAAATTTACTGATTGCATTTTTGGCATCAATACATGTACAGAATTGACCTCTCTACAGATTTATTATAAGTATAGATAAACTGAAAATAAAAAGTTTTAAGGCATAACGAACTTGTACCAATGCAAAACTTCCAATCAGTCTCAATAATTTCCAATAGATAATAATAATAGTACTTAAATCTAATGACAAAAACATTTTACTTTTTATAAGGTAACTCGTCATAAAATGAGTGGCATTCCGAAGGTATCACTGCCTTTAAATCTTGAAGGTCCTTATTATTTTCTTTGGGAAATTGGCAGTCTTTCTGAAAATAATTTGGGGAGCTCTTCTAACGGTCTGATATTAGTGATTTGCAATGGACATTGAGGCAACGGCTGCAAAGGTTCATCAAAGTTTAAGCTATACCAAATTTTTCCATCTGGTTTATAATTTAACACCCTTAAATCAGTAACAGTGGGATCTCCGGCTTTTCTACCAGGACGGATGGTTTTGTAAATTAAATCCTTACTGAAATCAGAATAAAACGAGAATTCTAATAATCAAGACTCATATATGGCATTGGATTATCTCTAGCTATCTTTGCTATATTTACATACTGAGAAGGAAGGTAAATTTCTTTTCCTAACATTCGATGGCACTGTGCACAGAGTCGCAAACCATTTGCGTATGACCTTTTTCCAAGTATTTTTGAGTTATCATAACATTTTTATCAATGGATTAACGCAGAAGAGCATTGCTTAAGATGGAATTGCGTAAGTGAATCAGGTATTTCTGCTACGTTGCAAGTATGCGTGGGATAAGCGTCTGGTGTTGGGGTCAAAGTAATTTGAGTATTCAATTCATTATTCAGTATCGGATCAGTTGACGAAATATTTAATAGCTCATTAGTAGAAATATCCATCAAATCATAAAATGCTCAGAATTGCCTGGTTGTCTTTAATATCCATACACAGCAAATCGTTGGTGTCTTGGTTTTCAATATTTTTAATACTCAGAACCGCTGTATAATTAGTGAATTCAAATTCTGATATTTGCCTATGGAAGCTAGTATTAATAGAGAAAGTATCACACTGAGCTAATTCCTCGTCAGAGCTAATAGATTCGGGGCAAGCAAGGGGCAAAACTTGAGGTATTATGTTAGTCATTTGGTTTGTAACAGCAGCTGCAGTTTTAGAGTCGCTCATAAAAAAGTCTGTTTTAACTTCTACCTCAGGCAGGTTTTGATTATTTTGTACTTTTTTGTTTAACAGAAGCATCTTCTGTGCAAGCAAAACTTGACGTCGTCTTTGTAAGTCTCGTAATGTAGTAACTTTGCATTGAGATTCAACCTTTGAAAAGTTTTCATCACTGCTGCAAGCCGTAGTATCACTGTCCACAACCTCGTCCATATTTGTGTTCTGAAGTAAAAGAAATTAATATGTTATATTTTTAAAGCAACAATCATTACTATAAATTATTTCAGCCTTAAACTTATTAATTTTACTCCAAAAACGTCCCGTTAAATACCGCAGTAGTCAGAAGTTCATAACAGAAATACAGCGTAAGTCATCGAGACAACCACCAACACGTAACGGAAAAACTTTTCATTACAACACCGCTTAAGTAGTCATGTTTTTAATCACAATCATATGAACGAATTCAATGGATAACATTATAATGTAGGTTATTCTTTATGTTCACTTACCTTTTAGCTACATCCAAGTATCCACTCTGTTTGCTCGACTAATTTAAAAACAATAAAAGATCTAACGACTAGCGATGTGACCCATGCCAAATTCTATTGCGGATTGATGACTTGCGCGGTGTTAGCGCAACCAATGAGTTGTGTTGTGTTACTACTTTTTGAATAACGCGATGTAATTGGATGATATTGCTTCCAGCGTGATCTCATTGGATGCGCGGAAAAATAATCTACCAAATGGTATACAAAACGTTACATGGTCAATTTTTGACTTGCGCGGTATTGTTAGCTAAGCGACGATATGGAAAAAAGCGACATTGCCCCTGTTTAGAAACGGCAGGCACTACCGGTTCAGGCATAACCGGTGTTTTCAAAATTCCGCTTATCATTTCACGGATATTGTTGTGTAAAGTAGGTTAATTTTTCCGTTCCTCAAGCCACGGTCGTAGTACTATTATTTATTCTGTGCCACGGTGTTATGAGCAGCATAGCTAATGTTTTTATGGAAGTTCTTCTTTTTACTATATTTTCTTTATTTCATCTTCGGGGTCTGATGATGATACAGGTTCATGAAAATCTTTTATAATTTGATCTAACTCGTTGATAGATAGGTACATCACCTTCAACATAACAGTTCATATTCGTCGTCGTTTTCGAACAGTAAGCGCTCAATAGATTCGTCATCAAGCACAACCCGTCTACTTGTACTTGCCATTTTGTTACATGCAGTTCATAAACTAAAAAAATAATATTTGATGAACGAAAACGAAACGATGAACGAAAATTAAAACCGTTAGTCACTATAAACACACACAAAACAATTATTGCGATTACAACTGATTTTACTAGCCAAGGGTGCTGGATCGCCCTGCACTAATTTTTTACATTCTCGGACCAAATATTACATGACAGAGTCTTACGACGTTGCCGCTTTTACATACGTGTATCAAAGTAAAGTATTTGTATCTTTGTCTGTATGACTGTAGTGTGATATGAGTAAAAGAGATAGTGAATGTACGTTTGGCAACGACGCACTGTCGGTGTGAGACGTGTCATTTCATGACCGACTGCTCGGTCAAAACATTGCCGGATTGTGCGAAATAATAGTGAAATATTAAGAAATCTTAGTGTTTGTGTTATTTGTGTAATATACAATTGACATAATGTCTTGTTCAGCTGTTTATTGTTCGTCAAGAACAACAAAAGGAGGTGTGAAAGACCAGGAATTATCATTTCATACGTTAGTGATTTCTCATAATATGATTGTATGCTTTACTATGAGTTTTTTAATAATAAAAACGGCAAAGCATTAATTTTGCTAATTCTAAATCATACTATATCGTACATTATTCATAAGAATCCGGTTAAAAACCTTAATTAAATGTAATTTAAAGGCTTTGTTTTTGGCATAATGATTAGTGATGTACGTATTTGTGTATCGAAGCTTTATCGATATTACTAATATTCTTTTTATTATTCTTTTCGGTTCCCAAAATACCTGAAAATAAGACGTGAATGGGTTAAAGCTATTAGACGTGATAACTGGGAACCTACAAAATATTCAAGGCTCTGTTCCATACATTTTGAAAAATCTTTTTTTACAGTAACATTTTTACAGTCGTAGTTCAAAGGACAATGTTTTGCGCCCATACATTGTTAGCCTACGAACCAACAATTATGAAATATTTTTTTTTAGGTTCAAGTAAATGACGGTAAAAACAAAGATTTTTGACGGACACTCCTTAGAATATAAATATCAGGAAACCTTATAATTATTTTTAGGTTATGTTTAGTTATAGAATTTTGAGAAGTGATGTTTCACTGTTTTGTTTTATTTGCCAACACTCATGCACGTTCATTAACACTTAAATAATCCATCATAATTTTACATTAATATTCGACAAAACACAGAATAAAGAAAATAAAACAAAACTGCAGACATGACGCTTCACTTTCCCGCCAAGAAGTCCAGAACATCAACTTTTTTTTCCTGACCATGGATACTAGTTCTTTAGTCGTATTATTACAGTTCATTGATTATGCTTAAACTGATGATAATGATGAGTAATGCTAAAACGTTCATAACGTTTAATGCTGTTCCCTATTCCCCTCAAACCACTTGAGTTCCAGTAAAGATGTGAGACTATACTGCAGCGCACTTTTGTATTAACTTTTAAAAAAATAGAACAAGATTTTGCTTGGGATTAGCTCCTCTAATACGTTGTACCAAACAATTCAACGAACTAATATTATTATTTAATGAGTCAAATAATATTAGCTAACATTAGCAGTAGGTAGGTACCTAACTTTTATGAAACACGGGCAAATTAAGATTTATGAGATGGCCACCCAGGAGTCCAACGAAAGGTCAATAGAGGTTAAAGCTACTGGGCTTCAACTTAAAGTACTGAGTTTGGCCTCCAGTATTCCCTACATCTTCGTGAACGTCAGTCAGTGAGTGACACAACACCGCAGATAAGTAAAATTCTCCTAATTGAAAAAGCAAAAGAATCTTAAGCCGAAAATGCGATGTATCGTATTCTATCGATGCTTGGAGTATTTGGTACTAAGTATATTGAGTCAGCCATGCGTGCATAATATTATTAGGCTTGTTTGTACATAAATATTTTAGTCACAAACCTTTAATTCAATGGCTGTATGCACTGAACTCTCAATACCCAATCCATAATAAAAGAAATGATACTCAATATTAATGTCCATAAAGATCTTTTTATTATTGGTTACTTGTCAAATCTAAATACTGATAACTGTTGTAAAAAATAAGCTAAAGGCGGGTCTCCTGCGACACTGTTTTGTGTTTTCTAACACCTAACATCAAACATCTAACAAATATGGGCGTGGCCTACGTACATATTTTGACATATTTTGTTAGATGTTTGATGTTATTATCATGTAGGTATGTCATGTTTGTGTTGGTTCTTAGGTTAACTTCAACAATGTCCTTTGAATCTTAATAATATGGGCGGGAATATATTTTTTTTTTTTTTTTTTTTTTTTTTATCTTTCCTACAATCACACCAATTATCTAGCCCAAGAGAAGCTTCGAAGAAACTCGTTAAATGGTTACTAGACAACGGATAAACATACTTAAAATACTTAAATACATACTTATTATACATAGAAAACACCCAGACCCGAGACAATTTAGAAAACAATAATTTCTAAATTGACCCGACCGGGGTTCGAACCCGGGACCTCAGAGATGGCGACACCATGAAAACCGGTGTACAAACCACTCGACCAAGGAGGTCGTCAAAATATAAACAGTAAAAAGAATTGCTCTTCACTTTACTATGCAAATTATTATTTTTTATTTTTTTATAATAGAAGGAGGCAAACGAGCAGGCGGGTCACCTGATGGAGAGTAATCTCCGCCGCCCATAGACACCCGCAACACCAGAGGAATCGCAGATGCGTTGCCGGCCTTTAATTAAGGAAGGAATAGATTTTAGAAAGGAATAGGAAATGTGAGAGGGGGAGGGGGGGAGGCCTCCGGAAACCCTCACTGGCCGAACGAAACACAACAGCACCAAGGGCTATTATTTCACGCCGGATATTAGGGTGTTACCAGACCAATCGATCGATGGTAGAATGGATTAGTCGACGTCGATCGATAGTGTCTACCAGACCTATCGATCGATCGTCGATCGACGACATCGATCGATGGTAAAATGGATTAGTCGACGTCGATCGATGTTTCTACCAGAACAATCGATCGATGTCGATCGACAATCGACCTGCAGAATGAATTGGGTGTTAGATCGAGCTGTTTGATTAGACGCGTCGGCCGCTTCACTTTTTTTATAAATTTATTTCGTGCCCATCGATCAACGTCGACCGACCGTCGTCGATCGATTGATTAGTCAAACAGTATCCGTCGATCGATTAAAGCAACCAGACCAGTCGATCAACTTCGATCGACGTTGATCGATGCCGCCAATCGACGATCGATCGATAGGTCCGGTAACACCCTCAGTGAGAGGGTGGTATTACGCCGGGCGAGCCGGCCCAATGCGTGCTGCAACGCAGCGTGGCTCTACCACTCAGTCAGTGTCACTCATTTAGAACCACCCAGGGGTCACGTGTAGGGTCTAAAGGGTAAACCTACGAACGTGAGTAACTTTAACCCCCAATTATAATAACGAACTAGGTACACACTACATTAAAGTGATTATATCGATATGCTAGTTACATCCTTAGTCACGCACACATGTACAGATAGAAAGCTGCACACTAACAAAAGACGGACATGCTAAAAATCCAAAGACTCTGTCCATTGTGATATTTGTGATATTTGGTCCGAGATTTACATTACTTACCGGGATGACAGCCAATTGACAACTAGCACAAAATGGCGAACTCAAGCAAAATTTACCAAACAAATGTTGCCAATACTCAATAAAATATTACCAATCAAAGTTACTCCAGGCTGATACAGCACCCTGGGTAGGGTTCTAGGGTTAAAGAAATTTGACATTTTGTGGTAGGCTGACGTGCCTGGCGTCCTACAATTAACCCGCGTTGCTGTATCTTTGACTAGCAATAGCGGCATCAACTTATTTGTCTATGGCGGCATGAAAGAAAAATATTTGGAAGTATTTATGTAACTTTAATAAGCCTTATTACCTAAATAATAAAATAGCAAAATTCGAACGGGGAATTTGAAAAAGTTATTCAAGCTTTTTCCTTCAAGACAAGTTCGATGTAGGAACTTTCCTACATCGAACTTGACTACTTAGATAACTGTGACGCGTAGCGGTGAAACAATACTACCACCCTCTCTCTTCCCTTGGGTGTCGTAAAAGGCGACTAACAGACTAAAGACTGCGCATACTTCTTACAGCATAGAGCGGCGATGGGTTTACCACCTGTCACGCTGAGCACATGTGCAGTCGCTATTTGGTGAAAAGTGGACTATGGTAGAGGACGGCTTTTGCTGTCCTCATTGCCTAGTCTCTGACTAACCCTTCGGGGATAATAGTCATGATTATTGTATGTATGTAATAGCGGTATGAAAGAAAATATTTTTAATTAGTTATTTATGTAACTTTAATAAGCCTTATTGTATTATAAAATGGCAAAATTCGAACGGGGAATTTGAAATAGTTATTCAAGCTTCTTTATTCAAGACAAGCTCGATGGCGCATCGGCTAGCGCATTCGGTTTTGGTATTTTGCCAGCTAAGCAACTTTCGAAACGCCTGCCGCCGCGTCGCTGGATGGGCAAGATGGGTGACCAAATTAAAAACATCTCGAGCACCTCCGTGCTTCGGAAGGCACGTAAAACCGTTGGTCCTAGTTGTCGTCCAAAGATGGCAGTCGTTTAAACCCACCAACCCGCATTGGGCCATTGTGGTGGGTTAATATGGCCCAACCTCCCCATATGATGATGTCCATGTGGGAAGGCCTGTGCCCAGTGGGACGTTTAAGGCTGATGATTCAAGCTTTTTTTTATTGCCCTTTTTTCTTTTTCACGAGTTATTCCGTTCGGATCCCTAAGAACTGATACCCTGGTGGATAAGATATATTTTAATATTTTTGACGTGACAACGTCTTATAAATTGGTTTGCCGGGTGACACTTCAAGAAACTGCGTTACGCTCCGCTCACGTTATGCGCTCACAATGAGAGCGAGTGAGAGGCACGCGTCCCTTCCACTCGGGCATGGTTAGCCCGCCTAAGAGCGAGAGAGACAGACATAAAAAGTGAATGGCACGCGTCCCTTCCATATTATTTCATCCTTCTTCCTACTATACGAATGAATATTCACATTAAAATTATTTTACCACTCAAAGTCGTTGTCACGTAAAACTTTCGCCCGTATACCGACTTTAAAGGCAACCAATTTTTTTTTTTTTATTCCGTTCGGATCCCCTACAACGGATACCTAGGGGATCAGATTTTTAAAATTATTTTGTGTTCCGTTCTGATTCCCCGACTGTCTATTTACACTTTTTTGGAATAGTCAGCAGATGGGGATGGAAATAAAAAACAATTTTACACTAATAACTGTTTTTCAATTGACTGTATTGATCCATTAAAAAAGGAAGGGGAACGGACCGGAATAGTAAAATTTACAGTAGATCAGACCGGAATTTAAAAAAAACAATAATTGGCAGTGGATCGATTTTGGGGATCGGACCGGAATAACTCTTTACAATACCAACTAGATAACGCGTCACGTACAAAATCAAATCTAAATTCTGTCCACGTGAATAAATACTTTTTTAAAGCAATAAATTACTCCTGTCACTTAAAAAAAGAAAAGACGTCAATAACATTCAGTGGTGAAATCCACCTTAAGAGGTCACAAATAAAGTACTGTGGAACTCGTAAAGGTTGGGGGGCGTTTGTTTTAATAACAACAACCTTTATTTAGTATACGAGTTCATTTATTGTATACTTTTATATACATTTACAATTACATATTTACAATATAAAAATAACATGGTCAAGTCTACCCATGTTGGCACTTCAGATCGTTCTCCTCAATTCCCAGTTTGACATCTTGTCATTTCAAATTATGTTTTTAATACATTACTATAAAGTAAAACCAGCCAGCGCCCTAACATGGTATAAACTCTACATTCCTCCCGACCTGGGGAAAAAAAAATTTTTTTTTTAAACAAAAAAATTTTTTTTCCAACTTTTTTTTTTTTACATTTCTACCCATTTCTAAACATCCTAGCGGAAACGGGAAAAAAAAATACATACAAGAATGATTCAACCTAAACCCGACTTGGATTTAGCTATTCGAAGAATTAAACTTCGAAGAACTTGGCACATATAAACCCGTCAAAACTATATACCTATTTCGAATCATCCTCTAAATCACTAACTAACACGACTCACAAACATCACCCTTAACCAAAATTACATAACTAACTTTATCAATCTGCATGTTAAAATATTTCATGTTAATGCAGAGAAAAATTCAAACTCTCTAAGGGTGTGATAGTCGTTCTTAAACTTAAGCTTTATAGCAAGACTCAAAGCAGATACTATCAACTTATCAATAGGAAAAATTATTCTACACCATTATATTTAAAACTCTCAAGAATTCAAGAGGCTCAAGTACAAGGTAAGAAATAGAATCCCCAAAAACATGTCAACTATCCCACGTTAGGACTTGATACTCAACAATACAATATTCCCTCATAATCTATAGAATTAGGGAATTATTGATTAAACTTTAAGGCAAAAGATAATCCCTCTATTTCCAATCCATTACTTAGGTAGAACTTCTACTAAGTAATTCCGAATGCTTTTGAGAATAGTCACTCTATTCTACACCAGAAATTGCTTATCGTGAGAGAAATTTATTAACTCACTACAAACTACTAAAATAACAAACTATTAATTAACCCTAAACTACTATTACACTACTTCTATAAATCAAATAACCTACAACATCATACTCCCCCATACTACTAACTCCTTAACCCTTCATAAACTAATTCTCTAAATACTCAGCCCTTTATCTGCATACTACATACTGCTAATTCCTAAACCTTCACCAACTATGCTATTACTCAATCTTTAACCCTCAATAATAACAAACCATTTACAAACCAGATACTAACCCTATATCCCATCATTTATGTGTGTGAAACCCAAATCAGGAATCCATGACAAATAGCTTATTGCCTAATCATGTTACACCAAATAATAGAATTAGTCGACTAGATCTACCAATCCAATTCTACTTAACCCTTACAACTCATTACCTTTCTCAAATACTTACTTTACCAGCATTCAACATTACAAATACGTTAATAAACCTATCTCACGTTTTTTAACAATATTTCCTTTCTAATTATGTCAAACTACTAGTTATTATTTGTATTTGGGCCTCTTTTTCAAACATCAATTGCTCCTAAAATACGTTTTTCTCACTTCCCTCGTACATATGAAAACATAAAGACACATATTAGCAAATAACAATGACAACATATAACTTAAAATTAACCTACTAAAGCCTTCCCTTTATACACAAACTTATTATAATTTACAAACACACATACACAACAATGTCTACAAACACACATCATCGTGACATGAAATGCTTTAGGCGATTTGTATGAAAAACGAACTTTACAAGCTACCAACATTAGACCTCCTATCGCTCAATGATTCTAAGTATATGCCATTGATAAAGACGTGCCAGTTTCGTACATCTGCCAATAACTCGCCTTGGAACATAATAAAACTAAATCATTGACGTTAAAGAATACCGGTCTAACTCTTACGTAGTGCCTTCGTAAATAATCTACTCATACAACCTACCTATTCTATCGAATTTTCGTTTTAGGATAACCCGTTCCTAAATCTACATTAGATACAAAACGTTTTTCCTCCACCGGCAAGGAAAACTCACCACTATTTGGTGCCTTCAAAAAATATACGAAATCATTGTTACGCAATTTCTGAAAATCAATAAAGTCAACAATTGATTGATGCCTGTCACATGTTGACACATCAATGTTTTTCTTTTCCGCGCCCGGCTCGGAACTTTCTAAAACAATTGCCTGTTATAGAACATTCGATGACCTATCTGACTTTTGATCTAACTTCAAACTTTCTAAACCAATTGTTTGACATGGAACATTCGATGACTTACCTAACTTTTGTCTAACAAGCGAACTCGATTTTTCCAAATCCTGTCTTGCAACAATAGCGGCTTTACCTATTTCGCTCGAGACATTTGGCTGAACTAAATGAATATTTCCTAACTTTTGTCTAACAATCGAACTCGATCTTTGCGAATCCTGTCTTGCAACAAAAGCGGATTCATCTTTTTGGCTCAACACATTTTGCTGAACAGAATGAATATTTCCTAACTTTTGTCTAACAATCGAACATCTTTCAGAGTCCTGTCTTGCAACAAAAGCGGATTCATCTTTTTGGCCCAACACATTTGGTTGAACAAAATGAATTTTTCCTTGGGAAAAAGACACATAATTGTTATAAAAATCAATACACATTTTATTCTTTATTAAGAAATCCTGACCTAATACTACACTATACTTTAAGTCAGCTATAATTATAAATTCTTGTTTAAATAAAAAATCGCACAAAGAAAACATTATATCGCATTTTCCAACTACTTTTAACCTACTACCATTACTCGCACTAATACATCTATTTTCTATATCTCTACATTTTATTCCTATCTCATCCGCGGCAGCTTGACTGATGCAGGAAACCGTGGCACCTGTGTCTACAAGATCTACACAATTTACCTCATTTGTAGAAAATACTAATAATGGCAATAACGCAGAAGAAGGTCTAACCTGTTGACTAGCTTCATCCATCGCTTGCAATTTCACGTCAGATGTGTGCGCTTGCAAAAGACCAGACGACATCTCAAAAACATCACCGTCGCGACAATTGGCCTTCTTTATTGTCGGCGCGGTGGAAAACCCGGCTGCGACTGCGTTTTCCTAAAATTAGAACGTAAATTATAGCTATTTGAAGGTGCAGGTCCTGGTACAACGCGGCATTCATCTTGCACTTTCGTCGTCAATGGCGGACCAAATGGAGTGGGCGTACTATGATCACCTCCCCCACCAACAAACTTATGAACGAACGCAGCAGGATTCTGCGCTAAGTTCATCTGCTCTTCACGTGCTTGTGGATACACCTTCTCCAATTGCAAAATAACCTCCCTGAGGTCTCTTTTACACGCATAGTGAGAATATGCTAGTTTATTCTTGAAGTAAGGCTTTAATCCCTTCAAAAATTGCGTAATGAACGTGGAATCCTTGGTTATATTTGCTTTGCTAGCCAACTCCGATAAATTATAAAAATGCTCGCTCAGGCCTTTCTGGTCCTGCTTGGCATTATAAAACAATTCGGAGTAATCACACACTTCAAATTCTTCCCTCAATTTATCCACCACTTCTTCAAAGCTTTTACATGAAGCTTTTATTGATCGGAAATAGTGAAGTGCAGACCCTTTTAAAAATGCTGGCAACAACATTAACCGATCCTCAGAGCTAGTGCACTTCTTATAAACTGCTACTGCTTGGAACTGCTCCAGAAACTCTTCCACCGACTCATCAAAATGACCCGTAAAACAAGTGACTACGCGATCCATTTTGCTTAAAAAAAATTTTCCTCTTCTTTCAGGTATAGATTATCTTAATTTCTTTTCTATTCTTCATTCTTCAACACTTAGCTTATTCACCATTCTTTTCAGTGCTTTCGTGCCACCTGAAAAACGGAAACTTTTTCGCGCACGGCCGGCTTTTGGCGCCTCCACCATTGTGGAACTCGTAAAGGTTGGGGGGCGTTTGTTTTTATTTTATTTTATTTTACATACACAAGACAAATTACAATTTTTACAAAGTTATACAATAAAAATAGTGGTTGTAATCTAGATCGTAATTCAAAATATGTGTACACCTAAAAACTAAATACAAAAAGAGAGGACCTTAACATAATTTAAAGTTAATAAGTACAAACTGTAGGTTTTACATGCTAAATGTCCACATCTGCAAATAACCATTGGTTGTGCAGGTGCGCACATTTAACATGGTTGATTAGAAGAAAGATTCGACCCGAAACTATTTGGCTGTTGTAGCTGATAGTCTGGAGTCAACACAGAGGTTGAGTCCAGAGTCCAGACTGACGGGTTTGGGGTAGAGGATATCTTTAAGTATTTTAATGAAAGTTGTTAGTTTAGATGTAAAGATGTCTAGCTCTAAGTTATCTATTGCTAATTCATTATACTGACGAGCCATCCTAACCAGGGGATTGTAATAGGATATATTATTTTTGTAAGTCTGTAGGGCAAAAAGGTTAGACTTATCTGACCTACGTGCGCTATGCTTAATATTAAAAGTAAATTGGGAAAGTAATTCAGGAGTGTCTAAAAGAGAATTAATGATTTTGTACAGGTATATGAATTCTAAATATTTTCGACGGGTCTCTAGCTTTTGTACATTAAATTTAGCTAACCTAATTTCATAATTATAATTAGTACGTCCCAACTGTAGGCGGTAGCACAACATCCGCAAGCACTTTCTCTGTACTCTCTCTATTTCATCAACATGTACTTTGTAGTGCGGTGACCAAATAGGGCTGCCGTACTCCAAGATACTTCTAGTAAGAGTATAGAATAGGTATAGCAAAGAGCGGGGTTTCTTAAAACCTCTTGTGGACCTAAAAACAAATCCAAGGAGTTGATTGGCTCTTGTTGTTATGTGTCGATAGTGTGCCCGAAATGATAGTTTCTCATCGAACAGAATGCCCAGATCCCTAACAACATTGGATCTTGTGAGAATAAGTCCATCAATCGTGTAATCATTAACGATCCTATTATGTTTATTTGTAAACGTAATTACAAAGCATTTATCGATGTTGAGATGCATATAGTTTGTCTTACACCAGCTGGATATATTATTCAAATCCCCCTGCAAGAGATAGCAGTCATTCGGAGAAGAAATAGTTTTAAATAATTTTAAATCATCAGCATACAACAAACACTCGCAAGATAAATGTTCTAGAAGATCGTTAATGAAAACAACGAATAGAAGAGGCCCCAAGTGTGACCCTTGTGGTACCCCTGAAGTCACTTGAATTGGAGATGATGTAAAGCCCTTGAGAGCGACCAACTGACTCCTATTATTGAGATAAGAGGTCATCCAACGATATAAGCTACCGTGAATACCGTAAGAAACGAGTTTATTACAAAGCAATCTGTGGTTGACTTTGTCAAAAGCCTTAGAAAAATCTGTATAGATGGTGTCAACCTGTCCACCTGTGGCAAAGCTCTTACAAAGGTAGTTCTTATACTCTAAAAGGTTAGTGACAGTTGACCTACCCTTAATGAAGCCATGTTGCTTATTAGAAAGGAGAGGCTTGACATGGTTATATAAGTGACTGTATACCAAAGATTCAAACAATTTAGCAAAACAAGATAAGATGCTGATTGGCCTATAATTTTCACAGTGAGACTTTTCTCCGCTCTTATGGATGGGGATTATGTAAGCTGTTTTCCATTGCTTAGGAAAGACTCCACTGGCAAGTGATCTATTAAATATAATGTTAAGTGGAACGCTTAGTTCTTTCCCGCATAGTTTGATAAAAGAGGGAGGAAGTAGGTCTGGTCCAGCTCCTTTATTTTTATCTAGATGTTTAATTTTAATAATTATGTCTTCTTCAGTTACACGAATATGCGACAGTGTATCCATAGCTCTGCTCACAGCTACTTCATCTGCACAACCGAAGATGTATCACAATCAGTGCCTGATTCAAAGACCGATCCAAAATAGGTAGAAAAGAGCTCACATATGCCATGTCCAGTTGATGACGAAGAGTTACCATATTTCATCACATGTGGCATTGCGACATGACCCTTTCTTCCATTTACGAATGACCAAAAAAGTTTGATATTCTTGCCCATGGATTCCTCAATTGAAGCAATATATTTCTTGTAACACTGATCTGCCATTTTCTTAAATCTGTCACGTAAGAGTGAAAATGAGTCATAATCGCGAGGGTTATTAAATTTTTTGTAAAGTTTATGAAATTTATTCTTTTCTTCATTACATCTAATTAAAGATTTGCTGTACCAAATAGGATATTTCTGGGATTTTAAGGTTGTAAGTGGTGTATACTTTTTAATAGTCTCGTTAAGCTTCTCATAAAAAATGTCAGTACATAAATCTATGTCGGAGCAGGACAAGGCGTTGTACCAGTCTATTTTACTTAATTCTTGTTTCAGATCATCATAATTACACTTTGTAAAGTTAGGTCGTTTATTTTTATTTTTATTTAGACATTTTAATGTATGGGAGAATGAGGGAAATTCAAACTGTAGAGCAGGGTGGTACCTATCCATTAGACTTAATGGTTCAGCCTCACAGACTTTCAGAGATTCGACTGTTGAAAGTACTAAATCAAGAGTACGGTCATACTTATTAGTGATTTTGTTACTTTGGTGTAAATGACAAAGGGTAATAAATTCATGAAGGAGGCATAGTTTAGTATTTTGTGAGGTCTGCGATGGCTCAGTAGTATCGCCAGTAATGTTAAAAAAGTCAGGGGTATTGAAATCACCAATGATTAGGTAGTTATCGTTACGGCAATTATTTAACAGGATATTTTGACAGTTAGAATAAAATTCTTCTAACTTTAGACAACTCAAATCCGGAGGAAGATAGCAGACACAGATATTAAAATTAGGGGTGTTATTAGTTTCCGATGTTATGGTTACCCAGATATCCTCTAAACCGCTGTCCCAGTGCGCCTGCCGGATAACCTGAAGAGTACCTTTGATAGCAATCAGAACTCCGCCACCTTCAATTTTTGAAGAGTTAGTTTCGGAGCGATCCCGTCTAAAAATATTGTAGCGTTTATCTACAATTTCTCCATCAAAAACACTTTTGTTCAAGTTTGTTTCCGTCAAGCACACTATATCGTAATCAGAGTTTAACAAGTTTATGTAAAAAAGTGATAATTTTGAACGGATTCTATTAACATTTTGATAATACACACTAAACATGTTGAAATGTTACAGGAAATACAATAATCAAGCAATTATTAGCAAAAAAAAAAAGAAGGACTAAACAAGAAATAGGCTAATTTACAAAACCTTATTAAGACAATCTATATTTTTAACGCGCAGGGCGGAGCTCTGCTCGTTTTTTCGAATATATATTTGGCCAAAGCGAACCCAAACAAACTTAAAATTATTTTCTCTACAATACTTCCTTGCAGCACTATGCAACTCTTTTGCTTCAGGAGACAAATGCTCAGCTAGATAAATTCTTCGAGTCTCACCCGTAAATCCAACATGAGTTGAAGCAAGTTTTTCCTTTGGATGAGCCTTGTTATAGCGAGTCACTGATGATAGAATGAGATCACGATTTCGCTGCGATGAGAGAGTGACGAGTATATTTCGTGGTCTCTTAGAGGATGCATCCATTTTAGCAACGCGGCGGCAGGCTCTTACATCGCTCTCTGAAATATTAACTTGTAGGCACTCGCAAAGTTTTTTAAACAATGCCATTAAGTTTTCGTTCTTGTTCTCCGGCACCTCGTGAATTTCAAGATTCACATCACGTGAAATTTTTTCAATAGTAGATACTCTAGACTGTAGTTTAGCAAGCGAATACTGAGTCTCAGAGAGATCTGATTGTAGTAGTTTAATTTGCGAATCTCTTTCCTTAATCTCCGTTCTTAAATCATTTTGTTCTGCTGTTAAATAATCAGTTGTAGAAGTAAATTCGCTCTTCAGAGTCTTGATAGCGCGATTCACATGCACAACAACCATTTTTTCTATGTCCTTGTTCAGTGCTGATCTCAAACTTGTCATAATCTCAGAATCTGGTGCAAGCTTAAGATCGAATAGCTGACTAATGCTTTCCATTGAAACGGGCTCGTGCGTTAAGTTGGAGTGTTGAGACTGTTGAGTCGTAGACATAGTAGAAACGTTTACAGGTTCTATCAAGGATTGCTCCGAGCGTTTCGGGCGGAAGGGAGTATCGTCGTTATTTCTACGCCGCGTCACGTTTTGACAGCAAGGACAAATCAATGATTTCATTTGTTCGTTAGTAAGCCCCTCGTAAACTTCCTTCGTTAGATTCAAGCATTGAAAGCAATATTCCGATTTGCAAGTATTGCATTTTAAAAATTTCCTCTCCTTTAGCGCAGATTTACAGCCGTGGCATTGCATGTCAGCACTATCAGTTAAATCAATTTAATTTTAATAAAAAACAAGACAATAAATTAACAGCGACGAAAGTTCTCACTTCCAATTCCAAACAATAAAAGAGTACAATCACAGGTACAATGTTGCTTAGCAGTGCCGCTGACGTCACCCGTGGGCCGTGTGTAGCTAGCGATCGCTAATTTCGGCCGCGGCGCCCCAAGTGTGCGTGGTTGAGCGGTCGGACCGTCCGGTTCTCTCTCAAGAGAAACGAGTTCGAACCCCAGCCGGTCAGATTATTTGTGGAATGTTTTTCGAAACTTTCACTCACTGATGGGGCTCCGGAATCGCGGCGACGAAGTCTCAGCGTGATGGGGCGAAGCACCAGAGCACCAAAAATTTATTAATTAAAATTTTAAATATTTAGAGGCTTTTCAGTTAAGACGTCCGCTCGCAACAAGTTAACTTGGGCGAAATGTTTTAATAACAACAACCTTTATTTAGTATACGAGTTCATTTATTGTATACTTTTATATACATTTACAATTACATATTTACAATATAAAAATAACATGGTCAAGTCTACCCATGTTGGCACTTCAGATCGTTCTCATCAATTCCCGGTTTGACATCTTGTCATTTCAAATTATGTTTTTAATAAATTACTATAAAGTAAAACCAGCCAGCGCCCTAACATGGTATAAACTCTACAGTACTTTTTCCGGTTATGCCTTGCGAGAAAATAAGAGCTCACTTCTCAAGTGCGCTCTTATTTACCGAGACACTTTTTTAGCGCCGACCTGACATCTAGTTGTATTGTTGATCGAAGCTAACACTAGTCTTTTTTGTGAAAGCGACAACAATTGAAGTATAAATAAAAAATAATTGTTAATAAAAAGTACAATTAAGCACAAGTTTCGTAATATTCCGATTGCTAGATAAGCTTTTATGGCTGCTAAGACAAAATTTTACTTAAATTGCGCAATTCACTAGCGCACCGCCATTTTGTTAAATAAGTTTCTAAGTCATTTTCTTTATCCCACGAGCTTCTATCAAGATGGTCATTACTTTTTTTAATTGGCCCATGTTACGCGTCATGTTAAAATTACGTTAAACTAAATTGAACTGTATCACGAATACGTAGAACTATTATTTGTAAGTTTGCGTGCTGGTAAGGCTCGCGTGGGTTCCAAATTCGAATGCGTTTAGGCGGCTGTTGCGAAATAATTCTTTTTTTTCAACCCACACGGATTGAAACTGGGCTTAGGGACTCGAATCTTTGGTTCTTATGTTATAATTTTTGGTACCTAAGGTTTTTTTCGAACGTTTCGTATGGGGGGTGTCATATCACCGTCTTTTTACTTGCACGATATCACTAAGCGTCGTCGGATCGTTGTCGGTCAAACAGATAACTCTGTTTAAATGCAAGAAGTCGTGGTTGGTTCAATCAACATCTCTCATTTTGCTGCTGACGTAAACTCATTTCTAACACCCCACCACCGTTGTAAGCTATAAGCAATTATAAGTGCTTAATAGAAAAAAACATTAAGTATTTTTCAATTATAATTTACTTAAAATACCTACTTATTTTAGATTCTTTAGAGTTAGTATTAAATGGTTAGCAGTGTATCATAAATGGTCAAAATATTTAAAAAAAGCAAAATAAAACGTACATAAGTTTAGTATTTTTGTGGTATTGTATTACTTACACTACGAGGATCAAACAAACGCGTGGCTTTAAGGCTCGTATTCTAAAACCAAAATCACACTCAAATCTCTGCTTGAGTACAGTTAGAAAGAGATGGTGCTATCGCATATATCGCCATCCCTTTCTAACTGTATTCAAGCATGGATTTGGTTTTGAGTTTGGTTTTAGAATAAGAGCTTAGATAGCTGCTCGGCGGCTACTAAATTCTTCAAACAACGGTCTGGACCGGACACTATTCCCGTCACCACACACCGAGGAGTTAGGGGCACTGCGTTCTCTTACTCAACGCGTTCTGTTCAGCGATATATATGTTACACTAGATAGGCCCTTCCGAAGACGCACTATGTTCCACTCATCTGCGGAGCCGACTCGGCACCTTGCTTTAGTGTGTGTGTGTGGTTTTGACATCCGCGCGTGCGGAACGGCGAAAATATTTTTTTATTTCTTTTCAAAGTGTACACCTAGACGTTTACTACAATTCAGTTGACAAATAAGTGAAATTAATTGTTTTTCAAGTCATTATTATGTAGTTATATTGTATTAAAAGAATAAAAAAGATATTTTTTCAATTACCTACTGTTATTGACAATCTATTTGGGACGCCATCTTGATTTGATACACATTACGTTGTCTTTGACCGATCTGGCGCTGCGGAGCTGCGATGTCTGTCTGTTGATTAGACGACATTTAAATGTTTAAGCGCTGCTATGCTATTCTATAAGCGACACATATACGCTGCGCGCATTGCTGTGATCTGCTGTCTCTTTCCAATTCTATGAATATGAAAAAGACAGAGTCATTTCTCAGCGCTGCTTCAGCCGCAGCTATCAAGGCTTTAGCTTAGAGAATCGCACGGCTGCAGCGGCTGCAGCGAATTTTAGGTCTCTCATTCCAGAATTTGAACAAATGGTTTGTATGGACGTTCTTGTCTACACTTCTAGGTCAATTGTTCTGTTACCCCGAATGACTACACGTACGAGAAAGTAATCTTAGAGATAACAAAATTTTAAAAAAATGTCACCCTTAGGCGGGAATCGACCCCGCGTCCTCCGCAATCCGGGCGGCTGCGTTGACCACTCCGCCATCGAGGTATTGGTTAAACCTGACGAAATTTTTCAAAGCTTTTGGCTTTATGTTTTTATAGCAACAGTGTCGTATCAAACCTCAAGAATTTACTTCCTTAGAGGTCTGATCGAAAATATTTAACAATATTTTAAACGTTTGAGCATTTTTTTAAACGCTAATAATCAAGTATTACGAAGGTAATCTTAACTTGTATTTAAAGTAGATAATTTGTTATCAGTGTGTATGGGGTTTTGTTAGTGCCGAGGCCGACACTAACGTATGGTAGTGAAAGCTGGGTGTGGCAGACGAGACAAAGACACGTCAAAGTCAAGTGAAGCAGTGAAATGAGATCGCTAATAAGAAGAATATTATGTGGTGTGACTTGGGAAGATCTAATAAGGAATGATGAGATGAGATGAGATAAGAGAGAAGTGTGAATGAATGAAGTTATAGTGACAAACAACAGGTGAGAAACAATATGCTAAGTTGGTTTGATTATGTAGAGAGGATGGATCAAAAAGGCTTACAGAAATAGTGCATGAGGCGAGAGTGAACTCAACCCAGATTGGAGACGGTTTCTTGCCAGGTCAGTTCAAGATTTCTCTAAACCGACACGACAAGCATCTATGGATAATGTTATGATACTAAGTAAAAGAAGTGTCAGGATACAACGCGTGAAAGGGTACCTTGTAGGCCGGCAGGGTGTGACTGATGCTACACGCTACACGTCTCTTGCACCCTCTTTACGTCGGCAGACGCATCAGCAGACGTCATCTGCTGATGCGTTGGCCGAAGTGTAGGGGGGGCATCTGACGTTGCACCATTTGTCCTCGCGCCTGGACTCCACTTGGTGTGGAGCCATTTACCGCGCCTCTTAATATAATAAAAAGCCGATCTGCCAACACCTTTGGGATTTGGGCGTCGTGATGTAAAATTGTAAGTATTGTCCCATCAGATAAATTATACGGAATACCGTAGAATAGTTCGTTTCACGCCATTAAAATAGACACGAGGTCCTATTATGGCTAACGTGTTAGTCTTGTAGATCAATTAGTCCAAATATGGTTACCGCTCGATCCAAACGTTTAATTCTGTTTCGCTTTAATAAGATCAAAAGATAACTAAAAGTCACTATAATAATATAGGAAATACCGTGTCGTGTAGCGGTAAAAGAATACTTCCACCCCCTCTCTTACCTTGGGTGTCGTAAAAGGCGACTAACGTACTAAAGACTGCACATACATCCAACAGCTTTGAGAGGCGATGGGCTCACCACCTGTCACACTGAGCACATGTGCACGTGCAGTCGCTATTTGGTAAAAAGTGGGCTATGGCAGAGGGCTGCTTTCCTCATGCACTAGCTAGAATATAGTTTAGCTGTGCCCCCAAGCGAAAAAAAATCTGCTGTTCCATACATTAGACATAGGGTCCTTTAAAAGAGGCGTAAAGCCTGGCGTCGACTACAGTAGAAACGCGTCGAATCGAAGCGAGTCACATTTATTCCTAGTGCGTCCATCTCTGAAGAATCGAATCGAATTGTTCATTCATGGTAACTCTTCAACAAATTAGGTCGTGTTTTCGGCATGAACAGCTCGGATGAAGAGATGTTTTTATTTCGAATACTTTTTAATAAAGAATTATAAAAAAATCATTTTTATTTAAAGAAAGATTTTTATGAGTTTTTAAACGATATCTACTTAAAGAAATAATAAAAATACGTTGGCGCGCATTCGCTTCTCCGCGTCGACTGGCGCGCCGAGTTGAATCGAATCGCATCGGCGAAGAAATTCGCCTGTCGAGCAATTCACGCGGTCGATTCGATTCGGCGCGCCGCGGTTCGTCGCTGGTGGACGCAGTTTCATAGAAATATATAGGAGGCGACTTACTGCGATTCGATTCGACTCTACTCGGCGAGCCTAGTCGACGCGAGCCTTAAAGAGGCACTTTGTGTGACGCCAGAGCGAGGGTGACTGATGCTACGCCTCTTACGCTGCACCAGTTGTCCTCGCGCTGGACTCCACGTCCACAACATCAGGTGGAGTGGAGTCATTTGACGGTCATCATCAGTCATCTTATTTAAAAAAAAGCTCTATTGAAGTTAACTTGCCAAACCAACCAACCAAGCCAGCCTCTGGGTTACGGACGTGATGTATGATTTTAATTGTTGCATCTAATAAAAAAAATAAAAAACACATACGGAATACCGTAAACAATTTCGTTTCACGCCAATTACGGCTGACGTGTCTGTCTTGTAGATCAATTAATCCAAATATGGTTGCCGCTCGACACAAACGTTTAATTCGGTTTGGATTTAATCAGATCGAAATTAACTTTTAGCCACTAGGAAGCATAGCTGTGACCAAAAGCGAAAAAAATCAGCTGTTCCATACATACATTAAGTCGAAAAGTATTTGCTGTTTTGTATGGAAATTATTACATACATACATACATACATATAATCACGACTATTATCCCCGAAGGGTTAGTCAGAGACTAGGCAATGAGGACAGCAAAAGCAGTTCTACCATAGTTCACTTTTCACCGACTGCACATGTGCTCAGCATAACAGGTGGTGGGCCCATCGCCTCTCTATGCTGTTGGATGTATGTGCAGTTTTTAGTCCCTTAGTCGCCTTTACAACAAAGGGTTGTTCTCAGTTTATTTTGCTACTTTGTGCGCGTTGAATCGTTTTTAATACGCTACGCTACGATGCGCTTCGCGATTGTCTTAAATTTCTAACCTATCACGTAACCTACAGGAGTAGGGCAGCAAGTATTTCTGTTGTCTATGTCTCATAAAAAAATAATCTCGAAATTTAAGACAATCGCTTTGCTGCGCTTCGCGATTGTCTTAAATTTCTAACTTATCACGTGACCTACAGGAGTAGGGCAGCTAGTATTTCTGTTGTCTATGTCTAATAAAAAATTATCTCGAAATTCAAGACAATCGCTACGCTGCGCTTCGCGCTTGTTAAATTTCTAACCTATCACATGACTGACCTACAGAAGTAGGGCAGCTAGTATTTCTGTTGTCTATGTCTCATAAAAAAATAATCTCGAAATTCAAGACAATCGCTACACTTCGCTTGGCGATTGTCTTAAATTTCTTACCTATCACGTGACCTACAGGAGTAGGGCAGCTAGTATTTCTGTTGTCTATGTGTAATAAAAAAAATATCTCGAAATTCAAGACAATCGCTACGCTGCGCTTCGCGCTTGTTAATTATTATACATACATACATATAATCACGACTATTATCCCCGAAGGGTTAGTCAGAGACTAGGCAATGAGGACAGCAAAAGCAGTTCTACCATAGTTCACTTTTCACCGACTGCACATGTGCTCAGCATAACAGGTGGTGGGCCCATCGCCTCTCTATGCTGTTGGATGTATGTGCAGTTTTTAGTCCCTTAGTCGCCTTTACAACAAAGGGTTGTTCTCAGTTTATTTTGCTACTTTGTGCGCGTTGAATCGTTTTTAATACGCTACGCTACGATGCGCTTCGCGATTGTCTTAAATTTCTAACCTATCACGTAACCTACAGGAGTAGGGCAGCAAGTATTTCTGTTGTCTATGTCTCATAAAAAAATAATCTCGAAATTTAAGACAATCGCTTTGCTGCGCTTCGCGATTGTCTTAAATTTCTAACCTATCACGTGACCTACAGGAGTAGGGCAGCTAGTATTTCTGTTGTCTATGTCTAATAAAAAATTATCTCGAAATTCAAGACAATCGCTACGCTGCGCTTCGCGCTTGTTAAATTTCTAACCTATCACATGACTGACCTACAGAAGTAGGGCAGCTAGTATTTCTGTTGTCTATGTCTCATAAAAAAATAATCTCGAAATTCAAGACAATCGCTACACTTCGCTTGGCGATTGTCTTAAATTTCTTACCTATCACGTGACCTACAGGAGTAGGGCAGCTAGTATTTCTGTTGTCTATGTGTAATAAAAAAAATATCTCGAAATTCAAGACAATCGCTACGCTGCGCTTCGCGCTTGTTAATTATTATACATACATACATATAATCACGACTATTATCCCCGAAGGGTTAGTCAGAGACTAGGCAATGAGGACAGCAAAAGCAGTTCTACCATAGTTCACTTTTCACCGACTGCACATGTGCTCAGCATAACAGGTGGTGGGCCTATCGCCTCTCTATGCTGTTGGATGTATGTGCAGTTTTTAGTCCCTTAGTCGCCTTTACAACAAAGGGTTGTTCTCAGTTTATTTTGCTACTTTGTGCGCGTTGAATCGTTTTTAATACGCTACGCTACGATGCGCTTCGCGATTGTCTTAAATTTCTAACCTATCACGTAACCTACAGGAGTAGGGCAGCAAGTATTTCTGTTGTCTATGTCTCATAAAAAAATTATCTCGAAATTTAAGACAATCGCTACGCTTCGCTTCGCGATTGTCTTAAATTTCTAACCTATCATCTGAATGATGGTTTATAATAATATTGTTAGGACTAACCATTCGGACTAACATACATTTTTATTTATACAATTTAACACTTTTATACAATATAACACAGGACATGTTACTTTATAGCAAGAAAAATTAGGATATCTAATTATTATATCACCCGATATTATGACAGAGAAGCATTAGAATTAAAGACAATTAGGTAAAATAAAATTTCGTATTCCCATCGAGTTTCGGCACGTTTTATTCGTCTTGACGAGTACTTTTTTTAGATGGTTACCAAGGTCTGTTCTGATGATGGAGCTGGAAGGTGGTCATAGATAGATAGATAGATACAACTCTTTATTGCACACACAAAAATAAAGAAAACATACACAAAGAGTAATCATAGGAACTCAGTTAAGAAACGACGCAACCCCATCGAGTCTCGGCTCGTTTGATTCGTCTTGACGAGTACTTTGGTGCTAAATGGTAACCAGGGTCTGATGATGGAGCTGGAAGGTGGCTATAGGAACTCGCTAATTAAGCGACACAACCGTGTTGAGTTTGATTCGTCTTGAATATGCGCCCCATCTTTGGAAAATAAGTTCGTTCGTTCGTTCCGTTTCTTATGAATCCACATTCATCACATCACACATAACATTTTGTCTTTGATTAGATGGATTAGATGGATGGCCCACTGTCAAGGTGAGCACGTGCCGAGGGCTGAATGGTAATTGGTATGAGGGTGTATAAACATGTCATATCGCTAACATTGCGCCTCAGGGTACCAGGGCGAACCCTGTTGTACTGAAGCCCTTATCCCCTTACAACAAGTGCTCAAAACAACACATTGTGATCATACTACGGGCTACATAACGGAAAAATACTGCTACGCGCTACGAACTATGCCGTAGCCAATCTCTCATTAAAAATACTAATAAGTTAAAAATATAAGTAATTTAAAAGAAAAAAAAGACTATTTAAAAACAAGCTTTTATTACTTGTTAATAAAAAGTACTAAAAAGTTAAAAATAATAAAATCTAACCTAAAAGTTAACACCTTGTTTTTATCACAGACCCAATTTTTTATAAAATAAAAGCGTGTTACATTTTGATGGAACATCATCATTAGGTTTTATTATTTTTAACTTTTTAGTAAGTAAGTAGGTACTTTTTATTTACAAGTAATAAAAGCTTGTATTAAAAAGTCTTTTTTTTCTTTTTTTTTTAAATTTGAAAACGGAACCAGCTACGTACCTATATCTTTCTTAGAAACAGTTCGTTACACCCGGAAGTCTGTGGCCACGTCAACCGTCCAGTCATCATAATACACTCGGACCAAATATTATTTGGTCCGAGATAATACACGATTAAGCCGGCAGCTCGCCAACATCATAGAGCATTATGGAGTTGCCATGGACGTAATATTAACGTCCATGGGAGTTGCAGATTAAAAAGGTTTTATTAAAATCTAGTTACAATTGCTTAGAGTATGTACCAACCAAAGAATTAATAGTTTAGGTATAAGTTCCTTGGTACTAACCTAGTTTTATATAAATAAACAAAATAAGAATTGAACAAGTTGTGGTTGTATTCTCCCTCCATGCAGTTAAGTGATTAAATTATGCTGCAATCTTGGATTGTGACAGTTTGATTTCTGCGATCACTACGCCATCTAGTAAGCGTATTGGAGGCAATAAAAAAAAATGATGATATTACCCCATGGCCTATACTAATTCATGTCAATTACCGGTTAATAGACATAATAATATACAAAAAACCCATTTATTAAAACACAACATGCAAATTAGAATCACACGCTTTGTGTTCAAGTCAAAAGTTATTATTATCCACAGTGACACACACGTTTTATTTATGAATGTTTCCCACAAATTACCTTCTTATCCAGCGAAAGAATCTGTTGCCGGCTTTCTTGCCGCTATTTTTCTTCTTCTTTCCCATTTTCATTTAACTCTATGACGAACATAAACACTTCCTAATACTATATTCAAAAAGTTACGCACTGTTTATGGTTTTCAAATAGTAACAATACTTGTCTTTGGTTAATCAATGGCACACACTGGTAGAACCAATTAATCACACAATTCTATAATGGAAAATTAATTTATAAAATCGACTGTCTCTGGCCAGTACAGGACTCTTAGTGGGGCTCTATTAGAAACAAAACAACAAATTTAATTCACATTAATTATTCTACACTTCATATTTTATTTCTAAAAATCAAACACGCTTAAGTTTTTATGTACAGATCAGAATTAATCACAAAAGCGAGGGGGTGAGTTCAAACAATAAACTACGACATAGTTACCGAGACCTTAGACAATGCTGGCAGCATGATTCGAAATCAAACAAAACGAAAAAACGACAGAATATTTAACTTCAAAAGGGTGTGTTTAAAAAGTATTTAATGCCAAGAAGTGCGCTATGGTGCGCACGCGCGGAGACTGGCGCGCGGCCACGGTTCAAATTTAGAAGCGATGGAGAGAAAAAAATAACCAACGGCTGCACATTGCGAGAATGCACGCGTCGGGTTTGTTTATTTTGGTGCAGAGACTAGTGATCTGAGGTTAGGATGGTATAATAGCTACGTTGTCTAAGATTGATGTGGTATGTGACAATTTGAGCCTTGAGATATATAGAAACTTGGGATAAGTAGGCAACACGAACGATAGAATTAAATAAAATAACAAAAGATTTAAACTGTTAAATATTAACTTTTATATCTTGACTCTGAAAACATTTTGCGCCGACCCAAGTAAAATGGGACCAGGGGCAGGGCAGAAAGAAGAAAACAAGACTTTTGTACATTGACTTTAATTTAGTTCTTTGTAATTGTTGAAAAATATTAAAACTTGAAACTACCATTAAATAGAAGGAGAAACAAAAAACGAAACGAAATATACATCTTCATACTCTTTAGTTGGAAGCGATCGCAATTTGCTAAAATAACAGAACAATCTTGACAATTACAACATACGAGTAGAACCGCTTTGTAGATGCTAGAGAAAAAAGTTTGCATTATAACAAAGCTAACAGTGCTAAAAAAATGTAATACAAATACTAACTAGCACATTGAAACAAAACATTATTACGAATCAGAACAAAAAACTGACAAGTCAGAACAATCTTATCAGTATTTCTAAAAAACAGCTGAAATCGGTGGTTTAGGGCTCAATGTCGCCATGTTGGAAGGCCCAGCAGTGGGACGTTTATAGGCTGATGATGATGATGACAGCTGAAATCTATCTATTAGAACCTTAGAATGATAACAAAAGCATTATTATTCAGAGATTAGAACTAACATCGCGTGGAGCCGAAGTTGAACAAAGTAAACCATAAACAATCTAAATTATTTTACATCGCAAGTTGAGTGCACAAACGCAATTTTTAAAACAGCCGTCATGTAAAGTAATGCAGATGTTGAAAAGAGATTTAAAAAAAACTACACGAGCACAGACACACAAAGAGAAATAAAGCTGGATCGTGTGAGTCATCCCGATCTATATCTGGTCTGTATAGTAGATATGGGCATTGTATTTGTGATTTTTTTATGTGAAAAGGACCGTAAAATCACAATAATAAGCAGAAATACAAAGTTATTGTATTGCAGTCTCATCGTTTTAAAGCCTGTAAACGATTTCTGCCACAAAAGCAGTCGAAAGGATAGGACATATACACTTTAACTAATGTGCTTGAGTTCGCAACTCGCAAATAAGTACGTATTTAACTATTATTATTACTTATACTATAATTATAACGCTTTATATCCTTATGCGATCGCTACCAATTTCAACGCATCCAAAAACAACGCAGGTACAATTTGTTATTTGATATGAATATCTAAATATATGAAAACGATACACTACACATAACAAACTTCAAAAGAAACTAAAAATGGATTAAAAGGTAAGTTATTCTGTATGTAGAGGATTCAAGGACGTCCTGCTAGAGAGATCTTAGCGAAAACAGTAATGAAACAGTGACTTCTTGAAGCTTAATTTGATGAGGTAATAATAGTACCTATGTTTTTAATTTTATGTCGCCTGATATTAGAAAGAAAATAGGCGTTCGTAATGAAAGCTTACTTAACTATCCAGATACCAGAAATCCAAATAGATTGGTACTGCAAGAAAAACCTCAAACATTGCAGTGTTCCGAGAGGTGTCTTAATATGTGTGTAATTTTTATAAATAATGTAAGTACCATTAAATCAATTTAAAAAATGTTTGTAATAATGGCTATTGACCGTAAATTTATGAACTTAAGGATTTTTTCAATAAAAGACATATTCAATTGAAATTGTGGTAACACTATATTACTAAGTATTTACTATCCTGATATTCATATTAAAATTTAATAATTTAATTTTAATATACTTAATCATTACTATATTATACTAATTAATTTAATTGAAATTAAAACAACGTCGAATTATATTTGGATGATTAATAATAAGGCGAAACATGATGAACATAAATATGTTGTTACCATCATAATAAACATGACATGTATTCAAGCAAATAGAGAAATTTGAACTTGTATTTTATCACAGGCGCTGAAAAGTACTTCAAAACATTGTAAGTATCACCAATTGACAAGCAATTACTAAAAACCAAACTTTGCTCAATAAAAATTTAAAGAGGAAAATAAACAATCTCGTAGTAGAGTTCATATCAAAGCTGTGATGTAATACGGACTCTTGGTACGAAGCCAAAAGCGGTCACCTGAAATGCTTCGTAGATATGAGGAAACGTGCATTAGAAAGAATAGAAAATAGAATAGAATCTGACGCAGAGCATTGGACACATCAAAGTAACCTTAAAGTCATAGATGAAAGACGGATTTAAGCTATTGGCAATACTACGGCCAAATTCGATTAAAAATATATCGAAAATGAGGAGTTTATCAGGTACGAAGGTCACAAAATCCCAACCCAACTGTATTCTCCAAGCAATATGCAAGCAATAATATGATATTTACTCCAATTAATATGAGCGAGTGTCACCCTAACTATTTTTAATTTGTAATGTGCTACATTACTTTTCTATTTATTTTGTTAACGGTAATGCTATTTAAAGGACCTTATTATAAAGAATAATTTGTGCAAATATCTAGTGTCACTCTGATTTCTAATTTTCTTCAGAGATTCACTAGAAAACGGCTAACAGTGGTCTTTCTTTAAATAAAACAGTAAAACTCTCGAGGTAAACGAGCCTAGTCTCTGACTAACCCTTCGGGGATAAATAGTCGTGATTATATGTATGTTTAGAAAAAGCTACTGGTCTCAGTGGTGTCACTAATGTAATATTTTCCGAGATTGCTCCATGACCACTCACACAGGATCACAGGACAAAGCTTCCAAAAAAACCATCAAAAAAGTACTGGCAGTCTACAATGAGGAAAAAAGCTACTGGCAGTCTATAATGTATTATACTCTATGATTTCGAAATAATTAAAATCTACAAACAAAAGACGGAAAAAAGTTACTGGCCTCGGAATAGTTCAACGTAACATTCCCCATGATTTCAAAGGAACCTAAAATCCACAAACAAAAGACGGAAAAAAGCTACTGGCGTCTGCAATGTCCAATCTCTCCAGTATAACACTGCAATAGTCCATTAGTTCAATTTGTCCAGTAATCTGTGTTGCACACAGACCTCTTTGCCGCAGCAGGGGCCAATCTAAATTGACCTCTACTACTGTGGTTAAAGAACTGCAGATCTGGGGTTAGTTCGTCGTTCGGTAACGTTCTGCGCCCGAGCCACATCATCGACAGACAGCTCAGCTCTGAATGTTCTTTAACGGTTACGGTTAAACACAGCAGACACTTTCGCGGGCCGACGAAAGCGAGATGACGTGACGCAAACTCATTTCCAAATGCACTTCCTACTCAGTTTTCACATGTCGAAATCCAAAACAAAACAAAAAACTATTTTGACGCGCCCTGCGCTCCGCGCGCTCCGTCTGACAGTTGCAATAAACGACGATCGCGATCGTTCTAAATTTGAATCTCCGCGTTGAGAGCTTATCCACGCTTAACTCCGAAGACGAAGCTTCCGAATTCGAATAAAATACTGGCGATTACGTGACTACAGACAAATATTATAAGAGAAATTGTTTATAATTGTTTATTTTAATCGCACCATGCGTTTTACGAGCACACAGGATGAGCCCTGTACTACAGCGCGTCAGTCTATCTCAAGTATACCGCGGCTACTGACCGGGAAGATGTATTCATATTAAAATACGTGCTTTTCGGGAAGTCACAATGTTAATTATAGTACTCGATGAAATGCTGACGCGTACACCCTAAGGAGACAGATAAATCTGGCGGCGAAGAGTTTTTTATTTTTAAACACTATTCAAGGATCATTAGACCGCCGGCGGTCGCAAAACAATAGGTTTTCAATTGTGTCTGGTTTCACGTTGCTTGAGGGATTAATTTAGATTTCAAGATTTAGATTAAAACGAATTAAAGAGACTCAACGTAAGGCAGATAAATGGTCACGATATTTTTTTTATTATACTGTGTTATATAAATAATTTTAACGATACTTTAACACATTAGTAATACGTGATATGTAAGGTTAAACTCCTGGGCCCTGATTCTGTATCGCAATCTATAGATACCACACCTAAACCTTACCGCGCACAAACGTTAAACGCATACGTTTTTGGGAAGATATCGTAACTTTTTAAGGAATTAACGTGGTTTTGAAACAAGGAATCGTTACAGAATAAGGCCCCTGTTCACGTAAAGCCGTTGGTCCCGGTCGTTATGGTAAGATGGCAGTCGTCAAAACCCGCCAACCCGCATTGGGCCAGCGTGGTGGGTTATGGCCCAATCTGCTATGTGCCGTTGTCAATGTGGGAAGGCCTGTCTGTGCCAAGCAATGGGACGTGTATAGGTTGATGATGGTGACGAATAACCTGTTATATCCAGAAAGTTTTAGCTTGTGTTATAAATAAATTCATAACAGTAGTCTACTATAACCACGGTTTATTGCATTAAAACCGAGCATTTAAAACATATGTAGGTAATGTACAGGTTGTCTATCTAAAATTCAAAACAAACCAAAAAAAACTATGAATTTGTCTGAAATTTTTGTTAATACTACAATGTAGTCACTCTCTTCAAACGTTTGGCAATAGGTGGACATTTTAAAAATGTATGACAACATTGAATGAACTGGCGTGACATTGTTTACAATTGCTGAATTATAAAAGACATGTTGGAGAGTGCTAGCTGAATGTTATATCTATTGTTATTTCTCTATCAGAGCTGTGTGGTGGCTCAACATTATTCAAAGAATACTACCAACCCATCTCTTTTGGGTGTCGTATAAGGCGACTAACGGACTAACGACTGCAAATACATTACAGGGTTAGTCAGAGACTGGGCAATGAGGACCGCAAAATTGTGCACTGCCACATTCCACGTTTAACCAAATACCTAACAACTGCACATGTGCTCAGCATGATAGGTGGTGAGCCCATAGACGCTTTATGCTGTTTAATGTATGTGTAGTCTTCAGTCTATTAGTCGGTGTAAAAAAATTGTATAGTCTGGCAAAAAGAGACAAAGAATAGATAAGGGTGCAAACTGCAAATCATATAATGGTAAAACTTTATGCAGTCTTTGTCAGAAATGACAAACTCTATGTTAACTACATATTGGCACTATTTAATTCCTTACTAGACTTCCTTATATCGCGTCTCGGACCTCGGTAACCCGATTTTCGGAGGGTTCAATTCGCAAACTAAATTGGGTCGCGTAGTAGCGGTGAAAGAATACACAACCCTTTCTATATACTGGGTGGCGCAAAAGTCACGACGGGGTTGCAATTGGAGACAACTTTATGTTCTTTTTAAATTCATCTTGATTTTTATGAGATAATTAAAAAAACACTCATGGAGATATTTTTGAGTTAGGTTTTAAAAATTACAACACGTGAATAACCACCATTTTCAGCTTCACATAGACGGGCTCTTTGGAGAGCACTTCCCATTACTTTCCTCAGAATATGAGGAGTTAGCAACCGTATTTCAGCTCAGATGTAGGATAGCCTTCAGCTGCTAGATTGTCCTGGGTTTATTGATGAACACCTTGTCTTTTAAATAACCCAGAGAAAATAATCTGGCGCTGTTAAATCTGGGGAACGAACCCCTCAGTCTTGGATTTTTTGACACTTTTTTTGGCGCAACTGTCAACGTCAAATTTGACAGAATCGAGCATAGACTATGCAATATTTTGTAATAACAATACATAAGATGAACCACAGAACCGAAATAACCAAACTTGTTCATACTAAAGTAGTCTGTAAGTCTATGAAAACACGGTACAAAGTCAAGTGTGTTTTTGTAGGTGCGGTCTCATGCGACCGCTTAGGGCCAGAGGGGTGGGCCAGTTAAATGTTGAAAATCTCGAGATTAAACGCTCGCCAAAAGTCTCTGTTAGGACGGTCATTGTGGCTCGAGCCGTATGCGCTGTGGCTCCATCTTGTTGGAACCACATCTCTGGATTGTCAACAAGAGCTGGCACTAGAAAATTTTCAATTAAATTGCGATATCTCAAGCCATTTACAGAAACAGCGTTTCCATCGTCGTCTTTAAAAAAAATAGGGCCCAATAATTCTTTGTGATGTAACTGCGCACCAGACTGTACACTTGATGGGGTGTAATTCATGCTGGTGGACTTCTCTTGGATTTTCCGTACCCCAAATTCTACAATTTGTTTGTTAATGAAGCCGTTCAAATGGAAATGAGCCTCATCACTCATTATCAAACGATCAATGAAGTCGTTATTCTCTCGAGCCAGTTCTTGAATCCGAACCGCGTAATTAAAACGCTGCTGGTTATCAGTTAACTTTTTCTAGACTAGCCCATTCCTAGACTAATTGCACCTTATATCGAAACATCTTTAAATCCTGTTACAATATTCTTTGAAGTGATCTCCTATGGATTCCCAGCTGAGACGAACGCCTACGCGTTGATGTTTCCGGATTATCCTCTACACTCGCTTGCACTCGCTGAATATTGTCTGCACTTCGAGCAGAACGTGGTCTTCCAGTTCTTGGGAGATCGGCTACTGAACCTATCTGCTGAAAACGTGCCGCCAAGCGTCGAATCATGTGTTCAGCTATGCGATTCTCTAAGCGACACATAGACGCTGCACGCATGGCTGTGATCTGCTGTCTCTTTCCAATTCTATAAATATGAAAGAGACAGAGTCATTTCTCAGCGCTGCGGCAGCCGCAGCTATCAAGGATTTGGCTTAGAGAATCGACGTACAGATCAGAGGGAGAGTTACGCACATGGAAATGGCGGCGATACGCTCGCTGGGTTTGAATTATCGACTGAGGGTTTTGAAGATAAAACTGTATGATTTTGGTACGTTGAATACTTTGAATAACAGCAAAATTATCCATGCTGTATCTCCAAAATGTATTTTATAATTTGTGAAAACAAAAGAATAGTAAATGTCAGTGCAAGTGTCAGATTTTAATTTATTAAACCCCCGCACAGTATTTTTTTGACCCTCATTTTGAGACAGCCTAATTTTATTGAATGATCGAATGGAGAATTATATTCCTAACTAGCTGACCCGGCAGACATCGTACTGCCTCAATCATTAATTAAAAGACCTAAACTTTTGTATAAATTAATTTTAAAAACAAACAAAACCTATTGAATAAAAAAGCATTTTTTTAAGGAAGCATGAAGTTTTATTATTATTTTCGACACCATCATGTTGCTTACTTAAAAAAACAGAGTTTTCCTGAAATACTGGCTATTTATAAGGTTTAAATTTGATATTAACAGACACACTCTTTTAATATGAACTTTATTGAATAGCATTTTTATTTAGAAAACGTTTGTATGGGAAATAGAAAAGGGCTGTTTTTAGGGTTTTCCCGGCAATTATTCGATTTTTTCTCGCCTTTTAAACCTTTCCTAGACCTCCACGAACATTTCAAGACTAAGACAAGATAAATCCGTTCAGCCGTTCTTATTTAGAAAACGTTTGTATGGGAAATAGAAAAGGGCTGTTTTTAGGGTTTTCCCGGCAATTATTCGATTTTTTCTCGCCTTTTAAACCTTCCCTAGACCTCCACGAACATTTCAAGACTAAGATAAGATAAATCCGTTCAGCCGTTCTCGAGTTTTAGCGAGACTAACGAACAGCAATTCATTTATATATATACAGTCGTGGTCAACTAATTAGGGACAATCTCTAGTTAAGCCAAATTGTGAATTTATTTTTTATTTTCCAACGAGTCTTAACAATATTCCATATCTTTTACACGTAAGTATAATTAGTCATTGATGTGCCCGATTATACAAACAATAACAACTTCTTAAACATTAAACCTCTTTACAGTATAGCTGATAGATTATCAGTGTGCTATTTGTTCAAAGAATGCTGGCTGGCCATTTAATTAGGGACACTGAGATATTGCGTTCTATTTTCAAAATTTGAATCTCAATACTTTTTTATTTCTTCTTTTATTGTTTTGTGGTAGTTTTGGCGGCAATCCAGATTTTAATTTTAAGTTTTGAGAATTATTTTGAAGAAATATGGGCAAAAATAAAAGTTGCGATCCAACACTACGAACAATTATCATGAAGTTTGTCGAGCGTGGTTGGTCATACCGAGGGATAGCAGAACATTTAAATTGTTCAAAAACTATGGTATGCAATGCAGTGCAACATTTCAGGCGCAATAACACAGCTTTAAATGTGCCCAGGACAAAAACATCGAGAAAAACAACTCCGCAAGAAGATAGAATGATAACCAGGTTAGCTAAGAAAGATCCGTTTCTAGGCTCTATTTTAATTAAACACGAAGTGTTTGGGGCAGACGAAAGAGCCGGTGTATCAGCGAGGACCGTTCGACGACGTCTGGTAGAAGCAGGGTTGTTCGGAAGAGTGGCTCGCAAAGTACCGTTGTTGAAGAAAGAACATAGAAATGCTCGTTTGGCGTTTGCACGTAAATATGGACATTGGACCTACGCCCAATGGCAACATGTATTATTCTCTGACGAGACCAAGATTAATTTAATTTCTTCAGATGGAAGGCAATACGTACGGCGTCCTGTAAAAGCGGAAATGAATCCAAGATTCACAAAAAAGCAGGTGAAACATGGCGGTGGAAACATTAAAATTTGGGGTTCATTTTCTGGACGTGGAGTGGGACCTGTGAGAAAAGTTCAGGGTAACTTAGACCAACATCAATACAAAACAATATTGGAGGAAACTATGCTTCCCTATGCTGAGGAGCATCTCCCTATTATATGGACGTTTCAGCATGATAACGACCCGAAACATACCGCCCGTTCAGTCAAGTCGTTTCTTACCAGTCAGTCAGTATCGGTGCTAGATTGGCCAGCAAATAGCCCGGACCTCAACCCAATTGAGCACCTTTGGCACGAAATCAAGAAAAAAGTTTCAACTTATCGTACCACAACTTTTGATCAACTTAATCAAGCTTTTTGTGAGGCATGGGCAAACATTCCTATCGAAACATGTCAGAAACTGATAATGTCTATGCCACATCGGTGTCAAGCGGTAATTACTAACAAAGGTTTTGCTACTGGGTACTGATTTTACACGTAATAAAATGGAGCTTTTAAAAATATTATAATACTGGAGATTATTCGTTTTGTTTAACTCTATTCATCATTATACTTTACTGTCCTTAATTAAATGTCCAGCTACATAATTATACCTTAAAATTTAATACATGTTCAACCTTTGATATTTACAGCCATTTATAGTATAGTAATCGGACCAAATTATGCAAATAATAGGTGCTGAAAAATCAATAGGGTTTTATATTTATATGTACATAACCGGTTATTGCTCTTCACTATCTTAATGTCCCTAATTAGTTGACCACGACTGTATATATATATATATATAGATGTATGAGTAAAACTCCCACAAGGCTCGCTATCATAGTTTTCGAAAACAAGCGATCCAAGTTAAAGAACCGGTATTTTATGAAATTTTAATTTTAATTTTTATAAATTATTTATTAAATGTAAAATTTTATTTTGCGCTGTGGCCGGTAAGGCCTATCTAAGGGCAAAATTATAAACTATGCATGGGGAAGCTACAACTTCGCAATTCCAAGATAATCGCAAATATGATGAAATCGTATTTATTTTTTGTGACTAAATTCTTAAGTATTTGCGTTTCATTTTTACTTTAAAACATAGCTACATATTTGGACTATTTTCACAAAAAAATTCAATTGTTGAAATTACAGACTTCCGGAGATAATAATTTATTAAAAAGGTACCGGTTCGGACCGGTTTTGGTCAAAGTTCTCAGTGTCACTTTTTAGCAATATCAAGTACGATTGTTAATTGCAGCCTACTGAATGCGGAAGAATGGAATTTATTATATGTACAACAAGGATTTTCTAAATTATATTAAAGTGCGCTTCGCCATGTCACGCTTCTCATGTCATGTGGACTGCACGGTGTAGCGATCAATGTTCTAATGATAGGTAATATGTAGTGCGGGAAGGAGTCCAGTCCACCCTCGTTAGGCAAGCTGAAACCTTAATTTCTGAAACATTAATACATATTGCCTGTACGAAGCGGGGGTGAGGCATTATGAAGCCGTTCCAGACTCATAATGCCACTTTGCCTCAGCAAGGCTTGACCTATCCTGCTGAGGGATGTCTCTCCGAACTCCGATAGGGAGATTTAATGCAAGGGGAGCATGAGGGCGCCAACCCTCATGCTGGTCAGCGACAGGCAAATGAAGCTATGGATAACGCCATAGCCGGCACGTCTTATGCTTCGGATGTGACCGCAAGTAGGCTAGAAGTAGGAACCGACAGCCAAATAGTAACTCGGCTTGATACTTATATATTTCTGGATCAAGAAAGTAAAAAAATTAATGGTCGCTATGGAAAACCGTTTGACCTATCTAAACCGCTTCGTACAGGCAATATGTATTAATACGGGGTTTCAGCTTGCCTAACGAGGGTGGACTGGACTCCTTCCCGCACTACATATTACTTATCATTAGAACATTGATCGCTACACCGTGCAGTCCACATGACATGAGAAGCGTGACATGGCGAAGCGCACTTTAATATAGTTTAGAAAATCCTTGTTGTACATATAATAAATTCCATTCTTCCGCATTCAGTAGGCTCAATAAACAATCGTACTTGATATTGCTAAAAAGTGACACTGAGAACTTTGACCAAAACCGGACCGAACCGGTACCTTTTTAATAAATTAATATCTCCGAAAGTCTGTAATTTTAGCAATCGAATTTTTGTGGAAATTGTCCTTATATATAGCTACGTTTTAAAGTAAAAATAAAACGCAAATACTCAAGAATTCAGTCACAAAAAAATAAAAACGATTTTATCATATTTGCGATTATCTTTTAACTGCGAAGTTGTAGCTTCCCCATGCATAGTTTATAATTTGGCCCTTAGGTAGGCCTTAACGGCCACAGTGCAAAATTAAGTGTTACATTCAATAAAAAATTAATAAAAATTAAAATTAAAAATTCATAAAATACCGGTTCTTTAACTTGGATAGCATTTTTTCGAAAACTATGATAGCGAGCCTTGTGGCAAATTTACTCATACTGTTAGTGCTATATTTCTCCATTCGATCATTCAATAAAATTAGGCTGTCTCAAAATGAGGGTCAAAAAAATACTGTGCCCCGTCGTAACTTTTGCGTGCTTTTGCGCCACCCAGTCGGACAGTGTGTTCCAGATTTTTCAATGCTATGCCCGGGTTTGTGATCACCAACCTTCATTTGACAAGTGTGGTGATTAAGCCAATACCCATCAATCATAGCAGTGACATGATTTCAATGATGAAGGTCTTTCCCCTGCAGTGGGACCTCAGAATAATAACTAAAACATAGAAGGAGTGCTATGACATTTGAGTGGGCACTCCGTTTGGTCACCATTCGAATTACATTTGTAAAGGTCGCTTTTGAATTCGGTATCATAAATGGTGACCGGTTTTTTTTTCGCTGAACTTTTGACGTTTTTGTCAACTTATTTTGTCTCTTTTCTTTCAATGTTTATGGCCCATCGAAAAAATAGGACAACTATACGAGTCTCATTTGGACTCCTTCTAAGCTTTAGATATTATTCTATGAGTGGGACAGTATCACAGATTAAATAGTAGCCATTTGTAGCTGTACAGCCTACTTTTTTATGCCAGACTCTAATTATAATGTTATGTATTAGAAATTAACACTCGCTTCTGCAATGCTCATCACAGCAGCAATAATTCCAGGAATAGTTCAAACGCATATGTAAAACGGTGTGTCCGAGGGATTACCGACGGCGGTATTTATGTTACAATAAAATTAACACTTCTCTCGATAGTTTATACGGTGCCGGTGTTGCCATATTTTTAGGACGTACACACGGCGTCAGATCAACTTACCCAAACTGTCAAATTTGTACAATCAATTTTGAACTTTTTTGTTTGGTTCTAAGGATCAATATTCATTGGAGAAATTTGACAGTTTAGGGTAGGTTGATCTGACGCCGTGTGTACACGCGCCTGCTGCTCCCTTACTCTTGAAACCGATCGCTATTGGATCGGATTGGTATTGTGAATTTTCGTACTCCTAAGTCAAGATACCAGAGCTAATATGGATTCATATTGCGTGGATATTGAGTGACAAAAATACAAAACTCATGGTCATTTAGTTCACCCAATATGAATCCAAATTAGCGCTTGTATCGAAAGTTAAAAATACGAAAATTCACAATACCAATCCGATCCAATAGCGATCGGTTTCAAGAGTAAGGGGGCAGAATGGCAGATCAACCTATCCAAAACTGTCAAACTCTAATCGATATTGATTCTTATACCCCCTTGAAACAAAGTTCAAAATGTATTGAAGAAATTTGACATTTTGTGGTATCTATGGTTGGAGTGCTGGCGTCTGTACTTAAAGGCGGGTCCACACCGGGGCGCGGGCGCACGCAGCCAATCACCTAGACAAGTAACAGACGCTCCCTATCGAATCGTTAGCGTTTGACATTAGTAAATTAATAGGTAAGTATACTAGTTTACAGATACTTGGCGAATGCTTACTCTAATCGATCGCTACCTCATCAGAATATTAAAAATGAATAAATAATAATACGCATAAATAAAATAACAGTGGTAAACAACAACAACAACAACAAGTTGTATACGCTCACCCCCTGTCTTGTCTACTCATAATTCGTCGTACACTGCTGAAAAATAAAGCAGCGCGCGCGCATTGTATTAACATAAGATGAATTACGAATAGACAGGAGGTGAGCGTTAGCCACTTGTCTAGGGAGCGAAGTTTGTAAAGCATGCTTTACGGATTTTCGGAGTGCGATTAATTCCATTTTATATTAAATATTGGATTTATTTTACAGGATTTACGAAACATAAGAGGATTACTTGACTGCGAAGTCAATAATAAATTAAAATATCTTCATAAAATACAATCGATTGCCACGAATGAAGTTCGCGCATCACTTTAGAACGGCTGCACCAATTCGGCCACTTTTTTTTTGTTGTGTTTGTAATAAGTATTGTCAGGCATGACAATGTTGGCATGAAATTTACTTTTTTGAAAAATTGACAAGGGTACGGATTCACACATCAAGCGGACGATTCCGCATTGCAAAATATGTTTACCGGAGTTTACCCATTTTTCAGCGCCGCATTATCCATATAGGCAACAGAACTCAGTCACACAGCCAAGTAAAGTTTTATTGCCGATCTATATTGTCTACGGCCTGCAGCCAGCCAGCATGCAGTTTTTGTGCACGATTGGACATCCGCCAAATAGACGGGAGTGCGACGACCTTTTGCCGCTACTTTTTTTGTTCTTTTATTGCGTCTGACTTAGATAGTCGTGATTTCTCGTAATAGAAATAACGCACGTCCAGAATAACCTATTGCAATCCGTGATGGTATAACTGGAGGGCCAGCCGGCTCACGCTTCGTCAAATTTGATTTAATTAGCTTCAGTAACATTTGATGTGGCTTCTTATTAGTAAAGTAGACACATTTACACTCTGTTGGGTAGCGTAGATATTTTTAAGTTCATTTTCATTACATAGCGACTTTTAATAGTTTTCTTTCTGTTGGATTCTGCCCAGAATATGAAGGAACAGCTAATACCCTAATACCTACGTATTTCTGCTACCAACAAACATAAGAATTATTTTTTATATATATTTTATCTTACAATTACAACGTTTTATTATTTTATTTTATTATTAGGACCTTATACTGAGAAGAGAGAGAGACGTTAAAAACTCAACAAGAGCATTTTTTTTCTCCTTTTCTTTTACAGCGTCAGATAAAAAATGGAAAATGCCATTTCTATCACATAAGGAAGGATAACGACTTTCCATTGCAAAAATAATACAAATTAAACTTAAGTAATTTTCTTTACAACTACTGCAAAGTAACGTGTAATTAAAATTAAATGTTGTTGCTGTAGCTTGCGTTACTAACCATACACATTTATTTACTAATTGCTACTAAACGTCAAAAAAAAATCAATAATAAATTAACATACACATACTATCAACAAAATCTGCCGTATACCACCTTAAGGGCTATTTTCATTTGCATTTGTCCTGTCCCAACATCCTTTTTATACTTTTGCTACGACATCCCTATTAACTAAAAAATCATAAAATTGTGAAGACAGTCAAGATGTTAAAAAAGGGTCATTTTGTTTGTCGTTAATCAATGAAAACAAAAGGCGGAACGGGGTATGCCAAGCCAACACTTTCTTTCTTTTAAATAAATGGTTCGTCGTCATTGGTCAATGTTAAACAATAGGCGGAACGACTATGGTCATCTTGCGCAAGCAAAATTTTTTGAAAATGGTACTGCATCGGTTTTGTTGATAGTACCTATACATACATAATAATATACATAAATTAGCTTTATGAAGTACCTACCTACCTGAGGCATTCTGTAATTGTGCCGTATCATCTCGAAAAACCTACTAACAATTTATTGAATTACTATTGTGTCTGGCTTTATGATATATAAACTTTGTTCACTTAAAGAATACATACATATATTACCTGATGATTTAATCCGACCGATTTCGGTCATGGCGACCACTTCGTTTCCTAGTCGGTACAACGCTGGTGCGCCCTAATGTGGCTTATAGCCGATAATACATATACCTATGTGATCGAAGCATACATTTAAATAAATAAATAAACATCACTCAATCGCAAATGTTGCAAAAAACAGATATCAGAGAGCGAGCACAAACCAGTCAGTTTTTATTTTGTAACGAGTCACATCATCATTATCAACAGCCTAACCGTCCTACTGCTAGGCACAGACCACATTGGGAGATTGGGCTATAACCCACCGCGCTGGCCCAAAGCGGGTTGGTGGGTTTCCATGAACAACGACTGCCACTGGCTTTACGTGCTTTCCGAGGCACGGAGGAGCTCAATATGTTTTTAATTTGGTCACCCATCAGAGACTCGGCATTGATAAGATCGCAAACCAACGGAACTCTCCTATAAACTTCTATAAATAATAATTGTTGATATTTCAAATAAAAAGGAATATTTATAAAACACTTTTACCACCTACTGTAAGTAACATAATAATATGTAGGTATGTTCAAATTAGGTCTAACTTTTGATGGATTGAAAAAATGTTATCAAAATAAGCACATTTCTTTAAACAATTCATGTTCACAAAGACGCACACAAGCAATACAAAACTTCACTTTACATGTTATTATTAAAAATAACTTTTTTTTTAACTACTAACCATGACCAGAGACAACGAAAATTTCAAATTCACAAATTGTACGTTTTACTTTTTAAATGGTTTAAATCGGGTTAAAAACGTTTTGCGCGAGCCGTTTCGCGCTGATCACTGTGATCACTGCTTGGAAAGTAGGTATAAGTGGCCTATAAAACTGTCAACCGATTCAAAAGGTAACATATTGTTCCCTATTAAGATTCAACATGTGTGTGTTAGCCAAATTCGTCGGACTGCCGCCGCCTAAACGATCAACAAATGTATTAGGAAGGAACCATTTCCAAATAGGTCAATGGATAATTAATTAATTCATAATTATGTGCCTACATATTTGTACGGTAGGTTTTGTAAATAATTGATGATGATATGGCATTTCCACATTTATACCTCCGTGGTAGAGTGATGAATGGTCAGCACGACCGGGTTTGTTGTTGCCTCCTCCGACCGAGGTCTTGGGTTCAATACCTAGACGGGTCAATTTAAAAATAACTGTTTCAAGCCGAATATCTTCCGAAACAGTTGCCCGTTACGTTACCATTAGCCACTGCACCAGAACTAGCTTAACATTTGCGATTGTTGCAAAGGACGCATGAAATTAGGAAACACACTTTGCTCGAGCTGGAGATTGAACCCGGGACTGCCGGATATCGACCCGAGCGCTTGACCCCTCGTCCCCTGAGGCTTAAATGAAACGAATTTAAAAATAATCTAACTAGCAAAGCAATGTACTTAACACAACCAAATCACTTGCCTATAAAACAAGGTTTTAAACTGCATTGCGGTCAAAGACAGCTGCGTTATGATAATAAAATAGGAAATTGCCACCTGCCCGCAATCCCATCATACAGGTTATTAAATCCCAGTTGCTGCAAGTCTAAAAGATACTGTGGGTGAGTGGCTCGAAACGAAACAAATTATTAATATTTTTCAAATATGAAAAATATTAATAATTTGTTAGACTACCTGTTAACCGTGTCGCGTAGCGGTGAAAGAATACTACCCCCCCCCCCCCCCCCCCACCCCCTTTTCCCTTGGGAGTTCTTCCTTCCCAGAAGTAATAGAGTAGGTAAGAGCACAGGACTAGGGCATAAATATCGGAATTTCGGACGGAATTGCACGATATTATGATTCCGGAATTGAACAGTTTAATACCGTAATTCCAATACTACATTAAAAATTATAAAATGACTTTGAAACAACGTTATTTTGCAGTTGTAGCGCGTAATAACAAATCAGCGATATTCTAATAATTTTATGACAATATCTTTTTCTTATTTTCCGATACGACGATACTAAAATAACAAACAGGAGGTAACATTGCAACCACCTGCAAGTTTTAGTGAGAAAGAGTATTTTTTAACAAAATATATTAGAAATAATCTTTAGGCTTGCATTTGGCCACTATCTCACCTGATGCTAAGTGATGATGTGGCCTATGGGGGAATATGCTTGCCTAGAAGAAACCTGTTCACTCGTGATTTGAAAACTCTAATATTGTACCTGATAGGAAACACAGACACTGGCAGGGAGTTCCACAGCTTTGTTGTACGAATGATAAAATTGGACGCAAAACGCTTCGGTACGCATATGCGGAATCTCCACTGTGAATCTATGACGTCGTTCAGTTTATCTAGTTGACCTATGGTAGAAAGAGGATGGAGGAATTAAATCGAATAATTCCATGACACACTCTCCGAAGTGTATCCTATAAAAAACTGATAGACATGCGACCTGGCGCCGATGTTCTAAGCTCTGCTTGGCTTGGTGTCAAAAAGGTTGTCATCGTTGATGAGCTTTCTGACTCTCTCGTCAATTGACTCCAGTGCCCCAAGTTGGTATTTAGCGGATCCGTCCCAAAGGTGAGAACAATACTCTATAAACGACGGACTTATGCTTTACATAAAGTAAGCAATTGTCCCGGTGTGAAGTACCTTCTCACCTTTGAGAGGATACCCAGCTTTTTTGAGGCCAGTTGTGACTCCAGGTAGGAATTAAAGATGGCAGTGCCAGTGACCATCTCGAGCTTCTTGGTATGGACCAAGAAGCTCGAGATGGTCACAAATAGAAACAGATACACTTTGGAAAGTAACTACACTCGGCGTCAAAAAAATCGCACCTTTTAAAAATCATCTTTAAAAATTCTTAAACCTTATGTAGAGGATAGTGTTGGGTATCATTAGAAAGGTAACAAAAAGGAGTATCAAAAAACAATTAAATTTAACTTTCTGTTTAATTATAATTATACAAACAACATTAAAATTAATAAAATAATAAAAATCCTTAATTAAGTCCTAATTAACAACAGATAATTTACAAAGAAAAATGTACAAAAAGTGTCTTAAAATTAACTTAAAATCTAGTGTTACCCCCCCTTGCCCTGATCACGGCTTCCATACGGTCCCTCATGGACCTCACCAACTTCAGGAGCTCTTCTTGAGGGATAAGCCCCCATTCTTCAATCACCGCGTCTTGGAGCTCCTGTAGAGTCGAAGGAGCTGGATCCCGAGATCGAACCTTACGTTTAAGATGGTCCCAGAGGTGCTCTATAGGATTCAGATCCGGACTTCGCGCTGGCCACTGCATCACAGAGATTTGGGACCTCTGCAAGAAGTCGCTCACGATGCCTGCAGTGTGAGCGCGAGCGTTGTCGTGCATTAATGTGAACCCCTCGCCAAAAGATTCGGCAAAGGGGACCACATGCACTTCCAGGACCTCAGTGACATAGCGGCGAGCAGTCAGCGACCCTTGTCCGCGAGCACCTCCAGTCCGGGAGACGCAGACAAGGTCGGTTTTGCCGGCAGCAGACATACCGCCCCAGAACATGCAGGATCCGCCACCATATTCCACCGTCTCCTGGATGCAGGCTTGGGCGAAACGTTCACCCTGCCTCCGGTATACTCTTCTCCGTCGGTCGTTGCAGAAAAGACACACTCGCGTCTCGTCTGAGAAGAGAACAGCTCTCCACTGCTCAAGGGTCCAATCGACGTGGTCACGAGCAAACTGCAAGCGGGCTCGCCGATGCGCTGCAGTCAATTTTGGACCCGTAGCAGCTCTGTGGGCCGCTATCTTCTTCTCCTTCAATCTTCTTCTAACCGTAGATACGCTTACGGTGCGTCTGCGAACTGCCTGGAGCTGCTGTTGCAACTCAACAGCGTTGGAGAAACGATTTCTCAAAGAGTTCGACACAACGAACCGGTCGTCTCTTTCCGAAGTGCAGCGACGTCTACCCGAACCGTGTCTGCGGATATAGCCACCGGTCTCTATGAAGCGCTGGTACACTCTTCGAACGGAATAACGGCTCAGGTTCAGTTGCCGGGCGACATCACACTGCCGCACCCCTGATTGCAGTAGTGCAACCACTTGAGCGGCTTTATCAGCTGTGGTATCCATCAAAATCTGTGCGTGTGTCCTCTTCAACGGTTGAATAGCGAATGACCCACATTGAACCCGTGTTGACCGTTTTATACCCACAAAGGAAGCGCAACTAGCAACTCTCACGGGTAGCAAAATTTGCATCGAATTTTTGTGACACTTTATTTGTTGCATTAGGTTTTATTTGATAATGAAAAGTAATGTTTTTTATTAAGTTAATTAAGTAACCTTGTAAATAAAATCATAATTAATGCGACTGCATGTGCATATCAAGAGTAAATGACATTTGAAAGTGATTTTCTAAGAGGTGTGATTTTTTTGACGCCGAGTGTAAGTATATAGGAGTCAAGGTGAACCGACTCCGTTTAGCGGAGAATAGACACGCCTGTGTTTAAGTGGCATTGAGCTTGACCAGGTTCGCGTCATCCCAGTCGGATACTTTCTTCAAAGATGTGTTACAACGCTCGACCATGGCCTCTCTTAGAGACTAAGTGTGATGTGTAACTCTTTAAGACAGTGCTGTCATCTACATACATACCCAAGTATAGTAACTAAGTATATAGGAGTCAAGGTGAACCGACTCCGTTTAGCGGAGAATAGACACGCCTGTGTTTAAGTGGCATTGAGCTTGACCAGGTTCGCGTCATCCCAGTCGGATACTTTCTTCAAAGATGTGTTACAACGCTCGACCATGGCCTCTCTTAGAGACTAAGTGTGATGTGTAACTCTTTAAGACAGTGCTGTCATCTACATACATACCCAAGTATACCGGGTTTCAACAGGTCGTTAATATGCAGCAAAAAAAGTGTCTACTCGAATCGATCGATCCCGCAGGAAGTCTGAAATCCACGTACACAGCAGGTAAGCCAAATGATGGAAGTTTACTAATAAGGCCGTGTCGTGCCAAACTCTATCAAAAACCTTTGAGATGTTTAGGGAAACGGCAAGCGTTTCTCCGTAATTCTCGATTGCTTCGCTACAGATGTGAGTGACGTAATCTTGAAGTTATTCAGTAGACCGGCTTCGGCGAAAACCTTATTGACGGTCACTAAGAAGACCGTTCGCTTCAACATGTCCCATACTCTAGTTTCTTCTGCATATCAATGACATGTTGCATAACAACAGCATTCATTGCTATGTGGACGACAGTACTGGGAATACGCTCTACACCGGACGAGCTAATATTCCTCTGGAAAGCGTCATCGAGAGCCGGAATAAACTTGTGACTGACACCGAGAACATGTTAAGTCATGTCTCGAATTGGGGCCGACAGAACCTAGTCCACTTTAACCCCTCCGAAACACAAGTTTGCGCATTTACCGCGAAAAAACATCCCTTCGTCGTACCTCTGAACTTTGAGGGAGCTCTCCTTGATACCAACCCGACTATTGGAATCCTTGGCGTCGATATTTCGAGTGACGTTCAGTTTCGAGGTCATTTGGAAGGCAAAGCTAAATTAGCTTCGAAAAAGCTGGGTGTACTTAATAGAGCGAGTCAGTATTTCAGGCCGGCCCACCGCTTACAACTGTATAAAGCACAGGTCAGGCCACATATGGAATACTGCTCCCATCTTTGGGCTGGGGCACCCCAGTAACAACTCCTTCCATTTGACCGCATTCAACGCAGAGCCGCTCGAATTGTCGACGACGTGGTTATTTTAGGTTGGCTCGATCCACTGGCTCTACGGAGAGACGTTGCGTCTCTCTGTATAATGTACCGCATTTATCATGGGGAGTGTTCTGAGAAATTGTTCGACTTGATCCCTGCCGCTGATTTCCTTCACCGCACTACACGCAATCGACTGTCATTCCATCCACATTACCTTGGATGGTGGTCTACTACTGTGCGTTTTTCACGAAATTTCGAGCCTCGAACTAGTGTTGTGGAACCAGCTCTCGGCGACGGTATTTCCGGACCGTTACGACTTAGAGATCTTCGAGAAACGAGCTTCCTTTCTTAAAGGCCGGCAACGCGTCTGCGATTTCTCTGGTTTTGCGGGTGTCCATGGGCGGCAGTGATTACTTTAAATCAGGTGACCCGCTTGCTCGTTTGCCTCCTTATTTTATAAAAAAAGAAACGTCAAGAGCCTGTATATAGACATTCAATATAGACATTCAGTTCCGGAATTCTAAATAGGTCCGATATTGCATGCCCTATACAGGACCCTGCGGCAATCCGGCATTGACTTTGTAGAACTCGGAGGAACTACCCTCACAAAGGACACGAATCCTCCGCTCTTCTAGAAAACCTGCAACCCAGGTGCACAAACGGGGCGGCACACCGAAGGCCGGCAACTTGGAGAGAAGGGAACGATGCCACACTCTATCGAAAGCTTTGGCGACATTAATGCTAACTGCCAGAGATTCGCCACGCTTGTCCATCGCTTTACCCCATGCGTGAGTAACGTACGCTAGAAGATCACCCGTTGATCGCTTGGGTCTGACTGAACCCATACTGCCGATCATGGAGCAGCGTGTGATCTTCTAGGTAGTGAATGGGGTGTGTAATGTTTGATATAAATACTTATGATCTAACGTTCATTTAATATAATTTCATTTCATATAATTTCATTTGATATAACAACTGACTTGATATAATAAACATTTAATATAATTTTAGAATCTATAATTTCATGTGATATAATGTCCATATGATATAATAATCGAATGGTATAAAACATTATTCATATACTCAGACCCAAAGAGCACCATCCAAGAAAGCAAGCAAGCAGCATGCGAGCAAGCATGCAGCATGCTAGCAATCATGCAGCATGCAAGCAAGCATGCAGCATGCAAGCAAGCATTCAGCGTGCAAGCAAGCATGCAGCGTGCAAGCAAGCATTCAGCGTGCAAGCAAGCATGCAGCGTGCAAGCACGCATGCAGCGTGCAAGCAAGCATGCAGAATGCAAGCAAGCATGCAGAATGCAAGCAAGCACGCAGCATGCAAGCAAGCATGCAGCAAGCATGGTTTCTTTCACGGCTTCGGCGCTGCGGGGCTCTGGCGGTCCCACGCGAGCTTATGCTTAGCTGAGGCTGGCCGGCTTCGCCGGCCAGCCTCAGCCACGGCGTTGAGAGTTTAAGCCACCAGCTCCTCAGCTCGCGGGCCGCCTCGCCCCTCCGCGCCTACGCGGGCTTAAATTACACTCTAGCGTAGGGCAGACAAGTCTACGTGGAGTCGGTTTTGCCGCGATTCGTTTCTGTCACTGACTTTTGTGGCACAACCTTACTAAAAACGCAACGTATTAACTTTTTAAGAAATATTTTTAAATCAAATTGGGGTTAAAATGCTAATTTTATTTTAAAGTAAAAAATATATCAAATGAAGATAAAGAATATGTTATTATACCAATATAACTTTATAGAAAAAGTTGTTATAGAATATGATTATTATATCAAATGACTAGTATACGTAATGTTGTTATGGGAAGTGTATATAGATCAAGTAAAAATTATATCCAATGAACGTTATGTCCTTTGTAATTAGTTCATATGTCATTATATGAAATGATACGCACCCTAGTGAATGAGATGAGAATTAATAATTGGCTCAAACACCTTGCACTGCACAAAAGTTACAGCGATGGGTCGATAGTTGGCTGGCACCATCGTTTCTACGGCTTTCCCTAACCAGCGGCGTGTCGAATCTTGTCTTCCGCTCAATGGTCCACGGCAGAACTCTCTGGTCCACTGTTTGCAACAATAGCCGCTTCCCTGGCTCCGGTAGTGCGGCGCTATTCCCGGAACGCGACCTGCGACGAGCACAGATCACCTGGCAGGCGTACAGTGCCGCACGGTGGTCGATAACCGGGCGAGCTGGGATCTACCACCAAATGCTCAATTAGCACCACCCAGGAGTCACATGTAGGGTCACGAGGGTACACACCTACGGATACGAGCATTGTTAACCAGCAAAAAGTGCTTTTGCTGTCCTCATTGCCTCTCTGACTAACCCTTAGGGGATAATAGTCCTGATTGTATGAATGAATGAATGAATGAAACTAGCTGTTGCCTGTGACCACAGGTTTATTTATTTATTTAAACTTTTGCAACACTATATTACATGGCGGACTTAATGCCTAAGGCATATTCTACCAGTCAACAATAGGGTGTAGCAGGGATGCAATTACGTGCGATAATGAAGGTATAAGCATACAGTATAAAATATTATAACCATAAACATAATAGAAACAATTATATTCTATACTTACATAAGATATATTTAAAAATACATAAAATACTTTGAAAAATATTTAAATACACATGCATGATATACTCTATAGTCTAGAGGAATGGGCTGCCTCTCGAAATCAGGAACATAAGGTGTAAAGCATTTAAAAAGAAATTCCGCTTGCTCTTTGATAAAACCTTGGCAGAATCATCTTAGTAATGTAATATTTATAAAATTATGTATTGTATGTGTGTTTATATATTTTAAAAACAATTTTATGTAAGTATTTTTTTCCATTTTTTTATTATAACAACATAACCTTGTCGCATAGTGTTGAAAGAAATGTGTTCCTTCCTAGCACGGCCCCCCGAGCTAGGCACGTAAAACTAATGCTAATGCTTCAGATGCTCAATGTACCTCTAGAATTTATCAACAGAATTCAATGTACCTCAACCGTTTTGACAGAAATTACGATAAAATGCCTGATCTTCCCAGCTGGGCCCTCTGCTGTATAACGCTCGAAATACATTAAAAATATACTGATCTAATGTACCTCCAATGTACCTCCCGATTTATGTATTAAATTCCAGAAATTCTAATTAGAACAGAAGATATTCAGCTTTAAAGTTTTGTCATCCTAGCGGGGCCCTCTGTAACCAAAGTGAATACGAATAAAAAAAGTATACCATTTTTATGCTTTTCCAATGTACCTGTTAGTTCTTCGCAATTTACCAAATTTAGATACAAAATTATGATACTTGGTAAGGTAAGGTCAACAAAACAAATTAGTAGGTATGCTAACTAAATTAAAACTGCTTTTTGGTAGGAAAACTAACAAATAAACTATTCACAGCTACCCTCATTACGGCAAATATTACCTGTTGCTGACCTTACTTACCAAGCGTGTACTGTTATTTACCAATATCATAATTTTGTATCTAAATTAGGTAAATTGCGAAGAACTAATAGGTACATTGTAAAAACATAAAAATTTTATACTTTTTTATTCGTATTCATTTTGGTTACAGAGGGCCCAGCTAGGATGACAAAACTTTAAAGCTGAATATCTTCTGTTCAAATTAGAATTTCTGGAATTTAATACATAAATCGGGAGGTACATTGGAGGTACATTAGATCAGTATATTTTTAATGTATTTCGAGCGTTATACAGCCGAGGGCCCAGCTGGGAAGATCAGGCATTTTATCGTAATTTCTGTCAAAACGGTTGAGGTACATTGAATTCTGTTGATAAATTCTAGAGGTACATTGAGCATCTAAAGCATTAGCATTAGTTTTACGTGCCTAGCTCGGGGGGCCGTGCTAGGAAGGAACTCATTTGAAAGAATACTACCAGACTACCACCCCCTCTTCCCTTGGGTGTCGTAAAAGGCGACTGACGTACTAAAGACTGCACATACATACTTCCAACAGCATAGAGCGGCGATGGGCTCACCACCTGACATGTTGAGCACATGTGCAGTTGCTATTTGGTGAAAAGTGGACTGTGGTAGAGGACTGCTTCAGCTGTCCTCATCACTAGTCTCTGACTAACCCTTCGGGGATAATAGTTGTGATTATATGTATGTATGAATTATTTTATTTTATACCATACACTTCTACCTTCTTGCCCAGCATTGTACCATAAATCGTCTGCAATAGACGCAAAGGCCAATGTACCTTTATTGTAGCATAGCACATAATTGCACCTACCATGTCTTCTGTGCACCACCATATGGTTGACTGGTAGAAAATGCCTAAGGCATTAAGTCCACCATGTAATACAGTGTTGTAAAAATTTTAAAAGGGGGTAGTAGTATTCTTTTTATAAGCCGCTACCCGTTTCGGCTCTAGTTAATGGTAGTAAAATAATACAAAGGACAATATTAATTTGTCTATGGAATACTAACTACTTGACTTCGATCGCGAGGACTACACTGTCTGACTGTCACTTTAGGGATCCTTTACCGATAAAAGCATTTATGCCAATGTCCTAAGCTGGGTCACAGTCTGTCTATGTGCAAAATTTCATCCAAATCCATTGAGCCATTCATAAGTGATGTGCTCACTTAAGAATGGCTTACCAACAAATAGCAAATCATTTTTATTTATAAGAAGAATCAACAGAATAACCCAGTATGTCACTGGGTAAATTACAGAGTTTACTTATTAAGGTTTCCCATACAAAATTCAAGTAAAAATTTTACAATTTAATGAGTTAATTTTATTGAAGCTTTGCATGATAAGGTATAATTGTAGAGATAGTTGCTTAAAATCATTAAAAAAATGTTTATTCAGCTAAGTTATTGCGATTATAATCTTACTCAAGGGAACAGGGCAAATACCTGTGATAATTAAAACCAGTGCAAATCGGTTGAAACTATAGGTATAAAGGTAAGAGTAAGATGCCTTTACTAATTAGTTTTGCTCTAAACCCTATTCAAATATTTGTGAACAAGAGCTAAAGTTTTAAGTTCGGAAACGCAACCAATTTTGCATTACATTTTTATAAGTGTAAGTAAGTATTCTTCTAAAATTGGAAAGTCAATTTTGAAAAGATGTCTTCTAGTAATAAAAAAAAGGTGTTTTTGTAGTTTTTGTTAATAACAAATTGTCTGCCATAAAACCAGACAATTGAAGAACAATAGAAAACCCCTATGGCTCCGTGTATTCGGCAGTGAAGACAGTAGAGTCCTTATTTAAAAATACTTTAGACTAAAGAAGTAATATACTTATAGTAGTGACAGGGTGTTTATAATAAAATAAATTAGGACTTAGAATTATTAGGTACAGAATAAAGAGACAGACCTAGGTTTGTAATGTTTCTGACTAATTGAAGGTGGTCGCGTACCTAAACAATATTGTACAATGTAAAAGAAAATAGTTAAAGATTGCAAAAGGAAGAAAAATAAACTAGTAAAAAAGTCAAAACATTAAAATACAAATGTCACAGAATCCAACAAGAATTTAGCTTACTTATTTGAAAAAATAGATAGGTAGGTAATTAGAAAGTATGTAATAATGGAACAAAAAAAATAGAAATAAACTTTTTTAATGAAAAAAAATGAAAAAAATCATTTCTATTTTCAAAAATCTAACAATTAGAAACACTTACCTTACCGAGTGTATTGTGTTTCAGCCAAACTGATTTTGCAAGAAAAGCACTATTGTCCTTTAGGTAACAATCCCAGAAAAAATATATTCTTCAAGCACTTAAAACTTTGTAAAACACAGCTTTCCTATTTCGAATAAATAAACAAACCGTTGTTTACGCATATCAATCACACACACACTCGTCGATTGTCATTTGTCAATTGAATTGATTGCTGAAAAAAACGAAATGCAAAAATTTGTTTTTTGTTGGTGGCAACTTTTTTATTTGAAACTAAAGCTTCAAATATTTTTAACTTCTAATAGGTGTTTATTTATTTGGTTAAATAAAGTTAAAATGCATTTTATTCCGCTTCGAAAACAATGCATAGGTTTATTCTCAATATGAGAAATTAGAAGCCCGCGAAATTCAAAGTCTACGCTAGTAGTCTTATTTATTACACTTGTCGTCACCAACGAATGAAATTGGGTTTTAAATGCTTTATCTAGGCAGACATTAAATTATAAATACAATCCGGCCTTGCGTGAAAGTAACATTTGTCTCTAGGTTGAAAGAGATGGGTTAATAAATAACTGCTGAAACTCAGTAACTCACTTATAACCAATGATAATAACCATATAATATCATTAGGTGAGTTAGTAAGTTTCAGCAATTATTTTAGTCATATCCAGCTTTTGCCTGCGGCCTCGCTCGCGTTAGTTTTTTAACGGGAAAGAGTAGTCTACAACCAATGATATTATAATAACTACATACAATATCAATGTTTACAACTGTACCCATGGCCCGCAGGAATATTCTCTAACTCGACTGGCAGCTAAAATGGCTTCATCACTTTAACTGTCAGTTAAGTTATAGAATAGGCCTTCTGATCCATCTCTATTTATCAAATGTCATTAAAATCGGTTTAGCGGTAAGCGCACTCTTTCGCATTTATTAGTTAGGAATTTAGAATAACACACAGACGAATAGATAACACGTGTTGTATGTGACTGAGAGACTGTGACTGTGACTTACAATATTTTAAATGTTATCTATAAACATCCTCCTGCTGGGAACAGGCCTCCCACAAGGACAACAGCAAGTGGGGAGATTGGGCATAACTTGAATGCTCTTAAGGGCTTAACCCACCACGCGGGCCCAATGCGGGTTTGTGGTAGGTACAAAACCAAGGACGATATAAAATAATAATATATAATTTGTCTTAGTTATAACGACTGGCATCTTATGGCCCCAGTACACAGTGGCGAGTGATGGGCCATGCTTGGCCATGCACAACTGTAGACCACGATGGGCCACGATCACTTGGCGTTCACCAATGGCGCATGGCTCAATTGCTGCCTCGCAAATCCACTTGCGATGGACGTGGAAGTGATTACGGCCGCGGCTATTTATTTATATCTGCTTATTATATTTATTTTTTTACCACGCCCACCCACACAGTCCACGCTTCAGCAAGAAACAACTGCACATGTGCTTAGGTGGTGAGCCTTTAGCCAGTTAGTCGCTTTTACGACACCCAAGGGAGGAGAGGGGTTGGTAGTATTATTTTGATGAGCCCATTGCCGCTCTATGCTGTTGGATGTATGTGCAGTCTTTAGTCTGTTAGTCGCCTTTTACGACACCTAAGGAAAGAGAGGGGTTGGTGGTACTATTTTGATGAGCCTATCGCCGTTCTATGCTGTAGGATGTATGTGCAATCTTTATTCCTTTAGTAGCCTTTTACGACACCCAATAGGGAAGAGATGGGTTGTTACCTAGTATTATTGTAATAACAAGTCCCAACTACACAGAAAAACGATTATCAAGTATTTACTAAGTACTAGTTAGTACGCAATCAAAAGTGCACTATCCCGGTCAGCGGTCGGTGACGAACTAGCAATGGACCATTGTGTGAACGCCACAGACCATGCTACGCTACGCCACGATTCCTTTGAAGTGTGCCCAAAACCGAAAACTTTCCGATTGCGCGCCACGATCGACACTTGCCCGCCACTGTACACCATTTATCACGTGTACACAATGGCGATGGCCTGCAGTGGGCCAGAATACGCCACGTGTCCCTAGCACACAGTGGCGTTTTCTATTCATCCTTTACGAAAACAACCGGGACCAACGGCTTAACATGCCTTCCGAAGCACGGAGGAGCTCGAAATGTTTTTAATTTGGTCACCTATCCCTTGCCCCGACATCGCGTAAGTTGCTTAACAACGATCGTAAACGGAACGCCTTCACCGCTGCGCCATCGAGCTCCTCCCGAAAATTGTAAATGGGATTATTCAATATAGTGTTTTTTTCCTCTTTATTTAGTTTGGGGTTTTTGTCCACATGGATATGCCAGCCCTATTGTATACAGTGGGAACCATGAACCCAAAGCTAGTGAGACTATGAGACCGGTAGGACCTCGGACCAAGATATTTGGCCCGAGGGTAGGACATTATTGGTGGGACCACGAGTCATTCATTTTCCTATTAGTCTTACTGCCGTACTCAGAGACCTCAATTAAGTTTTAATGACAATTAAATCTCTTGCTGTCACTTTCTTACGTATAGTGCTAAATAGAAAGACATTTAATAATAATACTTTATTGCACAAATAAATTACATAAAGACACACGTTATACAGGACATATACAAGGGTGAGCTTATCTCTAGAAAAGATCTCTTCCAACCAACCCTAGCTGTGGTAATAAAAATTAAATATGCGGGACTTATTGCGCTAAAGTTATATACATACATAAATTAAATATATTTATATAAATAAATACACATACACATACAAGATTACTTATACATATACTATGTTACTGATTATCACTTAAGTTTAATAGGTAGTGCTCTTTAAGATGGTGTTTGAACGATTCTACCGATGACCTCTCACGAAAGTTAGCCGGTAGTTTGTTCCACAATCTAGCTGCATAGACAGTGAAGGAATTTTGGAAAAATTTGGAATTAGATTGTGGATAGGATAGGGTTCTTGTATCACAAGAACGTTTGGGGCGGAAAGAAGCTGGTAAGGGGGTGAAGCGGGAACGTAGGTAATGAGGGAGCTGGGGGTAGTGAAGGATTTTGTAAAGGAGGCATAGGATGTGCATATCTCGGCGATGGCGTACAGGGAGCCACTTTAACCTAGACCGGAACTCTGATATATGGTCATATTTTCGCAAACCGAATATAAACCGAATGGCCAAATTTTGCAGGCGCTCCAGTTTGTTAAGCAGCTCTTCAGTCGCATCTAATACTGGACATTCTGACAATTGGCCCAACATACCCCGGAGTCTAATTAACGGCTCCGGGGTATGTTGGGCCAATTGTCAGAATGTCCATGGTGACAATATGTCCGGATGATATAAAGACCGTTAGTCAATATGTACAAGTGTCAGAATGTCCAAGAAGTCATAACGTCTAGATCTCGGACCAAATATATTTGGTCCGAGGTCCACATGATATAATGACCGTTGGTCAATATGCACAAGTATCAGAATGTCATAGTCGAGAAGAGGGAGAAGAAGGGACTGAGCGAGCATAATTTTGGTGTTGTATGGTAGGAAAAACTGGAGTCAGAGACATTTAATTGTCATTTAAACTTAATTGACGTCCCTGAGTAGGTACGGCAGTAAAACTAATAAAATAGGTACATGATTAATTGTTACAGGAATCACTGTTCAACTATTTTTACTAACATACAATTTTTTTAGCCAGATCTGATTTAGGTTTTGATAGGAAATATAGAATAATATCTAAAATAAATAAGCTGTGTGGCTCATTAAAAGACTACAGCCGACCCATCTCTTCCCTTGGGTGTCGTAAAAGGCGACTAACAGACTAAAAGCTACATATAAGTACATAAAACAGCATTGAGCGGCAATGGGCTCACCCCCTATCACGCTGAGCACATGTACAGTTGTAATTTGTTGAAACGTGGACTATGGCAGGGGACTGCTTCTGCAGTCCTCATTGCCTGGTCTCGGGGATAATAGAGTATTATTCTGTGATAATGGTCGTGGCGTGAATCTATAACTATGTATGTAATTTCTACTGTAGGTACGTCATCATCATCATCATCAGCCTATAAACTTCCCACTGCTGGGCACAGGGCTCCCACATGGACAATAGCACATTGGGATATTGGGCCATAACCTACCACGCTGGCCCAAAGCAAGTTGGTGGGTTTTGACGACTGCCATCTTAAGACAACAACCGGGACCAACGGCTTAACGTGCCTTCCGAAGGACGGAGGAGGTCGAGATGTTTGTAATTTGGTCACCCCCCAACAAACATTTGTGTGGTTGAATAAACGTTTTGATTTTAACTTTATGTTTTAAAATGTAGTCGTGTAGACGTCGTCATTACGTTTACTCAACGGCATTTAGGCCAATTTAATCATATTTAACTTAATGTCAAAAGAAAATCGAATAACAGTGATATAAATGCCTTTTTGTTCGCTTAGTCGTCGTATAGATGTTGTCGATTGAACTAATAGTTGAGTAACGTTAGCTGCTGCAATGTGTACTCGACTTCATGACGAGTAATTGTTCATTTATCGACATGTTACCGACGTGCTACCGTCGTGTAAATGTCATAATAACGTAAAAACTATCACAATATATAACAATTTTGGTTTCGCATAATTTTACTTTACTCCGTCGTGATTAAAACACAATCGAAGGCGACGGCCATCTTATTAATATACATTACTTTAAAATAATAAAAGAACTATGTTATTTGTCAGCTACAACCATTTCTATTGTGGAAAAAAGTTTACTGATTAATGTAAGGTAAGTTTTAAAGTAATTTTTCATGCGCATCATATATGCTTAAGTATTATTTAATGTTTAATCATATTTTTATCGGTAACTATGTTATGGGACTTCAATATAACTTCCCGACGTATAAATTGTCTTCTGCAAAAGTGTTTCGTCGCCATTCCTGTACTATTAGGGTTCATTTGGTACAAAGTAAAATTGTAAATACAAACAAATATTATGATTATGTACCCATTTATTGTTACATTATGTTTATTTTGTATTTACCTAATAGTTTTACTTTTGTAGGCAATCCTCATAAATACAACAAAATGATTCAAATGCCATATGGATATTGATTAGTTTATATCGAAGACAGATATGAAGAAAATGAAAAACAAACTTAAAGTTGGAGGATGTGGTTTAATTATGTTTTAAGAAATACAAAAATAAACAAATTATTAATATATAATATATATAATAAATAATTTAGAGTAAGCACTTACATAATGAATAAGTGGAACAAAATAAAATAAAATAAAATTCAATGAACTCATTATGCCAATATTGACCATTATCGACAACGATTATTGAAACATCTCTTCCACTTTTTAAAAGTGTTAGTCTTCGTAATTTCCGGCATTTTAATTAAAAGAATATCTGCAGTTTCAGTATTTTCAAATATTTTTTTACTACGGAACCATCCTGATATTCCTCTCTTCCAGCTTGTATAAAAGTCAAACCAGATGATTTAAGGACTTCAGTTATGCACGTTATATACAAGTTTATTTTAAAACCTGTACGTGGATATTAGTTAAATAACGGTCGTATTGTGATATTTATGTTCCCTGAAGATGTATACAGGTTGAACTGGGGACTCTTTTTCTACCATTATTTAATGATTACCATTACGACGTATAAACGACTATCGCCCGTTTATAAGTTGTCAGAAAGGTAATTACATGACGTCATTGACACATCCGACAGTGTTATATGCCCATAACGTTCTTACGACTAAAAAGTTATATAGATAAGTTTTATAAAAGTCGTCATGACTATAACTTCAATTAAAAGTACAATTTTAAAAAGATACCATCGTTTACTCAACGCTTCCATTACCCATATTTGTAATCTTGCTCTCTCAACTGGAGTATTTCCCCAGGCGTTTAAAACAGCTCTCATAAAACCTATCCATAAGTCAGGTGAAAAGGAATGTGTTAATAACTTTAGGCCAATCTCAGTTCTTACAACATTGTCAAAAGTTCTCGAACGTCTCATGAACAAGCGCTTAACATCTTTTCTGGAAACTAATAACCTTCTTTCGTCGTCCCAGTACGGATTCCGAGGTGGCAAGTCGACAAATGACGCTGTGCACGATTTGACAAACTCTATTATTACTAGCTTAGATAAAAAAAAGAAGTGTCTCACTATATTCCTTGACCTAGCCAAGGCCTTTGACACCGTTTCCATTCCACATCTGTTAAAGAAGCTAGAGGAATTGGGTGTGAGAGGTTGCCCCTTGGGTTTGTTTGGTGATTATTTGACCAACTGCAAACACCGCGTCAAAATTGATCATTGGATCAGTCAAGAGCAAACGGTGGATTTTGGCTTGCCGCAGGGAAGCATAAATGGTCCCACTCTTTTCCTGGTTTATGTGAATGGCCTCTGCAATATGAAACTCCACAACGGCAAATTGCTTGCATTCGCTGACGACACAGCTCTTTTTTTCAGTGGCGATAGCTGGGAAGAAGTTTTCTACAATGCCCAGACTGGCTTTAGGAGAGTATGTGCATGGTTGCATGACAATGTCTTGACCCTAAATATATCGAAGACTAAATACATTGCATTCGCGCATAGATCCAATCAGCTCCCCCCACCATCCTTTTCAATCACCGCCCACTCTTGTCGTTTGGGATCCGTTACCTGTAACTGTCCTTCACTCCAAAGAACTGATACTATAAAATACCTTGGTATTACCATCGACCAAACCCTTTCATTTAAACCGCATATCTATGTCCTTGTGACTCGGCTGCGGAAACTAATTTTTATATTTAAAACCTTAAGACACGTAGCTGACCGCAAGACAATCAAAATGGTCTACCATGCTCTCTGCCAATCCGTAGTTGAGTATTGCATCACGTCTTGGGGTGGTGTACCTAAGACTTATCTCCTCCTCCTTGAGAGAGCTCAGACAGCTGTACTAAAGGTGGGAGCTGGTCTTCCATATCGCTTCCCTACAGCTTTGCTCTATAAGGACTGGGATGTGCTGACAATAAGACAAATTTTCATACTGCAAACTGCCATAAAAAAACACTCCCAATTGCCGTACGATCCCAATCTAATGGATGATAAGCGAAAGAAAGCTAATGTCTGTCCTACACCATTATTTCATACAAGACTTTCTCATCATTTCTTCTGCTTCTTTGGCTGCTACATATACAATAAAATAAATAGTTTGTTGAATATCTATCCCCTTCCAAAACTAAACAGCAAACGCACAATCACGAACTGGCTCAAGACGCTAACATATAAAGAAACCGAAGACTTTATTATCCCAAAAGTGTAATTACTACAATAATCGGACCCCTTCTCTCTCTAAGGCTTTGTTGAGATATACTTGCGCTATGTATTAACACACACGTACATCACGGATCCTCACACTTTTATACACACACTCATTAACACATCCCTCACTCAGGGGCTTCATCATATCTTTTGTTTGTTTTATATCAATAAGTAGGTAATAATGTAATAGTTATAGTTTGCTCAGAGTCCGCGGAATGGGGCACTGGTGACCTGTGGTTTACGGGTTTTTTCAAACCTATCACAGGCACCAGTCTCTCACAAGGGGTACTTATGGGTTCTATTTATCGATAATTTGCCATTATCTCTGTACAACGTAAACCTTGTGATGAGAAAATAAATTAAATTGAATTGAATTGAATTGAATATAACTATATAACTGTCCTATATAATAGTTGTCATTACGTCTATAGGAACATATTATATAACAATATATAATATAACTAATTACGTTAATAGCGCACCTGTACACGACAAAAAGTTGAACAAATTACTGTAATATAACTTTTAAAGTCATGTAACTCTGTCATTACATGACCAAAATGTTTGGTCATGTAATGACAGAGTTTGGCCATCCAGCGACCCGGCATTGCGAAAGTTGCTTAGCGGGCAAGGTCACAAGCCAAACGCTGCGCCATCGAGCTCCTCGTATATGTAAGTACATGATGCTCTTATAAATATATTTCATTTCATTTCAATGGTGAATAAAACACGCTTATATCGATTAAGTTTTATTTTTATTAAAATGCACATTTTATTGAACAATCATTGTTGATTTGTACAATTTAATTAAAAATTATCGGCCTTACTTAAAAACGTTACTTAAAAGTGTAACTTAATATTTGACATCCATACTTTGTATAGATGTCAAATCGGGTTACTCGCCTATTGATACGTTTGTAGCCCAACGCACAATGACACACCGTGTCTACGCTAAATGACATACGCTAATTGACACATATCCATACGCGAAATGACACAACGGAACGACTACGCAAAATGACATACGCGAATTGACACATATTTCACGATTCTTTTGCACAGCAATAGATTCGGTCACGGCTACTACTTTTTACGGTGGCAAATCAACAGAATTCAACGCGAAGTAGGCGAAGCCGCTGACGGGAAACTAGTGTTAAATACTTAAATATATCTTGTGTGTCAATATGCGTGTAAGAAGTTAGTCATTAGGCGAGTAACCCGTCAAATCATATAACGTTTTCAAGTTAGGGGATTAATTTTATCATTCCATCTCATTTTACATCACCATTACGCATTTCGGTTTCCTATACTAACTTCCAAATTCAAAATTTTACAAACCAATGACCCTTTTTTTATACATAGAGCCTTTGGATGCTAAAGTCAAATACAGAGATCTAAAGAAGTAAGAACATTTAAAAATAAATAGATTTATGTATTGCATTTACTTAGCTATATAAACATTTTATATGTTTTCTTACTTCTATTTAGATATCGGTATTTTATTTTGGAAAACCGTTACCCTCTTTAAGGCTTAAGAAAATATAGCAATGAATAAATACAAAAAAAATCTAATTTAATATCTACATTGTCAATAAGTATACCGTTTAAATAAAATATTAATCTTATATAAAAAGATAGTAATAATTTATAGACTACATACTGCCCCATAGCTTGGCAAAAGCCTCTATAAATAAAATTAATTGAATCGCTTCAATTTATATAAAAGATTAAGGGCGCATTTTCATTGGTCGATAAGTCGGTCGTTTTACAACTGCCGTTAGATTTTTAAGGGGATTCAGCAATAAAGAGAAGACCTTTTCGAATGTAAGTATTAAACTTTGGGCCCTGTGGCATGAGTTTCAAAAATCTTCCCGCACCCCGCATGCGGGCTCTATCGACCAATGAAAATGCTCCTTAAAGTATGTTTAAAATGGTTATTTTCACATTTACAATGGTATGTATATACCAAATAATATAGTCCTTGTAAGAAGCGAGTGTCTCAGGTGGTACTCAAACCCACGATTTCTAGCATCAGAGTGACATTAACAATGATCTTTAAAAATATAGGAAAAATGCAGAATTTTTGGTCAAAGGTATTGCATCATTATCATTACATATTATGAAGTAAAGTCGCAATTTTCCTGTGTCTATGGCTATGCTTTATTCTCGTTCACCAAGGTTTTCACTAACGGAAAGAGCGTTAACTAAGAATGGTTTTTGTTTATAATTTGTAGATATTTTGTACAAAATGGCTGAAGTGTGACGGTGTTTCTTAAGTTAGCGTGGAAGAAGGCGCGGGCGGCTAGTATAATATAATAATCCCACAACTGGTCCAACGACCTATTAAGTCGTATGTATATACACCGAGACATTTTAGGGGTTGTTTTCCCGCGAGAGAACAATTTACCTTTAGTAGTACTATCGAATCATACAAGTTATTTTTGACAAAAATGAGAAAAAAAATTCGACCTCCCATACAAAACGGTCCGATTCGCTGACGACATTGGTACTACTAAAGGTAAATCGCTCTGCCGCCGGAAAACCACCACTAAAATGTCTCGTTGTGTATAGTCTTCTTATCTAAGTCTGTCGCCATAACAACGATGTATATAAGGCGACTGCTAGAAACCGCAAGAAACTTCAAGGGCTGGTCAGGTCAAGTGTTTTAGACATGACAAAAATGACAGAAAAGGATTTTTTTTTCTTTTCATTTTTAATTAAATAACTCATTTTTTGAATTTTAATTGGATAGTCTTTGAGTATCTCATTTATTTTAAAGTAATAACATAAGAAAAATTAAATTAGAAAACCATTAAAAATAACGATTATTTACAAGGCGCGGGCAACGGCCGGCCGGCCGACCGTCTGATGACCCGTTCGCGTCAGCTGGGCGATAAGTACCTACCTACGTTAGTCTGCAATGAGACCATTATTGTCATGTTTAAAACACAAAAAAAAAGTAGCTAAAAAGTAAGTAAATACACAGTGTAGTTACTTACTTTACTGAATGTGTCCTGAATATTTTATAGTAATAGTAAGTTTGTAAATAGATAAATAAAAAATATTTGTTTGTAAATAGGTTAGGTTAGAAAGTTTTATAAGTGCTTGTACTATCGCATTGGATTTTTTTCTGTAATGGTAGTATTAAGTTTTGTTGTTTCAAATAAATAAATAAATAAACACTTGACCTAACCAGCCCTTGAAATTTCTTGCGGTTTCTAGCAGTCACCTTATATTTTATAGCATGGTTGTGTTCCGACAGTTTGAGATAAGATAGTTAGTTCCTCAGTGGTTGAGGATTCCGGGTGAAGCGCGTTTCCACCTTTCGGTCTTATCGTCACTTACCATCAGGTGAGATGAAGGCCAAGCGCTTACCCGTTGTTGAATAATAAAAAAAAATATTAGTGGGCTCTGAAAATGCGGAAAAAACAGCTGTTCCATAGTTTTAGGTTTAATAGTATTAAAATTTGCTGATTCGTATAACCAGACGAGTTTATATCACAATTTTATTTAGAGCCTACCCAAACAGCATGTATATTATTATTATACAACATGTAATTAAATTATTGTGAAAAAGTCTTTGACAAACCAAACATAGAAGAAGTGTAATCGATTTTATTCTCGATACCAAAAACAAATCCTTTGGTTTCGCATTAAAAGTGATACAATTTTATTTCTTTAACAAAGTTTATAATAAAAATAAAAACTTAATAATTCACAACTTAATGTTAGTGTCACAAAAGATAAACTAAACTTTTTCTATTTGTAAATAGAGGTAACATTATATTATAACTAATTTCTATACATACATCTTTCGGATATTATTTCTTGTTGCTTTATAAATTTTATAATACAAATAATTATTTTTAGCAGTTGCTTCAATTGGAATGTATATAATTATTTTCTCTTTACACCTTAAGGAAATACGTTGCCAATTAAATGGTAAGCTTGTAGGTTCGAATCTCACCTGAGGCAATTGCTGTCATATCACCGTCTGTTTCAAAAGTAATTTAAAGGTTATCAACTTATCATACTACTACTATATAAGAAGTTCCTTTAATTGTGACGAAATAATACAAGTGTCGTGATAAGAGTCGATAGAGCTCACTAGAAGAATACTACTTCTCTCTTCCCTTGGGTGTCATAATAGGCGACTAACGGACTAAAGACTGCACATACATCCAACAGCATAGAGCGGCGATGGGCTCACCACCTGTCACGCTGAGCACATGTGCAGTCACTATTTGGTGAAAAGTGGACTATGGTAGGGGACTACTTTTGCTGTACTCATTGCCTCGTTTCTGATTAACCCTTCGGGGATAATAGTCGTGATTATACAACCTGGAAAAAAAAATAAGCTATAAAAGGACCATGAGATTTTGGGGGTCAAATTTGCTCGCGTCCGTAGGTTTACCCTTGAGACCCTACACGTGACCCCTGGGTGGTGCTAAATGAGTGACACTGACTGAGTGGTAGAGCCACGCTGCGTTGCAGCACGCACTGGGCCGGCTCGCCCGGCGTAATACCACCCTCTCACGAATATTAGGGGTGACTTCCACCCATGAAACTGAACAACTTTCCCCAAGAAACCTATGTGCAAAAATGACAAAAAAAAATCGATCTCCCATACGAAACTGTCCGATCAGCTGACGACAATAGTATGGGTTCGAAATATCATAAGTTCGAAAAAACGGTAGATCGAATTTTTTTTGTCATTTTTACAAATAGGTTTCTTGGGGAAAGTTGTTCAGTTTCATGAGTGGCATTCACCCTTAATTGTTTTTGTATAAAGAAAAAATAGGGTTGTATATGCCTTCCACCAGATATTTTGCACATCACAATCTTAATGCTGGTGACTGTACCAGCGGGCCACATGTCAAAGGTCACTCATCCGGCACTGCACTTGCGTTTGTCGATCAATAACAAAATAGGGTTGTACAAAATGTACATTAAAAAATATTTACTGATATTTAAGAAGCGAAGTGAAACCTTAAAATTGTTGCTCATTTTTTTCACAGATTGTATGTATGTATCTCATGCTAAGGGCATTGAACAACCCTTACATTGGTGACACCTACGTGATATGAACACGCAACTTTCTGATTATTGTACAACCCTTACAGCCATAGTCCCCGGTTCAACGATACCTTGCAAATAGGCTAGCAATAAACTCCCAAACGCTATTGGCTTTAGATCAGCAAGCTAGCAACTCGTGCATAGCGCGCGCTCCGCACTCGCTGGCCCAGTACACTGAGCCGCAACCGGTAATCAAACCCCACACGTAGGGGGTGAAGAATTCCTCCGGTCGCTCCTCTTCCACGTAACGAAACTTGAGGTCGGGGAATTTCTGCAAATAAATAATTAATATATTTTTTTAGAAATTATTAGTTTTAAGCATTTTTTTGAATCCTTATAGGTATAAACTAGAGAATCCATTATATTATAAACTAAATTAAAGCAGCCGTGACGCGTAGCGGCTCATAAAAAAAATACTACCACCCCTTCACTTCCCTTGGGTGTCGTAAAAGGCGACTAACGAACTAAAGACTGCACATACAAACAACTGCACATGTGCTCAGCGAGACAGGTGGTGAGAAGGTGCTTACACCTTACACATATTAATTACTCTTCACAAAATAATAAAAAGATTGTTTTTATCAAGTACCTATAAGTCTTTTTTCTAGCATGTTAATAATTAAGGTCAAATATCATAAATAGTCGCGGACATAGTCTAAAGTGGCATGCGGTTTGAGCATCCACGAGATATGTAAATTCTGTCCTATACGGAAAAAATAAGTGATCTGACGAGAACGGAATCTGACGGACGAGGAGTCTCCGAGAATTGCTGTTTCGTCACCAGTTTTAAAATTCTGACCTATACGGAAAAAAGAAGTGAGCTGACGAAAGTGGAATCTGACTGATGTTTTCTAAATCGCTGCTTTATGTTGTTGGATGTATGTGCAGTCTTTACGCCCGTAGCACACCTATGTGAAATACGCACGGAGCAAAAACAAAGAGGAGGTGTTGTAACAACTTTTTTCATATAATAAGTGTCTCAGCTGCGCGGGTTGCGGGGGGAGTCCAAATAGGAGAAAACCATCTAGTGGCCAGTAGCTAAAGCAAATACCTACCTAATTTACGAGATTAGCAGAGTTGTCATAAAAGTTCTGCTATATTTCACTAGATGTCGTGTATGTCGTAACTTTATTTGATGAAGTATAAATTTAATATAAATATTACTTACGAGTGGAAAGATATGTTTATTCCGTTTAATCTCGTTTTATCCGTGTAACTACTACACGATACAACACAGCACTTCATGCTAACAAAAAGTTCGGGTCGAGAATTTTTTATAATTCTTTAAAAGACTGAATAAGCCACGAACAACCTATTCGCCAGCCAACGAGAGTTGTACTGACGAAAGCGACACCTGGTCGTAAGTAGTTCAACTACGGTGTGACGTCAGGACTACATTGATAGTTGCTGGACTACATTGATTGCAACACCTCCTCTTTGTTTTTGCTCCGTGGAAATACGAGTAGCGAATCTGCTGGATGAATTCCGCTGCGATCAAGTCTTAGTGTAGTTTGAGTAGCGGTACTGTTATCAGAGTCAGAGGAGGAAGCAATAGTATTGTGGACTTTAACTTTGAAAAGGCGTAATACTAGTAGAATTAGGGTGTCACATGAAGATCGTTTCTATACATATTTTAGAATCAGCCCAGAGAGTATTGAAGATTTACATAATCTTTTTCTATAGTCTGGATGATTTAATCAATAGAGAATAGGTCTATTTCTGACCGCTTGAATTAATTTTTCTGTAAAATCAACGTCCACTTTAAAAAGATATAGGTTTCGCTTTTTATTTTTGTCAACTTTTTTTTAACCGCCTCTGTGGTCTAGTGGCTAAGCTGCACGTGTAGATTATTTTTTTATTTTCATTTTTATTTTTAAATACTTAATTATTTTATTTTTTTATTTTAATCGATTTAATTTAATTTAATTTTTTATTATGGTAAAAGGCTGGCATAATTGTATTTATTTGTATTTGTAATTTTATTTGTAATTATGTAATATTGTATTATTGTATTTCTACTCTGCTGTATGGACTTAATTATGTCTGAAATAAATGTTTGAATTGAATTGAATTAAGCTACCGGTTTCAGACCCAGAAGTCCCGGGTTCGATTCCCAGCGGGGGGTACATCTTTGTGTACTCGGTTTGGTTGGTGGTAGGGCTGTTAAGTCCGCCTGGCTAGCTACCACCATCTTATCTAAGTCTGTCGCCATAACAACGATGTTGTTGTGTTTCGACAGTTTGAGATAAGATAGCCAGTTCCTCAGTGGTTCAGGATTCCGGGTGAAGCGCGCTTCCACTTTCGCCCTTATCGTCACTTACCATCAATCAGGTGAGATGAAGGCCAAGCGCTTACTTGTTACCAATAAAAAAAAAAACTTCAATACGAGCGAAAACAACGCGGCTCCGCAACAAAATAGCGGCCGGAGCGCGGAAGTGTGGCTGGCGTCGGAGCAGATCGACGGAACCGGCCGGGGAAAGAGATAGAATTATAGTCTTAGAATAATAACGCTATAGAAAGATAGTCTTCATACAAGCGCTCTGTCAAAAATGAAGCACTAAACCGATTCACACACGCGTGACGTGCGCGCATGGCCGTGATCTGCTGTCTCTTTCCAATTCTATGAATATGAAAGAGACAGCACTGCGGCAGCCGCTGCTACCGAGGCTTTAACTTAGAGAATCACACTGCAGTACGTTTATATTTTGACCTAATTAACTACAAGATACTATGAAATACTGAAAGCTTACCTGTGAAAAGTGATGTTATTACACTTCTTTTGTTTTTCAGATGTGTTGTGACACAATTTAACTGCACAAACCGTCATTTTTTTTTTGTTTTCGCGAGACGCGTTCGGCGCGCTGTGACATTGAACACTACGGAGCGGTCCGGCGTAGGGTGCCATTTCTGGCTCCAATTAATGTGCTTCAAAATAGGCGCGCGAACTTGGTTTCTATAGCGTTATTATTCTAAGATTATAGTCAACTCTATGCGTTAGAACAGGCAGCTTCGCTACTGCTCCGCTTCTTCTACACACGGACAAGATATGGCGAAATTACTGCGGTTCCGCTAATTTGGTTTCGCAGCGGAGGTGTGCTACGGGCGTTAGTCCGTTAGTCGTCTTTTCCGACACCCAAGAGAAGAGGGGGGTAGTGGTATTCTTTCGCCCCTACGCGACACGGTTAATATGTAGATGTTTTGTATAAACTATACAATGTGATAGGGGCGGTACTTCTAACCCGTTAAGGCTAAGTACATCTAAATTCATCGACAAAAAAAATAATATGGGAGTCCTACCCCCTCCCCCTATAATTTATGACCATTTTTACTTTATGCGATATCAAAGGTTTCATACGTCGGAGAAACATGAAAAAAATGGCAAACGGTAGCTAATGACACTGGCTAACTAATAAATTACTTTGTTTCGTATGTTTGAGATTATTTTGGTGAGAAAAAAATCATTACTTAATTATTTTGTGATTCAAAATCACTTTTTTATAAGTCCATATTATTTTTTATGTCGATGAATTTAGATGTAGTACTTAGCCTTAACAGGTTAGAAGTACCCCTATCACATCATATATATAAAAATGAATCCCTATTTCCCTTGGTCACACCATCACGCGTGAACGGCTAGACCGATTTCGCTAATTCTTTTTTTGTTGTGTTTGTTATTGTCAGGAGAAGGTTCTTATAAAAGAAAAAATTAAAAGAAACATTTATTTTTTAAATTATTATTTATAATTAATACAGGACAACGTCTGTCGGGTCAGCTATAGCCTGACCGTAACCGCTGTACCGCGCCCTAGGTATGCGCGGGGAGGAGGGGCGTGGGAAGTAAAGAGCATGAACTCACATGAGATTCGTAGTGTCAGACAGATCTCAAGATATCGAAGCACAGTTTATTGAAGCTTTATATTTACGAGTACATCCAATCCGTTTTTGTCCAATATGATTTTTAGATAAGTACAAATTAAAGAACCAATATAAATGAAATAAATCTTTTACTCTTGGAAATATAAACTTTCTTTGTTTGCTTTTCTTGTCTTAAAATATTCGGCCACTTTGAAAATGACAGTCTTGATATCTCGAGATAATGCACGACCCATTTTTAGATATTTTATCTCATGTGCGTCTGCCACACTAGTTGCCGCCGTGAGCGATGACGGCAGAATGACAAAATGTAGCAACTGTTTCGCCCCCCCGCCTCGCCGCTCGCATACCCAAGGCGCGGTACAACTGTACCGGTCAGACTATAGTACGGTATAATTTGTAAATATTTTGTACAAAATGCCTTAAGATGGCGGTGTTTATAAGTTAGCGTAGCGTGGACGAAGGCGCCGGCGGGTCGCTACCCGCTAGTATATAAAACAAACAAAAAGTCGAGTGTACCTTTAGCCGGTCGCTGGACCACTGTTCTGCGCCTTTCTTGATGCACTGCAGCACCTCTGTTACGCCAAGGTCTCCCCCCGCCCCCTCTTGAACCCTCTGCAGGCGTGTGGAGAAGTAACCTATCACCTGTGTCAACAGATAACTTTTTGAGTAAAGATTTCCTGTTTTTTTTATTGATATTTCTATTGATTGATAACCGTATCGCGCAGCGGTGAAAGAATACAACCAATCAACGCTTTTTACGACATCCTAGGGAAGAGAGGGGCTCTTCCCTAGGATGTCGTAAAAGGCGACTAACGGACCTGTACGAGCATGCAACGTACATTATATTTTAGGCTGTAGTTAGATTGCCACAAGCGGCATTTTAGTACGATCGGTTACGATGCCGTAATGAGCTTGGGAACAGTATTTTTATTTATTTATTTTTGAAATATTTACATTTTATCTTAAAATATGACATTAAATTTTTTTCTGTAGCCCTTCAAAATACTTCACAGTAATTTTTTAAAGATTCATAAAAATGACCACGCGCTATTGTTTTTGTGACAATCAAAATACGCGCGAAACCCGTGGCGTGACGTCATCGGATATGTAATCGGACGCCCGCCGGGTGCGGGCGGCGAGAGCGGCGGTGGGGACTATCGGATAAAATGACGTCACGTCACGTCAGTCGAGTGCCAGCGAACTAAGCGATAGTGTTTTAACGAATTATTTATGTACAATAACTTTGTAAATACTTCTCGTATCAAAGTGAAATAAAAACTATTGGTTTTAGAATAACGACTTCTATAATGGTATAAAGTAAAAATGAACTCTTTTTTCATTTTTCCCAAGTCCATTACGGCATCCTAGTACAAAGTGTATGCAGTGTATAGAGTGCCACAAGCAGCATTTTAGTACGATCGGTTACTATGCTGTAATTACGGCATCCTAGTACAAAGTACCACAAGCGGCATTGTATCTCAATCGGTTCGGGAACCGTAACAAATTTTTTATTTGCCATAATGTTCAGAAGACATAATATTCAAAAGGTATTTTTGTATGGAGGTACATTTCTGTTGTATATTAAAATAAATAACCTCGAGCTCTAAAGTGGTGTGTGAACAGCTGCCGCTTATCCTTTAAGTCAGTTATCTTTTATAAGTATACTTATATTTAGATGTATGCTAGTCTGTAAGGTGTAATACCCAAAAAAAAAATTTCAAGATTCAAGATACAATATCATATATTCAGGTTAGGCCATGTTTAGGTTACAGCATTTATGAATGTCATTTATGCCATCGGTTCGTAAGTCTAACTATGAGGCGGGAGCCTTGTACTAAGAAGAACGGCAAGAAACTCAACAAGGGCATTTTTTTCCTCCCTTTCTTTTACAGCGTCAATTAGAATTAAAAAATGCCCTCCCTATCATAGAAGGGCACTTTCCTTTACAATAATAAAAACATAAAACAACTACAAGGACATAAAAATAAAAAATATAATAATAAAAATAAAAGTTCAGGTATTCATCAATATAAAATAATCAATAATTAAGGTTGACATCATTATTCTGACATCCATTGGCATTGACATCGTACTGTTCTATTTGATAATTGAAATGCTTGTAATTTTATGGTTGAGATTGTTACTTATTTGAAATTTTGCATTTTTTGACTTTGCTTGTGTAATTGTTTAACATTCATTGACGTTGACATCTTACAGTTTTATTTATTTAAAATGCTATTGTAATTTTGGAATTCTAATTTAATGTGATATTTTATAAGTACTTACGTAATTTAATTGCATGACGACAAAATGTTTGCATATCGATAAATTGGTAAAACATGTTTGTCCATATTATATTATAAGACCTTAAAATTGTACCATGTATTGTGCAAATAAATTTATTGATTGATTGATTATTGATCAATGTAATCAATGTCTTACAGTACAGAAAAATTAAAGTAAGACTACAACTACTAATATACTAATAATAAAAATAAGTTAGCAAGAGCAGACCAGCCTCCACAGGCGGCAACCGTTCACGAGTATGACATGTGAATCAGCCACCGCTTCGCTCAACCATGTTTTAGGGAACGTAACGACCCGACACACATGCCACCACCGCAGAGACACTTTGAGAGAGCGTGACACACTCGAGCAACTCCAATGTTTTTTTTTGTAAGCGTAATAAGCCTCACTCACCATCTCGATGTTCTGCGTGATGGAGTGGTGCGCGTGGTGCTGGAACAGCTGCCGCTTGTGCAGCAGCGCGTACACCACGTTCAGGTTGGCGGGCAGCTGGTGGGTGAGGCACGAGTTGATGATCTCCAACAGCATTCGAAGCACCTCGTCTAGGACGCTTATGTGATCCATCTGGGGTGACAAAACGTTTGTATTGTTACACGGAAATTAGATCAATCGATTAGCTGTAACTTGTAAGTGCTTGCTACGTATATTTTAATAATTTATATTTTTCAAGCAACAGTCTGATGAAAAAATCCTAGCCACTGTTCCCTCCCTGACCTTACTTATATATTTATTAAGATACGTATTTTACTAGAACGTATTTATGATTCTATACAGGGTCTAACAAATTTAATAAGCGAACGTTTAAGGGGGGGATCTTTACATCATTCTGAACACAATGACAAAATATGGGCTCCAGTTTTGTAGTGATTTTACAAAGTTATGTTTTCTAACAAACTAAATCAATTAAAATAATGCACATCATGAAACATGTATCTTTACTAACACGCACGCAAGCGTCAATAAAAAGATAGCTCAGTGCGCTCCGAGTTTAGTGTGCATGTTCGGCTATCTTTGTGTGCTTGTAGTACAGCTGTACGGGTTTGGAAAGGGTGATTTTTTGGTGAATTATGATAATGTTTTGTTGATTATCTCGGTAACGAGCCTGTAGTTTTGGACTAAATTTGGTGAGCATGCTCAGTGTGATGTATAGATGCTCCCCTCAAACGTTCGCTTATTGATATTGTTAGACCCTATATAATATCTTAATCATTATAACTATTTTTTTTTTACTAATAATAAGGTTTTTAGTCGAGTCTTGTTTTGCAAGTTTATTTTCTCTTAACACCCTTACTGGTCTTACTTAGAATGGCTCAGGGCATTAAGTCCGCTTTTTGCTGTAATTTTGCAATTAAGGATAAATAAATAAAATTAGCACATCCCTAATGTCACCGTACCCCAGCACTAGTTGCCGAAGTTGTATAGTTGAGCTACCGCCGCGCTTTTGCTAGTTGTTGTAAAATTCTCTATTGTAATTATAATAAACGGTTCCTGTGAAGAATTGAGTTTATTCTTATTAGTATGAAGAATATTAAAAAAGTAAATAATCCACGAGCAGGATTCGTACCTGTGCCCTTTTGACTTCGCAGTTACTATTTAGGTTTAGGCAGGCACTTATAAAAAAATCAATTAATGCAAAAGCAATTTGGCTTTTAAAATAAAAATGAAGTCTTCTTTCAAAAAATTTTTGAAAGTATCTAAATTTTTAAGATACCTACTTCCCCTCTGTGTGGTATTGCCGTGCGACACCCTGTATAAAGTAGAACGAAGGGAGTTCAATGTTGCAAAAAAAATAATAAATATGCTAAGTTATTTACATTCCAAAATGCCTTTGCTGAGTTTCTTGCCGGTTCTTCGTACAATGTCTCCCGAACTACAGACTTACGAACCGATGGCGTGGTCGGTCACATTCATAAGTGCTCAATTATTGTAGCTTAAACAGAATAAAGGCGTTGACTATATTGTCTAGAAGGAGCTTTTGTATTGAAATTTTGAAGTGTGCGTGACAGCCGCGTATGACTGACACTAGCGCGAATGACCGCTTTCTATGGCCGGGAGGAGCGCGTCAAGCCAATACTGGCCAGTAAATTTTTGAACGTTTTCTTACGGCCAGGCTCTATCTAGACATGTATATAATCAAATAATAAAGGATAATAGTTCTGGTTTTTTGATTCATCAATTAAAACTTACGATTTCTTCAGTCTTCTCTTCCGCGTGATGTGGTAGTTCTAGTGAACTGATGTCGCCTCCTGCAACAAATATCAGCAAAAAATTATGTGAAAGGGTAGTTTGAAAGATGTGCTTATACTTCTTGACATTTTATTGTAATATACATTCTGTCAAAAAAGTTTCTGGAACGGATGAATTGTTTATGACTCCAAATTCCTTTTTTTTTCTTTGTTGTTATATTGGCACAACTGTTATTCATTTTGGCGCGGAGTTTGAGTTGCATCTGCTATTTAGATTAAATACAGTGCTGTTTTTAGTTAGTTTAGTGGTATTGCGAATTTAATAATGGATAAAAACATCGACAAAGAGTTTGTCTTAAATTTTGCGTCGCCAATGGAATTTCGTGTTCGGAGTCACTGAAAATGTTACAGAAGGCAATGTTAAGGCAATGTTACAGAAGGGTGAATCAACATTATCAAAAAAACGTGCTTATGAGTGGTACAAAGCGTTCAAAAGCGGTCGAGATGTGATGGAAGATTTGCTTCGCTCTGGTAGTCCATCAACGTCTTCAACTGAAGTTAACATCGCAAAAGTGAAGGAAATGGTGACTGAAAATCTTCATTCAAGTTTGAGAGAGATAGCCGCTGAACTTTCTGTGTCTCACGAGTCGATCTGTACCATTTTAAATAATCACATGGGTACGAAACATGTTGCCGCTCGGCTAGTCCCAAAAGACCTAAATTTTACTCCAAAAACTCAATCGCATAAGTGTCGCTGAGGACATGCTAGAACGAGTCAATTCCAACCCAACATTCATGCAACGCATTGTCACATTTGTTACTGGTGACGAGACGTGGGTTTACGTGTTTGACATGCAAACAAGTCAACAAGCTTCGGAGTGGCGCCTTCCGACTGAACCGAAACCACGCCAAAGTCGATCAAAAGTCAAAGTCATGATTACGGTGTTGTGCACTCGGAATTCTTGCCGGAAGTTCAAACGGTAAATGAAGAATATTGTTTGAGCGTTATGCGGCGTTTAAGAGAGCAAATTCGACGAAAGAGGCCAAATTTGTGAATAGAAAACTCTTGGATTTTGCACCACGATAATGCGCCTTCGCACAAGGCCATCATTGTGAACGATTTTTTAACCAAAAACTCAACAAATACCATCGAGCAACCACCATATTCACCAGATATGGCTCCAGCCGACTTCTTTCTTTTTCCTAAACTCAAATTACCATTTCGTGGCACCCGTTTTTATTCGGTAGAAGACATAAAGGAGAATACGCGGCTAGAACTGAACTCAATTCCGGAAAAAGCGTTTAAAAAATGTTTTGATGATTGGATTATTGTGTGGCGTAAGTGTATCGTTTCTGAAGGAGCATACTTTTAAGGCGATAAAATAAATTTGGATGAATAACTAACATTTTGTATATTATTCATCTTTTCCCGGTACTTACTATTGATATTGCTAACACAAAAACTCGTTATTTGCTCCATGTTTAGGGATTAATACTATTATATACATACATATAATCACGACTATTATCCCCGAAGGGTTAGTCAGAGACTAGGCAATGAGGACCGCAAAAGCAGTCCTTTATCACAGTCCACATTTCACCAAATAGCGCCTCCACATGTGCTCAGCGTGACAAGTGGTGAACCCATCGCCGCTCCATGCCGTTGGACGTATGTGCAGTTCGTTAGTCGCCTTCTACGACAGAGGGGGTGGTAGTTCAGCACGCATTGGGCCGGCTCGCCCGGGGTAATACCACCCTCTCACGAATATCCGGCGTGAAATAATGGCTCTTGGTGCTGTTGTGTTTCGACCGGCCAGTGAGAGTTACGGAGGCCCCTTCTCCCCCCCCCCCCCCCTCACAATTCCTATTCCTTCCTTAACCCTATTCATTTCTTAAAAGTCGGCAACGCGTCTGCGATTCCCCTGGTTTTGCGGGTGTCCATGGGCGGCGGTGATTGCTCTCCATCAGGTGACCCGCTTGCTCGTTTGCCGCCTTCTTATATAAAAAAAGAAATAGTATTCTTTCACCGCTTCGCAACACGGTAAGAGAAATGTGCCCAAGATCTCAGCAGATACATAGCTGTGGTATTTGCCTACCCCGCATTGAAACTCGCGTGATGTATGTAATTGTACATGTGTATGTGTATGCTTGCCGCATCTAGTCATTGCCGATCTATGTTGTTTATTGCACACTGTTGTTGCCGGCGTCGTTGACGCGCCGAACGCAGTCATTATTGCCACGTCATATTGGTAAAATTAAAAATTAAAAATCTACCTACTTTGTCATGTTACTAACTGTGTTTACGAATGCAATTGTAAATACTACATTTGTACTGTATTCCCCATAAAGTTACTATACCTAGAGTAACTTTATGGCATTCCCTAACCGAAAGCATTTGTCGCTATTCGTGCGACAATAATTAATTTTTATATAATTTCTATAATTGAGTTTACTAGTTAAGTTTCTCATTTTTAAGTGAATGTAAAATTCTTTTGAGAAATAAAGTATTAAACCGTATGTACTTATATATGTGTGTGTGTATAAAAAATACCTTCAATTTCGCTGCATAGCCTCGATCTTCTCTTAGTGAGAGTCTCGAATAGAGATATTAGCCTCTGCGCGACGTACGGGTGAAGATTTCTGAACTCACCTGAAAAGTTACAAGTAAATTAGGAGAACATACGGGAAAAAACATACACATTATAATCGATTTGTAGCATCATGTGCAAGGCGCAAAATGTTACGCAAAATTAGCAGATCTTGTAATGTTCAAGTCGCAAAATGTTCAGGTCGCAAAATGTGCAGATCAGCTACCCTACCGGCTAAAAAATATGAATATGGACATGGGCTTCATCTGACATTTGAAGCCCATAATATGCCAATACAACGACAAAATATGGGCTTCAAATGTCAAATGAAGCCCATGTCCATATCCATATTTTTTAGCCGACAGATCCGTACAAACGTTCACAACTATCATCCCTTAAGGGTAAGAGACTATAATAGGCAATAAAGACTGCAGAAGCAGTCCACTACCATAGTCCACGATTCACCATACTACAACTGCACATGTGCTCAGTGTGATAGGCGATGAACCCATCAAAGCTTTTAGCTGTTGGATGTTGTTTTTTGGCGGCTTATAAAAAGAATATTATTAACCCATCTCTTCCCTTGAGTGTCTTAAAAGGCGACTAACGGACTAAAGACTGCACCTACGTCACAAAATTTTAATTGTACTAAAAAGTTAATTTGTTACAAACGTTATAATAAACTTATCTTCTAATTGTAGAGGATCCGAGTATACAACGACCTTCACCGAGCGGTTAATGGATGAAAAGTATTTTATATCAAATTTAATGTGTTAAAAAATATATTGCGAGTGGGTTGGCTGAAAAATTTCAGTCCAGTATATGATTAATTAAATATTAATTTTTTTTTTTAAATATTTCACTTCTTTCGTTATTAGATAAATAACATAGGTACCAATCGAAAGTATGAGGCCTCTATAATATGCAAACGTTGGGTTGACTATTTTTTTCCTGTCTTAACATTGGGTAGGCAGGTGTAAACAGGCAAGTCAATATTAGTAATTTGCAACCGTCTGGTTAAATAAATAAAATTTATGTTTATATAAAGATAAGCTCATTACAAACACACACACACCAAACCAGTGCAAAATAAAAAAATATATTTTTTTTAATATTAAATTAATCATTAATGGTACTGGACTGAGTTTTTTTTAGCCAACCCACTCGCGATATATTATTTCACACATTAAATTTGATATAAAATACTTTTCATCCATTAACCGCTCGGTGAAGGTCGTTGTATACTCGGATCTTAGACTATAAGGTTATTTTGATGTTTGGGAATTAAGTTTGTTCTGAAAATAAAATAAATCTTATTTTATCTAGTTTTTACTTACAGCTCATATTAGCGACCGCAGCCAAGCAGTTGGTGTGTAGATACTTGTCTCTCACTCGCGCCATGTTGTATTGAAGCGCGCGTATAATCACCAGCACCATTAGACCGCCCACGGATATTTCGGATATCGATCGCTCCGTATACCATGTTAGGTTCTTCAACGTCTACGGATAAAGTTCAATTTGAATAAACTTATGAATCATATAATACAACACTGTAAAATTTATAATTTACAAAACAAGGGTGGTATCGTCGTGTTACGGATATTTCGGATACCGATCGCTCCGTTTACCATGTTAAGTTATTCGGCGTCGACGGATAAAGTAACAGATGAATTGATAAATAAATAAACCGGTCAGTAAAATTAATAATGCAATATAAGGGCGGTGTCCGTGCTACGGATATTTCGTAAAATTGATCTCTCCGTATACAATGGGATGTTATTAAGCATCTACGGATAAAGTTACATTTAAATCAGTAAAATTAATAGAGCGAAATAACGCATATTTCGGATATCGATCGCTCCGTATACTATGCGAGGTTCTTCAATGTCTACAGATAAAATTACATGTGAATTGATTAATAAACCAGGCAGTAAAAAATAATTAATGGTGCCAAAATAAGGGCGGTTTAATATATTTCGGTTATCGATCGCTCCTTATACCATGTAAGGTTTCAGCGTGTACGGATAGATTTCAATTTCCTCTGGTTTTCCGGGACCTCTGGATCTAAGACCGGTGTGGCTTAGCTACTAGATCACAGAGGCGGTTAAGATTAATTATAATATTAGTATAAGTATCTCTTCCTATGTTCACCTTGTGGCGTAGCGGTGAAAGAATACTACCACCCCCTCTCGTCCCTTGGGTGTCGTAAAAAGACGACTAACGGACTAAAGACTGCACATACATCCTAGAGCATAGAGCGGCGATGGGCTCACCTCCTATCACGCTAAGCACATGTGCAGTCGCTATTTGGTGAAAAGCGGACTATGGCAGAGGACTGCTTTGTGGTCCTCATTGCCTTGTCTCTGACCAAAGGTTCGGCCACACCTGCGCGACCAAAGCGACTGCGAAGCGGGAGCGTCTGCCGCGCGGCGGACGCTACCCATACTTCATCTATGGCACTTTGCACACCTACGCGACCACAAAGCGAGATAGCCGCGTCGGCAGAGCGGGACGCACGCGTTTAATGGTCAAACGTGTGTATGTGCGAGAAAGCTACCTACCTTCCTTATTATTAATTATTTCGTTCCATTATGACTACAACAGACTCTGTCATTTTCTTAAACTACTTTCCTCACTTGTCTCATTTTTAACTTGGCTCTTTCTTAGTTGGTCTCTTTTGCAAAGTTAACACTTTCCCAACTCGTCTCCCCTCCGGACGACTTCGTCATTTTCTTAAACTTGACAAACTTGACACTTTTCTAACTGGTCTCATTTTTAACTAGGTTTTTTTCTTAGTTGGTCGCTTTCTTAACTTGACACTTTCGTAAATCGTAATTTTTTCATAAACTCTAAAAAAGTGGTTACGGGACACCTGTTAATACAGAGGTGTTTGTCGAAACAGTGAGAGGATATCCCATTATATATGATTTGAAAACAAAGACTATAAGAATTCACGAAAAAAAAAGATAAAATATGGGATTCAATCGGTCCGGAATTTCAGATGGATGGTAAGTAAATAATAGTAAGTAATAAAAGGTCCTCAGATTCAGATTCCGATGTTAAGTACGAGGATGTCATCACCACAACAATTAAGTAGTTAGTAATAAGTAGCAGATAAAGACGCGCAGCTTTAGTGACTGCTCATTAGCAAATGAAGTTCGCGGTTCGCGCCGGAGTCCCGCAGGTGTGCACGTTAAGTTTCGCGTTGCAGACGCTCCCGCATCGCGTCCCGCTTCCCGCGTTACTGACGCGCAGGTTTGGCCGAACCTTTAAGAGGGCACCGCGCGGAGCCGCGCGATCGCAAAAACTGACATAAGTCTCATAATGAACTTCAAGGCAAAATCAATCATATTAATATTTAAAATTAGAACAATTTTGCTTTGAAGTTTCAGACCTAGTAATTTGATTAGAGCAATGTTTTTATTCTGCGAAATGTACAAAACCATCACGCGCTTGTGTTAAAAATTAAAATTTACTTTTTTAAGATACAAAATACTGCGGAACCTGCGGAATATTAATACAAATTTTTCATGTAAGAATTATTGTTTTCACGCGTAAAATTAAGAAAGTTGTCGAAGAAAAATGTTTTTAGGAGTCATTAGATTTATGTATTGTTTGTTATTGTTTAAACAATTTGTGTCAAATTTTAACAAGGCCACGACCTTGTGCAATAATCAGGCTAACTTACGTAAGTTCTTTTAATGTATTTAACTAATTCAGCACATAGTACATGTGACTTAAAAATACGTAAATTTTCACAATTTGTTGCAGGATCCCCTTAAACTAAAATAAAACTTAACTAAAAAATGCCTCGTTGCGTGATAATTAACTGCAATAGCCTTCGATCATCAATACCAACTAGATAACGCGTCACGTACAAAATCAAAGCTAAATTCTGTCCACGTGAATTAAATACTTTTTCAAAGCAATAAATTACTCCTGTCACTTAGAAAAGAAAAGACGTCATTAACATTTAGTGGTGAAATCAACCATAAGGGGCAACAAATAAAGTACTTTTTCCTGTTATGCCAGGGGAAAAAAATAAGATCTCACTTCTCAAGTGCGCTCTTATTTACCGAGACACACTTTTAGCGCCGACCTGACATCTAGTTGTATTGTTGATCGAAGGCAATAGCCCAAAAATTTCGAGCACCCAAAGGCAGTAACGTAACGTCGGCTGTGACGTCACTGTAGTTGTCAAATAGTCGGCACGCTTGGTTTCAATATAAACCGTGATACTTGCGTTACCCATGTAAATCTATATCTTTGTATGTATCTATAATAAAATACTCACAATCAAATGTACGTTCTTGATAAGGGCATCATCTTCCGTAAGTATGAGCAGTACAATCAGCGACATATAGATGTGATGGGAATTGCTGTCAGGCGCGTTGTATAACACTTGCAGTATCGGCACTACCTGTACAAAGTCACACATTGACTTATTCATTCTTGCGCCTTCGACCACAGTGACTAACAAACACCGTCGTATTTCAGCTATTTTGTACAAAATATCAATTATGTATAAAAAAACCGTCATATTTTATCGATTTTTCTATCAGTGAAAACCGTATAATAATCCATTGCTTGGTTTATAAGGAGAAAGCGGAGCCACAGACACAGACAAAGGCGACTTTAAATGTAATGGGAAATGTCCTTCAATGATAGGGATGGCATTTTTCAAATTGTATTGACGCTGTAAAAGAAAGGGAGAAAATAAATGTCTTTCCTGAGTTTCTTGCCAGTTCTTCTCAGTACAAGGCTCCCGCCCCATAGTTAGACTTACGAACCGATGGCATAGCGACATTTATAAGTGCTCAATTATTGTAGATTAGATTGAATACATAATTTTGAATTTAATATTTCACACATATTTAGACGGGTCTTAACGCAAAACTACTTAGTAAAGGCATCCTACGCATACTATTTTTATACCCGAGACGTTTCGACAGAGTTGCACCGGCCGTGGTCACGGGCTGCTCCTGAGTAAGTAGTTTTGCGTTAAATCCTGTCCAAATATAATAATTATAATAATATATCTGCAAACGGCCTAATAGCGAAGAGTCTCGATCAACATCTCAAGAGACTCTCGCTACACGGCTGGATCCAGGGCCAGATACAGAAGGCGGTACTTCTTGACACGGCACGCATCGTCAGGAGGTTCCTCTCTCTGCAGCCCTAACCACCGGTAGCTTGGGCCCTGCCCCGCTGCCGGCGGCACCCTAGGTTTAGGTTTTTTATAATGTTAAATGTTTTATTTGTTATTGTAGTTTTGTTTATTATTTTTATATGGAATATTATAAAAAACCTAGATTTAAGAAAATAAATAAATACGAGAATAATAATAATATAATATCTTTATTTACTCTTCACAATATGTATGCATAATGGAACGCAAAAGTTTTAAAAGTGTATTTATAATGTTTATTTATGTTGACGCCTGTTTCGACCAGCGAAAACCAAGCTACAATTATCTACGCCCGCTGAATAAGAACAATCCTAGTTGTCTATGCCCGCGATGATCATTTAGTCAACGACGCGACGCTTTTTTCCCTCGCCGACTACTTTGAAACAGAAGCAATAAACTTGTATATTTTCCAAGACTATCTTTGTATTTCCTTTGCCACTTATTTTTTATTTATCACTTATGGCGACCTCCGTGGTAGAGTAGTTATTGGTTATATTAATCCGTTATCTTACCATATTAACGAGTATCAAAAAAAAGAAGTATTTGTTAAGGCAAATAATCAATATTTACTACGAGGTAGACATTTTTTTTCAAGATGAAAATCTAATAATATCAGACTCTGAAAAGAGTTGTCATTTTGACATGTATCACATTACACAAGCGGCACAGAAATATAGAATAGGACTCACCAAGCTCTCAATGTTCGGTACATTGCTGACATGCCTCTTGTAAGCTTTGCAGGAATGCAGCATCAGGTACAGGAATAGTGTGGAATGCTCACAGCCGGCGGTCGCGCACAGAGCTTTGTGGAGCTAAGTGTACACAAAAAAAGAAGCTGTAAATCTCATTGCACTAAATACCAACTAACCAAATATTTGTTTCGTTATATTTGAGTTTTATGCGTTAATAACGTTCAAATAATATCGAAATAACGAAACGTTGAACAAACTTACTATCCACACCAAATGACTTTCAAGTCATTTTTTTTCAACGTTTTGTTATCTTTAGTGAGTGCATTGGTAGAGGCGTTAATGACTTTTATGCACGGTTATCTGTTACGGAGTTATAGGCTATATTAGTTACGTTTAATAAACAAACACTCACAGCGGCCATGTCTATCCGCGGCGGCGTAACCTGCGACCCGTTCGTGTCCCGCTGCGGTGTCGTTGAAGATGTGTCTGCAACCAAATGACGAGAATGGTAGTAGCGTCGCTTTTGCTGTCCACATAACCTCTGACTTACCCTTAGGGGATAATAGTCGCGAGTGCAGTGGCGGTACCTTCATACAAGCCGAAAAGCCCGGCTTGCCCTAACAAAAACTCAAATCAGAGGCGACCGACGACAGCTCGCGCTCGGGCGATCCAATCAGAGGCGAGCGTTAATACGCGATTGTGCTGTGCAGCAGCCACAGGCTGCAGCCAGCCATTTTTTATTCTTTGTTATTGTCACACTTCACTTTGTTTGAGCGATTGTTTTTAGGTAACAAGTGTTTTCGTAATTTGTGATAAAAAAAATGTGTTCTGAGTTCAGTTCGTCGCTTTATTGGTCTCTGTGACGAACTTAGATGTGTTGGACATGTGATGTGTTGCAAACAAATGTGTACCTAAACGTGTTGATGATTGGCATACGAAAGGCAGAGGTAAATAAATTCTTTGAACATCACACATGATTGCGAAATATTTCGCAAAGTATTAAAAGTCATCTAGGGCATTAATTATAATAGGTCTATGTAAAAAACTCTTTGGATTGTTGGTTGCTTCCATTCAAAATAATTAAATAATAATTAATAAATTAAGTGCAGAGGCCTACATATCGACTGTGATTCCCGCGCAAAATGCCCATTTTCGCATTTTGTAGTAATTTTCCAGTTAAATTTTTTATCGTTTTTATCGAAATAGGATAATAAATGCATGCTTAATAATTTACGAATCTCCACTCTGCGAGAATAAGCTGAGTTCGGACGGCCGGCGCATCGCATTTTGTAGTAATTTTGTACTTAGTTGCATTTATAGTTTTCATCGAAATAGGATAATAAATTTATTATTAATAATTAATAATTTATTAAATTTTACTCAATAATATTATCGTAGATAAGAGAAATTCACAGTTAACTTAAGGCGATTTTTAAAGTTTTTTTGGTTTTGAATGACATTTTTTTTCTATATGAAATCAATAATATTTAAAAATTCCGTGGCCGCTACGCATTATACGACGAGATAACATTCTCATTATTTCATTTGTTTAGAACTGTAGTTCAATCCAGGAGCTCAAAAAAGTGCCCTCGCGCAATTTATGAAAATCTTTCTCTGTAATTTTGGGTTTAAATAAAAAGTTAAGCGAAATTTACAAAAAGCGAGACCGCTACGTGCTATGCCAATAGCTATTCTACACTATCCAATAAGTAAATACTGTTAATGTATTTTTGTTTCTGAGATAAAGAACGCCAAAATTAGCCGCAGAATTTTTTGTTTTCAAAAATTTCTCACTATGTCACATTCAAGATGTAATAGAAGGTAATAGGCTGTTTTTTTTACAAACGACAAGAACGTTTGGAATGCCACGGCCTTTGACGATTTGAGTAAAAAATGTGGCTAGTGTCACAAATGGGCACCAACATTGTACCTAGGTAGCAAGATTAGGAACTTCAGGTTTCGTGGCTTGCCCCAATCTGAAGCCCTAGGCACGTCACTGCGCGAGTGTATTTATGTAAGTAAAAAAATCCTGTTCGAAGGACCATATGGCCATAGACTTACCGGCTGTGTCTTCGCAGCATAGCAACGCATTTCTATACAGGTTGTCCTTAGTGATACAGTGGTTCGCCAACGCCAACAGTAGCAGACACGACTGGTTCGCGAGCGGATGGTCCGTTTTGAGCCGTTCTAATAGTTCATGTCGGTCTAAAGGCGGATGGGTGTATATGGTGTGACGGGCGGCCGAAGTGAAGGTTAGCATGTTCCAGAGGCCGGCTGTGGAAGAAAAAGTGATTTATACATACATATAATCACGACTATTATCCCCGAAGGGTTAGCAGAGACTAGGCAATGAGGACAGCAAAAGCTGTCTTCTACTATAGTCCACATTTCACCAAACAGTGACTGCAAGGTGCTCAGCGTGACAGGTGGTGAGCCCATCCGATCTATGCTGATGGATGTATGTGCAGTCTTCAGTCCGTGAGTCACCTTTTACGACACCCAAGGGAAGAGAGGGGGTGGTAGTATTCTTTCACCGCTACGCGACACGGTGATTTATACATACACATTGTCATATTCGTGATATACACCCTCATTTTTAAGTCGTTTTAATGAAATTAAGGGTAAGTTCCACCCATGAAACTGAACAACTTTCCCCAAGAAACATATGTGCAAAAATGACAAAAAAAAGTCGACCTCCCATACAAAACTGTCCGATCACCTGACGACAATTATAGTATGGTCGAAATTTTTTTGTCATTTTTGCACTTTTCATCACTCTTAATTTCATTTAAACACATAAAAAATGAGGGTGTATATTAAATACATTCATCTATAAAATCTAAAAAAAAAATTAGTTGTATGGTGGCGGCGGTTCCTTAATCCTACTTCCTACTAATATTATAAACGCGAAGTTTGTAAGTATGGATGGATGTTTGTTACTCTTTCACGTAAAAACTACCGAATGGATTTGGATGAAATTCGGCATACAGATAGTTTATAACCTGGATTAACACATAGGATACTTTTATACCCATATTCCCACGGGAACTGAAACCACGCCGGTGAAACCGTGAGCGGCCGCTAGTATACAATACTACCTGTTCCATCTCTTCCTTTGGGTGTACGACACCCAAAGGTGACTAATGGACCAAAATGTGCATACATCCAACAGTATAGAGCGGCGATGGGCTCACCATCTGTCACACTGAGCACATGTGCAGTGATCATTTGGTGAAACGTGGACTGTGGCAGTGGACTGCTTTTGCGGTCCTCATTGACTTAAATAAACTAATACGTTAAACAAATACTAAAAATAATTAAAAACTGCAAAAACTAATAACAATTCTAATGATAAACGAATTAAGGTGGGTGTCTCAGACAATAGAGATAAAACAAAAAAAATATTAGACTAACTGCTACATCGGACAGACGGCGGAGGAAGTAGTATCCACTTGGCGCTCAATAATATCAGTGACCATTGTTTTATATTGAGGAAATCTACTAAAGACGTCCACATCCCAATCTAGGCGTAAAAAATCATTAAATAGTTCTTATTAAAAATATTACCCGGCCTGGCGCACTCCGCGCTTTAGCTACAAGTAGCCGACCGGACGGACGCCCGCGAACACCCTGCAGTCGTTAGAAGAGATAAGAGCTACGCGATAGTACGCGATAGAAAGAGAGGCAACTTCTAGGTGAATTTAACTGTAGGTATGTGCGACCTGAATTGCACTTTATTGTCTTAGCAAGAGTCGCTATTTTATTTTTTTTAAATAGCGACTAGCGGGGGTTAAAGTTGCTCGCGTCCGTAGGTTTACCTTTGAGACCCTACACGTGATCCCTGGGTGGTGCTAAATGAGTGACACTGACTGAGTGGTAGAGCCACGCTGCGTTGCAGCACGCATTGGACCGGCTCGCCCGGCGTAATACCGAATACCGCCCTCTCACGAATATTCGGCGTGAAATAACGGCACTTGGTGCTGTTGTGTTTCGTCCGACCAGTGAGGGTTCCGGAGGCCCCTTCCCCCCCCCCCTCCCAATTTCTATTCCTTCCTTAAACCTATTCCTCCCTTAAAGGCCGGCAACGCATCTGCGATTCCTCTGGTTTTGACACTTCATGGAAACCCATGGGCGGCGGTGATTACTTTCCATCAGGTGACCCGCCTGCTCGTTTGCCTCCCTCTTTTATATAAAAAGAAATGACTTAGCGGAGTGAATCTTCTGTACTTGTACTATTATGTATTCAAAGGTATTACACTATAGATTTATTACATATAGCCCAAAGGAAGTGAAAGTGGGCTAGCCACATATGCCACAGGTCTGACGGACGATGGGGGTTGAAGGTGCTGGATGTGAATGGAGGCCACGGAACGGGCGCAGAAACGTAGGAAGACAGCCCAGGAGATAGACCGATGACCTAACCGAAATAGCGGGGAAGGACTGGATGCGAAAAGCGCAGGATCGCACCGTTTGGAAAAGCATGGAAGAGGCTTTTACTCAGCATTGGGTAGAAATGGGCTGAAGAAGAAGGTATTACACTTACAGGCTATATTGATGAGCACGCTGCCACCGTGCGCGCCGGCGCCGAACATCGTCGGCGGCGCCGCCAGCATGGCCGCCAGGTTATGCAGCAGCCGCAGCACCAGCAGCGGCGCGTGCATGCCGTAGCGGCCTTGGAACAGCGACCTGGCGGAACGTCAGCGAGCGTCATCATCATCACTGGGCACAGGTCTCCCACAGGGCAACTTCACATAGGGAGGTTGAGCCAAAATCCACCATGCTGGCCAAATGCGGGCTGGTGAATTATAACGACTGCCATCTTTCGAGGACAACCGGGACCAACGGCTTTACTTGTCTTCCGAAAGTTCCGAAATAAGGAGGAGCTCGAGATGTTTTTTTTGGTCACCTATCCAGCGAGGCGGCATTGCGAAAAATACTTGAGCGCAAAGCGAACGTTACGTCATTACGCCTAGCCGCTACGCCATTGAGCTCCTCAATATCCATAAATATAAATAATATGGCGCGCCGCCAAAGAGGCTTCCAGGTTATACAGCAAACGGAGCACCAGCAGCGGCGCGTGCATACCGTAACGGCCTTGTAACAGCGACCTGGTGGGCGGGGAGTGAATAATGTTATAATAATATAATATTTCATAGGAGATGGAGTACCGGTCCCAAAATAGACCCCTGTGGCACTCCGTATGTGATAGTAGATTTGACAAGATAGAACGCGGCGCAGATGGTTGCAGCAACTCAATTTCATCACAACCGAAGGGTTAGTCAGAGACTAGCCAATGGGGACCGCAGAAGCAATCCTCTACTATAGTCCACGGCACACCAAGTTACAACTGCACATGTGCTCAGCGTGACAGGTGGTGAGCCTATCGCCGCTTTATGCTGTTGGATGTATGTGCAGTTGTTTAGTCTGTTAGTCGCCTTTTACGACACCCAAGGGAAGGTGGTAGTATTATTTTAATGAGCCGCTACGCGATACGGCTCTATAGCCGTACAAGAGTGGCTAAAGGGTAAATCATTATCATCAAGTCGTCGTTTTCTTGTGTCTGTAGCTCCACTTTATTCTTCTAAACCACGCAATAGATTTTAATGCGGGTTTCATTAAGGGGATCCTGCACGAAATTGTGAAAATTTACGTATTTTTAAGTTACTTGTACTATGCGCTGAATTAGTTAAATACATTAAAAGAACTTAATTGTAAGTTAGCCTGATCATTGCACAAGGTCATGGCCTTCCTGAAATTTGAAACATATTCTTTAAACAATAACAAACAATACATAAATGTCATTACATTACTCCTAAAAAACATTTTTTATTCAACAACTTTCTTAATTTTACGCATGAAACAATAATTCTTACATGAAAATATTTGTATTGATATACCGCAGGTCGCCCCCGTCTTTAAAAAGTAAATTTTAATTTTTAACACAAGTGCGTGATGGTTTTGCACATTTCGCGGAACAAAAACATTGCTCTAATTAAATTACTAGGTCTGTAATTTCAACGCAGAATTGTTCTAATTTTGAATATCATTATGATTGATTTTGCATTGAAGTTCATTAAGAGACTTATGTCAGTTTTTGCGATCGCGCGGCACCCCCTTAACAGAAAGAGCGTTTACTGAGGATGGTTTTTGTTTAAAAATTTTGTATATATTTTGTACAAAGTGGCTGAAATATGACGGTGTTTCTAAGTGAGCGTGGACGAAAGCCCGGGCTGGCCGATAGTAACATTATAAAATAAAAAAACAATATAGAGGCGTCAGTAGCTGAGCGGTTGAATGCGAGATATCGTGGTTCAATCCCCATAGCTCCGTTAGACTACTGACTTGAACTCACTCCGACACAGTCATTTTAGATTAACAGGACTATTATTAATGTGTTAAACGTACATCTATATTAATAATCTATATATATAAAAATGAATCCCTATTTCCCTTGGTCACGCTATCACGCGTGAACGGCTGGACCGATTTCGCTAATTCTTTTTTTGTTGTGTTTGTTATGGTCAGGAGAAAGTTCTAATGAAAGAAAAAAATAAAATAAACACTTTTTTTAAATATTTCATAATTAAGACAGGACAATGTCTGTCGGGTCAGATAGTAATAATATAATAATATTTTAAAAAGGAAAGATTTCATTGTTTGTTTGCATTGAATAGGCTCCGAAACTACAAGACCGATTTGAAAAATTCTTTCACCGTTGGGAAGCTCTACACTATCTCGCTCTCTATCTAGGCTATATTATATTTTCAAAAAATTAGGTATTGTTACGGCGAAAGGCGGTTCGCCGTAACAGCGGCGAAATAAGGGTTAGGCAGGAGGTAAGGGAATTTCTGGGGCTTACCTGGTTCGGGCTGGAGCTGGCTGGAGCTGAAGGCAGGCGCGGGGGCGCAGGGGGCGCGGGCTTGAAGGCAGCAACACACAACACAAGTCACTCAGGGGCACTGATCGGAGGCGTTTTAAGGAATAGTTGAGCTGGTACCAAGCGCTCTTAATTCACAAACACTGTAGTCGTGGTTGCTCGCGGGCTGAATTCTTGCGCGGGCGCGCGTGGATTCACACGGAAGGCTCGAAGCACACTCCCGTTGCGCGGCGCCGGCGGACACTTCGTCGAGTATAATTGTCAACTCGCTGTGATTGGCCGATCATTCGTTGCCCAGTCGTTGCACCAATATGCATCTTAATTGACCGGCGCAGAGACGGTTATCCGTCGCGCTGTGGCGCGAACATCTTCCCGGGCCCCAGAGGGTAGGAGGGGGGGGGAAGGAATGGAAGTTAAAGGGGAACTACAGCCCCGATTCGTGCTGTGTTGAGTTAATGTCGAGTGGGTGTGTATATGATGAGCTGGGAGGAATGCACGTGTGTGACTGTATGAGTACAATTGTATGAGGGCTGAAAGCCTGTGTCACGAAGCACAGGGGGCGCGGGGGCGCAGAGGGCGCCGGGGGCGCGTAAGCGCAAAGGGCCGCGTCAACGCAAAGGCGTGGGGGCGCGGGGGCCGCAGTCAACGCAAAGGCGTGGGGGCGCGGGGGCCGCAGTCAACGCAAAGGCGTGGGGGCGCGGGAGCGCAGAGGGCGCCGGGGGCGCGTAAGCGCAAAGGGCCGCGTCAACGCAAAGGCGTGGGGGCGCGGGGGCGCATAAGCGCGGGGGCCGCAGTCAACGCAAAGGCGTGGGGGCGCGGGGGCCGCAGTCAACGCAAAGGCGTGGGGGCGCGGGGGCGCATAAGCGCGGGGGCCGCAGTCAACGCAAAGGCGTGGGGGCGCGGGGGCCGCAGTCAACGCAAAGGCGTGGGGGCGCGGGGGCGCAGAAGCGCAGGGGGCGCAGAAGCGCGTCTGATGTCATGCACCGTATAGGTGCGGGCTGACTACATGCTAAGTAAGATCGTGCACTGAGCACAGCACCAAATAGGCACAAAAACAACAACAAAAAAGGGCTGTACACTGGGCATACCATCATGTAGTCACTTGAATCGTGAACTGAGCACAATGGCATATAGGCACAAAAACAACAACAAAAAGGGCTGTACACTGGGCAGACCATCATGTAGTCACTTGAATCGTGAACTGAGCACAATGGCATATAGGCACAAAAAAAGGGCTGTACACTGGGCACAAAAAAAAGGCTGTACACTGGGCATACCATTATGTAGTCACATGAGTCGTGCACTGAGCATAATGGCATATAGGCACAAAACAACAACAAAACGGGCTGTGCACTGAGCACGATAGCATACAGGCACAAAAACAACAACAAAAAGGGCTGTGCACTGAGCACGATAGCATACAGGCACAGAGGCACAGAAAAGCGCAATGCGCACTGTGGCGCAAAGAGCAAAGGCGCAATAAAAGCAAATACAAAGCAGACTGCATGTGTGTATGTGCTGCAGGCTGATGTGTGGGTGCACATGTGTAGAAGTACTATGCTCTTGTGGTGAGCACGCACGAGATTGAGTCGATTGCCAAGGCAAGAATTAAAAGCAGAAAAAACATAAAATTAACACGAGCGAAAAAATAAAGCACGCTATTTGGCACGCGTGGTGAGCATGCACGAGATTGAGTCGATTGCCAAGGCAAGACCATAAAAATTTCATTACAAAATAAAACGGGAAAAACAACAATATCGTCGTCTAGACGCGGGTGTGTTATACTTAACTAAAGTTATATGTGCAATCTAATTAGTAAGAAAAAATATAACACGAATCGAACACTGTTCTTTGAACACGTTCTTAATTTATTTTTGTAGGTAGGTTAATAATATTTCGCAATGCACTTTGCAACGTCTATCGTGCAGAAAGGGTCATGTAAGGTAATGTTACGCGTAAATTAGGAATGTTACGCGATAAGATTTAAAAATCAGAAATTAAAATTAAGTTACGTGATAACTACGAAATATGAGTAAATATTATTTTAACGGGTCGAATGACCAACATGTAATGAAATAGTTAATGGGCTGAAATAGTTATCCTATATATATAATAGTGGACTGTATTAATAATGTGGGGCTGAATGTCTACGGTAACTTGTACCTACTCCTGCGACCCCTCATGCGACCGCTGTGCATGCGAGGACGCATGCAGCGTTCTGTCGGTGGGTCGCTTTGCCGGAGTATCCCGCAGTTGGGGCGGAAGCCACCGCGCCGCCGATTCCGGCTGGTAATGCTGTGTGGCATCGTCCGGTCGGTGAAGGGATGTGTGGTGATCTGCGATGCCACACACTCGGCATGCCTTCACCGACTTGCATTCGTCCGGGTAATGCGGTCCGAGGCAGCGGGGACAGCGCTCGCGCGACACCACAAAGTCCCACCGGCCCTGCGTCGGCTGGGCATTGTAGGCAGCGCACGCTACTAATCTATGCCCCCTAGTCCTACAGTAAGGGCAGTAAGCGGTGTTTGGGCTGGCGTGCATTGTGTGGGTGTTGTGTGCAGTTGTGTAGACGTGTATGGGTGGCGGCACGAGTCGAGGCAAAAAGTAAAATGTGTACGGTAGGGTTTAAAAACTAGTGGACTGTATGTATCCGGCTCGTAGGATCAAAATGTTACGGCGAAAGGCGGTTCGCCGTAACAGCGGCGAAATAAGGGTTAGGCAGGAGGTAAGGGAATTTCTGGGGCTTACCTGGTTCGGGCTGGAGCTGGCTGGAGCTGAAGGCAGGCGCGGGGGCGCAGGGGGCGCGGGCTTGAAGGCAGCAACACACAACACAAGTCACTCAGGGGCACTGATCGGAGGCGTTTTAAGGAATAGTTGAGCTGGTACCAAGCGCTCTTAATTCACAAACACTGTAGTCGTGGTTGCTCGCGGGCTGAATTCTTGCGCGGGCGCGCGTGGATTCACACGGAAGGCTCGAAGCACACTCCCGTTGCGCGGCGCCGGCGGACACTTCGTCGAGTATAATTGTCAACTCGCTGTGATTGGCCGATCATTCGTTGCCCAGTCGTTGCACCAATATGCATCTTAATTGACCGGCGCAGAGACGGTTATCCGTCGCGCTGTGGCGCGAACAGGTATTCTTACCAAAACCAATAAATTATCTAAAAATTCCTTACTTTGCGTGCGCTGCGAAACTATTGCTGATAGAACAAAATAATGTACTACGATTTTGCAGAACACATCATTATCTACAAAAAGTGTCGCGAAAGCATATGTCTAACAAAGAGTTCTTTTATTTAAAAAAAATATTGATATTCCGCCGCCAGAAAGAATCTTTACTTGTACCTTGGTCAAATAAATTACGTTAATATAACTTTTTGAATTATTCAATTTGGACATTTTATTCGAATATAACGAGTTTAAAAATTTAAGTATTAGAAGCTAGGCAGCACTATATTATGCGATGTAGGCATCACTGGGGTACGGGACGGGAGTCGAACGAATTATTTTTGAAAAATCGTCTCGGGGTACGGGGTCCACGTCGCGAGCGGGCAGCTTGTTAAAAATAATATTTAAAAAATAATAATTTGGTGTAATAAATACAGGGTTAATTTTGAACCCCCCGCCAAATTTTTTTACGTGATCCTGGAGCAGCAGTAAAACCAAATAATGAAATAAAAAAACATTATTTTTTTTACATTTATGTCTCAACTTTTCTTTAAGAAAATTAAAATTATCGTCACCTAGTGCGCGGCCTATCGCTGTTATCGAAGCGCATGCGCCTGACCGCTATTATTCACCCCGTGCACCAATGAGAGCGCACCATCTATTTACTTTTTAAAATTAACCCTGCATATACTTACAAAAATAGTAAGAACTTTGGCTAATACAAAGGTTAATAATCACCTGTATATAAGCGAGGTCTCCACCAGCCGCGCCTGGCCGTGCACACTCGCAAACATGTACACCGACATCAGTACCAACAGGGTGTTTATGCACTCCAGGTGCAAGTAATACGTGTTGTCCCTGGAAAAAAACAACACATTAATTTTTTTTATATAGAAGAAGTAGGCAAACGAGCAGGCGGGTCACCTGATGGACAGTAATTACCGCCGCCCATGGACACCCGCAAAACCAGAGGAATCGCAGACGCGTTGCCAGCCTTTAAAGAAGGAATAGGCTCTGGAAGGAGAGCTGGTTCCACAACACTGTAGTTCGAGGCTAATAAATATTGTTACTTCTATAAAAAGCTGTGAGGTTTCGAAGAAAACTGCGAATTCTTCTTCACAGCTGAAAGACGTCCTGATCCTGATCATCTAAACACCTACATACACAATCCCGTAAAAAAACGTTCGAAAAAGTGATTCCAACTATTCTATACAATTTTGTTTTCGAATAATCACAACTAATTTCGACACTCAGCTTTTCACCACAAAGTAATAAATTTGAACGGCAATGTCAAATGACAACTGAGAGCAATCTAATGCTTGGTTGGAGAATAGGCTTGTGTCCACTAAGAATAAATCTGGTGGATTGGAGTTTCTAATGATCAAATTATGATTTATAGAAACAAAATATCTAAAATATTCATTATAAAAAATAGGGATTATTAATATTTTTAAAGAAAAAAATCGAAAATAATATACGCATTCAGTCATATGACATTAAACGGAAATCAAAAGCCGTGACAAATGTCGTTTTATTGTTGTGACATTTCTGTAGAACAAGCCTCGAACGAAACAGATGTTTGGCACGGCGTGACGTCATTCACTCAACATGGCGGTCTTAATCGTTTTTGCGGTAAATTTAAATCGGAATATAAAAACGCAAAATAAATATTGTAATTTAAAAAAAATAATGTATTAATGTTTTATATATATTTTAGCGTTTTATTAACGCTTAAAAAGACGACAACGTCGAAATTTGTCAGTGCTTGATGCGGTAGGTGCGTGGTTCGATTCCCGCCTGAGGTTGTCGTCTTGTTTCAGTGTTTAAAATTTTACTTAAATAATGTATTTTTAGAATGAAATAGGTAAACAGGTATCGTTTTAATATGATTTTAAAATTTAGTCAACTATAGCCTATTGAACTAATATTCAAGGCGCCACTTTCAGAGCGCTAATGCTGGTCTATTTATCTTTCTAGTGCTTAGATGATCGAAGGTATAAACCGACCGACGAGCAAGTATGAAGAACGTTATGAGAGTGAGTGAAGCAAAGGATGTGAGTAAGGCCCGGTTTCCAATCCAATCAGATTTCGTTATTTCCACATCTCTCCGCTTAGCTTCGGTGGAAAAAATAACGAAATCTGATTGGTTATTCAATATACATCTCCTCTCGTCTCCTCTCCTCTCCGCTTTGGTGGGAACCGGGCCTCAGGATCGTAGCAAATGGAAAGCTGGGGCCTCTGCCTACCCCGCCGGGAAGCGGCCGTGGTGTATGTATGTATATTATTGTATATGTATAAAGCTGTGGAGTTTCTTGCACATTCTTCTTCACAGCTAATAAAAACGAACTGAATGGGTAGAAAGATCACCCAAATTCGAGCGAATTCTCACTTCAATGCAGTGCTGGCCGATCAACCTAAATGTGATGTTAATGCGGATGGATGGAAGGATATCTTTAAAAGTTGTGTAACGTTTTGCGAGAAGGATGCATGCGCGTCTTCTTTGTTATAATGTTTTTTACTTTTATCTGTTATTCTGTGTTTTACTTTTACTTTTTTTGTGTTTACTGTTTGTACTTTACTTTACTATTTACTGTAATTGGTGTTCGCACCGTTGTATTTAGAAATAAATAAATAAATAATGTCCAATTCGAAAAATGTCCAGTGCTGCCCTACTCCTGTAGGTCACGTGATAGGTTAGAAAGGAGAACGCGTACTGGCGTACAACCCCACAATGTTCATGTTTTGGTACCATTTTTGCATAGTTGGTTCCTTAATTTTTTCTCATTATTTTCCATTAAATGTTATATTTTTAGAAGTCCGGGGAAAAGAAAAATCGTAAAGCGAAATAATAATACTAAAACTAATAACGAAACGCATTTCAACTAGCAGATACTATACGCAAAACGAAAATCTCATTGATAAATCTGCTGTCAGAGTTGCCTGGCATAAAAATATCGATTTATCGATTTTGAAATCGATTCTCAAATAGCTAATTAGGTCTTATTTGTTAATCTAGTTTCGATTAAAAACTTATTTCTGCAACTATTTTCGAGCTTAAACCTATACAATTACACACTTTTTATCTTAAAATGGTTGATTATTTACTTTTGATATTTATAAGATTGATTTTCTTATCGATTTGTTTCTCGTAAAAAGACGAATGAAACTACTTGCAACACTGTCAATGTCAATCATTGAGCTATTGGTCAACGTGATAAAAAAATTGTGTGTTTTTAAAAGTTCCTTCCTATTCTTACTTATTTTGCGAAAAGCCGCTTTGTTTTGTGAATGTGATAATGAAATGAACACAAACAATATTGTGTTGTGCTTGCGCAGTACTTATAACTGCACTTTCGTGATAGCTTTACTGTCTGATTAGGTGATACATTACCATCACAATGTCGAGTATGCAATGCATTTCGATTGGATCGCATCAGGCGGCATTTACTGACGAACGAGAGTCAAGCCTTACTATTCGTTTTTGGTCATATCCCTAAGAGGTAAGTCGTACATAGTACGAAATATGTCGTCAACCATTTTAGACATCTAAACCGAGAACACATGGTACATACTTGGTGCAGCAATGCATCTCTGTATCTGTTACTACTAATGTTCTACTATTTTGTTGATCAATTAATAAACTTCATCCATGCTCTTATTGTTTTAGGCAACACCTTCTGATTATATTTGTCATGCTTCCTGGGAATTAGCAACACATTCTATTGCATCTGAAAGTAAAACTACAAGGCATGTTGGCCATCGCCATGACGTGTTGTAAGTGGACGTTCTATTTTAAGAACGAGCAGACGAAGAGTGTCTTTCAAGAGCCAAATGAAGAGGAATAAAGGATTACTAACATAATTTCGAATTGGATTAGACCACGAGAGGTAACACCTTACATATATTTACTTATTAACTACCTCCGTGGTGGAGTAATATATACACTGGTTTTCGTGGTGATGCCTACTCTGAGTTCCTGGGTTTGAATCCCAGTAGGGGCTAAATGTTTCTATGACGAATACGAGCATTTGTACCTGACGTCATGACTATTTACTTAATAATAATTCTACTAAATACATGTATATACCATACATTCCGATTCCCATCGGCTTCCCTATAAGAAATCCCACTCTAGGGATCCACCATGCAGATCTTAATAATTATGTCAGTAATTAGTGCCACCAATGAGTTAAACATTCCATGTTTTTTATTGTCTGATTTGTAAATTCTTGGCCGGCTTAAACGGCGAAGGCGCTATATTTCCCCAAACACATCCCTCGCCACTGTTATTACTACTGCATTTTTGCCCATTGGCCTAGTATAACATATCACAAGCCTTACAGTGCTTACTTTGGGGCTATGCCACTGACCTACTTAAACTATCAATTTGTTACCTGAGACACCCAAGATAGTAAATATTTAGGTCAGCATTCTTGTATTATAGAAAGGTCAGCGGGCTAGGCTAATTGGTGTAAGATTAAAAAATATTTACTTTACACTCTGTTACTTTTTTTAATTAAATTGTGATTGTTTATTTCAGCTTTCTTCAGAAAATGAAGCTTGTGTTCCTTGCTGGCTCCGAGCTCAAAGAGCTTCACGTAGAAGTGGACAGCCAGAGTTTTAACTGCATTGTGGGGCTACGAACTGTTAGGTGCTGCTCACAGATTTGGCATGACTAAACCTGCTCCACTTTTCGATGATGTTATTTTAATGTTATTTTTTTTTTTTTATACTAAGCCCGGCAAATGACACCACTCCACCTGATGTTAAGTGAAAATGAGGTCCAGGCGCGAGGACAACTGGTGCAGCGTAAGAGACGTAGCATCAGTTATCCTCACTCTGCCGGCCCACAAAGTGCTTCTTCACGCCTCGTTTGAAGGACCCTATGTCATAGGTAGGAGGGAATACGTGTGCTGGTAGACTATTCCATTTCCCTTAATTACTTTATAATTTAATATTAAATATGTGACCAAACTATTTTATTGATTATTTCCACCGAGCAAATGCTAATATGGAAAAACAATACTCGTCTGTGTGTATGTACAATTGTGAAACTTCCCTGTAGAAAGACTAGTCGAGTTTCTGATTTATTTAAAATGTTTTCATCATATTTTTTAGGATTATATTATATTGTTTGCCTTTGATGAAGTAATTTATTAGTAGTATCTACTGGAAGGATCCTCGATTGTACTGTAAATATAAGTAAGTATGCATTCTGAGCAGTACCTAGTAGACTAACATTCTTATTTTAGAGACAATTATTTTAACCACTAACACAATATCAGCATAAAAAGTAGCCTATGTTACTTTTCGTTTCGTATAAGCCAAATATCAAGTCAATTGGTTGCTTAGTTAGGGCGTAAAGGAAGGACAAACAAGTCACTTTCGCATTTATAATAATAAATATGTAGAATAGGAGATGATTTCAACTTAATGTTGGTATAGGTAGGTAGGTACCTAGTCTAAAGTTGCGACTACTAAAGTGGGAACGTGTATACCTACTTCTATTGTTTACATCTATGACTTTCAGCATGTTTTAAGTATTTTGCTGTTATTTATCAAAACACAGATGGGTAGTTGTCTTTTTGTGTTTTTTTAATAATCAAGCACAAAGATCTGAATAATCACAGTCGCAGCAGTGCCTGATAGGTACTTAACCTATATTCCTATCCTATCTATCTATCATCTAGAATCTATAACTCGGGCTTAACAATACATAGGTACTTACATAATTAATATTGAAATGCACTACTTAATTACCTACCTATTTTAGTTCGATTCACGATTGATATATAGATCAATCAACCAAGGCGCGAACGTACATTTTTTCAGATTAATTATTTAATTTGTTACTGTCAGAATCATTGTCCGTCCCTCCCTGTCACTCAACTGTCAATGTCAATCAAATACAGGAAAAAACATAACCTTAAAAAATTATCGAAATACAAGTATAACTTTTAAACCCCAACATTTAAAATTCTGTTAATTTATATAGTAATTCTCAATAATATAATCTACCAATTGTGTAAGTCTCATTGCCAAACATGAAAATTGTAGGCCTGTACAAAATCTCCATAGTACCCTGCCATTGTCCTTTAAGACAATCCCGAAGCGCAGCGTAGCGATTGTCTTGAATTTCGAGGTTATTTTTTTATTAGACAACAGAAATTAAGAATTGGACAGTTGGGACATTTTGCGAATTGGACATAATGCGCACAACCGAAATTCGATGAGTAAACGACAACGGGTAGTCAATGAGGGTGTCGAAGTAAGAAAAAAAATGTTCGGGCGATTAAAAAGCACTTTTAAAAAGTTTATTTGAATAAAAATAAATTTTTAACTCTGACTTTGATTAAGAAAAAAATATATAAGTTGTATCGTCTACTGGTAAGCGCTATTAGCGTTTATTTTTAGGACATTTTTAATTTTTATTTATTTATTTATAATAATAATTGCTTTACCAAGCAAATCGCGTCGCTCTCTAGGTGTGAACTGACCCTAAGAAGAACTGGCTGGAAACTCAGAAGGCGCATTATTTTATTTAGCAGGGGATACATCATAAAAAAATACTTACGTGACCGGAGCGTCAATGATCAATCCAATGAGTGCATCGATGAGGATCTCCACTCGACTCTCGCTCCCATTCAATTTGGGTGAGGTCTGTGCTTCTAGAGGTTGCTCCGAGGGATCTGTTGGCGTCTGTAGAAAAATACATTTTTATTTACATACATACTGTTAGACGAGATTACATAAATCGATAAGAACATCCCTAATGTAACCGCACCCCAGCACTAGTAGCCGAAGTTTGACAGTTGAGCTAACGCGCTTTCAGTGGTTGTTGTAAAATACTTTAACGTACTTAATTATAATATACTAGATGACCCGGTAAACTTCGTATCACCTAGATTATATTTGTGAAAAATATAGTCAAAACTTAATAAGAACTTACAAAATTTTTCCGTCAGCACATTTAGCCAGTGTCAAGTTAATAAGTAATTGCTTAAAGTGGATGATAATGAGTGATAATATAAGATATCGATTAATGGTAAATGATATTCCCCCAAACTCCCTGAGACTCAATAAAGCTGTGGGACTTAATTGAGATCTTACACGGACTTCTTAAGAGATTCTGAAAAGTGATGTTGCACGGTTTTGTTTTATTTGCCAAAACTCATGCACGTTCACGAACACTTAAAGAGTTATTAATTCGCCATTATTACACATTAATACTTGACGAAACACAAACTAAAGAAAATAAAACAAAACTGCAGACATGACGCTTCACTTTCGCGCCAAGAAGTCCACTTTTTTACACTTTTTTATTTCTGAAACAGAACTGTTTTGTATTATAACAAAACAGACCAAAGAGATCGGACCTCATACTACAGCTATGAAACAGACAAAGAATGATGGCGAGATTTGTACATAAAAAAAAGAAAATTAGAGAAAATTATATTGATAAAGTTTAAATTATAAAATATTTTTAGAACCCGGGGAAAATGAGTTATATAATTTTGTAATTAATTGAACGAAACGCATTTTTCCCGCTACACAGCAAGTCAGAGCCATAAAAAAACAGCAACTGTCATCTGTCTGTGACTGTCATGTCTTGTCTCGTAACGGTGGCAGTGCCGCTGTCACGCATGTCATTACAATAGCCGTGACTGGCCGTGAGTGTATGTATGTACGTGTTAAGTAAGCTCACCACATCCCGCTCCGGCCCCCGCCTCTCCGCCTGCACGTCCAGGTGTCTACACAGCTCATACTCTGGTACCATCTCCACGAGGTATTTGCTCACTGCGCGTATTACGTATAACGCGTTGAAAGTCTGCCATGCTAGCATTACACTGAAACAAATGTGTCATCGTCTAGACATTTACAAAAACAAAATAAGGAAATATCTCCATAAATAATTTGCAAAGGAATTATTTACATAAGTGTGTGTGTGTGAAAGAATACTACCACCCCCTCCCTTCCCTTGGGTGTCATAAAAGGCGACTAACGGACTAAAGAATGCACAAAGATCCAACAGCATATAGCGGCGATGGGCTCACCACCTGTTACGCTGAGCACATGTGCAGTCGCTATTTGGTGAAAGTGGACTATGGTAGAGAACTCCTTTTGCAGTCCTCATTGCCTAGCCTCTGACCCTTCGGGCATAATAGTCGTGATTATGTGTATGTATGTTTAAGGGGGTATTATGTGTATGAATGTTTAAGGGGTACACACCAACAGGACAGGGCTAAGAAAATACTGTGCCAGCCTCATCCATACCTCCCATACAAAACTGTCCGAACAGCTGACGACAATAGTATGGGAGGTTGAAATTTTTTTGTCATTTTTGCACATAGGTTTCTTGGGGAAAGTTGTTTGTTCAGTTTCATGGGTTGAACTAACCCTTAATTTCATTAAAACGAATAAAAATTGTGTATAATTACAACTATTATCCCCGAAGGGGTAGTCACTAGGTACTTTTCACCAAATAGCGACTGCACATGCGCTCAGCGTGACAGGTGGTGAGCCCATCGCCGCTCTGTGCTGTAGAATGTATGTGCAGTCTTTAATTAGTCGCCTTTTACGACACCCAAGAGATGAGATGGGGTGGTAGTATTCTTTCACCGCTACGCGACACGGTATTGCTCTGTTTTGATAGTATTCCGGCTTCGTTAAGGATCCTTTTGCAATGCGGGTGGGTTACCCTGTAATTACAGATAATTGTAAGAAAAAATGTACTTAAACTTTACATACTTATCACTATTCGGTGTTGCCAACAACTCGGTCGCTCTTGTAATAAACACTTGCACCAGCGAGCCGAGGTTGCCAGTCTGCGGGTTGTTTTGCAGAAACATTTGAAGTAAAGCCTCCGCGCTGGAGTCGAAGATCAGCTGTTCTTCGCTAAAAACAAGTAAAATAAAATGTTATAGCATATACATATCGTAAATGTTGAAAATACCAAAAGCTGTAAGTATGCCAAATCTCTAAGCCATTCGAGACTTTTTTATTTCTTTTTTCCTTACACACGCCAGCAGATCAACTTATCCAAAACAGTCAAATATCTCCAATCAATATTGATCCTTCTAACCAAAGCTTAAGGTTCAAAATCTTTTGTAGTGACATTTTATTTATTTATTTATTTAATTGGCACAACTACAGAATACAATTCAAAACATTCATCAGGTAATACAAACTAATTCTCACATTAGAACTGAATTCCGGTGATTGTTGTGCACAGCGTTTACATAGAATAAGTAGTTTAACAAATGAGAATAACAAATACTTAAACTTAACAAACAAAGTCTAAAAAGAGCGTTAAATAACAATTTCAAAAAATATATATATAAAAAAAAACAATTGAAAGAAATAAGGACATAAATTCTTACAACATGATAAAACAGTAAATATGCTTGGAATAAATCATTAATTTATATTATCGATTGTAACACGATGTTGACTTACAATTTTAATGTATGTGTATAGATTCTGAGAAATACTCGTATATCTAAGTTGCTTATATTATTGTTATAAGACCTACACATTCGATATAATGGATCATTGAAAGTAACATTATTATTGCAATAAGGTACAGAGAATAATTTAAATTTCCTCTTACTTCCACAAGTTTTGATTGAAAGTGGCTCAACAAATCTGCAGCGTCCCACCGATTATTAATAATTTTGTAGAGAATCGAAAGATCCTGAATTGAACGTCTGGACATTAACGTATTCATTCCAAAGAACTTAAGTCGAGCTTCATACGTAGGTAATTTACGTCTCATGCCCAACTTAGAGCTTAAATTACGCAGGAAACGCCTCTGGATAGCTTCGACTCGATCAATATGAGTATTGTATTGTGGACACCATATTACTGAATTATATTCCAAGATACTCCTAACAAGGGCAAAGTACAGCGTCAACACACTAGCCGGCTTTTTAAACGGTTTTGTAGTTCTAAAAATAAAACCTATCACCTTATTGACCTTTGTCAACATATTTTCAATATGATACGTATAACTCAATTTTGAATCCAACTACACACCAAGATCCTTGACCTGATTCTGGAGATTTAATAATTCATTATTAATATTATAATTATATTTAATAGGGAATTTCTTTTTAGTAAAAGTAATGAGGAAGCATTTTGTTACATTCAAAGACATACCATTATCAACACACTAATTGTATACTTTATCGATATCATTTTGCAAAAATGCAGCATCTTCAATGCGAGCTACTTCATGATATACTTTAATATCGTCAGCATAGGCGATACATTTGCAGGAAATAGACCCAATGAGATCGTTAACAAACATTATAAATAAAAGTGGGCCCAAATTTGATCCCTGTGGGATGCCGGATGTGGACTCATAAGGAACCGAATCATAGTTGTGCACTGCTACGAGCTGTGTGCGACGAGAAAGGTAGGAGGTCAACCACCGCAGGAGTACCCCATGAATGCCAATGTGATAAGCTTTACAGCAAAGTATATAATGATCAACCTTGTCAAATGCTTTGGCGAAATCAATATAAAGTGAGTCCACTTGCACATGCTTGTTAAAGGCAACATTTAGGTCATGCACATATGTAAGAAGATTGGTCGTAGTATTGTGACCAGTGACAAAGCCGTGCTGACGACTACTAATAAAAGGTTTTAAATGAAAATATAAATATTTATATATTAAACTTTCAAAGACTTTTGCAAAGCAACTCAGTATACTAATCGGTCTAAAATTAGTTACATCTGATTTATTTCCAGACTTAAATATTGGTACAATTTTCGCAATTTTCCACAATTCAGGGAAATTACCAGAACACAAGCTAATATTATAAATCAAACATAGAGGCCTTGCCAGTGCTGATCTACAATTTTTAATTAAAATAGGGGGTATCCCGTCAGGACCTGCACCCTTTGCGACGTCGACAGAACCAAGGGCCACCAAAATCTCACGTTCCGTTAAAGTTACTGAGGAGATATTTGTAGTTGTTTCCGGAAAAGTAGGAGTATAAGCACTTCTAGAAGTTTTACTATATACAGATGAGAAATGCCTCGCGAAGAGATTGGCTATGTCTAAACCATTATTTGCATGATCCGAGTTATAAAACATTTGACTTGGTAAAACATTTGTAGTGTTTTTTGATCTGGTATATCTCCAGAAAGCCTTTATATCAGTTTTGATGTTATCCTCTATCTGTTCTAAGTAAGTTTTATAGCATCTATCGAATTCATTTTTGGCTCTAAATCTCAGCAAAGAAAAAGTGTCAAAGTCACGTGGATTATTATATAGTTTATACTTAGTATGATACTTATTTTTTTCCTTAAAAATCTTAACTAATGAACGGGAAAACCATGAGGGCCAAGATTTATTGGTCTTAGAAGTTGGCGTGTGCTTTTCAATTATTTCCCACAAGTGGTTATAAAACACCTGTAACAAACTGTCGCAATCCAAGTCAGAATATTTATCCCAATCTATTTCATTTAGCGCGGCATTACATGCAAAGAAATTGGTTTTGTGGAATCTATACTTTGTACCGATGTTTGGTTTTAAGTGGTATTGTTTGCTATAATTCATAGTGACCTCCAAAGGAGGGTGGTAAACATCGATACGACTTAGCGGCTGGGCCTCTGTAACAATACAGGGCGTGTGGGAATTATTTAAAACGAGATCTAAAACCTTGCCCAGGGAATTGACAATGGTATTAGACTGGACCAGGTCCGACCGATCCAGAAATTCACGCAACACACATATCTTAGAACTCGATGTAGTAGTACCAGGGTGATTAGAGAACCAATCGATCTCAGGTAGATTAAAATCTCCAATAATTAGTGTGTGCTCGGAGGACGACTGTACAATGCTCTCGAAGAGATCTAACAAATCGCTGAATTGTTCATATTGTAAATAGGACGGCAAATAAACGGTGCATATATTTAAAGTGATGTGCTTTAAACGAACACTCACCCACACATTTTCCAAGCAGGTGTCTAAAAACACTCTTTCCGTACATACAAGGCACTTTTTAACTGCGATGAGTACACCGCCACCGTGCGTCTTATTATATCTGGTCATAAATTCAACGGACCGATCCTTGCGGTAGACAATATATCTATCGTCAAAAAGTTCAGAGGAAGCTACGGATTCGCCGAGCCAAGTCTCACACAAACAAATTATATCATAATTATTTATCAATATTGAGTTGTATATATCTGTTGTTTTAGATTTAGTACCTCTGATGTTTTGGTAATATACAGACAATTTGTCTTTCATTAAAAAATATGATGGTGATTTTCTAAAATGGTGTACAATGAAAATAGAAAAAATAAAGGAACCTAACGTAACGTTTCCAATACCTTCTGACATTTAACATGAATAAATGGAGATGTTTCACTTTTGCGCATAAATATGCGTCCATTACGCACCCACACGAATTTATAGGCTAACTCCTTAGCCTTGGCTCTGGTGGCAGCATGCAGGGACTTGTTTGACGGGGATAAGTGTTCCGAAACAAAAACAGGTACGGTTGGACCGCTGAAATTTAGAAGAGATGATCCAAGCTTGTTTTTGGGATGTGACCTATTATACCGCGTAACTGCTGAGTAGAACGCATCGCGACAGCGTACACTTCTTAATTGAACCACAATAGCTCGGGGAGTCTTGCTTTCTTTGTTTTTATGAGCGACTCTCATGCAATTCTGTATATCCGCGTCGTCTAACTTGTGCGATACTACATTGGCGATATTGTTAACTATAGTTAATATATTTTCATTTTTGCGCTCCGGAATTCCCTGAATTTCAAGATTGTTGTTCCTCAGATGCTGTTCAAGTCATCGTATTGATTGCTCATGTACTGTACAGAATTATTTAATTCCTTTAATTTCTCGTTAATAGGTGCCATTTCGGCACGGATAGCAGCTTTTATTTCACTTCTTATCAGAGCAGTAAGATCATTGTCAACATTTACTTTCTGGCTGCGGGAGCTTCTTAATGTTACGTTGTCTTGTGAGGAATCATCTGACGGGTGGTCCGGAGATATATCCAGTGCGAGGGTCGAATGCACCGGTGTAATTGTAGTGTCACTTTTAGGTTTCTTATTGATACACTCAGGGCAGACCCAGGTCTTCGATACACTCAGGGCACACCCAGGTCTTCTTGCGATCACTTTCAGCGCCATAAAAGCTGAGAAAACGCTTTTCACTCACATCAGCGCACAGAAGATCATAGGCTTTGGCGCACTTAGAGCACTTAAGAAACTGTTTGCCCTTTATAGGATTGAGGCAGCCGGCGCAAATTACCTGTTTTGCAGACATATTCACGTCCAATTTAATAACAACACAGCAACAAAGACCCACGCTTCTAACGTTAGGAAGGTGTACGTGCAGGTAAAAATCAAGGGCACACTAGTAAATGCCCTCACGCGGGCTCAAGCACTGCACTTGGTGTCACAAGTTGGCTATGACTCTTTGTAAGGCTGTATGGGCTAGATTCCTTTTGCTCGCAAAAGAAGAAATCTGTCAATGTTGATTGTTGTTGATTTTGATTGACAGCTAATTGATTGTTGATTGTACACTCACCCGTAGATTTAGTATTTCAAGCTTGTTTTTATGACCCGGCGCATTGGAGTTTCTATTGGAAAACGATAATCCGCCGGAAAACCACTATGCTACTTTAATTCTATGCACTTTAATTGTACTTTCTTCAGTAGAACGTATTAATACGAGGTTAATTTTCTAGGAGGTTAATATTGTAAGTATTCCGGTTTGACACATATGTATTAGTTTGGTCAGCTAGCGACTGTGTTTTTTATATAATTAACATAACCTCACCGCTGCGTCCAGGCCTTCCCACATGGAACAATATCACTAGGGAGGTTGGGTTGGTTTAGAAATAGGGTAGCCAGGTTTAAAAAAAAAAGTATTTTAAGGTAAGATAAGAAAAATTAACAGTATTTTAGAAAAATGGACAGTATAATATTATTTTTCAAAGATTTACATTTGGCTGCGCTTTTTAAACAGATATATGGTTACCAGTGCCAAGGATTATCTTATTTGTCTATGCCAGTGCACAGTGATACTAAAACAGTATTTTAGATACTTTATTTTTGTTTAACAGTAAAAAGTATAATTGTAGTGAAAAACAGTATACTTAATACTGTTTTTAAAGGTATAGTTGGCAACCATAGCCATAACCCACCACACTGGCCCAATACAGGTCGGTCTTGGTGGTAGGTACAATTAACTATAATGAAGTGTCAACTTACGCGTTCGCCGGCGGATTGATGTTGAACGCCAACATCTGGTTCCAGAACGGATCGTTGGGGCACACCGCTTCGGCTGAGCAGAAGCGCGCCAGCAGCTCGTTGGACGATATCTCAGAGTATTTGCTTATAGCCACCCCCATAGTTGTGCTGTAAATAAACCTGTATTTGAATACCTTAACTAACATGGATATGTAGTGAAACTTATTGAATTGACAATGTACACACGGCGTCAGATCAACCTACCCTAAACTGTCAAATTTCTCCAATGAATATTGATTCTTAAAACCAAACAATAAAGTTCAAAATTGATTGTAGAAATTTGACAGTTTAGTGTAGGTTGATCTGACGCCGTGTGTACAGTCGAGGAAGTTCCCAGTGACCACTTTTCGGCAACATTTCGCTTGCGCTCCATTCCGACGGAGGCTACAGTAGAAAGAAGAAAGAAAGAACTCTCATACGTCCTCGTGGCCGCACGTGAGCCGCCCGCCGCGAGATATCGCACCTCGCGCCGCGCAAACTCGCGGCTAAGAGCACCTCTACAGCCTCAACCGTCACTAATATCAAAAAAAGTGTAATAAGGTAAAATGTTCCTAAGTTCAATACCGAGGTGCTTGTTTTCAATTTTTTTAAATTAGGCCCCGTTCTCGGGAATTTTCTGGGAAAACACACGATTTATCGGTCAAAAAAAGTAGGTTTTTTTCAATTTCCAAAAATAGTTTTTGACTTTTCCAAAATATTTTTACATAATTTTAAACCCCTTCGAATTCCGCGTCTTTTGAGCCCTCATACGACCTCGTGGCCTTAAACCTCAGGGTATCACGGGCGAGTCGCACTTTCAGCGAAAATGGGGGCCCTACTGGAGCGAACGAAAAAACATTTACAATTAATGTTTTTTATATATTTTAGCGTTTTATTAACGCTTAAATATACTTAAGTAAACATTCTCAATGTTAAAAAAGAATAAAAAAAGACGTTAAATACAAAAACAGAAAAATAACACAAAGATAACACAACAGTGTGACAAGCCAATCAGGACCTTACCACAGCATATGCCGCTACGGTGTGACTAAGTCACATCGCAACGGCGCTGTTATTCTGGCAGGGCCTGAGGTGACGTTCAAAGTTTTATGAGACTAAATTAATAAATAAGAAAGTGTTATACATAAGGATATCAGAATATTGTAAAAAAAACCTAGATGCTCATAGATATATATATATAATAATAAAATAAAAAAAAGCATTTTATTTGTTACAGTTTACAATGAACTATAAATAAATTTAAAAAATAAATGTAAAAAAATATGTAATAAATGTGATTGTTTTCTTTCTTCTTCTTATATTATTTTTATCTGTAAGAACCCCAGATTGCTTCCTCCAACGATGCCCATTTGTCTCTGTCTTGTGCTACTTGGATCCAGTTTGAGTCGGTTTTTTTTTATATCATCGTCCCACTGTGTCTGAGGTATCCTCTACCTCTTTTACCTAGTGCGTCTTTCCATAATGTTGCCTTTACGGTCCATCTCTGGTCTTCAAGCCTTGCGACGTGGCCTGCCCACTTCCATTTTAGTTTATGTGTATAATTCAAAATATAATATATATTTAGTGGTGAGCCCATCGCCGCTCTATGCTGTTGGGTGTATGTACAGTCTTTAGTCCATTAGTCGCCTTTTATGACACCCAAGGATAGAGAGGGGGTAGTATTCTTTCACCGCTACCCGACACGGTCACGGTTTTTAGTGGATCTCTCTCAAGAAAAAGTAAGAATCCGAGTGAGACTAGACATTTGCACAAAGCATTGTCAATAAATGGTTCGAATTTGTTTCTAATACATTGGCATGATATAATATACAGTTGGAGTAACTTTTCCATTTATAAAAAAATTGTTTCATTACATGATAATGAATTTAGATAACGCTTGCAACAATACTACCTACACTACATGATTGGGTCAATGACCTGATTGTTGTATTGCACATTTGAATGTTCAATGCTCATTTAAATGTTCAAGGACTTCTGTATGTAATACATCAGGTAACCATTTATATCAACTCATTTTTAAAACATAATATTATAAAGCTTGATGCCACAATGGCTAGTACACACAGTCAAATCCTGCTAGTTAAGCAATTACAGCTTTGCTAGGTCTGTGGATGGGTGACCAAAAAAAAATATCACAATCTACTCTACTTCGATAGGCACAAGAACTTTACTAGACAGTCTAAAATACGTAAAAATGAATTGCCACAAAAAGTATATTTGCACATCATTTCAGAATGGCTACACCTATTTGGCTAATTCTATTTTGTTGTGTTTGTAATTATCAGGACAAGGAAGGTTGAAAAGTTTTGGTTTTATTTTTACTTTTACTTTTTGTATAATACAGACAATGTAACTTTTTATTATAATACACCATCAATTTTTATTTGTTTTAATGAAATTAATGAAACTAAACAACTTTCCCCAAGAAACCTATGTGCAAAAATGACAAAAAAAATTCGACTATAATATACTATTGTCGTCAGCAGATCGGATAGTTTTGTATGGGAGGTCGAAATTTTTTATTGGCATTTTTGCACTTAGGTTTCTTGGGGAAAGTTGTTCAGTTTCATGGGTGGAACTCACCCTTAATTTCATTAAAAATTTATAATTTTTCATGACTATAAATCTTTTAATGAGTTTATGATAATAAATTAATATTATATTTGCATGCTACTATTGATGACTGATGGGAGTAATTCGAAAACGAAAAAAACAAAAATATCCCCTCCCCTATCCTGATCATAATGATTAAAAAATAAAGAAGTAAACAAAGATTTATTTCATTTCACTTCAAAATGAGCCCTTGTTACAGGTTGCTAATATAAAATAGCAATTGTTAAAATCCACCAAATCACAACTCTGCTGGTTATTGAATTATACAATCTAAGGATTGTTAGAACAACTATTTTAGTACACAAAGACACTTCATAGTTAAGTCTAAACTACTTATCAGCTATGTGGCGCCCATTTTGTTTTTTTTCTTGAAATATTCCCTACGTGGACACAAAAAAATCATATCTTCCAAAGTGTAGGTGTTAATGGTATAAAAATAGGCTTATTCGAAGCGCAAAACTCTAGTCTATCGTATAAAATTTGAAACAGGGAGTTGTTACGTTCATAATTTGAAAAAATAATTGAATTTCATGTACAATATTAAAAAATAATGAAAATAAACTAATTATTGTAATTAAAATTATTTATCGTTTGGACCTAACTATGTGGTGTATTTGTGTATTAGAATAGTTGTTCTAACAATCCTTAGAATATCGCTAGTCCATGACCAGACAGACTGTATATCTATCAAACTAGTGGCTCGCCTGTGCCTTAGTCCACGATAACTTAAAAACACAGTCATACTCCACATATATTTACAAAATATCTACAAATGATAAATAAATACAATCCTCAGTTGTCACTCTTTCTATTAGTGTAAACCGTATAAAGCTTGATTCACACATATCAGTGAAGTCACAGTTCTGGCACAGTACCGACACAGTGAAAAATATTCTTTCATACATTCTCTATGAACGTATCCCCACTTATCAGTGTCATTGATGACACAGTACTCTCAGTGTCAGGGCCGGCACCGGCAATCACGGACGGTATTCGTTGACAACGATATTTCTTGTCGGATCATTGACGCCGGCAATTTGCCGGTGTTGCCAACTTAGTGGATTTTCCACTAAAACTGGTGGTTTCGACCCCCCCTCTTAGTGGCGAAATATTGCTGTTAGTGGCTGGTGGTTTTTCTAGTGGATTAAAAGATTTTTCTTTAAATAAGGAGGCAAACGAGCAGGCGGGTCACCTGATGGGGAGTAATCACTGCCACCCACGGACACCCGCAAAACCAAAGGAATCGCAGGCGCGTTGCCATCCTCTAAGGGAGGAATAGGGTTAAGGAAGGAATAGGAATTGTGAGAGAGGGGGGGGGGGGGGGATAGGCCTCCGGAACCCTCACTGGCCGGACGAAACACAACAGCACCACGTGCCATTATTTCACGCCGGATATTCGTGAGAGGGCGGTATTACGCCGGGCGAGCCGGCCCAATGCGTGCTGCAACGCAGTGTGGCTCAGTCAGTGTCACTCATTTAGCACCAGCCAGGGGTCATGTGTAGGGTCTCAAGGGTAAACCAGACATAACCAAATTTTTTTTGGTACAAATATTTGGTTATGTCTGGTGGTTTCAGAAGTCGAATCTGGTGGATAGCAAGCTTAACCGTTAGCAACACTGATGGAGGATGATACTTGACGACGGACACGTTTTTACTGAAGCAGTACTGACATGAGTGAATTGAATCACTGACGCAACACTGAAGCACTGATACTGAACTGAGCGGACACTATGAAGGAACTGTGACTTCACAGATATGTGTGAATCCACCTTAAATCCATTGCGAGGTTTAGAAAATAAAGCCGAGCCACAGACACAGGAAAACAGTGACTTTACTCTATATTATAATGATTTTTCAGACTTGTTAGTCATATTTGATTAGTTGCCAATAAATTATTAGATGTAAGTACCCTCGATAGGTGTTTGCTGAGGTGGGGAGGAGGAAGGGGGGGAAGAATATAACCCCCCCTGCAACCCCCATCTGATGGAGATACATTTACAGAAATTTAGCAGGAGGGAGGCTAAACAGTGGTGGGGAAAGGGATGAGAATATGTAAAAAAACGTTGCACATACAACAACGTCGTTTCTGGCGTCTTTGGTCAACATACTAACCTAACCTAATTAGGTAACTCTTTTAGACTTTTATCAGCCCCCCTTGTCTACCCCCGTCCCCCCGCTTCTCCGCCCCGCGCGTTTCTCTAATGACATTACCTTTTTGCATGTTGTTTTACGTTTCCTTTCACTTAAAATTTAAATAATTTAAAAAAAATAAAAAATATACGTAGATAGGTTACCAAAATCGATAGCTGGGCCTGGGGTTTCTGTAAGACCCCCTGAGCTCCCCTACAGCATCCGTTTCCCCAGAACGAGGGAACTCGTATCAAATGCCAACCCCATGTTTTAGTTAGAAATAGTAATGGCAATGCTTTAATTAAGCCAACACCAATTAATTGAAGTTATGATTTGATTTTAATGATAAAGCTTTTGCTAGTATGTGGCTTCCAATTTTAGTGCACTCGAAAAAATGAATAAAAAGGTGGTAAGCTTATTATTATATCATATTGACAGAGGATATACAAATATTCATACAAATATCTGGCCTGGTACTTTTACCTGACCGTTTACCGCAGTCCATTGACACCTTAGGAAGCCTCAAGTTCAGATCAATTAATTTTTTTTATGGTATTTGTCATCATCAACACAAGAATTCTGTGATTACTTCTAGAACTTGTAAGCAATACAGTAGTAACTTGTAAGTAGAACACAATCTTCCAAATGGAATGTCCGTTCTTATAAGCCGGGTTGTGACAGTTTGCAAAACAATAAACAAAGCGTAAATCTATTACTTAGGTAATTATCTTTCAAATTATTGTGCGTAAAATTTATCTTGAGCAACTGTACTTTGATGATTCACAAAAAAAACGGCAGTGTTAGTAATAAAAACAATTGTTTAGAAAAGTGAACCGTACCTGGAGATTTCACTTACACAGGAACAGTATCCACATAAATATCTATTAGATAATAAGTTAATTTCAATTAAATTCTATCTGTTTTCGCCACGAAATCTTAGCCGATTTTGACTGACACCTGACACTGACACCTGTCATTTTACTACTTTTTTATATATTTGTTCCGTGAAGGAACAGGCTAAGGTCAGAGACCATACTGCCTAGTCATTCCTTATTTTCCCTAGACGATAATGAGTGGTGATTAGGATGATGAATGATAAATGATGTTCCCCCAAACCCCTTGAGTCCTCAGTAAAGATGTGGAACTTTACTGAGATCTCACACGGACTTCTTGAGAGAATTTGAAAAGTGATGTTGCACTGGTTTGTTTCATTTGCCAACACTCATGCACGTTCACAAATACTTGACAGTGAATAATCCACTATTATTTCACAATAATGTTAGAAAAAACCCAATTTTGAAAATAAAAGAAAACTGCAGACATTACGCTACATTTTCCCGCCAAGAAGTCCTCATTTCACTACTTGTAATATCCTCCCTCACCCATTGATAATTAAAGCTCAATGTCCTCACCTCATACTCAGAACAATATTGTTCTGAGACCTCATACTTAATTTCGGTTAGGCAAAACGATCTTGCCTATACAACCAAATGATCGAAACTATATAAAAGATAATAGATTTGTCTTTCGGCTACAGGCTTTGCAACAGACTCACTGTTCCAATTTTTGGTTATTATAACCCATTCCATCCTTATACCCTTTGACTATATAAGGTGACTGCTAGAAACCGCAAGAAATTTCAAGGGCTGGTCAGGTCAAGTGTTTCAATCAAACATGACAAAATAACAAAAATGAAATTCCTGTATTTTTCATTTTTAATTAAATAATTCATTCTGTAAATTTTAATTAGATTGTCTTTGAGTATCATATTTATTAAAGCAATAACATAAGAAAAATAAAATGAAAAGCAATTAAAAATAATGATTATTTACAACGTGCGGGCAACGAAGTTCAACGAACTGCCGTCCGGCCGTCGGTTGACACGTCCGCGTCGTCAGCTGGAGTGCGTTGCGTCGTTCTGGGTGTAGTTGTTTGGTTAAAGTTTAACTCGTTTGAGTTGCAACTGAGCCACGGAACGATCGAGTTGTTTTTATAACCTCTTCTGAAGTATTCCTGTCCAAAACGAGAGAAAACTCTTCTTTTGCCTACATTTTTTCCACTTTTATACAATATTTAAACCTAATTATTAAAAAGTAAAACAATACGAAACAAACAGGCCGAATTTTTCGAGACGTTTTGACATAAATTGCAAAATTTAACACTATAACAATGATATAAACGTCAAATAGCTGTCAGAGTGAAAAACAACCATTCGATTTGATCTCGGACCAAGAGTGCGTTCCGTCGTTCTGGGTGTAGTTGTTTGGTTAAAGTTTAACTCGTTTGAGTTGCAACTGAGCCACGGAACGATCGAGTTGTTTTTATAACCTCTTCTGAAGTATTCCTGTCCAAAACGAGAGAAAACTCTTCTTTTGTCTACATTTTTTCCACTTATAATACAATATTTAAACCTAATTATTAAAAAGTAAAACAATACGAAACAAACAGGCCGAATTTTTCGAGACGTTTTGACATAAATTGCAAAATTTGACACTATAACAATGATTATAAACGTCAAATAGCTGTCAGAGTGAAAAACAACCATCCGATTTGATGGTTGTTTGGTTGCTGCGCTCTGAGCCACAGAACGGATGAAACTACGCTCTGACAGCCGTCAGAGTAAAATTTCACCAAGCCACGGAACGGGTAGAGCGCGCGCCGGAGTGCGCTCGAGTGCACTCGAGTGAAGCCACGGAACGCAGCCCAAATTGTAATATTTGGTCCGAGGATTGGATGTTTGTTTGGTTGCTGCGCTCTGAGCCACAGAACGGATGAAACTACGCTCTGACAGCCGTCAGAGTAAAATTTCACCAAGCCACGGAACGCGTAGAGCGCGCGCCGGAGTGCGCTCGAGTGCACTCGAGTGAAGCCACGGAACGCAGCCTTGGGCGTTAAGTACCTACGTTAGTCTGCAATCATGAGACCCCATTTATTTTCCTTTAATTGAAATGTGCGTAGGTATAAGGTGCAGTTAAGTCCAACGACTATCGATTGCATCAAGTTATGGCCACATTTTAACTGTAATTATGATAAGTGTTATGTATGAGCGTAATTTCAATTCAATTCTACCCTACGTATTACAAAAAAAATCTATCACACATTATGAGAAGATAGGTACAGCTACCTTTCCTTACAAATGAAAGATCAAATGTAGGTAGTTATCTAAGGTACGACCAACGACTGAACGGTGACCTTTCATGCCTTCGACAACTAAACTAAAATAAGTATGTATTACCTATTTTGTGTTGTTGTTAGTCAAGCGTTATTTCACTATTCAGTCTTACCTACTTACACTAAATTAAGTTAAACTAATGTATCGTATTAAAGGCAACGTTGATACCTAAACTGCTGCGTAAATTATAGGTAGGCAGGTACTTACATGGTGTTATAGAGCATTCCAGTTTATTACATTAGCGCACGGGAAAGGTGATAAGCTTCCCACTGTCAAACTAATGTAATAATAATTAAATAAAAGTGAAAACCTGTGCTAAAATTTCGTAAATAAATAAAAATTCATCAAAGGATAAACTAGAACACAACTTTTGTGATCGGCACATAATTATTATTACACTAATTCGGCGTGCTTTAGGCATTTTTACGCACACGACGCGAATGCACCAGACAGAATGCATAAGTTGACTGCCGAAAAAATCAAAGATGCGAGATGTGAGCGAGCGACACGTAGACGCTGTGCGCATGGCTGTGATCTGCTATCTCTTTCCAATTCTATGAATAAGAAAGAGACAGAGTAAATTCTCATCGCTGCGGCAGGCGCTGCTACCAACTTTACGGCTTTAACTTAGAGAATCGCACTGTGGCACTGCTGTGCTGAGTCGAGTCACTGAACTCACTTGAGTCTCATGCGCAGCGCAGCGCAACAGGTGTGTGCAGTTTCCTCGGGAAAGTTTTGGTGTGTAGTGTGTATATGAAGTGCATTTGTGTGTGGGCGATTAAACTAATAACTAGTATGAGTTAATTAGTAAAGGATTAGTATTATTATGAATAGGCTACCGTGAATAAAGTAATCAGTTCAGTAACAAATTAATGTTTTGAGTAACAAATGGGTGTTAAGTCGTATTAGACTCGTAGGTAGAACAGGTGGTGTTCTTTTAAACACGTTGAATAAGTGTAATAATAATGTGCCGATCACAAGAGTTATTTTAGTTCGTCCTTTAATAAATTTTATTTTATTTACGTTATTTTGGCGAAGGTTTAATTTTATGTAATATTACATTAGTTTGACAGTCCAAAGCCTGTGAGGTGTGATGGGAAGCTTATCACCTTTCCTGTTCGCTGATGTAATAAACTGGAATGCTATTTAACACCATGTAAGTAAGTACCTACCGACACCTATTAATTACGCAGCTTTTTAGGTATTAACGTTGCCTTTAATGCGAGACATTAGTTTGACTTAATTTAGTGTAAATAAATAGGTAAGACTGAATAGTAAAATAACCGCTTGAATGACAACAACATAACATAGGTAACTTATCACAATGCTTTAGACTGTTTAGTTGTTGAGGACATGAAAGGTCATCTAGTCATTTGGTTTGGAGTTAGCGGCAAGTGCTTAGCGTGCGGACGCGATATTAGACGCCACTTGATCTTTCATTTGTAAGGAAAGATAATTGTAACTTCTCATAATGTGTGGTGTGATAGATATTTACTAGGATTGAATTGAAATTACGTTCATACACCATAACACTTATCATAATTACAGTTAAAATGTGGCGTTGGACTTAACTGCACCTTATACTTACGGACATTTCAATGGGCGATTTTCCGATATCAAAAAAAAATAAAAATTGGTTTGTAAATGACTTCATAGATGGCGCTTAGCATAGATTAGTATAGCGCATGGTAAAAGGCGAGTTCATGAAGAGCACGTGTATGGCTGCGTAATATTTATTCTATTCCAAAATAGAAATAGGTTCTGGATGTCCTGAATATAAATAGGTAAGTACTTACTATTTTTTTATTCTTTTGGTAGACAAGTAAAAGTGTAGAATTTATTACAGTCCTTAGGTAGGTACGGCTTTCATAAAACGACATCTATCGAGTGTTTTTGAACTAATTTTTACTTTTTAATTTTGGCTGTCAGAAAATCGCCCATTAAAGGAAAATAAATGGGGTCTCGTGATTGCAGACTAACGTAGGTACTACTTACTTATCGCCCAGCTGACAACGCTTACGGGTCAACAGTCGGCCGGCCAGCCGTTCATTACCCGCGCGTTGTAAATAATCGTTATTTTTAATTGTTTTTAATTTTATTTTTCTTATGTTTTGGTTTAAAATGATTAATGATATTATTATAAAAAATACCAAAAGTAACATCTAATATTAAAATTAAAATAATTACAACTTACAAAGATAAATAGAAAACTATAAAAAAAAGAATTCACCCAGATCATCCCCATCAGGCAGACTACCCAGACTACTAGCCGCATTGCCGCGCTGGATGGCGAGGCTTAGGCGTTGACCCAGATAGCTGCTGGCTCTGGGGTCTTGGGTGGCTTCCACCAGTTTTTTAGAAATATCTCTAAAGAGCTGGTGGGCACCCAAACCCCACGGTCCTAACGTCTCCACCCCAAACGGCTCAAATATGAAATCTCCAGTCAGATTCTCATACTTGCGCCTTTTGAGGTTCTCCGCATTAATTGCAGCCGAGCCAGCATTGATGCATGAACTTGGAAGATGGGACGGGGCAAGCGTGTCGACACATGTAGCATCCCACACCAGTGCCCGTCCCACCCTCCAAGGTACCAGGGTCATGCCGTCCGACCTCTTGCCATCATCGCGCGCCAGGCTGGCGGGCTCTAGTACGGCTGGAATTCCGGCAGTGACTAGAGCTCGACGAACGATGTCATTCAAATAATGATGGCGGACAATGCGGCCAGCGCTCCGTGTACAGGACAGCCCGTGGTGTCCGAAGGTGTCTACCGGTGCGCCACAACGACATTGATGGGGGACGATACTGGGGGCGCCGGGCGAGACGCAGGGCAGTGGCTAGGCGACAAGTGCTGCGGTCTAGCAAAGTACCCGTGTTCGATGAGGGTAGTAGTGCCTGCAACCAAAGACCCGACTCCCAGCTCCCTACAGCTAAAAGGCGGGCACGCACTGCGGAACTAGAACACGTGTTGACAAGGTTATTTCGCAACAGTTCGCAGAGGGGCCCATCCCAAAGCCTTTGGGAGGAGGTGTTGTTTGGAAGATCAGAACACGGGCAAGATGCGCTCCAGGCGGCCTTGGCCTCGTCCATGTAGGGTATCAAAAAGGAATTGGATGTTCGGTCCAGTATTTTGTTTGTTAGTGGTAGGGAGGCATAGACCGAGGACAAGAACGCCGGGAGAGAAACGTCAGCAGTTTTACGGATACCCAGGCCACCGAATCTAATTGGAAGTGGTGCTTGGGTCCAAGAGCGGTCACTGAAGTTAATGTTTAAAATGGAAGACAGTGTATGTTTTATGGTGCTATCTAGGCTGGCAAGAAGGTCAGGAAACTTCCAGAGCTGACAGCACCGCAAGACATACGTGAACTTAGGAACGAAAAGTGAATAGCGAATTAAAGCGAAAGCCATGTGACAATTAATTTTGAAAAGGCGGTCTAATGTATCACTAAAATTTTGTAATTTTGATGATATAAAATTTTGGAAGGAATCATCTAGAATAGGAGACCCCAGGAGGTGAAGAGAACTTTCGTCTATCACTTTTAAGAGAGGAGCAACGTCTCTAAAGCTGGATATTATACCGTGTCTGTCGACGCAACTGTCCGCTATGAAAAGTTCGCACTTAGCAAAATTAAGCTCCAAACCAATGGCTTGGAACTCGCGGACTAGGATTAGGAGGTCCGAAAGGACAGTTGATGTATCGCCGCCTAGAGTCCCATCATCTAGATACCACACGTTAAATTTTGAATTTAGTTGCTCGATGACCGGGTGAATGGCGAGACTAAAAATAGCTGGGCCCAAAGGGTCGCCCTGTTGGCATCCTACGGCAGATGAGATGAGGTGTTTCTTATACAAAAGATTGGATGGGTTGTTATAACACTGCATCATGAATGGTAATAATGCAGGAGTTTTTGATTTTATTTGATCCAACATGGTGACCCTGTCGACAGAGTTAAAAGCGTTTTTAACGTCGACTTTCAATACCACCTCACCGCCCTGATTAAATAAAAATGATCGGAGTGAGTGGACAGCTGCCTCACAGCCTCCTTTGCTGCCAAAACCTAGCTGCTTCGGTTGGAAGTAATTGGTTAGAAAATTTACAGATTGGCAACAAATTTTAGCTGTGAGGCGCCGGTAAGTAGAGCCAATGGCAATGGGGCGAATGCCACCATCCCTCTTCCTCAGAGCGCAGAGGTTTGCTCCGTATAAAATATCCACAACATCTTGTGCTACCTCACCCCGCAACATCAGATTACACAGGCTTTTCAACGCCTGAAGCAGGGAATCGCCTGCCTCACCGCAACAACCACTGGTGAGATCTTTAAGGTGCTGTGGGGTGAGGCCGTCAAGACCGCCCGCAGAGCCTGGAAGAAAAGAAAAGATGGCACCGCGAACGGTATCTACTAACGCTTGTATAGGTGTAGTTGAGGCGTCAACGGCGGTGGAGTTCGCAGAAATATGTGAAAGTGGTACATGCGTAGATGAGGGGTGCTTACTACGTAAGGCGGTGAGGGTTTCTGGGCAGTCAGGAGCGATCGTGTCATTAGAAAAAAGGAGCCGCGCTACCCCCTTAATGTCTCCCTCACTTATCTTGTTTTCTACATACTTATAAACATTATAATTTGAAGAGGCGGAATAGATATCTACTATTATTGCCATCTAAGCAGTCCGAAATGCAATTTTGCTTAGCACGAGAAGTGAGGGAGGCATTATTGAGTGGATCTCTGGAAACATGCAGGACGCGGTATGTAAAAGGTTAAAAGTGCTCCCAAGCCTGTCTTGTGTTCTCATGCACTGTCTTGCGAACAGTTTCGGCGAGCTTCTTGGACACTGCCACTCTCGCACCTCGCGGTATACGTTTTAAATTGGCACGGAATGTTTTAGTGCAGATATTGTTTGCCAAAAGGGTTGATCAGCAGCGGTGGAGTTGGGGATAGAAGCAGCTGGCGTTGGTGTTGGAGCCGGTGCCGTGGCCTGCTTGTGGCATTTGCCAATGTGAATGCGCAGGCCTCTTTCACTTTTGAACAGACGGGCCTGGGGGCATTGTAAGCACTGTACAAGATTTTCTACAGACACGATCGCGTTATCAGTGGAAGTCCCTGCATCTTGGCTTTGAGTTTGCATTCGAAAACACTTATAACTTACAATATGTAACTACAAACATTAATAAACCCTAAAAAAAAGTAAACAAATAAATATAAAACAGGCTGACAGTCTTTAAGTATGGAGGGCGCAGGCGCGAAACGTCAGCAGCACGAAAAATTGTAGGCTCAAGGCTCAACGCTACACTGTTGGCCGAAGCGGAGCCGTCGTCAAGGCGACGAAAGGCAGCTTGATGTGTTGTGACAGAAGGAAGGTGGCATATGACGGATCACCAACGCCAAAAATCATCGGGTGCTCCTTGCTCCACAGGCGCTACAGCGGCGGCGTACGCAGTTGATAACAATAGCGCAGGCGTGGTCACAAGGCTGGATTACATATTGCACTTCGGCTTGTCAGAATAAGCTCTTTAATTATAAAAAATAATTATTTAGTGCGAGTGTAAATGACACATTCTTTCAGTCACCGTGACGGTTAATTAGTATAAAAAATACGGTATAAAACAATGATGTTACAATGAAACATAATATCATTGGTTTAAAATAAATTAGATACTCAAAGACCATGTAATTAAAATATACAAAATGAATTATTTAATTAAAAATTAAAAAAACTAGAATTTCTTTTTTGTCATTTTTGTCATGTTTAAAACACTTGACCTGACCAGCCCTAGAAGTTTCTTGCGGTTTCTAGCAGTCACCTTATATACATGTCTATTTAATCAAACCATATTGGTGTTGATTTACTAATTACGTAGAGGCTTAGAGCTCTAAGAGTAGAGGGGAATAAGGTAAGTAGGTACGCGAGTAGTTTTAAGTTGGCCTTTTGGCCGCGTAATTATATAGGTACACCTATTTATTTGTTTATTACCAAAATGTACGCGGATTACGCTCTAAAACTACTACATTTTTACGTAACTCATACTTGCATTCATACGACGTAATTGTGCTTACAGAACGGGAGCGCAACTATGCTCAAACGGGACAGGGCCGCGGAGGAGGTGTGTTGGTGGCTCAGAACAATATGCTTTAGTTACTGTTCTGAGGTTGGTGGCCACGCGAAAGTATTTATCTGTCACTCCCAAACAACTCCCAAATCGCAATTTCATTCCTGCCGAGGACTTGTAGATAACAATGACGCTTAAATGTAAGAATGTTAAAACACTTAAAATTAGTCATAAGTTTATTGTATTTATGCAGTCAAAACCTGGGTAATTCTTTCTCCAAACATATTATATCGATTTTTTTCAGTAAATTTGATGAAAATATTTTAAATAACAATCCTCTCGATAAATATTTAATTATAGGCGATTTTAACTTCAGTAGCATATTATGGCTACCCAATAACGAAAATTCCTTTTCACCAACTAATCACCATACATTAGACGATTTATTGTTATTTGACGAACTTATTACTCACAAGTCACAACTACTGACAGTATAAAGGTGTGCTAAATGTAGGATTAATCTAGTTATCAGAACATATCAGTTAGGGAGTGTGACGATCCACTGGTGCCTATTGATCCCCATCATAGCGCCATGACTACCATATTACCCCTTTTAAATTTTGATTTATATAATTCGGCTCCATCCATTGTATATCCATAAGGGTCCGTGCTTAGTCCTCTCCTTGACCAATCTGTCTCTCCTTTTTGTAAAGTGTTGCAATATGCCGATGATTTGGTCCTGTATACTTTAACAGAATGCGCAGAAATTGCTTCCTTTCATCTCAATGAAGGCCTTAGCTTTCTCGTTGACTGGATGGATGAACAAGGTCTGACACTTTCTCCATCTAAAAGCTGTGCGGTGGGTGCAATGACCTTTACACAAAAGAGAACCATCCCAATTGTCGATATCTCGTGTTTGGATGAAGTCATACCCAACTGCGATTCATTTAATTTCTTAGGAGTGATTTTTGATTCAAAAAGGTCAGGGAATCCCCCATTTTAATTATATTATAAGTAAATGTAAAAAGGGACCAATATTATGCGTTCCCACTCTTGTGTGGTGGGGATCTCATCCATTTTGTCAGAAATTAATTTATAATGCTTTGATACGTAGCCAAATTGACTATGGATCCTTTATTCTCGAACCTTGCAGTAAACTGACTTTGAAAAAAATAGACCTCATCCAAGCCAAATGCCTGCGCATCATCCTTGGCGCGTTGAAGTCTTCGCCCAATAATGCTATGCAGGTCATTGCAGGAAGAATACGTGGAACTATCTCTTTTTCTACGAAGACAATATTTAGCAGACCGATTTGTCTTTAGGGTGGTTTCTTTATCTAGTCATCCTGTTCTACCACGTATTGAAGCCCTTGCTCTAGAGGTATCCACGAACCGTTACTGTTTCACAAAGAAGTGTAATGTTTTACTAAACTGCAAATGTCAACCTAAAACTTCGGTGTTTACTGGGGAGATTTTGGCTATTCTAGATAACGTGGAAAGTCATAACATTTACGTGACTGTAAAAGTTGCATGCAAGCAATTGCTGGCAACCCATTTAAAACTAAATATAATGTTCCTCTGGTGCTTCAAATCTTAGAGCATTAAATTGAATGCTCAACCTTCAAATAAAAGAGTTACTGCTAAAATGCAAATTGAGATGTTTAGATGTCGCACTTACATGGATCCCTGGTCACGATGGAATTGAGTGCAATGAATGTGCGAATTTTTGAGCGAAAAACGCTATCAACATAACATGGGATCACTGGATTACAGTGATTACTACTTCCAGACATTCTTGCAACCGATCTGTTCTCGCATCATGTGAGGAACTCTTGGCAGGACCTATGGGACTCCTCCAGGCTCTAGCAAAGGTCGACACTAAGTTAACATTCAACCTTCTATCCCAACTTCAAATCAGTAAAAAAAACCAACCACCTCAACGATTTGCCGCCTCGGTCATGGGCATGTTTGTACACCAGTCTAGCCAAAAATTATAGTACTCTAGGATCATTCTTTATGTGAATGTGGATTGGACGAAGGAACAGATCATATATTTTTGTCCTAAGTTCTCCTACTCTTTAAATGACATTCTTCCTCTTAAATTCCACGACCTATCAACTTTCAACCATTTCTTTGTTAGGTACTTATAAGGTAGCTATTAGGGTATTTTATGATGTTATGGAGGCATTTTTAAAAGGTAAATATACATGCAAAAGCATAATATCGACAGATAAACAAAGTGTAATAAATAAGTAAAACAAATAAATAGGAAAAACGGAACCCTTAAAGGATCACTTTGTTGTCCGTCTGTTGTGTCTGTCAAGTCAAAACCCTTTTCTCGGGAACGCGTGGAGATTTCGAGTTTAAATTAAAACTATATAGTACTCAGATCTGCAGTCTCATGAAGCTGTGAAAAAATCATAAAGTTACTATACCTAGCGGAAAGGTATAGTAACTTTATGGAAAAAATCAAACTCTTAGGTAAAGGTAAAAAAGATACGTAGGTACGTACGTACGGCCGTTTGCCGCCTAAAAACGTAAATTTTCGACACTCTCAAGGGAACCAAATTCATAGGGTATTTGCCGTTGACCTAAATTTATGTTCTACCCCCGTTGGGGCAGCACACAGCTCAGCAGCGCGAGGTCCCATACCGCCGCGCACCCGAATGAGCCCTCTACAGATTGCGGATGACTCTTTGGTGTCTGAAAGTGCCAATCCGAGTGAGGCTTCTTTTATATTAACATCCAAACTTGGTGAAACGCCTATAAGAGGAGACTACGTAAACACCAAGTGTAGGCAACAGTTGTCAAGTCAGGATTCCACAATTGTGAACGAGATTTCCTGTATTGAAGATAGCATTTGTCTTGCTAACATAAGAACAGTTATGCGTGAGGAGCTTCAGCATGCTATTGATGAACGCCTTACAGATCTAATTAGCAAACTAGTAGAAGAGCGTGTTGCTGTTGTTGTTGAATCGGCAGTAGCTGCTCGTCTAGCGTTAATTGAAAAGCAAATTGCGGGTCTGTTAAAGGAGCCACAGTGTAAGCAACATAGTCAAAATCTGGAGGCAAGCCCTGGACCTAATCCAGTAGCTGTTAAGGTTCCAGATGTGAGCGGTATCAAGATGCCAAGAAAGTCTACTTTATAACAGCCTGTGTACTTAAAACAGGTTTCATTGCATGGGAGCTCTGCTGGAACCAGGGGCGTCTTTAACCTATTATGGGGCCCTGGGCACAGATAACGGGCCTCTATATGAAAGGTCTGTCGAGGGACAGAGCACTATTTTGTTTGGATAGACAAAGAAAGTAGATAAGCAAGACTCTAGATTTATATTTCTTAGCAGAAAAAATTAAATGAATAGATAAGTAATAAGTATCTACAGTTATAACTTTTTTAAACGTGTTGCGTAGCGGTGAACGAATACTATCACACCACCCCCTATCTTCCCTTGGGTGTCGTAAAAGGCGACTATAGCGGACTAAAGACTGCATATACATCCAACAACACAGAGCGGTGATGGGCTCACCACCGGTAACGCTAAGCACATGTGCAGTCTCTATTTGGTGAAAAGTGGACTATGGCAGAGGACTGCTTTTGCGGTCCTCATTGCCTAGTCTCTGACTACCCCTTCAGGAATAATAGTAATAACATTCACATTTAACAGGTAAATTATTAAAATCTATATTGATTGAAGAGAATATATACCCTTCTTTTAAGATGGGTAAATTCGTTATTGGTGACATGGTAAGAACTCTATAGGGGCCCTCTATCGATCGCGGGGCCCTGGGCACGTGCCCATAGTGCCCAGTGGGGAAGAGGGGCCTGGCTGGAACATCTAGTTTGACCAAAGACCAACAGCTTGTATCCTTGCCTGAGCATGAACATCCTATGGATCCTATGGATTCGTCCAATGGTGGTTGGATTGAAAATAATAAAAAACGTCGATGTGGAAAAACGAACCTGTGGGAGTGATACGTGGCACTGCTGCCCCCGGAGTTTCGCAGCTTGAAGCATCCGAGCAAAAGAAGTTCTTGCATTGATACTATGTCAAATTAGGCACTACTGAAGATCAAGTACATAACCATCTGACATCTTTGTGCGGCTCTGATGCATGTACAACCGAAGCATTGAAAGCCCGTGGTCATTATGCATCATTCAAGCTCGGGGTTCCACCAAAGTCGGCTAACAAAATTTTGTCACCAGAAAACTGGCCTGAGGGTATTTGCATCAAACCTTGGAGGCAGAAATTTCGTTCAAGCTCCCAGAATTTTCGCAAAAGTAGCCACAGGGAAGAAGCATAGAGACCCAAAAGTTATTTATTTATACTATCAAAACGTTCGAGGTTTAAAAAGCAAAACTGCATTTCCTAATAATGTGTCCAGCTCTTCTCCATCTAACTTCATTGCCTTGACTTCAACGTTTTTAAACAGCTCAATAAGTGACTCTGAACCTTTGATTATATAATGTCTAGATGGAGCATTTACACGATTGTCAACGTGCCGGGTTTTTTATGCTAGTGTGCGTACCGTTTCTATCTAATAGACGCGCTGCTATCGTAGTGTGCGTGAGACGGGGATGTCAGTTTCTTAGAAGTACCCCTTGAAATGGGAGTATTTTTAAGGTCGGGCTAGTGCAGGCTAGTTTAATAAAGTTTAGTAAGGCATTTGAAGCCTTGAAATCACATGTAGATATTTATTATTATAAAATATTGGGTGTGAGGAAATAAAAATGATTGGTACGAGTATGTAAGTCCATTAGAGTGTATGAGGGATTATTTTCTTTGCCGCCATTTTGAATTTCTTGGTTTGTGCTCTAATTGCGTTCAAAACCATTATCTGGGGGTCTAATAAGTCTCTAAACATGATTTCGAGGCCAGACTTGGAAAAACTGGCCGCCATTTTGAATTTCTGTGTTTATGCTCCGATTATGATCGAAATCGATATCTGGGGTATTCTAAAACCAAACTCACACTCAAACCTCTGCTTGAGTACAGTTAGAAGGGGATGGGTCTATTTATCGCATATATCGCCATCCCTTTCTAACTGTATTCAAGCATGGATTTGATTTTGAGTTTGGTTTTAGAATACGAGCCTCTCTAAACACGACTCTGAATATAGAATTGGAAAAAGTGGCTGCCATTTTGAATTTATTGGTTTGTGCTCCGATTAGGTTCAAAATCGATATCTGGGGGTCTAAAAGGTCTCTAAACACGATTCTGAAGATAGAATTGAAAAAAGTGACTGCCATTTTGAATTTCTTGGTTTGTGCTTCGATTAGGTTCAAAATACTTATCTAGGGAGTCTAAAAGGTCTCTAAACACGATTCTGAAGATAGAATTGGAAAAAGTGGCAGCCATTTTGAATTTCATGGTTTGTGCTCCTATTAGGTTCAAAATCGATATCTGGGGGTCTAACAGGTCTCTAAACATGATTTCGAGGTCAGAATTGGAAAAATTTGCCGCCATTTTGAATTTCTGTGTTTATGCTCCGATTATGATCAAAATCGATAATTGGGGGTCTAAGAGGTCTCTAAACACGATTCTGAAGATAGAATTGGAAAAAGTGGCAGCCATTTTGAATTTCATGGTTTGTGCTCCTATTAGGTTCAAAATCGATATCTGGGGGTCTAACAGGTCTCTAAACATGATTTCGAGGTCAGAATTGGAAAAATTTGCCGCCATTTTGAATTTCTGTGTTTATGCTCCGATTATGATCAAAATCGATAATTGGGGGTCTAAGAGGTCTCTAAACACGATTCTGAAGATAGAATTGAAAAAAGTGGCTGCCATTTTGAATTTCTGTGTTTATATTCCGATTCATTTCATAGCCTAGCCTGCGCATGCTTTCTGTCTATTTTATTTTCTGTTTCTATATGTATACCTTTTTTTTGTAAATTCATACTTATTATGCATAGAAAACCACCAGACTAGTACAAACAAGAATGTTCACGCTCACAAATGTTTGTACTGTGCGAGATTCATTTGCATGCCTACATACACAAGGAAGAATATTGTTGATACCTTAAATCATTCTCTTACATCTCAATTTTTGATATTCCGCAAATAAATGTTTTATAATTTATGATTCGAACCCGCAACCTCTTTCCTTGCTGGTTTGAATCAGGAACGGGAGATCCACAGAAGTTACTAAGGCGACCGACATTATAACAACCCAGAAAGTTGCCAAATTCAATTGGTAGAACCGTGAAAAGATTAAAAATAGAAGAAAATAGAAAAGACGGGCTACAAATGCGATTCAGTCGCGATTCAGCATGGATACAATCGCGGTGCAGCATCGATACAGTCGCAATATCCTTGCACCGCCTTAATAAAAGTAGCGACACAATCGCGATGCAGTCGCACGACTGTCAAACGCGCGTTTGTATCGCTGCAAAAAGTCGCAATGTATACCTAAGTATCAGTATTACAGTGGCAAGAAAGGAACGGGATGCATACTTACCTATTTGCGGATAAAAATTCCGGAATAGGTTTGACCTTTATAATCTTAATCTGAGGAAATGTAATTTCCCGTGATGAACCAACATTATCAACCTACCCGAATTTCCAATAAAATTTTTTAAATGAAAATAATATGTTAGCGAATAATTAAGTTTAGGTAAATATGCATCCGATTATACGATCTCCAGTGAATACCTGTGTATTCAATGAATAAAAAAACAATGACAAAGTATTTTGATTTATTCGTATCACGTTAAAAAAAATCAATGACCATCCCTCTGTATTTGTTTTTTGAATATTTTTTTTTTAGATTTTGCGTTGCCAATTTTAATTTATAATAATACCTCGCTGACAAGTACTTTTTTACAATCAATCTTATTATATTAACTTGGTGAAGCATGCCGCACATATGACCTGTGTCTACTGGAAAAAGACACACATCTCCAATAATTTTTTTCATCACAGTGGATACTAATTTTGTATAATTAATGCTTGTCATTACATAGTCCTGTTTAATAAACTGACGAATAACTGTTTCAGTGGTTTTGCCAATGTCTGTGGGTTTTGCAAACAGAATAGACGTCAGATGAGGCATAAATCAACTCACCTTCATCTTTTATAATCACTAATTTAATTTAACTAATACTAACAACCTACCCTTGTGTCGTAAAAGGCGACTAACGGACTAAAGACTGCACATACATCCTACAGCATAGAGCGGCGATGGGCTCATCAAAATAATACTACCAACTCCTCTCTTTTCTTTAGTGTAGTAAAAGGCGACTAACGGACTAAAGACTGCACATACATCCTACAGCATAGAACAGCGATGGGTTCATCAAAATAATAATACCAACCCCTCTCTTCTCTTCGGTGTCGTAAAAAGCGACTAACGGACTAAACACTGCACATACAGCCAACAGTATAGAGCGGCGATGGGCTAATAAAAATAATACTACCAACCTCTCTCTTCTCTTCGGTGTCGTAAAAGGCGACTAACGGACTAAAGACTGCACCTAGGTACATTCAACAGCATATAGCGGGGAAGGACTCATCAAAATAATACTACCAATCCCTCCCCAACTAGCAAAATAAGTACTTAAAACGATCTCAAGACTACTTTTATTGTCACTTATAAGAAACTTGTATCATGCTACAAAGCTGGATTTGGGCGCAGTTATAGGAGCGTTTATTTCTATAATTATCTTATAATCATCTTTGAAAATGTTACTAAACCCTATAATATACTTGACGAAGCGCAATAGCTTCTATAATGATATGAGACTACACAATTACAAGCACAAACGCTCTTGTTAGTATCTGACATAAGTATCTTACTAAAGCAATCTTGTTTTTAATGCACTAGTAATGTACTTAGTTATTAGTAATAAGTATATTTTATTAGAAGTTATCTTTTTGTTGGGTGGTTCCGGTTGTTTTGTGGTAAATACTTAAATAAAAACGTAAATTTCTATTACTATTATTTTGTATTATTGTAAAACATTAATTACTAATAATATATTGTCAATATAGTGTATGAACTCGTGGGGAAGTCATTTTTACTGTAAATGTGTACCGCAATTTAGTTATTTTCACAATCCCTTCCGAAAAATAACACATTAGTATATTGTTGTAAATAAAATATTTCATCAATTCTTATGAATATTCGCCATGTTTTGAAATTGCTCTTCATTAAGTACTTTATAGTATCATTGTAGGTAAATTAGTACTTGTAGCAGTTTCAGTCCAGATAACTCGCCTCCATTTAAAAACAAATTAGGGTTCCCTTGAAATATGCCTGTTAATGCTAAATTTACTTTTTTTAGGATTTAGTTAACAAGATGTTTGTATTTCTTGATGTCGACTGTTTTTTGACGAAATATTTACTGATTTTACTGACAAATATGAGATGGCCTTGGACTAATACACATTTTGTATTATCCGATAGCTGCAATGGGTGTGGATTTCCAGTTTATTTAAACAATATGTATAGACCTACTCATTTCATTTGTAGTCAAGAAAACATAATTGTTTAATTGCATCAAATCTTTTTTTGGTGCCCGACTTGCTCCCAGTACAGCATATACGACCATTACATCGAAGATCTGGATCTGGATTCGAGATGGTAATATGCAACGTTTTTTTGTTGGTATGTAATAAAGTCCGAGCATCTTTAGGTAAAACATTACTTAATCTTTTGTTCAAAATAGTAGATAGTTCGTTGAGGGCTAGGAGTGGTATATTAAATTTTATAGGACAGCTTTGCATATCTTTAAGCAATTCATAATTTTTTTCATATTCAGTGGTTTCTTTGATATGTAAATCGTATTCTTCTTCCCAATTTTCATCTTCTTCACTTTCCGAGTGGTGGGCTAGGGGTGAAAAAATATTTTTGGTCGCAGAACCCTCATTTACTTCACCTGCGTTCGCACTTGACGCGCTTGATTTAGTTCCTGATCCTGTTGATTTTATTCCTGAAGAACCTGGCTTCATTAATTCTTTATACGTTTTTGTCACTTTTCTCCTGTAACCACCACTCCTTTTCAATCTTTTCCAATCGCTTAAATTCATGTTCAACTTATTTCCTTAAGACGAAGTGGAACAACTGAATCTCAACAAAATGGCTGACGTTTACTAATAAAGTTATTGATCTAGTAGCTTATAAGCTTTTTTGATCAAATAGCGCTCTTATTAAGTACTATTAGATTTAAAAGAGTCTCGAGCAAAACTATACCGGCGCAACCTTATAGTGATCTCAGCTAACTATATTATTATATCTTGTTTTCTCACAAGATGTTATTATAGGATCAAAATGTTATTCTAGATTATTTAGTTTTACAGTAAACAATTATAGGAGACTTATTCCTAAAAGTGTCCTAAAAGAAAATTTTGTAGCTAACTATAAGACTAACTTACAAAAACAAATCCTCTTGAGAATATCTACGTTTCTGAAATGCTATTACTAGTAAAAGTGTCCTATAGATGTTTTGTAGGTCAGTCTTGTAGCGAACTATAAGACCGAGATATAAAAACGAATGCACTTAAATATGCTAAGGCTTGGCAAATGCTATTATAAGTTAAATAGTCTACCGCAATGTCTTTATAAGAACGTTATTAGTAGTGACAGACTTATAATCTTTCTTTATAGGATTACTTTGCTAGTTGGGTCTCTTCCCTTCGGTGTCGTAAAAGGCGACTAACGGACTAAACACTGCACATACAACCAACAGCATAGAGCGGCAATGCGCTCATCAAAATAATACTAATAACTCCTCTCTTCTCTTTGGTGTCGCAAAAGGCGACTAACGGACTAAAGACTGCACATACATTCAACATTATTATAGACATCATCAGTATACGCCATACGCACATTTAAAATGTCACAATTAAATGTCATCTACCCAATAAATATTTATTCTAATCTAATATTAACTCGGGAATTTTGCGTGTCCTAGGGAAGGCAACACAGAAAAATTACGGGCTACGAATTACGGCAAAATACGCTTCGCTCAAAATTAATGATAAAACTACATCATGACAACTCAATGTTTACTTATCGATGGTAGGTGATTGTTTTAATTGTTATAAATGTCGACCTTTATAATTTCTGCTCACTTTGATCGTGCAAACCGTCATTTTTAGTAAAATTAAAAGGCGTGCAAAAGATGTGCATCAACTGCGGCGACACAAATGGCACTGAGCGATAGGTTTAAGCTTAGCGGCCAACAGTTGGCTGATATTTTTTTGGACGCTTTCTCGCGGTCGAGACTCTATCTAGACATTATATAATCAAAGCTCTGAACTTTTTCCTTCAGGTTTTGTGGTGGTCCGTAAAGACCGCAAGGGGAATGTTGGTTGGGGAGGGGTACTCTTAGCAGTGAGAGACCACTATTTTGTGCAATTGGTTAATGATATAGACGGCTTGAGCGATGACAAGGAGCTACTGTTTGCTATAGTTACCTGGAAACATATTAAGATACTTATAGGAGTAGTTTATTTACGACCTAGTTCTACAGAGATACAGTATCTTGATGTCTTAGCTTGCCTTGAAAACGCTGTTTGTCAATATTCGTCTCTATTGTTATTATTGGAGATTTTAATCTCAATTCTTGCAATATGAGTGTTAAAAATGAATTTGATTGTTTTATTGAATTTTGTAACTTGATTCAATGTAATGGGGTCAGTAATGGGCGTGGTGGTCTTTTGGATTTAGTGTTAACAAATATCAAAGATGATACAGTATGCGTATGTGAAAGTTTTGAGCCGCTCGTGCCGATCGATGCTTACCATCCCGCGTTAGCAGTAGCTTTATCCAGGCCTTGTGGATCTTTTCCTAATCACCAACGACTATCTCAATTCGACATTAACGCCCTTGACAGGTCTGATATCCCTAGTTGGAATTTTAAAAAAGCTGATTTTTATGGTTTAAATTCAGCGATTTCTAATGTAGATTGGACTGACGTATTCAATGAAGGTTGTGTAGATGTAGCGGTAGCTCTATTTTATTCTAAATTAAATTCAATTATTAGTGAATATGTTTCTTTAAAAAGATTAAACTTTTATAATAATAACAGAGCAAATTATATTTATGCTATTTGGTTTACTTCGGAAATCATTCGTTGTATTGAAACTAAATATTTTCATCTTAAACGCAAATAGGCTCGAATGTAATCGTGAGATGTTTAAATACTATAGGATCAAGGTTAAAGATTTAATAGACGTTGCTTATAATCAGTATCTACAATCTATTGAACGTGATATTCACCATAATCCTTCCAAATTCTGAGCCCATATCAAGAATAAGCGTAAGAGCAGAATGCAACCACGTGTATACACATATAACGGTACAAGTGCAGCGGGTCAAGAAGCCGCTTTTGCTTTTGCGAACTATTTCAGTTCTGTATTTTTACGCGATGTCCCTCAACTAGACGTTCAAGCTGCTGAGTGTACGGCTCATTCTCATTCTTTAACTGCAACATGTGTAAAACTTGACCGAGTCACTGTTTCTGATATACCTACGCAAAGCTATTAAAAGACTCAAACCTTTTTCAGCCGTCGGTCCTGATGGCATACCAGGATTTTTAGTCAAAGACTGCCTTAGTGCAATAGAATCTTCCCTTCTATATATCTACAATTTGTGCTTGCAAAGTTGCGTATACCCCACTAAATGGAAAGAAACTAGTGTAACTCCGGTCCCTAAGAGTGGCTTTTCAGCAGACGTAACTTATCAGAGGCCTATTGCTGTGCTATGTACCTTTACAAAAGTTTTCGAAACCATCATTACTATAAGCATTACGAACCAAATTAGCCATCTTATTGATGACTCGCAACATGGATTTCGTAAAGCGCGCTCCACTATTAGTATTTGTGGACTACGTCACGACTCAGATGGACATGGGCTACCAAGTTAAATGTTTAATGTTTGCTGATGACATGAAGTTATTTCACAGAATAGGTAACATCTCAGACTGTATAGACTTCCAGCGTGATATTGATGCAGTTTTGCAATGGGTGATGACGAACAATTTGAACTTTAATGTCGCAAAATGTAAAACGGTCACCTATTCTAGGTCTCCGATACCTACCTATTACTTATACTTTGGATAAAAATGTCTTAGGGAAATTTGACACAATTCGAGATCTTGGTGTTATAATGGACAGTCAGCTTAGCTTCCGAGAGCATGTCGAGACCATTTGTAAGAAAGCAAACAAGACCCTTGGGTTTATTTGTAGATCCGCTGCTCAGTTTTGTAATTTGGGCGTCGCTGTTATGCTTTATAATGCATACGTTCGCAGTGTGCTGGAATTTGGTGCAATTATCTGGGATCCTAGAACGAAGAAGTATACTCTCATAAATAATAAATAAATAAATAAATTTATTAGAAGAAGTATACTCTCATGGTTGAAAGAGTACAGAGAAAGTTTGCTAGGTACCTTTATAAAAGATCCTTTGGTTACTACCCCATCCTTTTCCCGTCATTATGTGTAACAGGCATGGTAGACCTTGTAATTTTAGAAGTCAGGCGTAAACTCTTGCTTGCATTGCATTATTGTTTTTTACTGCGAAATAAGGTGGACAACCCCACAGTGCTAAATTCTATTGGCTACTACGTTCCGCAGAATTATGTGCGTGTTGGTCTACGTCGTCGACACGACCTGTTAGCACTACCTTCTGCTTTGCGCACGCGGCATGCTCGTAATGCGCTCACTCCTAGGACTAAAGCTCTTATTAACCGTTTCTTGCAATGTGTCCAAGACGCCGACATCCATGCAGACCCTATTAGTTTCATTTATTGGAAATTGTTTTTTTGTATAGGTAAATTGCCCAATGTGAATGTTTTGGTTCAGCTGTAAGTTCACATTGTATGCTGAATAAATAAATAAATAAATAAACTATGAAATTTGGCAAGTATTACCGTCTTATACTACAAGTATAGGGAAAAATCTCAAAACTATACATTTGTAATTAAATCATTAAAAACAGGGTATTTAAGTATGCCAAAAAAACGTATATTTCGACACTCTCAAGGGAATCAAAATTCATAGTGTATTTGCCGTTGACCTAGAACTATGGAAGGACCATGGGCACTTTTGTATGAACACTGGACCCACCACCTTCCAAAATTGTGCAACAGTGATGAAACGTAAGTCATATGAAAGCTTTGACGTGTACTTTATTTCATTCTATAGCAGCCAAGTTCGAATTTTCTTCGAGTTTTGGTACATTCAAAAATTATTGTAAATATAAATTTCAAGGAAATCATTAAGATATCATATTTTTAAATGTGGCAGATTAGCTTCCATCCTTATGAACGCTACCCTTTGCCTGTTTAGGTTTTTCAGTGTAACATAATTAAACAAAAGATTCGGCAAGTTAATTTTTTCTATAGTGAGTTGAGGCTATGGCTAATCATAATTTAATATCAAAACAAAACATTTTTTCAAAAACGCACCAAAATACCGTTTTCGCTCTGGATTTGAATTTACTTGCCATATAATAAAATAAAGTACACACTAAGAGCTTTCATATGACATTTAATTCATCACTGTTGAATAAAGCTGAAAAGTGGGTCCAAAATGACGCATGGACCTTTGGCTACTATTACCGTCTTATACTACAAGTATAGGGAAAAATCTGAAAACTATACATTTGTACTAATTAAATCATTAAAAAACAGGATCTTTATGTTGTCCGTCTGTCTGTCTGTCAAGATCCATTATCTCAGGAACGCTTAAGGGTATCGAGTTGAAATTAAAACGATATACCTACTCAGGTCTACAGTCTCTTGAAACTGTGAAAAAATCAAACTTCTAAGTTAACGTAAAAAAAAGATACGGCCGTTTATGCCGCAAAAAACGTATATTTCGGCGCTCTCAAGAGAATCAAAATTCATAGGGTATTTGCCGTTCACCTAGAACTACGAAATTTGGCAAGTGTTACCGTCTTAGACTACAAGTATAGGGAAAAATCTGGAAACTATACATTAGTAATTAAATAATTAAAAAACAGGGTCTTTAAGCCAAGGAACGGGCGGTCCAAATTTTGAATTGAGTGTCATGTGGGGTATCGTATGAAATCTTTATTGGCACAAGCTTAAACAGATTTTTAATTATTTTTATGATGATGATTTGTGACAAAGACAGGGAAAAAAAAAATTTAAAAAATGCACCTACAAAGTACAGAACCTTCGGTGGGTGAGTCCGACTCGCACTTGTCCGGTTTTTTATGAAGGTATTACACGTTTTTATGTCCACTAATTATAAAGTATTACATCTTTGGCTATTACATTATTAGGCATTATTACTACTACTGCAGATTCGATTTTGGTGGATGTGATTCATAAAATTTGATCTTATTTGCGTAGCATTAATGGGCCGTTTACACGTATTAAGTTGTCAAGTAGGTAACTAAATTTTAAGTTAATTTTAACTTAATTTTAAGTTGTCGATCGTTTACACGTGTCCAACTTATGCACTCTTTAGTGGACGATATTCTTAACCATGTAAGTATGTATATACCATAACTTATCTACTTCACTAAATACTTCACTAAATTGTTGCGTCCACACGTCAACTAAATGACAATTTAGTAGAAGCCACGCCTACCGGGGAATGCAAGCGGTGCGGGAGGGGCGGTTACTTACTCAAAAAATAGACTCGATTCTATTCTACTTGTTCATGGCTGATTTATGGCTGATTTACACGTAATAAGTAGTTTAGTAGTAAACGAAATTTTAACGAAATTTTAAGTGACTTAAATTTAAGTAGGTGTCCATACGTATTTAAGTAGTTAAGCTCTTTAGTTCACTCAAGATGGACGATCAACAACGTGATGAAGTCGTAAATTCTGTGCTTAAATAATGGCTTTGTATGGTCAGCACATTTAGGCAGTGTCAAGTAAGATATTAAAGTGAATATTTTTTTGCATAAAGTAGATGATAATGAAAATGAGTGATAAATGAACGTTTAATGGTAAATTAACCAAACCCAAAACCCTTCAGACTCAATAAAGCTGTGGGACTTTATTGAGATCTCACACGGACTTCTTGAGAGAATTTGAAAAGTGATGTTGCACAGTTTTGTTTTATTTGCCAACACTCATGCACATTCACGAACACATAACAGTTAATAATCCACCATTATTGCATATTAATATTCGACAAAACATAAATTAAAGAAAATAAAACAAAACTGCAGACATGACGCTTCACTTTCCTGCCAAGAAGTCCGAAATATAATGCATTTAACTAAATTGTGCCTGTCCAAACGTGTCAAGTGACAAGCCCCGCCCACCAACTTAACCGAAAAATAGACAGAATTCTAATTTAGCTCTTTAGTTGTTAACTAAATTTTAACTTGCAACTTGCTTCTAAATTCTGTGTTTACATGCACTTAATCACTTAAAATTTAGTTAAAATTTAGTTAACTACTAAATTACTTAATACGTGTAAATCGGGGATTTTAGTGACTGTTTACACGCAAGAATTTAGTTAAAACTAACTTAAAATTTTGTTACCTACTTGACAACTTAATACGTGTAAACGGCTCTTAACAGTAGGCCGACGAGACAGATTGTCGGTAATACGTCCATCGCAAGTGGTTGCCAGGCAGCAATGAGCCATGCCATATTGCGCCATTGTGTGAACTCCAAGTGATCGTGGGTTTCCTATTTTTCTGCACAATTTTTTTTGTCATAATTTATTATGGCATCCATTTACTTATCCTAATAATAGTTATGCACAATATTTATTAGGCATAACTTTTTAGGTAGGTACATTTTTATAGGCATAACTACTGCGTAATAAATTGTTAAACATACCATTCTAAAGCCTAAATTTGCTTACGCATAATGATATTTAAGCATAATTTTGATTGAGATAATAATTATATAGGGAAAAAGTAAGTTTTGGAAACTTTGTGTTTGCATTTAATAAAATATTTTTTGTACCTTTATAAAATAAACATGTTGCCCGCCGCACCCGAACCTACTATTACACTACGGTACCTTTTCAATTTTTATTTGATATACCTAATACCTCCTCTTATTTTTTACAGATTCAAATAGCTATCAATAAAATAAAAAATATTGCAAAGACAAACCCTGATAAAAATTTACCTTCTGTCTTGTCTAATCTACCAGACTATCTTTATGCCTAATTAATAACTATTAGACCAATAAACAATATACCTTATAACTTTATGCAAATCAGAATTAGGGCAAAAACATTAGCCTAAGCCATATTTATGCTTACTGAAATAGTATGCCAATAAACAATTATGTCAAAATATTATTATGACAAAAGCATTATGCCTAACTCGTTATGCCAAATTAAGTTAAGACAGTTACTGTAGGCCACAACAGGCCACGATCACGGGATCCCTTTTTTTCGACAATTTTTTTTGGTTGTGCATTGTAAACACATCACAGGCCATTGTGTACTGGGGCCAGAACATTCTCTGAACGTAGCTTGAACAATATAAAATTAGTGTTGGCAAAATACATCTCAGGAAAAAGGAGTGAAAGCCATGTATTAAAAAAAAGATAATAATTTAACACAGAAATTAGTGATCACCTCGGACCAAATATTTGGTCCGAGGTGATCACTGTTTTGCATCATTGAGACACTGAGCAAATAAGTTTAGATTGCATTTTAGAAATATAATAGTCCTAGTCCAACACCTTTCTTAAAACTCAAACAAATATTTTTCTTTATTCATACATAAAACATCAACATCGTACGGTCAATAATTTACAACTTTATTTCAATAGTGACATAGAACTTGGTGTATGCGGCGGTAGCTCCTTTGCCACCTTTTGTTTGAATGAAAAAAAAGTAAAAAAATCTAACAAAAAAAAAATGTTGTGTTTTGTGTTTTCAAAATCGGTACCAGCGTGGTTTTTACAGGCAATGTAAAGTTTATCTGTAAATGTCAGGACACCCAGTAAACCGCTGAAAGTTATTAAAAACTGAACAAACATGGAGCCCGATTGCTACAAAGTGGAAGTTCTTCATTACCTAAATCCCCATCTGATTTGGGTAGAAGTTTTAGATTCGAAGAGAGACGAAGAGTTTGTGTTCGAACAGATCGGTATCTACGGACTTCTGCCGTACGAAATGACCGTCAACGATGATGGAGACAGTTTAGAATGCCATCGCTGCCCCGAATGGGTTTTGGCGGCAACCGTCGCGATGAAGAAAGCTTTGTATGAAGCGAAGGAAGTTTTATTTCGTCCCACCTACATTGACAGAAGGTACTAACATCGAGTTCAAGTTTTAACTATAAATGATTAGAGTAAGTTAAGATTGCAATTAGTCCAGAATACAGACTTACTGCTGACTTCAATAAAAGGATTTATTACTTAGCACCAAAAATTTTTTATTGTAAAAACGTCTTACAATGACTTGTAAGCACTTTTTGAAAATATGATGAGATGTTGTTTTACACACACACACACACACACACACACACACACACACACATTTAAAACATTCTTTGTTGTGGAATGTAGATTTTTCAATTTATTTGTGTGTATAAATAAACATTGGCTATCTCCAATGCTCTAAAAGAAACTTTATTTTTCATTTCAGGTCCTCCATTTTTGATGACAACATTCACAAGTACGGTGAGATCATCATCAACACATTCAATGGTGAAAAGTTGGAGCTGTCAAACATATTGATTGAATCTGGCTTTGCACTGTACGATGTGTGCCTTTTCCATCAAGAACTAAGCGTTGGCAACTTAAAAACTAAGCTCAACAACGCAAAGATATGTGAAGTTATTAAATATCTTGAGAAGGACAATCGTAAGCGTAACCACAAGGACAGAGAGAGTAAAGTAAAACAGCAAACGTCTGTGTTTCAAGCTGCGCAAAATTTTGAGTCAGAGCTTACAACGCAAAACTTGGAACGGCACAATCGTCAATTGTCTGGTGCAACCATAGACAACTTAATACAAAAGAAAATGAAAGACTTCGACAGATGCAAAGACATTGACGAAGAGTCAGTAGGGAGGGCCAACCATATAAAACCATTGCCTGAGGAGAACAAGATGTCTTCTCTGTTTAAAAAGAAGATTGAATTAGTGAAGTCACAGAAAAATAAAGTAATAATGAAAGACCACAAAAGTTATAATAGCAAAGACCCTTTGCAAGTTCTGCTAGCCACAAAGCACTTTTTAGAGGCAAACGCTAAAATTAACAATGATGATACTGACTCTACATTGGGACACTCGGTGTATAAAGATATTGGTGTAACCCAAAATGTATCGGATAATATAAACGATGATGTTCAAGAAAATAAAGGTCTGGAAAACGCTATGAAACATGATACCAATGATTTTCCAATATCCTTTTCGAATGTGAAGAGCTACGATTATAACAGTATAAAAAAAGAACGAGCTGTAGAAATAAAGAGTTCAGAGAGGCTTATGAAAAGAGGTCATGGTATGTTATAATGTACTTAAATTACCTCTTATTATATTGTGATTGTACATGTAAAGTCACTTGCTTGACCACTAGTTGGGTGAAATACACCTCCGTGTTTCAGAAGCACTATAAGCTATTGGTCCCGGTTTGTTGGAAGGATAGCAGTTACTAAGTTGCATTTTTGTTTTAGTTAGCTAAAGCCCACCAACACATTTATGTCTACAAGCGGCCGCTCGCGGTTTCACCCGCGTGGTTTCCGTTCCCGTGGGAATATCAAGATAAAAAGTATCCTATGTGTTAATTCAGGTTATAAACTATCTGTATGCCGAATTTCATCCAAATCCATTCAGTATTTTTTACGTGAAAGAGTAACAAACATCCATCCATACATTCCCGTGGGAATATCGGGATAAAAAGTATCCTATGTGTTAATCCAGGTTATAAACTATCTGTATGCCGAATTTCATCCAAATCTATTTAGTAGTTTTTACGTGAAAGAGTAACAAATATCCATACATACTTACAAACTTTCGCGTTTATAATATTAGTAGGATGTTTTGGGTTTGTGATGGCAGCCCTATATTGAGCAGTATCACAAATAAGACTTTTTTCGTCCCATCTGTTATATTGTATAACTAATAGTATAACTAGATGGACTGACCCATAATAGAATACTGACCTATAGTGACCCATCTCTTCTGATGGGTGTCGTAAAAGGCGACTAATTAAATTAAATAAAATAAAGAGTAATTTATTTCGGACATGACCGATGTCGCGCAAAAGAGCGATTCACAAACGATGAGGTGGTGATTTTGGGGGACTTCAACGCCCACCATGAAACATGGTTGGGCTCCTCCAAAACTGATCACGCTGATAGAGTGATCGACACACCTGACAGAACTGGTAGATCAGCCCACCAGGATACCAGATATCGTAGGTCACGCACACTCCTTGTTGGACTTAATCCTGACGAGTCGCCCTGCAGGGTATAGAGTGTTGGTGCTTGCACCTCTAGGCTTGTCAGACCACTGCTTGGTCATTGCCACAGCACCGCATAGCGCTGGTCCACCGAAAACGGTGGAGACCAAGTGTTGTCAGTGGCACTACTCGTCGGCAGATTGGGACGGATTGCGTGTTTACTTTGCGCCCGTCTCGTGGGGCCAGAGCTGCTTTCTTGGAAAAGACCCGTCGGAGTGTACTTCTGCCATCGCTGATAAGATCTTGTTGGGTATGGAATATTATATCCCGTTCACAGATCTTGTCAGCGTTGGTAGAAAACGGCCTTGGTTCAATCGCGAATGCGCCAAACTTGTTGAATGCAAGCAGGCGGCGTATCGTGCTTAAACGAGGGCTTGCGCACTAATTGACCCTAGTACCGGCTCCTTGAAACCGGTGTACAACAAGGCCACTTGGTTTAATAAGAGGGCTCTCGCAGGAGTGGATGCACAAAGAGTGGCGAGGGTATGGCAGGAGTTGATCTCGCAGCCTACGGGTAGCCGTAGCTAATGGCGGCACGCTAAGGCCGTGCAGGCCAACTTCTGTTCTTCGTCGCTGCCTCCGTTGAAACATCCAGATGGCTCGTTAGCCTACCAGCCGCTTGAGAAGGCGAACTAGTTGGCTGACCGTTTCGCGGCTAATTCGCGCATCGACGATTGTGGCGCTGCTTCACCTATCATAGCACATTGTGGGGCCACCATGCCTGATATTCGTATAAGGCAGTGTGATGTACGTACCATGCTGCGGTCGCTCGACGTTCGTAAGGCTAGCGGGCCGAATGGTGTTCCGGCGATTGTGCTGCTCAGATGCGCGGCTGAGTTGTCGCCCGTGTTGACATGATTGTTTAGGATGTCTTACGATACCGGTATTGTGCCGGTGTCTTGGAAGGAAGCTAACATACAACCCATCCCCAAAAAAGGGGATCGTTGGGTCCAGCCGAATATCGACCCATCGCTGTAACTTCTGTGCTGTGCAAGGTGTTTAAGCAGATAATAAACTCTCAGCTCATACACTACCTAGAGGATCACTCGCTGCTCCATGATCGCCAGTATGGGTTCACAGCGATTAACGGGTGATCTTCTAGCGTACGTTACTCACGCATGGGGTAAAGCGATGGACAAGCATGGCGAATCTCTGGCAGTTAGCCTTGATGTCGCCAAAGCTTTTGATAGAGTATGGCATCGCTTCCTTCTTTCCAAGTTGCCGGCCTTCGGCGTGCCGCCCCGTTTGTGCGCCTGGGTTGCAGACTTTTTAGAAGAGCGGAGGATTCGTGTCCTTTGTGAGGATATTTCCTCCGAGTTCTACAAAGTCAATGCCGGAGTGCCGCAGGGTTCTGTGCTCTTACCTACTTTATTTCTTCTGCATATCAATGACATGTTGTCCTTGGGCAATATTCATTGTTATGCGGATGACAGTACGGTGCATGACCGGTACATAGGACATCCAGCGGCAAAGCAAGCTGATATCGAAGTAAAAAGACAAGAACTGGTTGTCAAACTGAACCTGACTCTCAATCGTGTCTCTAACTGGTGATCTGAAAACCTGGTCGAGTTTAATGCCAGAAAAACCCAGGCTTGTGCATTCTCGTCCAAGATAACTCCCTTCCTTTCTCCTCCCTCTCTTCAGAACTCTCCTCTACCTATTTCAGTGGACCTCAGCATTCTTGGCATGGACATCGGCCAGGAACTGAATCCAAAATGCTACATCGAGAGTGTTATTTTAACTGCCTCCCGTAAGTTGGGTATTCTCATAAGGTGAGGCGGTTTTTCACTCCCGAGCAGCGCTATTTGCTCTATCTTTATCTATGGGACGGCTCCGCTAAATACCTCCTCGATGCACTTGATAGACTGAAAAGGTGAGCGGCACGCATTATTGGAGATGCTGAGGTTACAGCCTCTCTTGAGGACCTCCAGCTGCATAGAGACATTGCTTCTCTCAGTGTCTTTTTCCGAAATGACTACGGAGAGTGTTCTGAAGAACTTTTTGATCTAATCCCGCCCTCTCCTTTCCTGCCTCGGACTACACGTGCTGGTCTTAGGAACCACCATCATACTGTACAGAATATCAGCACTTGTACCAAAAAAATTGGCAAGTCGTTCTTCTGTAAGACCATGCGGCTTTGGAATTCTCTGCCGGCGGCGCATGTTTTTTCCAGCTTCTATAACCCCTAGTCTTGTAAAAAAAAATAGCCCATGTTATTAAGTGTTAGTAACATTGAATTCTTATCCAATGTTAGTAAAAACAAATAATCATAAGTTCAGTAATTAAAAAATATTTCCATTAATAAATAATAACAATAAATAATTTAAAAACAAAAAAAAATACAATTAAAATTTCTTTGCAGTAATATTAAATTTATTGATATTAAAATTAATATTTGAATTAAAATACAAAATAATAACAAACAATAAAAAAATTAATAAAGTTCATTAAAAACATGTGTTTTGTGCTAATGTAAATACTAATGCCTCACTTGGTCTGCCGTAGAGTGTGGAAGTGCACTGTTGTTGGGGTCCTCATTGCCTAGTCTCTGACAAACACTGGGGATACAGTGGCGTGCCTAGGGCTTCAGATTGGGGCAAGCCACGAAACCTGAAGTTCCTAATCTTGCTACCTAGGTACAATGTTGGTGCCCATTTGTGACACTAGCCACATTTTTTACTCAAATCGTCATAGGCCGTAGCATTCCAAACGTTCTTGTCGTTGGTAAAAAAACAGGCTATTACCTTCTATTACATCTTGAATGTGATTTTTGAGAGAAACTTTTGAAAAAAGAATTACTGCGGCCAATTTAGGCGTTCTTTATCTCAGAAACAAAAATACATTAATAGTATTTACTTATTGAATAGTGTAGAATAGCTATTGGCATAGTACGTAGCGGCCTCGCTTTTTGTAAATTTCACTTAATTTTTATTTAAACTCAAAATTGCAGAGAAAGATTTTCATAAATTGCGCAAGGGCGTTTTTTTGAGCTCCTGGATTGAACTACTGTTCTAAACAAATGAAATAAAAAAAATGAAACAAAGCCAATAAAACTTCGAAAATCGCGTTAAGTTAACTGTGAATTTCTCTTATCTACGATAATATTATTGAGTAAAATTTATACCAGAATAATTGTTACTTCATGAGGAATAAAAATTTATAATGAATTTATTATCCTATTTCGATGAAAACTATAAATAGGTACAACTAAGTACAAAATTACAACAAAATGCGATGCGCCGGCCGTCCGAACTCAGCTTATTCTCGCAGAGTGGAGATTCGTAATATTAAGCATGCATTTATTATCCTATTTCGATAAAAACGATAAATACAACTGGAAAATTACTACAAAATGCGAAAATGGGCATTTTGCGCGGGAATCACAGTCGATATGTAGGCCTCTACACTTAATTTATTAATTATCACATAATTATTTGAATGGAAGAAACCAACAATCCAAAGAGTTTTTTACATAGACCTATTATAATTAATGCCCTAGATGACTTTTAATAGTTTGCGAAATACATAAATCATGTGTGATGTTCAAAGAATTTATTTACCTCTGCCTTTCGTCGATTAAGTACACATTTGTTTGCAACACATCACATGCCCAACACATCTAAGTTCGTCACAGAGACCAATAAAGCGACGAACTGAACTCGGAACACATTTTTTTTATCACAAATTACGAAAACACTTGTTACTTAAAAACAATCGTTCAAACAAAGTGAAGTGTGACAATAACAAAGAATAAAAAATGGCTGGCTGCTGCCTGTGGCTGCTGCACAGCACAATCGCGAATTAACGCTCGCCTCTGATTGGTTCGCCCGAGCTCGAGCTGTCGTCGGTCGCCTCTGATTAGTTCGCCCGCGTTTAAGTTGCACGTGATTCGGTAGAAATAAAGCCTGATTTGGAGAAGGCCTTACTTGCGAACTTCATAACGCAAGCTGGCTTTGACGAAGAGTATGAATTTCTCATAGAATCTATACATACTTACGCAGTGTTATGTTTATAGAGTAGCAATTTTGTTAAAGTTAGAAGAGAGCGGATATACTTAAAATCCGAAGCCCGGTTGCAAGCCAACTTGTGCGAGAGAGATGTAAAGCGTCGCACGATTTATAAGCAGCTTTATGCGATTTGTTTGGTGATTCTTAATATGAGAAACTTATAAAATTGATAATTTGAATGCTGATGAAAGAAAATTAACAATGGTAAAAAATATTAAGTGATTTTAATAATTGCGTTTTACCAGTAGTGATATTGAGTTTTTGTTAGGCCAAGCCGGGCTTTTCGGCTTGTATGAAGGTACCGCCACTGTGGGGATAATAGTTATGAGTGGATGTATGTATGGTGGGTTTGGGCCAATCTTATCTGCTATGATCTGCTGCTGACCCCTTCCCAAATCAAATCAAAATTCTTTTGCCCCCCTTTCGGACCCCTCCTCCCCCCATATCGTCTTACGTAAATGAGAATTCTAAGTTAATAGCTTGAGTAGTTCATTTCCGAATTATAAACATCCACTTTTTTTTATGAAAGTCCTGTATCTACCAATACTTTTAATAATTTAAATAATATTTTTCCGCCATTTGCAGTGAAGAAATCCAACAAACCAAGCCAAAAAGTACCAGAATACGATGTGGCGACTGAGAAACGCATCGCATATGGCCCGCCAGGATTGGACCAAAAATACTTGCCTCTTAAAATTGTTTCTAGAATGACAGAAACGGAAGAAATCAATCTGGTAAGCACCGATGACAGGAAAGAAGTTATTCCAAAAGACAAAGAGTTATTTGCTGACGTCGATTCTAATGTGAACTTTGAGATTGGCAACAATAATATTCTAAAAACGAAACTGTGTGAAACTACACAAGATAGTAATACAAGAAAACTTGGTGAGGTTGATGCAAATAAAATTGATGGTACAAAAGAAGATATAACATGTGATCATACAGGAAGTTCAAAAACTGTTCAAAGTCAGAACACAGCAACGAAGAGATTTGAAGTACTGCAAAAGAAATTGAAACTACATAAACAGATGACAAGAGATGAAAAAGAGATGACAAGTAAAAAGTCTGATAGCTCGGCCACTTCCCATTCTGATACGACCAACAAGGATTCCTCTACAAGTTTTGACGACGTCAAACCGAAGAGAGAAAGGATACAATCGGCAACACTGAATTGCGAATTTTTAAACTCAGACGATGACGTCACTGAAATAGTAAAGAAAATTAATGAAGACTACTGTGTGACGAGTGTAAAATTAAAAACAGAAGAGCCTAAAGACGTAATTAAAGCTGCGATTGACTATAAGAACAATGTCAACCCATTTAAGAATGTAGATGATAGCATATCTGTGTTCGTCGATAAATTAGTTAGTCCCGTACTAATGGTTCATTCGAAAATGGATAAGCGCATCGAGCCTTGTTCCAATCTGAGAGACGTCAATTTTGACAACCACATACATATAGTACTGAAAAATATGTCAATCGAGCGTCCTATGATGTTGCAAATGATCTCTTGGTCAGCAATATTGCGAGGTTTCAGTTTGTTCATGATAAGCCCTTTAGGCAGTGGTAAGACTTTAGGGTATTTGCCAGCAGTTTGTCGCCTTATTACTGATTTTAATACTCATATGGTAAATAGTAAAGGTCCTTTGTGTATTATAGTTTGCGCGACGGCGCAAGGCGTGTCTGAAGTCGAGAAACTAGCTTTAATGTTTTTAGGGGTTCAAGAGAAAGTACTTTCTTGCTATGCTGGTATGGACGAATTACATGTGACAACTTCACTGCTGAACGGTTGCGATTTGTTCATCTGCACTCCGTCTGTATTAGTGAGGTTGTTGCAACTTACCGATTTCGGAGTGGATCTTCGTCGCCTCTCTACGTTTGTGTTGGACGATTGTGAAAGATTGGCAGAAGTGTACTCCAACGAGATCAAATTTTTCCTCGTCAAAATTAAAGAGATGTACAAAAGTCGTGTAAATAAAGAACATAAGGTGCAATTTATTGTTGCCTCTCGAGTCTGGTGCGATTTCATGGAGCCGTTAGCCAAGAAAGCACCGAATTCGGTGGCTTGTATAGGCGCGTTTCAGGAATGCGTTTTGTATTCCAAAACGAATACTACAGTGAACTTTGTTAAAAAGGAGAATAAAATTACCCATTTAATAGAATTCTTGAAAGAAATTGACACAACTAAAAAGTCTGTTATTGTCTGTCGGTCGGATGATGAAGTAGAAGAGATAGGGAAGATTTTGATTAAACACAAATATATCACTTTTGTTTGCAACAGCACAATGACTGTTGAAGAGTTGTACAATTTGAGCAAATCTTGGGTGGAATACCAAGAGCCTTTACTGGGACCAATTTTAATATGTTGCGATGGTAATTTAACGCATTTGAACGTGACAGATGCACAATACTTGGTACATTATTCGTTACCAACGTTGTTCTCGTTGTTTTGTAAGAGATTTTCGGTTCTGAACAGCAATTATGCGTCAATATTCAAAAAGGAGAAGGGAGATGCAAGAATCAAAATCTTTCTTGAAGACAGCAACATGGAACAATTGCCCAAGATCTTGAACTTTATCAAGCGGTGCACGAACAACGTGCCGGAGTTCTTGGGCAAGATAAGCGAAACGATTTTGCAAGAGAAAGACGTGATAAAAGGGAGAAGTCTTGTGCCCATTTGCGACAGTCTTTTGTCGTTGGGAGAGTGCCCTGACTTTTGGAATTGCTTAGAGCGACATGGCATTTTCAACGAATATGATCAACCGAAGGAATGGATTCCTACAACTGGTGTTGTTACGTTTGAAGTACTACATTATCACACTGCAGTACGTTATTCTGCTAGGCTTTTATCAAACTCGACGAAAGGCAACGTAAAGAAATACCCCCAGTCGTATAGTATGCTGTCGCTAAAAATGGGAATGCATTTCAGTAAAGAGAGCAATAGGAAATTGCACGGAAACCCTAAAGTGAGCGATATTTGTGCCGTATCAATCAAACAGAACTTCTTTGCACGGTGTCAAGTTTTAAAGATACTGAATTATTACAATAATGGCACACCAAATACCGTCCTAATTAAACTAATAGACGAGGAAAAGTTAGAGCGAGCGAGGGATATATATCTCTTCCACTTGCCCGATGAGTTAAAGAGCATTCAGACTCACATTGTGCAAGTGAGATTGGCCAATATTCGTCCAAAAGATAATGACGTCACCTTCTCAGACCTGGCTAGAAATCAGCTGAAGGCAATCACTGATAAAGATGAGGGTTTGTATCTGAGAGGTCAAGTTATCTTGACTATTGGTAACTGTATTTTTGTCGACACTTTAGATGCTTGTCAAGAGCTGACCTCTTTGAACGAAACAGTTGTGAGATACAATTTCAAGAAAGAACTCTTGGAAAAACACGCTATAAGTAATCCGGATCACATAATAAGACTTAAGAATCTTTGCAAAGACTTGAATTGCATAGAAAAAGAGGAACTGGTATTCGAAGCGAAAACAGTTAAAAAGGTGTTGCCAACCAAACCTCAGTGGGCACATTTGGAAAGGGACGACTTATCGCAAGTCTTCTTTGCTTCTGCTGAATCTCCGAACACATTCTTTGTCCGTCTAACCAAGTTCGAACCATGTATGAAGTTACTATTGAAAGAAATTGATAAATACGTAGAGGGAAATCCTAGTCCCGTGACTGAAGTGCAAAAAGGCGATATACTTCTTGCGAAGTTTCCTGACGATTCTACTTTTGAGCGTGCTCGAGTCGACGATATTGTTGACAGCAAAACAGTGAGATGTTTCTTTGTTGATCAAGGTGATTTTGGGACTGTTCTTGTCAAAGATTTGCTACAAATACCAGAGGAGTTGTTGACTCAAATGCCGTTCCAAGCTATAGAGTGTAGCTTGATAGGCGTGAAGCCAGCTGGCGAAGATTGGACAGAGTTTGGGACCAATTGGTTCACAGATAGTTGTTTCGAAACTGACACTTGGGATTTGAAGCAACTTTTTGTCAGATATTTTACTAAGAGCAAGGCGATTTACACGAAAGGTCACAAATACAGTGTTGTCTTGATTGATACGAGCACGGAACAGGATGTTCTAATAAATCAGTTGATGATTGATCTCAATTTGGCACAAGAGAATGAGGATGAGATTCATTACTTCAACGAGTTGGATTTGAAAAAGACTGTCGCTGTGGATAGTGGGAATACGTGTGATACCGAAACTGTAAAACAAGATGATTCTAGTAATGTATCTAAATCTTTGATTCCAGCTAATAATCCAAATGACACCGAAAACATTCCATTAGATAAAATATTTTTAAAGAAACCTTTAAGATCTGTTCCTTTAGTAGATTCTGATAGTGAAAATGATGATGCAAACAAATGGGACATAATTAATGCTAAAGACCTCATATCAACCATAATTCCGAAGGTGGCCCAACAGGATGATTCTAAAACAAACACGCAAGCTGTTGTTGAACCTGTTACAAAAACAATAAAAAAAGAGAATTCTATAGTAGAACCTTCTCTAAACACTTCGAATGCTCAAAGTATTCCAAAAACATTGTCAAATTTGTTTAAAATCAAAGCAGCAAAGACTGCTTCCAATCGTAACGTTTCGAGAAGTCTGTCAACCACTTTGGACTCTGACGATCTCTCGTCAAACGAAGGCTCCCAATTAGTTGAAAAAATTGCGGAGCCACCGAAAATTTTTACCAAAAGCGATGAGAAGGAATTGCGAAAGCCCAAACTGGTTTGGAGACAAAACAAGTCTTCCCTCTCAGTGAAAATACAGTTGGTAGGCGCCGAAGACTACAACTTAGATGTAAGTGAGAGATCAATGAAGTTTTCAACCAATTTGAATGACACTAACTATGGTTTCGATTTCGAACTGTACGGTGTAGTCGACTCGAAAACTTCGAGTCATAGTAATAAAGGTCAATATATACTGGTCAAACTTACGAAGGTTATGAAGAAAAATTGGTTGACCCTCACAAGGGATGGTAGTATTAGGAAGTGGATAGTCTATGATATGGATAGCATAGATACTTCATCAGACGAAGAAGATGAAAGGATAAATCCCCTGGCAGATGTTGCGAAAAACCTTCATAATAGAGATAGAGATTCGGATAGCGACGAAGATTTGCTAGATGATATTAATTACGAATACAAACGTGATTCTGATTAACAGTACAATATTTTTATGTACTTAGATTAAACCTCCGTCTCATTAACAAACGTTGACTTACTCTACTCCAAGTATTAAGTAAGTGTCAACAAATTTCGCTATTAAAAACATGGAGTAATGAATGAGTACACTAATCCGACTCTACTTTTGAAGTAAAAGTTAAACTTCGGCGGTACCCTGTTTAGTGAAAGAGTTAGGGTGCAGTAGTGTCATTATGGCATATTGACATTTTGATTAAACCTCCGTCTCATTAATAAACGTTGACTATTACTCTACTCCAAGTATTAAGTAAGTGTTAACAAATTTCGCTATTAAAAACATGGAGTAATAAATAAGTACACTAATCCGACTCCACTTTTGAAGTAAAAGTTAAACCTCGGCGGTACCCTGTTTAGCGAAAGAGTTAGGGTGGAGTAGTGTCATTATGGCATATTGACATTTTGTAGTCGGCCATTTTTCTATTGTTGCCGTTGATGTGGGTTTGGTTAATGGGATGAAGTTGTAATGTAATATTTCATAAAAACAATCCTGTATTATAAGTATAAAACGTAACTTACAGCTCAAAAATTAAAATCAACAATTGTTTAAATTATCGATTTTACATCGGACTGTCAGGTGGTGACTGAGTGACGACTGTTCTATAGAACATACAGGTCAGCCGCTAATACTGCTATGCGATTCTCTAAAGTCTCCTCTACACGTCTACAGATGCGTCTGCGGACATTGGCAGATGCAACACAGATGAATTTCCACGAGCTGTCCACACGCCTGTAGGTCGATCAGTCTATGTTAATTCTGGGCAGACGCAACTCGCACTCGCACATTCTAGTTCCTATGGCCACCTTCCAGTTCGATCATCAGATCAGCACCATGTCATCATAATATTGCATTGTCACGCGATTTACACAAATTACAAATTAATTGAAATAGGTACTTAGTTAATTAACTACTATATTGATTTATACGTAGGTAGTATACCTACTTACAACATTTTATTCTTGTGATATTTATTTTTAGGATTCCACAGACAGTTTTCAGCTTGATATAGCTCAATAAACCTAAAAGTTTCCGATCAAACTGATGCGCCGGCAGACGTGTGGACAGACGCCGGACGTTGGCGCCGAATCCCTTTGATGCGTGCCACAAAAACCGACAACAGTCGGATGCGAGGCAGATGCATCTGCAGACGTTAAATACCTACCACAGACGCGCAAATTACCCCCTCAACACGTCGGCCGACGCATCCGCAGATGACGTCAATGAAAGAGACAGAGTCAATTCTCAGCGCTGCGGCAGCCGCTGCTACCAAGGCTTTATTTAGCACTGCTGGCCATTCGTTGTCATGACAACGCCGAATTATTAATAGCTCTAAATGTCAAAATTATGTAAATTAACGTGGAGTTCATTCAAAACTTTCTTTTTTACTATTAAGCTACAAGAGTTGCCATTAAAACACGTTAATCCATGCGTAAGGAATGACTTGTAAGTCCAAGCTTACTCCATGTTTATTAATACGATGCAAGTTTAATCTTACTACTTACTTGCTTATTCTGAATTTAACTAGTCCAAGCAAAAGTTCGGATTAAGACAGGAGTAGGCCATTTTTATTAATGAGACGGTACTGATTACGAGTTATTAATCTAAGAAGGGAAATTTCACTACAAGAGGTACGAATGGCGAAATGAGAGAATGTCTCACCAATACCTCGGTGGCGGGGTGGTCAACGCAGCCGGGTGAATTGCGAAGGACGGGGGGTTCTGTTCCCTCCTGACGTAGACATTTTTTTCAACGTTTCTTTGTCTTCGTATTTTAAATAAAGTTTTAAGGGTTGAACATAGTTTTCCGGCAACCAACCCTTGTACGGAAAACTACTAGATATTCCGAAGTTGTTTTTACCTTGTTAAGTCCTTCGATATTACTATTATCAATGGTGTTTTATTTTTACCTGTTTCTTAGAAGTTATAATTTTGTATCTTCCATTCACTAGTAGGTACATAACATTTATGGTTGACTTATTCTGCCCAAAATTTATATGAAGTTGTAGAAGACTAATGTTAGTACATTTTGAAGGTTATTCTAATGAGAGCGTTAATTATTGTGCTTCATTAGATGCAATGGCGCTCGATTGACATTCGAAACTGTGATTTTATTATAAGTGTATTTGTACAAGTAAGCGTTGTTAACTAGATATAATTTCTGATTGTGATTTTTAATCCATCGTTCGATCAAGAATTTGTATGGCTGGCGTTCTTTTCTTTTCCAGACAAAGTCGTAAAGTCTTTATTTAAATAAACTCTTCATTTTTAAAAGTACTACCTTTGATTCGTAATATTTTATTATTTGCGATAAAAAACGCTCAAAAAACCGGATTGTGGAGGACGCGGGTTTATTCCCGCTTGAGGTAGACATTTTTTTTCAATGTTTCGTGTTGTTTTTACTACCTTGAATCGTTCAAACATTTTTAAACTACTATTTCGGACGTCTTTTAGCTGTGAAAAAGAATGGGCGCAAGAAACTGCACAGCTTTATTTAGAAGTAACGACATTTTCTAAAGAATATTTGCTTGGAGCCGTGTCGCGTAGCGGCTCATTACAAGAATACTACCACCACGTCGTAAAAGGCGACTAACGGACTAATTACTGCACATAAATCCTAACATTCCATTGCCTAGTCTCTGACTAACCCTTTGGGAATAATAGTCTTGAATTGAAAAGTACCAAATGATATTCAGAAATTAGATCTTAATAAATTTAAAATCAAAATCAAAGAAAGCTTTATAAAAAAGCTTATTATAAAAATCTCAGATTACAAAGAAGACAAAACAGCTTGGATCTGAAATGCTCCAAGTACTCTAACAGTTATTTCTAATTGTCTATAATTAATTAATACTTACATTGTATTGTAGTATTGTATTGCATTATTTATTATTTTTTAAATTCATATTTTGTATTTTATGACTTGGTAAGGACTTACATATTTTTTTTGTAGATGTTGCTTCTGTGCGCTGTGGTTTCTTGCGCCCGTTCTTTGCCACAGTTAAAAATGACGTCCTGAATGGTAGGTTAAAAAGATTTGGACGATTCAAAGTACTTATTAATTGACTTTATTGAATAAATATATTTTGAGTTTGAGTTTGAATCTATATGTATATTTGCTTGTCTATGACTGTGTAGACTAGTCTTTTGCATCATCAAAGGTACCTTCGGAAGGCAACGTTGCCGACCCTGGAAACATTTTTGTTAATGACTCATCCGCTGTCACATCTTCAAAAATCGAAGTAAAAAGGTCCATATCCTTTTTCTCACTATCATGATATACATAATTGAAATTTTACAGGAATAAGTAGGTACTTTGACCACTCACTGTATCGTTATAAATTCCTATGGCGGTTAAGTGTCAAATGTCTTGTCCTTTTCAGGGAGTGTTCAGAAGTTAAAGAGTGAAAGAGAAAAAGTATGATCTAAAATGTCTCGCGTTTGTTTGTAAGTACTAATAGGAATAAACTCCATTCTTCCCAATAACCATTTATTATAATTACATTAAAGTATTTTTACAACAACTACCAAAAGCGCGTTAACTCAAATGTCAAACTTCAGCCACTAGTGCTGTGGTACGGTCACATTAGGGATGTGCTAATCGATTGATTTAATTTGAGTCTAACAGTACTTTAGTAATTCGCTGTCAATATAATTTCATGTTGTGTCATCGGTGCGGACGGACTGCTGACGCTCTCTGAAGATAAGAGGAGAACCATTCCTGTACTCTATGTGAAACTATAAGATGAGAAAGCATGAAAAATATTTTTTATTTCCTCTTAGATTGAGAATCACTTGGAAATACTATGAACTTTCGGAATAACCTAATGGGGTACTTCCGAAAAAAAACCAACTAAGACATACCTAGTGTTCTTCCCACATATTAGCAAAAAACAATTATCTTTCGTAAAAACAAACACCCATTCAAATAACTTAATATAAATCCGAGAAAACTGGGTTGGGGTAATTCCGAATTACCAGATATGGCGAAAATCACCTTGTCTGAGAAGTCTGAGATAGATAACTTACCGGAACGAGCGTGTATAGTTCAATTATTTCACATTAACAACTCACGACGACTGTTGTGGCGAGGGCAATCTTGATTGCCTACGATATTTTTCTATTAAGTATAAACATTATTCTTCTAGACTAATGTTTCAAATAGAAAAATATCGATGGAATTAGTAGAACTTTTAAATTTTCGGAATATAACAATTTTCGGGATATGCTGCACTGCACCTTATTATTATTATTGATGGAAAATATCTCTGAATTTAAATGAGTAGATGCCTTTTCAGTGTCACATAATATTGTTCATTATGATTTTGATGCTGAATAAATTTGTTTCCATTCTATTTTATACAGAACTGCAAATATTAGTCCACCTAAATGTATGAACAACTTGTATTATTTTGTTGTCGGTCCGAATAAGTAACTAAATAATAGCACTATGTTTGTTTTTGAATTTAAAGATTTTTTTAAAATTATTGTGTGACTTATCCTGGCATGCCCACCATCACCAACTCTAAATCTGACTTTATAGATAGTATGTCGATAATATGTCGAAATATGTCGCTAAATATTAAAGTTTGTCTGTTTACCGTTCAAAAGTTATAAGAGGGTCATAGATGGGCATGCCACAGGTGAGCCTTACTTAATAATTAGAAAAGTAAGTTCTAAAAGATTTTTTTTATTGTAAGAAGTATAACTTCTTAGCTTAGTATTAAGGTTAAAGTTTTCTCAGTTTTTAATATTTGTTGTAAACGTAGTTAGAAACCAAAATAATGTTGTCTGTCTGAGGTATTGGTCGATTATTGTTTTGCGTAAAATTTAATGTGCACGTCAGCAGATCTACATAACTAAAACTGTTAAATTGCTGAATTTCTCTATTGATTTTATTTCATTATACCCTAGTGACAAAGTTCAAAATGTTTTAAATAAATTTTGTAGTTGGTTGAAGTTGGTGTATTTTAATTAAAACTGCTGGCAGTAGCAAGTTGCAAATTTATTTTGAGACGACCAACACCTCGGTCTCCCTGTGACCACGGACTCTGTGAAGGGTTCGAAACGTCATGATAAAATAATATGTAAAAAATAAACGCGAGTTGATTCGTATAAGTTGTTTTAATGTAATGTGTTCTCGCATAAACTGTAGAAACTTGTGTCGTATACTCGTAGATAGTAGTAAGAGTATAACATAAATTATTGAGTCATAAGGAGATTTTTTTTAGATTAAGCAACATTTTATTGAAGATGGAAAAGATTCGACGATTCAAAGTACTTACTTATTAATTGAGTTTATTGAATAAATATATTTTGAGTTTGAAAATGACGACTCGGTGGCCGAGCGGTCAAGCGCTCGGCTTGATAGGTCCCGGGTTTAATTCCCAGGTTTGGGCAGTGTGTTTTCGGATTTTCCGATGCTGCTCCCGGGTTTGTGATCACCTACCCGCATTTGGCAAGCGTGTTGATTAAGGCGAGGTATTCCGAGCGCTTCTCTCTCGCTCTTTCAACGGCACGAATGTACGGGACGGGTATACCGGCGAGTAGGCGCGTTTTATAGGTTTTTAGCATATATATAGGAAAAAACAAGTAAAATTTAAAATATGTGCTTTTTGCATTCACTAGATAATGAAAAGTTTCTTCTATTGAAAAAAAAAAGGAATTTTTTAATATATTATCTGACTTACAGCTCTTTTAAAATGTTGACAGTGAAGTATTACCAATCATGTTTCTGTCTATAAGAGTCATTAGATAATATGTTTAACTATTATTATAAGTATATGAATTTTAGAACTGTATGTTTTATATTGGTGGCGGTACAATCAATCGAAATTTTAAAAAACGGAAAAAGAGCTCCTTTAGCCAATACCCATCAATTGTAGCGGTGACTTGATTTCAACGATGGAGGCCTTTGCCCAGCAGTGGGACAGCCCTATCTGTACATCACTAATTGTATTTCTACTGGCACCTCGAGACCAACCGTTAGGTTATGCAAGAAGTGCCAGAAGTCCATCTGCGTTAGGGCTTGACGCCAAATCAGTGCCCGCCGAAGCGCACTCATCTTTCGGTACTCATAAGACTAGTGTCTTGGGAGAGTTTCCCCGTGAACACGTTTAGTTCACTGCCTATTTTCCAGATAGGTAACCGGAGCTGTCAAGCTCGCTAACTTCTCGTTGCACGAAGGGCACAACTTGCAGTTGCCTCTGCTTCGGTCGTCAACTCTAAAGTCGACTACCAAGTGTCCACCTTGGTCGCAGGGTAGTAAGCACACTCACATCTCGGAACCCATCCGGGAGCCTAGCCAGTTCCCACGTCCTACGCGGCTGGCTGGACCGGAGGCTACGGCATCTAGGGGGCCGCCTCTACTAATTTTCCAGACTAGTATACCGGAGATGTCGACACCAATGTCCAATGAGAACCACCGGACAAAGCTGCCAACTTAAAGGGAAACTCACGTTCCCCAGGACTTTTCTGGCCCCACAGAGACCGCTACTAAGCCCCGCTCGCTGTGCACGAGTTTGGAAGCCCTGGCACACAATATCAGGATAAACGAACATTCCCAAGCTCTACAGCTAACTACAAGCCACTACGAGTCCAACCCACGTCCGGAATCCCGCCGGAGGCGCTGCTTAAGGCACAACCAGCGGGGGGCATGAACCGGAACCCCGTAGTACCCCTGAGAAACACAGCCAGACTCGCAGTTCCAGCTGCGATACCATATCTATAGGGGTCAGTAGATAGGGAGTAAAGCTGTGGGATAGTATTTTTTTAGAAAATGAATAAATTTTCACGACCAGGATTTGAATCTACACCTTTCTGTCATGGCCACTCGTCGCTCGATTGATAGAAAGCAATGATATTATAAGAAAAAAGGTAAGTTATGTCAGTGCTACTGTGATGTCAATAATGGACCAAAGCTCGTACGAAAGTGTGAGCAAAATAGCATGACTACTAGGTAGCTATAGCGTAAACGAGACAGATAATGTTGGTGGCCTAAGGTTAGCCCATTAGCATAGTTTTCTGTTGCCAGTTTTTGACACATGTAACGCTTCTATCTCTTTTTATTGTAACATCCTTCGATCAACAATACAACTAGATGTCAGGTCGGCGATAAAAATGTGTCTCGGTAAATAAGAGCGCACTTGAGAAGTGAGCTCTTATTTACTCGCAAGGCAATAAAACGAAAAAGTACTTTATTTGTTTCCCCTTAAGGTTGATTGCACCACTGAATGTAATTGACGTCTTTTAATTTTTAAGTGACAGGAGTAATTTATTGCTTCGAAAAAGTATTTATTCACGTGGACAGAATTTAGCTTTGATTTTGTACGTGACGCGTTATCTAGTTGGTATTGTTGGGTAACATCATTGATAGAAAGTGTATTTGAACGTACATTCACGAGCAAAAATATGTAAACAATTGTAACTCTTAATACCTACAATGGAATAAGAGTCCAAGTGTATCCATATTGGTGCTCGTGACTGTACGTAATACGCTCCGAAGGGCATGGTAAGCCGTTGGTTCCAGTTGTCGTATGATGGCATTCGTTAAATCCCATGGAGTCAGTGTCTAAGCACTCAGATCGATATCCCGAAGACCTGGGTTCCATTCCTAGGTGGGGTAAAATGTTCTGTGATTCGCATAGCCCGAGTTTGTAGTCACAAACCTGCATTCGCCAAGCTAGGTAAAATACCAATGATATTATATAAACAATAGAAGCAGGTATGTTATAAACGCGCGCGAAGTGAAGCCTCAAATACGTCCCAATTGGGACGTCTTGTATGTAAGTCTAAGCACAAGAAACATTTGAAGTGTAATCATTAAAATTATAGCTATCTCTTTCATTTGCGTGCTATTTCGTATCTTTTGTTTTACTTATCAGTGAAACTTGTCAATGTGAGGAGCTAGAAACACATTTAAAAAGCAAATTACTATGAACGTAACATATCTATAGTTTATAATATCATTGGCCAATACTGATAAATTTTAATTTTTTTCCCCATATGTTTTCCGAAGGCCCTTCGAGGATAATAGTCGTAATTACATTTATTATATGTGAAGGGTTAGTCAGGGACTTGGCGATGAGAACCGCAAAAGCAATCCTCTACCATAGTCCACTTTTCACCAAATAGCAACTGCACATGTGCTCAGCGTGAAAGGTGAGCCCATCGCTCTAAGTTGTTAGATGTATGTGCAGACTTTAGTCCGTTAGTCGCCTTTTACGACACCCAAGGGAAGAGGGGGGGTGGTAGTCTTCTTTCACCGCTACGCGACACGGTTAACTAAGTACAATTAAATAAGTTGGTTAAAAAATACTAAGTCTTTTTAAGTCATTTATTTATAATACAAGAAATGACACAATTTTAATTAACATACAACATCAAAAACAATAATTTAACACAATTTGATTTAACAACATAATAATATAATATTAGTAACATTTTAGCAACATTTTACTTAGATATTGGATAAAATTACCAATATCTAAGGTATTATATTGATTACATGAGAGTAATTACGCTACATTGACATTTAAACATTGAGACATTAATTAAACAACATATAACATGTATTCATATGTGCATTATATAGATAAGAGTTTATAGATTAACAAATCTTACAATTTATTGTGAAGTTTGTTTGTAAACATGTTTTTATACGACAATTCAGGCCTTTCAAACATATCAAACTTGGATTTAATCAATTAGCACAGTTATCAAATCGGATGCAAACTTTAATCCATATATATACTTATAACACCCCATTATAATAACCCCAAATTGATATACAGTTATTATTTCCATAGATCGGAATAAGTAGAGTTTTTTCAAGTACTTTTGCAACGTTCGCTTAGCGTGGATATGCCCAGACAGACGTGCTGCTGGTATCCGGAAAAATGAAATAAAATAAAACATTTTATAGGACAAATCTTTACAAATTTATTGTGAAATAACTTATCACTTTTTATTCAAATATTTAACATAAGTTTTCTGTAAATAAATTTACTTACTTTTTATTTTGGTTCGGCCTAGCGTACGTACTCACACACGCATGCACGCTAACGCACACGCAAAGACAAACAATTACCGTGTTATTACAAAAGATTTTTAAACACAGTTTAACTAAACACCTGTTCAAATGTGATGCTGTCTCAGTCAAACACTATTGTCAAAAAAGCGACAGCATCACATTTAAACATGTGTTTAGTTAAACAGTGTTTAAAAATGTTTTGTAATAAGTAACACAGTTAATGTTTTAATTAACATTCAATATTTTGAGAAATTCTTCTATTATTTTAATACAAACAATTTAACACTAGGCGGTAACAATAGGACAATAAATGACTGAATAATCGAAACTGAAACAAAAAAAAGTGTGTCAGAATCTTAGCAAAGCTGTGGCCTTTGTTTACCCCTCCGGGAAATAGACGAGATTTAATTATGCATGTAATACAGTCAGCATCAAAAGTAACTGAACAAAAACAAGGTGGCAAAAGTAATAGTCACGTGTAAGTGTCTTTACATACTCATCATTTAACGTTTCAGAATTATATGACATTTTTTGTGTTCATAAGTATAACTTCTCTGTAATTAGCTATAGTGACGGTCATGTACTTTTGACTCAACAGCTATGTCAGACAATTCTGGTCACTTCAACCGTAACAATCATTTCAAAATTTCATATGCTAAGCTACTTCTGATGCTGACTGTACGTACTCAATAGTTATGTTGTGAGTCAGCAAGCATGAGTGTGATGTTTATATGCTGATGATGATGTCTCTTTAAGTGTCTGTAATGTGAACTATTGTGTCTCCATAGACCATTGATATAATATAACTTCCGCTGTGGGTCTTCTGTTTCCTATCCTCCTACATTACTAGGGTGGAATAGTATTTTATAAAGCTGATCTTGCTGACGATTGACGATATATCTATAAGCGCCTGCTGAAATAGGTCATAGACTCTTATGTTATTGCTGAAATGTGTCTGTGTTCTAACGTTCCTGATGATATATCTTTAAGCATCTTCTGAAATTGTTGTCCTTTAGCGTCCTCTTTCCTCTTCTATGCATAAAATGATGATGGTTACGTCTTATGTGCCTCTTATAACGACTTCTATAGTGCCTACGTTTTTCTGTAGCGTCTTCTGTGCCTCCTGCCATCCTCCTACACGTTGAACTGTGTCTCAGCATCATGAACGAGACGTTTATAGGTTATGTCTCTAAGTATCTACTGAAATGTGTCAGCATTGGTGTATGTAGCTTTATTCATAGCGTCTTCTGTATTTCTTACCTCCTACATTAATATGGTAGAAAAGAATGTTTGGAAGCTGAATCCTGATGACAACATGTCTTTATATCTTTAAGTGTCTGCTGAAATTGATGTCTATCACGTCCTTCTGTGGGGTCTTCTATCTTATTTATCTTTTAGTGTGTTTGTTAATAAATATATTTTCTACTTGTTGTTTCTTCTTGTACAGCGTCTCCTATAGCCTACCTCCTACACGTTGAACCGTGTCTCGGAGCCGTCCGCCAGCATGAGCGTAACACTCCTGGCGTTGACCCACACGAGCCTCGCGAGCCGCGCGGGGTTGAGCCGCGCCACGTCGGCCATGGGCGCGGTGCTGTAGCATTTCACGCAGCGGGTCTGCGCCGCGCCCAGACCGAACATACCTGAGGGACAAAGTTATAATTTTTTTACTAGCGGCCCTCCCGCGACTTCCGCTGCGTGAACACGCTGTGTCACGTGACAAATTGAAAAAAAAAATTATATCACACGAACTTAGTCTTAGTTATTTTGAACACAACAAGATAAGAATTGGCTATTTGACAGTTGTAACAATAAAATATGAAATATGTCGGATATGGAAGTTTATAATTTTACAATAATTATCTAATAGTTTTTTTAATAAACACGGGCGGTCATGAATGAGCTGCGTGTGACGTCACATTTCACAAAATAAACCAAAACTATCTGTCAGGTTTCAAGATAAAATTTGTTTGTTTATTGAAGTGTGACGTCACAGGGCAAAATGTCACGTGACCAACCGTTTTCGCGCGAAATATGAAATTAAAAGAATTTTTTTTTCTATTAAATAAAGCTTTTTCGAGAAAGAAAAATATTGTAAGAGGTATAAAATAAGCGATTGTAATTTTTAAAACACTTTTCCAAGAACTGTCAAGTAGCCCATTAGCCAAATAGGTGCAGCCATTCTAAAGTGATACGCGTACGAACATTTCGGCAATTGATTTTTATTAAATAGATATGAAACCCGACAAAAGACCCCACTCCACCTGATGTTAAGTGGAAGTCAAGACCAGGCGCGAAGACAACTGGTGCAGCGTTAGAGACGTCGCATAAGTCACTCTCACCCTGCCGGCCTACAAAGTGCGAGAAGAAGCAGATTTACCAGCGGTGCTCTGCCAGAACTACAGACTGTTATCATCAGTGACATATGACACTAAGTACCGTCCGTCCGGGCTGAACGCGCCTGTCGTGCGCCGCTAGCGATTGGCAGGTAACTTACACTACAGGCCAACATACACAGGATTGACAACAAGAAGACTCACTCGCGATGCTCTGCTCGTAACTAGGTAAAGTCTGAAGGAGACCTACATCCACAAAATTTAGAAAGGCTAGGAAGAAAAAAAAGAAGGAGAAGAGGAATTAAAAAAGAAGAAAATGACTTACCAGCGGTGCTCTGCCAGAACGACAGCCTGTTATCAGCAGTGGTATACGACACTAAGTAGGTACCGTCTAAGTTAGCTAAAGACTGGCGCGTAGGCCTATATACACAGAATTGAGGATGGCTGATAAGAAGAAGAAGAAGAAGAAGAAGAAAAAGATTAAACCACGGTGTTCTGCTCGTAACTGGGTAAAGTCTAAAGGAGGCCTACATCCATAATATTGAGGAAGGTTTTAAAGAAGAATAAAAAGAAGAAGACTTACCAGCGGTGCTCTGCCAGAACGACAGCCTGTTATCCGCAGTGGTATACGACACTGAGTAGGTACCGTCTAAGTTAGCTAAAGACTGGCGCGTAGGCCTATATACACAGAATTGAGGATGGCTGATAAGAAGAAGAAGAAGAAGAAGAAGACTAAACCACGGTGTTCTGCTCGTAACTGGGTAAAGTCTAAAGGAGGCCTACATCCATAATATTGAGGAAGGTTTTAAAGAAGAATAAAAAAAAGAAGACTTACCAGCGGTGCTCTGCCAGAACGACAGCCTGTTATCCGCAGTGGTATACGACACTGAGTAGGTACCGTCTAAGTTAGCTAAAGACTGGCGCGTAGGCCTATATACACAGAATTGAGGATGGCTGATAAGAAGAAGAAGAAGAAGAAGAAGACTAAACCACGGTGTTCTGCTCGTAACTGGGTAAAGTCTAAAGGAGGCCTACATCCATAATATTGAGGAAGGTTTTAAAGAAGAATAAAAAGAATAAGACTTACCAGCGGTGCTCTGCCAGAACGACAGCCTGTTATCAGCAGTGGTATACGACACTGAGTAGGTACCGTCTAAGTTAGCTAAAGACTGGCGCGTAGGCCTATATACACAGAATTGAGGAAAGCTGTGAAGATGAAGAAGACGAAGAAGAAGAAGAAGAAGACTCACCCACGGTGCTCTGCTCGTAATTGGGTAAAGTCTAAAGGAGGCCTACATCCATAAGATTGAGAAAGGTTTTGAAGAAGAATAAAAAGAAGAAGACTTACCAGCAGTGCTCTGCCAGAACGACAGCCAGTTATCAGCAGTGGCATACGACACCAGATAACGTCCGTCGGGGCTGAACGCGCACGCGGTGACGAACCCGGCGTGCGCCGCTAAAGACTGACGCGTAGCCTATATACACAGGATTGAGGAAACTAAGAAGAAGATTAAGATGAAGAAGACGAAGAATAAGAAGACTCACCCACTATGCTCTGCTCGTAACTGGGTAAAGTCTGAAGGAGGCCTACATCCATAATATTGAGGAAGGTTTTAAAGAAGAATAAAAAGAAGAAGACTTACCAGCGGTGCTCTGCCAGAACGACAGCCTGTTATCAGCAGTGGCATACGACACCAGATATCTTCCGTCGGGGCTGAACGCGCACGCGGTGACGGGCCCGGCGTGCGCCGCCAAAGACGGGCGTGTAGGCCCATATACACAGGATTGAGGAAGGTTGAGAAGAAGAAGAAAAAGAAGACTCACCCACTATGCTCTGCTCGTAACTGGGTAAAGTCTGAAGGAGGCCTATATCCACCAAATTAGGAAAGACTTGGAAGAAGGAGAAGAAAAAGAAGGAGACTTACCAGCAATGCTCTGCCAGAACGACAGTCTATTAAAAGCATACGACACTAAGTACCGTCCGTCGGGGCTGAACGCTCACGCTGTGACGAACCCGGCGTGCGCCGCTAAAGACTGGCGCGTAGGCCTATATACACAGGATTGAAAAAACTGAGAGGAAGAAGAAGAAGAAGACGAAGAAAAAGAAGACCCACCTGCGATGCTCTACTCGTAACTGGGTAAAGTCTGAAGAGGCCTACATACACAAAATCGAGAAAAACTTGGAAGAAAAAGAAGAAAAAAATAATTTTAATGTGAATATTCATTCGTATAGTAGGAAGAAGGATGAAATAATATGGAAGGGACGCGTGCCTTTCACTTTTTATGTCTGTCTCTCTCGCTCTTAGGCGGGCTAACCATGCCCGAGTGGAAGGGACGCGTGCCTCTCACTCGCTCTCATTGTGAGCGCATAACGTGAGCGGAGCGTAACGCAGTTTCTTGAAGTGTCACCCGGCAAACCAATTTATAAGACGTTGTCACGTCAAAAGGAGAAAACTTACCAGCGGTGCTCTGCCAAAACGACAGCCTGTTATCAGCAGTGGCATACGACACCAGATACCGGCCGTCGGGGCTGAACGCGCACGCGGTGACGGGCCCGGCGTGCGCCGCCAAAGACTGGCAGCGACCAGCGCGGAGCTCATACATGGCGAGTTGGCCCGTGTGACTGCCCACTGGTAGAGGGAACAAATCATCATCATCATCACTGTCATAATCATCACCGTGTCGCGTGGCGGTGAAAGAATACTACCACGCCCTATCTTCCCTTGGGTGTCGTAAAAGGCGATTAACGGACTAGACTGCACATATTTCCAACAGTATAGAGCGCCTACGCCGCTCTCATCAAGTGCAGTCGCTGTTTGGTGAAAAGTGGACTATGGTAGATGACTGCTTTTGCTGTCCTCTTGCCTAGTCTCCGACTAACCCTTCGGGGACGATAGTCGTGATCATAGGCATGTATAATCATCATCTTCAAACTATTACTTATAGGGTAAAAACTTCGAAAAGTACACACTACTCAAAGACAACGATTCTTTTTTTTAACGTTTCGTTATACTTGAGTTTATTTGGGCGTTTTTAACGCAAATACCCAAATATTATATTACGAGTGCACACTACTAATAGAAATAAAATCAATTTGTCACAATAACCATATAATTTCTAATTACAATATTCACAATAACCATTATGTATTATAATTAGGGAATGCAATCTCGAGTCGAGATCGCAAATTCGAGATTTCGAGTAGTTTACAAAAAAATCTTGTTTAATTCGTTTAAAAAGCGTTGAAAATTGCTTGGTAGTAATTATGAGGTTAATAAAACACAAAAGTATATCTAACTTACTTACTAGGTTGTCATTTAATAATTACCCGTATTATTTGGAAATCAAACAATTTCAAACAACTGGTCAAACAACTGAGTGCTGTCTGATAAACGGCATCTAATTCAGTCGCTATGTAAGTACCCAGCAGCTGAAAATGCCCTCTCTGACTCGACAGTGGTTGGCACCAGCGTCAGTAAGCTATTATAAAGCGAACTGTAAAAACCTCTTGTTCCCCCACACTCATACAAATCCATAACTTTCTTTATCAGTGGAATATCTGAACTAGTAGAATCACGCGAAAAAGGGCTTTTCCTCTTGAAGAGTAATCTTAATTTTTGCAGCAGCACGTAAATTTAAATTCTTTGCGTGAATAGCGTCGCTGTCGCTGACTACCGCTGTCCAATCTCGTCAATCTCAAACGAGATCTCGTCATATTATGCTTCGGGATTGATCTCGAAAAACGACACGAGATCTCGCGGGATCGGGATCCCACGAGATCGGGATTGCATTCCCTAATAATAATTACAATAAAGTGCTGTGATAGTAGCGGCTCAATAATAGAATACTACCGCCCCATCTCTCCCCTCTCCCAGTAGTGTCATAAAAGACGACTAACGGACTTAATACTGCACGCACATCGAATAGCACATAACTCACCACCTCATCACCTGCTAAGCGGAGCACATGTGCCGTTGTAATTTGTAAACTCAATAAATAATTAAAAATTAAATAAATTATGTTGTAGACACGGACCTGAAAAAACTTCGAATAACAATACCAACTAGATAACGCGTCACGCACAAAATCAAAGCTAAATTCTGTCCACGTGAATAAATACTTTTTCAAAGCAATAAATTACTCCTGTCGCTTAAAAAAGAAAAGACGTCAAAAACATTTAGTGGTGAAATCAACCTTATGGGGCAACAAATAAAGTACTTTTTACTGTTATGCCTTGCGAGAAAATAAACGCCCACTTCTCAAGTGCGCGTTTATTTAACGAGACACATTTTTAGCGCCGACCCGACATCTAGTTGTATTGTTGATCGAAGTGAAAAAAAGACGGACGTAATACATTAAAAAAATATGTGATGCATGCAAGGTCCTACAATTTCGTTTGTTGTACATGACGCTACACTCACACAAACACCAGGTCCGACAACCCGCCGCCATTTTACCCCGCGTGACAGCGCGCAATAACGCACACACCTTAAACGGGCGGCCATTAAGCATGCTTCACTTAGGATATAAACGAGGTCACGCCCGTCTTTTTTTCAGGTCCGTGGTTGTAGACAGGTATACATGTTTAAACAATACAGACCTGCAATCCTCCTAGTTGCAGGGCAGTGCGACACCTGGTTGTATCTGCATATGGCCGGGAACACCTCGTTGAGGCCCTTGCTCTTCAGGTGCGATTGGTCCACGCAGTGTAGGATGATGTCCATCACCTGAAAGCAAAAGAGATATTGTATCTGCTAAAAGGATCTTTTGATCGCCACTGTCGGCTATATTCGACCACCGATAGCGTGGCATGTACGCCAATGACGGCAAGATCGACAATACTTATGGTATACATACATATAATCAAGACTATTATCCCCATAGGGTAAGTCAGAGACTAGGCAATAAGGACCGAAAAAGCAGTCCTCTACCATAACCCACTTTTCAATAAATAACGAGTGCACATGTGCTCAGCGTGTCAGGTGGTGAGCCCATCGTCGCCCTATGCTGTTGGAATGTGCAGTCTTTAGTCCGTTAGTCGCCTTTTACGACGCCCAAGGGAAGAGAGGGGGTGGTAGTATTCTTTCACCGCTACGCGACGCGGTTAGAAGTTTACGTAAGTATGTAGAACTATTTAAGGTACCGACTTAATTAATATTTTTTTATCGGTAGTTTTAAACTTATGCAGGCCTATCGTACATATTTATGTATTACGTTTTTTGTAGTAACAAAGATTTTATTAAAACAGTTTATCTATACTAATATTATAAAGAGGAAAGATTGGTTTGTTTGTTTGTTTGTTTGTTTGTTTGAATTGAATAGGCTCCGAAACTACTAGGCCGATTTAGAAAATTCTTTGACCATTAGAAAGCTACATTCTTCCCAAGTGACATAGGCTTTCTTTTATCCCGATATTCCCACGGGAACGGGTACCACGCGGGTAAAACTGCGAGGACCCGCGAGTATTTCTATAAATAAAATTATTATCATTATTAAGTTACCTCGACCAGCAGCTCTGCGACTTCGTTGTGCATCCTGTCGATGAGCAGCTCGATGCCGCGCAGCACCTCGGCCCTGCCGCGCTGCAGCGCGTGGTGCGCGGGCGCGGGCGGCCCGCCCTGCTGCGCCGCGGCACAGCGGGCCACCTCGCGCGCCATTGTGGTTATGAAGGCCGCGGGTCTTGGGGAAAAACACCATGTATTTATCTATCCGGCTCGAAGGACCAGTTACATGTATAGTTCTGTAGAACTAGGTGTACCTAAGTATATATATAAAGGAGATGGTAAATGCAAAGTCACTGGTTATGGTTTTTTTATAGCAGGAGGAGGCAAACGAGCAAGCGGGTCACCTGATGGAAAGTAATCACCGACGCCTATAGACACACGCAAAACCAGAGGAATCGCAGACGCGTTGCCGGCCTTTAAGGAAGGAATAGGCTCGTTTCTTGAAGATCCCTAAGTCGTAACGGTCCGGAAATACCGCCGCCGAGTATTTAGTGTATAATTAACTTTAGTAAAACACTAAAGTTTTTTACTAAAGTTAATTATACACGGAACTAATATTAATAACAACGGTATAGTTTATAAGTAAGTAAGATCTAATGGTATGGTGAAATTGTACATATGCACTCGAATGGTAACTATACTGAGTATGCACGCGATTGGTATGATAGTCGATGCTCTACTGCTGCAAAGGTGAAAAAACTATAACTAAGTTAATCGCCGCGCAGTGCTTAAAAATGCTTACGGCGCTAAATGCCCGCGGCGCGGTCAATGTACGTAACTTGTACAGTCCATAAGTGAACTAATAAGTATATCATCATCAGCCTACTGAGAAAAACCCCACTGCTGGGCTGCTTGTTCTTCTAACTTAATAGGATGCCCCAGTTGCGGGATTTAAGTCGAATCATTCAACGTGCTGATGAAATTGCGCAAATCTTGAAATTATTTTGTTCAAAATCAAGAGTAGAATCGATTGCAACAATAAAAATACGGGTCAGATTTTATCAAAAATTTTTTTTCTAGTACGATCGGTTACGATGCCGTAATTTGACGGCATCCTAGTACGAAGCGTATAGAGTGCCACAAGCGGCATTTTATCTCAATCGGTTCGGGAACCGTAACATATTTTTTATTTGTCATAATGTTCAGACGACTTATTATTCAAAAGATATTTTTGTATGGAGTTAGATTTCTGTTGTATAATAAAAAAAAATAACCTCGATATTCTAGCCAATCGCTACGCTGCGCTTTGCGATTGTCTTAAATTTCTAACCTATCACGTGACCTACAGGTGTAGGGCAGCTAGTATTTCTGTTGTCTAACAAAAACTTTACGGCAGCTTAGGCGGCATCACTATTATACCGCAAAACTTAAGGTTCCCTAACCGATGGAGATACAGTGCCGCTTGCGGCACTCTATACACTTCCTAAATGTAAATACCTTGACTTAACTCTATCGTCTTATTGACAACGTTTTGCACTTGTTGCTTGCTTCTCTACCCGGCGCAAATTCATTCGCATATCTCTAATGACTCGTGAGCGTCAAGTTAGCAGCCTCACCACGGAATTACATGGTTTTGACTACGTCAAAAAATTGTGTATAAATAGTGATAAATAGCATAATATAAATAGTGATACTATGGTTCAAAAGATATACGAGTATCTTGAGGAGGCTGCTACCTTGACGTCAAGCTAGCAGGAACCTTAAGAAATACAGTTCGTATCAATGTGATTTATATGTCAGTCACGAACACCAGTAAACACTTTGACCCTTATCCCATTGTATTAAGAGTTAAAATTGTTTACATATTTATGCTCGTTACTACGTTCGCCGAGGTATTCCCCTTCCAACTATCCCATTCACTCTCACCTCATGCACCTTTTTCGTAATTCGTTTTTGATACATCCTCTCTACATGACCAAACCTAAGATAAGATAAGATAACTCCTCACCTGGCAGTGGCGATGAGCGTGAGCGCATGACGTGCGGTGCGGCACGAGTCGGCTTGAGGAGTCAAAGGCAGCCCGTACGTCATGGACGGCACCAGCTTGTCGGCGTCGGAACACATCTCCAGGAGACCTGGTGTTAACAAACTTAAATTACTTCCTCCTCGCGTCGTGCTCCTCATTATTGAGGGTCGTGACTCCCCCGCAGAATCACCCTCTCTCTGATTATTGCTTTCAAGCGGCTTCGCCTTTGGCCTCGTGAAGAGCTTTGTGAAAGCTGGCGCCCAGACAAGATCGGATTTGGTCAGCCCATCTCATGGGGCTGCGTCCTCTTGGTCGTTTGCCGTCCACCTTGCCTGTCACGCGTGGACAACCTGGCTTTTACATTTAGCTCCCGCAGAATGGACGCATTGGTGCGGAAGGCAGTCCAAGGGATTTGCAACATCTTCCTCCAACACCACATCTCAAAGGCGTCGATGCGGCTTCTATCTAAATTACTTAGTCGAACTATTAGATTATTAGTGTAATTAGTGTAGCGACGAAGAAGAATGCCTTAAGTTTCTTTCACCCTAGTACCAGGAGATCATCATCATCATGAAGCAGTACGTCGCTAACATCTAAATAGGGCTTCCACACGAATAGAAGCGACTATCTTTATAGAGCCGCTGGCAGTGAATAGATGCGAAGAAGCAGAACCGGGCTCAATAGCACTTTTTGAGCAGTTTATGATGATGATGAAGACGACTTAACGCAGCAATGCGGCTAACCATAGTAAGCCGCATTGCTAACTCAAGTCGTAACTTGAGATACTTTCATCACAGTACAGTCACCAGCATTAAGATGTGACTATCGACGGCCTGCAAAAATATCTGATCATTGGTGGAAGGCACATATATATGACGATCTAACACGGTATAAGTATGTGACGATTTGTGGCCGGTATAAATATAGTTTTTCTGTAACGACATAACTATCTGACACGGGGCCGCTTAAAAATATATGATATTGCACAAAATCAAAATTATGTAACCTACCACTAGCATAAATATTTATTCACTGTAAACGTATAACCATCGGATCACAGATGGACCGCATAATTATCTAGCACGATACAAAATCAAAAATATATAATCAATCAGCAAATATGAACTTTATCTAGTTGTCTTACGAATTTATTTTCAATACATCGACCTGACGTTTCATGAAAAGAGTGCAGACTTGTCAGTGCATATGTCTGTCTCACGTTTCAGCCTATCGCAAGTTTGACAGATTCCACGCTATTAAATAAAATTGCTAACTGGAACCAGGTACGTTGCGTTTGTAGGCCTATTCAACGACATAAAACGGCGACGTGCAATATGAAACGGTAGGTAGGTATGAATTTAATTTTATTTGGAATTTCCTCAATAACTATCGTAAAATGAAAAAATAATATTCAATAAACTTAAAATTGACGTATTTGAACTTAAATTAATATTTAGTATAGCCTCCCTCGGCACTTATCACATCGCTTAGTTAGTCGATCTCGCATAGACATAACCATATTGTGGCAATGATTCAATCCCCGAATGGAGTACAAGATGTCATAACAATGCTGGGAATGATGTGGCTTTTGTTCTGGCTTGATTAGAGTCTCAGTGCTGTGTCATTAAGCCCCACAGGTTTTATATTGGATTCAAGTCGTCAAGTAACTGAATCCTTTCTTTTTGGTCAAACCAGTAAAGGACGATATGACTGAGCTGTGAATAGAAGAATTGTCCTGCACCACATATTATACAGGATAATATCTGGGTACGTAATTCGCAATGAGAGCAGCAGCACATCATTGAGAATTTCTATAAAGTCTCTGCTGTTTAATCGACCAGCAACTTGGCACATCTCTCCCGGCCCTGCAGATGAGATCCAGCCCCATACTACGCAAGAAATACGGCCTGATCTTCTGTTCTCAATGCCGTTGTTTTCATTGTAGCAGGTATTATTTATTTCCAATAATGACGCCGAACCGTCCATACTTGATTGAAATACTTTTTCGTCGACAAAAGCGACGTTTGCATGCATTTTTGGTAAAAGAAATAGTTTAAGAGGCCTATTACATCTCGACTGTAATTTTTGCGTAAAATGGCCAATTTTGGCGTTATGGATCTCAAAAACAAAAGTACATTAATAATTATGACTTATTGAATAGTGTAGAATAGCTATTGGAATAGTGCGTAGCGGCCTCGTTTTTTGTAAATTTTGCTTAACTTGTTAATTAAACCCAAAATTGCAGAGAAAGATTTTCATAAAGTGCGCGAAGGCACTTTTTTGAGCTCATCGATTGAACTACTGTTCTAAACAAGTGAAATAAAAAAATTATAATGTTATCTCTTAGATTAATGATTGGTCTCGCTGCGCTCGACTAGATACCTCCGTCGTACTTGTCAAATGCGGCAACAAATACTACGCCAAAATCGGCGTACCCGAGCCAGTCACACTGACAGCTGTGGGTGACGTGTACGTCCCGAATGTTTTATTCAATTTTGGGCTTAATTCAAACTAAAATGCCAGTTTGCGTAGTAAAACTGTGTAAAAATAATACTTCTAAAAATAAGAAGGACACTGGGATCACATACCATCAGTAAGTATCGTATAATTTCGAAATTTCATCATAAAATAATATGATCAATAAACGCCATTCAGTGTTACCGCTTATACAAGAATAAAGTCCCCGTGGTTGAGATTTTTATTATGTGAATTTATTGTTATTGTTTTTATTTTAAAGGTAATCTATTTCATTAGTCTTACAAAGTTACTATATATTTAACCTAGTTCTATGTTATTTCATGTTTACTTATATTTGTGATCTATAATAAGGTGTAAAAATGTTAGCTGACACTATATCAAGGGGATTCTACCGATGAAACTGAACAACTTTCCATAAGGAACATGGGTCTAAAATTTATTATTTTTCCCTATACAAAATGCGCAAACAGCTGATTGACTCAAGTATGGAAAAGTTATTTTTTTTCATTTTGACCTATGTTCCTGAAATGTAAACTTTTCGTGTCTGTACTTATATTGAAAATATTTGCGAAAAACATAATCTAGGGGATGAAGGATACCTACGTGAACATTAGAATCATTTTTGGAATTTTTGTCTGTCTGTTTGTTTGACGCGCATCACACTAAAACCGCTGGACGGATTTTAATGAAACTGAGAACAGGTGTATAGCTTATGATTCGGGTAATATTATAGGTTAAAGGTTGCTTCACACATATCAGTGAAGCCACAGTTCCGACACAGCACCGGCACAGTGTTTTTCATACATTCTCCATGAACGCATCCCCACTTGTCAGTGATAATGCTCTCAGTGTCAGTGCCGCCACCGGCAAATCACGGACGTATTCGTTTTGAAAAAATTCATAGACAATGTTTGAAATGTCATTGTAGCGTTGTTAGGCGAGGCTAAAATAGCTTTTCTTACCTTAAGGGAAAAAGTATTTTTTTTAAAATTTTTGTCTGTTACCTTACATGACAATGAGCCTACAAAAACGAAGAAGTATTTAGTCATATGTAGAATAATCATGAATAAAGACTCGACTTATTACTGTTTACTTAGATCAACAACTTTTTTGAGATAGTTTTTTTAAAGTTTATGGTAAAATTAGTAGTCATTTGAATCTATGGACAACACAGACCACGCCCACACAGTCCACGCTTCAGCAAGAAACAACTGCACAGTCTGCACATGTTCTTAGGTGGTGAGCCTTTAGCCCGTTAGTCGCTTTTACGACACCAAAAGGAAGAAAGGGGTTGGTAGTATTATTTTGATGAGCCCATCGCCGCTCTATGCTGTTGTATGTATGTGCAGTCTTTTGTCCATTAGTCGCCTTTTACGAGACCCAATGGAAGGGAGGGACTGGTAGTATTATTTTGATGAGCCCATCGCCGCTCTATGCTATAGGATGTATGTGCAGTCTTTAGTCCATTAGTCGCCTTTTACGACACTGAAGAGAAGAGAGGGGTTGGTAGTATTATTTTAATGAGCCCATCGTCGCTCTATGCTGTTGGATGTATGTGTAGTATTTAGTCCGTAGTCCCCTTTTACGACATCGAAGAAAAGTAAGGGGTTGGTAGTATTATTTTGATGAGCCCATAGTTGCTCTATGCTGTTGGATGTATGTGCAGTCTTTAGTCTGTTAGTCGCCTCTTACGACACCGAAGGGAAGAGAGGGGTTTTTAGTATTATTTTGATGAGCCCATCGCCGCTCTATGCTGTTGGATGTATGTGCAGTCTTAAGTTCGTTAGTCGCCTTTTACGATACCCAAGGGAAGAAAGGGGTTGGTAGTAATAAAAAAAAAACTACAAAAAAAATGAGGTCTAATCATTGCTATACATACCTACCATTTTTATACAGAAGAAACCTACGTCTAACCTACATAATAATATGTACAATCATATTGATACATATTCGCTTTTAATTGTTAATTTTTAAATATTATCTGAGCTACATTTATAACTAGCAACTTAACTAATACATCACAGCAAAAATATTTTTCCCATTAACTCGTATACAGTTGAGCAGCTGGCAACAAATTTTTCATGCACACTAGCATCCTTGCATATTGTCATTAACACACTACAATAATGAGTTGCCGCATTTACGGAGCTGTGGTATATAGGTAGCGCGGTATCTAGACGAGCGCAGCGAGACCAATCATTCATCTATGTGTTATCTTTTATATAGTCGAATTGTGCGTAGCGGCCTCGGAATTTTTAGATATCATTGATTTTAAATAGAAAAAAAATATTACTCTAAACCAATAAACTTCGAAAATCGCTATAAGTTAACTGTGAATATCTCCTATCTACGATAATATTGTTGAGCAATATTTATAATAGAGTTATTTTTACTTCACGAGGAATAAAGATTTTATAATGAATTTATTATCCTATTTCGATAAAAACGATAAATACAACTCCAAAATTACTACAAAATGCGATGCGCCGGTCGTCCGAATTCAACTTATGCTCACAAAATGTTGATTTGTGATATTATGCACAAATTTATTGTCCTATTTCGATAAAAACGATAAATACAACTGCAAAATTACTACAACATGTAAATTACAACATGGGCATTTTACGAAAAAATCACATTCGAGATGTAATTAACCTCCTTGCTAGAAAATCACGAAGCCACGAAGATATTGTTCTTATTTCAAAAGTTACAAAGAATTATTTATTAAGTTCTTTCATAAATATAGAATTTGTAAAACGTGAGACGGGCATGCAGTGACACTCAGAATAATATATGCAGTGACAAGTCTGCACTCTTAACGTGAAGTGTCAGATCGTTATATTTAAAATGTATTCGTAAAACAAGAGAATAAAGTTCATATTTGCAGATTGATGACATATTTTCGATTTTGTATCGTGTTACATATTTATGCCACCACCTGTAATCCGATGGTTCTTCGTTCACAGTGAATAGATATTTATGCTGATAGTGTAATCACATAATTTTGATTTTGTGCAATATCAGATATTTTGAAGCGGCCCGGTGTCAAATACTTATGCTGTTTCCGAAATCGATATTTATACAGGTCACAAATCATCACATACTTATACAGAGTTAGATCGTCATATATATATGCCTTCCACCAAAATCAGATATTTTTGCAGAGCTGTCCATAGTCATATATTTATGCTGGTGACTGTACCAGGAGAGTATAAGTTACCGAGCAGTACGTGGCTAACATCTAAATAGAGCTCCTAACTCGATACGGCTCAACTATGACTTAAGATATTTTCATTAAATACCAGGAGAGCATAACTTACCGCGCAGTACGTGGCTAACATCTAAATAGGGTTCCTAACTCGATACGACTCAACTATGACTTGAGATTTGTTAGGGGAATTTCGCGAACGCCTTATTTAGTTGCAGCGGATTTCAGGATCGCATTATTTAAGCGTAAAAAAATTTCAATAATGCAGCATGCATCGGGGGGTGCCCTGCTCGGGGGGCTATTAAGAAAAAGTTAAGTATGCAAAAGTATAGTTTAGTCGGTTAGGTTAGGTTAGACTTTTGACAAATAACGGAGGGGGGCCGTAGGGCCCCCGACCCCCTTTTATCTTAATCATAAGTATATAATGTATTAAAAAGAAGCTTTCGCTAAAAATGCTACCTACTCTGAAATTTACTGCAACTAAAAAAGGAGATCGCCGAAATTCATCTAATTATAAATTTATGGGAACACTAGCCGCTCGCGGTTTCACCCGCGTGGTTTCCGTTCCCATGGGAATGTCGAGATAAAAAGTATCCTATCCTATGTGTTAATCCAGGTTATAAACTATCCGTATGCCGAATTTCATCCAAATCCATTTAGTAGTTTTTACATGAAAGAGTAACAAACATCCATTCATACTTACAAACTTTCGCGTTTATTATATTAGTAGGATAAATAAAGCTTTCGCTAAAAAATCCTACTCTAAAAATTTGCTGCAACTAAAAAAGCATATCGTGAAATTCATCTAATAATAAATTACAGGTACATAGATAAAGCTTTCACTAAAAAATTCGACCCTAAAATTAGCTGCTACTGAATAATGCGTTCGCGAAATTCATCTAACAAATCTGACTTGAGATACTTTCATCAAAGTACTAGGAGAGCATAACTTACCGAGCAGTACGTGGCTAACATCCAAATAGGGTTCCCAAACGGTGAATCCCCGCCCCAGCAAGTCCACGGCGGCGCGCCGCAGCGGCGTGCACGCGGGCAGCCGCGCGCATGAGGGAGACAGCAGTAGGTGGGTGAGAGCGAGAGCGGTGAGACGGGCCAAGTTGTTGGACGCGCTCAGGGTGAAGCCTGGTGAAACGAAAAAAAATAATTATAATAGAACGAACCATTGGACCTGGTCGTTCTTTTTTTAAATAATAGAATAGGTGGTAAACTAAAAAACCGTGTCGAGTAGCGGTGGAAGAATACTACCACCCCCTCTCTTCCCTTGGGTGTCGTAAAAGACGACTCACGGACTGGAGACTGCAAATACATTTAACAGCATGGAGCGGCGATGGGCTCACCACCTGTCACGCTGAGCACATGTGCAGTCGCTATTTGGTGAAAAGTGGACTATGGTAGAGGACTACTTTTGCGGTCCTTATTGCCTAGTCTCTGACTAACACTTTAGGGATAATAGTCGTGATTATATGTACATATATGAATGTATGGTAAACTAAGCTCGATGGCGCAACAGCTAAAGCGTCCGGTTTGCAATCTTGCCAGTTAAACAGTTTTCGCAATATCGGTTCCACTGGATTTTTCTTCTTCTTAAGCCTCTTCAATCATGAAAGTTGGCCACTAGTTGCCCAAACTCAGACGCTGGCTTCACACAACGCGATGTTACGCGCAATTTTAGAGGTTGCAACACAGTATAGAATTTATCAGCTACACGATAAGGTGCACATTCCTTCGAGAGAAACCTCACGGTGCCTACTGCATACGCGACTTCGAAAATTCTACCACGATCCACAGTTATATGGAACCGCTTACGGCGGCGGTATTAATAAACGTGTTACAATCTAGTATTACAAACCGCAGAGCCGATTTTGATGAACGTTGGTTTAAGGACAAGTATTTATTTATTTATTTATTTAAGGCTTACCAACTAAATACATAATAGCAAATTATATTAAAATTACAAACTTTTTCAAAAAATGTGTCATATATGCATTTAACTTAAAGGTATGCACAACATTGATAAACGTATAAGACATTTTTTTATAATTATTAGACTAAGTATGTATACAATAGTAGTGCTCAATAAAAATATATATGGTGAAGAAAAAATGCAATGGAAAAATTAAAAATGATCCATACAACAATCCAAAATTGACTTTTTAAAGGAGGCTTTTGATTCACAAAAAATATCTAAATTACTTTTTTGAAATAAGAAATTATAATTTTTTAACATCAAACTAAGAGGAGAAGAACTGCCATACGTGTTTTTTCTTAAAGTTACCGAGAATGGTTTATAATTATGCAGACGAGCCGCAACTCTAGGAACTAATATATTAATTTGTGATAGGAGAGACGGACTATCCACTTCATGGTTCAATAATTTATACAAGAAATTCATGGCCAGCTGTTCTTTACGTTGCCTTAATGATACCATGTTAAATTGGTCTAACCTTTCAGAATATCCCTTAACGCTACGGTAGGTACCATTGATAAAAGAGATTCTGTTGATAAACTTTCTCTGGATCTTTTCAATACGCTGAATATTGTTCTGATAAAATGGATACCAAACAAAACAGCAATAGTCGACATGACTTCGTACTAAAGCGAAATACAAAACCTTCATTGCCTGGACGGATTTAAATTCTTTAGAATTTCTAAATATAAACGCTGACATTCTCAAGCATTTGTTGACCGTGTTATTTATATGATTTGTAAATCTCATTTCAGAATCAAGAGAAATACCTAGGTCTTTGACTAGGTCCACTCTGTTCAAAACTGTTCCACCTATATTATAACTGCTAAGTAGTGTAATATTGGGCATTCTAGATCACTTTTCACTCCATTGATCTCACTGACGTTCGATCAATGTCGTTAAAAAGTGATCTAGAATGTCCCAATATTACTTTTGAAAATCACTGCCATTCGCTCGTATATATGTTTAAGCGCTATGCTTCAAAGTCATTTTATTGAAACTCCCGAAACACTGTGGTCAATAAGAAAACAGCTGCTATGAGATTTGTTAAACAAAAACAGTCATTAAAATTAAAATGCATTTGCCCACCATCATCAAATGAGTTAAAACGTCATGGCAACTTATTGCCGAACAGTATCCGTTGTATTGTTTGCGGCCCTTCGAATTGTGGAAAGACAAACTTAGTAATTAGTTTATTACTACATACAGATGGTCCACGGTTCCGCAACCTTTATGTTTATTCAAAATCTTTGTATCAACCTAAATACATATTTTTAGAAAAAGTATTAAATATGGTTGCAGGTACATCGTATCATAAATATAATGACAACACCGAAGTTTTGAGTCCACATGATGCTTTGTCTGACTCGATTATTATATTTGATGATGTTGCTTGTGAAAACCAAAACCACATCCGAGATTATTTTGCTATGGGACGTCATAAAAATATCGATTGTTTTTATATTAATCAAACTTATACAAAAGTACCAAAACAACTTATTAGGGACAATTCTAACCTAATTATATTATTTAAGCAGGACGATGTAAATTTGAAACACGTATATGATGAACACGTAGGGTCGGACATGACTTGGTCACAATTTCGAGAAATGTGCTCAACTGTTTGGAAGAAACCATTCAATTATCTTGTAATAAATAAGGATTGTGAACGAAACAAAGGATGTTATAGGAAGACATTTGATACGTTTATAGAATTAGATTAATGTACAAAAGCAGTTGTAATTATGCCATAAAATCACTTTCATTTGTGACTTAAAGCTGAAAGGAAACCTATTTATTGAAATGGAAAGAGATTTAAAAGAACAAATTGTAAAATCAGCATCAGCTGTTAAAAGGAAGGTAGACTTAATAAAGGATGCTAAAAATTCTAACAATGTTACCCTGGAAACAATATTTAAACCTATTGTTGACCCTCTTAACATTTTAGCGAATAGAAATGATGAAAAGAACTTACAGGAAGTAAAGCTTTATGATCCCATATCAAAAAAAAACAGGAAAAATGAAAGCGAGAAGTCGTATTCTTCTTGTGAAGAATATATTGATTCTAATAGTGTAGATGAAGAGGAATATCAAGACACACCACAAAAATCAGACAAAATCCTAACTACGTCACCTTTTAAGAACCATGATGTAAGTAAAGGTTCTTTTAAATCCCTCCAATCATCACCAAACATTATAAATCAAGATGAGTCTTCCTCATGGTCTACGTCATCTGAAGTATTTAATGCCATACCTTTTGGAATTAGAAATGAGCGAGGGAAACTTGAGCTTGGAAACACTCGCGTTCATGATGACGGTAGAATTCTTAAAGTTGGAAACATTACTTTTGAAAAGACTCTTGGCTTAAAAGAACTATTATATAAAAAGGTACCAAATCTAGATGTTATTACAGATGACGACCTTGAAAACTACAAGCTACTACTTATCAATACTAATGCACACAGACGTAACTTTGATCCTGCCAAACCAATAAACAGCAATAAAGGGTTTAAATACATGAGTATTATAAAACCATTATTTAAATTCTCTAAACAACCTACTAGTACTGAGAGTCCTCCACAGGGAAAAGGTATCAATCTTTTAAAAAAAGTTAAAACAAATACAGATTTAGTTTATTGGGATGATCCAAATGAATTAATAGAACGATTGAAATTACTGCTTGCGTCAAAAGCTGCTGGTAACACGGGTTTGGATAATGAAATCGTTGCAATAATTGAAGAACTGCGCGAAGCGGGCATCATAAATATGGAATATAAACAAATAGCACGGGGAAAATTAAGCAGTATACTCGCAGTAAGCAAAGCTTCGAGATTATAATGAATATAGATAAATTCGGTCATCACATTCATAAACGTTTGAGGTTATCTGAATACATCGATACCATAAACGATACGTTAAAAAAGTGCGAAACGGGCGAATACGACTTAAAATCATCAAAACTTAAAGGTTTATCATCTCCAGACAAGGACGATGAAGCTGTAAATAAGGCATATTTGGATAAAACTGTACAAGATCTAAGGAATGAAATAAATAAAGTTAATAGTCGTGTAAAAATTTACATCCAGAACTTAGAATCAGCTACTTCCAATCGCTTGTCTACTATGTTTTACTCAAAAACAGAAATAGACCGTATGATTCAAGCAAAGTCAAACAAAAATGAGTAAAAGAGATATAGTAGAAGAAATTCACAGAGCGGCGAGAAGAAATTTTCCTCGCCGATGTACAATTATAAAAGGAGTAGATGATTCATGGCAAGCTGACCTTATGGATTTTCAAAAGTATTCACAATTTAATAAAGGATATAAATATGTTTTAGTAGTTATTGACACTTTATCGAAATACGTTTGGACAAATCCTTTGAAGAGTAAAGATAAAATTAATGTCACCAACGCAATGGAAAATATATTATTGAATTCGTCTCGGAAACCAAAAAATTTGCAAACAGATTTAGGTAAAGAGTTTTATAATGAAAACTTTAAAGAGTTGATGAAAAAATATGACATTAACCATTATTCCACTTATTCTGTGAAAAAAGCAGCAATTGTTGAAAGAGTAATTAGAACGCTAAAAGGTCACCTTTATAAGCTATTTAGCTTATGCGGTCAATACCAGTGGATAAATAAAAATTTGAAAAACGTGGTACAAAGCTATAATAACACTGTTCATCGTATAACAAAATTTAAACCTATTGATGTTGACAAAAGAAATCAGACAACTGTAAAGTACAACATCATCAAATCACAAAATAATAACATAACGAAAAAAAATAAGTACCGTGTTGGTGATCATGTTCGGATTAGTAAATACAAAGGTGAATTCTACAAAGGTTATACTCCCAACTGGTCAACAGAAATCTTCAACGTTGTGAAAGTTAACCATACAAATCCTGTCACATACCACTTAGAAGACAAACATAAGCAAATCATTTTAGGATCTTTTTACGGATACGAACTGCAAAGAACCCAATTTCCCGATATATATCTTATTGAAAAAGTTTTAAAGAAAAAAGGAAACAAACTCTTTGTCAAATGGTTGGGTCTCAGTGATGGTGAAAACAGTTGGGTTGACAGAAAATTATTAATGACTTAATATAAATATCGCCTGATTATGTTGTACAGTCACTTTACGAACATCAATGAAGGAAGGAAGCGGCATTGTCAACAATTTAATAGATAACATTCCGTTCGAGTTACACTTACCTGGATATCAGTTTTGTGGTCCAGGAACAAAACTTAAAAAACGCTTACTAAGAGGTGAACGAGGAATAAATAAATTGGATGAAGCTTGCTTGTATCACGATATTGCTTACAATAATAAAGATTGGAACGTTAGACAAAACGCCGATTTAGAACTTTTAAATATGGCAAAGAAAAGATTGAAATCGAAAGATGCTGGGAAAGGAGAAAAGATTGCATCATGGATAGTAAAAAATGCAATGAAAGCAAAACTTAAAGCCGGAGCAGGAGTGCGGTCATTCATGAAAGGTGTTAAAAAAATTCAAAAGCAAATGAAAAAAATAAAATGTAATGATAACCGCACGGCTATAAAATATGCGCATGCAGCTGCAAAAAAAGTGTTTTCTAATATAAAAGGAATACGCTTCCCACGCTGCATTCCTGTTCCGAAAACTGGTGGGTTGTTACCCCTCATACCAATCTTTGCTGGTTTATCAGCTCTTGGTTCACTCGCTGGGGGTGCTGCAGGTATAACAAAGGCTGTTAACGATTACAAGGTCGCTCAAAAAAATCTTCAAGAATCAGAACGACATAACAAGATGATGGAAGCTGTTGCACTTGGAAAAGGGTTGTATTTGAAGTCTCACAAAAAAGGAGCGGGCTTGTACTTGCAACCTCCAAAAAACTAATTAAACGGTTACCCAAACGAGCACTTACTAATTTAGATATATTAAAGCACTCAGTTGATATTCCATATTTTCGTGGCGTTTTTATGAGAGATACGTTACCCTCAAAACCAAGAAAAAGTGAGTGTGCTATTCTTAATTTAGATAGTTCTTCAAATCCTGGAACTCATTGGGTAGCCTATGTAAAAGAAAATAATTACTGTGAATATTTTAACAGTTTTGGTAACTTAAAACCTCCATTAGAATTAATAAAATATTTGAAAGATAGGCACATAAATTATAATTACAAACAGTATCAATCTTTCGGTACTGTAAACTGTGGTCATCTTTGTTTATTATTTTTAAGAAAGTATTGGAAAAATCATTTATATAGGTTACAATTAAAATAACTTGACAGTATAAAAATGTCTTTCACTGTATCCATAACTGGGCAAGGAGCCTCATTAATAACTAACTATTCACCAACTTTAGAATTACGTGGGCAATATGAGTGCGGACTTATATACTTTTCTACTTTTAATTCTATTCCTAATATAGACGAAAGGAACAATAAGTTTTATTACGGTATCAATGAGTTCATCGAAATTCCTGAAGGATCATATGAACTTCAAGATATTTGCGAATTTTTAAAAAGCAACATTAAGAACACTGCATTAAAATTGACTTGTAATAATAATACTCTCAAAACCAAAATATTTTGTTCAGAAGATGTTCATTTCGAGAAAAATAATTCCATTGGTAGAATTTTAGGTTTTGCTAACGACACAATTAAGGCAAATATAAGTTGTGAGTCTCAGTACCCAGTCAGTATTTTAGCAACAACCATCGTACGCATCGAATGTGACGTAGTTAGCGGATCATTCGTGAATGGGAAAGCAAGCCATATTATTTATGAGTTTGTGCCTAATGTACCACCCGGTTATAGAATTATTGAAATTCCTAAAAACTTAATCTATTTTCCAGTCAATCAAAGTTCAATTAGTGCAATTAATATTAGGTTGTTAGACGCTGATAATAGACAGATTAATTTACGTGGAGAAGACGTACAACTTTATTTACATTTTAGAAAAAAATGATTAATTTTAATAAAAACCCTACCTCATCAGGTGTTCAAGTCAGTTCCAAAAGAGCAATAAGTAAAAGAACACCGTTTGACTTAAAAAAGAAGGTTACTAAAAATAATAAAGAATTTCTAAAGCTAGTAGGCTTGTTAAAATGAACATATTAAATATATCTCAGCCAACGTCATACGATAACAGTATCGAGAGTTTTGAATATCATTCGTATAAGCCGTATGTAACAAGTTTCAACAATAATGATGAAATAAGAATACCAATCAATCAGCAAGATTTGTATGTGTTGCCGTCACGCAGCACTTTGTATATTGAAGGTAAAGCTGATGTATATAACAGTACCACTAAAGAAAAGGTAACAAGTGTGCATTTTGTAAACAATCCTGCGTTATTTCTATTCCAAGATATTCGATATGAGTTAAATGGAATAGAAATAGATAAAATAAAAAATGCAGGTATCACAACGACAATGAAGTCTTATTTGTCTTTGAATGAAAATGAATCCAAAAGTGCAAAAGTTTGGGGTTGGTCTCCTGCAGGAATAACCAATGTTACAAACGGAGTTTTCTCTGTCTCCATACCATTAAATAAAATATTAGGATTTGCAGAAGATTATGAAAAAGTTTTAATTAACTGTAAACATGAGTTAGTACTGTTGAGGAGCAACACAAATGTCAATGCAATAAAATTGAGTAAAGAGCAAATAGTGGAAAATATAACAATAAATAAAATCGTTTGGCGTGTTCCACATATTAAAGTGTCAGATCGAGAGAGAATTAATTTATTAAAGCATTTAGAAAAAGATCGAGCCATTACACTAGCGTTTCGTAACTGGGACTTGTATGAATATCCGTTACTACCCAAGACACGTAAGCATACTTGGGCTATTAAAACTTCATCGCAAACAGAGAAACCTCGATTTGTTATTATTGCCTTACAAACAAACCGAAAACATAATGCTCAAATGTCAATGGCTGAGTTCGACCATTGCAATGTTCGTGACGTAAGAGTGTTTTTAAATTCATCATATTACCCCTACGAAGGACTTAACATAAATTTCTCTGACAACAAGTTTTTATTAATATACGAACAGTATGCAAGGTTTCAGCAGTATTATCACGGACGTCGATCAGAACCGTTGTCGAGTTTAAAAGAGTTTAAAGATATTGCTCCTTTATTCGTTGTTGACTGTTCTCGCCAACAAGAAATGCTGAAGGGATCAATCGACGTAAGAGTAGAAATCGAAACAGATCAAGAGATACCTGATCAGACCGCTGCATACTGCCTTATACTGAACGATTGCATATTTGAATATAAACCACTGAGTAACATTGTGAAAAAGCTATCATGAATAACGATACTATTATAGTGGATGTGCAAGGATTTAAGGATTTGAAAAATAATTTTATTGTAAAAGAGTTATCAATAGCAACTAAAAACCATACGCAGACGTTCTTAATTAAGCCACCATATGCTTTTAAAAACCTAACAGATGAAGAAAAGAAGCAAATCCGGTGGTTAGAAAGGAATCGCGGGCTCAAATGGAGTCAGGGATTCATTGATTACCGTGAATTTAGACGAATAATAGTTCCGTATTTAAGCAGTAAGAAGGTATTAGTAAAGGGATTGGAAAAAGGAATATGGGTTCGCGAGCTATGTCAAGATTGTGAAATAATGGAGTTGGAAGAAATAGGTTGTCCTAACTTTTTAAAATTATATAGTGATTACCATGTAGATGTAAATAAATTTAATTGTGAGTACCATAAAAAAATGTGTGCTTTAAAAAATGTTCTGTGTCTAAAAAAGTGGTACACTTTAAATGTTAATTGAGTTATTAATGTAATAAAGTATTTTCCTCAATAAATCAAATGTGTATAAATATCTTTTTGTTTAATTACTAAAAGTAAAAAGGGTGAATGAAACGATCTTAGTATTCAATTCAATAATATTTATTTTAGAATTTCTTAAAAACTATAACTATATCCACAAACTTTTTTTGATATATTGCTAATGATAGCCTCTGTTTGATCCATTATGGGGTCAATATGCTCTGTTACCACATACTGCGCAGATAATAATGGATCAGTATGATTTGTTTCGAAGTCCACCACTTCAATCTTAATTAATCGACGACCTTGAATCGGCGTACTTTTCATCACGTAAGAATGAGAATGCTTCAGATAACTTCTTCTTTTTCGAAGTCTCTTCTTGGTGATATTATTCACCACCTTGTTATACAGCGGGGAATCGCCTCGCCGTTCATCTGCTCTCCAATTCGGATACTCCTCTGTAAATCCCTCGAGCATATCTTGAGCGTTCTGTTCAAAAGTGGGAGATGACGGTTGTACGAACTCCTTGTTGATGCTGAGCGACACCAGGTTCTCTTGAGTATTCTAAAACATAAAATAAAATAGTTTATTACATACATAAAACCACGACTATTATCCCCGAAGGGTTAGTCAGCGACTACGCAAGGAGGACAGCAAAAGCAGTCCTTTACCATAACCCACTTTTCACCAAATAACGACACAATTACAACACAAATAAAATTAATTTATAATCATACAAAATTATTTAAACTTACCATGTTGATATTATCTAGCTGGACTACTGACGCCTTCACTTTAATAATTGAAATTGAAACTAATTTGAAACCCATTTATATTAATGTACATGATGACACAGCAAGACAATATAGGTAGTAAAACATGTAATTAATGGACATTTCAGCAAAATAAAAAGAAAGAATTGATATTATTAAAGAATGATTAACTTGCCAATAACGTGACCTGATTTGTATTAATTAGGTTTCATATTACCTTATAATCAGAAGAGTACAACCTACTCTGAATTTGACTTGTTCAAACTTGTTTGCGTTAGAATTTTCTTACTTATTTACCGTCAATGTTTTATTATACAAAGATATATAATAAATTAAATAAAAATGCAAGTTAGTCGGTTACTTTTATATTTTATTAGGTATATTAATACAGCTGGTTAGAGTAAATTTTACATTACATTTCATAATCTAAGTTAGATTTCCTATTCAAACAATAAATGAATCTGAGCAAAAGCAACAACTTACATATTTTTTAACAATTTTTATAAATCAAAATATTCATTATATGTACCTACTTAAGTATATTGAAAAACTGGTTACAATAGTTTATAAAAAGTTAATATTATTTTAAATTCAACCAATGAATCTTAGTAATGGTAATAAATAATAATACATTTTTTTATTTCTCAAGCCTTAAGTATAATATAACTCTAATATAATATATCTAAATCATAGTCATATATCTAAATAATAGAATTTAAAAACACAGTGAAAAAAATAATTGCTAAAATATATAATCCCAGTGGCCCCAAGACATAGTAGATATTTTATTTTTTAATATTACGCGTTTGTCATCATTACCTGACAAAGCTATCTTGTTCTGTTCTTGGGTAAATATTTCATGCTTTAAGGATTTAAAAATTATGTTTTTCTTTCTTAAAAAAGTATTTTTGTTTAATACGTTATTGTAATCTTCGAAATGTACGTTTTTCAAAACCTGTTTCTGTATACCTTTAGCCCTTTTTAACTCCTCTTGTACTGTTTTTATACAGTATAATTTTGATCGTAAACCAACAAATTCAGAAATTAAATTTCCACCTAGTTCATCTTTGAAAAGACCTGGTACTTTTTTGTTAAGACCAGGTATACCGTAACAGTTATTTAATGGATAATTACTAGTATCAAAATATCTAAGGAAATTCAACTTTAAATCTGTATAAAAATCTTTGCTTTCTATTGAATAAAGAAAACTGTCAGTATCCGTATAACAAAGCTTTAATTTTTCCCGATAAAAAGGTTTCATAATAGAGTAATGAAAATCAAACATATGACTTTTGGATATTTCTAATACAGAAAAGCCAATATATATGGGTTTGTCTAAAGTAATTGTCTCGGGTTTCATTTGAACAGCTATAAAATTTTCTGTAAAAATAGTAGCACTATGGAAATTTGGTCGAGCTATTAGTTGCTCAGCACCGAAACTTTTCTTTGTTATATTCTTTTCATCATTCCACTTATTAACCAACTTCACGCTGACCCTTTTCTCGGTGTCTTCTAGTGTTTTACCAAATATACTATTATTTAAAAGTTTGAAGAAATCTTGTTCAAATATAGATTTGGCCTTTTTTCGTAACTCAGTGTTCATATCAATGTACTGTTTTAAGTATGGACTCTGATTGAATTGAATTACTCTATGTATTTTTTTTAGCAATAAACCATGTTTTAGACATGTTTTCAGATGGGAAAAATGAATGACGTAAAAAAACTTATCGTATAAGTTTGGTATCAATTTCGAAGTTTTAGATCCTGGAGGAGCAAATTTTTGAGCACAGAATGGAAAATCGTTATGATAATTATGCAAATGGAAAGGGTATTCTAAGTCTACTTCGAGTATATAGCCAATGTCCCCGTCAATGGGTATATTATGAAAATCAATTTTTGAAATTTCTAGTTCACTTAATAACTTAAAATTTGAATGAGGTAAATAAGCGCACATAGCATAACCATAAAGATTATTACAATCAATATAAACAAGGAAGTTATCACTTTTTGCGGGGTCATAAGTTTGTAAGTACTTGTTATTGGCTTTCGAATATCTTGTACAACATAAACATATACCACCGCGTATGCCTTTTTGTATCATTCTTATTATTTCCAAATCATTTATTAATTCTAATTTAACATCTGTTTTTAATAGCATAGCGTCAAAACTTAGGCTAGGTGCTGTTAAGTAAAAAGAAGGATCCAGTTTATAATTCGTCTTACACGTTTTTCGAAAACTTTCGAAGACGTCCGCTAGTAAGAGTACATCTGACTTAAGATATAAATCAGTGTATTCTCCAAGGCTCCGTAATTCAAAGGTTTGCCATACTCTTTTTGCGTGTTCATAATCTACTATTGATACGTTGCAATTGTGCAATTTACTAAAAAAGCATTTATAAGGAGGTATTTCTTCTTCATCATAAGAACTCCAAGTAGTGACGTATTCGTAAGGATAAACCCCTTTACGTCTAAGTAAATTAAAATGTTCCTGAGAAGGAAAAAAAAAAGATAGATGTTTAAAATCATTTGTATTTAAATTTGCAACTAGCTTCTCTAGGCTTGTGCCTAAAAATTTAAAAGAATCGACAAAACGAACAGGTATGATAGCTTCGTTACTAATTCGAAAAAATTTGGTAAACGATATGTAATTTTCTTTATTTTTTGCAATCACTTGTATCCTACCTGATAATTCTCCTAACTGTCGTATGAAAAGATGACTGTCGTAACCAGCTAAATTATGAAAAAATATGGGAACGAACTTAGGCAAACAATATTTTATATTACAATAAGAATGAGCTGCACCACGATATCGTCCAGTAAGATGACAGTGATCTTTTACTTTGTCGTCAAATAATATTTTGTTACAAAGATAACAGTTTTTAGCTTGAGCAAAATTGGTTCTATCTTTATCTGTTAAGAACATAGGGATCGATGAATGCAAAATATTATAAATTAGAGTTATATCAGATAGAAGGTTATCAAAAAATTTATTCACACAGTCAGGTCCTCGATAAGACACATATTTATTAAGGGAGCTGTCGTAGGAGCATACAACGTAGTAAGCAAATGCAGCTGGTACATGCTTTTGCGTAATCGTTGTGCAACTTGTTTCAGAATTTGGTTCAACTGGCTCTAACAAAGATTCAAAGTCTGCGTATAAAACGAAAGGCATGTCTTGCATGCGTTCATAATGTTCAAATTGTATTCGAGTTCCTTGATTAGGTAAAATTGTTGCTACACCACTGCAAACGTGGGCTTCGAGTTTAAGATTGTTATCAAAAAATATCATACAATCCTCACATAAAAATATTTTGGAATGATGTTTAGTTAACTGCTTGCGAAGTAATTTAGCTAAATCTTTAATTAGACAGTAATGCGTACGTTTTCCATTTTCGAGAAAAAGCATGTTGACGTGATGTCTTTTACGTAATTCGCATTTGTACAGAGGTCCAACAACCTTACTGCTATTTTTAAGACCATAAACATTAATACTTATGTTGGGATTATTCTTTTCAAAAATTCTTATATCTGTGAACCCTACTGGAAATGTCATATTTTTAACTTTAAGTACACTTTCAAAATGCGGATATGCGGTGGTTCGATTTGCGTTATTTTTTGCAGGAAAAAGTGATGCCATGACACACCATAAAAAGCAGTAATCATCCGAATTTTTAATGTTGATACATGCACGTTTGTTTTTTATAGCGTTAGGTAAATCTAAGTAACCTGAGGCTCTCAACGGGTTATATTTGTTTATATTTACTTCTAGATACAAGCTTCGTAAGTAAGCCCAACCACTATCTCTTTCCTCAAATTCTTCAACTTTTTTACAAATTTTATGGCTAATGTTTGTATACATAGCATCAAAATTATAACTTTTATGTAAGATAATGTTTTCAGTAGCAAAAGATTTCGTTGAAATCGAGTCATCCTTATGCAGAAAAAATTCAGAAAACAATTCGAAATTTACTTTAAGGTTTGTATAAGCCTCAATTCGGGCTGAGAGTAAAAGTTTCACGCGGAGGCGCAATTGCGATAAAAAATCTGCAGGAGCAAACACATGCATACGTTCTTCAACGTCCTCGCATTGAACACGGTACGACGCTATGCGACCGCGAAGAGCGCTATGCACTTGTTCGATACCCTCGCTCTCAATTACAGAACTATTATTTTTGTGTAAAATACTTTTTAAATGAGCAGAGAAAGCATTATTTTTAACGGATAAGTTGCAAGTTGAACAGAATATAGTCTTAACCATTATGATTTTGTTTTCACTGTGTTAAAAAATTACAAGAGGTTAAAGTAGTTTTTAAGTAAAATGTATAAAACCGAACACACATATAATATATAAGTAAAACTAGTTAAGTCAAAATTTACCGAAGAGAGTGTAACTAGTTAATATGTAGTACCTAGCTGACTGTGACTATTTTTTCTTTTTATCACTAAAGAATACCCCCTCTTCAGTAAATTTTGATTTGGCTAATTTTATGAATTTTTTTATAGTCAACAATTCAGGAGACTCAGCTTCGCCTTGTAGTCGAACCCAAATTATTGCCTTTTCACACCTTTCAAGACCGGTGAGGCTACGCACCTCCTCAGCGTCGTAGAGACGCAGCTCCGCCACCAGTTCACCGTCGAGCTTCGCAGTCCGACGCGTTACCCCGCCTGGTACTCGTCGCGTTAGTACACTGTCGAAGGTCTGGTCTGTCTTGCGTGGAGGCGGCGAAACTTCGTTATCTGACTCTGAATCATTTAACCAGTCTAAAGCGGAGCTAGACCCTTCTTGTTTTTTCACAATCGTTGTTGAAGTCTTAGGCACCGACGACGAGTACAGGCATTTCTTCTTAGAGCTAGAAAGATAAGAAATGTAATTAAAAACTAATTATTAATATTGACGATATACGAAATAACATAAAATATATTAACAGGATTTAAAAGTAATCAACGCAAATTACCTTATGCTTTCGTTGTCCGAGTCAAATGAATTGGCTAACACACAGCTTTTCTTGGCAGAGCGTTTAACTTGCTTGCTTTCAGACCTAAAATAACAATAAATATTAGTGACATTAACATTTAACATATGACAGTAAATACTAGTACGATTAAATAATAACATTTGCTGGTCTAGGTCACTGCTCCTCTACAGACCTTCTTTAATAACTTCTTTACACATAGAGAGAGATCCGTGCTTCGGAAGGCATGTTAAGCCGTTGGTCCCGGATGTTGTCGTAAGATGACAGTCGTTAAAACCCACCGACCCGCATTGGACCAGCGTGGTGGGTTATGGCTTAATATCCCCGTGCTATTATTCACGTGGGAGGTCTCTGCCCAGCAGTGGGACGTTTATAGGCTGATGATGATGATGATGATGACATAGAGAGAACGGACCATAGCCCACCACGCACACCCACTGCGGTTTGGCGGTGCTAACGGTTGCAGATGCAGAAGGGATCAACCGTTGACATACCTTACAAAACATATACGAAGTCGAGCAAACACAACATTGCTAATAGAAAAATAAAAATATTTAAAACTTACGAACATTGTTTCGGTGTATATCTTCTGGATGATTCTCGTAGCGATGTCAGAGTACCGAAGCACTAAATATTAAAAACTTAGGCGTAGCTTAGGCGTACTAGTGGTCGATCTGACTTAGGAAGCACTGATACGACAACTACCATTTTTCGGGTATTTATTGGAGAAAAGTGTTTAACAGCAATTTTACTAAGCAGGAGTGATCAACTTTTTTTTTTTTTTTTTGCTTGTATACAATTAAACTATTAGTGCTAGTTTTTACTTTCAAGAATAACACCGTATGTAAAAACTGTTAATTCCAAATTTTTTTTTTATTATTATTGCTTTTATTACAAACCAAATAGGTACATATTGGGCTTATTATAAACACATACATTATCTAAGTAAAGCAAGCTTAATCGGTAGCGTAACCTTCTGTACTACAAACCGTTACCTATACGATGTACACATAAATGCTTGCATTCATCAAACCATTAGCCTGAGCCTTTTTCGCGTTATAGTCAAGTACCTACCTAACCACTACATTAGCTGTTATATTTTAACGAGTGTACGTTTAAGCAAAAGTAATTAAATAAGTATTACAATGTTATAAATAAATATGTGTTATTAGTAGCAAGAAAGGAAGTAATTACAAAATTGAAGCAATGTTTGTAACCTCTGTTTTTTTAAATTTTAAGCAAAATATTTAGTTTATCGATTAGTGCGAAAACTTGCAGCGAAAGTATTTTACATTTCCTGTGTAATTGCTAACCTTTCGATAAAGCGCTGACGACGATTGTCCGGATGTGCAACATTAGGACTGTTTTCACTAAGCATGAAATTTACTATTACATTTCATCTCATGATCGTCTTAACGAGAGTTTCATAACCACCACAATCACAGATCGAGTTCACCACTAGGTACCTCATCGAGTTCCTCACACTCTAACCCTGTCATTAATAAACGTTGATTAAAGTTACACTTAGGATTAAATTGACGCTGTCTCTATCTGTCTTCTTTAACAAAAACGAGACAGCGTCACTTTAAACCGAGGTGTAACATTTGGCCATTTTTATTAATGAGACGGTAAAAGTTAAACATTTTGATGTACGTACTAAATTAAACAAATGTCTCGGTATGTTACAAGTTAGCCGCTCGGATATCGAGAGACGCGGGTTCGATTACCGTGAGGCAGTCTATTTTTATAACTTCGGTGTTTATGTACTCATATTATTCCCACAATAATTAAATCTAACCATATTTAGTGGGTACGTATTCAAATCGACATTTGCTTTATAAGTTAAACCATAATTTGAAAGGTACTGTTATGAAAATCCTATCTGATCACTTGTTGCTAAACGTGACTTCAGCATGACGTAATTAATTGTTACTTGTTGCTCTGTCTATCCCACTTGTGGGAATACGCCGTGATGTTTGTGTTTGTATGTATTATGAAAATGTATGTTTAATGCGTTTGTCTATTAAAACAGTATAGACTTAGCTTTATCTTTCTAATTGTGTTTATGTTAAAGGTTATTCCCATTCTCCCACAACAAAATGGCCCAAAGTCCTCCCCAGAAAAAATACAAATATATTAATTTTCATGCTCCTCCGTGATAAAAAATGGTCATCATCATCATCATCATCCAAAAGACGTTCACTGCTGGACAAAGACCTCCCCCAAGGATCCCCACCACGTCCGGTCCTGCGCCGCACGCATCCAGCTGCTACCTGCAATCTTCACCAGATCGTCGGACCACCTTGTTGGAGGCCTGCCCACACTGCGTCTTCCGGTGCGCGGTTGCCACTCCGATCTGCCCCAACGGCCGTCGGTTCTTCGAGCGATATGCCCTGCCCACTGCCACTTATGTTTAGCAATTCTTCGGGCTATATCGGCTGCCTTAGTTCGTCTACGGATCTCCTCATTTCTGATTCGATAATATCTTTTATAATATTTGGTCTTTGGAGGAGTATAGGAATTGATGTATGGATTTCTTATATTTTTCAAACAAATTTTTGATGGCGCTTGGGAATAACCCGTATTAAAATTGTTTTCGTTAGCATTGAAACGGGAAGTTTCAAAGTCGAACTCGTAGTTAATGTATGTGTGTGTGTTTGTGTGTGTGTGTAGTGATTGCATACGTTGTTGTTTGCGGGATTGATATAAATAAGGTAACTAACAATTCCCTGCACAGTTGTCTGCATTGACTTAGATCAAAAAATACAAGTGTTTTTTTTTATGAGAACCTTGAAAATGTGTTGAGTAGATCAGAGTCGACAATGACAATTGGCAACTGATTCTAATCAAAATACACAAGTGTTTTCCTTGGATCGAGGTTGAGGTGTTTCGGCATAAAACCTTTTCTTCCAATTGTTGAAAACCTTGAAAATGTGTAGAGTAGATCGGAGTCACCGTATACTGAAATGAAGTTTGGTTTAAAAACACAAGTGTTTTCCTATGGGTCGAGGTTCAACTTTAGCAAATGTTATTCATAGTTCAACTTATTCGGGGATCCAGTCCTGGGAGACCAGGAAGCCCCATCCAGCTTAAGTTGTGCTGTAATTCCATATTGTTAAAAACCTTCGCATTCATTAGACGAAATCCTTGAAAATGTGTTAAGTAGATCGAAGTCGTTGTATACAGAAATTAAACTATTACATACTGGATTCTGATCAAAATACACAAGTGTTTTCCTATGGGTCGAGGTACTACTTTGATAAATGTTATTCATAGCACTAACTTATTCGGGGATCCAGTCCTGGGAGACCAGGAAGCCCCATCCAGTTTAAGTTGTGCTGTTATTCCATATTGTCAAAAACCTTCGCATTCAGTAGACGAAATCCTTGAAAATGTGTTTAGTAGATCGAAGTCGTTGTATACAGAAATTGAAATATGAATTCGATTAAAATACACAAGTGTTTTCTTATGGGTCAGGAATAAAATTTGACAAATGCAACTATATGATACACCTTGGAGCGTGGTGGCAAATAAAAACCGTATATGACGGATACTTAAGTTTAATAATGTGATCTCAATGATGAATCGAAACTATATTACAAAATGGCATTATAAACAATATAGAATAAATTGACCAAGCGCCTTCGGAAAGACTGAGGAGCGTAGCTGTTAATGGTATATTGCTATTTTAATCGTGTAGGCGCTTACGTCTAAACAACACTTATTCCGTACTGAGAGTTCACTAAGTCACATTCATTTATAGTTGTGCTGTAATTCCATATTGTCAAAAGCTCCTGCATCCTATGAACGAAAGACCTTGAAAATGTGTAAAGTAGATCGCAGTCGTTGTATGGGATTCTAGATCACGAGAAGTCGATTAGACATTCTAAAACACGAGAAGTCGATTGGACATTCTAAATCACTTTTTGACGTTGACTGAGCGAGTGGCAGTGATTTTCAAAAGTAATATTGGGACATTCTAGATCACTTTTAACGACATTGATCGAACGTCAGTGAGATCAATGGAGTGAAAAGTGATCTAGAATGCCCAATATTACACTACTCTGCTAAAAATTTTTTTATGTTTACGAGAAAATTTTATGTGATTACATTTATTTGCGTTTAAGGTCATTCCGTTTTGTCGGCACCATTGCGTAATCCTGTCTAAGTCCTCTTGAAGTTTTAACTGATCGGCAGTACTTTGGACTGTTTTAGATAACTTTAAGTCATCTGCGTAAAGTTCGAACTCAGAGTTAAGAATACAACTTTTTATATCGTCTATAAATATGACAAACAGAATCGGACCGAGGTGTGAGCCCTGTGGAACTCCAGAGGATGGATGGGTCACCCTCGAGGTAAAACCGTTCACTATGACTCTCTGAGTGCGATTACTAACGTAAGACGAAAACCAATTCAAGAGTGATCCGTGTATACCAAAAATGGTGTTAAGTTTATGTATTAGTAATGCGTGATCTACCTTATCGAAAGCTTTACTAAAGTCGGTATAGATAGCATCTACTTCTTTTCCCGAACTCATACTAGTAATGATTCTATCTACAAATGCTAAAAGGTTCGTAGCTGTAGAACGTTTCTTTAAAAAACCATGTTGCTGATCTGCAACAGTTTGTTTTACATGCCAGGATAAGTAGGGGCATACCAATTTTTCAAAAACCATGGCCGGAACTGGGAGAATACTGATAGGCCTGTAATTAACGACATCACTTCTATCGCCCGTTTTGTGTACTGGTATAATTACAGCGTCTTTCCACATTTTAGGATAATATCCTTCCAAAAGAGATCGGTTATATATAATATGCAAGGGGATAGTTATGTTGGCAGCACAGTTTTTAAGAAAGATTGGGTGAATACCGTCGCTACCTGCTCCTTTACTGGAATCAAGAGCTTTTAGAGTTTTTTCTATTTTGTCAGTAGTTATATACAGTTTACTCAATGTAGCAACATCTTGATGTGTGGTATCATTAAGTAAAACTGCATCAGTAGCCTTGTTATACGCCAAAGCGAAATTGTCAGCAAAAAGATTAGTAATACCATTTCCATCACTCGCAATTCTGTCACCCAAATTCATGACAGATGGTATATCACTTTTTACTTTTCTTTTGTTCTTAATATAAGCCCAGAAGTACTTAGGATTTTTAATAACACTACTAACCACTTTTTGTATATAGCTTCTGTAACATTTTTTAATCAATATTGATGTACGGTCCTTTAAAATATTATATTCCAATTTATCTAGGCCATTTTTATACTTTTTATACTTTTGGCGAGCTTTTTCTTTTTCACGCAACAGCCGAATAAGATTAACGGAGTACCATGGTGGATACTTTCTATTATTAAGTTTCCGTAGGGGCACATATTCAGAAATAATCTGATTTAAAATTATATAAAATTTAGTCACAACGTCATCTATTGTTAAACATGCTTCCAATTCTATGTTCCAGTTCACTTCATCTAAGCGATTCCGAATCACCTCATAATCTGCGAGAAAGAAATTATGCCTAGGTGTAAATTTTGGCGTCAACATTCGAGGCCCATGCAAAGATAAAAATACCTGCAAAGGGGGATGATATAAGTCTACACGAGAAATTATATTTTGCGACTCTTGTACTAGAATACCGCAACTGGTATTACTTATTACTAAATCGAGTATCTTTTGTTGATGGTTCAATACGTAATTGTACTGTTTTAAGTCGTAGGCAGATATAAAATCAACCAAGTCACAGGCCAGCATGCTATCATAATTACTAGGCCTTAGAGATGCATCCGAAGAGGATGGGGACCAGTCAATGTCACGCTGGTTGAAGTCACCAAATATAAACACATCGTCATCCAAACCATCTATAACACTACTACTTTTATTTAAGAAATGTTCAAAATGAGTACGTTTAAGAGGTGAAGGTAAATAAACACAGCAAGTATGTGCTTTAGTAGTTCAAAAATTTAAAGTCACCCATAAATCCTCACAGCGACTTTCGTATGTGTAATTCCTAAATGCATGAATAGATTTTTTAACGCCAACGAGCACACCTCCACCGTCAGAACCCATTTCAAAAGTGTCTGATGATCTGTCCCTCCTAAACACTTGATAACGGTCGTCGAATATTTCGCTATCAAAAATACAAATGTTAAGCCAAGTTTCTGTTAACACGATCAAGTCAAAATCATTGGCTCTAACCTCGAGTGAAATATCATTTAGCTTTGTCCGCATACCACGGACATTTTGGTAATAAATGCTAAAATTGAATATTAAATCTTAAAACACTTATCACCTATAAATACAATATCTTATACTAATACAAATATAATAAGTAACTACAGTTAATTAAGCTAAAGTGTTCAAAAATTCTTTATGAAGTACTAACTTTGCTGGGTGGTCATCGTCCTTTCTTAGAAAGATTTTTCCATTTCTTACCCATACATATTTAAAATTATGTTCCTTGGCCCATATTCTTGTTATTGCATGGAGTGATTTGTTAGCTTGCGTCAGATGCTCAGATATGTGGACTGGTGACTCCTTGTCACCATAGCCTAACAATTTTGTATTCAACTTTTCTTTGGGATGGGATCTGTTGTATTTGTGCACGGCTGCTAGTAGATTGTCACGCTTTAGTTTACTGACGAATCTGCAAATACTCTCGTGAAACATTAACGCGAGCAAAGCTGCGGGCAAAAGCTAGTAATAAATATTTACCTTCGACGACCGAGCTCTTCCTGCTGTCTCCGTCCTTGCGTCTCTTGTTCCCGGCTGCTCCTGTCGCAAAACATAACGAGGTAATAAATATAGATTCTAGCAACAAGAGTACCAATAATATACAGGGTGTTCCAAAAATGGAAAGCCAGGCTAACACTGGAGATAGCTTAGCTATAAACCTATCAGATAAAAATAACATGACTAGTAAAAGTCTCATAGTTTTGGAGAAAATACTACATTTTATTATTTTCTAAAAACTCCAAGTTTACATCGTCTTTATGTGAGCATTGCTGGGAATAATATCCGATACTCATTATCTTTGTTCCTTGGCTACGTAGTACAGTTGTTTAAGACAACAACAGCATATATTTGTCATGGTCTAGCATATTATCTAATTAATATCAATTAACACCTCAGCTATGTGTTTGTGCCATTTGGGGTAGAAACGGTGGGGCCATGGGAAAACGCCTTGTCGAAGCCTCCAGCGACCGGAGGGCTGGCAGCTACTTTTGCCAACGAGTTAGCTTAGCCATTCAAAAGGGCAACGCTGTCAGCTATTTGGGGACTTTGCCGCGCGGCAGCGGTTCTCTTAGAGATATTTTTTATTTATAAGGTATTTATAGGTTTTTAGTTTTTTAGTTATTTTGTTTTTGTGTATAGGTTTTTATTTCTTTCTGTTATAGTAATAAGTAAATTATAATTATTAGTTTTACTCAGTTATATATCTAAGGCATGTTGAAATTAACACCTTTCTAAATTTGGAAATACAACTTTAACCAGCTGCCGTCAAAAAAAAAATTACGGGGCAAAGCATTTTTTAAGAGTCATGTTATTTCTATCTGATAGGTTTATAGCTAAGCTATCTCCAGTGTCAGCCTGGCGGGCCATTTTTAGGACATCCTGTATAATTATATTAGCGGTAAAGAAAAACTGACCTAATTGTTATTACGATTAGTGTATTTTTTAGACTGACACCGTCGTCATTTTATATAATGAACTTGGTGACAAATAACGTATTAATTACAAATGTAACACCCTTTTTTAAGTGAAGATATTTGACAACCCTCCGTTGTCGAGTGGTTAGCGTCGCGCCATCTCTCAGGCTTCAATTCCCGGTCGGCTCGATTTGAATATAACTGTTTTTCTAAATTGATTTCGGGTCTAGATGTTTTCTACAAGTATCAAAAGAAGCTTAACTTGGACTAGATAATTTAGTGTGAGCGTAGAAAGTTATTTATTTATTATATTTGTTAGTACAAGCGATATAATTTAGGTTGCCCTCCTTAAAACCCCTCAAACCCCAAGCGGTCGCATGAGACTGCACCTACAAAAACACATTTGACTTTGTACCGTGTTTTCATAGACTTACAGACTACTTTAGTATGAACAAGTTTGATTATTTCGGTTCTGTGGTACATTTTATGCATCGTGATCGCAAAACATCGCATAGTCTATGCTCGATTCTATCAAATTTGACGTTGACAGTTGCGCCAATTTTTGTGTCAGAAAATTTCCACAAGTGAGTAGTTAAACATTTAATACATAGTGAAACATACTACTCTCTCTCTCTCTCTTTTTTTTCTCTATCTGGTTTGTCAAAGTTACAAGTTATTTGTTTTTCTTAATGTTACTTTTAAAATTATTTATTTTATTTTATTACTTATATCTTTATATTCAAGTATATCACCTTCGCTAGTGATGTCCTGCCCAAACTCCGCCCCAATCACACCCAGCAGTACCACCGCAGTGGTCTGCTTGCGTTTCAGCTCAGCGAGGGAAGAGGGCTTGCGCACGATCTCTTCCTCTTCCTCCTCGAACTCTTCTTCCTGCTGTCGAAGAAGGCACGAAGTATTATCACAATTAGGAGTTATGCCTTACTAAGATCGTAACGAGATACGTATCGGTTTGTTGTGGTTTCAGTCCCTTAACCGTTTTATGTACAGACGCCAGCATTACAAGATGTCAAATTTCTACGATACATTTTGAACCTTATTCTTTGGATTTAATGGTCAATATAGATTGGAGAATTTTGACAGATTTGGATAGGTTATTCTGTTAGCGTGCGCCTTATCCCTTGCTTACATCACAAACAGGACCTGGCCCCTATTTCACCACGTCGACAATTGTCAGTGACATATGTCGAGTGACAATTGTCAAGCGACAGGTGACATGTGACAATTTTTAAAATTATTTTCTATATAAATGCTTAGAAACATGACAGGCATTTTGTTACAATTGTTTTAATGACAAATAAGTTGTGAAACAAGAATTATTTTTCTTAGTCGACATATTTGTAGATATGTCTGTAAATCTTGACATGAGATAAAAGCTATGTCATGCTTGCGTTACAATTGTAAAGTTTCGTGGTTAACATACGCGTAAGTATTTTCAAAATGGCTCTCCGTGAAAGTAGTAGTGACGATAGTGATAGTAATGATTTTGATGACTTTGCATATAGATGAAGATTTAAAGAAAGAATTAATTTTTCTGTTAAACTTACGGATTTTGCGATTAGGGAAAAATTCCGTGTTAGCAAAATCAGTATAGAATATGTAATAAATAGAATCGGTGCACGTATTGAAACTTGTTAAATACTAACTTACTACAGTCCTCTTTCTCCAATTTTGACACGTTGTGTCTTTTAGATAATATTTCCAATCTTTGTCATGTAAATACTCCGTTTCATTCAAACAATTGAGCTATTTCTTTCCATTTCTTAATTTTCATGTCAAATTTCAATTTGTTATTAAATTTACTAAAAAGCACCGATATGCTGTCGGAATCAATTTTAAGATTGACATCTTTTTCGTTCTTATTGTTATATTATTTATTAAATCAAACACTTAAAAATACAGACTTGCAAAATGGCGGGAAAATATTTAATAGTTTTAAATAAGTTTTTATCAAAGGCATTATTTTGTATGGCAGTTATTGAGAGACTGAAGGCTTTCGATTTTAAAAGACTTATTGTTATTTGATTTTACAACTTCTAATTAGGTATTTGAAAAAAGAGTTCGCTAAATTCCTAGACGAATACTTGATACATTTTCACCTAAAAGACAGTGCAGCCGCGACAATTATTTTTTGACAATTGTCGCACTTGTCAACTTAGTGAAACTGACCACTCGACAATTTTTATCTTTTCTTGACAATTGTCGCACCTGTCGACGTGGTGAAATAGGGGCCTGCTTTCATCGTAGGTTTGTTATATTTTTGCTTTTATTTATTAGGGACACCTACACAGCTCAATATATAATGTGATTGCTAGAAACCGCAAGAAATTTCAAGGGCTGGTCGGTCAAGTGTTTTAGACATGACAAAAATGACAAAAAAGATTGCAGACTACTGTAGGTACTTATCGCCCAGCTGACGCGGACGGGTCAACGGCCGGCTGCTGCCCGCGCGTTATAAATAATTGTTCATTTTATTTTTCTTATATTATTGCTTTAAAATAAATTTGATACTCAAAGAGTATCAAATTAAAATTAATAAAATGAATGTTTAATGAAAAATAAAAAAACACGAATTTCTTTTTTGTAATTTTTATCATGTTTAAAACACTTGACCTGACCAGCCCTTAAAGTTTCTTGCGGTTTCTAGCGGCTCCTAGTTCCTACCTTATATTGTATATTTTACGTTGTTTGCTTCTTTGAGGAAGGAGTAGAAATGCAACGAGTACCATTGTTTCACGCCGATATTCCGTGATAAGGTGGTATTACGCCGGTCGAGCCGGCCCAATGCGGGCTACAACGCAGCGTGGCCTCTCAAAACTCAAACATAGCCCAGTTGCGCGATTTATACCTATTATTTTTATGTAAAAGGAGGCAAAGAAGCAGGCGGGTCACCAGATGGGAAGTAATCACCGCCGCCTATGGACACCGGCAAAACTAGAGGAGTTGCAGATGCATTGCCGGCCTTAAGGTAGGAGAAGGACCTTTAAGGAAGGAGTGGGACCTTTGAGAAAAGAGTAGGCATTGCTGAGAAGGGAGGGGGGAGAAATGGGGTTCCTATTAATAAACACCTTGTATAGATTTGTCTCTGTTACTTTTCGACCGGCTCCTTGGACGTGGCATGCGGCTTGATTTTCTAATTAACATTCATTCAATTATTAATTAATTCAGTCATTTATTTATCCTCTCATTCATTCATCCAGTCATTCATTTGTGTCTGTTACCTTCTCGACCAGCACCTTGGGCGTGGCGTGCGGGTTCATTTTCTCGGTGTGCGTGTATTGTATGTAGTTGTTGTTGTATATTTATGTTTAATAAACTTTCATTCATTCATTCTTTCAATCATATATTTATTCAGTCATTCATTCATTAATTCAGTCATTCATTTACACAGTCATTCGTTCATTTGTATCTGTTACCTTCTCGACTGGCTCCTTGGGCGTGGCGTGCGGATTGATGCTCTCGGTGTGCGTGTAAAGAGGGAGGTATTGCGCCCAGTTGTCCACCAGAGCCTTGCGACCTTTGGGCCCGAGCCTGTACAAAACATAACGTATTTAATGAATATGTGTACTCGTAGTGTAATGAAGTAAATTACAGTCTGTTTACTGTTCCACAGCAGGACAAAGGCCTCCATAATTGAAATCAATTTATGGAGATTGTATTCGACGACCTCCGTGGTGGAGTGGTTAGCACGCCGCGTCGCCCTCTCTGAGGTCCCGGGTTCGAATACCGGTCGGAACAATTTAGAAATACCTTCTTTCCTAAATTGATTTCGATACATACATTACATACATACATTCGACATATTTTCGTTCATACGTTATCTAAATAACAAACTTAATTTGGGTAAGATAAATGGTGAAAGAGGGAAAAAAAGTTTTAATTATGTGACGAAAACAGCTTTCAAAACAGTCATGTGTTAACAACTATGGTATTCTTTGTCATAAAATTCTGTTTTTAATCCCTCACTTAAGCTGTTGTCTGTACCTATTTTAAAAAAAAAGAGCATTCAATACCCAAGCAACAAAAAAACCTGCACCTACTTATCTTTCATGCTGTAAAGGGCAAAAAACTTTTTCGTTATAAGGAATAAGAAATATATTCGGCACGCAGGATATACAAGAGACGCAATTGATAGGAGACAAATAAGACTGTTAATAAAAAAACCACTAATTGCATTACGAATCAGGCGTTATTTTGCGGAAATCCATGGCATGATAAAATAAGTACAATAAAAATATTTAGAAAAAAATATATAATTTAACGCAAATTTTATTGCAAACAATAACAAATTGGAAAGCTGAAAAAAAAATTATCTCTTTATGGACTTCTTGAGAGAATTTAAAAAGTGATGTTGCAATGTTTTATTTTATTTGCCCAACACCCATGCTTGTTCACGAACATTTAACAATTAATAATTCACCTGTATTAATATTTTATATATAATTTTAACGCAACAGAATTTATTTTTTATAAATTTTGTTGCGAACGTATTGGAAAATGTTGAAAAAAATTCCAGGAGCAGAATTTGAACCTGACCCTTCTGACAAGCTACCGTAGCCTTATCCAGCCCGCCGAAATTAACCACTATTTACTTTTTACCTTGAAAGCCAAAGGCGCTAACGTTACCTAATAGTGTTTATGAAATCTTGTATGGCGCGAGAAACTATAAATATATTACCTAAAGTACTGAATACCTTACTAATATAATATAGATAAAATGAATCTGATTTTATATTATGATTATGTGGTTAAAAATAGTGTTGTTTAGTGTGAGGAGCACTCGCAGGAATACCGGTCACTGCTTATCATCGTGCAAATTATATAGCTTTAAACACTGACCTCAGCTAGGTACGGCCGCTGTTGGTGCGAGTACTCCGACAGACAGATGTTGATTTTGTTTTTTAATGTATAATTTAATTAATTAAATAATTTAATTTCGAACTCTCCAGGGCACATAAACCCACGAGGTTTTTGCTGAGGATCGATGATGTAAAAAATTGTATTTTAAATGTTTTAAACAATAAATAAAAAAAAAAACAAAAAAATATTCGACGGGCTCGATAAGGCAACGATAGCTTAGTTGGAAGAGCACATGGATCGTCAGAAGGGTGCAGGTTCGAATACTGCTCGTGGAAATTTTTCAACAATACACCATTAATATTCGACATACATACACATAATCACGACTATTATCCCCGAAGGGCTACTCAGAGACTAGGTAATAAGGACAGCAAAAGCAGTCCTCTACCATAGTCCACTTTTCACCAAACAGCGACTGCAAATATGCTCGGCGTGACAGGTGGTGAGCCCATCGCCGCTCTATGCTGTTGGATGTATGTGCAGTCTTTAGTCCGTTAGTCGCCTTTTCGACACCCAAGGGAAGAGAGGGGTGGTCGTATTCTTTCACCCCTACGCGACACGGTTGACACAAATTTTGGAAAATAGAATAAAACTGCGGACATGACGCTTCACGTTCCCGCCAAGAAGTCTAGCATAGCACTTTCAGCGCACTGACCTGCCGAGCTCCGCTAAGAGCAGCGCCTGCGCGGCCTCCCTCACCTCCAAGCAGTGGTGCTGCCATCTACGGGCCAGCATTTCCACCTGCGGGCGTTTGAAGTGTTTCGCACCTGCATGGGAAAAGTTATGCTTCAGAGGACCATAATACAAAGTAATATTGTAAATGCGGTTTGAGCATCATCAGTATCATCATAAACATTATTATAATTATTTTTGTTTAATAAAAAAAAAAATGCGGCAACAGCACACACACGTGGCTAGCTGCATATAGCTCTGCTTCATAACTGCTAGTTAGTTATTTAATTAGTAGACGTTTATCAGCTAAAAGACGACAAAAGACCAATAATTGCCTCATATCACATGCGGCCACGACTATGTCCGGCAACAGTTCGCACCGCAGTGGCTATAAGCATATTATATACCTGCTAGTTATTTCATCAGCTAAAAGTCGATCATCATCATCATCGCTAACTTATTTTTATTATTAGTATATTAGTAGTTGTAGCCTTACTTTTTATTTTTCTATACTGTAAGACATTGATTATTTTATATTGATGAATACTTGAACTTTGTATCAATACATTTTTTATGTTTATGTTGTTGTCGTTGTTTTATGTTTTAATTATTGTAATGCAAAGTGCCCTTCTATGATAGGGAGGGCATTTTTCAATTCTAATTTGACGCTGTAAAATAAAGGGAGAAAAGAAATACAGTTGCTGAGTTTCTTGCCAGTTCTTCTCAGTACAAGGCTCCCGCCCCGTAGATAGACTTACGAACCGATGGCATAATGACATTCATAAGTGCTGTAACCTAAACATGGCCTAACCTGAAAAAATGATATTGATTCTTGATTCTTGATCATTGTAAAGCGCCATCTTCATAACGAAGGTCAGCTGACAAAAGAAAAAAAAGGTCGATGAAAGACTAATAATTAGAGTGAAGCGCGTAGTAGCGTGGCCAGCAGCGACCAGCCCTGCTCGATGTGCGCTTGCTGGGCGGGTAGCTGCTCATTAGGAGTAGTTTATCAGCTAAAGGGCCATGAAAGACCAATCATCAAGTCAAGTCTACTCATCTTATGCACTGCCACGACTTCTTCCGGCAGCTGGCAGCAAATAGTTCTGCTTGCTAGGTGCTCGTTATTCTATGAGTAGGTAGTCATTTATCAGCTAATTTAAAGACAAATCATATTAGCTCTGCTTGATAGCTGCAGCTAAAAGACTACAAAAGACCACTATACTGATCTCACCAGCGGCCACGACTTTGTCCGGCAACAGCACACAGTGTAGAGTGGCCAGCAGCGACCAGCCCTGCTTGATGTGCGCCTGCTGGGCGGCTAGCTGCTCCTCGCGCTCTTCATCACCGGCCCAGGATGATGAGCTTCGGGTGGACGGTCTGTGACATACAGACACAACTACTATACCCCAAATAGATACACAATCACATACTAAATAATAGCGCAACTGTGGCAGCTTTGACATATATATTTGACGTATATTTGTTTTGGCAGAAAAGCAATTATTAGAGGAGCACTACGTCATCTTAGCACATGTCAGCTTTGACACTTAGCTCGAACACTACTAAACGATATGAGTACCTTAACACCTTGTTTTTTATAATATCAAACCTTAGAAGTTTTCACCTCTGAGATCCGAAAGAAATATTTTTACAAATATTTGGCAGCCGCGCCCGGAATGCGGAAAGTGCGTGGTTTAATTCCCGCATGAGGTTGTCGTCTTTTTTCAGTTTTTAAAATTTTAAATAAGTATATTTAAGCGTTAACAAAACGCTAAAATTTATAAAAAACATTAATCTATAACGCAGCTTCATCTTAACCGAATGTTCAAATATTTTGAAAAAATATTTTTTTCGGATCTTAGAGGTGAAAACTTCTAAGATTTGATGAAGCAATGTTGACTAAAAAACATAAGCATCAAGCACTGACAAATTTCGACGGGTGAAAACCAGACCTCGGTAGCCAAGTGGTTAAGGCTGCCGCCCGGAATGCGGAAGGTGCGTGGTTCGATTCCCGCCTGAGGTTGTCGTCTTTTTTCAGTGTTTAAAATTTTACCTTAACATCTTGCTCTGATTGTGCATCTAGTTTTTACATATGATCAAAGGGTTTAAAGTACTCTTGCAAACGTCATGTAACTCTTTCGTGCTCTTCTTTCTAGCCTCCTTCTACCAATTTAGTGTAGGCCTCCTCCATATTACGCTTCTCGGTTTTGGGCCTTTTGCACCCATTTCGATCTGGTAGGCTACTCTTGAAACAGAATTGCATTAACCAATTTCCAATCACAAATCTAAAAAATGTCAAATGGCACTTTTGTAAGCGACAATAGCACCACATTGGAATTAAATTGCGTGGAAATTGATTGAAGAAATTATTATCGAGATGGCGTTCCGGAATTATCTTTACTTATCCCAATATCGATACATATTAATCGCATTGGAATTGTAGTAAGATTGAGTTTGCGTTCGAGAGTAACCCCCCTGTACCCCAAGCACGAACCATTATGGTACTAGTTAAGGTAATCGTAATCGTATTATTTTGTATGAAAAAGGTTTAGTAACTTTATGGTTTTAACCGTAATGGTTCGTGCTTGGGGTACTGGTCGCCTTCTTTATGTCGTTTCGCCAGGGCATTCGAGGTCTTTCAGGTGAACGCTTTTCACCCCAAAGTCTCCACCGACTTATTTGCTTCATACACTCTAATTAAATACATGCATAGATTCAAGACTATTATTCCCAAAGGTAAGTCAGAGACTAGGCAATGAGGACCGCAGAAGCAGTCCACGTTTCACCAAGTTACAACTGCACATATGCTTAGCGTGACAGGTGGTGAGCACAACGATGCTCTATGCTGTTGGATGTATGTGCAGTCTTTAGTCCGTTAGTCGCCTTTTACGACACCCAAGGGAAGAGAGGGGGTGGTAGCATTCTTTTATGAGCCGCTACGCGACATGGCTTCCTACACTCTCATACATCGCCATACCTGTGCAGCCTCCTAGCCACCTCCTGTTCGGGCACGAAGCTGGCGTTGCTCATCGCCATGAGCGTGTTGGCCAACGCCACAATGGACAGCAGGTGGTTGGTGGTGAGAGTCGTGCTCAGCTCCCAGTGCAATTTGCACGTGAACAATCTGGGGGAAAATGGAGTGTGTAAGTTTTTAAAGTCTTTCTTCTTAGGTCCGGTTTTTCAGTTGTGTCAGATTATACTCGGTGGTTAAAGTCGCGTAATAATTTATCAGAGGTATCATTCGAGGATTGAAAATTCGGCCTATTAGAGAAAATATTTTGTTCTATTTATAGCAGAAAATGATGCATTGTATTTGTAAGTTGTCAAAATCTTTATTCTAAGAAAATATGTTAATTTAATAAGAGGAAATGCATTATTCCGATTGGTTGAGAAAAAATAACAAAAAAAGAAAATACTTATCACTAAGAACATACAATAAGAAACACCAATAACAATAAAATTTTTAAAAAATACAATTTTCTAGCACCCAACTAGGCCACATCCTCAGGTGATTGATTAATCACCTGATAAGCTTCCGGCATAGCATCCTATAGTCACTTAGTGAGTTTCTAGCGCAGCAGCTTTAGTGGAAGTTGCTGGCAACCAGCTGCAGGTCGTCTGTAACTAGATAAAATGCTGTCTTGTAAACCGGGCTAGGGATGCGCTTGTCATGAGGTTCCCTCCTACCCCTTCTTCGTCCAGCTACAAAGAGCTATTACTATCCCTTCTCTGTCACGAGGATAGCCCAGGACAAGGCCAGAGGATAGCATCTTATATAGTCACTCCTTAAGTTTCTCCTGGCGCAGCAGCTATGGTGTTAGTTCGCTGATGACTAGCAGGGGGTGGTCAGCAGATCTAGTATCTTATACAGTGACTTGGTAAGATTTTGCTTCTGCTTTTGGCCAACAACCAACCGGCAACTCGGCTTCGTAGTTACCTCGTAAGCTTCTCCTGCGTAACAGCTCCGGTGGCAGTTCGCTGGTGACCAGCAGGGGGTCGTCGGGCCAGCCGCCCAGGCAGCCTAGTATCTCATACAGTCAGCAGGTAAGCTTTTAGTCTAACGTCTCATATAGTGACCAGGCAAGCTACTGGCGCAGCAGCAGCAGTGGTAGCTCACAGATGAACACCAGTCAATAGTCAGAAGATCTAATATCTTATATACAGTGACTTGGTAAGCTTTTGGCCTGTCAGCCTGGCGTCCCTGGCTTCTCTCCTTTCTTCGCCTTGCAACGGAAAGCTAGTATTATCTCTTATCTGCCTACCTGGTAAGCTTCTCCTGGCGCAATAGCTCTGGCAGCAGTTCACAGGTGGCCAGTAGGGGGTCGTCATCAGCTGTGGCATCTTAAATAGTCATCTGGTAAGTTTCCTCTGGTGTTTTCTATACTAGGTAGTAAGGCCAGAGGATAGCATATTATACAGTCATCTGGTAAGTTTCTCCTGGCGCAGTAGCTCTGGTAGCAATTTACTGTTGACCAGCAGGGGGGTCGCCTTCAGCTCTGGCATCTCAAACAGTCATCTGGTAAGATTTTGATTCTGCTCCTAACATCTTCAGTCTGTACAGATTATATGCATTATTATATGCAACACGGCCTTATAGTCACCTCGTAAGTTTCTCCTGGCGCAGTAGTTCTGGAGGCAGTTCACTGGTGACGAGCAGGGGATCGTCGGGCGCCGCGTCACAGGCCTCCGCCCAGCCGCCGAGGCGGGTAGGCAGCTGCACCGCCATGTGACCGTGACGGGATACCACGCCGAAGCATACTGGCACCTGTGGAGAGTGATACACGTGTGATTTTCCCTAGGCTAGCGTTGTTGCGAGCTGGATGAGAGTAGCCTCGGATCGTCCTTAGTAGCGTGCTCTTGGAGAGGCTTATGTCCAGCAGTGGACAAGTATAGGCTGAAAATGAAGCGTTGTTGTAACGATTGGCATGGCTGTAGCGGTATACCACGTCGGAACATACTGGCACCTGTGTACAATGATATAAGGATGATCTCCTATTGGCAAGTCGTTGTAACCATCGGCTGTAGCGGGATACCACGCCGAAGCATACTGGCACGTGTGGGAGGTGATAAAAGGGTGATTTTCGCTTGGCAAGCGTTACTGTAACGATCGGATACCACGCCAAAGCATACTGGCACCTGTGGTAAGTAATAAAATAAAATAACTTTCTACGCTCACACCAATTATCTAGCCCAAGTAAATCTTCTTTTGACACTCAATAAAATGGTTAAACTAGTTAAAAATAGAAAAACACCCAGAATCGTTATCAATTTAGAAAAACATAAATAAAACGAAAACATACTTTACTCGACCTTGTAACGTTATAAACGTATAGCTATTAAAACCTTACATAAATTTTGATTTATAAATAAACAAACATAAATTATCTTATCTTAATAAATTAACTCTAAATGTTACTTTGAACTAAATTACTCATCTAATAACTACATTCTACGTTTGGAGTGCTACGATTGGAGTATTCTACGTTTGGAGTGCTACGTTTGGAGTATTCTACGCTTGGAGTGAAATTCTACGTTTGGAAGATTCTACGTTTAGAAGATTCTACGTTTGGGTTTGGAGCAACCAAGGCGACCGTCATCGCATTTCGACACGGCCGCCATTTTGGGGACACGCAGCTCCTGTACAGCGACGCGTCTCCTAACACCTCGGCGATTCCCCAAGCTAGTCAGGGACGAGAGCAAACTACCTAGCTAGGCTTTTACGTACTCCACGCCCTGAGACCAAGGAAAAATAAATTTGTATGTTCGTAAGTGGGTTTTTTTTCATTTTAATATACCCCTACGTCACAACCTGGGAATTGAACCCGGGACCTAAGGATATCGGCCGAGCGCATGACAACTCCCGCCACCGAGGCGTACAACAGTATTGTAAGATAACGAAACGTTAACAAAATATGTCTACCTAAGGTGAGAATCGAACCCACGTCTAGGGTTGCCACTTTTTTTTTTACGAAGAATAGAGTATTTTTCATTTTGTTAGAACAAAAATAGAGTACATAGCATAAAAAAGAGTATTTATTTGTTTGTACTTAAAAACGTATTTTTTGTTACTCTTTGCGACATTGAACAGATATTTGTCTTTCTTGAAGATATTTACAGCCTCTTTGCAATCATAATTTAGATTCAAATTATATAATCAACTCGTTTTTTATTAAATTTAGGGTAGCTCTATTCCTTTCGTCTCTCCACTTTACATTCATAAGAGAGAAGACTCTCTCAGTGAACTCTGAAGTACCTACTCATAACCAGTAACGATCAGTTTTTCGTAAAAAGAGTATTTTAGCGTACTCTATTGGTGTCGTAGATTATAGAGTACGCATACATGAAAAAGAGTACAATACCCTATTTTAGAGTACGGGAGGCAACCCTACCCACGTCCTCCGCATTACGGGCGGCGGCTGCGTTCTCCACCACGAGGTATTAATTAATACTTTATCGCACAAATAAATTATATTAATACACAAGTTACACAGGACATATACAAAGGTGAGCTCATCTCTAGAAGAGATCTCTTCCAGCCAACCCCTAGCTGTGGTAATAAAATTAAATCTGTGGGACTAATTGCGCTATACAAAACATACATAAACTAAACATAATTATATAAATAAATAAACATACACAAAATATATATATCAAATTACTTATATATATATGTTACGGCAATCTGTATAATTCAGGTATTCTATACAATACCTAGGCAATGTATAGAATACCTGGGGCATCCAGGCAATGTATGAAATATTAAGCATATTATTGTCCATTACGTACTTTACCTAGGTAATGTATAAAATTCCTAGGGATTGTATAGAGTACCTGCTGGTCCACCGGCAATGTGTAAAATAAATAGCTTTTTGTCTAAATTTTTCAATGTTAATCAGCAGCCTACCTATAAAATGACAAAATAATAGTTAAAAACAACTAATAAAATTAACAAAGGGTAGACATTTTTATTCAGAAGAATAAAAGAATTACTGCACTCAAAAAGATTTATTTAATCTTAAGTTACTAGGTCCTATGCAAGAAAATATTAGACTTTTAAGATATTATTATATATTATTATTTTAGATACTTTTAAAAAAAGCACCTAAGTAATATCTTTCTGTCACTACAGTAAAATCATTTTAAAAATAAAGTGCAACTAAAAATTCATTTGTATATAAGTAACACAATGTAATTTTCTTACAAGTAGGTAAGAAAATAGGTACGTAACAAGCATAAAAAACTTAAGGAACAAAACAATTCCGTAAAAATAATAATGGGGTCTACTGCCTTTTTACAAATTACCGGATGCGCATTCGGTATTGTATAGAATACCTAGGCAAAGTATAAAATAAATATATTTCATACATTACCTACACGTTTTAGGTATTCTATACATTGCCTAGGTATTGTATAGAATACCGGATTATACAGATTGCCGGAAACATATATATATATAATTTACTGATTATCGATTATGTTTTGAGGTGGTGTTTGAATGATTCTACCAATGACCTCTCACGGATGCTGGCCGGTAGTTTGTTCCACAGTCTAGCTGCATAAACAGTAAAGGAATTGTGGAAAAACTTGGAGTTGGCTTGTGGATAGGAAAGGGTCCTGAATTAATTGTTAATTGGTTAATTGGTGGTTAATTGGTTAGACCTGACGAAATTTTTCAACGCTTTTATATAAAACTGTTGCTATATAGCAACAGTGTCCTAACAAACCACTTAGAATTTACATCCTAAGAAATCGATTCACCAGAGACAAGCCTTTTTTTAATGTTTCGTTATCTTAGAATTTATTTGAGCGTTATTAACGCAATTATTCATATTTAATATTACGGTATTATAGTAAAAATAACTTGATTTTCATATCCTCACCATAGGCCTTAGCAGACCCAGCTTCGACTCACAGACCCTATCCAGGTCCGGGTCCAGCCCCCACGCGTGCAGCAGCGAAATGAGGATCTGCGCGATCTCCATGGTGTGAGGAGGCTCGGCCATCGCCACATCTTTAGGTCTTTGGCGTTTGCCTTGACCCGCTTCGTCTGTAACAATGCAAAGAGTCCGCATGAACGCACAGTATACCGTGAAAATAAATCTTTCATACAAACTTTGTCCTGATCATTACAAAGACAATAAAGAAAAGTATTAGTCAAAATGGCCGAGCCGTTGTCAAGTGATGCCCGAACAAATATTCGTGGCAATGGACTTTTATTTATAAACTAGCGGCCCGCCCGCGACTACGTCCGCGTGGACCCCGTACTCCGTGACCATTTTAAAAAAAATGTTCTTTTGTCCAGATACAACTAAAGAATTATCTTTATTATTAAAATTTTGCATTCACAATGCTACGAGTATATAGATATAGGATAAAATGTTTACTAGAGCAGTGGACCGGAAATCCAAAGGTCTTCGGTTCGAATCCCATTCGAGCTTCCTGAGACTGATTGATTTTTTTTTCTAGTAAACATTTTATTCTTAAAAAAGAATTAGCCAAATAAGTCGAGCCGTGTTCTCAAGTGATGCGCGAACATACGTTCATGGCAAAAGATTTTATTTATCTAGATATAGATTATTTTGAATGATGTAGTGGTTGTCTTGTAATTTAACTGTTTTTATCTTGTAATGCTAAGTGTCTTTCTATGATAGGTAGGACATTTTCCAATTTGTATTTGACATTGTAAAAGAAAGGGCGAAAAGAAATGCCCTTGCTGAGTTTCTTGCTGATTATTCTCAATGCAAAGTATCCCGCCCTGTAAAATTACGAACCGATGGCATAGTGACATTCATGTGCTCAATTATTGCCTAAACCGCCGTTGCCTAAACTAAATGAATGATATTCAAATCTTAAAATCTACTACTAAATACAATAACAATAATGTTTCATTTTACACCCGTGTAAAATTCACCGCACAATATAGTAATCGACAATAAAACAAAAATTCACAGACATAAAACTATTTATGGCAATTAAATTTTATAAGCCATGAAGAATTTTAAACACACAGACTAGTGATGCGGGTCTGAAGGATATATCGATTAAGTTTTATCTTAACTTTGTAACGGTGAGCCTCGTGCTTCATTACTTTCATCCAACATTCCATTTTTCATATTTTTTAAATAGAATATTGTTTTCTTTGTCGACATTGTAACTCTTCCTTGCTACTAATCTGTTTTGTACTTTATTTCTTGTTTTTATTCATCAATTTCTATCTGTATTTATTTAAAATGTAAATACCAATTGTATGTACTATGTGTTTGTCCTTTTGTATTTTTTCTGTGGTGTACAATAAAGCATATTTTATCTGTATCTTTAACTAGTTGGTAAATTACATTATTATTATTATTATTATTACGAGTCACTCCGCATCGGACTCCTACTAACCCTGAGAAGCACCTTTTAGAGGTATACATGCGAACTACGAGATAAATAAATAAAAAATAAATTTTGTTTACGCTTACACCAATTATCTAGACCAAGATGAGTATTCTTGTGAAACTCGTTAATATGGTAAGATAACGGATAAATATACATAAACATAGAAAAAACACCCAGACCCGAAATCAATTTAGAAAAACAACCCGACTGGGGATCGAACCCGGGACCTCAGGGATGGCGACACCATGAAAACCGATGTACAAACCACTCGACCAAGGAGGTCGTCAAAATACTAATTACGATGTCGTGATAACTAGTTACGATGTTAAATTGTTTTTTTTTATGAGAAAGGCAGCAAACGAATTAACGTGTCTGATGCGTTATCAACTTTTTAAAGCCCTGGGGTTCGATTTTTAACCCGGTAACAATAGCCAATATAAAAGTATTATATATAACTAAAATGTATATAAAAAAAACTTAAATACTGTATAGATTTTTTTACATATAAGTCATGTAAAAAAGTCTGCAGCTGCAAAAATCAGCTATAATGGTCTTGCGTACATCCGTGATTTTGACGCCAGCAACCTGTGTCAGAAATGTCGTATACCCAAATTCAACGTAAGGAAAAAGTTTAAACGTTTAATGGAGGCAGGCACATATGCCCTAAATCATTTTTATTCACCAAAGTTTAAAAGCGGCGTAAACGCATAACGCCTTTTGATTATACAATTACAATCACAGCCGACCATGTGGTCAAGTGGTCAGATTACCGGTCACAGACCCAGACGTCCTAGGTTCGTTTATCAGCACGTGTTTGTACCCGTTTTGTATGGTGGTAGGGCTTGTTTAAAGTTCGAATGATTAGCTACCACCATCTCATCCAAAGATGTCACCATAACATCAATGTTAAGAGGTGTATTGTGTTTCGATAGTTAAGAGATAAGATAATCTGTTCTTCAATCGTTGCAAGAATCCGGGTGAAAGTGCGCCTCTAGCATCGATCGGCTTTATCATCACCTAACATCAGATGAGATGAAAGCCAAGTGCTTAATGCCCGTAGTAAAATCTATATAAATAAAAAACAATTGCCACGAATGTTCGCGCACTTGATAACAGCTCGACCGATTTGGCCTATTCTTTTTTTGTTGTGTTTGTAATGGTCAGGACAAGATTTGTATGAAAGAACTTTTTTTTGAAAATTCTTCATGGGACACGGGGTGCTCCGTTTACAAAGTCACGGGCGAGCCGCTAGTTAAAAATAAATTTATCGACTCTGTCTTTATAATTTTATCGACTGACGCACATCACTACACCCGATTAAGGTAACAAGCGCGCAGTAACTCGCGCAACGAGTCTATCGCCGACCTTGCGCACTCAAGAACAAACGCCGCGTTACGGTGCATGAAACCAAATTAATAAAACACATTGTTAACATTTGATAACGGCGGTGGCGGCGATACGTAACAGCTGTGTGGAAGACCTTAGCTAAGAAATTAAAGGTCGCGGGTTTGAATACCGCTAAGGAATTTACTGTAAGATTAATTCGTCGGACAGATTCCTCTTTAGTTGCGCGATTATTATACTTAACAAAGATCCTGTACGTGAAATGAGGCACAGTTTCAGAGTTCCTAATATTATAACATTTCCTAAAACCCGGGACCTTCCGAGCGCTAAACCACTCGGCCACCGAGGCGTCTAAAAGTTCGCAATACCCGGGTCGGTGTTTTTGGATTTTCGAGGCTACGCCCGGGTAGGGTTACCATTTAGGCATTTGAAAAGTCCTGGCAAAAAGAAAGACATTTCGATAAAAGTCCGGACTTTTTAGTCACAAAATGGAAATATTACACACTTTTTTTATTTTGTTTTTAGATAAATGAGAAGGAAGTTAATAAAGATTAAAGATTTATTTATACTAGCGGCCCCTCGCGGTTTCACCCGCGTGGTTCCCGTTCCCGTAGGAATATCGGGATAAAAAGTATCCTATGTGTTAATCCAGGTTATAAAGTATCTGTATGCCATCCAAATCCATTCAGTAGTTTTTACGTGAAAGAGTAACAAACATCCATCCATCCTTACAAACTTTCGCGTTTATAATATTAGTAGGATGCAGTTTTGTTACTCATATTCCAAAATCCGGCCAAATTAAAGAGCCGGACAAAGTGCGGACTAGAGACTAGAACTGACCCTATTAGTTGCATTTATTGGAAATTGTTTTTTTTGTATAGATAAATTAATTGCCCAATGTGTATGTTTTGGTTTAGCTGTAAGTTCACATTGTATGCTGAATAAATAAAAAAAACCCGGACTAATACGGACTGATGGTAATCCTACACCCGGGTTTGCGACCACCAACCCATATTTGGCAAGCGTGGTGATTAAACCAATAGCCATCAGTTGATGACTTGATTTCAATTATTATGGAGTCAAATTTTAAACACTGAAAAAAGACGACAACCTCAGGCGGGAATCGAACCACGCAACTTCTGCATTCCGGGCGGCTGCCTTAACCACTTGGCTACCGAGGTCTGGCTTTCAACCGTCGAAATTTGTCAGTGCTTGGTGCTTATGTTTTTAGTCAACATTGCTTCATTAAATCTTAGAAGTTTTCACCTCTGAGATCCGAAAGAAATATTTTTACAAATATTTGAACATTCGGCTAAGATGAAGCTGCGTTTATAGATTAATGTTTTATATTTTAGCGTTTTATTAACGCTTAAATATAGTTAAGTAAAATTTTAAACACTGAAAAAAGACGACAACCTCAGGCGAAATCGAACCACGCACCTTCCGCATTCCGGGCGGCTGCCTTAACCACTTGACTACCGAGGTCTGGCTTTCAACCGTCAAAATGCACTGACAATGGTTGATGCTTCTTATATGTTATTTATTATGGAGTCCTTTGCTCTGCAGTGGGACAGTTTACATGCTGTAATTTTAAGTTTGCCTCACACATAACAATGAAGCCACAGTTCCGACACAGAACCGGCACAGTGTTTTTCATACATTCTCTATGAACGCATCCCCACATGTCAGTGATAATGCTCTCAGTGTCAGTGCCACCTCCGGCAAATCACGGACGTATTCGTTTTGACAAAATTCATAGAGAATGTATGAAATAATTCACTGATATGAGTGAATTGACCTTTACGGGTGTTACGCGCGGACATAGTCGCGGGACGAGACGCTAGTATGAATAAATATTTACTGTATGTTTACACCGCGCACCGTTACGAAACATATTTATACACCTATGTGCCGACAGGTACATGTATTAGAGGCGTTCATTCAACTATGTATTAGAGGCGTAATATCCACATTGTTCTTGAAAGACAAGGTCGGCTAGACAGCTGATATGCTTTATGATTAGAAGCCATTTTTTTGTTTACCTACTTTCAAAAAAACGCGTGTATGTTTCGCTTGTCCTAAAGCTGGACAAAGCCCTGTATATATTTTTTATTTATTTATTTATTGCACAAATCAAGCCATCTCTACAACTGATGGGTGTATGTATACATGGATATACATACATTTAATCACGACTATTGGGATATCATAATAGTCGTGATTATATGTATGTATATCCATGTATACATACATATACCCATAAATTGTAGCGATAGTTTGATTTTAAATATACAGGCCTTTGTCCAGCTTAAAAGTGAGTCAGAGAATAGGCAATGAGGGCCGTAGAAGCAGTCCTCTACCATAGTCCACAGCACACCAAATTACAACTGCACATGCATATGCTCAGCGTGATAGTCGCTTAGCCCATCGCCGCTCCATCCATGCTGTTGGATTGGTTGCAGACTTTAGTCCGTTAGTCGCCTTTTACGACACCCAGAGAGGGGGCTGTAGCGGTAGTATTATTTCAGTGGGCCACTATCACACACGGTTCTAATGGGTATTGGCTTACTTATTAATGAAGTAAATAATCAGTAAGACAGGTTTAGTAAAAAAATTAAAAAGTTATTTCCGTCATTTTTGGCTTACTATAATATAAACAGGAAATCAATAGCCAAACGTATTATTACGTCACCAATGAGAAAAAAAAACACATCCGTGATTAAACATAATATAAGTATTATTATTTATTGTTTCTAAATGAAAAACACACTCCTTCCTGGATATATCAAGTTATTTTCAAGTAAAACGAAACACGATTTCTGAATCACGCCATCATCATCGATCAGTCATGTTATTAGAGTGGGCGTAAAAAAAACAAAGAAAAAAATTGACTAAGCTTGGCGGTTGGTCCCGGGTTGTTATCGTTAAATGGCTGTCGTTAAAACCCACCAACCCGCGTTGGGCCAGCGTGGTGGGGTATGGCCCAATATCCCCACGTGCTATTGTCCACGTGGGAGGCCTGTGCCCAGCAGTGGGACGATTAGAGGCCGATGATGAGGAAAACTTGCTTGCTACTCGACAAAATTACTCACAGACCTAGTGCTAACAAAGCTCTAAATCAACCTTGGCTTGTACAATGTATCTAACGCAGGGTTGTCTCAAAGTCTCACAAATACGCTAAAGAACTGTGCATACATACCTAAGTAATAATCACGACTATTATCCCCGAAGGGTTAGTCGAGACTAGACAATGAGGATCGCAAAAGCAGTCCTCTACCATAGTCCACTTTTCACCAAATAGCGATCGCACATGTGCTCAGTGTGACAGGGTCCATCGCCGCTCTATGCTGTTGGATGTATGTGCAGTATTTAGTCCGTTAGTCGCTTTTTACGACACCCAAGGGAAGAGAGGAGGGTGGTAGTATTCTTTCACCGTTACGCGACATGAACTAGACTAACTGGTTAGGAAGTACCAAAAATTTTAAAGTTCGTATAGGACACTGATTGTATAAAAGCTTTTAAGGTAGCTGCTTGCTGATTCGTCTCAAATTTCCTCTTTGTATGCCACAGCGATAGTGTCAAACCTCAATTGTAACTAATAAGCCTCTGTGGTGCAATCATATGACCACCAGTCTCATTGTTAATTTATATTGTATTACTAGCGGCCCGCTTGCGACTCCGTCCGCGTTGACACCTCGCATCCTGTTACAAAATGTGGTTGATTATTCAGTGCAACATCAATTTTCAAATTCTCTCACGAAGTCCGCGTGAGATTTCAGTAAAGTTTCAAATCTTTACTGGAACTCAAATGGTTTGGGGGAATATCAATTTTACTATGCAATATTCGTATTATTATCACTTATCATCTACTTCAAGCAAACAAAATATTTGCTATTATATTTGCTTATTTGACACCGGCTAAATGTTCTTTTGTTCTTAAAATTACTTAAGAAAAAAAAAGCTCAAAGGCGCGCTTTGGGATTGCTAGAGGCCTAAATGTGCAGCTGTGGACTGCGTTATGCCGATGGATGATGATGAATGTGTAAGGATGGTAACAAAATTAAAAAATCCTATTATGGACCCTGCCGGTCACATCAAAATCCACTGGAGAATACTCAATAAAGACTTTTTTGTGAAAAAAGACCACAGTAAGCCCTTTTTTTACTAAGAGAATCCGCCTTATAGATACCTTACTCTCAGAAGGGAAGCAGGGTTATGTACGGCTCTATCCGTCCCCTTCTGCACACTAAAAGCCTAATAGCAATCAGGGATGAGAGGGAGGGAAGTCTACCCACTAAACACTAGAAAACAGCAATTTGGGGGCCGCAAAAAACAACCCACCCTACACTCATTGGGCCAGCGTGGTGAGTTATGGCCCAATACAATATCCCCACGTGCTATGCACGTACTTGGGCACAGGCAATAGTGGGACGTATGTAGGACGTATGTATGATGATAATGAAAAAAAACAAGGGAATTGAACCAAGGAATCACCCTGATGCCAGTATGATTATCTGTGGGTGGACGGCTACACCCCCGAACGGGCATGTACACACGGCGTCAGATCAACCTAGCCAAAACTGTCAAATTTCTACAATAAATTTTGAACTTCATCGTTTGGTTCTAAGGATCAATATTCATTGGAGAAATTTGACAGTTTAGGGTAGGTTTATCTGATGTCGTGTGTACTTACCTACTATCATTCGTCAAAATTACCGCTCACTTTTTTAAGAATATTTAGTTAGGCCAAGGAGGGTAAAGTGGGTATATACCCTGATGTTAAGTGGAAGTGTAGTCCAGGCGCGAGGACAACTGGTGCAGCGTAAGAGGCGTAGCATCAGTCACCCTCACTCTGCCGGCCCACAAAGTGCTTCTTCACGCCTCGTTTGAAGGAGCCTATGTCATACGTAGGAGGGAATACATGTGCTGGTTGACTATTCCATCTTTTGGAGGTGCGACAAATAAACATCCCGCGCGACCGCGCTTGACCATCCAAGCATTATATAGCATACAAGAGTTCCTCGCGAACAGTTGAAAGCCCTAACTTGTCGATAGATTTATCACGGCGTAGGCTTTTGCCGCGTGGCGTAATGGCGTAATGTCGTAATGGCGGAATCGGCCGGTGCGCCATTACGTTAATATCACGATACAGCTCGAGATACCGGCAATGGCGGAGGCGGGGGCGGTCACAGCAAATGGCTTAACTGACTTGTTTGTAGCTTGGGGCTGTCTTTATTCGAACGCACGATAAACGATTGTACATACATTATGATGACTATTATCCCCGAAGGGTTAGTCAGAGACTAGGCAATGGGGACCACAGAAGCATAGTCCACTGCCACACTTCCACGTTTCGCCAAATTAAAAAAAAAAGTTAAAATTACTTTTGTATACGCTCACACTAATTATCTAGACCAAGATGAGTATTCTTTTGAAACCCGTTAATATGGTAAGATAACGGATAAATATACATAAACATAGCAAAAACACCCAGACCCGAAATCAATTTAAAAAAACAGTTCTTCCCTAAATTGACCCGACCGGGAAATGAACCCCGGACCACAGAGATGGCGCGACGCCAGACCCGGCGTGGTAACCACTCGACCACGGAGGTCGTCAAAAACCAAATGATAACTTCACATGTGATCAGCGTGAGAGGTGGTGAGCTTACGCTCTATTCTGTTGGATGTATGTGTAGTTTTTGGTCCGTTAGTCGCCTTTTACGACACCCAAGGGAAGAGAGGGGGGTGGTAGTATTCTATAGCCGCTACTCGACGCGGCATCGACCGACCATGTGAGAAATAATTCTGCTTTAATAAATTTTTGAGACTATAGTGTATGTGTGCTATAGTATCAATAAGAGCGATAGTGGTAAATTTCAACCCGTGATGTGACAAAGCTAATACTTATTTGCTTCATGCAAAGTTGACTCTACCATAAAAATTGCTCCGTCATGGCAGTAAAAGTTTTAACCACATTTCAAGAACTATCAGAGAGCTACTAAAGCCACTTTTTCAAAGACAATTGAACATGGCTCTTAGTAATTACAACAGAGATCTCAAGAACTGGGGTTCACCAACCCCGGCTATACTTACATTCTGTCAAAAAAGTTTCGGGAACGGATGATTTGTTTATGATTCCAAATTCAAATTTCTGATTTTTTTTTGTTGTTAGATTGGCACAACTTTTTTCCATTTTGGCGCGGAGTTCGAGTTCCTCATTCAAGTTTGAGAGATAGCCGCTGAACTTTCTGTGTCTCACGAGTCGATCCGTACCACTTTAAATAATCACTTGGGTATGAAACATGTTGCCGCTCGGCTAGTCCCAAAAGACCTGAATTTTCTCCAAAAACTCAATGGCATAAGAGTCGCTGAGGACATGCTAGAACGAGTCAATTCCGACCCAACATTCATGCAACGCATTGTTAGTGGTGACGAGAGTTTACGAGTTTGACATGCAAACTAGTCAACAAGCTTCGGAGTGGCGCCTTCCGACTGAACCAAAACCGAAAAAACCACCCCAAAGTCGATCAAAAGTCAAAGTCATGTTGACTGTTTTCTTTGACTATCGCGGTGTAGTACACTCGGAATTCTTGCCGGAAAATCAAACGGTAAATAAATAATATTATTTGAGCGTTATGCGGCGTTTAAGAGAGCATATTCGACGAAAAAGGCCAAATTTGTGGAAAGAAAATTCCTGGATTTTGCACCACGATAATGCGCCTTCGCACAAGGCCATCATTGTGAACGAATTTTGACCAAAAACTCAACAAATACCATCGAGCATCAACCACCTTATTCACCAGATATGGCTCCAGCCGACTTATTTCTTTTTTCTAAATTCAAATTACCACTTCGTGGCACCCGTTTTCATTCCGTAGAAGACATAAAGGAATATTCGCGGCGAGAACTGAACTCAATTCCGGAAAAAGCGTTTAAAAATGTCTTGATGATTGGATTAAGTGTATCGTTTCTGAAGGAGCATAGTTTGAAGGCAACAAAATAAATTTGGATGATTAACTAACATTTTGTGTATTATTGACCTTTTCCCGGTATTTTCTTGACAGAGTAGTACATCGAATAATCCGTAAACGCACTTCGCCCGACTTAGCCATTGAACCATTCGGACGTCGAGCTGGGGCCCAAGTCTGCATATTTACGAATAGCATAATTGAATCGCAATTGCATCGCATTGTAATTGTTTGACACATTTGGTATTCTTAAATGAGTAAGAGAATACCAAATGTGTCAAACAATTACAATGCGATCCAATTGCGATTCAATTATGCCATTCGTAAATTAACAGACTTGGGCCCCTGGGCGTTTGCAACCCATGGGCTCAGTGAATGCGCATAGTTCAAGCGATTGTGGACCTTGCGGCTGCAAATCAGTGCGCAGCAAATTGCTTCGCGGTGTCGCCTCTAGTCTATAATACCGCAATGGTACCAATAATTAATTGTAGCACCCCGAATGAGTGCAACCACTCATTATGGCCGCGTGACCTTGGCATTTGCGATCTCGTTTCACCGAGACACTGTAGCCATATGTTCCGGGCGAGACACGCATGCGTCATCGCTACCCAGACCACGAATATTATGTAATCTAATTAAAAAAGTAAATGGTGTGGTAATTTTTTTTTTATTTATTTGTTTTCGAAAAAAGTCGTAAATAAATTACACATTAACCGCGTCGCGTACCGGTGAAAGAATACTACCACCCCCTCTCTTCCCTCAGGTGTCGTAAAAGGAGACTAACGTGCATCTGCGTGACTGCACATACATCCAAAAAAATAGAGCGGCGATGGGCTCACCACCTGTCACGCTGAGCACAGGTGCAGTCGCGATTTGGTGAAAAGTGAACTATGGCAGGGGACTGCTTTTGCGGTCCTCATTGCCTAGTCTCTGAGTAACCCTTCGGGGATTAGTATGTATGTTCGTATTTTCTTAAATTCTCACTGGCCCCTAAGTGCAGTGGCCAAGTGAGTTCGGGACCTTGATATTTGCACTCGCGTTACGGTGACACCTGATATGCGTCACGTTACACTTATGGGCGACGCTACCGGTCGTAACCGCAGTGATTGCAAGAAAATAAAACTTCCGCGCTCGATAACGAAGCTTTTACATAAATACAGAGCTTGTGTTTTTTTTAAGGGGGTGCCGCGCGATCGCAAAAACTGACATAAGTCTCTTAACCCCTCAGTCTTGGATTTTGTTTTGACTGTTTTTTGACACTAACTGTCAACGACAAATTTGACAGAATCGAGCATAGACTATGCGATATTTTGTGGTTTGAGGGGTACCCCTCAAAACCCAAGCGGTCGCATGAGACCGCACCTACAAAAACACACTTGACTTTGTACCGTGTTTTCATAGACTTACAGACTACTTTAGTATGAACAAGTTTGGTTATTTCGGTTCTGTGGTTCATCTTATGTATTGTTATCGCAAAATATCGCATAGTTCTGTCAAAAATGACGTTGACAGTGTCAAAAAAATCCAAGACTGAGGGGTTAATGAACTTCAAAGCAAAATCAATCATATTGATATTTAAAATTAGAACAATTTTGCTTTGAAGTTTCAGACCTAGAAATTTGACTAGAGCACTGTTTTTATTTTTCAAAATGTACAAAACCATCACGTTCTTGTGTTAGAGATGGGTGACCTGCGGAATATCAATACAAATATTTTCATGTAAGAGTTATTGCTTTATGCGTAAAATTAAGAAAGTTGTCGAAGAAAAACGTTTTTAGGAGTTAAAGATTTATGTATTGTTTGTTATTGTTTAAAGAATTTGTTTCAAATTTCAACAAGGCCACGACCTTGTGCAATGATCAGGCTCACTTACTTAAGTTCTTTTAATGTATTTAACTAATTAAGTGCATAGTACAAGTAACTTAAAAATATGTAAAAATTCCCCATTTCGTGCAGGATCCCCTTAATGTCTCGAAAATAGCTGAATCTGAGGCGTCGGTAGCCGGGCGGATAGATGATCGGGTTGAACGGGAGATATCGTGGTTCGCTCCCCATAGCTTCGTTAGACTACTGACGTAAGCCCACTCCTACACAGTCTTTTTAGATTACAGGACTATTATTAAATGCCTCAATGTTACTGTGCATGTCGTGTTCTCCTATAAGTAGTGAGACTTTCAGCACTTATTTATTTTGTTACAATGTAAAATAGTTTAAAACAAATGTACTCATACGCAAAATGACTAATACGCGCAATGATATAATGATTGAACTGCTTTTTTTGGAGTACGCTTTTTTTTCCTTTTTTTATAATACCATAAATGTCTTAGTCCAAAGTGTTCAGCTACTTTTGATGCTGACTGTACATGTAATATACAAGAGTGGATTTTCTTTTTAGAATAAAAATGTTTAATTTTTTGTTAATTATTACAATAAATAAATTACAAATTAATCTAATTTAAATGCATCATACTCATTTTCAAACCCATTGAAATGTGTCAATGTGCGTGTTTATAATTATGTGTGTGTGTCATTATGCGTGTGTGTCATTATGTGTGTGTGTCATATTGCGTGTGTGTCATTAAACGTGTGAGTCATTGTGCGGTGAGTGTCATGTTGCGTGTGTGTCATATTGCGTGTGTGTGCGTATAGGTAAAATTGTGTACACTTGTCATTATGCGTGTAACCCAACCAAATAAAGAAAATAAAATAAAATAAATGCCCACATTAAAAATAAACTTTAAAAAAGAAAATAATAACGCAACGTTGAAAAAAATGACTAATTTAGGTGGAAAACGAACCCGTATGCCAGATGACGTGATTACTGGATTGCCGACCCTGAAGCTACAATTCTTAAATTTACCCATTCTAGGACAACCTATTGGTATTAGGGTTGTCGCCAATCATCCCTTTCCGAGCGCCTAGACAAATGGCAAACGCTCACCTCCTATCTATTCGTAATTCGTCGTAAACTACTGTGTACGTGCCAATTGCATGTAAAAAATACAGCAATGTACTGCGAATTACGGATAGACAGGGGGTTAGCGTTTCCCAGTAGTCTAGGCCCTCTGAACCCATCTTACTGAACAATATTAATAATTACGGATTTGTACCACCAAGAATGTCACCTTCGTACCTCCGCAGCAAATAGGGCAGTGGCGATAGTACAAGGTGACCACGATCGGAGCTCGGAGCTACTTGTCACCGGATATCTGCCATTTGCGGTGCAAGTGACCGCCCACGGAGTGCTGCGACGATATCGATAGAATATAATATCGATATTTATAAGTTGATTCATCATCATTTCCACTGCTGGGCACAAGCTTTGCCACGTAGAGAACAGCCCGTGGGGAGGTTAGGCCACAACCCACCACGCGGGTTTAGGTAATGCGTGTGGGGCCAGGACCAACAGCTTAACGTGCTTTCCGAAAGACGAAGAAGGTCGAGATGGTTTTTTTTAATTTGGCACCCATTCAGAGACTCGTCATTGCAAAAGTTAATTAACTGGCCATTGCCTTTCGACAAATATAACTTTCGCCGTCTGCCTGATTTTTTAATTTTCTTCTAAATGACATTTAACTTTTTTTTTATAAACTCTTTACCTCAGGGAAACGGGTGTGATACCTATGTGTATGTATGTGAACTCTTCAAATCTTAACCTGGTGATACTGACTTAAATGAATCGATTATACTATGTTCGTGGGCGGAGGCAAACAAAATAAAAATATCGATAACACAACCGTAACGAGCACATCTCTACGAACCTTGCACTTTAAGAAAGTTGTCCTAAACTGCATCAATGAACTTGATTCGACACTGATTTAAAAAGGATTCATTAAATTATTAAAACAGAAGTAGAATGCCTTCACGCATTCACGAAGCGAATGTAAATAAAGGTAAAATAAAATAAAGTATTGCCTTATACTTGTCCCTATGCTGGACAACGTATAGTCTAAGATCCGAGTATACAACGACCTTCACCGCCCCGGTTAATGGATGAAGAAAAGTATTTTGTATCAAATTTAATATGTTAAAAAATATATTGCGAGTAGGTTGGCTGAGAAATTTCAGTCCAGTACCTATATGTAATAATTAATTTATTTTTTTTAACATTGTACTGGTTTGGTGTGTGTGTTTGTAATAAGATTATCTTTATTTATACATAAATTTTATTTATTAACCAGACGGTTGCAAATTACTAATATTGACTTACCTGTTTACACCTGCCTACCCAATAGTTATGACGGGAAAAAAAAGACAACCTAACGTTTGCATATTCTATAGGCTTCATATTTTCGATTGGTACCTATGTAATTTATCTATTATCCAAACCAGTCCAAAATTTAAAAAAAATATTTTTTATATATTTAATTAATCATATACTGGACTGAAATTTGTCAGCCAACCCACTCGCAATATATTTTTTAACACATTAAATTTGATATATACTCGTAATACTTTTCATCCATTAATCGACCCGGTGAAGGTCGTTGTATACTCGGATCCTCCACTTGTAAGCAAGGTTTATATTCAAGTGACATATATACATAATCACGACTACTATCTCCGAAGGGTTAGTCAGAGACTAGGCATCCCCTCTCCTTAATTCACTAAGTTTATTTGTACTGGCACCTCGAGACCAACCGTTAGGTTATGCAAGAAGTGCCAGACGTCCCTGCGCCAGTAGACACTCGCGCAGGAGACCACCAACGTTAGGTCTTGACGCCAAATTAGTGCCCGCCGCAGCGCGCTCTTCATTCGGTACTCATAAGACTAGTGTCTCGGGAGAGTATCCCCGTGAACACGTGTAGTTCACTGCCTATTGTCCAGATAGGTAGCCGGAGCTGTCGAGCTCGCTCACTTCTCGTTGCACGAAGGGCACAACTCGCAGTTGCCACTGCTAGACTAGCAGAGACTAGGCAATGAGGACCGCAAAAGCAGTCTCTACCACAGTTCACTTTTCACCAAATAGCGCCTGCACATGTGCTCAGCGTGACAGGTGGTGAGCCCATCGCCGCCCTATGGTGTTAGAAGTATGTGCAATCTTTAGTCCGTTATTTGCCTTTTACGACACCCAAATGAAGAGAGGGGGTGGTAGTATTCTTTCACCGCCACGCGACACGGTTGTCGTTATTCAAGTAAGCTTATTGTTAATCAAATCATAATCTCTTTATTCAAGTAAACTTAAGAAACAAGCATTTTGGAATCGTTTTAAAATATTTTTTACTTCTCTATATGGGTGGGTAGCTGGGTAGGTACCCATCCACCCATCCCACCCATTCTGGACGTATTAGCTGTGAAGAAGAATGAGCGCAAGAAACAAGTAAGATAGAACCCACCAAATACGCATCTAGTCCAAGACGCGTTTTCTCAAATTTGTTGACGCATTATGTCCAATACTTGCTTGGATTCTGACCAATAATCGTTTTGTCCAACACGACTAACGGACTTAAGACTGCACATCCTACGAATATTATAAAAGCGAAAGTTTGTAAGTATGGATGGATATTTGTTACTCTTTCACGTAAAAACCATTAAATGGATTTGGATGAAATTCGGCATACAGATAGTTTATAACCTGGATTAACACATGGGATATTTTTTATCCCAATATTCCCACGGGAACAGGAACCACGCGGGTGAAACCGCGAGCGGCCGCTAGTACATGAATAAATAAATAAACACATCCAACAGCATATAGAGGCGATGATGGTCTCACCAAGTATCACGCTTAGCACATAATTTAAGTGTGGCAGTGGACTATTCTGTGGTCCCCGTTGCCTAGTCTCTGACTAACCCTTTGGGAATAATAGTCGTGAGTCTATCTATGTATGTATGTTATTGCTTGTAGTGGGAACATTATGATGATATTGAAAATCTCTTTTGCAATTGCAAATCGTGGCTTTCTAAAAGCTTTGAAAGAAACAAAAAAAGTGCTGATCCAAATCGAACGTCTATCGTCTATTTACCCACCGATCTTGTAAAATGTCGAAATATAACTATGTTATAGAGAAATAGGCCAGTATCTAACTGACTGCGGTCACTACTCCTAATAGAGCCTTAGAGCCTTCAACAATACATGATGGTAGTAACAATGCAATAAGGCTAAACACAGAGACGGTAGAACAACTCTTGCCGTAAATACAACGCAGACAGCGGACAATGATCCTAACTTGGAGAGTAAAGCCTTGAAACGTAGCTTCGCTAGTATGATTATTTTATAAATCGTTTTAGCGAACAATGTACTCGCCTCGAATAAGATATATGAGTTAATAATTGATACCAGCCCATTTATCCTATAGTATAGGGATAAGGACTTTTTCTTTTCACTTCTGTCAGGCCGCCTTTCAGTGGACAATATGTGATGATGAGTGATGATGATCAAGTACAATGAAGGTCAAAAACGTTAAGCACTAAAAACCATTATGCATTAAGACTTTAAGCGCAACGGGGGTCACCGGTGACCGACAAACAAAAAAATTTCAATTGGCCCCTTGCAGATCATAAAAAAAAAGTTAACATAATATACGATGATCGAAGTGTATAACACTTCCAAGTGCTATACTGATCCGCAGTAACTGTAAAATTGCAATCCATTATCTCGAATCGAATCAGTAATCTCGACAGGCGCAACCTTTATGCCGATTATTGATAAATATCGCGGCGCGTCACTGTTCGTTGCAAATCGAATGTGTACAAAAAAGATACAGAAACGAGCTTAGATAAACTTGACCGTAGATATTTTGGCTACATACATACATTGGGTGCTATTTAGGGTATCATCTATAGCGTTTATATATAGTGAAAATAGCAATGGCCCGAGATGGGTTCCTTGGGGTACGCCAGAATAAACCCTTAAGGGGAGGTATTTCGAGCGCTTCTCTCTCGCTCTCTCGACGGTACGACGGTAAGGGACGGCAATAACAGCGAAGAAGCACGAAAAAGCGTGTTTTATATTTAAAAAAATTGATAGATGTAATAAAAAAAAAAAAATATAGTCCCTCAACTTATCTATGAACTTCATTTTGGTAAATAACTCATAATATCAAATCACTTATTTTATGAATAAAACCTAGAAAAGAAGATAAAATGACACAAAAATATGTAACTTTGTGAATTTAATTTATCGAGCCAACTTTATCAAATCGTGTTTATTATATATTATTATATTTGGTATATTCCACAAACTAAAGCCTCAACAATATTTCATAATTTGCGCAGATTTTAATTTTACTGTTTACTACTTCAAAAATTAATTCTAAAAACGTGTTATGTTAATTTTTCACTAACACCTAGCCTTTACTCGTAACTGATCGCCATCATACCACAACAACCGGGACCAACGGCTTTTCCGAAGCTCGAGACGTTTTTAATTTTGTCACTCAGGTCTGGACAGCATAATTAGTTGGTCGTACATACATAACACAATGTATCACTTTGATATGGGTCGTTCTGGCCTCGGCTTCTGTGCTGGCCTTGCTTCGAGCCTACTTAGGCTGTGACGGCTAGACAGTTATTGCACAATAACAAAATAATTGGTGCACTTATGTAGTAAGCAATGCGATCAGTCTACAATAGCTTCTTTTTTCAACGTTATCGTTTTGTTATCTGCAAAATTATTTGACTGTTATTAACGCATTACCGTGTCGCGTAACGGTTAAATAATACTACCACCCAATCTCTTCTCTTGGGTGTCGTAAAAGGCGACTAACGGACTAAAGACTGCACATACATCTGACAGCAAAGAGCGGCGATGGGTTCACCACCTGTCACGCTGAGCACATTTGCAGTCGCTATTTGGTGAAAAGAGGACTATTATGGTAGAGGACTGCATTTGCTGTCCTCATTGCCTAGTCTCTGACTAACCCTTCATGTATAATAGTCGTGATTATGTTATTAAAGCAAATAATCAAATATTACGAAATATTAATGAATAACATTTAATAATCGCCAAATTGTAACTTTTATATTATTACTAGAGAAATTTATAGAGTAAGTTGTATTCGGAGGCCTTTATCCAGCAGTGGGCAATTGCGGGCTGAAATTCTAATCCATTTGCAATCCTTTTTCCTATTCTTCTCTTATTCTATTTACTAATAAAAAATATTTTTTAGGCAAGCCTTTTAATAATACATCAATTTAGCCGCAAGAACAACATGGTGCGATAAAAAATACGACTCTCGTAATAAAGCGTTTAACGTAAATTATTACGTATAACTTACACACTATAAAATTCAGTTAAAAGCCTTTTTAGTCGGTCGTAAAGATAACATCACAAACGTGGTCTTGCTTGACGCGTTGGCCAACTCAACAGCTAAAATAAAATCATTCTATATATTACTATAGTAAGCCTCCCGCGCCTATGTCCACGCTAACTGAGGAACACTTCAACCATTTTATACAAAACTAGCGGATCCTCGTGGTTTTACCCGCGTGGTACCTGTTCCCGTGGGAATATCGGCATAAAATATAGCCTATGTCACTTGGGAAGAATGATGCTTTCTAAATGGTCAAAGAATTTTCTAAATCAGTCCAGTAGTTTTGGAGCCTATTCAATCCAAACAAACAAACAAATCTTTCATCTTTATATTAGTATTGATATCTAAAAAATATATTAAAAAATAAAATGACAATAACACTCACACAAATTACCTAGCCAAAGTTAAGCTTCTTTTGAAATCTGTCACGATCTGACATCAACTTAAGAAAACAGTTTTTTTTTATTGACTCGACCGGGAATTAAACCCTGAGACCACGGCACGGCAGTCGTCCAGATATTCTTAGACATTGCGATCGCTATGACTAATACCGCTGTAGCTGCAAAGTTCCCATTGTATTGTGCAACATGTAAAGAGAGCAGTTAGCACAATTATCGTCTGACTAAACTGTGTTATATATGATTAAGATTTTTAATTTCCACGGCTCTCACGTTAAAGTCTGAATGCTATATGCGAGTTTCAGAAGTCTTTTGTTTAACCACCATCGGTAAGAACTTGGTCTATCTCACCTGATGGTAAGTGACGATTAGAACGAAGGTGGAAGCATGCTATTCTAAGACCACAAGCATCGAAGCCACCGATCTAAGATCCAGAAGGTCCAGGGTTCGGGGGGGTTTAATTCCCAGCGGGGTTATATATCTTTATGTACTTAGTTCGCTTTGTGGTAGGGCTTGTTAAGTCCGCCTGGCTAGCTACCACCATCGGCCTTATCGTCACTTACCATTAGGTGAGATGGAGGCCAAGCTTACCTGTAGTGGATTTAAAAAAACATTGATTTTATTGATGATTTTAAATAAAATTTCTACAATTTTGTCATCACTTCAATATCTTTAAGTATGGCGCGCTTCGGTCCAGTACACGACACTCTCCAAACAAAAGCTATATCGAATCATACAGACTCTTTTATATTCAATCAAAACTCATATACGTCACACAAACGCTGGTATTTCCTGTTCACTATCAGAAACGATTAAGAACTATATTCGCACAGCAACTTTTGTCATTACCAAAAGTGCATTTCTTTATTTAAAAGCAATAAAGTGTACATTCGCATGACAAATGTGTTTGTACGAGTATAAATTATGACAAAAGCGATATTACGCCGAGGTCGTTCTCTTATATCATTGGTCCGGCTGGCCGTGGACAAGAATGCAGGGTGAAAGGTGTGGACTCACCCATGAGCGAGAGCGGGAGCTATTTGAAAATAATAATATCAATTTAATATCAACACAGAAAGACATAAATTATTGAAAAGAAAAATACAGATAAAAGTACATTGTACAAATAGAACGAGCATAGAACTTATTAGTTTGTTTTGTTTACTTATCTCAGGTTCTCGGGTATTGCATCAGGTTTACATCAAAACAACGAATATTATTATATTAGAAAAGTAAAGCTTAAATCAAATTTCAAAGAGTAGGTAGGTATTTCATAAATTGTTTTTTAATAATAACAATGGTTAGTTTATTGTTATATTGTTTTAAATTTAAGTGTAGGTCTTTAAATATAGGTATATTAAGCTGTGGTCTCAGCCTACACCTCCGAGTAACGGGTGTCATTATATAGGCATGTACGAGTATGTAACTCCAAAAACGCTCTCCGCTACTGCGTATATCACGACGGCACCCTTAGTTGATCAAGTGAGCGGAGGGCGTCGCCCGAGCCGCCCCGAGCGATCAGCTCGCCACAATGAGCAATCAATGAAAACATTGTGACTTTTTAATTGACCGTTGTATACAAATCCTTGGGGGTAACATGCTTACTTTCGCAATTAAGACCATTGCGGTAGAGGTAGCTCTTAAAAAGACATATACATATAATCACGGCTATTATCCCCGAAGGGTTAGTCAGAGACTAGGCAATGAGGACCACAAAAGCAGTTCTCTACCATAGTCCACCTTTCACCAAATAGCGACTGCACATGGTGCTTAGTGTGACAGGTGGTGGGCCCATCGCCGCTCTATGCTGTTGGATGTATGTGCAGTCATTAGTCCATTAGTCGCTTTTTACGACACCCAAGGGAAGAAAGGGGGTGGTATTATACTTAATCCGCTAAGCGACCCGCCTAAAAACAAAGAAAAAAATTAATAGCAAGTACGTCCCCGGTTCAATTCTTAGGTCAGGTCGGGTTATTTTTGAAATTCTCAATGCATAACCCGCGTTTGTGTTCACTATCCCGCATTTGGCAAGAGTGGTAATCAAGCCAAAACCCATCAACTGTAGTGTTGACTTGATTTCAATAAGGAGATAATATATAGTAAGGAGTAAGGTATACAGGCTATATCTTAGGAAGTAGGGGAAAAAAATTTTATGTATGTAGATTTTCCCATGTATGAACAATTTCTCATAACGAGCGTTTGAGAATCAGGAGGCAGGGTCGAGATGTCGCGCTCATTATGATCGTGGGTTGTACAGTCAGTGTAGAGATTATACATACTTAGTCAAAGCAACTACTTTTACCGCCTCTGTGGTCTAGTGGCTAAGCTACCGGTTTCAGACCCAGTGGTCCCGGGTTCGATTCCCAGCGGGGGGTACATCTTTGTGTGCTCGGTTTGGTTGGTGATAGGGCTGTTAAGTCCGCCTGGCTAGCTACCAGTGTCGAAGGTTCCATACAACTCGATTCCCACCGGCTTCCCTTCAGAAGTTTAGAACACAACCACTCTCTACTTGAATTGAGAAATGGCACAATCAGTAATTAAAAAAGTAAATATATAAAAGAAACATTACAAATTGCCTACACTATGGACATTAAATCAACAAAATTTGCTTTTTAACAACATATTGCTTTAAAATAAGCCGCAGGCGCGATCGGCTTTTAGGCAGTTAAACTTCCATACAAAATAAACGTCATGACGTCACATAAAGGTCAATAAACCCACCCGCGTATTAGCAGCCGGTAAGCCGTCTTTATCCGAGTTACTTGATAGAGACAGTTATACAATTTGCGTACGCGTGAGCGGGACGGAGGAATATCGCTTTCGGTTTGTGTTCTGTTGACAGATAATTTGACGTAATTGCAATTCATCATTGAATGCATGACTGTGTTTTATTAGTATTTGAATTTATTAGTTAGTTATACCTATTAGAATGATTAGTATTGTAGTTGGACTTTGTTTATTTGTGTTGTGTGTAGAAAGTAGTTACGAAGACGTACGTTGTAATTAGGTATTTGCGGTAAGTAGATATTGTAATAAGTTGAAATTACGTATTTAGAGTAAGTAGATTTGCAAAGTAATCGGTAGAATTGTAAGATGTCGGCATTAATAGCTTTAGATTCTTCCCGGCTTTTATGATAATGTCTTAGCGCACTTTGTTAGAAAGAATAGACGAATAGCTTTAGAGTATAAGTAGTATTATTAGTACTTAGTCGATTAAGTTTTGTTTAATTTACATCATATCATCATTTCACCACAAACGGCTTTTATCAAAGCCACTTCTATTATGCTTGCAAGACACTGTTTCAATATCTCAGTGCTTACACGTATAGTAAAAGTGGACTGAAGATACATCTGCCTATACAAGACTGAAGCCAGGATGCCAATCACAGATTTTCGGTAAGGACTCAAGACTGCGTGCCCGCGCTTGGAGTAGGTAAGCATTTTTTTTTGCTCCGGCTTACCTCTCTCAATATTTCACGCTTCGCCACTGCTAGCTACCACCATCTTATCTAAGTCTGTCGCCATAAAAACGATGTTTATAGCATTGTTGTGTTCCGGCAGTTTGAGATAAGATAGCCAGTTCCGCAGTGGTTGAGGATTCCGGGTGAAGCGCGCTTCCACCTTCGGCCTTATCGTCACTTACCATCAGGTGAGATGAAGGCCAAGCGCTTACCCGTTACCAATAACAAAAAAACCATAAGATTATTTGTAAGTATTTTCTCTTCTGTGTATGAGCAATAAAGTGTTTGTCTATCTTCCCTTGGTCGTAAAAGGCGATTAACGGAAGAAAGACTGCACACACATGATGTGTCACATCCAACAGCATAGAGCGGCGATGGACTTACCACATGTCACGCTGAGCACATGTTAGAGGAGTGCTTTTGAGGTCCTCATTGCCTAGTCTCTGACTAAGCATTCGGAGATAATTGTCGTGATTATACGTATGTATATATGATCGCATCGTCGCTCCTATATGCTGTTGGATGTACTTATGCATCCAACAGCGATTAGGCGACCGATTCAGTCAGTTCGTCGCCTGTTACAACACTCAAGATAAGAGATGGTTCGGTAGTATTCTTTTATGAATAAGTTCCATTCAGCTCTCATAACAACAACAACAAAAACGATACACGCTGAATTCAAAACGACTAACAGATAGTAAATGTACCATGCATGCGCGTTGCAAATCGTTCCGCTACTCTTGTTGCCGACTGTACCTTGGTCCACACCTCTCTCACGTTACAAATACAGCGGGTTATCTGAATCAGCGCTACACTACAATAGCTAATAACTGTAAAACGGCTCTTTATGAACACTTAGGTCTTTCGCAACGTAATATTACGATCCTATTATATTACAACAACAAAAAACCGTGAATATTACAAAAGACATCTTTAAAAAAAATCTAAATAAAAATCCGTCTGCGTAGCGGTGAAAGAATACTACCACCCACTCTCTTCCCTTGAGTGTCGTAAAAGGCGACTAACGGACTAAAGACTGCACATAAATCCAACAGCTTAGAGCGGCGATGCATCATGCATCACGCTGAGCACATGTGCAGTCGCTATTTGTGAAAAGTGGACTATGCCATAGGACTGCTTTTGCAGTCCTCATTGCCTAGTCTCTGACTAACACTTCGGGGATAATAGTCGTGATTATATGTATGTATGTAAATAAAAATAAAATAAAAGTATAAATTAAAAAAATCCGACATTCAACATAGAGCGGCTTTGGGCTCACCACCTATCACGCTGAGCACATGTGCAGTAGTTATTTGGTGTGCCGTCGAGTGTGGCAGTGGACAGCTTCTGCGGCCCTCATTGCTTAGTCCTTAGAATAATAACGCACAGAAAGCGAGAACACGCATGATAAATGAGGCCAGTAAAACAAGCCATACTGTCTTGAACCGAAACGTCCCGCGTCAGTACTAATAATCTAAACTTATCTATCTATCAACAAACAAACAAACAAATCTGATTCCTCTAGCAACATTACTTGTACACTTGTGTGCGTGTCGCCGAGATAGTCCTACCTACATCCATTTTTTTCTTGCCTCACGCCATGACAGTTTTTACGTTAGTTAGTTACGAGAATATCGTTCTTTGCGTTATTATTCTATGGCTTAGTCTCTGACTAACCCTTTGGGGATAACAATACATACAGTCGAGAAAGTTCCCGGTCGACCTCTTTTCCGCGTTCCATACCGACCGCGCGTACGCACAGTATTTTTTTTGGAGTGTGCTTGCTGTCGATCGCAGATGACCTTTATAGCTTAACCGGGCTTGTTTAGGGGCGGGGAGAAACTTACAACTTACTTAGGTTCTTTAAGCCGTGAGACCGAAATTCCCCAGAGGGTTTCTAGCGGTGGATGGCATCTCGCCGCAAGCGAGTCTCCGACTCCTGATTCTCTAGGGGTTCGAGTCAGTTCGGGAGCGGAAAACCCGAGCGCGCCTCTGAGGCACAGTACCTCGGCTCGGGTTAACCATGTCGTGGGGGTATGCACAGTAGCGTGCACGTAGATCGTGTGCAATGCAAGCGAATATCACCAAAAAGTGGTTAACCGGGAATTTTCTCGACGACAAGTCTTAGATTAAAACAAAAAGGGAAGATACGGCATTGGCGTCTCGTGAGTGAGCCGCCAAAATTAGGCCTAAAGGCACAATTTCACTTCAGTCACAATTTGCCGAGCGTACAGGCTACATCGCACTATTGCGGATATTCTACTGTGTGAAAAAGAGAAAGACGCTACTCCGCAGTGGCGTCGGAATCGGTCGTACGTACTCGTCTGTTGCGAAGCGACCGAGACGTCAACGCGCTACTCGCTGACTCCCTCGCGCTGACGTTGAAACTTACTGCTTTGTCTCGCTCGCTCGATTTACACTTTATAGGTGTGCGTGTATGAGTGTTTGCTTAAGTAGTTGAGTAGGACTATATTTCGAATGACTACAAGTAGGAGCATACCGTATCTTCCCTTTTTGTTTTAATCTAAGCTACAAGTACATACAACATCACGGCCGCTTCCCGGAAGGGTAGACTAACCGCCTCTGTGGTCTAGTGGCTAAGCCACCGGTTTCAGACCCAGAGGTCCCGGGTTCGATTCCCAGCGAGTTGTATATCTTTGTGTGCTCGGTTTGGTTGGTGGTAGGGCTGTTAAGTCCGCCTGGCTAGCTACCACCATCTTATCTAAGTCTGCCGCCATAACAACGATGTTTATAGCATTGTTGTCTTCTGACAGTTTGAGATAAGATAGCCAGTTCCACAGTGGTTGAGGATTCCAGGTGAAGTGCGCTTCCACCTTCGGCCTTATCGTCACTTACCATCAAGTGAGATGAAGCCAAGCGCTTACCCGTTGTAGAATTAAAAAAAATAAAAAAGACAGAGACCACAGCTTTCCGTCTGCCACGATCCTCACACACATCCTTTGGTTCACTTCCTATCATATAACGTTCTTCATACACGCTCGTCGGTTTAGATATGTTTCCGAAGTCTAAGGACCTAACATGTAGGAGTAACAGAGATCCAAACAGATTAGTATTAGACACAGTGCCTAAAACAACGCGCTTCCTAAAAAATTGTTATGCGATGTGTATTACCATTTTCAATAGCATACCAGAAAACATAAAATATTTGCCGCTGAGAAAATTTAAAAGTATCCTGCGTCAATGGTTGCTTGAAAATACATTTTACTCGGTTAATGAATTTTTGAAACGTAGTAGAAAGACGCGATATGGTGGATGCATAGACCCTATTTAGATAAATTAAGTATTTCTGTACCTAAATATTTTGCATGCTGTAGCTTACGGCTAAGTAGGTTTAAGCGACATTGTATTCTTTGACCAACTGTATTATACCCTATTTATGGCAAATAAACAATTATTATTATTAGGGTTTAGGTAATAATCGTGAGTACATATCGTAAGTAAGTACGTATATACTCTGTGGCTGTAACTTGGTATTCGCAAAAGTGCACGAGATCGAAGTGCAACGGTGAGGTGGTGTCGTGGTAAAGTTTATCTTACTTTATGGTTAGTGATGCGCCGGCGCCATTTTGTATTATCGATAGTTTGTCATCGCTATATTTTTTATCGACTACGTATAGTAACGTCTCTGTTGCCGAGTTGTCAAGCTCTCCGTTTGATATCAAGTCAACTCTCAAGTCGGGCAATGTGTGTTTCGGATTTTTGTGACCAACCTGCATTGGGCTAGAGCGTGGCGATTAGGTCAACACCCATCAATTGAGGCGATGACTTGGTTCCAATGATGGAGGCCTTTGCTTGAGGTGGGACAGTATACAGGCTGTACTTTACTTAACATTTAATGTACGGATCATTAATCCTAGGGATAAGAATGTGGCCAAGAGCAAGCCCATTCATTATTATTATTATTATTTTTTATGCTTAATAAGACAGCTCTTGACCTCGATCTCGCCTGATGGTGAGCGTAGATAAGGTCTATGATGGAGCGAACTGCCCCAGAAGATGCCTATTAACTCTCGCCTTGAAGGCATTCAGGTTATAAGTTTTTGGGAACACAACCCTGGTCTAATGCTGGTTGGTGGGTTTTAACGGCTGCCACCTTTTGACAACAACCAGGGCCAACGGCTTCACGGGCCTTTCGAAGCACGGAGGAGCTCGAGATTTATTTAATTTTGATTTATAGATGGTTACCAATCCAGCGACCCGGCATTGCAAATGTTGCTTAAAACAAAAATCACGTCCGTTTCGCGGTGGAGTAGGCAGAGACAACAGCTTTCCATATACTAGGTCATGTCGCTACTAAAACCCAAGTACCGTCCCCTCTCTGCCACAGGAATGACTTTGACCCTGTTTTCTTATCGATACGCGTTCGCAACTGCATATCCCAACACTACGCCCCGGCCAGTTATTAGACAGTGAAACACAAGTGGCTTAGCATATAATTATAGTTATTTATATGGCCGCGAAGGCTGGCGACCGGATAAGTGGATTTGTATGTTAACTCTATTATTTGAAAGTATTGTGTAACGGTGGCCGGCTACGTTAAACATTCCGAATTAACGAGGAGTGATCAATCACAGGGAATTTTTGACATGACAACTTTTATTAAGTCATTTGTTTTTGATATTGTATACAGAACTAGCAGACCACCGACGACTTCGTTCGCGTGGACCCCATACCCCGTGACGAATTTTCAAAATGACTCCCCTCCCAAGAAGACTTATTGTGACGTAACTAAAATATTTAGACATTATGCTATCGCGACACTTTTTGTAGATAATGGTGTGTTCTGCAAAGCCTTAGTATATTATTTTATTCTATCATCAATAGTTTTCTTAACGCACGCGATTTAAGTATCCGTCAGAATAGCGGGTGTGTGACTTCCAAATTGATAAAAAATAAACTATGTAAATGTACGGAAAATGTACGTTTTTGTACTGAAATAAGTATAAGTGTACGTTTCTGTAAGCGTAGCAACAATCATTTTAAAGTGAGCCGCCATTATGATGTCAGGTTGGCGGGTGAAATCTTTTACAAATAACTTTTTTCAAATTTAACTTTAGGAAAAAAATGTACGTCAATTGTACTTAAAGGAACACTATTTAAAAACTTCCTTAATGTTATAAAAGCTCTGATATTGTAAAACGTGCGTGAGCCGCTATCCTGACGTCAGAATGGCGGGTTGTTTCTAAACCAATCAAACTCTTTTGATCCACTAAATAACAAATAAATGTTCTTATTATGTTCTTGACATATTAAAAAACAAAATTGGATGGTAAATTCATAGCAAGATTTAATCAATTTTATAACATTTGATCATAGGTACAGGGTGGAAAGATCGAATGCCACATGGATGGCTACTACCTTAAATATTGGAAATAGCACATTGTGTAAAGGAGACTTCCCTTTATTTATAAAACCAATAAATTCTGCATTTATGGATTTTTGAAAAATCGCTTGTCTTAGGCGGGACTCGAACTAGTCAAATGCGACAAAAAATACATGCCGTATTTTATGATGCAGATAGAGAGGGTTACTGACAAGGCTCATTTTTCTCTAAATAACAAACACAATCAAAATAACGGAAGGTCATGAAAACTAACATTTACCTTTTAATTTTGGTTTCACCCGTCGCGTGAAACGCACCGCAACTACTTTAAATAAAGAAAATAGCAAATTGTACGGAATGGAGACTTACTTTTATTTTAGAGAATAATAAATACTGTAAATGTGGATTTTTCAATTATATTGAAAAAATTACTTTTCGTAGCTCTTCGCAATGAATTGTGGTGAATATTAATAATATTTAATAAAAATTCACTGCGAAGAGCTACGAAAAGTCAATAGCCGCGTCCACTCCACACCGACGGAGCACGGGTCGCAGCCGCGCGAGCCATGTCTCAGCCGGTGTGGCACGTCCACACCGGCTGCTCAGGCTGCCTCGGGCGCACGTTGCCTCGGCCGAACGTGCCTCGGGGTTGAGCCGTCGGCTGTCGGTAAACCGGACACGCTCAAAGGTGCCACGAGGTGCGCTGTGCGGTCGGTGTGGACGGTGGTTCTCGGGGACTGCTGATAGCTCGGCCTGCTTCGCGAGGCTCGCCTCTGTGTTTCGGTGGTGCATCTCGAGTCTGCCTCGCGAGGCCATGCTCGCGAGCAACTACATCGGGGCTGCCGCGCGAGCCCATGCACCCGGTGTATACCCGGCTAATTCCACAATAAAATAAATTTATGCATACGAGAAAATGCAGCTCAATTTGGACAACTGAATTGATTAGTTGGCAAGGTTTTAGTAAGTTTATTAAAACAATACTGCAAGTATGGATTTATTTTAAATGTTTCATTTTTAAATTACTTATCTATGCAAGCAACTATGATGACTAGTTATAATGATAATAATTGATGCAATTTCTTATTTAAGAAGTAGATTACTAAAGAAGTTGCATTAGTAATCGCAACTAAACCGATAGGTAAACATCAGTGTAGCTCATTTAAACATCTTGCATGCCAGAGATTAGAGTGTGTTGTTTTTTCAGTAAGTAGTAGGTATTCGTTAATTGATTAGGTAATGAAATGACAAACCACAATACAAGTAATTCTTAATTTTCAAGGTCTTCATTTAATTCATGGTACATAAGTGTTAACAATCAATATGAAAGACCCTTTCGATCTGCATCATAAAATACGGCATGTTATTTTTACCACATTTGATCGGTTTGATTCCGGTTAAGACAGACAATTTTTCAAAAATCCATATTGCAGTATTTATTATTCTCTAAAATAAATATAAGTCTCCATTGCGTACAATTTGCTGTTTCCAATAATTAAAGTAGTTGCGGTGCATTTTACGTGACGGGTGAAAACCAAATTAAAGTGTAATTGTTACTTTTCATGGCCTTCCGTTATTTAGATTGTGTTTGTTATTTAGAGAAAAATGAGGCCTAACATTAAGCTTAAGCCTGTAGGCTGTAGGGCAATTTTTTTTCTATTTTTCCCTTTCGACGTGCATCGTAAAATACGGCATGTTATTCTTGTCGCATTTGACTAGTTCGAGTCCCGCCAAGACAAGCGATTATTCAAAAATCCATAAATGCAGAATTTATTTGTTTTACAAATAAAGGAAAGTCTCCTTTACACAATGTGCTATTTCCAATATTTAAGGTAGTAGCCATCCATGTGGCATTCGATCTTTCCACCCTGTACCTATGATCAAATGTTATAAAATTGATTAAATCATGCTATGAATTTACCATCCAATTTTGTTTTTTAATCTGTCAAGAACATAATAAGTACATTTATTTGTTATTTAGTGGATCAAAAGAGTTTGATTGGTTTAGAAACAACTCGCCATTCTGACGTCAGGATAGCGGCTCACGCACGTTTTACAATATCAGAGCTTTTATAACATTTAGGAAGTTTATAAATAGTGTTCCTTTAAGTACAATTGACGTACATTTTTTTCCTAAAGTTAAATTTGAAAAAAGTTATTTGTAAAAGATTTCACCCGCCAACCTGACATCATAATGGCGGCTCACTTTAAAATGATTGTTGCTGCGCTTACAGAAACGTACATTTATACTTATTTCAGTACAAAAACGTACATTTTCCGTACATTTACATAGTTTAGTTTTGATCAATTTGGAAGTCACACACCCGCCATTCTGACGGATACCGATTTAAGGATATTTTTTTTTAAGTTTTAGTAAGGATCCCTAATTTTTTTGTAAATATAATATGGCCTATGTCACCCGGAGATAGTGTAGCTTCCCAACGGTGAAAGAATTTTTTCAAATCGGTCTAGTAGTTTCGGAGCCTATTCAATACAAACTAACAATCAAATCTTTATTTATTTATTTATTTATTTATTAAAGCTTTTGCAACAATATATTACATGGCGGACTTAATGCCTAAGGCATTCTCTACCAGTCAACCATAGGGTGGTGCAGAGATGACATGGTAGGTGCAATTAGCTGCGGTGACAAAAGATGTAATAAAAAAACAATATATTTTTATGCAAATAATATATATATATATATATTCATAATAATATATATACATAAAAATATACATAGGTGTAGAAATATACATAAAGACTTTTACAATAATATAAATATACTTACATACACTAAATAATATATAAATAGGGCGTTATCGAGATGATTCTGCCATGGTTCTATCAAAAAGTAGCATGTGGACTTTCTTTTTAAAAGCGTCACGAGTCGTAGCCATTCTGACTTCCTGAGGTAGCGCGTTCCAGAGCAGTATGGACTGAATATAAAAGGAAGAATGAACAAAGCCAGAAGAGTGGCAAGGAGAGAGAAGGAGAAGATTATTTGAAGATCTGAGATTCCTGTCATGAGAGGTGCAAAGATATTGAAAATGGGGAGTAAGATAGGAAGGAGCATTAGGAGAATTTAGGAAGGAGAAAAGTGTGGTAAGGGCGCGCCAACACCTCCGCTGGCGAATGGGTAACCATTTTAGCTCAGACCTATGCTGTGAGATGTGGTCGTACTTCTTCAGGCTGCAAATAAATCTGATACTGTTATTGAGCAGTCTGTCAAGCTTATCCAGCAAGACTGAATTAAGATCGTAATAACATACGTCACCATAGTCAATCATAGGAAGAATTAAAGTCTGCGCAAGCATTACTTTTGTCTTGAACGGTAAAAGGTTCCTCAGACGATTTAGGGAGCGCAGAGTCCAAGTAACTTTTTTACAGACACTAGCAACCTGAGAATGCCAGCTGAGTGTATTATCCAGATGTAAGCCGAGATTTTTAACGGTCGTGCTAAATGGTATGACCGTACCGTCGAATATTATAGGAGCAACAGAGTTAATTCTCACCTTATTCGTCATTCGCAAGCTGCCAACAATTATCGCCTGACATTTTGTAGGATTTACAGCCACACCAAACCTACGAGACCAGTCGCTAACAGCTTCCAAGTCCCGATTTATTTTAATAATAGCGTCTGATAAGTCATCTACACGGGTTTGGGTGTAAAGCTGAAGGTCATCGGCGTACAGATGATACGCACACTGAAGGTGATGGGTAATAAAGTTGATGAATATTGAAAATAATAATGGAGAAAGAATACCGCCTTGTGGAACACCAGCATTCAGGTTACGCCAATTTGATGATGTCTCATCAATGCGGACCGACTGCAGACGCTCTTGAAGATAAGAGGTGAACCATTCCTTTACCTCAGATGAAACCATAAGATGAGAAAGGATAGAAAGGAGGATGTCATGACTGACGGCATTAAAGGCGTTCGAGAAGTCTATTAGTACCAAGACTGTGACTTTTGTATCCTCCATACCCTGTCTAATGTCGCCGGTAACTTTCAGGAGAGCGGAAACTGTGCTGTGCCCAGGCCTAAAACCAGATTGCAGAGGAACAACGAGGTTATTTTGGTAAATGAATCTTGCAAGTTGCTTTTGGACACAGACCTCGATTGCCTTGGACAGGAACGGAAGAATGGATATGGGTCGAAAATGGGTTGGATGGGACGGATTGGAGATTTTGGGTAAAGGACGGACATAAGCCTTACGCCATTGGGAAGGGAATTGACCAGAGTCAAAGGAAAAGTTGATGATGTGGGTAATTGGAGAAATAACATGATCTAGGATAGAGACAATCATACGACGACTGATGCTGTCATGTCCCAGGGCTCCGGATTTGATGGAGAGGATAATCTTTTTGATTTCATCCACAGTAACAGGAGAGAAATGAAAAGAGTCAGTAATGCGACGAGGTAGACCCGCAATGTAATCTACCGTTTGACAAATGGTTGAATCATCTATACTAACAGTGGTGGTGAAATGACGATTTAAATCATCCAACACGATTGTGTTAGGCAGAACAACACTAAGGGCCTTGCCAATACCAAGGCTTCCAAAGAACTTCCAGATGTTAGTGGGGGAGGACATTGAGATATTTTCATGAATGTGTCGGCGTTTAGCGTTGCGTATCATCTGATTGCATAGGTTTCTTGCAGACTTGTAAAGACACCAATTACCCTCAGACCGCTCTCTTTTAAATTTTCGAAAAGCCCTATTTCTACGTCTCATCGCCATACGAATCCCTCTGGTCAGCCAAGGGGCAGGTGGACGCTTTAGCTTAACTGACTTAACAGGAGCATGAACATCATAAAGTGAGAGGATTGCCTGGTTAAAGATACCAACCTTCTCGTCGACCGTGGGGACAGTCATTAAGTGTTCCCAATTGATTTGGGAAGCGTCTCTGAGCAATCTTTCTACATCCATACGACCAAAGCAACGCATGCGCAGCACTTTAGGAACAGGTTTTGGGGGCTTAAGAATGTAAGAGAGGAAAATTAAGTCATGATGGGAGAAACCGGGAGCTGGACATTGACCATGAGAGTAAACAAGAGATGAGTTGGATGTGAGGATGAGGTCTAGCCAGGTGTCCTCGCCTGTAATGTTACAGTGGGTGGCTTGGAGTGGAAGGACGTAAAGGCCAGCGGCTTCAATGATGTGAAGGAGTTTACGGGAACGTGGAGAATAACGGATGAGGTCTGTGTTGAAATCGCCCATGATGACGTGATGCGCATACTCTGACCCAAACGACTCAAGAACCAGTTCCAGATCCATGAAGTAATCTACAGCCGGAGGACAGTATACCACGCCGAGGAGAGTCTTAACCCCTTTAACACTGATCTCGAGGAAGAGGTACTCAACTGAAGGACAAGGATTTGAGACTGAACAAGCAAGAATTTTGTAGGGAAAATCACTACGTATGTAGATGGCCACGCCACCCCCTCCCCGTCCAATCCTGTCATTTCGGACAAGAATAAAACCAGAAAGAGGATAGGAGGTAGAAAGAAGGTGAGGTTTGAGCCAACTCTCGGAAATCAGAATGGCATGAACGCTAGTGCCAGTAAATGCCTCCACTAAGTCACTGTAGTGGCTAGGAATGCTTTGAGCGTTTATGTGACAGATGTTTAACAAGTTTTTTGTGTTTAGATTAAAGTTTTCACGAACAAAGTCACCAAGAGTACCAGGCATTGAGGAAAAACTGGCATTACTCGATAAGTCCGTGGAATCAGCAGCAGAATGGAAGGAATCATCATCAGATAACATAAGAATAAATATATATAGCAAAATAGATATATAAAAAAATAATAATATGTAAATATACAACTAAAAAATAATATACCAAGATTGGCGAACACTACACCACCCGCCAGCCGACCATTCACAATAAAAGTATAAAACAAACAGCTAAAAGAAAAAAAATAATAAAATTTACAAAATACTTATTCTTGCACGCAAAAAAAAATCGAACACATGGCTGTATGATCTGGATTCCATTGACATCCATAACAAAACAAAAAAAGTCTGACACTATAGAGCTGTCAGCACCATACATTGAATTTTAGTGCTCGGATAAAAAAAATTACAAAACAAAATATGTAGGTAATGTACCTAAGTGCAATGTTGGTAGATCTAAATAGAAAAATAAAAAGCTGATCTAGTTTGGGGGTATGGTAACACATAAAGAGATTGAATTGAATATAAGGACAGCAACAATAACAATAAAGGTTATCTAACTAACTAACTTTAGCAAGACAAGTGCAAGTAAGTATTTAAGAAAGGTTTTATGGATATAAAAATAAAGATAAAGAATGTTAAATGAATGTTAACAAATCAAGACCAACAACTAACTACGGACATCTTTTTCAGGTCTGTTCCTGGTTCGTATTGGTGGCTCACTTGACTTACTGGGAAACTTGGCCAATATGGGGTTTAGATCTTCTGAACATGTTACCTTATGGCGGTTTCCATCAGGAGATTTGATAATGATAACACCGTCCTGCGTCCAGCTAGCCTTCATACCAAAATGGTGACGAGCTCTGCCAAACAGCGCCTGCCTGGTCCTTGTCAGGAACTCCCGAACCGAGACCGGTGATCCCTTTAAAGCCGATTTCGCCCTCCACGCAGCCGTCCTGTGGTCCACGTTAAAAAACTTTACCAAGATGGGTCTAGGGCGCTCTGGCTTGGCCACTCCGAGTCGATGACAGACTTTGATAGAAGCTGCAGTAACGTCTGTTAAGCCCAATTTTTTATTAAGTATCTCCAATATGCAGGCCTTGGGATCCTCCTTGTCCTTCTCAACAAAGCCTGTGAAGATGAGAGCCTTGCGCCGACTCCTAGTCCCAATCTTTCCTCTTTATAATGTTAGTATAGATAACCGAAATGATGTAGCATTTTTGTTAGGGCTGATCTAATTTTGTCATTGTGCTGTGCTGGATTATGGATGGATCCCTTGGGTGTCGTAAAAGGTGACTAACGGAATGTAGACTGCACATACATCCAACAGCATAGAGCGGCGATGGGCTCACCACCTGTCACGCTGAGCACATGTGCAGTATCATTCGGTGAAACGACTGCGGCAGTCGACAGCTTTTGCTGTCCTCATTGCCTGGTTTCTGACTAACCCTTCGGGGATAATAGTAGTGAATATATGTATTATTTTGTCTTAAAATTGTAATCCAAGTAAAAATATTTTTAATCATGGAAGCTTAATTGTTTTTTGTAGCACGACAGATGACTCTACTCCAATTCAATTCAAAATTATTTATTCAATTGAAGCTACAATAATTGAGCACTTATGAATGACGCTACGCCATCGGTTCGTAAGTCTAACTATGAACCGGCAAGAAACTCAGCAAGGGCATTTCTTTTCTCCCTTTCTTTTACAGCGTCAATGCAAATTGGAAATCTCCCTATAATAGAAGGACATTTTCCATTACAAGATTAAAAAAAACATTTAGTACGATAACACAGACAAACACAACAACATACAAAGGATATCTAATAAAAAACAGGTATTGCTCAATTTAAAATAAAATTAAAAACGTCTTACAGTGTTTTTGAAAAAAAAAGACTATTAAATACTACCAATAAAAACAAGATTGCAAGAGCAGACCAGCCTACACAGGCGGCACCCGTTCACGAGTATGACATGTGAATCAGCCATCGCTTCGCTCAACCATATTTTGGGGAACGTAACGACCCGACACACATGCTACCACCGCAGAGACACTTTGAGAGAGCATGACACACACGAGCAACTCCAACGAAAGCAAAAAACATACCTGATATTATGTAGAAATAGAGTCCAGGCGCAAGGACAACTGGTGCCGGTACAAGACGCAGCATCAGTCGCCCTCACCTCGGCAGCCCACAAAGTACCTCTTCACGCCTCGCCTCGTTTCGAAGGACCAACCATTTATTTTTGCACCCATTCAGGGTGTCTTTTAGCTGTGCTAGCTCAATCTGTGAGTAAGGAGAATTTTAATTCGATGGCACAGCGCAGCGGTTTAGGCGTTCGGCTTGCAATTTTGCCAGTTAATCCAACTGCCACTGCATGGGTGACCACATTGAAAACATCCCGAGCTCATCGTGCTTCGGAAAGCACGTCAAGCCGTTTTTGTAGTAGTTTAACAAAACCGACGAGCATGTAAGAAGAACGTTACGAGAGTGAATGAAGCAAAGGGAGTGCGTCATGATCTTAGCAAAGGGAAACTGCTGTGCGGTCTCTGCCTACCCCTTCGGGAAACGGGCTTGATTTGTGCAGGTATATAAGAGAGCCGTGTGATGGCGGACGGCTCATTTGGATGGCGGCTCCACATGAGTGCCGCGAATTCACGCCATGAATTCACTCACGGTACAAGTCGTGTCCTCCACATTCACGGGATGCTCACAATCGGTCGTGAAACCCGCCGCGAAATGGACGTAGAAGCTGCTGCTGCAATATCTTTGTTTGCTGTGGCAACATACTATTAAGACGTCCAAAACATTTTTAGAAAGTGTTGAAAAAAAAGAAGATGGTGGATGACTGAAATACATCGTAACCGATCAAAGTACAGTATGGAGTAAACTAATTAATTTCCTCTTTGGTAAACTGGCACGTGGCCGTGAATGTGGATTTGTACGCGTGAACGCCGCGCGAACCCTTTGTCGCGGGACAAAATTCGCGCGCGATCGCGCCTGTTCCCCGATCTGGCAGACTACTCCTGAAACAGAATTGCATTAATCAATTTCCAATCACAAATCTAAAAAATGTCAAATGGCACTTTTGTAAGCGACAATAGCGCCATATTGAAATTAAATTGCGTGGAAATTGATTGAACAAATTACTATCGAGATGGCGTTCCGGAATTATCTTTACTTATCCCAATATCGATACATATTAATCGCATTGGAATTGTATTAAGATTGAGTTTGCGTTCGAGAGTAACCCCCCTGATCGGGTAACAGGCGTGATCGCGCGTGAACCCCGCGAAAACCGTCCACATTCACGTTCACGCCTGTTTATGGAGCTTCACGGCACTAATGTGGGGCCGCCATTAGAATAATACTACGAATCCATCTCTTCTCTTGGGTATCGTGAAAGGCGGACTAACGGAATGAAGACTACCCATTCATCCAACAGCATAAAGCGGTGATGGACTCGCCATCTATCACGATGAGGAGTTGCCATTTGGTGAGCCGTGGACTATGGCAGTGGACTGCATCTGCGGTTCTCATTGCCTGGTCTCTGACTAACCCTTTGGGGACCAGAAGCAGCTTTTCTTATGGTGCAGGTCTTATGAGCTCAGCTGTCGTAATACCAGACATATCAGAAATTTAATTGATAGCAACCTCTACAAGTCTTCGTGACAGACAAGGGTTAAGGGGGCTCGCGACACCACGCGCCTATAGAGGGCAGTTATTGGTTGCATACGGCCGCTATATGGGCTTATCTTATCTTAGTGGGACCTGCAGAGGGTCTCCCTATTGCAGCAGCACGTCGTCGACCCATTGGGATCTTTTGTGCAACTTCGTCCTATCACTCTGCCTCCTCAGTAAAAATGACTGCCATAAGCTTGGAAATGTCTCTGAGGGCGAAGAGCCTAAAATCTTCTGGGTTTGGGTAGATACATAGTCCTGGCAAGAGAGTCACAGTCAAACAGTAAGTGTTACATAGACTCCATGGCTATACATGGGCTAGATCCGCCTTTGTTGGGGATACAGTCGTGAGTGTTTCTATGTTCGTAAGAAAGCCACTATCACCGTATTCCGCAGGCAGTGACCTTGAGCCGGCGGGCTCATTACATGAATGTCACAAATGTCCCATGTCATATTACCGCGCGTTACGACACACCGTGCGAACGGCAGCGGCCATCGTGACAGACAAACGAACACTCCGTAGCGGGTTAAGGGCTGGCACAGACTAGAGATTACAATCGCCTGCGAATTACAGTCGTTTTTGAAACGTTTTTAGTAACAGAGCCAGCAAATCAGCATAGGATTCGTCACGCAGATATTTTCTTTATTATTATCCGAAAAGTTTGTGAGACCGTGCATTTTGCATAAAAAGGTGTACCTTTTTATGCAAAACGCACTGTAGTGCGGCAATCATCGCATTTTCGAATGCAACGGATATTGACTAATTATAATGGCTATATATAATAATTGATTATACGAGTATAGTCAGTTGAGTGTCCGGCCTCTAACACAAAGGACAACTGATAGAAGTACGATGACGACCAAAACAAAGTTTATAATAACAATAATAATTTTATTCAAATGAACATTCTACAATGAATATACCTTTTTTTTACCACTTAAAATAATCTTAAAATCATCATCATGATGAGATATTGACTAAAGTTTACAACAGCAAGGGTACTACACGTGTTGACAACCCTGACGCTTCAGTTTTTATGCCTCTATACACTATGAAAGTCATTTGTGTTGTCTATCTAATTTTCTATGACTATATTTTGGAAGAACGTGGCCTCCTGAGTCCTGAAACAGGCATTAGAATGCTTGGATAAAATGTTTACTAGAAAAAAATCAACCAGTCTCAGGAAGCTCGAGTGGGATTCGAAACCACGACCTTTGGATTGCCGGTCCACTGCTCTAACCGCTGAGCTACCGAGACCCCAGAAGACTCGTTGAATTTTTCCTAGTAGTTTGATTTACGCTGCAAGCCAGCGGTATTACGTCACTGTGAAGTCTACCCTCACATTCGAAAGAAATACTATTGCAAGTATTTAACAATCGATAAAGACGTAATTGCTTTAAATATCTTTATTGTTGAAATTTTGCTTTCACAATGCTATTTAGATATAGGATAAAATGTTTACTCGAGCTTCCTGAGACTGGTTGATTTTTTTTTAGTAAACATTTTATCCTATATCTATATAGCATTGTGAATGCAAAACTTCAACAATAAAGATATTAGAATGCTTATTGTATAAGTTACTTTGATAGACTGTAATAAGCTACTTTTGATTTTACTTTGATTTTTTTGATACCCTGCTATTTTACTAGTTCTAATACCCTTCAAAACAAAACATTTTAAAATTCGAACCACATTGTAACTGCCGTTAATCGCTTCGTCTGCGCCGACCCTTAATTGGTCGTGCAATGCCTGCATCGTGGTGACCTAGTATCAACTCATTGTTAACAACTCAAACAAATTCCAACTCTATTGTAAACGTATTCAAACGCTTTTGGCTCAACTCTCTCGCGGTAGGTATTAAATGCACACAATTCGTTGCGAAGCTGCGATAGGTAGTTCTTTGTTTTTTTTTAATTGATCTATGATTTATGCGAAGGAATAAATTTCATACATGACGCTCGCGAACAAAAAGAAAAGGTTTTATAATTATTTGCGTCATGCAATTTGATAGTTTAGGCTGACGACGTTAGAAATGTTTTGTAGTAAGAATAAGTTTAATATAATTAAAATTAGAGATACTTTTATAACTGTGAGGTGGCAATCAGGTATACGGCAAGCTTGATGGTTTTTTTATAACAAATGGATACAATCAAGCAGGCGTGTAACCTGATGGAAAGCAATCACCACCACATATGGACACCCTTAAAACCAGAGGAATCGCAGATGCGTTGCCGGCCTTTTAGGAAGGAGTAGGCTCGCTTCAAACTCACCAACCCGCACTAGGCCACCGTTACGGTCCAACCTCCCCATGGACAGCAGCGGGACTTTTGAAGATGCCCAAGCCGTAACGGTCCGGGAATACCGCCTTTGTAAGCTGGTTCCACAGCCCTGCGTCGCTCGTGGTAGACAATTATGCGAAAAACGCACAGAAGTAGACCATTCCATCACGGGGACCTATTTGGCATTGTTTTTTTTTGTTTTTTAATTTTATTATAACTATGTTGATTTTGTTGTATTTATGCTAAACAAACTTTTATTCATTCATTCATCAAGGTGATAGGGATAGAATGACAGACGATTACGTGGGAAAGAAATCAGCGGAGGGCATGCAACCGTATTTTCATGACCTTCTTGAAGAACTCTATGGAATGTAAGTAAGAACTCATTTCTCAACCATTTGACATTTCTTTCGGTGATCTGGTTCAGAGATGCATTGCAATTATGCGAAGCACCTGAGTTCCACACAGCTCGCAGATTTAGTCTTTTCTAATGAAAACTAACACTTTCCAGCCATCCAATAACTATATACCTACACACAATAACAATGACTCACTCATGAAACTTATGTATTCATGTACATTTATTGCGCCGAATTCCCCTTACAAAATCCGGTAAGTATATAATAAATATAATAATAAATAATACATTAGCACTGTGTAATGTATTCCTGATGGCTAGTTCGGCTTAGACAGGGCGGACAATCCACACCACATTAAAGACTACACTCGTGATTTTGCATCTACCCTAACACGTGGGAATAACTCTTATAATCGCTTGTACAAAATTAGGTTGTGCGTACAATCGACACCACATCGAGGGCAACATCTTGTTTGCTGCACATCTACCCTAACACATAAGAATAAGTCTTATAATCCTTAATCCAAAATTAAGTTGTGGTTACAATCGACATCACACTGTGATTGTTACATCTACTCGTACCTTACTACATTAAGATATGTGTCATAATTGCTTACATTAAATCAAATGTTAAATTATACAATGCGTCACTGAGATGTGAATGGGTGGTTGACGCAGACGTAGGAATTTAAGTTACACTGCCTTTGAAATTCAAGTTACGCTAACGAGAGACACATATATCCAACATACGCATAATATAAATGTAAGTATACATACAAAATTGTACGGGTTAGTTTAGTTACGCGAATAAGTTTATATTAATTTATTGTAGTTGTATGGCAGTTTTGTATGGAACTTTTGCTTTTCTTTTCGCAATTTCAGAGGTGCTCCTATACAAAAAGTGGTTCTTTGCAGAAGAGGAAATACTACGTGGTAGTGGCATGCAAAATTCTCATACAAAACACAGAAAAACGACGTTTCGTAGTCCCCTGTTTCCTCCTTCAGAACTGGAACAATTTTTATTACTTTTTAAGCATCGGTTAAAGAAAGAGATTTTCTATGTCAATTTAAAAATTTCGACTTGGAAATTTGTATGGGAAACCGAAATGCGTAAACCCTCTTAAGTGGATATGGTTATTGAACGCATTCAACTCAAACATCTATCAAACATACACTTACATACACACATACACTTAGGTCTATTTATCCTCAAAGGGTTAGTCACTAGGTAATGAGGACTGCAGAAGCAGTCAGTCCACTGTCAAACACCATGTTTCACTAAATATCATAGCATGAATCACGAAAACCAATATAAAAGCTACATATGCATATACGCTTATTTACTTAATCAAATATGATAACTAATCTAACGAACCTATTTAAAATTGAAATACTTATGTAGCAATTAAGACATAACTCAACTATTTTCCTTAAAAATTAGTTATTTATTAGTAAGTTAGAAGTAAGCATTTAATAGGTCACAGTCCTTGTAACATTAATGCAAATATACAGTCAGTTGTGCACAAAATTACACTGAAGGCATATGCCTAAGCTTAATAATGCTGTACGAATATGGTCATTATTAGATTTTATAAAGTCAGAATTAAAACTAATCCCCATTCCTAGGCTGGATGGATTAATTCCAATATAAAAAAGTTAATAAGGAAAATGGCGCCGACACGTCAGACATCGTTCCAAATTCGAATGCGCGCGCTCCATCTATCTGTCAAAAATTGGCGCGCGCTTCCTGCACCCTTCCCGCCCTTGAGCGCGACCACTTACTTTTTTCACGCACGTTCCGTTTCACACCACGCGCGTACCGACTATAAAAACGGTCGGCAACGAAATGAGAGCAATCAGTAGCCTTCGAGCAGTCTACAACAGAAGTGCAAGATGAGAGTTCTGGTTAGTTGAACAAGCAACCAAATAAATATTCGCGTAAAACAATAGTGTATTGACCGGCAGTGTTAAAAGTTACAAATTAGTGTTGTGCAACGATTAAAGCTAGTGTCCGTGTCCGGTAAAAAATCCGGTTATCGTGTACAGTTTTGAATGGTGGTTTCTCGGTTTCAGATTGTCGCCGCCGCCGTCCTCGCCTGCGCCGCAGCCGCGCCCTCCGGCGCCCTGCTGGCCGCACCCTATGGCTACGCATCCCACGGATACGCCGCCCACGGATACGCCGCACCTCTAGCGGTTGCCCACGCACCGTTGGCAGTCGCCCACGCCGCTTTGCCCACCATCTCGCCCGGAGACATTCATGGAGCCGCTATCGACGCTCATGTCGATGCTTCTGACCACGCCCGCGCTGCTGTCGACGCCGTCCGCGAATCTCACGACCAACACGCTGAACTCCACGGTCAGGCTATCAACGCCGCTGAAGACCACTCATGGCAAGCTCTGGACGCTGTCAAGACCCAGCAGGCTCAGTTAGACGGTGCCGCCGCTGGCGTAGCCCCAGTGCTGGCTAAGCAGTTGGCCGGACATGTTGCGTACGCCGCGCCCGTGGTCAGCCACGCCGCATACGCCGCCCCCGCTCTGCACGGTTACGCCGCCCCCGCGGTGCACGGTTACGCCGCCCCCGCGGTGCACGGATACGCCGGCGCCGCTCTGCACGGATACGCTGGTGCCGCCAGCAAGACCGTGGTCACCCAATCGCTGTCTCAGTCTCACCCCGCACCTTTAGTGCATGCTCCCCTAGTAGCGCACGCACCCGTCGCATACGCTCACGGACTCTCCCATGGCCTTTCCCACGGATGGTAAACTGTGATAACTATTTTTTAGATACCAAAAACTTAATACTCAACTTTTGGATTGTACATAAATTAATTAAAAAAGAAAAAATTATATATACAGATGCAATAGAGGCGAGGATGTGTGAATAAATGAAATAGTAAATTATTTGATGTCTTTTAATGATTGTTTTCCCAAAATTAAGCTACTGTATCAAAACAGTTTGCAGATGAAAACACATTAGTTGTGTAAATCAAACCATTTAAAAACTCGTAAAGTAGAAAAAACAAGATGCATTTCCATTAAAAATCTATTAGCTTTTAAATTCTTTTCTACTACATAAACATCTTTATTTAAAAAAAAAACCGCTTTTTAAAAATCGCATTCAAAATTCAACAACATTTTTCTTTGTTCTCTTTTCTTTGAATATAGCTTTTACTCATTTCGACTATTCAAGTAGTCATATGAACTACCAGCATCATTTTACAATCCGGTATAATCATGCGATTATTTTTAACAACACACACTTACCTACAAAGTCAATGTCACAAATTAATTTGCCACGGGCACACAAAGCGGAAGTCTAATAAAATATCGACTTGGATAGGACCTTGAACGTGAATTCCACGGCTTGACCGACACAAAAAAAAACAAATACATCGCGGAATTAGAGCGGACGATAAAAAAACCTTCGCGTGTAGGTTAGGAACAACTCATTAAAAATATTAAAATTAAAATTCGAACGTGGAACGTGCAGCTGCCCGGAAGTGGCGCCATTTTTTTTGTACGTAACATATTAGTTTTTAAATCGTTGTGACAAAAGAACACTTAATCATAATGCTTTAATGCCGGACCTGTTTTTTACTAAGTGCCAGTATTTTTGCATACATTTATATATTGTAGGTATGTGTTTAATTCTTCACCTAAAGAAAGTCAAACAACTATAACAACTTAATTTTTTTTTGAAAACCGTGTTCGCTTACAGACTTCCACCATTTCCACAACAGAAGTAGTTCCACAATAGTTGTACCTTACTAGATACAGAAAGGTTTCTAGTCAAACAATAAAAAAAAAAATTAACACCAAAGACATTTATTTATTGTTAACTGCAAAATTGGTATATATTTTTATAATTTAGCCTATTCTGTCCCACTGCTGAGCAAAAACCTCCCCCAAACCCTTCCACCCATCTCTATCCTTGGCGCTTTCCCACTATTTCGAATATAAATATTTTTTTACGAATTTAAACATTATTTTTTAAACCTACAAAACTTCTATATACCCGGATCCTGTGAAGGGTTCGAAACGTCTGGACATTTTAATTAATCAAGTATTTAAAACTGCCGCTTACAGAGGTAATATTTAAAAAAAACGTCGTACCACCATTAAAAACAACAAAGTTTAAATTCATTAACCTTATCCATACCAACGTTTGACCGAGATAAACAAAGGTCCGCGATTGCAAAGCCCTAGGAGCGTTAGTTATAAATATCTCGTGGCTGCATAGTACAGGTCCCTTTCTCTTTGCCATAGGTACCACGAATCACCGCAATACTGGTTTAACTATGGGACGTATTGTTATATTATATACTGTACTGTATATACCACTCACGAGGACTTTGCATCGCCTAGCCCTAGACCATAGAAATAGATCTAAATAGAAGCCGCATGTTAGCTACATTGAATGAAAACCATGTGTGTCACTTTTTTCTGTCAGTTTAAGAGGGTTTACGCATTTCGGTTTCCCATACAAACTTTCAAGTCGAAAATAAAAACCACTAAGCCGATTTTAATGAAAACTTTGCATGCTAAAGTAAAATACAGAGATAGTTTTGTAAAAATATTTTAAAAAAACGTTTATTCAGTGAATTATTGCGTTATTATTGAATTAATTACGGCGACGCGGATATTAATTTTTTTTCAATTTCACTATGTCCGGTGCTGACAACGGCTAAATGAAACTCAGTCGAAAGATGGGGATATTACGATTTGTTAGCCGTAGGTCCAATACGCAATTCGTCCATTTCGCATTTTGCCTTTCGCCTACTACTCAATTCGTCAATAATTTGATTCGACCATTTCGTGAATCGTCATTACGATTTGTTAGCCGTAGGTCCAATACGCAATTCGTCCATTTCGCATTTTGCCGTTCGCCTATTACTCAATTCGTCAAAAAAATTGATTAGACCATTTCGTGAATCGTCATTACGCAGTTCGTCCATTTCGAGATTCGTCTTTATGCAGTTCGTCCATTTCGTGAATCGTCATTACGCAGTTCGTCAATGAGGCGCTTAGTCGTGAAACGAATTCGGTAATTAATCCTGCATTAAGCTTTAAACCAGCCGCTGTAATTTTTAGGGTTCCGTACCCAAGGGTAAAAAGGAACCCTATTACTAAGACTACGCTGTCCCTCTGTCTGTCTGTCACCAGGCTGTATCTCATGAACCGTGATAGCTAGACTCATATTTTTGTTTAAAAAGGGGTACCTATGTATAATAAATAATATAATATCAAAACAAAACGAATATATTTATTACTTTATATAAATAAAAGCGTGTTGAATCAAATACGTATTGACGTAATACACGTTGGACGAAATGCCTTTTAGACGAAATGCTTGTTGGACAAAATGTATATTGGACCAAATACGTGTTGGACAAATAGATGTTGGACGAAATGCGTGCTGGACTACATACGAGTCGGACGAAATGAGCGTTGAAATACAATTTGCACGAACTGTGTATTGGACCTACGGCTAACAAATCGTCATTACGCAGTTCGTCCATTTCGAGATTCGTCTTTATGCAGTTCGTATATTTCATGGATAGTCATTACGCAGTTCGTCCATTTCGTGAATCGTCATTACGCAGTTCTTCAATGAGGGGCTTAGTCCAAAACGAATTCGTTAATTAATCCTGCATGCTTTAAACCAGCCGCTGTAATTTTTAGGGTTCCGTATCCAAGGGTACATACAAAACGGGACCCTATTACTATATTTCTCTATGCCTATGAGTAAGACTGTCCGCTGTCCGTCTGTCTGTCACCAGGCTGTATCTCATGAACCGTGATAGCTAGACAGTTTGGACCTGCGGCCAACAAATCGAAATTTTCAAACGATGTACATATTTCTATTGCCGCTATAACAACAAATACTAAAAACATATTAAAATAAATATTAAAGAGCTCCCATACAACAAACGTGATTTTTGCCGTTTATTGCAAATAAGTCGCCGTTTTTTGCCCTTTTAGTCTAAATAAATAAGTAAAATCATTATTTGTTTTAAAAACTATTGTTTTTGGCGGGCGGTATGTCCGATGCTTATAAACTAAATAATTTGCCATGCGAAACTAGTATCAATAAAGCCATTCGTCAGGAAGCACGTTGTTTTTCTACACCCGTTCCGCCAAAGAATTATAGACCTTAACATCGAAGACAAATAATATAATAACAAAACAAACGAATTTATTTATTACTACAAATAAATATATGCGTGTTGAACCAAATACGTATTGACGTAATACACGTTGGACGAAATGCCTTTTAGACGAAAAACCTGTTGGACGAAATGCTTGTTGGACAAAATGTATATTGGACCAAATACGTGTTGGACAAATAGATGTTGGACGAAATGCGTGTTGGACTATATACGAGGCGGACAAAATGAGCGTTGAAATACCATTTGTACGAACTGCGTATTGGACCTACGGCTAACAAATCGATTTTACCATCATTTTGGCACTACTTTGACAAGCAAAGTACGTACACATGCGACTTCTATTTAGTTCTATTTCTGTGGCCCTAGACTGTTACTCGGTACGGGAATAAGCATGGTTGCATCACAGACATTTGTTTTTATTTACGCACACTAGCGGCCCGCCCGCGTCTTCCTCCACCCTAACATTGAAACACCGTCGCGTCGTACTTCAGCCATTTTGTAAAAAATATTTACAAATTATAAACAAACACTCGCTCAATCCAATCCATAGTCGCCACCCAACACTTCAGCTTATAGTCTTGCCGACTGATTGTCGATAAAAAAAGAAAAAATAAAAATAATTAACCGTGTTGCGTAGCGGTGAAATTATACCCCCTCTCTCTTCCCTTGGGTTTCGTAAAATACGACTAACGGACTAAAGACTACACATACACTCAACAGTATATAGCGGCGATGGGCTCACCACCTGTCACGCTGTGCACATATGCAGTCGCTATTTGGTGAAAAGTGGACTATGGTAGAGGACTGCTTTTGCTGTCCTCATTGCCTAGTCTCTGACTAACCCTTCGGGGATAATAGTTTCGTATGTATGTATGTAAAAATAAAAAGAAAAAGAAATAGGAAGGTGGGATACTTAGGCAAACAGTCTAAGCTAATTTATAGTGCCTATATTATATATTACAATTTAAATACGAACCGTGCGTTATTGCAAAACGTAAACATGTAGGCGTTTGACGCCATTTACACTATTTATTTGTTTATTATTATTTATTACACGTCACGTCACTGAAAGATTTTAAAATTCACAAAATGTCTAAATAAATGAGATAACCTAGTACATACAATCATTAAATATCTACAAACCATTGTCCTTTATCGATCTTTCTATCAGTGAAAATCGCGTACAATCCATTGCGGGGTTTAAAAGGTGAGAGCGAAGCCACAGACACAGGAAAACGGCGACTTTATATATATAAAAATAAATAGCTGCACGTTAACTGATTTGACTAATTTTAATATTGAAATATTTGTGGAAGTTAAGGGAAAATTTAAACGGTGAAAAAAAAAAAGTAAAAACACTTTTTAAAAAAACTATAAAGATAAAAAGACATCGTGCTATACAGGTATTAAATATTAATTGGTTGCTAAAAACTTTTTGCAGTTTTCTTACTTCTTCTTTGCGACATTCATCTTTTCCTGTCAGTTGAGTTCTAATTGTGATTTGGACAGGACAACGTCTGTGGGGTCAACTAGTATGTAATAATTAGCAAACACCATGTATTTAACCCTTTAACGGGCACAGCATGTTCAAATTTTTCATTGGTTTTTGTCCTTATCTCAATTGTATAAAGTTCAAAATATGGTGGGAATTATCCCTCTGCCCGTTAAAGGCATATGCATTGAACCACAGAATTGCCTAATATAAAGTGTAGGAGCTCAAATTTTAAAGTGCAGAATGTTAATCAACCGTGTCGCGTATCGGTGAAAGAATACTACCACCCCCTCTCTTCCCTTGGGTGTCGTAAAAGGCGACTAACGGACTATAGACTGCACATACTTCCAACAGCATAGAGCGGAGATGGGTTCACCACCTGTCATGCTGAGCACAAGTGCAATCGCAATTTGGTGTAAAGTGGACTATGGCAGAGGACTGCTTGTGCTGTCCTCATTGCCTAGTCTCTGACTAACCCTTCGGGGATAATAGTCGTGGATATGTATGTATCATGTATGTTTAAAGTTGTCATTGATCGAGTTCCCCGAACTTAAGCACAGAACCATAGAAAGTTTTATTAGAGTTGGGCTAATTGGTGTGAAAACGATGAATTTCGAAGTTTGTATAGTTAAATTCATTTATTTATTTCATTTTGTTAAACGTATCTTCTTCTGACTGCCCCCGGTTCTATGTTACTTAGGGTCAGATCAGATTTTTTTGCTTTTAATTTATTTTCGGATCAGTGCCCAATGAACAGAATTACTATTGTCTCTAGTTTTAAAGCTGATTTCACAGTCACGCGTTTGATCAGCGCCGGCCACACGCGCGCGCTACACTACATAGTAGTTGCGCGTTTGAACTGCGTGATGACTAGAGATGGGCGGTGGGAAAAAACCCAACGGGAAAAAACCCGGTATTTATCAGGGAAAAAACCCAAATGCTGGATTTTTTTATGCAATTACCACGAATTATATTATTTCTACATTTAAATATGGACATCGGTAGTATTATTGAATGAATTGACTGTTTTTAAACGATCCTATTTATTTTTACTGCTTGCTAAGATATGGGCTCTCTTGACCAACAAATCTTGTATTGAAAAATTAAATCTAATTCTCCTACCAAGTAAACTTGATTCAAATTGACATTTCTCTGTTAGTGTGGATGACAGTAGCATTATACGCCAATAGTTACTTACTGCGGTAGAAGTTAAAGTCGTTTAATTCATCAATGTCGAAATAAAACTAAGCACGAAATATCATAGTTATTAATTACGTATTAAAAAGTATTGTGCTAGAATATTTTTCTATTGCTTAATGTACAATTTTAATTACTATCGCTGCTGTCATTATTATAATATTCTGCTTTTATTGCGTTCATATCACAGAATTCGATTTCTTGTGTATTTGTATTTGTGCACGATGTAGAAGGTTGTTCGTCGTAAATTGGACTAATTCTTGGGCTAAGTACTACTCCAGTCCCCTGAGCACGGATCTTTTATCGACCGATAAAGTGACATTAGACGATAAAATTTGACAGTTCGAGTACTGCCGATGTCAATTTGTCGACGTCTAATGTCACTCTATCGGTCGATAAAAGATCCGTGCTCGCACTGCAGGAGTAAATATGGGCTCGTCATCTTCATCGTTATTGTCATCTTTATGTTTATGTAAAGGGTTCCAGTTATTTATTGCTGCCCTGTATGTAGTCTGTCTATTAATTTCTTTACTGACTGTGCATATGAGCAAACAAAGCTCAAAGTTAACTCCCGCAACAACTTAATCTCTCGTTTAACGTCAACTTCATGGGGTGCCAAACCTCATGTACTACGGACGTCAGGGCTGGCACTCTGCTTCTCAGCTGGCGAATACGCATTCCCAGTGTGGCATCGGCCCGCTCATGCCAAAGAGGTAGACGGCGCCCTGAACGAAACATGCAGGAAAATTACTGGTTATTTCAAACCCACTTCCCTTATGCTATACCCATTATCTGGTATAGCATCGCCGCAAGTTTGCAGAGGTGTTGCTTGCTCTCTGGAAAAGCTAAGGCAAGAATCCGACAACAAGCACTCTCTGTTCAAGCACCTTTGGGGGTCAAAGTTGCTCGCGTCCGTAGGTTTACCCTTGAGACCCTACACGTGATCCCTGGGTGGTGCTAAATGAGTGACACTGACTGAGTGGTAGAGCCACGCTGCGTTGCAGCACGCATTGGGCCGGCTCGCCCGGCGTAATACCACCCTCTCACTAATATTCGGCGTGAAATAATAGCGCTTGGTGCTGTTGTGTTTCGTCCGACCAGTGAGGGTTCCGGAGGCCCCTTCCCCCTCCCAATTCCTATTCCTTCCTTAAACCTATTCCTCCCTGAAAGGGTGGCAACGCGTCTGCGATTCCTCTGGTTTTGCGGATGTCCATGGGCGGCGGTGATTACTCTCCATCAGGTGACCCGCCTGCTCGTTTGCCTCCCTTTTTTATAAAAAAAAAAAAAACCAACCGCCTGAATGTCGCCTCAAAAGCCGTAGGAACTTCCTGAAGTTTACAAAAGCTTTAACGGAACATCCTAGAGAGGCCCTCTGCAAACCTTGGCAGGAAATATGTGCACCAACACCCTAGAGAGGCCCGCTTCAAACTATGGCAGGAAATATGTGCACCTCCACCTAACTCTATTGCACCTTCTGAAAACCTTCCCCCTGGCAATAACCTAGCGTGGCCCACATGGAAGTAGCTTAACCGACTCCGGACCCAAATGGGCCGCTGCAGATCGAATATGGCCAGGTGAGGTGGGGTTATAACCGCCTCTGTGGTCTAGTGGCTAAGCTACCGGTTTCAGACCCATAGGTCCCGGGTTCGATTCCCAGCGGGGGGTACTACTTTGTGTGCTCGGTTTGGTTGGTGGTAGGGCTGTTAAGTCCGCCTGGCTAGCTACCACCATCTTATCTAAGTCTGTCGCCATAACAACGATGTTTATAGCATTGTTACCACCATCTTATCCAAGTCTGTCGCCATAACAACGATGTTTATAGCATTGTTGTGTTCCGGCAGTTTGAGATAAGATAGCCAGTTCCTAAGTGGTTGAGGATTCCGGGTGAAGCGCGCTTCCACCTTCGGCCTTATCGTCACTTACTGTCAGGTGAGATGAAGGCCAAGCGCTTACCCGTTGCAAATAAAAAAAAATATTAAAAAAATACTGCTCTGAACTCTGAATAATGCCGTCGAGTATGCCGGAGGTTCAGGAAGCGTTGTCCGAGATGCTGCGGTGGAACCTTGAGGCTTGAATGCTGGCTTGCTGTGTGACTGCTGGCGAAGGTAGACCTGATGATGGATGAGGAGTGATGGGTGGGCGCTGCAACGATGTTGAAGGTGCTTCTGTGCTCCGTAGAGGTCACCACTGTAGGGAAGCGATAATGGGTAGATTGGAGATGGATGCCACTTTGAGGAAAGCAAAGGTAAGATCTTCCTCCGAGCTGGGTATTATAGCTCGGGGACCGAGGTCCAACGGATGGTAGTTGGAGGTACTATATATAGCGAAGGAGGTGGTGTAACTTCGCTACCGCGATGCAGGCTTCCCGTACTATTTTCTGTCGCGGTATGGAGATGTCGTTGAATTGGTTTTTGTGGCGCCATCTGTTGACACGGTTGGGAAGGTGTTTGCTTCGTGTCGAACTATGTGCGGCGTCATGCAGGTAGGTGGCGCCGCCACACTATGTTTCTAATGGTATTCAGTTACAAAAATATTTTAAGATATCAAAGAGAATGGGCAAAAATGTATGAAGTGTGGTCTAGGTCGCGGCCGCTTCAGAGGCCGTTTTCTTTTTATTCTTCACCATTAATATTATATTTATTATGAACACACGCCGCACCCACACTCCCCGCACCCTTGCGATGCGCTTGCGCACGCAGTCAGTTGACTGTCGACTTTCTTCAGTGCAACTACCTACTTCTCGTTTACTTGTACGTTCTCGCTGTTTGATTTATTAATTTCTAATCGTTTACGACTTGACTTGCTCACCGGATTTAGGAAAGTGTTTTGTGAATTGGACAGTGATTGTGTATTGGATCCACGATTAGATTCCACAATTATGTTACAATTAATGTCCAAGAGTCTGTGTTTCATTGGTTTTTTAAACATGAAGATGTTTTTATTTTAGACAGAGGGTTTTGAGACTCTATTCCAATTATAGAGAGTTGTGGGTATGAAGCTCTTCCTGGTTGTTTTGTTGTTAACAACAAAACAACCATATGAAACACAGCTCTTAACTATCCAAGTAAATAAGTCGAGACTTGTTACGATTTGGGTAGTTGAAGCGAGCAAAACTATTTTTTACAGGCCTATAGACAAAAAAATAATTATGCAAAAGCTATTTCTTAATGTTAACCTGATGCAGAAAAGAAACACATTAGAAAACGAGAACAAAAAGGTTTACAGTTTGGCCCCACACAAACATTTGATCGTTATGACCAAACCTAACAATTGACACCAATTTTGGAAGTAGCCGCTACCTAGACCATTTTGCCCATTCTTCTTTGTGTTTCGTACCCGGTTTTGCTGAACTTGCAGCAAATGAATAGAATAATAAATAGAAAAGTCATGCAGTCACATTAAACTTAAGGCAACCTTGATATACCCACGATAGTAGATAATTTATTGAGATAGGTATAATGACATTATACTCGTACATTATTAGATAAACGAGTTTGGGTGTTTATATATTTGTATTAAATGAAAAAACCCGAATATTTTCCCGTTTGGGAATTTTCCCGGGTTTTTTCCCAAATTTTTTTTTCATTTGTTTTTTCCAAGTAAAATCCCATCCCTAGTGATGACTATGACACGCAACTACTATCTAGTGTAATAAAATTGTAACCGCGCGCGTGTGGCCGGCGCAGATCAAACGCGTGACTGTGAAATTAGCCTAAGTGTAAAATTGAAAATGCTTGCTTCATGAAACCTTAACAATTCTCTGTAAACCCACCCCGGGACGGGTGATCAACTTTTTTATATTGATTTCTAAGGTTTAAGCGAGCACTACACGCTGAAATGAAACACTTTTTACGGTTTAACTCACGTTAAATTTTACTACATTACAATATGCGACCACGGACCCCGTAAAGGTTCCGAAACGTCAGGAAACTAAAAACCGATGTAATGTAGACAAATTAAACGCGAGTTAATCCGTAAAAAGTGTTTAAAATTATTTTATTTTATTTATTTATCAAATATTTTGACTCGGCTGGCGACGACAACGACACCCTTTAGTAGTCATAGCAATAACTCGTCAAGTGCCGCCAATGCTTCGCGAAGCACGTTAAAGCTAGTCGTTCCGATTGTTGTCGTCAGATGGCGATCGTCGCCACCCACGAATTGGGACACGTTGGGACAGCATGGTGGGTTTATTTTTACCAATATCCTATACAAGAGTATAGGATATTGGTAAAAAAAAACCTCTGGTATCGGTTTTCAGTGGAGGGTATTCGATTGGGTTTGTGGTAAAATATAAAAACTGTTTTAATTGCGAAAAGTCAGTAGTGTATCGCGTAGTGATAAAAGAATACTACCACCGCCTCTCTTCATTGGGTGTCGTAAAAAGCGACTAACGGACAAAATACTGCACATACATCCAACGTATAGAGCGGCGATGGGCTCTTCAACTGTCACGCTGAGCTCATGTGCAATCGCTATTTGGTGATAAGTGGACTATGGTAGAGGACTCCTTTGCTGTCTACATTGCCTAGTCTCAGTTTATATATGTATGTAATACTAATAGCTCGTAGCTATTAGCCTGCAAGCTCTATCTTAACTAAGAATGTCGCCATAACATTAATTGGACATTAAATAGTCAGACACATATTCGATGAAATTCGATGAAGAATGTTTGTAAACATACATACGTACATATAATCACGACTATTATCCCCGAAGGGTTAGTCAGAGACTAGGCAATGAGGACAGCAAAAGCAGTACTCTACCATAGTCCACTTTTCACCAAATATCGTCTGCACATGTGCTCAGCGTGACAGGTGGTGAGCTCATTGCCGCTCTATATTGTTGGATGTATGTTGAGTCTTTAGTACGTTAGTCGCCTTTTACCACACCCAAGGGATGAGAGGGGGTGGTAGTATTCTTTCACCGCTACACGATACGGTTTTTTGTAATTGTGAATTATTTTTTTATAAATATTCTTTATCGAATTTGGACGTAATATAGGGGGATAAGCTAACCAGTTATTTAGTATAACTACTTAAATTATCCTTTTATTAGTACTAGGTACTACAGTTGCATAGAAGTCACTTTTAGTGATTAAACGGCTCTTTATTTATTTGTCAAAAATATCTATGTGGTTTTCAATCACGTATTTTATCTTATATTTTAATGTGGTGTACAATAAAGAAGTTATCTTCTTACTATAAGCCACTGCTTTCTCACTGCAGGGCAAAGGAACTACGTCTTTTAAAAAAAATAGAAAAGCTATTCGAAATGTCTAGAGGCTCAGCAGCGCACTATTGACTGATGATGATGATGATGATGATGGCACAACTTCACATTACAACAACCAAAACAAAGACATCAACAAACCTCGTAATTACTACAAACACGTTGTTTCAGTCAAACTAACAAGGCTCTATTACATTGCGTCTTAAATCTTCGTTACAAAACTCGAAATAGCTATGGTCATTTATAAGCGCATCGTAATTCGAAGCAGTGACAGCCAACATGACAGCTTGAAAGCACCAGGTAGGGCGTCATCAACATAGGAATTAAGATGGCCGCCACAGCGTAGGACAATAGTCAGTAGAATATCCACCTTTCTGTCAATGAAGACTCCTTGATGTTGCTAGCAATTAAATTTCTATTTTGCCTGGTATTATGACAGCTGAGCTCTTAAATTCTATAACTAATAAATTAAAATGACAAAGTGAGTTCGTTTTGTTAATGATAAAAGATCAATAGGACAAATGGATAAAAAACACAACTTATTTCATAACTTGTTTAGTATCGACGCCAGCCGTACCTACACATAATATAAGTTTTGAGCTTTATGTCTGCTACCTCAGTTTTTAAGTATTATTAATTGTTAATTATTATAATGATAATATTATTATGTAATTTAAAGTTAATTTTCCGTAGTCGCCTACTACTGTTTGTTATAAGCATGCCGTTATCACCATTAAATTAGGTTTCATTTAAACAACGTATAAATTAGCTCAAAACCTCAAAAAATCTATTTAAAAAAATAACCTTCTTTATTATTGAAATTTTGTATTCACAATGCTAAATAGATATAAAACAAAATGTTTACTAAAAAAAACAACCAGTCTCAGGAAAACTCGAACGGGATTCGAACCCGTGCCCTTAGATTGCCGGTCCACTGCTCTAACCGCTAAGCTACCGAGACCCCAGAAGACTCGTTGAATTTTTACTAGTAGTTGATACGCTGCAAGCCAACAGTATTACGTCACTGTAAAGTTTACCCTCACATTCGAAAGCAATACTATTTTTTTTATATTCTCAGGAAAGCTCGAACGGGATTCGAACTACTAGAAAAAATTCAACGAGTCTTCTGGGGTCTCGGTAGCTTAGCGGTTAGAGCAGTGGACCGGCAATCCTAGGGTCACGGGTTCGAATCCCGTTCGAGCTTTCCTAAGACAGGTTGTTTTTTTCTAGTAAACATTTTATCCAATAATAACCTTTACCGCATTTTTATTCAGTTCACTCTATCGTCTTCTTAGCAAAGTTACACTCACAATTTGAATGCTTTCGTGGCAGCAACATCGCATGCAGTCGCAGGCTTAGATCGCGGGTAACTACAATAGAGTTTATAATTTGCAAGAAAACAAAAAATGCAAATATCTTCCTAATTTATCAGCAATAAAATATTTTAATAATTAAGATAATTCTTTTGTAACACAAACAAGTTGGAGTGTCATATTAAAGCCATTTTATTAACACGTTGTATATACACTGTAGGTATGTTGTCGCACCTTGTTATAATTTAAATGTTGTTGGTAATCAAATAAATAAATAAACGAATAACTACTTATGTTTCGAGTTACTACATTATTTGTACTGTGGCACAAACCACCGGCAGCGCGGGCGCAGCCGCAGAGTTCAAGTTCAAATGAAAGTAAGTGTAAGTGCACTATCTACACTCGCGTGCGTATAATATGATACTCTTTGTTTAAAGCTGTAACGAGTTTTTATTAATAATAATTTTTATTGGTGTCTTTCGAAACACCTAAAGCATTTATTTGTGTTTGTGTGCGTTACAATTTTTCATTTAGAACTGAATAGGTGTTGGCTCCTTCGTTTACATATAACTAGATACACTGTCCTATACTAAATCAAGCTCCTCCTCGTTAGGAGGAGCTCGATGGCACAGCGGCTTAAGGCGCTGGTCCCGTTGTTGTCGTAAGATGGCAGTCGTTAAAACCCACCAAACCACATTGGGCCAGCGTGGTGGGTTACGGCACAATATCCCCACGTGCTATTGTTCACGTGGAAGGCCTGTGCCCTGCAGTGGGACGTTTATAGGCTGATGATGATGATACTAAATCATAACGGAATAGTGGCATATTTGTACGTATATGTGTTAGGCAGAATAGCTATTTTTGAAGGAGCATTTCGTCATGTTAACACTTAGCTCGAACACGGAATGAGTACCTAAACATCTCGCTAGGTACTTACTATCTTTGTTCAGCCGTTTTGAGAGCGTTGATTGAACATATGGTTTTTATATTACGTGTTCGAAGCTTCCAATGTATTAATGTGTTTGTGTGCGTATATAAGGCGACTGCTAGAAACCGCAAGAAACTTCAAGGGCTGGTCAGGTCAAGTGTTAAAAACATGACAAAAATGACAAAAAAAAATTCGTGCTTTTTTCACTTTTAATTAAATTATTCATTCTGTGATTTTTTTCAATAACATAAGAAAAATAAAATGAAAAACAAAAATTACGATTATTTACTACGCGCGGGCAGCGGCCGGTTGTTGACTTAACCGTCTGTTGACCCGTCCGCGTCAGCTGGGCGATAAATACCTACGTTAGTCTGCAATGAGACCCAATTTATTTTCCTAATACGAAATGTGCGTATTTTTCTTATGTTATTGCTTTAAAATAAATTAGATACTCAAAGACTATTCAATTTAAATTCGCAAAATGAATTATATAATTAAAAATGAAAAGAGCACGAATTTCTTTTTTATCATTTTTGTCATGTCTAGAACACTTGACCTGACCAGCCCTTGAAGTTTCTTGCGGTTTCTAGCAGTCGCCTTATATAATCAAGACTATTACCCCCGAAAGGTTTGTCAGAGACTAGGCAATGAGGCCCGCAAAAGGAGTCCTCTACCATTGTCCACTTTTCACCAAATAGCGACTGCACATGTGCTCAGCGTGACTGGTGGTGAGCCCATCGCCGCTGTGTGCGTATGACTTTTTAATTTGTAACTGAATAGGTGTCGGCTCTAATTATGTTAATTAATACAAATCATAAATGGCATTAATAGTTGGGTTCTTAAATACGCTATGGGTCCGTAAGTCTAGGGATCTGATCTTAGATCTTTTTTGTGAAGAGGTAACTTTTTATTTTCTACCTTTCTTTAACGGGATCAAAGAAAGTTAACCGTGTCACGTAGCGGTGAAAGAATACGACCACCCCCTCTCTACCCTTGGGTGTCGTAAAAGGCGACTATCGGATAAAAGACTGTACATACATCCAACAGCGTAGAGCGGCGATGGGCTCACCGCCTGTCACGCTGAGCACATGTGCAGTCGCTATTTGGTGAGAAGTGGACTATAGTAGAGGGCTGATTTTGCTGTTCTCATTGCCTAGTCTCTGAAGCCCAAGAGAATAGATGGGTAGGTAGTATTCTTTACCACTAAATCCAATCCATCCCATCCAGCCCATCGCCGCTCTATGCTGTTGGAAGTATGTGCAGTGTTTAGTCCGTTAGTCGCCTTTTACGACACCCAAGGGAAGAGAGGGGGTGGTAGTATTCTTTCACCGCTACGCGACTCGGTTATCTGTATCTAAATGACAACAAATTAGACAAACAACAACAAATTAGACAAACAACAACAAATTAGACAAACAACGTCGTCGTTCCGTGCAGTGTGCGCCTACCCCTGCCCCGAGCCTCTTTTACGACCTAAAACTTGTCACAATTAAAACTCAAAACAACCTTATTACTGGACAGTACAAAGAATAAAAAACAGATCACGGGAAACTTAAACTTGAGCGCGCAAAAACCCCACCCGCTGACATTTAAGACAACGCGAGCACCGACGAAACGAGTACTTGTTAATAGTGCGTCCAATAAATCGCCTACAAGTACTTTATGTATATATAGAATATGTTTGTTTGTCTGTCCTTTTGGTGCAGCTACGGTGGCAGAGTGGCAAAGGCCTACAATCGTCCCACTGCTGGGCGCACTTCCCACATGCATGGACAACGGCCATAACCTACCGCGCTGGTCCAATGCGGGTAGGTGGGTTTTAACGACTGCCATCTTACGACAACAACCGAGACTCACGGCTTTTCGTGCCTCCCGAAGCACGGAGGAGCTAAAGATGTTTTTAATTTGATCACCCACCTAGTGACCCGGCATTGCGAAAGTTGCTTGACGCGGACGATCGAAAACCAACCGCCTTAACCCGCTGCGTCATCGATCTTTTCGCTCAGCCCGATACCCGAGTTTAATTCCTAGTCCCTAGGTTGAGCAAAGTGTGTTCGCAATTTTTAAGTAATAGTAAATAGACATTTATTGACAATAACATACAGTACATTAAACAAAGATAAAACACAAAAAATAAACAATTAACCCCTTGAGGATCGTAAAACCAGACACAATTGAAAATCAATTGTTTCGCGACCGCCGGCGGTCTATGATCCTTGACCTATTAAAATTGTTCGATGCAGACACCGAGTTTGTGATCGATCACCAACCGAACCCACAATTGTAGCGATGACTTGAATTCAATAATGGAGGGTTTTGCCTAGCAGTATACTTATAGGGTAATAATAAGAAATCGAAACGTCATAACTAAAATAAAAACTTCAAATGTAGTTACTAAACGCAGGTTTCATTTCAAGAACTATGAATGAATATGAATATGAGTTAACTAATTCATATAAAAGACATCAACGCGTAATCCATATAAAAAACATCAACGCGTTCACAACAAGACTTTTAATAGAAGAAGTTTGATATTGCGAAAAACATTTTCTTTAACAAAAATAATGATAAAAAAACATTTTATTTTCTTCCAGACCCTGGTTCTACAGACAACTTATGTAAGTTAATTAAGAGTAAGGTTACATAAAAATGTTGCCTAGGCTCCACTAGCTATATTTTAATTTCTTTGAAAACTTTAAAGTAACAATTTAATTTCTATTGTGTCCGGTTTTAGGACAGCAGCGGCAGCTGAGCTCTTAACATGCTCATGTCTCACTGTATATAAAAAAAATCCCGACGAATTTGAGAACCTCCTCCTGTTTTTGAAGTCGGTTACTTAAAACACCCGAGGAGTGGGACTTCTTGGCGGGAAAGTGAAGCGTCATGCTGCAGTTTTGTTTTATTTTCTATAATTTGTGTTTTGTCGAATATTAATGTGAAATAATGGTAGATTATTTACTGTTATGTGTTCGTGAACGAGCATGAGTGTTAGCAAATAAAACAAAACAGTGCAACATTACTTTTCAAATTCTCTCAAGATGTCCGTGTGAGACCTCAATAAAGTCCCACAGCTTTATTGAGTCTCGAGGGGTTTGGGGGAAAATCATTTACCAATAAATGTTCATTATATTGTAAAGAAAATAATAATTACTATTGTATCTTACTTGACACTGGCTAAATGTGCTGATCGCACAAAGTCATTATTTAAGAGAAAAAAAAATACCCGAGACACCCATACAATCACACAGCTAAAAAGCAAACAAAATAAAACTCAATCCGAAACAACAAATCGACCATCGACCAAGACAAGCAAAGCCACAGCGACAAACGAGCTCAAATGAAAACTAAACAAATGACGCAACATCATCAAACAAATTACCAATTATCAAATTATCAAAGATGGCGCCTCACGGCAAACAAACCAGCGTCAGCTGTCAAAAAGCGCGCGCTGTGCTTCCTGCATTCTTCCCGCGCGGGCGTTGACGTTTCACGACGCCATGTTTTTTTTGTATTATTTTTATTTTCCAGTAAAGTGGCCGGTGGCCTATAATGCCGAGATGTAGATGAAGATCGTATATAAAAAGAGGTTGTGCTCTGATGACAGGTATCAGTAGCCATCCAGCTATCAAGATGAGAGTTCTGGTTAGTACCTAGTCAAGTGTTTAATACTGTTTTGTGTTTAATTCGAATTGTGATACATGTGTGGTTAAAAAAGTGGTTTGTATAATATAGAGAAAAAGTTTTAAATAAAGAAATTTTCAATGTTTTTTGCAATTATACAAAATTGAGTTTAGTATAACAACGGGCAAAATGTCAAAAATTCAAAAACTTAAAGCTTGAAGAATAAAGACTTAGTATAATCAACTTAATATAAAACAATATACTTAGTTGCAACTTGAAGTTTTACTCTTTCTTTTTGTGATAAAAACAATTACATATTTTTTATACATTATCATTATAACCAATTTTTTTTGTTCACAAATTAATAAGTGAATAAATTAAAGAGACGACTTATTTGAAAATTGTTTGTAACTTAATATGGAAATAAACATTTAAGGTCTTTTAAAAGATTAGATTGCTTACATGAGCTATACCAAAACCAATACCGAACTAACCTATATTTAGCCGCGACTCAAAGTTTAGAAAAAAACAATTAAAATAAGTGATCCACAAAACTACTAGCAACAGTTTGTCTATACTATAGGATCGATAAGTCTCCGACAAACTGAATCAACTTCAAAAAAACCAACTAAATTCTATTTCATCTTCAACCCTGAACAAAAACATACTTTTAAATCGTTTTTTAATTTTCTCTTTAATTATTCTGGTGTCGCATACATACACATAATCACGACTATTATCCCCAAAGGGTTAGTCAGAGACTAGGCAATGAGGACCGCAGAAGCAGTTCTCTACCATAATCCACGGCACACCATATAACAACGGCATACTCGTATATAATAATAATACTTAAACTATTAATAACTGGTTGGTGGTTGGTTGGTTTACGCTTACTCCAAATCTAGACCAAGATAAGTATTCTTTTGAAACGCGTTAATATGATAAGATAACGGATAAATAAGTATACATAAACATAGAAAAAACACCCAGACCCGAAATCAATTCAGTAAAACAGTTTTTCTCTAAATTGACACGACCGGGAATTGAACCCGGGACCTCAGAGATGGCGCGATGTGCATAATAATATTTTATTGACTAAGCAAAATACACACTTACATGTGACTTAGATCAATGTTAACATTTAAATATAAGACTTTTACACAATATCACTAGCATCAAAACTAGGTCGAGCCTATGTCCAAGATGCTAGTTTCTTCTCATAACATTTGTCTATTATTATTATTAAATAATAATATGCTCAGCGTAGAGCGGCATAGAGCGGCGATGGGCTCAGTGGTGAGCCCATCGCCGCTCTATGCTGTTGGATATAGTCTTGATCGCCTTTTACAACACCTAAGGGAAGAGAGGGGTTGGTAGTATTCTTTTAATGATGATAGTAATAAATAATTTATTTGTCTTCGATCTAAAATACAGAGAGAGTGGTAAAGTTAATGAACCGCCACACAGTGTCCAATCCAAAACCAAAACATACTTTTAAATATTTTTATATTTCTCTTTATTAATTGTTCTGGTGGTGCAACAAAGTATTTTATCACAGGTATGCCATTAACACGCTGTCCAATAAATCTGCAATGCAAAAGCATACAGATCTCCTTGATACGTCTACGCGTATTAAACGTTACAATTAAGTGGCCCACAGATGCAAATAAGAATTTTAATACCTAGTCCTTTGAAGTATACATTGTTGATGGTTTTATAATTTAAATCGATTATTATAAACGTCATCATCATCAGCCTACAAACGTCCCACTGCTGGGCTCCGGCTTTGTTACACGGGGAGATCGAGCGATACAAACACACAGGCAATATTACTTTTAAAACTATTACCACTAAGATTTTTTAAAATTACCAGTATATAAAAATTGTTTTTTAAGCTTCGCATTAAACATATTATCTATCTATCTACGCAAGCATTTCATTTAATGTATCCTAGTTGGAAAATGGTTAAAAAACAAATATCCAAAATTCTCAAACTACTCCACCAAAAAATATAGCAACCCATCACAAACTACTCCACCAAGGAGTCTTCATAAATCCAATAAAAAAGTAACAACAAAACTGTCATCCACAGATTCTTTCCGCCGCCCTCCTCGCCTGCGCGACCGGCGCGCCCTCTGGCGCCCTCGTGGCACCACTGGCTGCCGTCGTTCCCGCCATTCCACTGCAAACAGCCACCATCAACGCTGGCGACCTTCAAGGTGCCCTCATCGACGCCAAAGTCCAAGCTGAAGACCTCATCAGAGCCGCAATCGACAAGAACAGGGAAAACGCCGAAGTGGTCATCGAAAACACGAACGAGAAGATAGTTGAGAACGTCGATTTGGCTAAAGAGAGGAGTTTGGAAGCCTTCTGGGCTGGTGAGGAGAAGAAATGGCAAGCTTTAGACGCTTTAAAGACAGCTGAGGCTCAAATCGACGGACAAGTCGCTAGCTCTTCGGATGCTGCCGCTAAATCTTTAGTAATCCCCCCAGTCGTGGCACCCATTGGAGCAGTCGTTACCCCCTACCTGTACGGACCTGGTATCATCGCACCAGGGCTCAGCACTTTCACCAGCGGCCCTGTAGTCACATTCCACCCAGAAACCCCGAAAGCGGAAGAGGCTAAGAAAGTAGAAGAAGTGAAATCCGCTGAAAAGCCTGAAGAGATCAAATCTGATTCCGTCCAGATTGAGTCGGCCGATGTGAAGACTGAAGCTAAGCCTGCCGAGGAGATATTGGACAGCAAATATGTTGTAGCTCACTCCCAGCTGCTGGCTTCACTCCCTACGAATGCCCTTAAGCTGGCGTCGCCCTGGCTTGGATCACCCGTAGGCCTGATCCAACCTGGTCTCAGAACGGTGATCCAGTACCCTGGCCACATTGTGGCGCCGACCATATACAAAACTGTGTGGTAAAAAGTAAGACTGTTAAATCTAAAGAGTACATTTTGTAAAAAGTTATATTTTAGGCGGAATTCGAAATAAATGGTAATTGAATCCTGATTGTTGTTTTTCAATATAAGGTGATAGTGTACGCAGAATTCATAACCGCACAAAGGATAAAACATGCAAGAAAGAGTTGTATGAAGAATGATAGTACGCGAAGCATAGAGGATAGAACTAATATGAAAGCGAAGAATGGTGTAAAAAAAAGGACTTCAATTCCTTTAGAGGTAAAGATGAAGAGAAATAGGCTAATACTAATTATTCTTTCAACTTGCAAGCTTATTTGGAGAACTTAGGAAGATTGCTAAAGGTAAATGAAACATAAGATTGTAGTACATAAAAAGGCTGTGGTCTTCGCCTTTCGTTCCGAAAAAAGGACTTAATCAATCGTATGTTACGGATAGATTACGTCCGATTTTCGACGAGGCGTTCCGTTTACTACGATCCTGAAATAATCTCTTTGATGGTAACAATGGTAACTCATAGTCCGCTCCCTCAAATTATATTGTTCAAGTGGGATTGTCTGAGCATAGCAGTGTGACGTGTTTATATATATTCTTTAATATCCTTATATTTCTCATACGTACAAAGAGGCAAGCGACTCCTTTTTCAGCGCGTTAACATTTAAAAGTCAAAATCATTTGCTCAGTACCTACGAGCAGCTATTAAGTTTTATTTATCCGTTTTATTGTGAGATGGTATCGTAAATGTACACACACCTACCGACAAAGCTATCCAAAACCGTCAAATTTCTTCAATCGATATTGATTTTTATAATACCGGAAATAAAGTTCAAAATGTATTGAATAAATTTGAAATTTTGTGGTGTAGTGAAGTACTGGCGTCTGTACATACATGCTCGCATGTATTTGCACATATTTATTACATCCTTATTATTCGGGGCGTAAGCGGAAACTGTGTATTTAGAATATAATCAATATATAATTATGTTAATGCGTAATACTTAAACATGTACTGACTAATCATGAATTTAAGGTTAATTAATATTTTTAGCTGTGTGGTGGCGGGACATTTATAGAATACTCTCACCCATCTCTTACTTCCAACAGCGTAGCGCGGCGATGGGCTCACCACCTATTACGCTGAGCACATGTGCACTAGTAATTTGGTTTGGTAATGGACTATGGTAGAGGACTGCTTCTGCGGCCCTCATTGCCTAGTCTCTGACTAACCCTTAGGGGATAATAGTCGTGAATATATGTATGTATGTTTTTTGTAATAAGAAATGTTTTGACGCACGTATTAATAAATTTAGATACAACTGTAAGAATATTTATTTCTTTAAACAGCTCCTTAAGGGAGTCACGTGATCCTAGGTTATAATATATAGACCTTACTGCTCTTTTCTGTAAAATAAAATAAAAAAACTGGTTTCTATTGGTTAGATAACGAATAAACATACTTATTGTAAGAACATAGAAAACACCCAAATCCGAAAGCAATTGACCCGACCAGGAATTGAACCCGGGACCACACACAGAGATGGCGACGCCTGCCTCCATCACGATGAAATCACGTCATCGCTACAACGGATGGGCATTGGGTTACTCACTCACCACGCTTTCCATATTATGCGTGTTGGTGATCAACTGATCACAAACCAGAGCGCAGCATCGAAAAATACACTTTGAAACGGGCCTACTTTACTCTTTCTCCGAAACGAAAGGAGATTGACCATTTTTGTATGGACGTTGGACCAAGAGTGCTGCCCAACATTGAATCATAGTGCATAATGTTCCATAAACTAATACTACTATGTAATCCAAACCGCTTCAGAATCTATCCGAGGAGTAATGAGAAAAAAAATCTGTTGTATAGGTTTTACATTAACGAAAATAAGTAACAAACGTCTTTTTTTAAAATAAAAGACGGCATGTATTATAAACAATGGATTTTATTAACAGAACAACACTTAGTTAAGGTCATTCAATTAATCAACCATATAAAGCCATAAGATAAGTTTTTAGGTACAATATAACCCAGTGGATGTTTTTTTTTTATTTTTTCTTTATCTGTTCATGTAAGGAAAGAAATAAAAGTATTCCCATGCTTGGGCAGCATTTGGTCCAAAATGGTTAATCTCCTTTGGGCCGTCCACGTTCGTCAGAAGCATATTTTTTTAAAAATTCAGTTCAGTTTCGTCATGAATGACGGATGTGGATAACCTCTAATGACCCTTTCGTCGTATTCCACTTTCGTCATAAATAGTCAGTTTCTTCTTAGGGAGAAAATATCCTAATCCGATTAGTGATAGTCATGAATATGAAAAAATCGAGTCAATCGTTTCAGGCGGGTGTTTCCATTCCATCCGAAATTTAGTTCATAGAAAAAAAGGTTAATTTAAAAAGGTAAAATTAAACCGCCTCTGTGGTCTAGTGGATAAGCCACCGGTTTCAGACCCAGAGGTCCCGGGTTCGATTCCCAGCGGGGGGTACATCTTTGAGTGCTCGGTTTGGTTGGTGGTAGGGCTGTTAAGTCCGCCTGGCTACCTACCACCATCTTTTCTAAATCTGTCGCCATAACAACGATGTTTATAGCATAGTTGTGTTACGGCAGTTTGAGATGAGACAGCCAGTTCCTCAGTGGTTGAGGATTCCGGGTGAAGCGCGCTTCCACCTTCGGCCTTATCGTCACTTACCATCAGGTGAGATGAAAGCCAAGCGCTTACCCGTTGCCAAATAAAAAAAAGGTTTGGCATTAAAATAATTAATTTTTAGAAAATTGTTTCAAATATCAAAAATAATGGAATGCGCTATAAACAGCAAACAAAAATCAGCTGAAATTTCGTTTCAGAGAAAGTGAGCAGGCCCTCTAGGAAGGAACCTTCGGATATCTGATGGAGCGGTTTGCCACTCACTCACCAGAGCTTTTACATACAATGCAGATTAGGCAATGACGACAGCAATATCATCTCTCTGACATAGTCCACGATACCAACCCTCTGCCATAGTTCACGTTTCACTAAATAACAACTGCACATGTGCTCAGCGTGACAGGTGGTGAGCCCATCGCCGCTCTATGTTGGTATTTGCAGTATATAGCCCGTTAGTCCCCTTTTATGAAACCCAAAGATGGGTTGGTAGTATCCTTTTAATGAACCGCCGCATACACAGATCACAGGTATTGAGTTATAATGTATGATCAGGGGCGTTTAATATAAGTGAAAAACCGCCATCTCTTGTCTATGGTTTGAACTAAGATTACACGCAACACCAAGTCTCAAGTGCGATCTACCGTCGAATACTTGAACTTACAAAGATATTACCTGCGGTTAAGCGGGTGCTTTTACGATCGCAATCGTTAAGGAACCTCGAAAATAGGTTGTCGAATGAACTCGGGTGTCGTAAAGGGCGACTAACGGACTAAAGAATGCACATACATCCAACAGCATAGAGCGGCGATGGGCTCACAACCTGTCACGCTGAACACATGTGCAATCGCTATTTAGTGAAAAGTGGACTATGGCAGAGTACTGCTTTTGTTGTCCTCATTGCCTGGTCTCTGACTAACCCTTCGGGGATAATAATCGTGATTATATGTCTTATGTATGTATTTGTATATCCAAACTTGACCCGAGTCCGAGTCGCAGATTCAATTCCCGTCATGCGCCGTTGCATAACTAGGCCGGTGACCCGGCGTCGCTCGCATTCGTGCTACGCATACTGTGAGATATGATTCAGTTCGTTGAAACAGTTTTGATTGCGCAAAGATTTTATTTCAATGTCGTGTGTCTAATGTAAAGGCTCGCTAAAAGAAAGCTACCAACGCAAACCTTCCTTTGGGTGTTTTAAAAGGCGACGATACGATGAGATGAGAGAGATGAGATGAGACGATAACGATAGATTGTCTAACGTTATAACATAACTTACAATTTGCAATAAGTTTTATATGTATATAGCTTTTTTTGCATGTGACGTTTATTGGTATTCTCTAATTAGGACATGACCCAAAACTCGTCAAAACTCGTCATAATCGTATGCTTTTTGACGGGTATCGGGAGTATCGGGACACGTAGCAACAGTTGCACCCATCGTTGTGTTCTTATTACTATGAGTGAAGTTTAATTGAATCAAAAGAGAAGACGAAAGACTGCACACACATCCAACAGCATAGAGCCACCACCTATCACGCTGAGCACTGAGCACACGTGCAGTTGTAATTTGGTGTGCCGTGGACTATGGCAGAGGACTGCTTTTGCGGTCCTCATTGCCTAGTCTCTGACTAACCCTTCGGGGATAGTAGTCCTATGTGTGTATGTATGTAGTGTTTATGATTAAGGCCCTATATTCATAAACCATAGTCATAATTAGGAATTGCAATCCCGCAAAACGGGATCACGCATTCCCGAGGGATCCCGCTGTTTTTATTAATCTGCTGGATCCCGCACCTTTTAAGCGCGGATCCACGGATCCCGCAAATAAAAAAATGGCGTCTTTTGAGTCCGATGGTATCAGAGGAGAGTACCTGACGCTCGCCTATGAATATAATAATATCCTGACGGTTCAGCCTACTAGCGTAGAAGCCGAGAGAGCTTTTTCAGCATGAGTTTAAAGGTATTTGCAGTTCACTCAGAAGCAGGCACAGAGATGATACAATAAATGCCATTTGCTTCATAAGAGCGTATTTCCAAAAGTTATCACCATAGGTTGATATCTTGATAAATAGCATTTAAGAGAAAGTTGTGATTTGATTATTAGTCATTATATGAATATGACTGAATTAAAAATATAAAACTGTTGTTAGGAGTAAGGGTATATAAAATTATACAAAACTATTAAGCTATGCCAAACAATTAAAGATCAATATAAGAAAACAGATTACTAATTACTTATATTTACTTATTTAATAGAAAAGAATACTTTCTATTGCATAATGTAATAAAAGTTGATTTTTACACAAAAATCTGTAGTTTCAATTTGATTTTATAACATAATTTCAAAGATGCGGGAGCCCGCGTGATCCCGCTTATCAATCCCGCGGGATTGAATGAGCTGCGGGATTGCAATCCCTAGTCATAATCCATAGACAGCAACCACACAGCACATCTTTCAAAGACAGATGCATAGCGCACGCAACTTTGACACTGGCAGTAATAAATCCATCTCAAGGTCGAACCAATTTGCTCAACACACACTGTTTACTTGTTTGCAACAATTTTATTATTTCAATAAATCATAATTTCCTGTACACAGTCGTATATCAGCAGGCTTTGGTCTGATAAGGATATTATCTGTGGCACGCCTCAGTAATGAGGTACCGCGAGGCCAGCCGCATTGCTGATGAAATTGCTCACAAAAGTTGCTGGTTATAGACAATATTGTCTAATTGTAAGTCGCTCAGCGCGCTATGGAGAGAGCTATGCTCGGAATTTCCTTGAGAGATCGAATCCGGAATGATGTTATTCGTCAGAAAACTAAGGTGTTCGACATAGCTCAAAGGATTAGCAAACTGAAGTGGCAGTGGGCCGGCCATGTTTGCCGAAGAACCGACAACCGTTGGAGCAAACGGATACTGGAGTGGAGACCGCGTTTAGGCAAGCGTAGTCTAGGACGCCCTCCGGCGAGATGGAGCGACGATCTACGGAGTGTAGCTGGCAAAAACTGGATGAGAAGAGCCGAAGACCGGGCTCAGTGGCGCGTCTTGGGAGAGACCTACGTCCAGCAGTGGACTGATATAGGTTGATGATGATGTCTAATTGTAAGTTCGTTACCAGTGGTGGACAAATGGTCGTAGTGGTGACGAGTGGTATACGTACTGTTTGGCATAGTAATGCTTATAAGCGTATAAATATCCGCCTTAAAGCTTACTATAACCGCGTCGCGTAGCGGTGAAAGCATACTACCACCCCCTCTCTTCCCTTGGGTGTCGTAAAAGGCGACTAACGGACTAAAAACTGCACACATGCATCCAACAGCATAGAGCGGCGATGGGCTCACCACCTGTCACGCTGATCACATGTGCAGTCGATATTTTGTGAAAAGTGGACTATGGTTGAGGACTGCTTTTGCTGTCTTCATTGCCTAGTCTCTGACTAACCCTTAAGGGATAACAGTCGTGATTATGCGTATGTATGCAAATCTAGGCGGCTCCCGGCCTGGCCTTCCGAAATACTCTGATGAAATACAGACCGACCATTGCGAGGCTGAAAGTGGATTCAAAAGGTACACACACACTACACCTCATTGAGCGATCAAGCGTAATCACAGTACGTTGAGTTAAATGATTTTTATTTTTAGTTTGAAAAAAGAGCCGTGTGTACCGGCAGACTAAAACATATAGTTACTAACAACCCTTCTCTTCCCTTGGGTGTCGTGAAAGGCGACTAAAGAATGCACATACATCCAACAACCAAATAAGGTTTTCCTATAGCACCTGTATATTATAAGTATGTATCATAAGGTTGTAGTATTGTTTTGCCTTTTTTGTTGTATTGTACTTTTGCTTTTACTTTAGCTTTTACTTTAAAATTTATATATTTTTTTTTAATTATAGTCCACATTGCATTCCGTGGCAGTCTTTCAGTTAGACGACACATAGTTGAAGTCCGTATTTGTTATTTTTATATTGATTGTATTTGTGTTTGTCTTGTTGGTTGTCCTAATAATAAAACAAAAAATAAAATGAAAATAAAACAGTATAGAGCGGCGATGGGCTCACCACCTATTACGCTTATCACATGTATTATTTATATTATAGTTTAATATTTAGTTAAACGTGGAGAATGGCCTAGGACTGCTTTTGCAGTCCCCATTGCCTAATCTCTGACTAACCCTTTGACCCTAATCTATGTAAGTATGAATGGAAAAAGTACACAAAAATACTTTTAAGGGGATCCTGCACGAAATTGTGAAAATTTACGTATTTTAAGTTAGTTGTACTATGCGCTGAATTAGTTAAATGCATTAAAAGAACTTACGTAAGTTAGCCTGATCATTGCACAAGGTCGTGGCCTTGTTGAAATTTGAAACAAATTCTTTAAACAATAACAAACAATAGATAAACCGAATGACTCCTAAAAACATTTTTCTTCGACAACTTTCTTAATTTTACGCATGAAACAATAGTTCTTACATGAAAATATTTGTATTGATATTTCGCAGGTCGCCGCCATCTTAAAAAAGTAAATTTTAATTTTAACACAAGCGCGTGATGGTTTTGTTCATTTCGCAGAACAAAAACATTGCTCTAATCAAATTACTAGGTCTGAAACTTCAAAGCAGAATAGTTATAATTTTAAATATGAATAAAATTGATTTTGCTTTGAAGTTCATTGTGAGACTTATGTCAGGTTTTGCGATCGCGCGGCCCCCTCTTAAGCAGTGTCATCACATCAGATCATAACAAGTCAACCCGCGTTAGTAAGAGGTACCTCAATATCCCCATATGTGCTTTTTGGTGAAGTGGACTATGGCAGTACTATTTTTAACCGTGTCGCGTAGCGGTGAAAGAATACAACCACCCCTCCTTCCTTTGGCTGTCGTAAGAGGCGACTAACGGACTAAAGACTGCACATAAGTACATCCAACAGCATGGAGTGGCGATGGGCTCACCACCTGTCACGCTGAGCCGATATTTGGTGAAAAATGGACAATGGTAAAGAAACCTCTCTCTGACTAACCATTCGGGGATAATAGTCGTGAATCAATGTATGTATGTCCAGCTCCTTTGAGTGCAAGTGTGCTGCCACCTTTATTCACTTGTAGGCGTATTGTCCAAGTGACATTTTGCTGCCCGTTGCAACACTCCTATTTGTTATGAAAATAAAACAATTTTATTCGTCAATGAAACAGGTTTGTTTTAGTGTTGATAGCACGAGATATTACTGCTCAGACTTTTAAACTTCTACATACATATTTTCACGACTATTATACTCAAAGGGCTAGTCAAAAACGAGGCAATTAGTGAGACGCTATTCGACACGGCAAACTTCGTTAGTCATACATTAATACTACTGCTTACCTTGTTGCTATAGCAACAGACTTCGATAAAATGGTGGTATCTAACCAGGCGGACTTAAAACCGTTCTGCGTTACTTTTAGATTTTAGTATAGCCACCTTTTTATAGTTTGGATATTTAAGTTATGATGTGTGCACTCATTATCGGATTGTAGTTTAACAAAATACTTTATATATATCCTGTTCATGTTTTGGCTATAATCTGTGTTGTGTACCGTATATAAATAAATAATTATAGTGTGCTTTTACTTTCATCTTAATCGTCACAAATCATCAGCTGCGATCAAGGCTAAAGACTTCCCCAATGCAAAATATATAAAAAATACGAACAATTTTTTTCATTTCAACAATAATTATAACATATTGAATTCTTAACCCAGACCTTTACTTTATATGGAAACGAATGTCAATCTGTGCAACCAGTTTTTAAGTGACTGATCGCTATAGCAACATAATTAAGCTGTGATACTTTTGTAACCCCTTCTTTACATACATCGACGGTCCCGCCACTTTAACGCCATTTTTTTATATTGGCAACGGGTAAGCGCTTGGCCTTCATCTCACCTGATGGTAAGTGACGATAAGGCCGAAGGTGGAAGCGCGCTTCACCCGGAATCCTCAACCACTGAGGAACTGGCTATCTTATCTCAAACTGCCGGAACACAACAATGCTATAAACATCGTTGTTATGGCGACAGACTTAGATAAGATGGTGGTAGCTAGCCAGGCGGACTTAACAGCCCTACCACCAACCAAACCGAGCACACAAAGATGTACCCCCCGCTGGGAATCGAACCCGGGACCTCTGGGCCGGAAACCGGTAGCTTAGCCACTAGACCACAGAGGCGGTTAAAAATAGTTGTACCGCAGATATGACGTTATTCTTCGGGACTGTCGACATCCATACATCACGCTTTCGATTTGCTAGATTCCTTTTTGTATTTTTAACTAGCGGCCGCCCGCGACTTCGTCCGCGAGAACACCCCGTAGCCCGTGACGTTTGCGGAAATGTGTTTTCATATGAGCCTTGTCTTGACCATTACAAACTCAACAAAAAAAAAGAGTCAGTCAAATCAGTCGAGCCGTTCTCGAGTTTTGCGCTTAGCAACACATTTGGCGATTCATAAAAATATTAATTTATACAGATACACTATGCAAAAGAATACACTATTATTGTGTAAGGAATAAGGTACAGTAAAAGCGGGTCTTATAGCTAACAATCCTACTTTTACAAGTGTTTACACAAATATTTTAATGAAGTGGCTTGACTTCACAAAAAAATGTAAATAGGTATTATTTATATTATCTTTATGCTATAATATCAACTATTTATAATCTAGGTATTCTTGGATACTTTAAAACATTTTTCTATTAGCCAAGCTTTTACTAACAACCTAAATTTTGCCAACTTGTGAGTTTTAAAGATATCTGGCAAATTATTATAAAAATACACATACATTAAAAGTATTATTAGATACAAACGTTAGTTTAGCAGGAGGCTAAAGAATAGAACGAAGATTACGTGTTGTAACCTGACAATTTTCTTGAAATAAACATCTATACTTATACACAAATATCAAATATAGAGAGAGGGCAGCGCAGCGTAAGTAATTTGTAGTCTCTTAAAATGGCCAACACGACTCTGTTTGCTTTAGACCAAATATGGCTTATATTGTTTTTGTAACACAAAAGCCTTATCTCTATGCACCGATTGACTGATACCGAACCCGAACCGATGACCGAACAATATACAATCATGAATACTATTAGGCAGATCATTAATATATAATAGGAACAGCCGAGGTCCAAGAATACTGCCTTGAGGTACACCAAAGTTATTAACATTAAATGAAGATTTAACATAGTCTACATACTTTTTTACTGGACAGCTATAACATGGTCCACGGATAGCATATTTATTTAGTTAGGCTAGCAGAATTTCATGACACACAAAATCTAAAGCCTTGGTCATGTCTAGAAAGAGGACTGAGACAGGAATGTTGTTATTCAGACAATTCTTAACAGTTGTAATTAATTTAAACGTAGCTAAAGACGTACTTTTACATTTTTGAAATACATTTTGCTCTTCCTTAATAACTTTATTTTTTTCTAAAAAAATTATAATTCTTGTACACATGATTTTTTATGAGCCTTGGGCCGGTAGTTATCAATTGTATTCAATTTCATTTTGAGAAAATAATGTTCTTAAACCACAAAATGCTGTCTTACGCGTGTACTGAGATTATGGGGACTCTACTCCCCCTCCCCAGCTCATTTCTATCTTTTATAATATGATCTTTTCCCTTCTGTCAACGGCGTGACTCAACCTCCCATCTATACCTTAGTAGTGACAATTGAATTGCCTATCTAAAGATAAAGTTATTGGTAATCACAACAACACAAGTAGATTGAATTTTTGACATTAGATCTCATTAAATAGCAAAATGTAAATCTACATTGGTTATTATTAGTTATTAATTTCGACCGTTAGTTTATCTCATATTTAAGTAAAAATTTTAACATAAGCATCAAGCACTGACAAATTTCGACGGTTGAAAGCCGGACCTCGGTAGCCAAGTGGTTAAGGCAGCCGCCCGGAATGCGGAAGGTGCGTGGTTCGATTCCCGCCTGAGGTTGTCGTCTTTTTTCAGTGTTTAAAATTTTACTTAAGTATATTTAAGCGTTAATAAAACGCTAAAATGTAAAACATTAATCTATAAACGCAGCTTCATCTTAACCGAATGTCCAAATATTTGTAAAAATATTTCTTTCGGATCTCAGAGGTGAAAACTTCTAAGATTTGATGAAGCAATGTTGACTAAAAACATAAGCATCAAGCACTGACAAATTTCGACGGTTGAAAGCCGGACCTCGGTAGCCAAGTGGTTAAGGCAGCCGCCCGGAATGCGGAAGGTGCGTGGTTCGATTCCCGCCTGAGGCTGTCGTCTTTTTTCAGTGTTTAAAATTTTACTTAAGTATATTTAAGCGTTAATAAAACGCTAAAATATAAAACATTAATCTATCTCATATTATCGGGAATGAGGCTAACTGCAGTTACCTCATCCACATACATACATAACACTCATTTTTTAGGCAATTGTGTAGATAGAAAAATATGTTACTATCCAATAAAAACCACAAATACGTGTATAATTATGAGCAATCAAAGTTAGATGAAAGTGGGAATATAAACCGCATCTTTTAACTCTTTAACGCATTAAAAATACCAAGTATCATTAAAACAAGTCATTCAAACAAAGATCATTAGTGTGTGTAGTGTTTGTTTTATCACAGTTCTAAAGACCACCTACAGAGTTTTCCGTTTAGCCAACCGTGAGTTTAAACCCTGTATACATATAAACTGCATTACCTATAATGCGTATTACGAGTAGAAGTACTTTAAGGGGTGCCACGCATTCGCAAAAACTGACATAAGTCTCTTAATAAACTTCAAAGCAAAATCAATCATATTGATATTTATAATTAGAACAAGTTTCAGACCTAGTAATTTAATTAGAGCAATGTGTTTATTCTGCCGAAATGTGCAAAACCATCACGCGCTTGTGTTAAAAATTAAAATTTACCTTTTTAAGAAGGGGGGTGCCCTGCGTCATATCAATACGAATATTTTCATGTAAGAATGATTGTTTCATGCGTAAAATTAAGAAAGTTGTCAAAAAAATATGTTTTTAAGAGTCATTAGATTTATGTATTTTTTTAAAGAATTTGTTTCAAATTTCAACAAGGCCATGACCTTGAGCAATGATCATGCTAACTTACATAAGTTCTTTTAATGTATTTAACTAATTCAGCACATAGTACAAGTGACTTAAAAATACGTAAATTTTCACAATTTCGTGCAGGACCCCCTTAAGCTGGCAAATTCGTAAGTACGTGAAAGTCCCATGGACTGTGGGCGACGGGGGAGGGGTGACACCTGCACATAACTAGCTTAACAAGCCCTATACCATCAGGCTGACTTTACAAGCCCTATACCACCAACCAAACTAAATACAAAAAGATTTACCACCGCTGGGAAACGAACCTGGGATCTCTGAGTCTAAAACCGGTGGTTTAGTCACTAGATCACAAGGGCGGCTTAAAGCTTTCATTTTCTACGATCCTATAACACACTTTTTTTTCTTAAATTGCTTAATTTACTCTCACAAATTTTTATACATTCTCGCTGTTTAGATTACTCTTGACCTGCCCTTTAACACCATGAGGAGGTAGGCTTGTTAGCCGACACAAGTCAAATAAAAACCGATCCTATCTTTGTCACCTTAAATGTCAAATTTGTAGCAGTACGTTTAATTGTGCTAAGCTTCCTGCTCCACCCAGCGGATCAGCTACGTATGCACGTAGACCTTAACGTCTCATAGACAGCGCACATCGAAAACAACGAAGTTAGTTAAAAACAAAAAAATATTTTTAAGAGATTATTCTACAGATTCTACAAAAGAAATGTTGTAAGTAATAGTTTTGTAGGAAAATCATTATTATTTCATTTTTCGAAATAAATGAATAAATAAATAAATAAAAAACGCATTAAGCACTTTAAAATATTAGACAGGGAGAATAATGTCTCGCACAGTGCTTAATCCAATATTCTGAGGTCCAAGGTATTCAAAGTTCAAAAATTAATTTTTTTTATTCAATAAACTTAAAATAAGCATTTTGAATCGTCAAATTTATTTGGATGCATGCCCACCCACCCGACCCTTTCAGGAAGTCTTTTAGCTGTGGAGAAGAACGGGAAGAAACTCCACAGACTAATATGACTAATATGATTAATAACATCATTAGTCAAGCAAAATGTATTTTGAATTTTTTGATGTATAGAGTTTGTGATGGCTAACCCGCATTTGGCAAGCGTGGTGTTTTAGTCGAGTAGAGTTTAGTCGATTCAGAAGTGAGAGTACACCGGCTATTTACTACATTTACTACTGTTAGTAAATCTAGAATATAATAATAGCTAACTTAGGCTTCTCATAAGAACTTAGCTGTCGTAATACAAACAATAGAAATTCAATTTTAGCAACTCTAGGAGTCTTCGTGACAGACAAGGGGATAAGGATATTTAGGGCGACTTGCATAATACTTACTAAATAAGATTAACGCTTAAATGTATTTAAGTGATCATTTGTCTGTATCAATTTCAAACATACGATAAAGACAAATGATTACTTAATAGGTCAAGGATCATAAGACCGCCGGCGGTCGCGAAACAATGTGTCCGGTTTTACGATCCTCAAGGGCTTAAATACATTGCGTTAATCGTATTTAGTAAGTGTTATACAAGTCATCCTTAGTGACAATTGATGATTATTTAGACGCCATTTCTACGCGCTATTTAGCACTACGTACTTCGTCAAATAAGTATTTACAATGTGACAAACACGACAACATACATATTGTTACAACAAAAAAGGTTAAGAATGCGAATCATTTTACAATTATTATGATTAAATCGTAATACCGATACAGTTTGTTAACCGAAGACATTATTAATAATTAATAAGCATACTAACTTGGTAGTGTAAAAAGAAAAAGGAACTCTGTCCAATTTGTTTAAAATAGGTTGTTGTGTAGCACTTGGTAGAAAAGACAACATGCCTTTGGAACCCTCAACTTCGTCAGCTATAAACGTCCCACTGCTGGGCAACAGCACATAGGGAGTTTGGGCTATAAGTCCCCACGTTGGCCTAATGCGGGTTGGTGAGTGATGGCCCATAACGTATGACATAATTATATTTTTCGTACCACTTGCTCAAAAAAGTGACATTCTATGCCACAAAAAGCGAACATAACAATAGTCATTTTTAATCTGTTTAAAACAGGGAATGAAAATTGTACTGAATTTCATTCATCCTCTAGGGGGAAAATGTGATTTAAATTTGGAATACTTACAGAAATTTATACTGAACTACATCTGTGTTTACACCATTGAGTTTGTATATAAAGCATTATACATCTTTTTGGAAAAGGAATACGCATTTATTATGCAGTTATGATTATTAAATAAAATTACGAAAACCAACCAGGCCGTATGAGCTTGATGCCTTTGCTTTTCCGACAAAAAAATATTAGTCTAGGAATTTATTAAGACATATTTTTTTTCCTCATATTATTATTGTGTTAATTTTTTCGCAAATGGTACGAAAAGTAGAGTATTTTCCTCGGTGATAAAGCTGACTTAGTCTTGGGTGAACTTAAATCCCTCGTTACACTCAGGACTCGTCTTAAATTCCTCGCTTCGCTCGTGATTTAAGTTTTTAACACCCTTGCTACGCTCGGAAGTAAACCTCGAGTCCTTCGTTACGCTCGCGATTTAAATGTCACCCGCGACAGAAGACACTGCTTTATCCCCTTGGTTAATAATCTACTATTAAAAATAACTATACATTTAATCTTAAGAGGGTTTACTCATTTCGGTTTTCCATACAAACTTTCAAGTTGAAATTTTTTTAAACCAATGATTCAATTTTAATGAAACTTTGCATCCCATACCCATTCCTAAAACAACGATTTTCGTGAAACGTAAAAGAATCAGAATCAAAGTAAATTTAAAATCCTCAAGATCGCAGCAAATGTAACATTGTGGTCTATCTATATATCCTCTTGTGTCATTTACAATTGAATTTCTATTATGTCTCATTTTACGGCAGCTATTTATTTGTATGTATGTATGCCAAATCGCAAAAAAAAAACAAAAAAATAAGGCTTGTCAATTTTTTTTACAAAATGTCATCGTCGTGCTATTTCACCGACACCTTTAATCAGTTCCAAGCCAAACTGCTTTAACAAAAATGCATATATCACAAATCACAAACACCTTAAAATTTCACCAAGCAAAAGCAAGCGCGGAAGGCGCCAAACCACCATCCTGTAAAGCAAGGAGAACATCTATACGTTCACTGTGTCTATGGCATTATCAGTACACTTTCGTCGGTACAGTGCACTATGCTCTGCGGTTTGATAGTATAAAAGAGCTGGCGCAACAACCAACAGTATTCAGTAGCCATCGTGTAGTCTGACAAAGAAGTACAAGATGAGATTTCTGGTACGATAACCTTTTTAGTTTTATTATATTTAATTTAATTTAAAACAAAATAATAAAGTGATAACTGATAATAACGGAACGCACAAACGGACGCCATTGTTGAACTATTCGCGCACTTTTTTTTTACATTATTGATAACTTTTTCCCGCCTTTCTTTCTTGTGTTTCGTTTTTAATTTAATTCGGCAGGAGTGCTACAATCTTTATCAATCTAATAATAGTACTATTAATAGCAGGGCAGTATTTATTACTTTTGTATTTTAATTACCGTTTAATTATTTTTTTGTATAACTTTAACAAATATTTTTGAAAATCAGTGTCCTACATAACTACCAACAAATTAGTGTATATGGATCAAGGAGTCTTGACAATTATGTTTGCCATTTTGTGTCCAATACAGGTTAAGTAACAGATTTAAACAAAGCAAAGTGATTCCGTATGCGCTGATATTAGCTAAGAATTAGCAAAAAGCGTGATGCTTGAATACAAATCAGTAATTCGGTAGTTTCGTGTTCGCAATGTTTCATTGTGTGTTCCGTGATCTTAACTTTATTTGGTTTTAAAATTGTTTCCTTTTATTTTGCTCTATTTCTGTGTATACAACATTTATAACTTAAGCCATAAGATTGCGGGTCATAGTATAAAACTGTAAAAATGATTTGAATAATTCATTACGACTACTAAGCCTTCAATAAACATTTCTTAATAGTAGTATACGAAAAAATAAAATATAAGTAATCAAAATAATTATAAATTAAAAGCGACAAGGTCATAAAGTAATTAACACCACACCTTTAATCAATCAATTATATTTTTTAATTTGTTCTAAATAACGTTTAAAATTGAAGTTCGCAATGTTATTTAATATTCAGACTTCAAAGTCAATGTCAATACGTCAATCAATTGCTCCACATATGTCAAACAAAGCAACAACAGCAAAAAGGCGTGGTATCATGTTTTAATGTACCGAGCGTGTCTTTTATGAATAAAATATGAGCCTGCACTGAATCAATACGATTAGTTATCCTTCAATCTTAATTTGCTTAAAAATAGACGTGTCATCTTTATAATATCATAAGTAAACCAACTTATTTAATGGTGCTTCGACATTTTTTAATTTTTAAGGCCGTAAGAGTTCCATTTCTAAATCAAACAAATTTATTAAAACCACATTAACGGATTGACATGATAACGATAAGCTAACTGCTATTTTAAGACTTAACGTTACTGTCAATTTAATAACGTCATTAATGAATGCCACGAATTTATACTTTTTATTATCTATATAACTGTAATGCAATGCAACTTCATTCATTCAACATATTGTTATATCACTATCTTTGCAAAAAACAAGCTTATTACAATAACAATAATGTACATAATATGTTATCCAAAAGCATTCGCTACGCTGAACGAATGTCCAAAAAACAAAGATCTCTACTCTGAACCAGTCTTATAGTATTCACAGATCTGACAAGGAAAACTAACCTTTATTACTTCACAAATAAAGATTGCGATGACCAATACGGTAAAGCAGACTGAGGTCATCCTAATACGGTGCAGTTTTTACGTTATGGAAGATGCGTTTCGCATACGTAACATTGTTGTATCGGGTCAAGGCTATACGGCGCCGTGTACTTAAAAATCTATTGAAACTTCAAACGTGACAATTTGTTACGGTTACGGCAAACAATAGAAACGGTGATTACTTAGATGTATGCTAATAAATCACTTAACGAGAAACGCTGGTCAATAGAAGAGACGAAAATATATTGCAACGTTTTTTATTAACTAAACACTAAACTAATAAGGATGTCGACAACGAAAACAAAAAATAACGTTATTAGTTATTTTCGTGGTGATCGTATTTTGTTATCGTTTTTATGGTTGTGCAAAAAGTTTGCTACACGCATTGTATTTTTTACAATAAGGAATTTGGAGACGCGTTAAAAAACAACTAGTACTCCATTACACGGTCTAGCGAGTAGCCGAAGGAAGCGACGCAACATAACATTTCACGTGTAAAAAGAAATAAAAATTAGTTCACATTATTAATTAAGGAAGCCTACAAACGGATATGTTTAAGGAATAAATTAATTACATTGTTCGCGGCACATGTGTATCTCGGATTGGTGAACAGATAAATATCATCGAAAATAAAGTATAAAATTATTCTAATAATATGAAGGTCTTGTTACATTATGTGAGTGGATTTCGTACGCACTTTAATTAATTAGTAGATTTTTTTCCTTTTGGACTCTTTGCTTATTGTTCTTTTTGTCTAATAAACTTCCCACAGCTAAGCTCATGTTTTTCTACATGGAATCCTACCATAACCCATCACACTAGTTTAAAACGCTTTTTTTTACAATTTACACTTGAGTATATACAGAATTGAGAATACGGAAAGCTTGCACATTCGAAATCCAAATGTACTAGCTGCTACACTACTGAACACTATTTTTCATCTTCTATTGATACATTATTTTTAATACGATGCTAATTAATAGAATTACTAACTCACTCCCTCTCTGGTTAATTTATTTTTACTTTCAAACCTCTTGGTGTAACTAAAAACTAAAAATACAGATCCGAGGGTAAAGTACAAAAATATTTTTTGGAAACAGGCGAATGAGTTAATTAGACTGCTTAATTATTGTGACGAAAGAATACCTGAACTCACTAATTTCATAAAGCAAATTCGTCTTTTCTTGTTGCTTGGTCACGCACCCAGTGGCGTTGCTACATCCTTTAATAATCAAAATTGGTTAGCAATCGGTGGCGAATCGAACAAAAATATACTAATTCCCTTATTATCACTGTTATTCAAGCATGACAAGGGGCTTGCCTTATAGACATTTCATGCAGTCAACATTACCTCATTGAAATAGATTATTTTGTAAGGTGATAAAAAGTTAACACAATTTTTTTCATCTTTTTTGGAAAATCAATGTTAGTCTTCATATTATTTTTCGAATTGTAGTGCTCTGGAGTTTATCGTAAAAGGCGACTAACGGATCAAAAACTACATACATCCAACAGCATAAAACGACGATGGTCACCACCTGTCACACTGTGCACATGTGCAGTGGTAATTTGGTGAAACGTTTGGCAGTAGACTCCTCCTGCGGTCTTTATTGCCTGCTCTGACTAACCCATCGGGGATAATAGTCGTGAATATATGGATGACATTCTCAACCACTCTCTCTCCACAGGTCGCTTTCCTCGCCATCTTCGGCTATGCCTCCGCTGGCCTTATCTCCCCCCTCGTGCTGGGCGTGAACCACGGTGACGCGCAAGCCGCCGCCATCGACGCCACCGTGGCCGCGCAAGACCATGCGCGCGCTGCTGTCGAAGGTCAAGCGCGCGCTGCCGAGGCTGCCGTCCAGTACAACACTGAAGCCGTGCGCCAGGTACGATTTGTTCAATTTTTCATTTTACAACGGAGATAGACGCAGCCAGTCAAAACTAGAGATGTGTGAAGGGTTTGGGGGAAGCCTTGTGTCGTCACAGTTTCACCATCACCCCACAATTTTGGTCTTCGACGACTTCTCTTCTTGGTGATCGAACAGCCCAGATACCTAATCAATGTCCTCCTGTTTTTCACTACTCAGGTCGCCGAAACCAACCGCGACATCAAAGAAAACGCTTACTGGAACAACCTCGCCGCAGGCCAGAACTACGTGGCCGCCGCTCAGACCCAGGCTGCCGCCATCGACGGTCTTCACGCCGCGCGCGCCGGACATTTAGGTACGTAGATAGATAAGATAGATAATACTTTTACTGTAACTTAACACCACAGACATTTACATGACAAATCACTATAAGCAAAAAGACTAAGTTACAATTTGGCGGTCTTATCGCTTTAAAGCAATTTCTGCTAGACAACCAATTGATCGATTAACACTTTATTGTTCACATATACGGGCTGTTGCTTGTTGTATGGTGTCAAGCCGATGCGTGGTGATAGGGGTCTACCATACCTATTTATGGAAACCACATGTATGTTCAGCGATTTTTGGTAGTTTTCGAGCTATATTTTTTTTTCTTTTCTAAGAATTTTATTAGGACATCAGTTAAAATTATTTCTTTGTAACTTGTATTGATATTAGGAAGATGATTACTTAGTTAAAGAAAAGAGAGCACAGAAATGTCTACGCAAAAAAAGATACATAAAAAATAAAAGTTATTCGTCATAAAATACTTAGAAAAGTAAAAAAATTACAGCTCGAAAACTACCAAAAATCGCTGAATATACATGGGGGCTCAACAGATAGGAATAGTAGTTCCCCATCACCACACATCGGTTTGACACCTTAAAAAAACACCCTGTATAAGAAAATACATGCATCACCATAGGCCTTTAATATCTCATCATAGATAATTCAAGCAGTGACCGATTTTGTGGTTTGGCATTTCTTTAAATGCCAATATACCGAAAGGTAGGCAGAGACCACAGCTTTCCAGTTGCTACGATCCTGACACAATATATTGCTTCATTTACTCTCATAACATTATTAATACTTGCTCGGTAATTAAAATGCAAGCGCGATTAGGTAAATTCGTTATAATTTCGAAGTATAAAAAGGCAATTTACAATGAAAAAGGTGCCGTTTAAATAGGACACAGCAAAATGGTAATTACGTTTAATTTTAACACGCACATTTAGTTTACATATGCACAGATTATGACACACGCCGGTTAGTCAATACATTAACTTTTTGGCTAATGTTAAAACTATACTATTTCACATAAATCATATGGGAATAGCGAACTGACTATGAACATTCCTCTGTACATGTAAAATAGCCATACTGTCCCAACGTTGGGCAAAGACCTCAATCAATGGAATCAAGTCACGCTACAATGAGTACTGGCTTAATCACTACGATAGCCAAAGACGAATGGATTACCAAATGGATTTTAAATGCATCGAAAATGCCGAAACACACTTTGCTGACCAATTTACTTCTCTAACAACGATGCGTCTATACATGTACAATATCATCATCATTTCCAGCCCTTCTCATCTCACTGCAGGCCTCTCTCTGTTTATGCCCTTCGCTAGCCTGTTACACGTGCAACCCACCGTCTTATTTATATCATCGACCCATACATGTGTTTTAACGGTATTTTATTATTCCAGCCGGCTACCCAGTCGCCGCTCCCTACGTCGCCGCTGCTCCCCTTGGCCTCGCTGCCCCATACGGTCTCGGTCTCGGCCTCGGCGCATACGGCGTCCACGGCCTCGGCCTCCGCGCTTGGTAAACGGACTCCGTTTGACCGTTATAAATAACGTTGCGAAACATAGCACGTTAATTTAACATGTGAAAAACTAGCACGTTAAAATTAACACGTTATTTTTAATACGTTATTTATAACGGTTATTGAAAAGTAGCCTTATCGGTCAGTAACGGTACTGATTGGTGATGCTATTAACAGTCGGTTGCTGACAACACCGCTTCCCGGAGCGGGGTTGTCAATCAAGCGACGGTGCCAACAGTCAACAGCGTTTCATAACGGAATAAAATCTTGCTCAAAGTAAATACAAAGGTCTCATTACAGTAACTCTCTTTGTAAATATTACAAAATGTCCATGCCATCACTGCCAAAGTGTAAATAAAACACATGTTTTAACATAAACGCCATTGTTTGATTTCACCATTCCTAAATGTGTTTCACAAATAGTAGGTGCATATGAAACGGTCCGCGCGCGTTGCTAAGTCATAGTACAACACTTAGACCATGTTAAATAGTAGTTTGTTGAAGTGAAGACTTCATTCAAACACAACATCAATTACAAGCCCCTTAAATAAATCAACTTCAAGCTGTACACTTAGCAAGCACTTCGTATATTTAAGCGCTGCTTTAAGATCATTTGCCATAATGACGAATAAAAGTGGGCCCAATATAGAACCCTGACTAACTCGTATCGTAACCTCGTATGATAAGAAGCTAAATGCAAAAACATCCATGTTGAACAAACTGCTGTCGATCACGTATATAACTAACAAAAAGCCTGAGCAGTTTGGGTGACAAATCAAAGCTACAAAGATGCGAGATGAAACCAACAAGGGTTACAAGTTCGTCTTGTCTTGACAGAACAATTCACTCTATCTATCTATGCGTAGTGGCCATACGACAATAATTGTCTACTTTGGTAGTATCTCCAGCTTTTAGAATTGATCTACCAGATTCATTTGATTTAATAATGACGCACCATCTCACTGTCGTATCACAAATAGGCGTAAATAGGTACTTTTATGATATTCTTGCAACTCTTCTATATAAACGCATTACAGTATCTGGTCAAGGAGAGCTAATGGTTTTTTCTACATCTTCAATGTAACTAGGTGAGCCGAGCTCTATGGTTTGTTAAAATTGCGAAACCATTAGGGTCTAAGTATTTTTTACAAACTAACTTTACTTGATCATTATTATTAACAACCTATTTTGTTTCTCTGCAATGGAAGACAAAGACGTTTCTATTTTTTCCACGTTCGCCGCTACAATGAAATAATTAGTGAAATTATTTGTTACAAACACGGTTCAACAGTTCAATACTTGTGGATAAAAGATATATAATTTACTAGCAGCCGCTCGCGGTTTCACCCGCGTGGTTCCCGTTCCCGTGGGAATATCAGGATAAAAAGTATCCTATGTGTTAATCCAGGTTATAAACTATCTGTATGCCGAATTTCATCCAAATCTATTCAGTAGTTTTTAAGTGAAAGAGTAGCAAACATCTATCCATACTTACAAACTTTCGCGTTTATAATATTAGTAGGATTGATAGGTTATCGCACAGAGTACGGCAGACCAGGGGGCCTGCTCGCTTTCTCCGAAACGAAATATCGGCCGATTTTCGTTTGCTATTTAAAGCGGTTTCCATTCCTTCCGAAATCTCGTTCATACCAAATAGGTTTGGCATTTAGATTATTAATTTTTAGAAAATTGTTGGAAATAAAAAAAATAATGGAAAGCGCTATTAAATTAAATTAAATTTATTTAAGATAACTAGGATCCAAGTATTAGTAACAATATTCTTACATCTACTGTTAGTAACATTTAAAATTTAGGTTTTTAATTAACATAAAAGATTTTCGCCTTCGGGTTTATAAGGGCCGTGATCCAGTGCCGCCTCAGCGCACTGTCCCACCTCCCCGCCAATACCCTTAGGATACTGTTGGGACTGCCAAGCATTCTGTTATGGATCGATGCAATTTTTTTCAGATCATGGCATGAAAACCGTCCACGTGAGCATCGGCGAACATGCCAGATGCACTGCAGAATCTCGGCAGTCCCACCAGCACCCGGAACATATTATTATAAAGGACGCGCAAAGCGTTGTAGGTCTTTTGCGTGTAGCTAACCCACAGGCCGCTTGTATGAAAGGATTGACAGTAGGACTTAAATAGTGTCACTTTTACCTCACACGTACAATGCGCAAACCTGCGGGCCAGCATGTTACCTCGTACTGACAACGCTCTTGCGCTCCGCTATAAATAGCAAACGAAATTCAGTCGAAATTTCGTTTCGGAGAAAGCGAGAAGGACCGTAGGTCTTAAAAAAAATCTAGATATTGACGTGGTCTTGCGTACAATAAGTAAAAAATACAACGATAGAACAAGTTAAATACGTGACAGGGCTTGTTCTAAGTTCTCCTGGACAGTAACTACTAACTACCACCTTATGAGCTCAGCTAAAGTAAAACCAGACAAAATGGAAATTCAATTATTAGTATCCTCTAGCAGTCTTCGTCGCAGACAAGCCATGGACCACCCTTGGCATACTTACCTAATATACAGTACCTAAATACCTAAACTTTAGGTATTAATTCACATTTATTTATTTTAAAAAACCATGCATACAAATTTATTGAAAGCCCAAATTTTTTAAGATAATTTCACATTTAATTCCAGATTTTAATGAGATTTTCGTGATTGCATACTCTTTACTAACTTCTGAAGCCTTTTGAATCCTTCTGAGTCCTTTTCCTATTTATAATGATGGCTCCGCGGACCACTTGAAGTCCTTCCAGGGAGCACCAGTGGTCCGCGGACCACCGGTTAAGAACCACTGCCCTAAGGGTTAGTCAGAGACTAGGCAATGAGTACCGCAAGAGCAGTGCACTGCCACACTCCACGGCACACCAAAAAAAAAACTGCACATGTGCTCAGCCCGATGGTTGGTGAGCCCATCGCCACTCTATGATATTGGATGTATCTGCAGTATTTACCAAATATTGACAATAATTGTGCTGTGTGGTGGCAACTCATCATTAAAAAATACTACCACCCCCTCTCTTCCCTTGGGCATCGTAAAATGCGACTAACGGACTAAAGACTGCATATACATCCAACATCATAAAGCAGCGATGGGATGACCACCTGTCACGCTGAGCACATGTGCAGGCGCTATTTGGTGAAAAGTGGACTATGATAGAGGCTTGCTTTTGCTGTCCTCATTGCCTTATCTTATCTTATCTAGCGGGGTCTGCAGAGGTCTCCCCCTCGCAGCAGCACGTCGGCCCATTGGGATATTTTGTGCAACCCCGTCCCATCACTCTGCCTCCTTAGTGAAGATAATTGCCATAAGCTGGGCATAATGTCCTTGAGGGCGAAGAGCCTAAATTCTTCTGGTTTCGGGTAGGCCGATCCCAGAAGATTCATTATTTTTCTGGCAAAAGAATCGCAGTCACACAGTGCATGGACTCCGTTTCCCCTCCACATGCCCTGCACAGGTTGTCTGTTGCTAGTTGCATTTTGTGGAGCATTTGTTTTGTGGCATAGTGCCCAGTCAGGGCACCGGTGATTAATCGGGCCTGCTTTCTGCTTCCTCCGCATATGATCTTACTTCGTCCTAGGGAGCCTTCGCCTTTTGCTGTCCTCATTGCCTAGTCTCTGACTAAGCTTGCGAGTGTCCCTATCTACCGACCCCTATAGATAGGGTATCGCAGCTGGAACTACGGGTCCGGCAATGTTTCTCGCGTTTCCAAAATCGCGCACAGCGAACGGGTCCTAGTAGCGGTCTCTGTGGGGCCAGCAGCGAAAAGCCCTGCGAGGAACGTGAGTTTCTCTTATAGTTGGCAGCTTTGTCCGGTGGTTCTCATTGGACATTGGTGTTGACATCTCCGGTACTAGTCTGGAGAACTAGTAGAGGCGGCCCCCTAGATGCCGTAGCCTCCGGTCCAGCCAGCCGCATAGGACGTGGGAACTGGCTAGGCGTCCGGATGGGTTCCGAGAAGTGAGTGTGCTTACTAATCCGCGACCAGTGATCGCGATCCGGTGGACACTTGGAAGTTGACTTTAATAGTCGACGACCCGAGCAGTGGCAACTGCGAGCAACCCCGAGAACTACACGTGTTCACGGGGAAACTCTCCCGAGACACTACTCTTATGAGTACCGAATGAAGAGCGCGCTTCGGCGGGCACTGATTTGGCGTCAACACGTAACGCAGATGGTCTCCTGCGCGAGTATTTTGCTGACGTCTGGCACTTGCAGGCTTGCAGGCTTCTTGCATAACCTAACGGTTGGTCTCGAGGTGCCAATACAAATAAAACTTAGTGAATAAGGAGAGGGAATAACCCTTCGGGGATAATATTCGTTATTATATGTATTTATGTATGGACTACCAACCTATCTCTTCTCTTGGGTGTCGTAAAAGGCGCCTAACGGACTGAAGACTGCACGTAAAACCAACAACATAAAACAGCGACGGGCTATCGCGCTGAGCGTATGTGCAGTTATTATTTGGTATGCCGTGGGCCCCTGGACTGTAGCAGACTTAGGGTTGTCACCCGTACTCTAAAATAGAGTATTGTCCTCTTTTTCTTGTAGACGTACTTTATAATCTACGACACCAATAGTACGCTAAAATACTCTATTTACGTAAAATACAAATATTTGTTAAATGTCGCAAAGAGCAACAAAAAATACGTTTTTAAGGGCAAATAAACAAATACTCTTTTTTATGTTATTTTTTATATAAGGAAGAGGCAAACGAGCAGGCGGGTCACCTGATGGAGAGCAATCACCGCCGCCTATGGACACCCGCAAAACCAGAGGAGTCGCAGATGCGTTGCCGACCTTTAGAAACGAATAGGGTTAAGGAAGGAATAGGAATTGTGAGGGGGGGAGGGCCTTTCGGAACTCTCACTGGCCGGACGAAACACAACAGCACCAAGTGCCATTATTTCACGCCGGATATTCGTGAGAGGGTGGTATTACCCCGGGTGAGCCGGCCCAATGCGTGCTGCAACGCAGCGTGGCTCTACCACTCAGTCAGTCACTCATTTAGGGGTCCATCACCACCCAGGGGTCACGTGTAGGGTTTAAGGGTAAACCTACGGAAGCGAGTAACTTTAACCCCCAAAAATATGTACTTTATTTTGTTCTAACAAAATGCAAAAAAATACTTTATTTGTCCTAAAAAAAGGTGGCAACCCTAGTGGCAGTGCACTGCTTCTGTCTCATTACCATAGTCTCCGACTAACATTTTGGGGATGAACACTCGTGTGTGTATATTTGTATGGAGCACAAACGTTAGGTACTCGTAGACAAAACAGCTTACCCAATCCCAGAACTAGTGTAAGGGTTTTACACAAGTGGTCAATATCTCGAACAAAGAGAACACTGTTCCAGAAATTGCAAAACCGGCCCTTGGCGGTCCACAACAGCGCATTATGAACTTTAAGGCGACGGTAATTAGTTATAATTTCATTACGGTTACCTCGCCCGCCTTTAGCAGTTCACTTGAAATCTAGACTACCTTGATGAGGGCGTAGGCTTTCTGCGATACGGGACACACCGTTCGGGAGAACGACCAACGAGTAACAAAATTTTGTGTTTATGTATTTAATATTCTTAGAAAGTTCATTAAATTCGTAATAATATTTGACACGATGAATGAATGAATGAATGAATTAATTAATTAATTAATTAATGATGATGATGAAACATTCCCATCTGAGGTAGAAATTTTTTTCAACGGTTCGTTATCTTCAAGTTTAAAGGTAAAAGTAGGATGCCTTTGCCTCATTTTATTAGATTTGGTTTAGTGAAACGACATATCACCTAAACTATGTTAAAATTTTGTCATCTTCATTTCGCAACACATTTTTTGTAAAATGACGTAATGGAAAAGAGTTTTCGACATCTATCGTGAGTTCTCGGTTTCCCCACGGATTACGTAAAATCCCTGGTATCTTCATTCCCTGCGACAATACAGAGCTGTGAATGCCCTCAATACCCAATAATTAAATAATGGTTAAATTTTATCTGGAAGTGTAGTTACTTACCATTTAATTATCTGCTCTACATACTTCTAAAAGCAATAAAGACTAGTGCCCTTTAGTGAGAGTTTGTATTTGTTACTAATTAATTTTTTTTTGTCATAATTATTACATTTTCGTACGATAGTCCAATTTAAGACAATCGCTACGCTGCGCTTCCCGATTGTCTTAAATATCTAACCTATCACGTGACCTACAGGAGTAGGGCAGCTAGTATTTGTTAAATGTTATTTATGCTTAACGTTGTTTTGCCAACTAACATGTTTAAAAAATAATCAATTTGTGATATAATGTTTTAGCATTATGAAATATATTTTTAGTAAATATATTTTCTAATGAGTAGTTAATTAAACAATAGTTTGTAAAATGATAAATTTATCAAATATAATTTTGTCCAAATGTTATTCTTCAAATGAAAATTTGTTATTTGTTTTTTGTCAAATGATTAGACACCGAAAAAGTCGGTATTCACCATTTCACAGCGCCGTGTGTACACCAAGTATCAATCGCACAAATAACCTAACGAATGCGGCTTGCCTTGGAGCCCGAATGAATAATAATACAACCTCTTTAATAATTATTGTCCGGCCAGCGCCCGCGCACCTACAATAAGACCGTTTGATCTAAATACGCGACACTTCCGCAATACTTTAGATAAGAAAAAAAAATTACTTTTAATTGAATTGTGATTGACGTGAATTGGGTACGGGTTTTGGTATTTTAATAGTGTTGGAGTTGTTTTTCTTTGTATAGTTTAGAATTTAACTACTGTATTTGCGAACTGGCTATTAAAATACCAACCTTTTTGTACATACATACATCACGCCTATTTCCCGGAGGGGTAGGCAGAGATAAAATGTTTTGCGTTAGCTACGATCCTGACTTACTTCCTTTGTTTCATTTACAACCTTTTATTAGATACTAGCGGCCTTCCCGCGCCTTCTTCCACGCTAACATAGAAAAACCGTTATACTTCAGCTATTTAAAAAAATATATCTACAAAATATAAACAAAAACCATCCTCACGCTCTATTTTTTTGTGAAAACCGCATAAAAATCCATTGCGTGGTTTAGGAGAATAGTGCGGTGCCACAGACAGAGGAAAACGGTGACTTTACTTTATAATATGTAATGATGTTTATTTTATAACACACGGAGCCGTGTGGTATAGCGGATCACTAAAATAATAATACCAACCCCTTTCTTCCCTTGCGTGCCGTAAAAGGCGACTAACGGACTGAAGACTACAGATACATCCAACTGCGTAGAGCGGCGATGGGCTCACCACCTGTCACGCTGAGCACATGTGCAGTCGCTATTTGGTGTAAAGTGGACTGCGCTATGGTAGAGGACTGCTTTTGCTGTCCTCATAGCCCTGATCCCTGACTAACCCTTCGGGGATAATAGTCGTGATTATATTCTTTCACACCTACGCGACACGGTTATTAACGGAGAATATAAATTTTACCGCAGTTTTGGGCACTTTGCCACAAAAGAAATGCTCCACAGAATGCAACTAGCAACAGACAGCCTTTGCAGGACATGTGGAGCGAAAACGGAGTCCATGCAACACCTATTGTGTCACTGTGACTCTCTTGCTAAAACAATTAAACTCCTGGGAACAGCCTACCGGAAACTAGAAGATTTTAGGCTCTTCGCCCACAAAAGCAATGCCAAGCTTAAATGGCAATCATTTTCACTGAGGAGGCAGAGTGATAGGACGGGGTTGTACAAAAGATCCCAATGGGTTGACGTTCTACTGCGAGAGGGAGACCTTTGCAGGCTTCACTAAGATAAGATAAGATAAGAACATAGATAATATTCAAAGTACGTACGTAATGTACTGTCAGCCTCAGAAGTAGCTCCATACATGCAAATAAACTTCCATACCCTGTATTCCCATACATTACGTAGACGTACAACATTCTATGCTCATGAATAAAATTCTGATGACCGGTGAAAAAATTACGTGCCAAACTAAACGCGCCATCTATTAGTGTTTTTAACAACTAAATCGATCGTACGGAGCGGCGAACCACAACCGCGACCGCAGCGCCCCGAGTGCCAGTGGGCAAAAGCAGCACTAAGTCTAGCTTGTTTTCTATAGACTGCATCTAGTGTAGGACGCAGCGAAAATTTATCTGTTTGCCTGAAACCTACCTAAACTATATTAAAATTGATGAAATATGCACCCTGACTAAGAAACCCACGGTCCCGGGTTCGAATCATGGTAGGCGCAAATGTTTGTATTGTGTGAGGGTTCACTGGCCGGACGAAACACAACAGCACAAAGTGCCATTATTTCACGCCGATATTCGTGAGAGGGTGGTATTACGCCGGGCGAGCCGTTCCAATGCGTGCTGCAACGCAGCGTGGCTCTACCACTCAGTCAGTGTCACTCATTTAGCACCACCCAGGGATCACGTGTATGGTCTCAAGGGTAAACCTACGGACGCGAGTAACTTTAACCCTCAAAATTATGTGATGAGCACGACCATTTGTGACCGAGTTACGGATGTTTATTAGTATTTATGTATGTTTATCCGTTATTCAGTCACCATAATTCAGGCTATGCCTTGTTTGAGGCTGAATGATTGGTGTAATAGTTGTGAAACCCATTACTATTCTCTTTTTTAATTTAGTTCTTCAGTAATTTTTTTACAATATTTTATATAAGAAAAAACATATTTACAATATAGAATTTTATAAATATAATTATTTGATTATTATTATATTATTGTCTCTGTCAAATCTCCGTGCACGCCCCTGCGTGCAACCATAATTTATGTGTGTGAACGTATATGACATGGTAAATGTTAGGGTACTTATGTTGACCGTACAGTCAGCACTTGATCGAAGCATATATCGATGGCTTAGTTCACAAATGTACTAACTACAAAAATCGCGATTTTTACTTTTTGACTGCCAACTGTATTAATTGACGTGCTCTACCGTTTGCACTTACCCACGTGTCCATATTCCATCTCTTTCTATCAAAAACCCAGTGTCACGGGTGTATCAAGTAAGCTTCGGTTTCGTCCAAAAGTATTAAAATCCTTTATTTTTACTTATCTGCTACGAAAACTCCTTAAGTGATTTTAAGATTCCCTTCCGCGGTACTAGTTAACGCACAAAAATATTAAGTACATTTACGATATGTAATTTTACATATTACAGATAATCCAAATGTTGTAATTGCAGTTAACACAAAAACAAATCTAATGCTTGCAACTGTTTTTAAGTGCACAAATGTGCTAAGTTGCTATGATACAAAAAATAACTGTACAGATGTTTACAATATCATCGAAAATCACATATCTATTAGTACACTTAACTCATTTTTGTTTTGTTTCTTGAAATGCTCAACTAACGACATTTTAAGTTAAGCGTGCTTTCGGTAATCGTTTTGGCGCGTGATTTTTACGTGTATGCACGAAGGCTAAGAAAAATCGGTCAATGTCACGTTCATACTGGCTTTTTTCACCAATCTATAAGAAAACACCGTGTTTGTCAAAAAAATTTTTGTAACACGTTCGATATTAGCACAAGTATTATTAATATTTGTTCCAAATATAGAGGACATGCAGGTTCTTATGTTGGCACTGACAATCGAAAAGGTAAAATTCCCGCAAATATAACTTCACTAGGCTACGAAATTTGTAAAAGAGCAATATTGACCAGTACCCTCGAATTGAGTCTTTCTACTGTCGCAAAGACTCCAAAAAATTATATTTAGATAGTGATCTGAATCTGAACGTATCTCGCATGTACAAAATTTACAGATAAATTTTTGCCCAGAAAAATAAATAACTCCCGTATTATGTATATACCACAGGATTTTTCAATTCTATGAGCCAAAACTAGTATTTTATAAACCCTGCAATGTGTATAAGCGATCAAATGAAAAGGCTAGTTTACATGAAGAATATGATGCACACAAAAAACGCGAAAAAGACTCTTTGGATATGAAAAAAGAAGACAAAAAAATATGTTTAAACACAGATGGTGCTTTTAGAGCAAATAAATTCGACCTACAAGCTGTTCTTTCTATACCCCTTACCGGTGATTGCAAAATATATTATTTACGAAAACTCTCATAGTATAATCTAACTATTTTATATTTGATAATGGGTTTTGCCACGATCAAACCAAAAAATTATGATGTTAATATTATAAAACATGACGATTTCTATGACATAAAGGCATTTGAAAAAACTTTAAATACTTACACAACTAAAAACATAAAAAATGAGACTGAAATGGTTTAAAATTAAGTGGCTTCGGGTAAACAAAGAATCGCCTACTTCGATATTTTATAAATACGACTTAAACGATTCAGATTTGGAAGAAATCAATATTTGCAAGGCAAAATATGGAGGAAAAAATAAAGACTTCAGTAACATAAAAAAACCTGAAAATGGCATACTAATTTGGTGCTCCCCATTTCACAATGTAAGAAAAAAGATCTTCTTACTCTTTAAAGGATGGTGTGATCCCATGAGACTATGGGCAATACTATAGAGACTTTCCATCCAGTTCTGCAAATATTCCTAATATCAATATCACTGACACTGAAACATCTGATTATGAAGTTAAGAATCAGGATGAGAGTATTATTAATAACCTACCTTATTCTAAGACTAATTACTGATTTAAAACGAATAAATAAGTACTTTCCTAATTTTGTTAGTGTTTAAGAAAGACTGATTTAGGTAGGTACCTATACTATTCTTAATAATTAATTAAATGTTGTAGAACTTTAATAAATTATTACTTACCTACTATGCAATGTTTTATTGATTTCCTATTTAATAATATTATTATTATTTTATGTTCTAACCTGCAGAAAATATCTTGAGTCGGTATTCTGTGGTATTTAATAAATATTTTAATATTTTAATTTTGATAAGTACCTGTTTATCTACTAGAATATTGACCCCGCTCCACTTAGTACATTCGTGCATTCAAATTACTAAATTTAAGGGTTCAAATGTACTAAGTGAGGGGGTTATCTAGAAATTAAGGTGATTTTGTTATCAATTTGATGTAATTCGGTTATGAAATCTACTTATTTGTAGAACCAAAGAAAAAGTCTTATGAATAAACGTAATTTTAATTCCATATCATACACAGTTCTGGTATTATTCATGCTTAAACTCTAAAATGCTCTCCTGAAAAATCTAGTTTTTGTAATTAGTACATGTGTGCTCTAAGCCATCGATATTTGAAATGGTTAAAAAGATACACATTCAAGTAAAATGTGCTTGAAAGCGTAGGTTTACTACGGTAACATAAAATACGTAATTAAACAGTAGTATGTTTGTTTGTTTTTGCTTAAATTTTACAGTTAAATATACGGGTTCATACTTAGCCGGAAAGATAAAAAAAATCGGGTTTATTTATTTATCTCACGTCTGCATCTGCGTTTATCTTAAGCTCTTTCTTGCCTTTTTTTTTTGAAGAGTGCGACCAGGTTGACCAATAGCCTAACAAAAGCCGGACAAGGCCGGACTTGCATATATTTGACCGAACACAACAGTAAAAAGTCGGACACGGCTGTAAAAAGCCGGACACTATAGTAAGGAAACCGGTCACGACTTTAAAGTGACGGATTATTGTAAAACCGGACACGATTGTAAAAAACCGGACGTGGATGTTAATGCCGGTAACAATGTAATAAGCCGGACACGATTGTATTAATCCAGACACGACTGTAAAAAGCCGGACACTTGTCAACCCTTGCCGCAATCGACTGGTTCGCGGTGTGTCGGTTCCATTAGTAATTGTGTTTTGACAACTATGCGTTTCTTATACAACAATTGTAAGGAAATCTTCGACAATTTGTCAAGTTTTCATACGAATAAGTAGTTTTATCACTTACCTTTCGCGTCGAGATGACTTTTCAGCTGCTCCGCCTTCGCCTGCAGTTTGGTCTGCATGGTCTCCGCGCCCTCCTTCATCTTGGCTAGTATACCTGCACACCAGATGAGGATATTACTGAGATCGGTCACGACTCTTTTAATCTGAGGAGTTTTGTGACTGTTGATGAGAATTAGCCAAACTGTAGAAAAATGACGGACGGACGGACTTCTGTTTATTTAAGTGTGCAACTAATGTATTTTTATTGATTCTTGATTAATACGCGTTTATTAAACTACACATTATTGTTAGTTTCATTTTGACGTTTCGAACCCGCGTCTGCAGTCGTCTGGCAGTCGTTAAAACCCACCAACCCGCATTGGGCCAGTTACGTTACGGCCTAATCTCACGTGCCAAAGAAAGCTGTGAAGGCCTGGGGCCCGCAGTGGGGCGTTTATAGGCTTATGAGGATTATGATATCAGTCGCAGAACCGATGAACATTGGGATAGACGAGTTCTGGAGTGGATACCGCGTATCGGCAAGCTACCAGTAGGCCTAGCATGCGCAACACGAGATATGTCGCGGACATTCTCTCTTCCTTCGACGACAAACTATCTCGATTACATATCTTTATTGTTAAAATTTTGCATTCACAATGCTATATATATATAGATATAGGATAAAATGTTTACTTGAAAAAAATCAACTAGTCTCAGGAAGCTCGAGTAAGAGCAGTGGACCGGCAATCCAAAGGTCGTGGGTTCGAATCCCACTCGAGCTTCCTGAGACTGGTTGATTTTTTTAAAGTAAACATTTCATCCTATATCTCGATTACAGTTGTCAAAACTCGATAAAAATATGTTGCATGTTGACGACCTCCTTGGTCGAGTGGTTTATACACCGGTTTTCATGGTGTCGCCATCTCTGAGGTCTCGGGTTCGATCCTCGGTCGGGTCAATTTAGAAACTATTGTTTTTCTAAATTGTCTCGGGTCTGGGTGTTTTCTATGTATAATAAGTATTTTAAGTATGTTTATCCGTTGTCTAGTAACCATTTAACGAGTTTCTCCGAAGCTTCTCTTGGGCTAGATAATTGGTGTGGTTGCAGAAAAGTTTAATTTAGAATTTTTTAATGTTAGGGTTTGTAGACAAAAATACCACATGTAGTGTCTAGCCTGTATCTTGGGATGGGGAAATAAGCAAGGCGCAGTTTCGTATTTAGAGCTCGGAGTGAACAACGTCCGCTCCCCGCGGCGCGGCTGCGTCACGAGTAATCCCCGACGCTGTCACGACTAATGGCCGACGCTCTCCACTCCGGCTAGTTTATTGCTTACTAAGACAGAACACAGACAAGCATAAACTACTATTGTCTATTTTAGACATATCGTGTATGGACATAACACGAGAAAACGGGTCGAGAAAATTTTCTTGTGTTGCGCATGCTAGGTGCGACTAAGACGCCCTCAGACTAGGTGGAGCGACGATCTTCGCAAGGTGGCTGGCAAGAGCTGGATGAGGAGTAGCCGCGTATCGTGCTCTTGGAGAGGCCTATGGCCAGCAGTGAACAAATATAGGCCAATGATGATGACGATAATGATGCTTAAATACCAACCATGTTTGTCTTTCTCCTTCAACAGGCGTTCCATGTCGCCCGCTTTGTCTTTCACACGTCCAAAGAAATCTTATCCAAAAGCGGCGTGCAAGAAGCAAAGACCAAACATTTACTACAAAAAGTTTGACCTATTTATAATACAGCCAAATTCGATGAATAATGTTTATAAATAAACAAATTACTGTTATTTCTTTGTGTAAATATCAATATGTTTTTTAAAGAAAGAAACCATTTTTATTTGTTTACACGTTAATCTCTCAAGAAAAAAAAGATCAGATTGAAAAAAAAGATTTACACAAAGAAATTACCCTAATTTGTTTACAAAACACTCTCTATCGAATTTGGCAATAGTATACTACACAAAACCTTAAAATTATAAATTGCAACCGCCTTCATGATCTAGTGGTAAGATCACTGATCTCATATACACAGCACAGGTTTTACATTTAGGTTTTGTATAAAACAGCTTATTGTTTTTATACAATTTCAGAGCTGCTCCCATACAAATTGGCTACTTGACAATTTTCGGAAAAGTATTTTAAAAATTACATACGATTATTTTATACCTCTTATAATATATATTTTTTTTAAGTTTTATTTAATAGAAAAAAAACATATTTTTCTTCATTAATTTCAAATTTCGCGCGAAAACAGATGGTCTCGTGACATTTTGCCCTGTGACGTCATGCTTCAATAAACAAACTAATTTTATCTTGAAACCTGACAGATAGTTATTGTTTATTTTGTGAAATGTGACGTCACACGAAGCTCAATCATGGCCGCCCGTGTTTCGGGTCTTGTAATCCACAGATAAAAAATCGCAAAATTTATTTTGTAAAAATAAAATATTTACAAATTATCTTTATAAAAAAAAACTATTGGATTCTTAAATTATAAACTACCATATCCGACATTTTTCATATATTATTGTTACAACTGTCAAATAGCCAATTGTTATTTTTGCACTTAATATAAATAACTTAGAATAATTACGTATAGAAAGATAGTCTTCATACAAGCGCTCTGTCAAAAGTGAAGCACTAAACCGATTCACACTTTCGTGACGATTACTTGCTTGCGCTCGACGACACGCACACGTACCCTTGTAACTCCGCAGTGTACATTGAAAACTCGGCGCTTGGAGCCATGTCTGGCTCCAAAAATAGTGTGCTTCAAAATGGGCGCGCGAGCTTACCATACGTTATTATTCTAAGATAAGTAAATAAATATTATGGCCCAGTTGCGGTATTATAATGATCAATCACCTTGTATGGGTCTTTTAAATATTATGGCCCAGTTGCGGTATTATAATGATCAATCACCTTGTATGGGTCTTTTAAATATTATGGCCCAGTTGCGGTATTATAATGATCAATCACCTTGTATGGGTCTTTTAAATATTATGGCCCAGTTGCGGTATTATAATGATCAATCACCTTGTATGGGTCTTTTAAATATTATGGCCCAGTTGCGGTATTATAATGATCAATCACCTTGTATGGGTCTTTTAAATATTATGGCCCAGTTGCGGTATTATAATGATCAATCACCTTGTATGGGTCTTTTAAATATTATGGCCCAGTTGCGGTATTATAATGATCAATCACCTTGTATGGGTCTTTTAAATATTATGGCCCAGTTGCGGTATTATAATGATCAATCACCTTGTATGGGTCTTTTAAATATTTAAACTAAACTGACACCGTGTCGCGTAGCGGTGAAAGAATACTCTCACACTCACTCTTCTCTAGGGTGTCGTAGAAGGCGACTAACGGACTATAACGACATACATCCAACAGCACAGAGCGGCGATGGGCTCACCACCTATCACGCTAAACACATGTGCAGTCGCTATTTGGTGAAAAGTGGACTATGGTAGACGCTTGCTTTTGCTGTCCTCATTGCCTAGACCCTGACTAACCCTTCGTGGATAATAGTTGTGAATCTAGATCATATTTAAAATAAAACAGCAGCGGCACATAAAACCTGTTAGTTGAGAAATAAAAACCAAACAAAAATATACATATACAAATATTTTGATAGTCAACCGTTATTTTTGACAGTTAACGTTTGCGTAGCACGAGCATACTAAACGAACTATTGAACTGTCTTTGGTCCTTCGCACAGCAGGACAGCTGTGGCGTCTCAGTGGCATAAAATAGCTGTTAGTAGAGAAAACAAAACAAAAAAAAAAATTTTATAAAAAAAATTGTAGGTATAGTTTACTTTTACGTACACACGAACAAACTAAACGTACTATTGAACTGTCTTTGGCCTATCGCACAACAGGACAACTGTGGTGTCCCGCGGCATAAAAAAGCTGTTAGTAGAAAAATAAAATCCAAAATTTGTTGTTTCATACAAAATTTTGATATTCAACTTTTGCGTACACACGAACTTACCAAAAATATAAAAAAATATTATATTTTTTTAAATTTGATAGTTATAACGTTTGCGTCCACACGAAACAGAATAAACGTACTATTGAACTGTCTTTGGTCTATACAGCAGGACAGCTGTGGGGTGCCACCGCTGGGATCCGGCTTGGGCGTCGTGCTACCTGATGATTGCAATAACGATGTAACAAGAAAATTTTGAAAAATCTCCATAAAGCAAAATAATGACCGCCGTAACATTTCAATGATGAATAATTTTAGATGAAATTTTAATCAGGTCTAAAAAAGTACATAAAGAAAAATAGTTAGGTACTTATATAATAACAAATAAAAGCTTATTTAAAAAAAACTTTTTTATATTCTTTATTATTGACTCTTTATTGTCATCCGGGGATAATAATCGTGATTTTAAGCATGTATGTAATGTCCGACTTACTTAAGTGTCGAACATTTTAGCTAAATCAGAAATCGGGAAGATTTAAATAAAATTTAACTTGCAACTTTGATCATAAAAACCATAGATAGTACACGATTGCTTATTGAAAAACGGCAATACGAAACAAGGAAAAAATCAGAACCGCGTCTTGTTGTTCTATTAAAATTTCGAATTTAGAACTTTGTTCTTACTAGCTAGAATCTAGCGAGCCTAGTTCTAAAGTGATGTAACTCCAATATTCAATATTTTTATCAATTTGTACTTTAGTGCCTAAAGTTCAAGGTTTACTTTACAAAAAATATTTATCTATATATTATCTCGTTTCATTTCTGATGTTGATCTATGGATATCTATGTATCTACGCGAGGACCTTATTTGATTTTGTATGAGACGTGCATCTATTGTTTATTATAATCGAAGACTTGCAAGATTTGATTACAGCCAAACAGACACCGACTGGTGTTAGATGTAAGTAAATATTGTAAAAATTAAATTAAGTTTTTATTGTCCAAAGAGTAATTCCGTTTTCATCAGAAAAAAACAGCCTATAATTTATTCTGACGAAAAAGGAATTTGACGAATGTGTCCTACATCAAACTAAATATCTTTGGCTCCGTTTCTGTGACTCGCTTTCTCTTTGTCAACCACGCAATGGATTTTTACGCGGTTTTCAGTTCACTGGTAGAAAGATCGATGAAGGACGATGGTTTTGTTTTTAATTTGTAGATATTTCTTACAAAATGGCTGAAGTATGACGGTGACGGACTAGTAAATAATAAATAAAAAACAAACAATCTCACCTGATATCCGTTTGGTGGCATCAGGGCTGGCTGACTGGGTCAGAGCCGCCACCTTCATGTATTCGCTGGTGATGAGACCGGCGGCCTAGGGAAAAGAAAACACTTTTTCATCATCATCATTGTGAACATCATCGTCATTATCATCAGCAACGTCCCACAGCTGGACTAAGGTCTAATGGTAAAGCCCATTCATTGCCTATAATGAAAAAAAACTACAAAAAGGGCTAAAAATTAAATGTTTTTATGCGACTAAAGAATATTTTAATACAGAAACTTACATAAAATGTAAGCTTCATCATTTGCTATATAAGTGGAAATCTGCTCCACAGAATCCTGATTGTGCCCGTTTACTAAAATATTCTTAATTGATTTTTTTATTATTATCACTACAATATGCAAGTACATACGTATGTTACTTATATTTTGTATTATCTGTATACTTATCTGTTTTGAATAATAAATAAATTTAAAGCGAAATCTCACCTCCAAACTAGCCGGGCTCATGGCTGAATACTCTTCGCTCAACAACTCCACAATAAGACCTTCGATGTCAAAAAATAGTATGTGGCTCTCGGGGTCTGTGGGCAAAGTATTCAATTCATTCATTCTATAAAAAAAAATCTTGGAAGTGTGTAAGTGTAACCGAAATGCGTACACTCTCCTTAATTTTTCTCTAATGTTTTTAAAGTAAGACGTCTTCCTCACGGATCGGTGCCTTTTCGTTTCGGTACCGGAATCGGAAAAGGGTCGGCAAAAATCACGAAATATCACGCGGGGTGTTGTACGATATCACATGTATTAATTTATACGTCAAACGCGCGATTTCTAAACCGAAAGCGGCGTGTAGCGTGACCTTGAATCTCCGTTGAAAAAAAAAAACAACCTGCAACCTTTCTGTCTAGGCCTTTTCACCATGGTCCTTAATTTTGTAGAATAAAATTAGATTATACTTTAGACCTGTAAGTAAGTACTTATTTTAAGATATTCTAAAAATTTTAAGATTCTTTGTAGGTACTAAAAATACTCTGTAATGCATTTTCCTAGTTCAACATACAAAGCTAGCTAACTGATGCTTCCTAAATGTTACTGATATGTCTCTTAAGTACTCTGAACTACTACTCTTAAATCTTTCTTCTAATGTTATTAAAGTCTCTCTGGAATGCATCTTCCTAGCTTAACATACGAGCTATCTTCACTAACCATCTAATATTATTAAAGTAACACTGAAATGCATTCTCCTAGTTTCATTTCCCTTAGCCAGGCACAGAATGTAAAAAAAAAATCATTACTTTTTGACCTTATGTTCAAGGAATAAAGTTCAAAATATGGTGGTAGCTATAAGACCACTGCCCGGCTAAGGGTTAACATACCAGCTAGCTACCAACCTTTAGGGTTAGATCTTTAGGGTTACTCGTCCGTGTGTGTATCTAAGTTTCATAAAGTCTCAGTATACTCTGAGACCGCAAATTCAGTCCGTGTGTGTATCTAGTGTTTAGATAATCGAAGCTCTGATGCTTCTAAAATGTCACAGATATGTCCGTTAAGTACTCTTACTGCCGTACTCAGAGACGTCAATTAAGTTTTAATGACAATTAAGTCTCTTGCTGTCACTTTCTTATGTATAGTGCTGAATAGAGAAGGAAAGAAATTTAATTGTCATTAAAACTTAATTGACGTCCCTGAGTACGGCAGTTAAAGTAATACTCTGCTCTGATGCTTCTATTATGTCTCATGTCTTCCAAGCACTCCTAACTACTACTCTTAAGAGGGTTTACTCATTTCGGTTTCCCATACAAAGGACATAATTTTTTTTGGTACTATAATAAAAGAAAAACTAACTACAACAATTCATATACTTCCTTGTCCAAGAGACTAAATGCTATCATTCTGTATATTTTTTAGATTTTTAATTACCACCGTTAAAGAATACTGTATTTTGATAAGTTTTGTACGTTTCTGAACGAAAGTTTCAGTTTTTTTTAATGTTAACAAACGCAGGGTTATTAAGTAGGTAAGTCAATGAGGTCTATGGTAATTTAGAAACGATATCGTTAACACAGTTATCTTTTTCGCACTTAAAGTATTTAGCAACGATACACACAAATAACACAACGAAAGCGCGGCCGGGAATCGTCTAGCGGCTGACAGTCTGACATCTGTCTACGATGCGTATTGACGTATAAAACGTCAGACAAGCGTCACTTTTTCATTTTAAATAACATAAAGTGTCACAATCCTACTATAATGTTGCCATTTTCGTGAAGAAATCAATGTTGGTTTTTAATTTATATAAAAAACGGAGGTCTTTAAATTAACAATACGGTCATAAATATGTTGATAATAATGTATTCTTCAAGTATTTATACATTGGCGTCAAGTTAAATGACTTTGGAATTTAGTACCAAGCCCCATAGTAAAAAAAATTATGTCCTTTGCAAGTTGAAATTTTTAAAAACCAGTAAGCCAATTTTGATGAAACTCGGCATGCTGAAGTAACATATAGAGATCTAAATAGTTTGTTGAAAACATTTCTAAAAAACCTTTTTATTTTAACTGAGTTATTTCGATTTTAAACTTTCTATAGTGGACTTTAAATCGCAATAACTCAGCCAAATAAACCTTTTTCAAAAATGTTTTCAACAAACTATTTAGATCATTGTATTTAACTTTAGCATGCAAAGTTTAATTGAAATTGGCTTATTGGTCTTTGAAAATGTCGACTTGTATGGGAAACCGAAATGCGTAAACCCTCTTAAATCTATTAATGTTTTATATTTTAGCGTTTTACTAACGCTTAAATATACTTAAGTGAACTCTTAAACTCTTACCTCTTAAATCTATTTTCTAATGTAATTAACCCTCTTAAATCTATTAATGTTTTATATTTTAGCGTTTTACTAACGCTTAAATATACTTAAGGTCACTAATTTAAGCGAAAAATTAATTCAAATTGAGCAACTATCGCGAGAAAGCAATCTTGTGTTCAAATTCAGTGTGTTCCTGAACATACATTTGAAAATTTGAAGACAATAGTACGGCAACTGGCCACAACTGTGGGCTGTGCCTTGCCGGATCACGAACTTCTGAACTATCATCGTGTGGCTAAGGTGAACAAGGAGTCAACCCGACCTCGCTCGATAGTGGTGAAGCTGCCTAGTCCTTTAGTCCGTGACAAAATATTAGCTGCCGTTAAAACCTTTAACAGGACCCGCTACACAGAAAAACTCAACTCGTCGCATCTAGGCCTTAGCGGAGATAAGAGGCCCATATACGTCTGCGAGCACCTGTCTCCCGCAAACAAACAACTGCACGCAGCGGTTAGAAAAGTTGCAAAAGACAATAAGGTTCAATTCGTGTGGGTTCGAAACGGACGTATTTACATAAGAAAGGACCCCACCTCTAAAAGTTTCGTGGTTAGAGACTTGGACTCTCTCAACTCTCTTAAATTTGTGTAGTTTATCTGATGGTATCCTTGTATAGCCCTTCATTTCAATGTGCTAACTTAAATATTGTTTATCAAAATGTAAGAGGTCTTAGAACTAAAACGTATGAAGTATTAACTAATGTGCTGAGACAGGGTGCGGATGTGGTTCTGTTGACGGAGACTTGGATGAATGACTCAGTTTTTGATAACGAGCTTTTTGATAATAGATACACGGTCTTTCGAAGAGATCGAAGTTCTACAAACTCTAATAAAGTAGAGGGAGGTGGAGTTCTTATAGCAGTGTTAAATAAGTTTCAACCCATTCGTAAATTAAATTGGGAGTCCGCAGGGGAAGACCTTTGGGTTGTGATCAAACTCACCCAGGGTAATTCTACGGTCCCTTTATGTTTTTGCACTCTATATATTCCTCCCCCAGTCACATATAATCAACTTGATAACTTGTTATCAAAGATAACTAATGTTGTGCAATATAAAATGCCTCGGAAATCTTTACTTTTACTGGCGGGTGATTTTAATTTGCCTGGTATAGATTGGCAATATGACACCAATTCAGGATCTCTACTCCCTAATTCGACCTCAAATCAGATTGAAGGCTTGCTCGTTGACGCTTTGTCCTTCAATGGGCTTTTTCAAGTCAACCAAGTGTTGAACGCTAATTATCGAGTACTAGACTTAATTATTACTAATTCTAACCATTCATTTATAGTAACTTCTTGTCCTTCTCCACTAGTGAAATTAGATTTACATCACCCTGCGTTGAATTTATTTTTAAAACAAAAGTCTTACAAACCTCCAAAAATAAAGAAGAACACTGTCTTAAATTTTTCCAAAGCTGATTACCCGGGTATTATAAAAGACTTAGAAGAAATAATCTGGAGTGACCATTTTAAAACTAGTCAAACTGTAGATGAAACTGTCGATATCTTCTACGATTTCGTCACAAACATAATTGCTAATCATACCCCGATGAGATGTAAACGTGGCAATAACTATCCTTTTTGGTTTAAACGTTCTTTAATCAATGCACTTAAAGAGAAAGCAAAGTTTCACAGCAGATATAAAAAATACCAAAATCCAATGGATCTCGGGTCTTATCAAATCCTTCGCGATCGTTGTGATAAGCTTATTCAGGAATGCATTTCTTACTTAAAGACAGAAGCTAAAAATAACATTAAAAAAGACCCTAAATATTTCTTGACTTTTGTAAAAACATTAAAGTCCAATACTAGTAGTATTCCCGACGAAGTGTCTCTCAATGGACAAAATGTTCAGGGAGGGCAGAAAATTTGTGATATGTTTTCGGAATACTTTCATTCAACCTACAGCAACAATCCAACATCCAATGTAGCTACACTTGAAGAGGCAGGAGGTGATAGGGGTTCTCTCGGTTCATGTTATCTCTCTGAATCGGACATATTAAAATCTCTTCAATTAATTAATGTTAACAAGGGCCCAGGCCCTGATTCGATTCCACCCTTATTCTTAAAAAAGTGTTCATCTCAACTTGTAAAACCCCTTTATTACATTTTTAATAAGTCTCTTCTATGTGGCGTTTTTCTGACAAAATGGAAACTCGCCCATATTACTCCAATACACAAAAAGGGTGATCAGAGTGATATAATGAATTATAGGCCCATCTCAATACTGTCTTCCATCGGCAAGTTGTTTGAGTGTTTGGTCCAGAAAAGATTGTCTTGGCACTTGAGGCCAATGTTAGATGCCCACCAACACGGTTTTTTGCCGGGACGGTCAACCACATCAAACCTTTTAGGTTATGTCAGTGAAGTCTCTGTAGGTCTTGAAGCCAAATGTGAGGTTCACGCCATTTACATGGACTTTTCCAAGGCCTTTGATGTGGTTGATCACGGTCTGCTTGTGCAGAGGTTGGGTCACGCTGGAATCTGCGGTTCCCTACTAAGATGGTGCGAGTCCTATCTTCGCAATCGGTCTCAACTTGTCACGATTCGAGGTTTCAAATCTGCAGCTCAGTTTGTACCATCTGGAGTACCCCAAGGGTCTCATCTGGGACCTTTGTTATTTCTCGTATTTATTAACAATTTGTGTACAACTGTGACATCCGGGTACCAAATGTTTGCTGACGACCTTAAAATTTATAGGACGATTCGTACACAAGAAGACATTGTTGTTTTACAGAATGACATAAATACTATAAGCGACTGGTGTTCCCGTAACAAAATACAACTAAATACTTCTAAATGTTTCTTTATGAAATTTACGAGGAAGCGTGTTCCCATGCCTGCTGTTTATTACATAAACAACGTACCAATTAGTGAAGTCGTAAACATGCGGGATCTGGGCGTCACAGTTGATAAAAAGATGGACTTCCGTGATCACATTGACTCCATCACTAAAAAAGCAGCACGTTTGTCTGGCTTTGTGATCAGGCAAACAAAATTTTTCAATGACTTTGAAGTGCCTATAATTTTTTTTAATTGTTATGTTCGTTCACTCCTAGAGTATTGTAGTCCTGTGTGGAGCCCGTCTTACAAGGTGCATATACAGCGATTGGAAAGGTTGCAGAAACAATTTTTATATCATTTATCTTTTGCTCATAATTTATGCCGTGATCTAACGTCTTACGAGTCTAGGCTCGTTTATTTTAAAATGACCCCACTGGAGTGTAGACGTGATGTAGCCGATATTTTGTTTCTACATAAACTTATTAATGGGAAAGTGGACAGCCCTGATCTACTGAACAAAATTGATATCTCTGTGCCACGTGCATGCAGCCGCCTCCGTAACAGAAAGACATTCGTTTTGCCTTCATGTCGCACCACTTATGCTCAGCATTCTCCACTATATCGTATGTGTTCAGCATATAACAAAATCTGTCATGATGTAGATATTTTTAGTGCATCTGTATCATCTGTAAAAAATCACACTTTTCAAATCAACGACATTGATAGTATCTGATAGTGTATATTTTATTTTATAATTTATTTATTATTTTTGTATAAAATCTTATGTAGAGCGTTAAATTATTTATTGCATGTTGTGTTCGCCTCAAGAAGGTCATCCACTCATTGTTACTAAATATGTATGTATTCAATATTTTTATCGCACTTGTGTATCGTCCCGTTTGGTGAACCATTATATTTAAAAAAAAAAAAAAAGTGAACTCTTAAACTCTTACCTCTTAAATCTATTTTCTAATGTAATTAACCCTCTTAAATCTATTAATGTTTTATATTTTAGCGTTTTACTAACGCTTAAATATACTTAAGTAAACTCTTAAACTATTACCTCTTAAATCTATTTTCTAATGTAATTAACCCTCTTAAATCTATTAATGTTTTATATTTTAGCGTTTTACTAACGCTTAAATATACTTAAGTACACTCTTAAACTGTTACCTCTTAAATCTATTTTCTAATGTAATTAATGTTACTCTGTATGCATCTTCCAGCTTAACATACGAGCTATCTTCACTAAACCTAGCTACCAACCTTTAGGGTTAGAGCGGAACCCCTGTATGGTGAGTTGCGCGCGGCGTGCCCGCGCGGGCTCCGCTAAGGGTCCGGCGCTGCCGGCGTGGCCGGGGCCCTGCAGCGCGGCCAGCCCCCGCTGGGTGGCTGCCCGCATTGCTGTTAGGTTGCGGTGACGGAGGCCTCTGTTTATACATACAAACAATTTACACTACGTCATTTTTTTTTATCCTTAGCCCGGCAAATGACCCCACTCCACCTGATGTTAAGTGGAAATGAAGTCCAGGCGCGAGGACAACTGGTGCAGCGTAAGAGACGTAGCATCAGTCACCCTCACTCTGCCGGCCCACAAAGTGCTTCTTCACGCCTCGTTTGAAGGAACCTATATACAGTCGTGGTCAACTAATTAGGGACATTCAAGATAGTGAAGAGCAATAACCGGTTATGTACATATAAATATAAAACCCTATTGATTTTTCAGCACCTATTATTTGCATAATTTGGTCCGATTACTATACTATAAATGGCTGTAAATAAGAGAATAATTAAATAGAAAAAAGTATTTAATATCAAAGGTTGAGCATGTATTAAATTTTAAGGTATAATTATGTAGCTGGACATTTAATTAAGGACAGTAAAGTATAATGATGAATAGAGTCAAACAAAACGAATAATCTCCAGTATTATAATATTTTTAAAAGCTTCATTTTATTACGTGTAAAATCAGTACCCAGTAGCAAAACCTTTGTTAGTAATTACCGCTTGACACCGATGTGGCATAGACATTATCAGTTTCTGACATGTTTCGATAGGAATGTTTGCCCATGCCATGTTTGCCCATGCAAAAGCTTGATTAAGTTGATCTAAAGTTGTGGTACGATAAGTTGAAACTTTTTTCTTGATTTCGTGCCAAAGGTGCTCAATTGGGTTGAGGTCCGGGCTATTTGCTGGCCAATCTAGCACCGATACTGACTGACTGGTAAGAAACGACTTGACTGAACGGGCGGTATGTTTCGGGTCGTTATCATGCTGAAACGTCCATATAATAGGGAGATGCTCCTCAGCATAGGGAAGCATAGTTTCCTCCAATATTGTTTTGTATTGATGTTGGTCTAAGTTACCCTGAACTTTTCTCACAGGTCCCACTCCACGTCCAGAAAATGAACCCCAAATTTTAATGTTTCCACCGCCATGTTTCACCTGCTTTTTTGTGAATCTTGGATTCATTTCCGCTTTTACAGGACGCCGTACGTATTGCCTTCCATCTGAAGAAATTAAATTAATCTTGGTCTCGTCAGAGAATAATACATGTTGCCATTGGGCGTAGGTCCAATGTCCATATTTACGTGCAAACGCCAAACGAGCATTTCTATGTTCTTTCTTCAACAACGGTACTTTGCGAGCCACTCTTCCGAACAACCCTGCTTCTACCAGACGTCGTCGAACGGTCCTCGCTGATACACCGGCTCTTTCGTCTGCCCCAAACACTTCGTGTTTAATTAAAATAGAGCCTAGAAACGGATCTTTCTTAGCTAACCTGGTTATCATTCTATCTTCTTGCGGAGTTGTTTTTCTCGATCTTTTTGTCCTGGGCACAGTTAAAGCTGTGTTATTGCGCCTGAAATGTTGCACTGCATTGCATACCATAGTTTTTGAACAATTTAAATGTTCTGCTATCCCTCGGTATGACCAACCACGCTCGACAAACTTCATGATAATTGTTCGTAGTGTTGGATCGCAACTTTTATTTTTGCCCATATTTCTTCAAAATAATTCTCAAAACTTAAAATTAAAAATCTGGGTTGCCGCCAAAACTACCACAAAACAATAAAAGAAGAAATAAAAAAGTATTGAGATTCAAATTTTGAAAATAGAACGCAATATCTCAGTGTCCCTAATTAAATGGCCAGCCAGCATTCTTTGAACAAATAGCACACTGATAATCTATCAGCTATACTGTAAAGAGGTTTAATGTTTAAGAAGTTGTTATTGTTTGTATAATCGGGCACATCAATGACTAATTATACTTACGTGTAAAAGATATGGAATATTGTTAAGACTCGTTGGAAAATAAAAAATAAATTCACAATTTGGCTTAACTAGAGATTGTCCCTAATTAGTTGACCACGACTGTATATGATCATATCCGCTCTTTATATTTTTACAAACATAAATTAGTTAAGAAATAGTTAAGCTATGTTATAATGCTGTTGTTTATACAATTTTGTTGAGAACAAATTACTAATTGAAAAAACGAGTGTCAAAAAAATTTGTTTTCGACTATTGAAAAATTAGTTTCAAAATTTTTGTTATAATTTTATTAACAATAGCATTAAGGCCTATTCAAACCTGAGCGGTATTCGCTGCCGCTGTGGGTAGAGCGGCAGCGAATACTGCTCAGGTCAATCTAGCCGCGGAACTTGATACTAAATACCTGAGCGAAACCCGTGCGGCAACCGCGCGGTATATACCTTTACCCACAGCGGCAGCGAATACCGCTCAGGTTTGAATAGGCCTTTATTGTATACTTATCTAGTTTTTATTCGTGATCGTAGGCAATTACACACGTTGCTTCATTACTACTACTCACCTAAAGAAATGCACCGCCGGATTGGCCAGACCCTCCATGTCACTGGTGCCAGAAGCCAGTGATCCTCCAAGATCATCAGCTAAAGTTTCATCGCAAGCCGCCAGCACCTCCTCTGCTATCATGCCTGATGGAGAAAGGAAGTTATAGATATGCATGGGTATATTTTTTAACCGGGTAGCGTAGAAAGAATACTACCACCCCCCTCTCTTCCCTTGGGTGTCGTAAATTGCGACTAACGGACTAAATACTGCACATACATCCAACAGTATAGAGCGGCGATGGGCTCATCACCCGTCACGCTGATTGTGAAGTCACTATTTGGTGAAAAGAGGACTATGGTAGAGCACTGCTTTAGCGGTCTTCATTCTCTAGTCTCTGACTAACCCTTCGGGGATAATAGTCGTGATTATATGTTTGTATCTTTTTTAGTAGATTAGGCGAGCCTCTCGCTTCATGGTAAGCGGTAACCGTAGTATCATTATCATTACATATTATAAAGTAAAGTCGCCGGTTTTTTGGGTCTGTGGCTCCGCTGTCTAAACCCCGCTGTCTACTACGAAGACTGTATTGATAGGGTTTTTAATAATTAAAAGAAATAAATGAACATAGGAACATTTACTTTTCGTTCTACAATGAATTACTTTTATAAATTTAAAATCTAAATCTAGTGAAGAGCGCACGCGCAAGCATGCGTTCAGAAGGGGCCGGTGCTGGCAAAGAGGCCGATGCGATGAGCAGCTCAGCCTTTTGTAGCACCGCTGCGGGGCGGGCGGGGGCGGCGGCAGTCTCCCCGCGTCCCCGCTTGATTAAGGTGGTTTTCCACATCTCTGCTATAGTCTACGTTTTTTTTTTCCTATCTACTAGTGATCTTCTCCTACAGTATGGGAGGCTTATTTACTATTTTTCTCTTTCGCTATAGTCTACGTTGGCGTAGACACCCGCAATGGATTTATATGTGATTTTCACTAATAAAAGAGCGATAACTGAGGATGGTATTGAAGCGCAAGGAAAGCGAAACGTACTTCCTATATCGTGAGTTTATGTATCTTAGGTGTGTCTCAGGTGTTTCATAAGTGCCTCTAAAGCCTAAGGTTTCTTTGAAGTGTCACTAAGGTGTCTCAAACCTCTCTGAAGTTCAAAATGTCTCATAAGTGCCTTTAACGTGTCTCCAAAAATCTCGAAACTTTCTCTAAATAAATAAAATGTATCTGACGCGTCTAAAGTGTCTTTATGATGATGTCTTGAACTCTCCAAAGTGTTTTTGTGATGTCTCTAAGATCACAGACGATCCCCTATCTCGTTCCAAAATGTCTCATAAGTGCCTCTAACATGTCTCTATGTGTCTTAAGTGGCTCTAATGTGTCTTTAAAGTGTCTCTATGATGAAGACTTCAGTCGTCGGGTGTTTTTGTGATATCCCTGTGTCCCTTCTCAAGTGTCTCAAAGATGTTTTAAGTGTCTCAAAGGTGTCTCAAAGATGTCTCAAGTATCTCAAAGATGTTTTAAGTGTCTCAAAGGTGTCTCAAAGATGTCTCAAGTGTCTCAAAGATGTTTTAAGTGTCTCAAAGGTGTCTCTAAGATATCTCAAGTGTCTCTAAGATATCTCAAGTGTCTCAAAGATGTTTTAAGTGTCTCAAAGATGTTTTAAGTGTCTCAAGTGTCTCAAAGATGTCTCAAGTGTCTCAAAGATGTTTTAAGTGTCTCAAGTGTCTCAAAGATGTCTCAAGTGTCTCAAAGATGTTTTAAGTGTCTCAAGTGTCTCAAAGATGTCTCAAGTGTCTCAAAGATGTCTCAAGTGTCTCTAAGATGTTTTAAGTGTCTCAAAGATGTCTCAAGTGTCTTAAAGATGTCTCAAGTGTTTCAAAGGTGTCTCAAAGATGTCTCAAGTGTCTCAAAGATGTCTCAAGTGTTTCAAAGGTGTCTCAAAGATGTCTCAACCCAACTAGCAAATTGGTCATATAAAAACTGTGCTATTCGACTTTCGATTGTATAACTGTTGAATTGATGTTATTAGACCACTACAACGTTGTGTAACCGTTATTCCTACAACGATTTAGTCCCGTAACTAAATGGTCATCTAAATAAGTTGAGCTGACGTTTTTACGACTACTTTATACAACGTCGTATAATGGTACAAATATATAGGTTATGTAAACGTTTTTACGGCTGTATTATACAACGTTGTATAGTGGTGCCTGTGTATAGGTTAGGTAGACGTTTGTACGACTGATTTATACAACGTCGTATAGTGGTGCCTGTGTATAGGTTAGGTAGACGTTTTTACGACTGATTCATACAGCGTCGTATAGTAGTGCCTGTGTATAGATTAGGTAGACGTTTTTACGACTGATTTATACAACGTCGTATAGTGGTGCCTGTGTATAGGTTAAGTAGACGTTTGTACGACTGATTTATACAACGTCGTATAGTGGTGCCTGTGTATAGGTTAGGTAGACGTTTTTACGACTGATTCATACAGCGTCGTATAGTAGTGCCTGTGTATAGATTAGGTAGACGTTTTTACGACTGATTTATACAACGTCGTATAGTGATGCCTGTGTATAGGTTAAGTAGACGTTTTTACGACTGATTCATACAACGTCGAATAGTGGTACCTGTGTATAGATTAGGTAGACGTTTTTACGACTGATTCCTACAACGTCGAATAGTGGTGCCTTTGTATAGGTTAGGTAGACGTTTTTACGACTGATTCATACAACGTCGAATAGTGGTGTTAGAGTATAGGTTACGTGAACGTTTTTACGACTGCTTTATAATATCGTCGTATTATAAAGCCAGGTGGTAGGTCGGATAAATAAAAAAAATATGACACCATCTATAAAGGTTTTATTTAAATTAAAGGTTATCTGTTCATGTTTATTATCTCACGGAACTCTAAAATAATTTATCATGGCCGACCATCTTGGTCGCAAGAAACCGCATTATGCGACCTTTCCATTCTATAATTGATGTATAGAAGTAGTTTCTTAACTTAGACAAGATGGCTGCTATTTTAGTATGTAAACAAATTTTAAGCAATAGTCTACAATAATTTAATTTCAAGAAATTCGAAGGGGGCGTAAAAAATTTCACAACAACACACCTATATTTCACCACAAAACTAAACGTCCCATAAGAACTAGGTGCACTGCACACATTTATCCTAACACTCTGTTCGTGTATAATATTGTTAAAGTAAATGTAAAACTAGTTAAGTAAATTATAACTTATATACCGTTAAAATTTTGTATTTGATAACACGAACTTTTCCAGCAAACGTCACAGGAACGAATGAATGGAATGAACTGACTGTGTACAATAAAAGTCGATGTTAAATACTTAACCGACATTACAGTCATCTTCTAATGTCTATGCAATTGTTATAGGACTTCAGTGGTTCGATAACAGTCGGTCGAAAACTTTTATGTAACATTTAAAAGTTCTTGACTGACGTTTAATTAACTTGTAAATAACAATAATGTCGTTTAATATGGGCCTATTTCGCGTTGTATAAACGTCTACGACACGTTTATATGACCCACTTTATAGAACCAAAAGGAAATGTAAAACGTTTTCTCAACTATTATGCAACGATAATTTGTTACTTGGGAAGTGTCTCAAAGATGTCTCAAGTGTCTCAAAGATGTTTTAAGTGTCTCAAGTGTCTCAAAGATGTCTCAAGTGTCTCAAAGATGTTTTAAGTGTCTCAAAGGTGTCTCAAAGATGTCTCAAGTGTCTCAAAGCTGTCTCAAGTGTCTCAAAGGTGTCTCAAGTGTCTTAAAGATGTTTTAAGTGTCTCAAAGGTGTCTCAAAAGTCTCAAAGATGTCTCAAGTGTCTCAAAGGTGTCTCAAGTGTCTCAAAGATGTTTTAAGTGTCTCAAGTGTCTCAAAGATGTCTCAAGTGTCTCAACGATGTCTCAAGTGTCTCAAAGGTGTCTCAAAGATGTCTCAAGCGTCTCTGAAATCTAAAATGTTCCAGTGCCTCTAAAGTGCCTCTGAAATGTCTCTAACAGGTCTCGAAAGTGTCTCTAATTCTCTAAAATGTTTTTGAGGTCTGAAATGTCTCTAATGTGTCTTTAAAGTGTGTCTATAATGCTTTAAAGTCTCCAAGGTGTTTTTGAGATGAGAGACGATCACCAATCTTATTCCATACCGTGCAGCACCCCGTCCAGGTGCCCTGTCTCCATCTGCTATACGTACACGGTACCGTCTTTTAGGTCTCTAAAGTGTCTCTAACATATTTCTAAAGTGTCTCAAAGATGTCTCAAGTGTCACAAAGATGTCTCAAGTGTCACAAAGATGTCTCAAGCGTCTCTGAAATCAAGAATGTCTCTTAAGTGCCTCTGAAGTGCCTTTAAAGTGCCTTTGAAGTGCCTCTGAAATGTCTCTAACAGGTCTCGAAAGTGTCTCTAATTCTTTAAAATGTTTTTGTGGTCTGAAATGTCTCCAATGTGTCTTTAAAGTGTGTCTATGATGCCTTAAAGTCTCCAAGGTGTTTTGAGATGAGAGACGATCACCCATCTCATTCCATACCGTGCAGCACCCTGTCCAGGTGTCCCGTCTCCATCTGCCACACGTACACGGTGCCGTCGCTGCACGCCACCACCATGAAGTCGTCGAGTGGCCGCCATTTTATGCTCACCACCGGAAACAGGTGGCGGGAGGAAAGGGTGACGCACTTCCTTTCGGCTAGACCTGGTAAATTAATAAAAAAATTATAAATAGTGTGGTGGCGGCTTAACATTAAAAGCATACTACCACCCCCTCTCTTCCGTTAGATGTCGCTAAAGAGCGACTAAAGCTGAAGCCACACGATGCGTTGTTGGTGCGGTGCGGCGAGATCTCGCCGCGTTGATTGGTGACTTTGGTCACACGAGTAAATAAACGGAACAGAGACAAAGCTTCACACAACGCGCCGTTGCGAGTCTCTCCGTTTGTCCACTGGCCGAGCGAGCGTAAATACTGTGGTAAACCGGTTTATCCAGTGGCGGCGCATACGCGACGCAGCGGCTAGTGAACGCACGCGCCTAGAAATATAGGATTTAAAAAGCAGTCAAAAAATTGTATTTAAAAATTGAAAACATTAATTATTTTTACTTGAAATATTTTATCATTACTTTTTTTACCCCATATTTACTTTTGCCGGGGGGTACCAAATTAACTTTGTATAAAGATCGATAAAGAATGATGAAGATGGTTTTTGTTTATAATTTGTACAAAATGGCTGAAGTGTGGTGTTTCTAAGTTAGCGCGGACGGAGGCGCGGGCGGGCCGCTAGTAATTATATAAATGACAACTTACTGAGCAACGTAACGCTATGGTCGGACGCCACCGAGCAGATACACTTTTGGATGCGTGCCTGTAACAACAAAATAAGGATGAAATGTTTACTAGAAAAAAAACTAGGTAAGAGCAGTGGACCGGCAATCCAAAGGTCATGGGTTCGAATCCCATTCGAGCTTTCCTGAGACTGGTTGTTTTTTTCTAGTAAACATTTTATTTAGCATAGTAAATTTTTACTATGGCGACGTTCTTAAAATACGAGGGATTTAGGTTTTAAAAGTATATTGTTTTTTTAAATAATTTATTTTTTTTCCAACAAAATAAGATTGCAATCATGTGAATCAGCCATCGCTTCGCTTAACCATGTTTTAGGGAACGTAACGACCCGACGCACATGCCACCAGCGCAGAGACACTTCAAGAGAGCATGACACACTCGAGCAACTCTATTAAAGCAAGAACAATCAACAATAAAAGTTTTCTTTATTATAAATAAACCCAATACTTTTTGCAACTAACACAGGTACTTTAGGCTTCTTTGGGTCCCAATAAACAAATTGACACGTATCCCATGAGTGTTGTAGGATGGGGACAGGGTTCATACAAAATCCCCCATGGTCCTTTTAACACTTTGCACTAAAGTTTTGTTTCCAATTTTAGCACAAACATTATTTACATACGTACACACATCACGGCCGCTTCCCGGCGGGGTAGGCAGAGGCCACAGATCTCCATCTGCTACGATCTGACACATATCGTTTACTTCACCTACTTTCATAAAATTCTTCATACACGCTCGTCGTTTTGGGGTACTCTTGACCTGACCTTTAACGAGAAGGTCACCGATTTGATCTAAGTACGTTCGTAGAGGTCTTCCCTTTCCAACTATCCCATTCACTCTCCCCTATGCACCTTCTTTGTAATTCTTTTTTCATCCATTCTGTCTACATGACAAAACCATCTTAGCATGCCTTTCTCAGTTTTGGTCACTACATCTTCATGTATTCACACTTCTTTCTTATCACACTATTCGTTATCCGATCTTTCAAAGTCACACCACACATAATACTTATTAGCGATCTCATACACTGGTGAGTTAGCGAAATTAACATTACATATTTTTATTCCATTTTTGTAACTCACGCTAGTGTTATGCGGCGGTACAATCAGCTGTGTTATCTCTCCAGCGTGAACACAGAAGCGATGGAGCAAGACGCCGCTGAACAAATCCCATAGGCACACCGCGAAGTCTATGCCGCCGGAGACGAGATGGGCTTTGTCGTATCTGTAACCGAATGTAGATAAACCATTGTGTTATTTTATATACATTTATTATGTGTTAATAAATGTTTCTCTCTTTCTCTCAGTCTCTCTCTCTCTACAGTAGTTGTTGTTGTTGTTGTAAAATTTTCAAAAATTTGTTATTTGTTTAATATTATTGGGAATCAAGTGTTCGTGAACGTGCATGAGTGTTGTACGGGATTCACGCGAACATGGACGCAGGCGGGCCGTAAGTTTTTTTATTAAATATACATATAATCATGACTATTATCCCCGAAGGGTTACTCAGAGACCAGGCAACAAGGACCGCAGAAGCAGTCCTCTGCCATAGTCCACTTTTCACCAAATAGCGACAGCACATGTTCTCAGCTTGACAGGTGGTGAGCCCATCGATGCTCTATGCTGTTGGATGTATGTGCAGTATTTAGTCCTTTAGTCGCCTTTTACGACACCCAAGGGAAGAGAGGGGGTGGTAGTATCATTTCTCCGCTCGCGACACGGTTACAGTTTATAAAATATAGTGTATTTTACAGGAGCTTTTACAGGTGGCGGCTCATTCATCTCATCATCTCACTCATCAATAATACTTTCAAAACCTCTCTTCCCTTAGGTGTTGTAAAAGGCAATTAATGAACTAAGACTGGACAATTGTGGTTCGGTGAAACGTGGACCGTAGCTGGGCACTGCTTCGCGGTCCTCATTCTTTAGTCCTCCAAATAACCTTTAAGGGATAATAGTCTTCGTTTCGAAAATATTTTATTCAGTTTGGAAGAACCTTCAAGTGCAAACGTGAGCCACTAGATGCACACTGGTCCTTGGAACCGGTTCAGGATAATTGGGTCTTCGTGCATGAGGTGTTTGCGTCAGTGTATCATCATCATCATCTTCAGCCTATACTCGTCCACTGCTGGACATAGGCCTCTCCAAGAACACGCCACTGAGCACGATCCGCGGCCACTCTCATCCAGCTCTGAGTCAGTCAGTCAGTACATCCAGTCAGTGTATATATGTATGTAAATACAGTGTGTCCTCACCTATGATGCACGTGGTGAGGGTACAGCAGGCAGTTCACTCTGCCATTGTGTCCCAAAAGCAGCTGGTGGCGGGGCCAATCTGCAAGCAAGGGTAACGTCAACAAGGCCTTCAAGGGCCACATCTAAAACAGGCATTAAGCCGAACGGAAAAAGGTACCCGGCACAAGACACTCAACATCTTTCATAGACGAAGGCGCCCTAGGTCGGAATAAGATCATAAATGCGGAGATAGTAAAAGGCAGACCCGAATAATCACCGGTGCCCTGACCGGGCACTATGCCACAAAACAAATGCTCCACAGAATGCCACTAGCAACAGATAATCTACCATCATGTACAGAGTCCCACAGGGGTTAATTATGGGACCAATACTCTTTCTCCTATAAAACATTAAAGAACACAAAAATTAAGCTATATCTATGCTCACCGTCGAGTTGCTGATGACTTCCGTGTAGCAGCTGTAGCTATATCATCTGTGTCGCTTTCTATCTTGTTAAATCTACCATCACATACGAAGTCCCACAGGGTCTATTTTGGGAAAGATACTCTTTCTCCTATAAAACATTAAAGAACACAAAGTTTAAGCTATATCTATCCTCACCGTCGAATTGCTGATGGCTGCCGTGCAATAGCTGCAGCTGCACAGTGTGCGTCGCGTTCACAATCACTATGGAGCCATCCTCGCGACCAACCACGAGCCGATTCGCGGCGAGCAAGTATATGGACGCTGTCAGTTTCATCTCTAAAAATAAAAATTTAAATATGTTTATTTGTTTTAAAAAAACTTAAATATAAGTATGGAAAGATAATGATGATGAATTAACGAATGCTGCTGTATGAATGAATGATGATGATGAATAAATGACCGATGATGACAACTTATTATATGATACTCATTCATTCACTAAGCTTCCATCTTTTTTTACATACATAAAACCCGGCAAATGACACCACTCCACTTGATATTATGTGAAAGTGGAGTCCTAATGCAAGGACAACGGCCTTCAACCTGACGGCCCACAGTATGCCACTTCAATCTCTCACACACAGCCTGTTCAAGCAGTTCGATATCTCCGCTCATCCTTACCGGGCTCTTCAGAGAGATTGAGCTGGTCCAGTATGCCCACCGGGCTGGGGTCCATGTCAGCCCACGCGAGGTCCAAGCTGGTCAACACGTTGGGCGCGTGCGCTGCCAACAAAACGTCAAAGTCAAGTCAAAATCAAAAAAGTATAGATATAGAGATTTCTATTAACCTAAAATAAGCTTTCGATACCGTTAGCTAGGGTTCTTACCAAAAGAATCGAAAATTATTTTCATACCAGCCGAAGAAGTTCCCGGTCTACCGAAAAGTCGTACGCAATACATAAAGCAGTATTGCTATGAGCTACATCCAAGCTGTTTATGACGTGTGGGGTCATACTAAAGTGTGTCTTATTATTTTGTGAGTCTTATTATGGACGACCGGGTGGTCGACTAGTCAGCGACCCTGACTACGCTACCCACGGTCCCGGTAGGGGCAAATGTTTATGAGGTGAGCACGAGCATTTGTGACCGAGTCATGGATATCTATTAGAATTTATGTATGTTTAACCGTTATATAGTCACCATAGGGATATGCTTAGTTTGGGGCTGAATGATTGGTGTGACAGTTGTGAAATTTAATTATTTATTACACTCTCATGTTCAAAGGACCACCTAGAGCCCGCCTTCGAGCTGCGCTGTTTCCAACCTGTTTTTGGTGCACACAAAACTGTGCCTTATATCTACACTTACAAGGCGGAGTAACGGGCACCGCGTTCGTCTACGGACGCAAGAGTAACTAATCGATAAAATTACTAATGAGCTTGTTTTTGGTGTACACTAAACTGTGCCTTATATCTACACTCACAGGGCAGAGTATCGGGCACCGCCTTCGCCGCAGCATCTACGTCCCATACAGATACGACGCCGGCAGAGTCGCCGCGAAGCAACAGCCGGCGCCGGTCGCTGTGCACCGACGTTATTACCAGACGCATTGCTGGCGGGCACGAGAGTAGCTGGCGAATGAAAATGTAAATAAATAAGATAAGACTAAAAACTATCGCGTTGCATTGCATTAAAACTGTTTTAACGGGACTTAACACGATTAATTTTGTAAGTAAGTACATATCTACTCGCTGCTTGACGTTTCGGACGCGATGCTGCGGCCGTGGTCTCAAGCGAACTGTGAAATGTGTACGCTTGTGACGACGGCCGTGTTAGGTCCCGTTAAAACAGTTTTAATATATACTAGCGGCCGCTCGCGGTTTCACCCGCGTGGTTCCCGTTCCCGTGGAAATATCGGGATAAAAAGTATCCTATGTGTTAATCCAGGTTATAAACTATCTGTATGCCGAATTTCATCCAAATCCATTTAGTAGTTTTTACGTGAAAGAGTAACAAACATCCATCCATACTTACAAACTTTCGCGTTTATAATATTAGTAGGATAGCAGGATAAGTAACTCTTCCACTCTCACACTCAAACGCAAAATTTTAAAAAATATCTAGTCCGTCGCCAGCCGATGGCCCAGGAATGGGGGGTGGGGCAAGCCGATATAAATAAAGGAGGCGATTGTAATAAGAACGGCACAAAGTCCCAATGTGTAAATTCCACGACCTCTTCACTGTACGTAGAGGCGCGCTTAAGGTTTCCGAGTAGGGCAACATTATTTTCTCGTAATTTTTAACAGTTAATTACGTATTTTTTATCTCTAGGGGGGGCGCAGCTGCCCCTACTCCCCCCCCCCCCCGGCGATGCCCTCAATATAAAGATCTTCTTATTTCAAATACTACACTCATTCAATCTGCATGTGACTTTAAAAATCCAAATCACTCGATTCGACCACGGAGGTCGTCACACAATATTAATGAAATGTCCAAAACTCTGACAGAGTGGTGGCCGAGAGATTGATACAGACAAAGGGTGATGTTGATTGATTAAGAGGGTTTACGCATTTCGTTTTTTTTTAAACCTGTAACCCAATTATGATGAAACTCGGCATGCTGAAGTAAAATATAAAGATCTAAATAGTTTGTTGAAAATATTTCTAAAAAACGTTTATTTAACTGAGTTATTGCAATTTTAAACTTTCTATAGTGGACTTTAAATCGCAATAACTCAGCCAAATAAACCTTTTTCAAAAATGTTTTCAACAAACTATTTAGATTCTTGTATTTTACTTTAGCATGCAAAGTTTCTTAATAATTTCGACTTGGAAAATTGTATGGGAAACGGAAATACGTAAACCCTCTTAAGACATTGCACGTGGAACAGGCTGGCACAGTACTAAAGCGATGCCATAAACAGAGAGATACCTATGATCAACATTGGGTTGAGAAAGGTTGAAATGTTTAAATAATTTTTTTTATCCTCTACGGGTAAGCGCTTGGCCTGCATCTCACCAGATGGTAAGTGACGATAACACCGAAGTTGGAAGCGCGCTTCACCCGGAATCCTCAACCTCTGAGGTCTTATCTCTAACTGTCGGAACACAACAATGCTGTAAACATCGTTGATATGGCGACAGACTTAGATAAGATGGTGGTAAAAACTTTTAATAATCGTATAGCGTAGCAGTGAAAGAATACTACCACCCCCTCTCTTCCCTTAGGTGTCGTAAAAGGCGACTAACGGACTACAGACTACATACATACAATAGCTTTAAGCGGCGATGGGCTCACCATCTGTCACGCTGAGCAAATGTGCTGTGCAGTCGCTAAGTCGGTGAAAAGTGGACTATGGCAGAGGACTGCTTTTGCTGTCCTCATTGCCTAGTCTCTGACTAACCCTTCGGGGATAATAGTCGTGATTATATGTATGTATATGTAAAATCTTTTATTGGCCAGAAACCATTGTCAATTAATTGTAGTGATCATTTGGGTTAAAAATAATAAATTCATATTTTATTAATAATTGCTCAACATAAAATAAAAAATATTAATTCTAATTAAAATCGTACCTTATTATCAGGATGAGCCAGTAAACCATAGAGCACCGGGCTATCGTGCTCCACAGTCGGTCCATGGAAACCTTTATGGTCTGGCACAGAACTGCAAATGAGAAACCATAGACAATTATACAATACCATACAAAACCCTTTACTACAACTCCCTTATTGTAATTAGACTCATTGTCTACAAGAGGGGTGCCAGACATTTGCTATGTCAAGCGATAATATTATTATAGCCTATTCATATACAGAATGTTTCTTGAAGGTGTCAAGCCGTTGTGTGGTGAAAGGGAACTACGATACGTATCGATTGTACCCCCATGTATGTTCAGCAATATTTGGTGGTTTTCGAGTTATAATTTTTTTCTTTTCTAAGTATATTATGACGAACTAGCGGCCGCTCGCGGTTTCACCCGCGTGGTTCCCGTTCCTGTGGGAATATCGGGATAAAAAGTAATGTATGTGTTAATCCAGGTTATAAACTATCTGTATACCGAATTTCATCCAAATCCATTCAGTAGTTTTTACGTGAAAGAGTAACAAACATCCATCCATACTTACAAACTTTCGCGTTTATAATATTAGTAGGATGACTTAATTTTTTTAAGTATCTTTTTTTTTGCGTAGATATTTTTGTGCACTTTTTTCTTTTACTAAGTAATCAACTTCCTAATATCAATTTTTTCAATAGATAAGTATGGTAGTCCCCTATCACCAAGCATCGGCTTGACACCTTACAAAAAACAACCTGTATATAATATCTACTATTACCACTATAACTACTTTACTACTTTTTTTCCTTTCCGGTACTTTCTACTGCTTGAGTACCAACAACGGATATTCCATTATATTATAGTATACATATACAACGTCAGTCGGAAAGGGGGTACTAAGCCGAAAGGAATCAATTTTTTAGGAAAAGTCTAAGAATTTTTCCTTAAAAAATTGATAATTTTAGTATAAAAGCAGTTTTAAGATTTCATAAGAAATGACGCTGTAGTAGCCCTGGCGGTCAGCTGTTTTGAGAGAGAGACAGATTTGAGTTCATTGAGTTAATTGCCGGGGTTAACAAGTGGCGGTAGCCCCGCCCCTATTCAGGGTTGTACATTTTTTAAATATGAATATGCATAAAATACGAATGTTTTTCGCAAAGTTTATATTTGCAATATAACAGTTGATAGTAGCACTTTCAGTTGTAAGCGGCTTAGTACCCCCTTTACGACTAACGTTGTAGAATATTAGACTGCCTCTGCGACTGCGTTCGCGTGAATAAAGGTCAATATGATTTTTTTTTTAAATCTTATATTTCGCGTATTACAACAAATACGAAGTTATTTGAATCCAAAAGGTAAGTAATTTATTTTCATTTTACTGAGCAACGGGCGCTGAGACGCGGCCACCGAAGCTCATAGACGCGCAGGACCAAAGCGTATGCTATGCTATTTTGAACTCAACACCAACCAGCTACATTTTAAACTTTGCTGCTAGGATAAACACAAAATATGTAAACACCATGACTGCTCTGTCAATTGTTAACTATTTCTTCTATCCAGTCCAACATGGTTGCCTGGAAGAAATTGCTGTTTAGCGATAAGGCCGCCAATTGTATGTACTATGTGTTTGTCCTTTTGTATTTTTTCTGTGGTGTAATAATGCATATTTTATCTTTATCTTTTATTTTACAAAGATCAATATCAATTGGAGAAATTTGACAGTTTTGAAAGGAATTTGACAGTTTTAATCTGCCGAAATTATTGAAACCCCTACTTCGCACATTCTTTGTAGTCAATGAGTCCAACATATTATTATTACTGATCAATTGCACTTTCCTTATTTACGTGAAATACATCTAAATAACATTATGGGATGAAATAAATACAAGACAAATCAACAACAATGGATAATGGTAGTGCTTTACGCAAATCAAACGTTCATAAATACATCTCAACTATAATAATTAAACATAATATTTGACAAATAGTCTTGTTTAGATACCTAAAATTAAATATGTATCATATAAATAGTACTTTTTTTTGTATTTCTAATGATTCTCTGTTTGTTAGACAACCATTTTAATATTATATACGTTACAAATAAGTAAATAAAGTACATCTAAATTGTGAAATTCACATTACAGGATTATAACTAAATAAAAAATGGCGGTACTAAAGGGTGCAAGCAAATGAAATCTAAAAGTCGCAGTTGGATTGTAGATTGTCGCCAGTTTGTATAATTGCTAGTAGGTATAAACGTTTTTTTTAAAGTTTACATCTCTAGCGTGGAAATGTTTAAAATTACCAATTAAGAGCATTAAACCATAACGTTATGTCAAAAAAGTTAATAAGAATTTTGCAAATCGAATTAACTTTTTTTTCAATGCATTACAGTGCCTGCCGAAGTGCCTGCCGATTTTATAAATTGACTGATATATTTCTACAATTAATTTTCTTTAAATTATATAACTGTTTCTGGGTGAATTCTGGCATGAGTCTACAACCAACTGCTCAAAATACATAAAGAATAACTTCAGAATTCAAATAAATTGGTGCTGACCTACATACGGCACGTCCACGTAGTTTGCTAAAACAGAAACAAATGTATTTAGCTTACGAAATGACCGACATAGCAAGTACTAAGGATATTATACTAGCTAGTTTTTTATGATCTCAATGGAAGGTTATTATTCCATGTTTGTACATCAATTTACCCTCCATATACGATAATGATTTTTTACGATTTGACTGAACCAGAAAATAATTATACGATTTGACTGATAGCAAGCTGTCACTGCAGTTTATTGACTTGTTACAGTATGGATTAATAATGCAATGTAGAATTTTTTTGTTATCCTAGTAGTAATTTTAATAAAAGATAATCAATTTTAATTTAACTATTTATTTGTATTATTTCTACCGGAAAACAAGCGTTTATTCCTCCTAATGGAATTTAGATTAAATATAAATCCCTATACGAGGAGATTATCATCAATTTCTGTATTTAAATTACATTTTTAATTACACACACAGATAAGGAAAAATGCTGGTAGCATCTTCTACGCATCTTAAATACATTTTCTAAGATGTAATTAAAAATGTAACTAAAATATTATATTATTTAAATCTAAACGATAACAAAGGCGACAGTGCTCCGATGAATGTTTATCTAATGAGATTGCATCATTCATTATTGAAAAAATAAGAAAAATTTGTTTTAAAAAATTTCATCCTATCAAAGGAGATACCTATTTTAAAATATAACAATATTTTATTTATTTACTTTAACAAAACCAAATATAATAGTAGTTAACAATTGTTTCCGAACATATTACATTCTGTAATAATCAATATTTAGGAACTACTAAAAATCATCGAAATTATTAATTTACATTTCTTATGTAAATTTATTATATTGCCATAATTTTTATTCCAATAGGTAATCCCTTTAAGATGATTTATTTTTTTATTTTACTATCTTCATGATGACGTTCCATACAACAATATTCAAAGCAAAACTAAAATCAACATCTAGTTTATTTGTATCTAATTTATTAAAACATTTTTTAAAGTTATAATTTAACTTAATAAATACATTAAGAATTCCCCGCGTTAAATAACAGGGCTTAGTTAAAAAAATGCTTATTATTGATATTATTTCATATGTTCGTGTTTCTATAAAGTATAGACAGTTTCATTATAATAATGACAGGACTGGCAAAGGGGGTGGTGGTGTTGCCATTTTCCTCAGAGGCCACCTGCCTTTTAATATCATAAGTAAATCTCCATCTGCCTACTCTGAATCTTCTGAGCACCTTTTTATAGAAGTTCTTCTCGGTCACTCGAAGATTCTCCTAGGGTGTTCTATAGCCCCAATCTACACATAACACATAGACTACTTTGATAAATTTGAAGCCGTATTAGAAACACCGGTACCAACAGCTGACCATACTATTATTATGGGTGACTTCAACACCTGCTTACTCAAGCGGGATTCACGGTCGACACACCTTTGTTCAATTGTGGAATCCACTAGCCTTAACATTCTCCCTTCAACTGCTACACACCATTTTCCTGGCTGCCAGCCCTCCTTGTTGGATCTTGCAATTGTTTCCTCTCCTGATCACGTGAGTTCCCACGGGCAACTTTCTGCTGAAGCCTTTTCCTATCATGATCTCCTTTTCCTATCCTATAAGATCCGTTGTCCTAAACCTAAACCGCGAGTGGTCATGCAACGTAACTTCAACAATGTTGACACTGTTAGCTTTATGTCTGACCTTAGCAGTATTGACTGGGATGCGGTGTTTGATGCCCCTACTATCGATCTAAAGATGGAAATCTTCAACTCGAACTTGATCGAAATATTTGACATCCATGCCCCTCTTCGACCGGTCCGGCTCAAACATCTCCCCGCTCCCTGGCTAACTAATGACATTAAAGTCATTATGGCCAGGCGTAATGCTGCTAAGGTTCGATTTAAGAAGGATCCATCTGACATTAATCGTGGCAAATATAGGGAGCTTCGTAATCGCTGTAGTAGGCTGTGTAGGGATGCGCAACGTCGTCACATTCACTCTTCCGTAGCTAACGGTGACCCTGCTAAGGTTTGGTCATTTTTAAATTCCTTGGGTATTGGTAAGTCTAAGACCTCCATTCCTAAAAATCTTGATTTGTCCTCCTTAAACCAACACTTTTCTGCTCCTTCATGTATCCCTCATAATTTGAAACAAAGCACACTGCTATCACTGTCTTCCTCTCCTTATCCACAGCATCCTGTATTTGCCTTTCGGTCGGTCTCTGAGCGCGAAGTTGAAGACAATATCCGAGCAGTTAAGTCTAATGCCGAGGGCATGGATGGGATTGGCCGGCGGATGATCCTCTTAGGATTTGATATTCTGGTCCCTATCCTCTGCCATATTTTTAACTTCTCGCTTAATACCGGCAGCTTTCCTAGCTGCCGGTATCCTTGAACGCCTTGTCCTCAACCAAATCAGTGTCTTTGTAAACTCAATTAACTTCCTTAGTCCTTTCCAATCTGGATTCCGCCCGGGACATAGTACTACCTCAGCTCTGACCAAAGTACCCGATGACATACGCCTGGGAATGTCCGATCAGCGGTTGACGGTGTTGGTACTATTGGACTTTTCAAATGCTTTCGGCACTGTTGACTTCGACATCCTTCTGGCTATGCTGAAATCTCTCCTAGTCTCGGATACGGCGCTTAATTGGTTTCGTAGTTACCTTTTCGGCAGACGGCAATTCGTCCGCGCCGATGACAAACTTTCTAGTGCTAGCGACGTCACTGCCGGTGTGCCCCAGGGCGGCGTCCTTTCTCCTTTCCTGTTTTCGATTTTTATTAACTTTCTCACACCACTCCTATCCTGTCAATTTCACTTGTATGGCGACGACCTGCAAATTTATTCTCAGGCCCCCGTTGATGATATTGAGAGGATGATCGCCAGCCTTAACGCTGACCTTGCGACTATTCTTAAATGGAGTCGAACCCATGGCTTAACGGTCAATCCTAATAAATCGCAAGCTATCATCATCGGGGGCTCAAAACAAACAGCCAAGTTAAACAATTGATCTGTCCCTTCGCTCTTCTTTAACGGTATCTCAATAAACTACTGCGATGTTGTAAAGAATCTAGGGGTCCTTTTCGACTGTACCCTCTGCTGGGCTCCACAAGTAGCAGAGATGAGTCGTAAGGTGTTTGCTGCCTCTGGTTCGCTTAGGAAGGTGGAAGAACTTGCTTCCTGTGAAGACCAAGGTCGAACTTGCGCAATCTCTCCTTCTACCGATCTTAGACTACGCCGATGTCTGCCTTGTTGATCTTAATGAAGACTTGCTTAATAAGCTACAACGCCTTCAAAATCTCTGCGTCAGGTTTATCTTCGGTTTGCGTAAGTTCGACCATGTGTCTGAATACAGGCATAGGCTTGAATGGCTACCTATTAGGTTGCGCCGTGAGGAGCATATCCTCACTCTCGTTTTTAACGTACTGTATGATCCTCGCACTCCTTCCTACCTTAAAGGATGTTTCCGGTTTCTAGGGGAGGATCACAACCGTGGTCTCAGGTCAAAATCGGATAATGTACTAAAGGCTCCCTTTACTCGGTCAGGTTATTTTAAGGATTCGTTCACAGTCCAGTCTACTTTTCTTTGGAATAACTTACCCTACGAAATCCGACACTCCAAGACACTTTCTATCTTCAAATCTATGCTACACAAGCATCTATTAGCTAAGTCATCTGCTAGTAACATGTAATAGTTTATTTAATATATATGTATGTATGTGTGTATGTATGATACTTATATCGTTGTATATACATATATGTACGTCTAATTTTAAATATATTTATAAGTATATAATTATAAACTTTCTCTTTCTTGGGTCCTAAAACCAAAGGTTGTCTGGAAGAGATCGCTTTCAGCGATAAGACCGCCTTTGCTCATACTAGATTTAAGTTTTATATTGTAAAATTGTTCTACATGTATGTGCAATAAAGAATTTATCTATCTATCTATCTATCTATCTACAAAGCCAACCTAACCATGTCGCGTAGCGGTGAAAGAATACTACCACCCCTTCTCTTCCCTTGGGTGTCGTAAAAGGCGACTAACGGACTAAAGACTGCACATACATCCAACAGCATTGAGCGGCGATGGGCTCACCGCCTGTCACGCTGAGCACATGTGCAGTCGCTATTTGTGAAAAGTGGACTATGGTAGCGGACTGCTTTTGCTGTCCTCATTGCCTAGTCTCTGATTAACCTTTCGGGGATAATAGTCGTGATCATATGTATGTACAAAGCAAATTGGCCATTAGAAATCTATAATTACTATAAATATTTGAACGCGCATCAATTCAGAACGGCTTTACCTATTTGGATATTTCTTTTTTTATTGTGTTTGTTTGTCTGACCAGGTTTGTATGAAATTTTTTGTAAATTATTCGTCGCGTGATACCGGGACGGGTTTCACACCATCGAAATCACGGGCGAGCCACTTGTAGAGAGTTATATAAAACTTGGTAGACCGTATAGAACGCCGAGGCGAAAACTATCTTGCCTAATTTCGTTATTATATTACAATTGCACTTTGAAAGTTTGTATAAAACGTCACCAGGTCACCACTCCCAAAACGCTAGCAAAAACTTACAATTTATATGTATAAAAGTTAATACTTACTTTGCTGGTAGCCTGTAAAGATACCCTTTGCCTTCCGTAGACCAGACTAGTATCCTGTCGGGGGCTAGAAAGTCGCCTGACATCCAGCGTTCCCCAGACGGTGCTTGGATCGAGCAGAGGACGGAGAAATCACCTGTAAAAAGCGCGTTTAGAAATCTCAAAAATGTATATGGATTTAATTGGACTGGATAAGCACAGTGTAGTTATTATTCGGTGAAACGTAGACTATGGCAGAGGACTAATTTTGCGGCCCGCATTGCCTAGTCTCTGACTAACCCTTAGGGGGATAATAGTTGTGAGAGTAATAATGTTGGACTCGATAAAAATAAATGAAAACAAGCAATGTGCCAGGATGATAGTAGCATAGGATTTTTTTAAAGATAAATATAGTATTTTACTGTTTTTTATCAGTACTGCATGACTTAATAAGTGCCTGATGTGAAATTTCAATTAAATTAAAAAAAGTAAAAAATCAAAGCTAAATTCTGTCCACGTGAATAAATACTTTTTCAAAGCAATAAACTACTCCTGTCATTAAAAATTGAAAGACGTCAATAACATTTAGTGGTGAAAACAACCTTAAGAGGCAACAAATAAAGTACTTTTTCCTGTTATTGCCTTGAGAGAAAATAAGAGCTCACTTCTCAAGTGCGCTCTGATTTACCGAGACACATTTTTAGCGCCGACCTGACATCTTGTTGTATTGTTGATCGAAGGTTACACCACACATTGTCTGTTACAGACACAAAGGCCATTGATTGATTGACTTGTACGAGTATACTGGCCAGCGTCATAATATTACATCTGGCAGTACTTAGCGCAGACGATAAGGAAGTCGCGAAGTTGGGCGAGAGGGCGTTTGCGGTATATAAATATATCGGAGGTCCCCCAGGGGTATATTTTGGGTCCGACGCTTTTTCTTCTTCTCATCTCCTCTTTGCTAACTTAATGTTTATCTAAATTAATTAGCTACTTTTAAACTGATCGGGGCGTCATATCTGGCTGTACTTGGAACAGACGATGAGGACGATGCCAAGTTGAGCGATATTTGAAGATACACAAAAATGTATCCGGGGTCCCACAGGGGTTATTTTTGGGTCCGATACTGTTCCTTCTTCTCATATTTTATGTTAACTTAATGTTGTTTATTTAAATCAATAAGATACTTCTATAGTTACCGGCGTCATATATCTGGCAGTACTTTGCGCAGACAATGAGGACGGTGCGCTGGTTGTACGCGCAGCAGTTGAGCGAGAGGGCGTTGAGGCAGCGGATCTGTTTCGATTCGTTCTCGTAAATCGGCTCCGACTGTTTGTTCTCGTGACCTAGGAGGGACCAGACCTGTAGAAAAATTGCTATTTATACCAAACATACCACAATAATATACAGATAGACCGCATGAAATTAAAAATTGATGTTTGTTTAGGGAAGAATTTGCAGTTGAGAACTTTTATCCTTTACAATTGTCATTCGTCGTAGGGTAGCATAAAACGTGTGATCAAAAATGTCATGGCTCATAACAAAATATTCGATAAAAATAATTAACATTTTTGACTGAAGCAAAAATTTGCTAGTGTAGGTAACTGAACTAGGAAATTTTTGAATCATCCTACTAATATTATAAACGCGAATGTTTGTAAGAATGTATGGATATTTGTTACTCTTTCACGTAAAAACTACTAAATAGATATGGATAAAATTCGGCATACAGATAGTTTATAACCTGGATTAACACATAGGATACTTTTTATCCTGATATTCCCACGGGAACGTATGGATGGATGTTTGTTACTCTTTCACGTAAAAACTACTGAATGGATTTGGATGATATTCGGCATACAGATAGTTCATAACCTGAATTAACACATAGGATACTTTTTGTCCCGATATTCCCACGGGAACGGGAACCACGCAGGTGAAACCGCGAGCGGTCACTTGTGAAGATACATGTATTAGAGTTGGTAGGAGCAACTGCCCGCCTTTTTCCACTAGAAATTTTTATAAAACGTGTTCTTAATAACTAAACGAATACTTACTTTCACCGTTCCTGTTATAGATATAGCCAGTACCACGTCATCCTTCCTCGAAGATGGACGGAGAACCTGTAATAACGAAGAAGTGATGAGCGAACATACATTCGTGGCATTTAATTTTTATTGGACTGAAGACTGCAAATACCTCCAACAGCATGCAGAGGCGATGGACTTATGGGTGACAGGTATTTAGTGAAACGTGGACTGTTGAAGTGCACTGCTTTTGAGGTCCTCATTGCCTAGTCTCTGACTAATCTGACTATTGACCAGAGATCACTAATATCCGGCGTGAAATAATGGCACTTGGTGCTGTTGTGTTTCGTTCGGCCAGTGAAAGTTCCGGAGCCCCCCCCCCCCTCACAATTCTTATTCCTTCCTTAACCCTATTCCTTTCTTAAAGGTCGGCAACGCATCTGCGACTCCTCTGAGCGGGTGTCCATGGGCGGCGGTGATTGCTCTCCATCAGTTGACCCGCCTGCTCGTTTGCTTAACCTCTTACATAAAAAAAATCTTATATTACCGTAGTGGGGCCTGCAGAGGTCTCCCTCTTGCAGCAGCACATCGACTCATTGGGATCTTTTGTGGTCCTCCGTCCTATCACTGTCTCCTCAGTGAAAATAGCCGCCAAAAGCTTAGCAGTATCCTTGAGTATCTTTATTATTGAAATATTTGCATTCACAATGCTATATAGATATAGGATAAAATTTTTACTAGAAAACAAAAGGTTTTTTTTACTCACGTGCAAAGCTGATATCCAATCCGGGTTCATTTTGGAGCTCAACGAGAAGAGCAACTCCAATGAGAACGGGTCCATGATTAGTATTTCAGCGTAATACCCGTTACAGAAGAGACGTAGATCTTCGCTGTTGCACATGTGATACGCCTGCAGAAACAACAAAAAAAATGTGTTTTTTTACTAAAGAACAACTACTACGGCCAAATGCGATGAAGCGAATGTTTGTTAACAAATTACTGTCATTGCTTTGTGCGAATATCTAGTTTCACTTGGATTTTTGCAGTTTGCATCGAGTTTTTATGATATTTATTTATTTATTTTATTGGTATACACAACAGGTAATAATCAAATAAAAGTAGAATACAGAAATTACAATAGATTAAAACTAGATCGATGGCCAACAATATGTACACAGCATTAAGTATAAAAAATTTTTGACGCAAACATAGTTGTCACGATAGAATTAAAAATTTATAAAAATTTATAAATAAAACATACAACATTCATTTTAAAATAAAAAAAAAACTATAAATAAATCAGATTACAATAAAATTAAATTAAATTACAATGAATTAAATTAAATTAGATTCCAAAATCATGCAGTGAAATAATAACTTTTAACAACACAATAAAATATAGAACAGTATCTTCAGACAGTACGGTAAAATATGGTCCAGGTCACTTCTAACCTGCGACAGCTTATTATAAGTACGGCACATGCGTACTACGGGATTATAAAAGGAGGTATTATTCTTATAGACTTGCAAGATGAAGGTCTGTTTTTTACGGTTACGCAAGGGGATTCTAATATTGAAGTTGTGCCAATAAGCTTGAGGAGTCAAACAATGAATGCACTATTTTGTATAAGTGGAGGATATCCTGTTGCTTGCGCCGCACGCACAAAGAGGTCATTCGGAAATACTGAAGTCTATCAGAATAAAAGTTAAGACGGCGGCTAAGGCCTGATCTGTGAGATATTATCCTCAGACATTTCCATTGAACACTCTCTATTATGTGAGTGGGTTACATAGCTAGATGACCAAATCACAGAACAGTATTCAAGGTTACTTCTGACAAGACAGTAGTAAAGATGCAAGAAATCCATATTCGTTTTTAAATGTTTTGTGGCTCTAGCGACAAAACCAAGAGTTTTATTCCATAACTTTTTAATGCAATATGGTCACAATGATCTCTAAAAGTCAGCTGCTCCTCTAACAAACACCAAGATCCCGCACAACCGAAAACTTATGCAACAAGTGACTATCTTATCTAGTGAGTAGTTACAGTTTTTTTTTAATAAACTGGGCAAGCTCTTGACCACCAACCTGCTTGGTGAGCAGGATGTAGTGTAGTGTGTTACATGCTTAGTTACGGGATGCCTATTTACTCTTGCCTTGAAAAGACCAAGGTTGTAGTAATCGGGAAACACATAAGCAGGCAGTGCGTTCCATTCTTTGGCGGTTCGCGTAAGAAACGAACTAGTAAAACGCTTGGTACGGACAGGTGGAATGTCAACTACGTAGGGGTGGTAGGCAAGCCTGCGTCTAGTGTACCGATGGTGGAATGCGGCTGGAGGAACAAGATCGTGTAGTTCCTTCGCACACTCTCCAAAGTGTATTCTGTAAAACACCGATAAATTTGCAACTTTGCGCCGATGACTGAGGCTCTGAAGTTCAGTCGTAGCTAGTTTCGAGTCTCCGATGAGCCTCCTAGCACGGTTTTCGATCGAGTCCAAAACTGCTAGCTGGTACTTAGCAGGACCATCCCAAGCAGTACAGTAGTAGCAGTTTTGGACTCGATCGAAAACCGTGCTAGGAGGCTCATCGGAGACTCGAAACTAGCTACGAGTGAACTTCAGAGCCTCAGTCATCGGGATCTGCGCTTTATAAAGCAACAGTAGTTGATCCGGCGAGAAGTACCGCTTAGCCCTTGAGAGGATACCTAATTTTTTTGCAGCACGTTTTGCGATGGACTCGATATACTCACCAAAGTTTAGATTGGACGACATATTCAGGCCAAGAAGCTGCAGGTTTTCGGTTGTGAAAATTTTGTGTTACTTCTTCTTCTTCGTAAAATGAATAATTTTGACACGTATCAATGCTTGAATGCATTCAATTGCACCGACACCAATCAGTAATAGTGTCAAGATCACGCTGAAGAGTGATACAGACGTGGGTGCTTCTAATTGTCGTATGTATCTTCAGAACGTTCACATACAAAAAAATAGGAGACACCAAGTGGAGAGGGAGGTTGTTGATGAATATATGGCAATAATGATGATAATTTGTATTTTATTATAATTATGGTAACAACATTTTTTTTTGTTTTTGTAAATGTCGTTTCTTGTTACCTCTGTACAAAGCTGTGGTTTCATGCGCCTATCCTTCTCCATAGCAAAAAAAATACGTTCTCCATGGGTGGTAGGTTAAAAAGATGTTGGGACGATTCAAATTGCTTCTTAACTGAGTTTATTGATTTTTTTCAAATTGCTTCTTAATTGGCTACTTGACAGTTTTCGAAAAAGTATTTAAAAAGTTACAAACGCTTATTTTATACCCCGTACAATATTTTCTTTCTCGAAAAACCTTTATTTAACAGAAAAAAACATATTTTTCTTTGTTGATTTCAAACTTCGTGCGAAAACGGTTGGTCACGTGACATTTTGCTCGGTGACGTCACATTTCAATAAATATAGAAACTTAACTTGAAACATGACAGATAGTTTCTGTATACTTTGTGAAATGTGACGTCACAATCCGTCACATGAAGCTCAATCATGGCCGCCCGTGTTTCGGGTCTTGTAATCCACAGATAAAAAAACGCAAATTTATTTTGTAAAAATAAAATATTTACAATTTATCTTAATAAAAAAAACTATTGGATAATTATCGTTTAATCATAACCTACCATTTCCGACATATTTCACATTTTATTGTTACAACTGTCAAATAGCCAATTGAGAAGGACGCAAACGAGCAGGCGGGTCACCTGATGGAGAACAAAGAGGAGTCGCAGATGCGTTGCCGACCTTTAAGAAAGGAATAGGGTTAAGGAAGGAATAGGAATTGTGAGGGGGGGGGGGGGGCTCCGGAACTCTCACTGGCCGGACGAAACACAACAGCACCAAGTGGCATTATTTCACGCCGAATATTCGTGGTATTACCCCGGGCGAGCCGGCCCAATACGTGCTACAACGCAGCGTGGCTCTACCACTCAGTCAGTGTCACTCATTTAGCACCACCCAGGGGTCACGTGTAGGGTCTCAGGGGCAAACCTACGGACGCGAGTAGCTTTAACCCCCAGGACGCGAGTAACTTTATCTTTAATAAATATAGTTTGAGTTTGGGTGCAGGTTTGAATCTTTTCAACATTTTCCAATTCGTATTATTTTTGTGCAGACGTTTTATGGGACGTTTTGAGAGCGTTGGTTGTGCATCTGTTTTATATGTGATCGTAGGGTAGCTGACCTGTATATTGGTGTGCACTTGCGAGAGTTTGACGCTCTCCCTGCATTTGCCGTCGACCAGGTCCCACGTGCACATCTCGCCTGCCTCGGACGAGCTCACTATGTAGTTGTTGTCCTGAAAAAAAAAACAAAATATTAGAACTTTTTTTTTACTGCTAAATGTTCGTGGACGTGCATGAGTGTTGGCAAATGAAACAAAACAGTGCAACATCACTTTAAACATTCTCTCAAGAAGTCCGTGTAAGATCTTAATTGAGTCTCGAGGGGTTTGGGGGAATATCATTTACATTTGACTAAGAAAATACTATTATTCTAACTTGACACTGGCTAAATGTGCTGATCGCACGAAGACATTAATTACGAGGATAAAAAAAAACAAAACAGTACCTACTACATTCACACATACACACATCAAGCCCGCTTCACGGAGGAGTAGGCAGAGCCCACAGCTTTTCATTATCTATATTAATAAAAATCAATTGCCGAAATGTTTGTACGCGCATCACTTCAGAACGGCTGAACCTATTTGGCTAATTCTTTTTTTGTTGTGTTTGTAATCGTTAGGACAACGTTACGTTAGGATAAAGTGATTGAGTGAGTGACATAGAAGACAGCAAAGAGGATGAGGGTAATGAAAACAGTTCGTTAATATTCAATATAATAATTTACAAAAACTGACAGAATTGAATTTGACAGTTTGACGTTATTGCTATTATTATAAATACGCTATTGAACTTAACACAATTTTTGTATTCCTTTAAAACGTTAGTGAATCCTTAAAGAGTTACAACTAGGGAATACAATCTCGCTCTCGCGAGATCTCGTTTTCGCGAGATCTCGCCCTTTTTTTAGCGAGATTGCACTCGATAATTCGTAATAATGGCGTGTGATGTGAACTGTACAAGCCAAGCCTTTCATTTGATTGGAACATAATATTAATTAATCTCTAATTTCTCATAGATCTCTGAGTAGGTATGCAGGTATAGTTTTCTTTAATATTTGATAATAATATCTAAGTTTAATAGTCAACTCAACTTAGTTAAGTAATGAGTTTCATTTTAGTTTTTGATTTCTTGTTGTTTTGTAATAAAAGAACTGTTTTATTATTGAAAGACTTTTATTTATTTATTTATTTATTAAGCAAATAAAAATTCTATTCTATTCTATTCTATATTAATCGGCAATTAAGTACATATTATGTAGGTAAATGTAAAATTACATGTAGTACTATTAATAGCGTTTCTTTTATTAACTATAAATTAATATTATATTAGGTACTCGAACCGCGGTGGTTGGCTTGTTTTCTATCCCGTCGCCGCCACGGTAGTTTCATACCTAGGAATTGTAGTTTTTTGCAATAATAATAAACGATTGTTACATTACATCTACATTATGTGTTTTGTTGGTGGTTGGCTAACCACCGCGGTTCGAGATACCTATACTTTGACAAAATAGCGTTTAATTGCGATATGATGCGATTTAGTAGGCAAGTAATTAATTAAGGTGCTTTGTTTTGCTACTAGGTTGTGCTGCCTTCTAATAAATAGTTAAATCAACCTGGGAACTATCATTTGAATGCAATGGAATGCGTAAATATACGTAATTATTAGGTTTTTAATGATTGTTATTTTTTTCGTATGGCGATCTTTACCTTCAAATATCTCGGGAACGTGACACTTTAGGATACCATATTAATTGACATTTTTTGTTTGTTAAAGTATCCTCTATCCATATACTCGTACTTACATATACCTTTCTTATCGTGCGCGGAAACTTTAGGAAAATATCAAAATGGCTGCATGTGGAAATGCCACAAAGGTTCTATCCCATTGAGATACAATCTCAATGTTCTATCATGTAGACCAGGGATGCACAGACTACGGCCCGCGGGCCGCATGCGGCCCGCCGGTCGAATACTGGTGGCCCGCCGACAGCAAAAATAATACTCTCGTACATTCGAAAATATTGAGTTCTATTCCAGAATAAAACCAATAACAAATGTTCGAAAAGTAATTTGAATCTCGCGCGCGCGCTCTATCAATCTTATCGGTGCGCCGTGCATGCGTCGGTAACAGCGGTCGGTAATGTTCGTGCTGATCTCGGTTAAATTCGTTTTCTTGAGGAAGCGCGCCGCGTTATACTGTTCGAGCGAGCGAGATAGCAATAGTCCCAAATTCCCGATAGCTCGCGTAGGTAGATACACGAAGCTTCCAGAGTCGGTTTCGAGATTTCTCCAGACAGTTTTCGACTCTATGCGCGTGGTATAAAAGCCACGCTAACCGCAGCGACCGACAGTTCGGTTTTAATTTGAGTAAAGTGTCGTTAGTTCTAGTGTAGATTTTAACTCGACTAGCCGGTGTCATAATTATAATATATTTTGATCCACATTCAACGTAGATTTCCCGTCAAGTGCCGTGTATAATTGTGTTGTGAAATCGTAAGTAAAACTGTTATTAATTTTATCTACATATTTTATCAATTATTTTTGGTAATTAATTAGGAACTGTAATTGGTAGACATGGGCGTTTTCGTTATATCACCAAAACCGTTATGTAACGGATATGAAGTTTTCATATCGATATGGATAACCGTTTTTAGATATCGATATCAGTAGGTACAGTTTACTAACGTTGCGTGCGTTAATGCGTTGTGTCTTGTTATTAATTACGGCAAACCAACAACAAACGATAACGCGCATATTTGTCGAGTTATTTAAATAGATATGTAACACAGATCGCGCTCGCTCAGTTAGTTTATGGCGATTTCCCTTCATGCTTTACTAGGTTTAGGACTAACAGAAAAGCTTTGTAAGTTTGTATTTTTAAAAGTGCAATACTTGAGTAAAGTTAAGTAGAAAGATAAAAGGAAACTTATTATTAACAAATGTTACTTTTCTGGCGCATTTAAAAATCGTCATATTTACAATGATTTTTCATGTACAATATTTACATTTTTTTTAATATACAATATTAACAGTTTTTTAGTATACAATATTTAAAGACTTTTTATTTTAAATCTGTCTTCTTGGATAAGGACAGATTAGCATTTAAAAATGCAAGCTGTTGTACTTTTTTTGATTTCAAGCGACATCTCTTTTCATTGATTATTAGCCCTGTCTTAGAAAAGAGTCGCTCACAGGGAACTGAAGTTGCGACTATGTTGCACTTAGTTCGGTACAGGTCCGATAAGTGTGGGTAAATAATTTTATGGTCTCTCCACCACTGCGAGGTCAAGAGCGCATCAAAACTATTACCAAAAAACTCTTTCAAACAAATCACAACTTTAGCTCTGCTCTAGGTACTAAAACTAATTTCTCAAGCATTGAACCAAATAAACACAAATTCGCTTCATCTCTTTTACACCGCTATAAGAAGACAGAGACCAAGCAAATGACCTCATATTCGCTTCATCCATCTCTTTTACACCGCTCTTTAGTAAGAAAGAGAAGAAACGAATATCAATCCATTCAGTTGTGTGCACGGTTTTGCGTTTTGGTTATATCGTTTGCAGTTTTCATAACGTAGGTATTCTCGCGCGTGTTTTGATATCGTCTCGATAATATAGATATCATAGTTTTTGTAATATCGGTTATGTGCAACCGTCATATCGATATGATACGATATGAAACTCATATCGGTTATTAGTTACGTTTTGATATATCGAACTCATGCCTAGTAATTGGTTTTAGGTGCTGTGGTAATCCTAGTCAGGATTAAAACGCAACATGGACATGCCAGGAACTAGTAAAAAACGTAAGGTTAAAGATGAAAATCGGCAGTTTCAAGAAATTTGGACTGAGAAATACTTTTTTGTATGGTCGCATAACAAAGTCGTTTGTTTAATTTGCAAGAATTCTGTTGCGATTGCAAAGGAATATAATGTAAAAAGGCACTATGAAACGCAGCATCCTATTTTTACGAAGTTTACAGGCGAATTAAGAAAGCAAAAAGTTTTGTCTTTAAAACGGGAGCTTATTGGTCAACAAGCTATGTTTACAAAACCCATTCAAGATACAGAAACAGCTACAGAAGTTAGTTATGAAATTTCTCGAATGATAGCAAAGCGGAGTCGCCCCTTCAATGATGGGGATTTTGTAAAAGAATGCATAGAAATTGCCGCTAAGAAAATGTGTCCAGAAGCAGCAAAAAAGTTTGAGAAAATTCAACTGAATCGTATGACCATCCAAAGACGAATTATGTCTTTGTCAGATAATATTGCGGAACAATTAAATGAAAAAACTAAGATAATTGATTTTTTTTCATTAGCACTCGACGAATCCACTGATATTAGTTCCACAGCTCAACTTCTTATATTCATACGAGGTGTTACTCAAGATTTTGAAGTCTTCGAAGAGTTATTAGGAATGTGTTCATTGAAAGGTCAAACCAGAGGAGTTGATATACTCAATGTACTTTTGGACGAGTGTTCAAAAACTGATTTGGACTTATCGAAATTATCGGGAGTTTCGACTGACGGTGCTCCTTCGATGATTGGTGTCAATTCTGGGCTAGTTACTTTGTTGAAAAAGCATTTGCAAGAAAAAAACTTAAACGCTGAAGATCTCATGCAGTTTCACTGCATTATACACCAAGAAGCCCTCTGTTCTAAAAAAATTGAATTTGAAAATGTCATGAAAGTGGTAGTTTCGACTGTGAATTTCATAAAATCACGAGGACTCAATCACAGGCAATTCAAACAATTCCTTGATGACATTGAATGCGAACATGGAGATTTACTGTATTATACAGAAGTAAGGTGGCTAAGTCGTGGATTGACACTGGAACGATTTTTAAATTTAATAGAAGAAATTGATATTTTTCTGGCGGAAAAGCAAAGGGACGTCCCGGAACTTAAAAGTCCTGATTGGTTGTGTGATTTGGCTTTTTTAGTTGACATTACAAATCATTTGAATGTCTTGAACACACGGCTTCAAGGCAAAAATCAACTGATATCCCAGCTCTACGCACATGTATCATCCTTTCAATGCAAGCTGACACTTTTCAGATCGCAATTGAATTCTGGAAATTACAATCATTTTCCGAATTATAAGAAAATGGCTGAAAAATTCAAAAAAACTGCTATTAATTTCAGTTATGTAAAAAAGCTAGATATTTTGATTCAATCTTTTCAAGACAGATTTTCGGAGTTTAAAACAGTGAAACCTCTGTTGGACATATTTAGCAATCCTTTCACGATTTCAGTTGAAAATGCGCCAGAGTTAATGCAGTTAGAAATTATCGACATTCAGAACGACCAAGATTTACGCAACAAATTCAACGAAGGAGACTTGCTGAACTTTTACCGCTGCATTGATAAAAATACGTACAAAGAGTTGCGCATAAACGCTCTGAAATGTGCAAGCTTATTTGGTTCTACCTATATATGTGAACAAACCTTTTCAATCCTAAATAATAATAAAACAAAAAATCGAAACCGCCTTGCAAATGAAAGTTTGGAAGCAGTTTTACGTGTTGCTACAAGTAAATTTGAGCCAAATATAAAAAAGATTGTAAGCACTATGCAGTGCCACGCTTCAAATTAATAAATTCTTTTTCAATTTGAATACATTATTATCAATTTTTCATTGTCTTTAATTACCTATACTTCTGGTGGCCCACCATCAGTTCATAATTTGCCCGAGTGGCCCCTAGTCTTAATAAGTCTGTGCATCCATGATGTAGACGTTACCCTTTTTGGGACTAAAAAATATTTGCGCCTCGCGTACCTACCGACAATATTTGTTATTATATTTATCACTTTTAATTAAGGACAAGGGAGAAAAAGGAATATCTTTACTTACTTTGTTATAGATACTTACCTGTTACTACCTACAGTACCTACTTTTTGATATGATCCGTTTTTAAATACGACTTTTGGTACACCTACATGTGTAGGTACTCACGAGCTTCTGTAAGTACAACTTGAGTTTTATCAGGGGCCGGGGGGTGTCACTCCGCAGTTTAGGTAGGTACGTTCAGCCGGCGCGCCTCCGTAGCACAGTATAAATATAAGCTAAAGCAGTAAGGAAGCTACGTACAAACGTTCGAAACGACGCACGCCCACAGACGCAAGTTTTTACAGGGCCTCTAAGTGTGTCGCACGCAGTCTCGCAGTGCTCTCAATAGCGCGTGCCATAGAATAGTTATATTGTATATGGCGCGAGCCGCGTCGAAACGAGTGGTCGTCGTCACAGTTGTGTAAGTATTATTGTATTGCATGCGCTGTCCGCGCGATTTTTGAAATGCCGCGAGTGTATTGCCAGGCTTCCGTCACTCCATATACTTGCGCGCTATAATTACCTACCGCCCGGTCGAGCGGTCTCGGGCCGTCGGGCCGTTTGCGGACCAAATTCAGTACGGTTTTCGCAAGCGAAGCGCACGCACGTTGTTCAATTTTAAATGTCCCATTCGTTTGTACGCGTACCTACGATGCAGTCTGGTGCCTTATGTGCAGTAGATGGGTTTGTTGTGCAGTAGTAGTTTTTATTTTACCTACACACTGACCTCTATTTACTTTTGATGATGGTGTCAGCACCAATTTATAAAAAAAATATTTTATAAACGACACAATTTTAAACTACCACTTATAGTCAGAACATATTCACAGTTCTCAATAAAATAGACACAAACAGTTATTTATGTTAATTTAATTTTATCAAAGAGGCAGCCCTGCGATTGCTGTGGGATCGCGCGGTAGGTTATTACAGTTTAAATATTAGTAGGCTATTATAGCAGTAGGTATTGGGAATTTTCTACTGAGTGAAGTATATGTTAACTCTTCTTTAATCTGTGGTATTGCGTAGTTTACGGCTGCTTGAATTTGGCTGTATAATTAATTAAATAAGTAAGTAGCTGTATTAATTTAATTAATTTACAAAGAAGTAGACAAAATCAATTTTATAGTGCCGTGTCCATGTTTTCCGATAATTTATTTAAAAAGCTATTCATTAGAATAACAATTTTTTACACTAAAGGTGGATTCTACCAAACTTGAATAAGGTTTTATACCTAGATTAAACGCCGAATTTGTATAGACTAATCTTGGAGTAAGTCTTATTTCATTTTGGTCGAATCCAGCCTTAGTGTCTTACAAATAAACGGATAATAAGGTCGGAATAGTTATTCCGTGTTTACTCTAATTTGAAAATATGTTTACATGACAGGAACAAAATACGGAATAACTATTCGTAGCTTATTCTTTGTTTATTTGTAAGGCACTTAGTATATAAAATTTAATAATAAAGCTTTTCGAACGTGTCATAGAAGGTGAAAGTATTTTTCAGTGAATAATTTATAACAATTAACGAAGAATAAAAACTTTTTAAAATGTTGAAATTTTTTTATTACTTACCGAATTTTGTTTGTAGTTTATTCATTCGATTATTTGATCATTATAGAACACAAATAAACGTTTTGATAAATAATAAAAAAAAACCTTTTAATTTTATAAAAATTAAAAGTGACCCTAATGCTTTGCTAGTTATCTCAAAAAAGCGATAGCTAGCTAAGATACAGCACTAACTAAACATAAACTTTTTAAATTTTACAAAAATAAGAGGACAACCCTAACTCTCAATTGGCGCGTAGGTATATAAAACAACAAAAAGGCCTAGTTTCCGTACTGCTTTAGCTTATATTTATACTGTGTCCGTAGGTTGCTAGCTTATAATTTGATTTTATATTCCTCCAAAATTTCATATTACTGCACATTGCATTTATATGAAATTTTAGAGGTAACTTCAGGATTTTTTTCTATCGAGCAAAATGTTTCCAACGATGCCAAAACACGGCTTCGTTCATCCCCTCACACATACGTTCTGTAATACACATTGAAAATTTCAGTGCGAAATATCTAATATGGCCCTTTAACGGAATTTCAACGCTCGGGTCACTCGATAAGTTTCAATTTCGCGAAGAGTAGGCAATTTTTTATACCTAAACTTACCTTTAGTTATAGAGTGAACCTTCTGTACGATACCTATTACTTATTATAGATACACACACCAGCAGGTCAATCTATCGAAAACTGTCAAATTCCTCTACCTACTCTACCTACTTTTGCGCGACGCGTCAATATGCGCCTCGAAGTTCAGTCAGTTCGCGTTCGGTATGATTCTGAAAGCGCTGGGTCAGAGAATATATACACTACCGGCTGGGTCAAATGACGTCAATGTAGGTAAGTATGTTAGGTATGTTTTGGGTTAAAGAATTAATATTAAAGATTTGATTAGGTTGACCTGCTGGCGTACTAATTAATTACTAATAAATATGGCAAGCTATTTTGTGCTGTTTTTGATTAGATGATTGTAATTTGTGTTGTCTTGGACACGAGCATTGAGGTTTATTAGGCCGCGGGCACGAACAGGGCGGCGGTGGCTTAAAAATACTGCCTACTTTTTTTTAGGTAGGAATACCTTACGAAATTATTGTTAATTGCGCGCTACGTAAAATGATCACTAAGTGCTCGGCCAGACTGCACGCGCGGGCGCGGCGCGACGTACAAACATATGCCCCGCGCCGCGTGCCCACTATTATGGACACTCAAATAAGAATACCTATGTTTGAGTACGCCGCGCCGCGCCCGCCCCGCGCCCGCGCTTGCAGTCTGGCCGAGCACTAAATATTGTAAGAATGAGTGTATTATTAACGCCCCATAATTATAGCACGAAGAACTCAAAATCAATAAAATTGTTTTGGTCACCCATCCGATGTCTAACCGTTAAACATTGCTTAACATCAACCATTTTATCGCGCGTGCGTGTGCTAATGCTAACCACCCCGCCCGCCGCCGCCAGCCACCGCGCGCCCCGGCCGCGGCCGCTCATTCATAAATCATAATGATGCGAGCCATTTCATTTATAAATCAATTATTTATCATGAAAGCACATAACTTAAACTACCTAGGTACAATTTATAAAAAACAAGTTTTAGTTGTTTGTAAAATAACGTTCTTATAGAACCGGGCACTGCATTTTCAACGATTCTTGAATTATTTACAGAGCGCCATCTAACGTTATTTTTGTAGTATTACTAAATTCGTTTGATGAAGTGACAAATGACTGCTGCAAGAGGATTACATATTTGGCACGATATTACAATTTGAAACTACCGGAGACATCTAGCGTGGTAATTTATAACTATATTAAAAGTTACGCTCGTTTGTATGGAGAATGACAGTCCTTATTATATATCGTCCTTGGTTTTTATATTGTTTATTTAGTCAAACAATGTTACATAAAAATTTATTGAAAAAATTCCTAAAAATAAATGTTAATTTCATAATACCTTTAAGTATATCGTATTAATTTTTTTCCTAATTTATATTGTAATTATTTGCAAGAATAAACACACAATACTGCCAATATGCAATAATAATACCGCGAGATCTATATCGCGAGTTTACATATTGTTATTTATAAACTCGAGAGATCTCGCCTGAGCCCCAATCTCGCGAGATTGCATTCACTAGTTATAACTAAAAGATGACACTACATTCATTGATTGTTAGACGGTACGAAGTTCGCCGGGACAGCTCGTATATAAAAAATAAATATAATAACATTTAAGATCATTGTCAGCCTATAAACGTCCCACTGCTGGGCTCAGGCACATGGACAACATCACACGGGAGGTTGATTTATGACCCACTGTGCTGTCATCTTACAACCACAACCGCGACCGACGACTTCACATGCCTCCGCGAAAGTTGCTTCATCATCAGCCAGAGAACGTCCACTGCTGGACAAAGGCCTCCCCCAAGGATCTCCACCACGACCGGTCTTGTGCTGCTCGCATCCAGCGGCTACCCGTGACCTTCACCAGATCTTCGGACCACTTTGTTGGAGGCCTGCCCACACTGCGTCTTACGGTGCGCGGTTGCTACTCGAGAATTGTTCTGCCGTAACAGCCATCGGTTCTACGGGCGATGTGCCCTGCCCATATAGTAGGTATATAGCGAGATTTGCTTAGCTGGCATGATTGCAGCAAACCTGCTCTACAAACTGAGTACATTATAATATATTTCCAATTGGGAATTGAACCTATTTAAGTTAGTTAGTTAATTTAATCACCATTTATAAAACAGTTTATTAATGGATCTCCTCACGTTAATAACACATAACATTATATTATATTCTGAACCTTTGCAGAGTCAATAGTACACAACCTTCTTTTAATACAAGGTAATTTTAAAATAAAAAAAACTTTCACCTATCCAGTCACCAACCACACACAACGTAGCTTAACATTAGCGATTGTCCTCACCTGTATAATGGATGCTCGGGACAAACAAGTGACTGACGCTGTGTGCCCGACCAGCAGACACCTGGGAGTCATCTTCAAAGTCTCCGGATGCACCTGCCATATGCAAATCTGGCCATCGTAGCAACCGGTGACCAAAGTCTTCTGGTCTCGGGACAGGTAGATGGACGAGATGCAATGGGTGGGCGCGTGCTTGCCCCACAACACCACCGGCACAATGAGATTGGTGCCGGGCATGGCTGCTGAGAGAATACGAAATAAAAAATTACATTATGTGTATTGTTTTCTAAGAGTTAAGCGAACACTACACATTTAAATGAAACAAACGTCAGGACTAAAATTAAACTTCAAATGTAGTCACTAAACGTAAGCAGAGGGTGTCACTCCGCAGTTTAGGTACGTTCGGCCCGCGCGCCTCTCAGGCAAACGTATGGCACCAAAGGTTGCCGCTCGGCTCGCACGCTCCACGTCGCGCGTCGTCGCTTAAATCGTAATCGTACTTAAATATATCCATGAGTGGAAACCCTACGCTCCTGACGACAAATCGATATTGAGTCAGCGTTCCTTATCGGAATATGAACGCTCGGGTCACACTACAAGTTTAAATTTCGCGTGAAAGTCGTTGGAGAGTGAACCTTCTGTACGATAGTACTTACTATTAGTGGTTAAACTTGTGAATCGAGTAGCCTGAATTGGGGGTGGGGAGGGAGGATGGGGGAGGGGGGAAGAGTACCCTCCGACTTACCCCCCCCCCCCCCCCCTCTGCCGCAAACAAGTAGTTTTTAAGTTACATATGTTAATTTTTGTATTTTGAGGTTATGTATCGTTCGTAACAATTAGGTTTTGGTAAAACTGTACAACCGCGTAACCAACATTTGGGGGAGGGGGGGGAAGGGCGACCCCCTCTTAAGGTGGGGAAACGGGAGAGAGTAGGTACTTATGTAAAAAATTTAAAAAACGTCGCACGTACAAAAACGTCGTTTTGGCGCTTCGCTCGCTCGTTTTTGGTCAACATACTAACCTAACCTAATTAACTTTTTAGACGTTTTTCATGGCGCGGGGGGCGATTCGGCTCTGTTCCTATGGTACTATATAATCTAAATCATTTTTCGTGTTTAGGGCCAATTTGCACAATACTTTGAAGTGCTTTTTTTTAATAATTTAACAAAGTTTCTAGCCTGCCACCAGTGGTTATTTAATAAAAATTAATGTACTGCCTAGCAGGCCTAGCATGCGCAACACGAGATATGTCGCGGACGAGAGACAACAAATCTTTTTAGGTTGTCATGTTAAGGTTTGTAGATAAAAATACCACAGTTTATGCAAAAACTACTATTAAGTCTATTTTTGACATATTATGTAGAGTTCTAATCGCATCCATGTGTCTTTAGTGTCGATAGACATTAGAGATAAATGAATAAAGCACGAGAAAACGAGTCGAGAAGAGTTCTCGTGTTGCGCATGTTAGACCGGCTGGTCACGTGATGGTTAGATTTTCGTAGCGATTGTCTTGAATTTCGAGGTTATTTTTTTTTTATTAAACAACAGAAATACTAGCTGCCCTATTCCTGTAGGTCATATGTATTGTTATTGTTGTCTAATAAAAAAAATAACTTCGAAATTACAAAATACATATTCCAATGACTAATAAGTTGTGGCAGAATAGCTTTTTATGTTAGTCTGCCGCTAATGAACTATTTCACTACGCTACCATAATGTATATTTAAAATTAAACTTTATTTGCTTGCGTTAAGGAACAAATTGGAATACCTAATAACTTACGGCAGAATAACATTATTTTTTAACTTACCACTAGTGGCAGTGCAATATTTTTTATTAAATAACCATAACTTCCATAATTTAACGCAATAGCGGCAGCTAAAATGTTAAGAACCCCTTAGACCCCCCACGGTGTTAGTTTCTTCAAATTATTATTTATTCTGTAAGGTAAGTACATCCATTAAAAGTATTTTATTACATTATGTAACTAGCAACAATATATGCCTAGTGTTAATTTTAATTTTAATTTTTGTTGTACTGTTTTATGGTCGAACTTAATAATCAATCCACAATAGCGTAGAACCTAGAAATCTTGCCATAAATAATATGCGCATCAAAATATAATAATGTTCACGAGAACAATAATATAATGTCATTTTACATTTTTTTTCTTTTAAAATATTTCTTATTAGAAATAGTAATTATTACAACAAATTAGGTTTTACTGAATCAATTGGAGCAATAATTAAATATATTAAAATTATAAGTATACTACCAGGGAAGATACTACGATAAAACCTTAAGGCAAATGCACAGGAGGATATTTGATATTATAACAGGATGACAAGATGTTGCATAAAAGAGCTTTTTGATCTACAGTAAGTGTGAGATATTCGATCTATAGTAACTGTCTACTCCTAAAGCACATCTACTTATATTCTAAAACTAATTTTTAAATAAATTAGTTTTAATATAATCAAACTAGCGAATGTAAGTGGAGATGAAACAAAAACTATATTCACCGGAGAAACCGGAGTAACTTTACCATGCTATTGGATGGTTTGAATTACTTCCAATGATCTTTACATTGCAGTGAACAAAAGAAAATTACAAGACACAAGTAAACTTTTCAGAAGGTAAAGTGCACAGTTACATAAGTGAAAAGCTAGAAATGGATTTTCTATTGGAGTTAAATACTATCTACATGGATTTCAATAACATTAGAGCTGACCACTGAATACTTTTCAGCAAATTAGTATCGAAATAGTGTTTTTTTTATTAAATTGGGCTCTTATGAATCGTCTTAAATACACAACAGCCGATTTGTGATAGATAACAGATGCATGGTTAATAAATAAGACAGCCTATTGTTTGAATAACAAAACGATAAGACACGGGTATATGAGAGCTAACTCAGGGACATTCAAAATTGAGTTAATTACCTGGTTTAATGTCTATACAGAGCACTAGAAATTGTAACCAATAAAAGACAGAATACTATACCCCCATCGGGCACAATACTATAAGGAAAAAACACCAGTTTACTAATTAGAAATAATAAAAACTAATTTTTGCCAATAAAATCACTATACGCTGACAGCTGATCCACAGCTGACAGCTGCTATGTGCCTATGTCATTGTTGGATGTTGGCACTACTGATTACTAGGGTTGCACCCAGTTCCAACCTTAATTTATTGGTAACCGATTATATGGAAGAATTATTAATGACCTAATGTTAATAAAAGGGATTTTAAAAAGAAATAGGCATTTGTCATTCTAATTTTGAAATAAATATTTGTTGCCAAATGTACTTTGACTGCGTAATTTGATTGACATAATATTAATAAATACGTAAGTAGCGTGTCAACGCAAAATTGAATTTAAACGAATTAAATAGAAATGGATCACAAGAAAATGCATGCGTCTGGAAAAGAGATATCAAAATCAAATTTCAAAGATGAAAAACTAGAATTGGCGAAAATTGATGAAACTGACGAAATGAAGCTTAAAATGCTCGCAGCACTCGATAAACCTGATCCGGATGATGTTCTATATCCCCCGGAGTTGAACGCTCATTTAATTGAACAACTGAAGGTAATATTAATATGTATGTGAAGTTCGTTTTTGAATTTAGAACCTTTAATACCTAGCTGAGGGGGCTTGTATGTAGCATTTGGCTACTACGCCGATTAAATAAGAATATAATAAAATTGAAACGTTGCTTAAGTACCTATCCAATAATTCAGAGTACAATTCAATTAATGACAAAAATCACAATTTTCTTATGTTGAAATGTTAAAATCAATAATTATTATCCAAGTGTGTACCCAACCATGGCATCTGTCGGAAAACCCTCATCTATCTAGCTTTATAAAAAAATCGTATCATAAATACCACAGATCAATACATTATTTTATTTTAGATAACGACATGCGAAAACAATCAGTTACGCAAATGCGTCTTCACGAAAGATCAGGAGATAAAAGAGCTCAATACAACAGTTTCTGATCTTAACCAAAGAATCAGGGACATTATATCTGGTACTGGGCCAGCAATATCGTCTAAATCAGCCGGTATAATCAGCGCTAAAATAACCGAATTGTGCAAACAGAATCGACATTTAGTAGCAGAAGTTGAAGGTCATAAAACTAAGAACTCTGCTCTAGAAAGAAAGATAATGCAGCTAGATATATTGAACAAAGAAAACGAGAAATTAGACTTGTGCCTGTGTAAGGAAGAACCTCCTGACACTACTTCTGTTGAACTGAAAGAATTAAATATAAAACTTAACGCAGTTAATAAGAAACTGTATGATAGCAAAAACAGAAACTTGGAACTGAAAAATGACATACTTCTTGCCACCAAGATTCTGCAACAGGAGCTCGGTAATAAGTTTACAAGCATCAAAGAATTACAAAATGATTTGGCTGGTTGGAAAGGACGGGCACAGCAAATAATTCTGCTACAGGCAAGAATAAGTGAGTTGGAAGAGAAAATGAATGGAAAGCATAAGGATTTAATTGAAGCAAAGAGAAAAGATCAGACACAGGTGATTATATTTATATTAATTACATCGCAAGATTCTCCAAAGCTTTTTATGACATCATCATCCTCGTGCAGGCATTAGACTAATAATTTTATTTAATGCTTCCAAATCTTTTTAGATTATAAGAGAAATAGAAATGAAAAGGAAGAAAGATATGGAGCTCGCAATGAAAGATCTCGAAAATTTAAAAGATGAAAACCGCGAATTGAAGAAGAAATTGGATGGGGCCAAATGTAGAATTAGAAATTTGGAGTGTGATGCAACAACCATCAGGCAAAAGATGCAGACATTTGTTGAAAAGAGCACTCATGATGATTTACTCATTAACGAACAACGGGTAATAGAGTTTTCTTTCTTTATTAATTACTAAATAAAGAACCTATAAATAGTTTATTTTGGTAGTGGGATACTTTAGTAAAAATCTAGACATGAGGAAACAACCCAATCGTCAAAAAAATACTACAGGACCTTCACAATAGTTAAAAATCAATTAACGACCGAAACATAGACGACGAAACATATAATGCAGTAGAACCTTTTGTCAATACCGAAAACATTAATGTAATTTATAGAAAATCTACACCGTCCCCAGGATTGTTGTGAGTTTTGGTGACATCTCAAAACTACATAAGTATTTTCATTTTCAGAATCAAATCAAAAGTCTTGAACTATACTATCAAGAAATCCTCAAAGAAAATACTGCTAAAATGAACAAAATGAATTGTGAAATTAGTGAAAACCAGAAACTGATGAAAAATACTGATGCCAAAATAGATGCTCTTAGAAAGCAAGCCACTGAAAAAACAGTTAAAATTGATGAATTAAGAGCACAATTACTTCGTTATGAAGAATGTTCTTTGCAAAGCGTTTTCTTCACTCCCATGAAAAACGCAACAGACAATGAAATCAAAAAACTTTCAGAGCTGGTCGTTTCTCTAAATAAACGATTAGACACTGAAAGAGATAGATGGGAAGAAATAGAATTGGCACATCGGAAAATTAAAGAGAAAAAGAGGCGGCTGGAGAGAAAAGTTCATACTCTGGAAGAAGAAATTAAGACTTTGAGAGATTCCAAAAGAGGTTTGAGAGCTTCGAAAACATCTGTCAAAGAACAACAATATGACTTTGGAATAGGATCTACATCAGTGTCTAAAAAACAGTCTTCTCTAACTGCTGTGGCAGAGAAACCAAGCGATTCTTCTTCGGATTCTCAACCTATTGATTATGACTCTTTTGACAAAGAAGATTTGAAGTACAAACTTGAACTGTGCGAAGAAAAGCTTAAAATTATGGAGGACAAGTTGAGAATGATTGAAGAAGAGAAGCAAGAAGATTATAATCATTTAACAGACATGATTCAAACGTCGAAGCAATTGTTCAATGAAGCTTTAGCTGTTTTGCAAAGAGAAAAATGTCACTGCTCGTAGATATCTTCTTAATATTATTTAATTTATTGTTTTATTTAAATAAATTATATTTTTCTCTTTTTGACTACTCATGTTATTGATTTTATTTATGTCGAAACATTAAAGTCTCTTGAGTATTTGAGGGTTAATTTTAGGTAGAAAACTGTGTTACACTTTGGTAGAATTCATTATAGGTTGGCAACATTTGGACGCCGCCATTTGTCATTTTTTGGCATGCGCGTAGGGGAATGCAACGAAAGTTGTGCTCGTGAGTGTTTTCCAAGTAAACTAAACTCAAAACTTTGTTTGTGTATTGTGAAAACTTGTGTTGCTCTATGAAATAGCAGTGTTGTTATTTTATTTGTGTTAGTGCATCAGAAAACGGTCAAGATGAATAAAACTTGCGCAAGGTGTGAGAAAACAGTTTATCCCACTGAGGAATTAAAATGTTTGGACAAGGTAAGTTTCTTTGGCATTCCGCTGCCGGACTAAATGTTTGCAAATACTTGTTTGTAAATTCGGTTTTAGCATATTTGTCGGTGTGGTTTCAGCTTAGTTTTCAATAAATTTTAAAATGCTCTAATTTTTGTTCAGAGTTAAACTTACGTGTAATTGTAGCCGGTACATCAATTCATACGGCCGAACGAATGACTCATTAAATTATATAAATTGCCGCTGATATCATAGCGAGCTATAAAGCGACACTGTACTTGCCGACCTTTTACCTAATTAGAGTCATCTAAGGCAATGTTCTCGACCTTGGGTCACATTCTTCAAGAATCGATTGTTCTTCAATAATCGTCCTCAGAGGCTGCATGTAACGCTATTTCTTTAGCAATCAAGTTTTTTTTCACTGTTATGGCGGGTCTTTTTGATAGCATTTTGGCGTGAATGTTTACTTTGTTATCAGCCTATTATTGGCATGAATTTAATGATAAGCAGTTAAAGCCCTTTAAGATAAGGAATACGTTATCAACTTTGCTAATACAACAATACAAATTTATTGTTTGAAAGTGTAAGAGCTATTTTTATTTTTGCTTGATTTAAGCTTTTGGTCACAAAATTTGATACATTAATAGATCAATAATTTATGTAAAGATTGGAATGCCTTTCAAAAATTACAAACTAAAATGTAAACTCATAGTTAAGCCTAAGCCAATGAAATAATGAGTAGTTACAAATAAGTAAGTACCTACATCAATTGTTAAGTTTGAAACATCAAGTTTATGAAATACCTATGTAAAGTAATTATGAGTTGATCAATATAAATGTATGGGATTGCATAAACTTTACAGAATAATAATAGGAAAGATCTTCATATAAAATCATTTCGCTCAGCATTAGTAGTGCTGACAGTGAATTTTGAGGTAATGTTTTTTTTTGCGTTAAGAACTTTTAATTAGAAACAAGCACACGAATTTTTATTGCTCTGAATCAATTAGGACTCACAATAAATTATTGGAAATAATTTATTTTTAGGTAAGTAAATCTTGTTTTATATTCGTTAAAATGTACAATCTCTAAAATACTAGCTGCCCTACTCCTGTAGGTCACAAGATAGGTTCGAAATTAAGACGATCGTAAAGCGCAGTGTAGCAACTGTCTTGAAATTAGAGGTTTTTTTTTATTAGACAACAGAAATGTAGCTCCATACAAAAATATCTTTTTATAGCTCTTGTTGGGGGGAACGGGGATGGAGGGGGTACGGTAACTTGGTAGAATATATATTTTTTTTAATTATTACCTTTGTAAAAATTTAAAATCCTTTAAAAAATATTACTTTTAGAGTTTTGAGCCGTTCACATTCAGAATGTCCAATTCTCATAATGTCCAGCGGTTTCAAAATGTCCAACTCTCAAAATGTCCAACTCTCAGAATGTCTAATTCTCAAAATGTCCAACTCTCAGAATTTCCAATTCCCAAAATGTCCAATTCTCAAAATATTTAATCCATAGAGATCTGCTGACTAGTGCATACAATATCTTTAGTATTTTAAAATAAGAGAGAGTTGGACATTTTGAGAGTTGGACATTCTGAGAGTAGGATTTTCTGAGAGTTGGACGTTTTGAGAATTGGACATTCTGAGAGTTGGACATTCTGAGAGTTGGACATTTTGAAACTGCTGGACATTATGAGAATTGGACATTCTGAACGTGAACGTTTTGAGCTTCGGGGGACGGGTAGGGGTATACTCCCAGACTTCCCCCCCCCTCCCAAAAATTCACTGTCAGCAGTAGTAATGTAGAACCAATCATTCAATACACCACATTCAAGACTTGTAAACTTCATACTTAATCCACATAATAATATATAGAATTGAAAGCGTTTGGGAGGGGCCTTTGCTCAGCAGTGGGACAAAATAGGCTAATTAGATGAAAAAAACCTAAATTTATTTGTTACCTTCATATAATTTTTCTGGAGAATAAAAGAAATATAATCTTTGTTCCAAGAATACAACAACATTCAACATTCATGTTAATTTGTATATAGGAAATATGAAGTATGAAAAGTTGTAGGTATAATAAGTAATTAGCATTCTAGTTGGTATAGGATTCTTTGATCTCTATGTCCAATTGTCCAATAACTGAATTAAGTATAAAATGTCGAAACATACCTGCCATAAACAAAACATCTTTGAAAAATCTGCCTACTCTCAAGAATTATGCAAAAATGTTGTCAGACTTGTATTTAAATCTTTGTTGTCATCAAATATTTAATTTTTAAACTAGGTAGGTAGGTACTTAAGATTTTTGTATCTGTATCTGCCTGGTCTTGTTTTTATGTCAAGGTCATTTACTATTTTTTTTTTTTTTTTTTTTATAAAAGAGGAAGGCAAACAAGCAGGCGGGTCACCTGATGGAAAGTAATCACCGCCGCCCATGGACACCCGCAAAACCAGAGGAATCGCAGATGCGTTGCCGGCCATTAAGGGAGGAATAGGTTCAAGGAAGGAATAGGAATTGGGAGGGGAGGGGGGGAGGGGCCTCCGGAACCCTCACTGGTCGGACGAAACACAACAGCACCAAGTGCCGTTATTTCACGCCGAATATTCGTGAGAGGGTTATTACTATTCTAGTGTAATAATCATGTATTATTAAAATAAAGTTGAAAGTCCATTCCATCTATCCTTGAAATACTAGGTATGCTGTTTTTGTAAAATACAAATACTTTAACCTCAGGCCACTTATGTTTTAGCAGTTGTGCTGTAGTGGGCTAAAAAGCTACAATTGATGGCTATTGGCTTAATCGCCACACTTGCCATATTATTATTATACAGGTCGGGGCTAAACTGTACGACACTGGGCGACCTTCCCTAACCCCCCTTACTACCCCCCCCCCCCCCCAGCCCCTAGGAGACGCAGGTCTTGAAATATGTAATCAATAATCTGGGTCTTCGGCTACAACCGAATAACCAAAATTGGGGGTTTGGGGGGGGACCCCCATAACCTGCACCATATAGTTTCGGAGATATGCAATAAAGAATCTGGGTCTTCTGGGAGACAAAATTTTTACATAAAAGAAATTAAGCAGGGTAGGAAAAAATCATGATTCTTTTTTAAAAAATCTATTTTTTTTTATTTATTAAAAAAAACATGTTTTTTTTAAATTGATTTTTATTGATTTATTTTTATTTTTTATGGGACAAAACCAAATACACTATTATTAGAACTTACTGACTGTACTTATGACACAAATACTTTTAAAATTATTACAATAAAATTAATATTTTTAAAATTTGTTGATTATTTTATGTTAGGTACTTTAAAAATTAATATAGATAAATCTTGACCAATTATTGTTAGTATCCAACTTTACAAGACTGATTTCTAATTTGTTTTGCTATAGTTGAAGACAAATTCCAAGTAGGTATACATACATGCGTCTGTTTAGGGTTCCGTAGCCAAATGGCAAAAAACGGAACCCTTAGTGCTCGGCCAGCCTGCACGCGCGGGCGCGGCGCGGCGTACAAACATATGCCCCGCGCCGCGTGCCCACTATGGACACTCAAATAAGAATACATAATATGTATTCTAAGAATACATATTATGTTTGAGTACGCCGCGCCGCGCCCGCGCCCGCGCGTGCAGTCTGACCGAGCACTTATGGATTCGTCATGTCTGTCTGTCTGTCCGTATGTCACAGCCACTTTTTTCCGAAACTATAAAGAACTATACTGTTGAAACTTGGTAAGTAGATGTATTCTGTGAACCGCATTAAGATTTTCACACAAACAGAAAAAAAACAATAAATTTTGGGGATTCCCCATACTTAACACTACAGTACACGCGCCCTTTTTTTTTTCTAGAGTACACGCGTGGCCTACTATAGTAGGCCATTTTAAAATGTCAATAACTTGTATATTTCTAATTATCTAATTAAAACAACAAATGGAATAGAAAATGTATTTATTTTACTTGGTTTGACAACCTTTTTTTTAGGTAGGTTATTAAGAAATTATTAAGAATCAACAATTTAGTCAATTATAAGAAAATGTAACAAAAATGGCACTTCTGAGATCAAAGTATTTTTTTTTAAATTTATAACTAAACTTAATTACTATTTTCTTTGTTTTTGTAGCATTCAGGACACACTACTGCTTGGTGATCGGGACAAATCCATTTAATGCATCTCTTGCACCACTTTTTTGTCGACCGATTTCGGGCTCTCGAGCAGAGTGCACATCGACCAACTCGTCCTATCTTCGAAGTCAAATCATGTTGAGACTCTTGGGGTTCTTGAACTGCGTTGCCCAAAAGTGCTTCTATCCTGAGTTTAAGTTGTCGTGGAAGTGTTTCAATGGATACCCGGCGTATCATAAGCGGTTTTATCAAATTGAAGGACAATTCGTGCAAAAAGTTACGCCTGACAATTTTTTCGGCAGAGGCGTTCATTTGGTTGATTACCAGAGCGTTGATTCCAACAATGTTCATCAAATCAAAAAATATTACTAGCGGCCATCGACGGCAGTTACGCTGAACACTATACTGCTTACACATTTTGTCTAGAATATCTACACCACATTTAGTACTATTGTAAAATGTTATAATCTCCGGCTTGCGTTTTATGTTTGTGTCGGAATCGATAGCTGCATCATAATGCATTGTAGACAATAAGTTGACTGCCTTGTTTATTTTTGGAACGTAGGACACAAGCGTAGCGTCTTTTTGAAATCCAAAAAGAGAACTTTTGCTAGTCCTAGACTTCGAAGCTTTGAACTCTTTAGGAATTTCGGGTCTATTTGCTTTCATAGTACCAACAATCGTGATTTTCTTCTGCAACAGCTGTTTAGCCAGAGGTAGATTTGTAAAATAATTGTCCATTGATACATTGCAGCCCAATTCATAAAGTGGATCCAGCACTCTATGGACAACGTCGTTAACCTTGTTGGACTTTTGAAACGGACCTTCTGGTTGGGCGCCAACATATATCTCAAAATTGTAAACATATGGAAATTTTGTATCGACCACCATGAAAATCTTGATTCCAAATTTGTCCGGCTTATTCGGTATGTACATTATGAAGCCACAACGTCCTCGAAAACCGACAAGTTGTTCGTCTAGCGTTAAATAATCACTATGAACATAGTTGTTGCGACAATTGTTGGTGACCAATTCTACAACTTGTCGAATTGGTGCCATTTTATCAAGTTCTCGGCGCTGTTCTCTGTCGGAAACGTCGTCGAATCTTAGGGCACGTATCAAAAACCGGAATCTATTTATTGCCATTGTGGCATATACAATTTCCAAACCAGTACCCTGAGAATTATCCCAAAAATCCTTTATATTACGCCGTCCATTTCGCGACACTCCCATGACGTATAATAGGCCCAGAAATGCTCTGATTTCTATTACATCAGTGGGTTTCGCATCCCTATTTCTTTGAAAATCGACTTTTATTTTATCTATATATATATTAGTGCACCTTACCAAAATGTCCAAGATATCTTGCGTGAAAAATAGTTGAAAACAGGATAACGGATCCTTAGCATTCCTTGCTGCATCTCCTTTTGGGCCTGGTGGTCTTATCCTAATGTTTTGGAGACGAGTTCGCGTTGCTGGTGGAATAGCTTTGTGCCAAATAGTTCCGTTCGTCGATTTATACACTGGACCGCGCCATCTAGTTGCTAGTTGCGAGAGTGGAAGGTCATCTGAATCTGATGTTTCGTCAGATTCACTGAATCTTCCCTCTTCATATTCTGCCTCGCGGACTAGGGCCTGTAAGTCTGGTTCTGGCTGAACTTCATCAACTTCACTCTCAATCACTTCATCTTCAATATCTAGCTCATGCAGCCACCATTGCACTTGTGAATCATTCATGATGTAATCGGATATATTTATCTGTAAAAAAATACTAAAATAAGAAAAAAAAGATACATTTTACAATTTGTAACCAATATATAAATAATAATTATTTAATACACACTTACAAATACATTATTAATAAGTAGCTAATATTATAATTGCGTTATAAATCTATGATACACCAAAAGTTACATACCTGAATTTGGTACACCAATACACGCGCGGACTACTTCAGTAGGCCCACGCTTTTGGCGCCAAATTGTGCGTTCGTGCGTTCGCGCTGGATTCACGCGGGGTACTGAGGTTGTGACAAATATACCAGACGAGGCTTACCTGGAATCGCTAGTTTCTAGCGCACTTAACTAAAAAGTTATTGCAAAAAGAGTTACCCTGGTCTACTATAGTAGGCCGCGCGTGTACTGTAGTGTTAAAACTGAAACTCGAAATGTTTTTTTTTTTCATCAAACCCATACGTGTGAAGTATCTATGGATAGGTCTTCAAAAATGATATTGAGGTTTCTAATATCATTTTTTTCTAAACAGAATAGTTTGCGCGAGAGACACTTCCAAAGTGGTTTGAACGAGATCTAGTAAATAGTTTTTTTTTTAATATGTCTTAAATAAATTAATTTAAAAAAAATTACACTAATAATAAAACATTGATCAAAGTTTTATAGATAAATGGTACGGAACCCTTCGTGCTCGAGTCCGACTCGCACTTGGCCGGTTTTTTTTATTTTATTTTTAAGACTGCTAATTCTGTGTAAGCCCACAATATTTTATTGTTAGTAACTACTAAGTATACTTAGTCTTAGTCTTATTTATTGTTATTTTCATAAAAGATAATACAACATTTTAAATTGATTTAAATTAATGATTTTTATCACCTGATTTAAATAGTGTTGGTTAAGCCAATAGGTCTGTACCTCTGTAGGTCACATGATAGGTTAGAAATTTAATAAATTTAAACATGAATTTCAATGTAATTTTTTTTATTAGACAACAGAAATACTTTGCGCATGGGGTGCATTATTGGAAAGGTTCATTCTGAGACTGAACCTCCCATCCCCCTCCAAATTCTCCCCTTAAACGTATATTAATATAACTTAAAAATTAATAACGTCAAAATTTCTTTATTGCATATTTCCGAAACTATGCGTCTCCTAGGGGGGGAGTAGTAAGGGAGCGTTAGAGGGGGACCCCCCCTCCCCCCCCCCCCCTAACTCTCCAATTTTGGTTACGAGATTGCACAGTTTTACCCAGGCTGGTGATCACTGATCACAAACCCAGGCCATCGAAAATCGAAATCCGAAACACACTTGGCTGAACCTGAGAGTTTAACCACCGGTTGTAGGGATTCAGGCATCAAGTCGTCACACCAAAATTTTGTTCTAACCGGTCATACGGTCAAAAGCAGTATTATTTGTTTCAGCCCGTCACAAGTTGATTTATTTCTATTAGGATAGGACACATTACGGTCAAAAGCAGTATTATTTGTTTCAGCCCGTCACAAGTTGATTTATTTCTATTAGGATAGGTAGGACACATTGTTATTTTGTAGCTATTGGTCACACTGCAAATCTGTTCCTATTCGTCATCCCTCAAATCACTGTGAATCTGAAAACACTGCAGTCCGCCGCCGCCGCCCGCTGTGCGCGAAAACAAGATAGGAGACAATAGGGTAACCTTATTAGTTGATAAGCGCTTAAAATTACCGGTAAAAATACCCAATTTTATTTGGTAAGTGCATTGGAAGCAGTTAACTAACCTTATTCAAAGAAGTTTCTGCTACGAAAGACAAACCCTATCGTTCGGCAACCTTTTCATGGGGTTTTTTTCCCTAACAATCCGCTTAATCAAAAAAATGGGTTTTCCAGTCCCTGCATCACTGGCAACACACACTGGTCGAAGACTTTCGTCTTGAGATACTGAGTATTTTAGCCGAGAAGATATTTCGTAGCTTACCGAATGCTGCCCAGCCGAATTGGATTCGACAATTGACCTCTTTCTTAAAGTTGGACCTACCTAATATTCGTCAACAACTTCAAGAGCAGAGTCTTCAACCTTCAGAGGAGTGGGTACGACACGTGAGTTAGACATGATTTTCGTCTTCAGTTCTTCCATGTTCATTATAAGGATTATTCGTCTTAGGATAGATTCTGGTTTGGACAGATTCTGTTTAGGACAGATTCTTTTTACGGCAGAAATAAAAAAATAAGCATTGTGCCGAGGTCCTCCAGGGTCTCAGCCATGACTGGTGAATGGAGAATGAGTAGTAAAAGTATAATGAAGAAAGAATGAAGGTGACTTATGTACAATGGCGGACTCCGTCGCTTTACCAGTCTAAAGGTCAAAATCCCTTGCACACCGCGTCGTCTATTTGGTACGGGCACGTACCCGGGCGGTCGGTGCGCTTCATAAAAAATCGGCTGCAAAGTGGTATAGCGACGGTAACCCCAACCGTACACGCCGCCGAGACCTCTCCAGTCCAGAAGCTTAAACACGTCCTCCAGTGCAGCAGTCAATGAGGACTGCTAAAGCGGTAAACTGCCACTGTCCATGTTTCACTAAATAATAATAACTGCACATGAGCTCAGCTTAATAGGTGGTGAGCCCTTCGCCTCTCTATATTGTTGGATGTACGAGTATGTGCAGTCTTTAGTCTGTTATTCGCCTTTTACAGAACCCAAAGATAGAAATAGGTTGGTAGCCTCTGTTCCACCTATCCCTACGAGGCTATCTCCACTGGTAATTATTATTATTATTATTCAGCCATGGTCGTCCCACTGCAAGGCAAAGGCCTCACTTGCCTCCTTCCAATCTTCGCGATTATGGGCTCTTGATGGCCAGTCTTTGCAGTAGGAGTCTAGCTCGTCCCGCCATCTCCTTCTGGGCCTGCCGCGTCGTCTCCTGGCATCGCGTGGCATCCACATAGTCGTGGTTTTCGCCCACGTCTCGTCCGATATTCGACAGATGTGTCCGGCCCAGTTCCATTTCAGCGGCTTTTTGTCTAACGCCAGCGATTTGTGTTTTAGAGCGCAGTATTGTGTTTTTGACGCGTCTGACAATCTGACTCCCAGAATACTGCGCTCCATCGCTCGCTGGCATACCCCGAGCCTGGACTTTTGCTGAGCTGTCAAAGACCAAGTCTGTGCACCGTAGGTGAGGATAGGGAGAATGCATATGTCCATTAGCTTTTTCTTTAGTGAAAGCGGTAGTTCACCCTTCCAAAGGTTTTTCATCGACCAATAGCTCTTCCAGGCGTTTTCGGTGCGTCTGGCAACTTCCATGTCTTGTTGCGCCTGGAAAGAGACTATTTGGCCGAGATAAAGGTATTCTTGGACATATTTGATCTCAACCCCCCCAATGTTTTGTGCCGTTTGTCATGAGCTTGGTCTTCGACGTATTCATGCTAAGTCCAACCTCGTAGTATTTTAAGTATGTTTATCCGTTGTCTAGTAACCATTTAAATAGTTTCTTCGAAGCTTCTCTTGGGCTAGAAATTGGTGTGAGTGTAGGAAACTTTTTTTTAATTTTTTTATTGTGAATTTCAATTTATAATAATGATTAAGGTTGCATATTGCTGATGATTTGAATCATATTAAGGCATATTGCTGATGATTTGAATCATATTATTATTTTAAAAATGTAATACGATCCAAAGCCTGTAAAGTGTAATTTGCTATTATAGTTGTTAGGAACCACTTCCAGATAACTGTGCTTCCAGCACCTTTGTATCCCTGACTCATTATATCCGTGTTTACGTTGCTATGGTTTTGGGGTTGTTATTAACTGTCTTGACTAATATACTTTTACAAAAAAACATTTCTGGTTTTCCTTTAATATGGTAGCAGAGCAATATAAATTGTTTATTCGTTGCAATAGTGGACAAAGAAATCGAATAATTATGCAAACGGCAGGCGTAAAAATCGAGATCGGTCGGCTCGACGGTCCCACTAACTGGCACACATGGAGGTACAAGGTAAAGCTTTTACTTAAAAGTACTCCGGGGACGCTGGAAGCAATTGATGGCAAGTTAATTAAACCAAAAGATCCTGGTGGAACGGCAAAACCTGAAGATATACAAAAGTATAATCATAAAATGCAAATGTTTTAAAAATCTGACAGTCAAGCACTTCTTATTCTTACGACAAATATGACCGAAGAGACCTTACAAAAAGTAATGCGATACGAAACGTTATGCGATATGTGGAAAGAGCTTCATAGGCTTTATGATGGGGCAAAGTAAGACAGGAGCTATGATCTCTGTATGAAGTTTTTCCGCTACCAGAAAAGCGATGAGCATTATATGGCCACGCATATTTCGACTCTCAAAACTAAATGGTACGACTTAAATAACGAGATTGAAGGAAATGATCTGCCTGAAATTTTATTAATATGTAAAATGTTAGATACACTTCCAGAACAATACTTCAGTTTTAAGTCAAGTTGGTTATTGATGAACAAAAGTGAGCGAAATATAGAAAATTTTATTACACAGGTATGTGCTTACGAAAGATCTCTTAAACAAAAGAATACAGAAGAAAGCGGAAGTACCAATGAACTTTGAGATAACCCAACTAACGACGTCAAAGAATCTTCAACTCTACCATGAACGCCTAGGACACCAGAACAAGAGACATGTAGCAAAACTGGTACAAAGAGAGCTTGGAGTAAAGCTAGACTCAAGTTTTACTGATATATGTGAAGGCTGCGTCTTTGGCAAGAGCCATAGGCATAAGTTTGGAGAGAGACCAAGAGCAACTAAGCCTGGAGAGCTAATCAACACAGACGTATGTTGACCTTTCCCTTACTCGATCTCAAAGTCAAGATACTATGTTTTGTTTAAAGACACTTACTCAAAATATCGGTGGATCTACTTTCTGAGATAGAAGTCTGAAGTACACGCAAGCTTGAAGGTTTCTAGCTGAAGCTAAAACTTCCGGACACGTCGTACAGGAGTTATTGAGCGATAATGGAGGCGAGTTCGATAACGAACAAGTACGCAATACTTTGAGACAACACGGCATTAAACAAAGGTTTACAATGCCTTATACACCGCAACAAAACGGATCTTCTGAAAGAGAAAATCGTACGATCGTGGAGATGACAAGAGCACTAATGCAAGCTCATGATAAGATACCAGAAGGTTTATGGGCTGAAATAGCCAAAGCTTCTGTTTACATACTAAACAGAACGGGACCTACTCCTGTAGAAGGAAGGTCTCCGCATGAGCTCTGATATGGCAGAAAGCCTAGGATCAATCACCTGAAAGTCATTGGATGCAATTGCTATGCGCATGTCCCAAAACAGAAGAAAACAAGTAAGATAGCGAAAAAAGCTGAGAAAGGAATACTTATCGGGTATGACGGTGACGAAGGATATCGAGTATTTGACGTAAAGAACCTAAAGCTCATCAGATCTCGAGATGTTGTGTTTGATGAAATTTCTTTACTTGAGAAAAACAAGATTGACATGACTTCGCAATCACCTGAGCCTGAAACAAATACCTACGAGCTCCCGTTGCCTCTTACAGACTCTGAAACTATTCGCGAGGAAAATCACTACCGTCCATTTTCAGAAGCAAATGACAGCATTGAAGAGGATTATGAGTCACTAGAAGAAGAAGACAGCTGATACAGAGCCAACACAAGAACTACGTGATCGAAGCCAGCTTAGACATCCACAACGGTTTAGATTTGTTCAGTATGTTAATGAGGCTATATCTATTCCTGAACCGACTTCATATAGAGACGTAATGCGAAGCTCTGAAAAAGATAAGTGGATTGAAGCGATGAATAGTGAAGTTAAATCCTTACAAGATAATCAAACTTGGGAACTGACGAACCTACCTAAGAATATAAAAGCACTACGATGCAAATGGGTATTTAAAATTAAAAAGAACCCTGATGGTACAGTCGATAAGTACAAAGCACGATTAGTTGCTGTTGGATATACACAAAAGAAGGGAGTCGACTATGACGAGACATTTAGCCCAGTCGCCAAGATGAGTACAATCCGAATTCTTTTGAGTATTGCTGCAAATGAGGGTTTAGTACTCAGAATGAGGGTTTAGTACGTCTCTACAGCCTTTCTCTACGGTACTGTAAAAGAAGAAATTTTCATGCGACAGCCAGAAGGGTATGATGACAAAACAGGTCGTGTATGCAAACTGAAAAGAAGCTTATACGGATTGAAACAGGCACCTAAATGTTGGAATGAGTGTATCCACGATTTTCTTATGGAATCAGGTTTCACCCGGAGCGAAGCAGATCCCTGTGTCTATGTCAGAGAAAGAGGACAAAAGAAAATACTGCTCGCACTCTATGTAGATGACGGATTATTGGCCGCGTCAGACCAGCAAGAGGCTGATGACTTCATTGAAAACAAAATAAAAAGTTTTTTTTAAAATCACGTCAAGAGTACCGTCCTATTTTCTTGGTCTGGAAATAGAACAACAGAAAGATAGTACTATTAGAGTACACCAAACTGCTTATACTAAAAAATTGCTGGAAAAGTATGGAATGAGCGATTGTAAAGATGTTGGGACACCTATAATAAAATCTGTAAAAGGAATGGAGGAACAAGATAGTCCTGATGAATTGCCAGATTTTCCATATCGGCAAGCTGTTGGGTCCTTGTCTTATCTAATGGTTGGCACTAGACCAGACATTGCGTATGCAGTTGGGGTAGTGTCTCGAAACCTAGATAAACCGACCAAAAGTGACATACAGCAGGTGAAGAGAATATTCAGGTACCTAAAAGGAACTATCGATACAGGACTCGAGTACAAGAAAGGTGAAAAGCGTCTTATATGCTACAGCGACGCTGATCACGGTGGCGACGATGCGACTGGATGCTCCACGAGCAGAATTGTGTGCTTGTATGCTGGATCAGCAATATCCTGGCGCAGTTCAAAGCAATCCATGGTTTCACTGTCATCCACTGAAGCCGAGGTAGTAGCGGCCAGTGAGGCATGTCGTGAGATTGTTTGGTTAAGGAGATTGTTCCTAGACCTTCAAACAAACTTTGATGTACCTATCTTGCGAATCGACAATGAGTCTGCGATTAAACTGGCATACAACCCTCCTTATGAGCAACACCGAAAAACTAAGCACATAAAGTTAAAACACTTCTATGTGAGAGAATGTGTATCGGAAAAGGACGTAACTATTGAGCAAGTACCGACAGCAGAACAACTTGCAGATATATTTACCAAGCCGGTTTACAAACCTAGATTGGTGAAACTCGGTGAAGAGTTTGGATTGAAAAAGAAGAGGGAATGTTAGGAACCACTTCCAGATAACTGTGCTTCCAGCACCTTTGTATCCCTGACTCATTATATCCGTGTTTACGTTGCTATAGTTTTCGGTTGTTATTAACTGTCTTGACTAATATACTTTTATAAAGAAACATTTCTGGTTTTCCTTTAATAATAGTGACTGTGTTGGTCAAAAATATCGGCTCTATTGTTTTTTTAATTACAATGATGGGGGTAACAAAATGTTTGTTATTAAATAAACTTTTTACCTTATCATCAACCTATATTAACTAAAGATAAAGGTAAAGCAAGTCTTTATTGCTTAACGCTTCGCTTTCCGTAATACCAGACCACACACAATAGAAATTCTATGTGTGTGATGTAACACATAAATATATTATGTCCTAAGGAAAACAGATTTTGTGAACATTTTAGATAAAAATTTTCCAACATTTGTTCTTAATCTTTCTTCTTTACTTTTTAATTCTTAAAGTTGAATATTAATCTGCATAATACAAAAATTATTGCAATGATCGAAAAAAATATGAAGTAAAAAATATAGTGACAAAAAATATGATTCCGGCCAGGATCGAACTGGCGGCCTTCTGCGTGTAAAGCAGATGTGATAACCACTACACCACGGAACCCGTTGGCATAGTGCTCCAAATTTAGATACACATTCACTTTCCTCTTACGCACTTAATAATAATGCCGCCTTCACTTTCTTTAGCGTCATATTGGTGACATGCGGATAATAGTTACGTCATCATTACAAACGAAATTGTATTGCATTTAAACTTTGATTGATGATTGATAGGTAGTACGAAATAAAGTAAAAAGTTTGAATTAACCGTGTCGCGTAGCGGTGAAAAAATACTACCACCCCCTCTCGTGCCTTGGGTGTTGTAAAATGCGACTAACGGACTAAAGACTACATATACATCCAACATCATAGAACGGCGATGGGATTACCACCTGTCACGCAGAGCACATGTGCAGTATTGTGCAGTCGCTATTTGGTGAAAAGTGAACTATGGTAGAGGACTGTGGGGTAATTCCGTGGATGTCGCTAAATCAGTAATTATGACAATAGCTCCAGTTTTAGCTTGCATATTTAACGAATGCATTGACTGTGGTGTTTTTCCTGACCTAATGAAACATAGTAAATTAATTCCATTGTTTAAATCAGGTAGCATTTCAGACCCCTCTAATTTTAGACCTATTTCTGTGCTACCCACATTTAGTAAAATTTTTGAAAAGTTGATGCTAGACCAAATTCAAATTCATTTTCATAGAAATAAACTTTTACATTGTAAACAGTATGGTTTTACTAGGGGTCGCTCAACAACTGACGCCGGTGTTGAGCTTTTAATCCAAATATTTGATACCTGGGAGGAATCACAGGATGCCCTAGGGGTATTTTGTGATTTATCCAAAGCTTTCGATTGTGTTTTACATGAAACTTTGGTCAGGAAGCTTAACCACTATGGAATTAGGGATGCTTCTTTGAGCCTTCTAATCTCATACTTGAGTAACAGGATTCAGAAGGTCGACATTAACGGTAAAAGATCTCCGGGATCAGTGGTTACAATGGGAGTTCCGCAGGGTTCAATACTAGGTCCACTCTTGTTTTTGGTTTATATTAATGACTTACCTTATTTTGTAAAAGACAGTCATGAGATAGTATTGTTTGCTGATGATACTTCACTTTTATTCAAAGTGAAACGACGACACCCAAATTATGACGATGTGAATAATGCGATCTCAAAGATTGTTCACTGGTTTAGTGTAAATAACTTGCTATTAAACGAGGGAAAAACAAAATGTGTAAGATTTGTATTGCCTAATGTTAAGCAAGTAACAACTAGTGTACAAATTAAAGATAGGAATGTGAATCCTGTGGACACCACTGTGTTTCTAGGCATCACGTTGGGTGCCAAGCTTCAGTGGGGCCCACATATAGCTAAATTGTCGAATAGACAGCTCTGCGGCTTATGCAGTAATGAAGATCCGTCAGTTAACTGACGTTGATACATCTAGATTAGTTTATTTCAGTTACTTTCATAGTGTAATGTCGTACGGCATTTGACTGTGGGGAAATGCTGCCGACATTCAAACTATCTTTGTGCTTCAGAAGAGGGCTATTCGAGCAATCTATAACCTAAAGGCTGGCGACTCTCTCAGAGAGAGATTTAAGAATATAAATATAATGACAGTTGCATCACAATACAATTATGAAAATTTTATTTATGTTCATAAAAATACTGGAATGTTTTCAAAAAACAGTGATATTCACAATGTAAACACTAGAAGTAAGAACAAATTAGCAGTACCTTATACTAGGCTCCATAAAATAAATAATTCTTTTAAGGGTCTGTGTGTAAGATTTTACAACAAAGTACCAAATGATATTCAGAAATTAGATCTTAATAAATTTAAAATCAAAATCAAAGAAAAGCTTTATAAAAAAGCTTATTATAAAGTGTCAGATTACACAGAAGACAAAACAGCTTGGATCTGAAATGCTCCAAGCACTCCAACAGCTATTTCTAATTGTCTTTATTTAATTGATACTACATTGTATTGTAATTTTGTATTGCATCATTTTTTATAATTTTTAATTTCATATTTTGTATTGACCTGGTAACGACATACCTACTCTTTCTTTTGTTTGTAAATGTGGTTTCTTGCGCCCATTCTTTACCACAGTTAAAAAATTATGTCCTGAATGGGTGGTAGGTTAAAAAAGATTTGGACGATTCAAAGTACTTATTAATTGAGTTTATTGAATAAATATATTTTGATTTTGACTTTGACTGCTTTTGCTGTCCTCATTGCCTAGTCTTCGGGGGTAATATTCGTGGTTATAATATGAATGTTGGATAAACCGCTATAAAGCTGAATATGTCGCGTATAAACCTAATTCGTTTATTCAATCATAAATCCTACTAATATTTTAAACGCGAAAGTTTGTAAGTTTGTTACTCTTTCACGTAAAACTGCTTAATAGATTTGGATGAAATTCGGCATACAGATAGTTTATAACCTGGATTAACACATAGGATACTTTTTATTCCGATATTCCCACGGGAACGGGAACCACGCGGAAACTGCGAGCGGCCGCTAGTTTTACAATAAATAAAACGCTAAAACATAATTTCGTCTAGAGATAACCATGTGAATCGGTGTTTGCGGTTTGCACAACCGAAAACAATGTTTCCAACGACATTCGCAAGGTTAATTACTTGTAACTTAGTACGGGCGGCCTCTAATTAAACGCAACACCTAGGTCACATCTGTTTGCACCGTTTTAATTTTCTCACTGTGCGCCAACATGGTTTCTTTTAAAGACCCGTTATCCATAAGAGGATTGTTTTAGACTATTCCCCTCAAAGACATTGTCAAGCTTATGGCAATGAGAAGGCAGGATAGGACGTGTGCTTCAAGCTGTAATCCTCATATTTGAAATCTCAATTAAAACTAATTTTGACAACGCTAAAAAATAGTCATGAAATAGTCATAAATAGTCATACATGTAAAAAAAATAGTCGCATTATAGTTTCGGCGTTATAGCTATAGGTTAGTGAGGATTATGGATATTTTTTTACATATGACAACTTATGACTATTTTTTAGCGTTGCCAAAATTTCGTTTTCATTGAAATTTCAAATATGAGGATTACAGCTGGAAGCACACGATAGGACGGGCTTGCAGAAAATAACCCAATGGGTCAACGATGCTACTGAGAGAGAGACCTCTGCAGGCCCCTCTAAGATAAGATAAAATAAGATATCTTTAATAGGTTATTAACCATGTCTCGTAGCGGTGAAAGAATACTACCACCGCCTCTCTTCCCTTGGGTGTCGTAAAAGGCGACTAACGGACTAAATACTGCACATAACAGCATAGAGCGGCGATGGGCTTACCACTGAACACAGGACTGCTTTTGCGGTCCTTATTGCCTAGTCTCTGACTAACCCTTCGGGGATAATAGTTGTATATATGTATGTATTATTATTCTTTTAAAGACCGTTATCCTGGATTATTTTAGGCTCTTTTCTTCAAAGACATTGCCAAGCTTATGGCAGTCATTTTCAATGAGAAGGCAGAGTGAAGGATGCTTCACACATATCACAGTTCCGACACTGTACCGGCACAGTGTTTTTCATACATTCTCTATGAACGCATCCCCACTTGATAGTGATAATGCACTCCGTGTCAGTCAGTGCCGCCACTGGCAAATCACGGACGTATTCGTTATGCAACATTCATAGAGAATGTATGAAAAAATATTTTTCACTGTGCCGGTACTGTGTCGGAACTGTAACTTCACTGATATGTGGGAAGCAACCTTGATAGGACGGGGTTGCACAAAAGATCCCAATGCGTCAACGTGCTACTAAGAAAGAGACCTCTGCAGGCCCCAATAAGATAAGATAAGAAATCTGTTAGGGGATCCAACAGGGGGTTAAATTTACTCGCGTTCGTAAGAACAAATTAATAAAGATAAAGTTTTTTCTTTTTGAAGTTTCGTTATGCAATAAAGATTTATTTATTATGATTTAAGTTTAATCTTGAGTCCTTATAAGTTACCCATGAGGGTCGTACTATTAGTTATTCTGTGCCCTGGGTGATGAGTGATATTATCCGACTGGTACAGCTACGCTGAGTGGCCGCGCGAATTGGGCACCCTCTCACGAACTATCATACATACATACATATAATTACGACTATTATCCCCGAAGGGTTAGTCAGAGACTAGGCAATGAGGACAGCCAAAACAGACCTTTTTTTTATAAAAGAAGGAGGCAAACGAGCAGGCGGGTCACCTGATGGAGAGTAATCACCGCCGCCCATGGACACCCGCGAAACCAGAGGAATCGCAGGCGCGTTGCCGGCCTTTAAGGAAGGAATAGGAATTGTGAGAGGGGCGGATGGGCCTCCGGAACCCTCACTGGCCTCACCTCTACCATAGTCCACTTTTCACCAAATAGCGATTCATATGGTTATCTAGACGAAATAAATAAATAATAAAATAAAATAATAATTTATTTTCTCTCACATGTTTAGGTACTTACATAATATTTGATTTAACAATATAAACCATCTTATACAATATGTTACCAGCCAAAATGTGAGAGACTGGTGCCCGAGATAGGTTTCTTTAAAAGAAACCCGTATTACTGGTCACCAGAGTGCTCACCCCCTAGGTTAATTCTATACATTTAAATAGTTTATATAGGTTATCAAACATAAAATCCAAATACAAGTACAGCATAAGAAAATGTTATAAGTATGTGTGTTTTTGTGCAATAAAACTAAAGTGTACCTATATAACTACTATGTTAAAAATTAGATATGTGGACGTAATAATGATTCCGTTTGTAAATAGTCTAGACTTTTTAGCCATTTCGTAATGGTTTTCTTACAAGCTGACCTAGTGAGAGGATAAATGGACAGTATATCGTTAAACTTATTGTAAATGAAGGGGCCTAGAAAACAAAAGAACTGTTGGGCATGGTGGGATTGGAAAGGTTGAGCTTGGCACACTTTGCCTTGTCTGCGTTTATCTTTCTTGAGACCGGGTTGATAGGGTGTTATGGAATGTTGTTTTAAGGTTATTTGTAAGAGGAATAACTGTCTAACGGTAAGAACATCCCATTTTGTGTACAGAGTTGTTGTAGGAAAACGGAAGGATAGGCCCGCACTCACCTTCAATACTGCTCTCTGAGCCCTCTCCAACTGGATTAGGTTGGTTTTGGATGAACCACCCCAAGAGGTAATACAGTAGTCCAAAATTGACTGACAGAGGGCAAAATAGACCATCCGGACGGTCCCTCGATTGGCTGAGTGTCTAAGAGTCTTGAAGATAAATATAAGCTTCCTAAGTCGAGTAGTGAGGATCTGTATGTGTGGTCTAAAAGACAAGGTTTGGTCCAAGACTATACCTAGATACTTAATTGTCTCAACCCTTTCTAGGGTGGGGCAAGAACAATTTAAGGATAAGGGCAAACACGAGTGAACAGTAATGGAGAGAGCCGGTGGGGGAAGAAGGTGCGTTTTATGGGCAAATGTTATGTATTTGGTTTTAGAGATGTTAAGGGTCAGGATGTTATTCTGAAGCCAGTCGGTAACTGAGTTAAGGCCCCGTTGAGCTCTGCAATATACCTCTTCCCAACTATCCCCACTAAAGAATAGGGCTGTATCGTCTGCGAAGGTAAGAATTGTCCCGTTGTTGAGTTTAAGATTACAGAGACCATTTATGAATATCAAAAACAGGGTTGGCCCGTTAATACTGCCTTGCGGTATTCCAAAGGTAACTGGTACCTCATCACTAGTTATATTGTCTATCCTGACTCTCTGTCGCCTATTGGTGAGGTAATCTGTAAATAATTTAAGTGGAGTACCTCTTACCCCGATCTCCTCCATCTTACCCAGCAGAAGAGGGATAGAGACTGTGTCAAAAGCTTTGGCGAGATCGAGGAATATTGTTAGGCATTTCTTCCTCTTATCCAAGTTGGAAATTATCAGGTTGGTGATGTCGTGCACTGCGTCATTAGTAGATTTACGAGGGCGGAAGCCATATTGTTGTGGTGAGAGAAGGCTGTTTGATTCTAGGAAGCTCATTAATTGTCTGTTCATCAACCGTTCTAGTATTTTTGATATTGTAGTAAGAATTGCAATTGGCCTAAAATTATTAACACAGTTCCTATCCCCCCCCTTGTGAATGGGCTTTAGTAATGCAGTTTTAAAGGCACGAGGGAAGACTCCAGAGGTTATAGCCAAATTGCACACATGGGTTATAGGCTCGGCAACCCTACAACTAAACTTCTTAATTATATTGCTAGGTATTTGATCTGAACCTACAGCGCAGTTATTTTTTAACCCACCGATCAACAGCTGAACCTCGGCTGCATTAGTAGGAAGAATAACTAATGAATTTGTTGGGGAGACACCTTGAAAAGTGTGGGGAGAAGAAAGAGTGTTCGAAGAAGCAATACATTTTTCGGCGAGCTCTTTCCCAATATTAGCAAAAAAAGAATTTATAGCATTTAAACTTTTTTGCGGATCTGTTGGGGATATTAGACAAGAAGAATGGTCAGGGGTCTTTTTTATACTTGTGATATTTTTAATGACTTCCCACATTCTTCTATTATTGCCGGTAGCTTCGTTAATCTCCTGTTTTTCATATATCCGCCTTGCTTTTTTCAGAACCGCCTTACAGAAGTTTCTGTATCTCTTATATGTAACTTTCAGAGTATCGTTGTCAGGGTCCTTTTTAAGTTTTTTATGTAGGTTATCTCTGTTTTTTAGGCATCGTAATATTCCTTGTGTGACCCACGGCTTGCAGGTTCTGTTCTTTATTGGGATTGGGACAAATTTAGAACTATGTGATATTACAGTAGCGAGTAGTTTTATTAAAAGATCCGCAGCTTCGTTTGTATCTGAACAATCTAATACCGGTTGGAAGTCGAGCAATAAGACGTCACTAGTAAGTTTGTCTTGGTCTATCCGAATCTGAGTTTTTTTATAACGGTCCGGGGGAAGACGTAGATAGATAGTGAGTGTAACGCATTCATGATCTGTCACCGAAGATTCAACTACAAAACAATGCGCATCAAATTTAGTTTTAATGATCATATGGTCTAAGCATGTACGGCCGTGCGTTATGATTGTATGGGCCGGGAGGAGGAGGTGGCTTGCCAACATAGTTAAATAATCGTAATGACGCGAGTCGGAGGTATTTGGGCAGATGTCTATATTTATGTCACCGCATAGAATTATATTTGCGAAGTTCTTTAACCTACATAAGACTGCGTCTAAGTCGTTTATAAAGTTAATCGTATTGTGTTCACTTGGCGGGCGATAGATAGCTATTACACAAGATTCATTATCTATTTTCAATATAAGACAATTTGCATTAGCCACTGACGGTTCTTCAACTGAGCATCGTAGATGTTTTTTATGATAGATGACGACACCTTCGTTCTGGGTTTTATGTTGGGTGGTCGCAACATGCGAGTAACCTTCGTAGTGGGGGGCCAGGTTTGATGAAGGGAGCCAGCACTCGGTAAGCACTATTATTTCCCATTCAATATTAGAACGCTCAATAAGTGTTGTGAAGTCATGGAAATTACAATTGATGCTTCTGATATTTTGCGAGATAATGTTTAATCGATTACGGGGGCTAGTTGAGTTTAATAAGGATTTAATATCTTCTACGTCACATGACGTTGATTTTGCTACCATTAATGAGTCCAAGCCTGTTTGAATGGTTTCGATATTTGTCTTAACCATTGTGGACGAAAATATTATATGATAGAATTAGTGTAGAAACAATAAATAGAATATCTATTGTGTCAGGTATTACGATAGTCTAGCACTTAGGTTAATGGATACTCCGCTCCGTGAAAAAGTCTCAGTAACAATAAACCGGTTTACTATCAGACAACAGTTGCTTTGTGTTATAACAACAACCTAACCACGGTTCGAATAAGGTAGAATTGTCAATAAAATATACTAATGAGAGTAAAACACGTCAAAGTATGTAAATAAAGTAAAAAATTATAAGTTGGTAGTTTAGGTTTGTAGTTATGGATATGAGTATGTGTGAATAAAATGTAATAAATAAAAGTTAAAACAGTATAATGCAATATGAAGTTATAATAATATAGTGTAGATATGTAATAAGTATATATCTACAATGACATGTAAAAACAATTAAAGTAAAAGCGAGAATCGTGCATATATTAAGTACGGAGTTATCTATTTATTGTAGTTTGTTTATTTATTTACAATTTTTTATCTATTAATTGTTGAGGTAGGTATGTAGTTGTGAATGTGTACAGGCACCTACTACTTTAATATAAACAAAACAAGTAAAAAATAGGTAATAAAGCATGCAATTCGGGTAAGATTACACTAAAAGCTTAAAAATAAGTATGTAGGTATAAAATTGTCGCTGCTGATATTAGGTTAGTATGATATCCAGGTCCTGTTCGTTGTTTATCCGGACAGGTTGGCCACCCTCTTCCTTCTTTACATAGACGTTTCCGTAAGAGGTCCAGGCAGCAACAATTCTTTTACCTTTGACTTGTTCCCTGGCTAGGTAGAAAACGTGTCGTGTTTTAGTGGTGAGATTGTCCGAGATATAAACAGGTGCATCAGTCCCTTGTAGACCTAGGGACTGGGTATCCAGTTGGGGCTCCTGGTTAGCTCTCTTGGTTTTGTTGTATTCCTTAATCTTCGAAATGAGGTTTTGTTTTCTAAGGGCGGAAATAATGTTTTATAGTGTTTAATTTTTTGTAAATCTCATGATTGAATAAACGAATTAGGTTTATACGTGACATATTCAGCTTTATGGCGGTTTATTCAACATATACCTACATATATAATTTTTCATGGTTGTAAATAATTTAATATCGATATAATCGAAGTCGATATATTTATAAAAATTAAATCCCTAGTGCCATGGGACCACGGGTAATTCAAATTACCCGTGGACCCGGTAATGGGTCGACCCACCGGGACCACGGGTAAAGACTGCATCTAATCACGACTTTTATCCCCGAAGGGTTAGTCAGAGACTAGGCAATGGGGATAGCCAAAAAAACAGACCTCTACCATAGTCCACTTTTCACCAAATAGCGACTGCACATGTGCTCAGCGTGTCACTTGGTGAGTCTATCGCATCGCCGGCGCCGCTCTTCTTCGTCCGTTAGCCGCATTTTTCGACTCCCAAGGGAAGGGAGGGGGTGGTAGTATTCTTTCACCGCTACGTGACACGGTTTTTCAGAAATATTTACACCAATATTCATGAATTTTAGAAAACACTTCGTAATTCTGATCTGGCGGTGATCACTCGTAACACTTTAGGCTACTTGTTAATTAACTAACGGAAAAGGAAGTGTTTCATTGAAGAAAACACGTTCCAGTTACACAACAGTGTAACATACCTGCAGCAGTCTTAATAAGTAGCACGTTTGACTCGCGATATAGTGCTTATTTAGTCACTTTGGACTTATAAGGAACTAGCTGTACCAGGCATGCGTTGCGATGCCACTTTGTAATTTTTATCGAATTAGCTTCAAAACTAACTGAGTTTTATACAAACTTATCCCCCATTTTCACTCCAATTTCCAAAATTCTTCTTTTATTGCTCATCATGGTGCAAAATTTCAAGTTTCTAATCCTAGTAGTTTGGGCGGCTGTGCAGACAGTTTTTCTTTTTATTGACAGGGCGTCTAGTCACCGGTGTCAGAGACTTTATAGGTCCAATTACATATGAAATTGGCGTTTTGTAAGGAGGAACATAAAGTCGTTATTTATAAAAATATAATATGTTTATTTAATCTAAGTATGTACCCATTGCTGTCGATGCACTTTTGCCATCTCAAAGGTAGTTCATTGATCCCTTTACTAAAAAAACTAAAATCTTTGAAGGCGCTTTGGACTGCCCCATCGGAGTTAAATTTTTTCCCTTGCAAGAAGTTATCCAAATTTCGAAAAAAATGATAATCTGTTGGAGCAAGGTCCGGGGAGTACGGTGGATGTCTTAGACATTCCAATTGAAGCTCCTCTAATTTGGTAGCCGTCTGATGTGCAGTGTGTGGTCTAGCGTTGTCCTGAAGCAGCAGTGGCCTAGAGCGATTGATCAGCCTCGGTTGTTTAGCAGCTAGCTTTTCCATCATGGTTTGCAGTTGCTGACAATAGACATCTGCCGTAATCGTCTGGCCAGATTTAAGAAAGCTGTAGTGAACGACACCGGCACTAGTCCACCAAACGCTCACAAGTAATTTTTTTTGAGTCAAAATTCGCTTGGGGCAGGATTTGGCTGGTTTGCCAGGGTTCAGCCATTGCGATATGCGTTTCCGATTATCGTACAGGATCCACTTTTCATCACAGGTAATGATTCGATTTAAAATCCATTTATTATTGTGCCGGTTGAGTAAAGTAACGCAGCAGTCGACGCGCGTTTGTCGGTTTGCTGCACTCAATTCATGAGGTACCCACCTTTCAAGCTTTTTCACCTTCCCAATATGCTTCAAGAGGATTAAAACAGTTTTATCACTAACACCGTAGCCTGCAGCTAACTCGGACGTGGTTTGCGATGGATCCGCTTCCACAATAGCCAAAATTCATCGTCATCAACTTTGGTCTCCGGCCGTCCACGGGGCTTGTTCTGCAGGTCGAAATTTCCCGAACGAAAACGTTGGAACCAAAAACGCCCAAAAGGCGCCATACATACGTACGTAAATAACGCCATATTTCAAGTTTTCCACTTTGTAAACTGAGTGACGCAAAGAAAAAACCAAAAGAGGAAAAAACAAATGAATTACGGTTTTCAAAACACAAAAGCATGAGTCAATAGCTGTATAAATCTGAAATTGGAATTCCTAACCAAAGAGGAGATATTTGAGATCAAAGTGGCCAGTACGACAAAACGCCAATTTCATATGTAAGGACCTTCGATTAAAACAAAAAGGGAAGGACCTAATATTTAATTCAATCAATTTTATCGACATTTCATATTGCCCTAAATTTTTTTTAAAGTAAAAAATATAAAATGTCATTAATTTTCTTATTCACTTTTTTATGTTACAGTTATTTTTCATTATTTATTGAAATATTTTTGGAAATGGCTTGACATTTTTATTAGCTGCTATGCTGCTATCAAATGAGACCACTTTTACAGAATCTGTCCAAACCAGAATCTGTCCTAAGACGAACAATCCGCCTACATAAGTGGATATTGCTGCACCTATGCTTCGGTAACAAAAGTTTCAATGGCTGTCATTTCACTAGGGTTGGAGAAAAATCTCTTAAGGGAGGTGGTTTGTCGATAAAATTGATTGTACTAAATACCATTAAAGTCCGACACCGGTGACCAAATATCCTGTATATTTAGATAGACAAACTGTTTTACTTTGACACGGACGGTGGACTTGTAAATTCCGCTTGATTGCTTTCGCGGCACTTCTTAAGTGCCATGGTACGTGAGACGTACAGCAACACAGGAATGCCCAAACCAGCACAGTAGGGCGACTATCGACAATTTGTGGCCATTCGAGCGGCACTGCTGTTCGGTCTGTCGCACCGTGCTCCGTGACACACTGGGGTGTGCTCGGTTTCGGGAATAAATGGGTCACTAATAGTCATAATCTCTTTATTCAAGTGAACTTAATAAATAAACAATTTTGAATAGTCCAAAAAGATTTTTTACCTACCATCCATTCGGGACGTCTTTTACTTGTGGTGAAGAATAGACGCAAGAAACTGCACAGCTTTACATAGAAGTATTATTTTGATTATCTGAGAGCTCGATGGCGTTGTGGCTAAGGTCTCTAACACATGAGCAGCAGTTTGCTGTTAGAGCCCTTAAGGCGTTTCAACTGCTTACCTCAGGCAGGTCGACAACTAGCTGCCGACAGGTGTCGGCGTCTGCAGTCGCCTCTACCGTCGTCAGCTAGCTGTCGACCTGCCTGCGGCAAGCAGTTGAAACGTCGACACTCGACAGCTAGCTGCCGACAGGTGACAGTGTCTGCAGTCGCCTCTGCCGTCGTCAGCGACTGTCGACCTGCCTGCGGCAAGCAGTTGAAACGCCTTAAAGGCTCTAGCAACTGCGGCGACAGTTACATACCTCGACAGCAAACTACTGCTCGTGTGTTCGAGCCCTTAGGCGTTTGGTTTGTTATCTTGCCAGTTATGCGCTTTTGGCAATGCCGGAACATTGGATGGATATAAAGTACAGTCTGTATACAGTCCCACTGCAGGGCAATGGCCTCCATCATCCCATCATTTGATCACCACGCTAGCCAAATGCGGGTTGGTGACCACAAACCCGGGCGCAGCATCGAAAAATCCGAAGGCACACTTTGCTCGACCTGGGAATTGAACCCAGGACCTCCGGATACCGAGGTGTGGATGGATGACCCTATTAAAAACATCTCCTAGCGCCTCCGTGCTTCGGAAGGCACGTGAAGCCGTTGGTACCGGTTGTTGTTGTAAGATGACAGTTGTTAAAACCGACAAACCTGTAGGCTTACTCTTGAAACACAATTGCATTAATCAATTTCCAATCACAAATTTAAAACATGTCAAATTGCACTTTTGTAAGCGACAATAGCACCACATTGGAATTAAATTGCCTAGAAATTGATTGAACAAATTATTATCGAGATGGCGTTCCGGGATTATCTTTACTTATCCCAATATCGATACATTTTAATCGCATTGGTATTGTATTGAGATTGAGTTTGCGTTCAAGAGTAACCCCCCTGCAGTGGGCCATTGTGGTCGACCGGGGAAGTTTCGCGATTGTACACATGGCGCCAGATCAACCTACCCTTAACTGTCAAATTTCTCCAATGAATTTGGATCCTTAGAACTAAACGATAAACTAAACGATAAAGATCAAAATTGATTGTAGAAATTGGACAGTTTTGGGTAGGTTGGACTGAAGCCGTGTGTACAATGGCAGACTCCGTCGCTTTAGCAGTCTAAAGGTCCAAAACCCTTGCACAACGCGTCGTCTATTTAGTACGGGCTCGTACCCGGGCGGGCGGTGCGCTTCATGCGAAAATCGCTGTAAAGTGGTAAAGCGACGGTGACCCCGACCGTACATGCCTACATACAAAAACTTACATTTACTTACTTTTGGACCGACCTCTATTCAGCCGTATCTAAATGAATTTGATGCCTTATCAAATCGTGACACAATAATTTGTAACTACAAACAAAAATATCTAAATTAACGTTGTAGCTTATCAAATCAAGACGGGATTGAACAAACAAAAACTGCTATTATCAGATAAGATAGTCACCCTACAACACAGTGGGTGAGTCGGTCACTGATTTAATAATTCAATTTGGTGCTATGAATTTACAAATAGGAATCAATTGGAACGTGGCGATTCGATCAATAAATCATTTTATAATTGGCTGTTGCAACAGCTGTTAATTATTATTGGGATGCGTAGAACGTAGATTGATGTAGATGTGTTCTTGTCAATCATCACGAAGGTACTCATCTCTCAATCATTCTTATATAAAATAATAATAATAATAAAATCATTATTGAATAACTTATTTTACAATTTATTTAGAATACTAAAATTACTATGATATAATGACAAAAATGCACAAGTGCCTGAACTAGGGTTAGGTATCCTGTTTTCCAAGCAAAAATAAAGGACTTACTAAATTCTTAAATTAACAATGCAGAATCCACTTTTATTCTTTATTCGTCTTAGGGTGGATTCGACCAAGCTGGAATAAGACTTTACTGACTCCGAGATTAGTCCATACAAATTCAGCGTTTAATCTAGGTATAAGACCTTATTCCAGTTTGGTCGAATCCACCGTTAGTGTGGATTTGACCAAACTGGAATAAGACTTACTCCGGGATTAGTCTATACAAATTAGGCGTTTAATCTTGGTATAAGACCTTATTCCAGTTGGTCGAATCCACCCTTAATAATAAAAATAGCCAAACGTTACACCTCGGTTTAAAGTGACGCTATCTCGTTTTTGTTAAAGAAGACAGATAGAGGCAGCGTCAATTTAACCCTAAGTGTAACTTTAATCAATGTTTATTAATAACAGGGTAAATGAGCAGAGATCGGGATTTTTTAAATGTCTGATATCCTTATTTGAGCTGATGAGTGTGTGGGGTGGCGGCTCATCAGAAGGATTTCGGATCGGATCGGCTACAAAGCAAAATGTTCATATATGCTTTTGGTCTTCTCAAGCAAAAGGTCTATTTAACCAATCTTGACCACATGTAGAGATTGTCCTGGGAGCAAATCGTCCACAATTTATTTATGTCCATAATTCAAGTAGTCTATAATTGAAAACTGCCTGTAGACATATCGTTCATGGTGCATTATGTTAGCATTAATTCCTACAGACTAATAAAAAAGGATATTGAATAGATAAACATGTGCATACATCCTTCCTGTTATAATTTAATTTAATTTATACTTCATGAAACAGAACTCTTTAGTATCTAAATAGCCATATGTTAACCTAACGATTAAAATTGACATTGACACTGAATACAGAAGAATAATATTTATTTATTGATAGAAAAATATAATTGAACAATATATCAACAATATAACAATGATGGAAAGTGATTCTAGTAAAAATTTTATTTTTATTAAAAGTCAACAAAATCGGGAGGCTTTGTTGATTGCTGGTTATAGGCACACCTTAGGATTTGTAAATAAAGGTGGCTCGTCAAGGTGGAGATGTATTAATCGTGATAGCTGTAGTGCTACGGTGACAATAAATAAAGAAAGAAATAAAATTCTCCGTCAAGTAGAACATACGTGCAAACCCAATTATATAAAAAATAATATTGATGTCGTTATGGATAAGTGCAAAGACATAGTTTGCAAGAATTATGAACCAGTCCAAAAAATATTTGAAGAGCAATTTAGAGAAACATATAATGAAGATTTTGTACCAAATTTTCAATCCAAGAAGGATACATTACGTCGCGCTAGAAGACATTTTCTTAATGTACAAAGAACAGAATTCGATTCTCTAAACGATATAAAAATACCAGAAATACTAGCGCGTGATTTTCTTGTTTGTGAAGACGGAATTAACAATGACAAAATATTGTTATTTTGTACAACATCATTGAGAATTAATATTAAATACTTAAAAGATCACTTATTCTTTATTGATGGTACGTTTTCACGCACACCAAAACCATTTTATCAGATTATATCTATACACGTTGATATAGACAGTAACAGCGAGACATCAAATGTGGTAGGGATAATTTATGCATTACTTCCCAACAAATTACAAATAACCTATGAACGATTGTTTCAACTAATAAAGCAACATTTAGACATAACTATAAATAAAATAAAATGTGACTTTGAAATTGGTATTACAAATGCATTGAAAAAAGTGTTTCCAGACATATTAATAAGTGGATGCTATTATCATTTTCATAACGCTATTTGGAGGAAAGCGAAAGCCTTGAATATCACTGATACTAAGGAATCTAGAAGTATAATCAGAATATGTGCCAATTTTCCTCTTCTACCATCAACACACTACTCAGAGTGCTGGTTGCATATTAAAGAACATGCTTTGTTAACAGACGGCACTCGTAACTTTCTGAATTATTTTGAGAATCAATGGCTTAAGGCGTCTGTGAATATAAGCTGCTATAATGAGAAATTTCGTACAAACAATCCGCTTGAGGGATGGAATAGTCGCTTTAGCACAAAATTAAGTAAAAAACCTACATTACTACTATTTCTGGATGCCTTAAGGAAAGAAGCGAAATGGCAAGAAATCAGATATAAAAACAGTTTGTTTCATAGCAGTAAAAGGAGAAAAATCGATATCAGTTTCAATTTGCGTTACAATGAGGAGAAAAAAAAATTGGAAGAAGATCTGATCTCACCCTATGAATTCTTAAAAAGAATTTCTAAAATTAAATATTATTTAAATATTGACTAAAATGTTGCATGCTTTTAAATTACTTATTACCTATTTTGTTTTTTGTTAATTTTATTAGAAAATAAAATGATTTTTTTTTGTGATACTTAATATATAAGTAAGCCTAAGTTGCAATATACCCTATTTTTAAGTATGTGTTCAAAAAGTATTTAAAAAATAAATGAAATTATCTATTATTACAATGAATGGATTTGTTTCACACATCTTCCTATCTTGCCCTCTCGTTAAGGTGCTATTTCACTAATCGATCGATCGATAACTATGAGTTGATAGCACTATGCCCCAAATCTCGCTTGTATACTCATCGACGTTAGTCGATCGATGCCATCGATGCATGATGATGTGATTAGTCGACTGTTTTCAAATTATTTAGCGCTCACTGATAAAACATTATCTGAATGACAATGTAAGGGTTTACATTACCCTTAAAGCATTATGTAGGTAGTAAGGTGCAATTAGTTCTATCCTACATACACTGTTTCCGATTGTCATTCAACAATAGTTATATTATGCATTGTGGACGGTTTGCTTCGTAGCCAATATGCTGGTTAGACATTTTCGCAAGACGTCATTAAAACAATTTTTGGTTACATTTTCAAATGTGGACGATTTGCTCTCAAGTCTTATTCAATTGTGGGTAGTCTTAGTCAATAGACATTTTGCCTTGTAGCCGATCCGATCCGAAAAATGCTACCAACCCCTCTTCCTTTGGATGTCGTAAAGACGACTAACCAGGGTTGGCTAGTCGCCTTAAATCAATTTAAAATGTTATATTATCTTTAATAAAAATAACAATAAATAAGTATACTTAGTAGTTACTAACAATATAATACTGTCAAAGGGCTTACACAGAATTAGCGGTCTCAAAAATAAAATAAAAAAAAGACTTGCATGCATACCTACTTGAAATTTGTCTTCAACTGTAGCAAAACAAATCAGAAATCAGTCTTGTAAAGTGGGATACTAACAATAATTGGTCAAGATTTATCTATATTAATTTTTTAAGTGAGTAATTTAAAATAATCAACAAATTTAAAAATATTTATTTTAGTTTAATAATTTTAAAGTATTTGTGTCATACAGCTTATTCAATTGTCAGTAAGTCTAATAATAGTGTATTTGGTTTTGTCACATAAAAAAGTCAAAAAAAATTAAAAAAATCAATAGAAATCAAAAAAATCATAATTTTTTAAAATAAATCAAAAAGTCGAAAAAATCATGATTTTTTCCATCTTTGCGACTAACGGACTATACTGCACATGCATCCAACAGCATATCACCACCACCTCTGGCATGGGCTCACCACCTATCTACAGATTAAATAAGGCTATCACGTTCAGCACATATGCAGTTGTAATTTGGTTAAACGTGAACAATTTCAGCAAACTGCTTTTGCTGTCCTCATTGCCTAGTCTCTGACTAACCCTTTGGGGGATATAGTCGTGGATCTATGTACAGTCGGGGAATTTCCTGCTACCCTATCGGCTAAAAAATATGAATATCGACATGGGCTTCATTTGACATTTAAAGCCCATAATATGCCCATTTAAGGACAAAATATGGGCTTCAAATGTCAAATGAAGCCCATGTCCTTATCCATATTTTTTAGCCGATAGACCAGCTGGTCGACCACTTGGCGGTATTCACACCATTCCTTGCGCGTGTACGTACAGTCTATTAATTTTTACTCTACATAAATTCGTTTAGCCGTTCAATTGGATGTTCGCAGTGCGTTAGTGGAGCTTTGTTTAGCAGGTTAAATGTCAAGGGCCGCCGTAACCTCACCACTGCATGGAACAGTTACGTCGTCAATCCATTCTGTTGACGCTCAGCGGCTCGCAAAACAATTCAGGAAGCAAGCTGGCTGGCTGGCTGGCTGGCTATATTGGGCGAAAGTTACATGACTTGACAACGCATTTGGTTTCAAAGTCAATTGCTTTATTCAATGTAAGCCTAAGGCATTTATGTCAAAACTGTTCAAGTTCCACTGCATGGCAAAGACCGCGAAGAAAACCGGGAAACCGAGAAACCCGGGCTATGTATCAAAAATCCGAAACACCCTCTGCCCGAACTAAACCCATCGCGGTATCCTCAATAGAAGAACCGAGTGCTCTACCACCGATGCGTATTAAGAGACCTATTACATCTCGGCTGTGATTTTTGCGTAAAATGCCCAATTTTGGCGTTATGGATCTCAGAAACAAAAATACATTAACAATTTTGGCTTATTGAATGGTGTAGAATAGCTATTGGAATAGTGCGTAGCGGCCTCGCTTTTTGTAAATTTTGCTTAACTTTTTAAGTAAACCCAAAATTGCAGAGACAGATTTTCATAAAGTGCGCGAAGGCACTTTTTGAGCTCATCGATTGAACTACTGTTCTAAACAAGTGAAATAAAAAAAATATAATGTTATCTCTTATATAGTCGAATAGTGCGTAGCGGCCTTGGAATTTTTAGATATCATATAATATTGAATTTATATAGGAAAAAAATCTAATTCTAAACCAAACAACTTCGAAAATCGCTATAAGTTAACTGTGAATATCTACTATCTACGATAATATTATTGAGCAAAATTTATACCAGAGTAATTGTTACTTCATGAGGAATAAAGATTTTATTAATAATGAATTTATTATCCTATTTCGATAAAAACGATAAATACAACTGCAAAATTACTACAAAGCGGCCATCCGAATTCAAGTTATGCTCACAGAATGGAGATTTGTATATTATGCACAAATTTATTATCCTATTTCGATAAAAACGATAAAAATAAGTGCAATATTACTACAAAATGCAAAAATGGGCATTTTACGCAAAAATCACAGTCGAGATGGAATGGAATAAGGTCTTATACCTAGATTAAACGCCAAATTTGTATAGACTAATCTCGAAGTAAGTCTTATTCCAGTTTAGTCGAATCCAGCCTTAATGAACTACTGAGGGTGGATTCGACCAAAGTGGAAAAGGACTTACTCCGAGATTAGTCTATACAAATTCGGCGTTTAATCTAGGTTTGAGACCTTACTCCAGTTTGGTCGAATCCTCCCTGAATCTACAACCGTGTCGCGTAAAGGTGAAAGCATACTACCACCCCCTCTCTTCCCTTAGGTGTCGTAAAAGGCGACTAACGGACTAAAGACTGCACATACAACCAACAGCATAGAGCGGCGATGGGCAAACCACCTGTCACGCTGAGCACATGTGCAGTCGCTATTTGGTGAAAGGTGGACTATGCCAGAGAACTGCTTTTGCGGTCCTCATTGTCTAGTCCCTGACTAACCCTTCGGGGATAATAGTCTTGATTATTATGTATGTATGAATCTACTAATGATTAGATTTGGTCGTTAGGGTACCTACCCTGAAGTTCTTACTTGTATTAGTTTAATTATACGATGTTTGTATTCATGTTGTTTATGAAATATGTACGTATGGTAATTCCTTAATTTCCCTATAGAGTCACGGTGACATCATACAATTGGTCCTTGCTTTTAGTCATTACTTTAGGCTGTTAATCTAGAAACACTGAGTCACGCTTAATTTTTGCTAACTAAAGTTTCAGGAAAATATCTAACAGGAAGCCTTTACAAGTATACATCATGTCATGTTATAGTCAAAATCAAATTAATTTATTGCAAATTTATTAAATGTTATTTTTTACTTGTATATTGATTTGAATAAAATGATCCATAACAAATGTCCTATGAGTCCATAACAAAAGAGCTGTGTGACGGCGGCTCAATAATCATTTTATTTTATTTTATTTATTAGGACAACCAACAAGACAAACAATTGTAGATCATCATCATCAATAGAATACTACCAAGTACCAAACCAACCCATCTCTTCCCTGCCGGAATAGCATGCGCAACACGAGAACTCTTCTTCTCTTCTCGTTTTAGGGATGAATTATATTAGAGCGGGCCGTGTAATAATATAATTCATCCCTTATTCATTTATCTCTAAAGTCTATCGACACTAAAAACACATGGATGCGCTTAGAACTCTACATAATATGTTAAAAATAGACTTAATAGTAGTTTTTGCATAAACTGTGGTGTTTTTGTCTACAAACCTAACATGACAAATTAAAATTATTTGTCGTCTCTCGTCCGCAACATATCTCGTGTTGCATATGCTAGGTCTACTAGGGTGTCGTAAAAGGCGACGAAAGGCTGCACGTATACATCCATGATCCAACAGCATAAAGTTGAGGCTGCACGTATACATCCAACAGCATGATGTTGGTTAACATTTGCAACAGTAGTTTAGCACTAAGATCAATTTATGCAACACACTTCATCCGATGCCGAGACGCGAACAATAAGCGTCACTTACATAACAGAGCGAATGTCCCACTTCTCAAGCCATAATGGATATTGTGGTACAATGCACCGCATGTAGGATAGTACAGAAGAAGCTTTTTTCATACTAGGTACATACACACACAACCGTGTTGCCTAGGGGTGAAAGAATACTACCACCCCTCTCTCTTTCCTTGGGTGACGTAAAAACGACTAACGGACTAAAGACTGCACATACATCCAACAGCTTAGGGCGGCGATGGGTTCACCACCTGTCACGCTGAGCACATGTGCAGTCGCTATTTGGAGAAGAGTGGACTATGGTAGAGGACTGCTTTTGCTGTCCTCATTGCCTTGTCTCTGACTAACCCTTCGGGGATAATAGTCTTTTTTTTATAGGCAACGGGAAAGCGCTTGGCCTTTATCTCACCTGATGGTAAGTGACGATAAGGCCGAAGGTGGGAGCGCGTTTCACCCGGAATCCTCAACCACTGAGGAACTGGCTATCTTGTCTCAAACTACCGGAACACAACAATGCTATAAACATCGTTGTTATGGCGACAGACTTAGATAAGATGGTGGCAGCTAGCCAGGCGGACTTAACAGATCTACCACCAACCAACCCGAGCACACAAATATGTACCCCCGCTGGGAACCGAACCCGGGACCTCTGGGTCTGAAACCGGTAGCTTAGCCACTAGACTACAGAGGCGGTTAAAAGGTCGTGATGTATTGTATGAATGGGAGAAATGAAATGGCCTGGCTGAGTTTAATGTCGGTTCTTCTCGTTTAAAATTGTCTCCATCTGCCTTAACAAAAATGAGTGAGGGACTGTTTTCTTTAACCAGAGTTTCCAATAACAGGGCTACTGTGTAGATGAGTGACCACCATTTTGTTTTTGCCTTGTTTCAGGTGTGGCACAAGGGTTGTTTCAAATGCCAGGAGTGCGGTATGACGCTCAATATGCGCACCTACAAAGGATACGGAAAATTGCCTTACTGTGAATCGTAAGTTCATATTATTTTATTATTACTAACTAGCGGACCGCTCGTGACTTCGTCCGCTTGGACCCCGGATCCCGTGGACAATTTTTGAAAATGTTACGTAGCCTATGTCACCCGGAGATAGTGTAGCTTCCCAACGGTATTATTTCCCCTAGCTATTATATATTATGTAGTGTATGTAGGTATATTTATATATTTGTATACTTCATTATTTATTTATTTGTGAATTTGTATATGTATGTTTATTTTTAGTATGTTATTTAGAAGTTCAAAATTACTTTCACGCTTTCTTCCACTTTTTGTTACCAAAAATGCACCTACCATGTTATCTCTGCACCACTACGGTTGACTGGTACAAAATGCCTCAGGCATTAAGTCCGCCATGTAATATTATAATATTGCAAAAGTTTAAATAAATAAATAAACGGTGAAAGAATTTTCAAATCGGTCTAGTAGTTTCGGAGCCTATTCAATGCAAACAAACAAACAATCAAATCTTTCCTCTTTATTATAATATTAGTATAGACTAGCAAGCGTAACCGTGCCGCGTAGCGGTGAAAGACTACTACCACCCCCTCTCTTCCCATGGGTGTCGTAAAAGGCGACTAACGGGCTAAAGACTGCACATAAATCTAACAACAGAGCGGCGATTGGCTCACCACCTGTCACGCGGAGCACATGTGCCGTCGCTATTTGGTGAAAAGTGGACTATGGCAGAGGACTGCTTTTGCGGTCCTCATTGCCTAATCTCTGACTAACCCTTCGGGGATAATAGTCATGATATTTTATTAGAACTAAATGTTGTAGTTTATTCGAAAATAAAAAAGAATATATACTAGAACTATGAACCTAAAACTAAAAACCTTAAAAAATATAATAAAATAACTAAAATATATTATTAAATGGAGTCCCTTTAGGCAAGGTTTCGAAGATATATGTCGTGTGTGATTATATGTATGTAGTATGTATGTATGTATGTACTAACTAGCGACCCGCCCGTACCCCGTGACGAAATTCCATAATTTTTTTTTCATACAAACCATTACAAACACAACATAAAAGATTTAGCCAAATAGCTGTTCTGAAATGATGCGCGTACAAACAAACATTTCGGCAATTGATTTTTATTATTATAAGTAGATAATTTGCCTGCGGTTTTACTCGCTTTAATTACAATTACACGCGAGACAAAGTTATACAGCCTTAATTTTTCTTAATACAAAAACAATTAATGGTGAGTTCCACCCATGAAACTGAACAACTTTCCTCAAGAAACCTATGTGCAAAAATCTCAAAAAAATTTCGACCGATCCGATCAGTTGACGACAGTAGTATGGGAGATCGATTATTTTTTGTCATTTTTGCACATAGGTTTCTTGGGAAAGTTGTTCAGTTTCATGGATGGAACTCACCCTTAATTGTTTTTGTATTAAGAAAAAATAAGGTTGTATATCCGTCTTCAGGGGCATGTTACGGTAAATGTAATAAATTTAAAATTATTAATAATTACCGGTTATTATTAGTAATCATTAATTACTAAGATCGACGGTAAGGGCTATGAATTATTCACTTTTAACGGTTATTTTATTATTAATAGCTATATTAGTTACATAGTTCTGGTAATTGTAATAAATTAAGGCCAACATTAAAATGGTCAAGCTCAAAGAAAAACCAAGGCTTTTTTTTACAAAATTATTTATTGACTTTAAGCGCCATGGTGGTCACCGGTGACCTTAGAGCATTTAATGCTCTAAGCCGGTGACCAACAAACAATTTTTCTGTTGTGTCTGGTTTTGTGTCAGTCAACGTGTTAAGATCTCTGTATTTTACTTTAGCATATAAAGTTTAATTAAAATTAGCCATATCGTTCTCTTCCACAAGCTTTCATTCATGCCACACTTGTCTAGGCTTTCAGTATCTACATCCAGTGATTCAACGCGCGAATTATCCAGCAAATTATTACTGTAAAGTTAATATGACATGTTTACGTAATAATTATGATCCAGTCTTCCTGTCTCAGATTTATTAATAGGACTTAAACTTGTACCTGCCTCTGTGGTTTATTAGTTGCTAAGCCACCGATATAATGCCGCGTCCGCACGCTTGGCACTTGCCGCAAACTCCAAACCTCTACAAACGTTTGGATTGAAACCGACAATCGACGGATCGGCTACAAGCGCTTGCAAACCAAGTCAAACGCTCTATCCACACGTTTGAATTTGTGACGGCTTATTGAGGTTTGCCAAGCGTGTGGACGCGGCAGAAGACCCAGAGGTCCCGGGTTCGATTCCCAGCGGGTAGTACATCTTTATGTACTTGGTTTGGTTGGTGGTAGGGCTGGTCAGGTCCGCCTGGCTAACCTATACCTACCACCATCTTATTCTAAAGTCTGGCGCCATTCGTGGGAAAGTGGACAGCCCTATATGTATACTGAACAAAATTGATATCTCTGTGCCACTTGCATGCAGCTACCTCCGTAACAGAAGTAAATTCAGTCTGCCTTCCTGTCGCACCACTTATGCTCAGCACTGCACTATACCGTATGTTCAGCATATAACAAAATATGTCACGATGTAGATATTTTTAGTGCATCTGTCTCATCCATCACAGTAAAATATCATGTTTTTCAAATCAACGTCATTGAAGTATCTGATAGCAATGAATTTTTATTATTATAATATCATTGTCTGATGGTGTATATTTTGTTTTTCTAATTAATGTAATTTTTTTTATGTAGAGCGTTAAATTATTTGTGGCATGTTGTGTTCGCCTCGAAAAGGACATGCACTCATTGTTAATTTACTGCATTGTATTCACTATTACTTTCGCACTTGTGTCGTCATCGTCTAGTTTGGTGAACCATTAATAAAAAAAATATGAATAACAATGTTAATCCCATTGTTTTGTTCGGACAGTTTAGAGATAAGAAGCGCACTTTCACCTTCGGCTTTATCGTCGCTTACCATCAAGTGAGATGAAGGCCAAGTGCTGTAGTGTGTTTAGATGATCTGTAATGGATAAAGATTAATGATAAAAAACAAATAAGCATCTCAGTAATTCAAAGGAAGAGGCAGGAAACATGCTAAAGGAAAATCGTGAAAAATAATTTTGGTCACCCATCTGGTTGTGACCACGCCCAAGGTAGCTTGACATTTACGACTGATGACACGCACGTCTAAATGCGGCCGTTACCGAGAATCACACGCAACTAATATGTTTACGACTATATACGTACTAACATAAATAAAAATGAAAGTCCTCACAACAATATAACTTGCACAATGAATGAGTTATTTTAAACCTTTTGCAAGCGTCTACTAAAGAGTATTCTATTCCTATTGAAATAAGGTCGTGAAATGCGCTCGAATTAGGTATGCCAGCCATATCATTGTCATTCTACGTTCATAACACTTTCGGTGACATTATGTCACTGTTGGAACCATAGAGCTAATGGTTACCAGAAGTGAACATTTAAAAATTATTTTAAGAGATGCGTTTGTGTTCGACTGTCTTTTTGTTGTAACTGCCGAAACAACAGTGGTACAAACATTGTTATTATTGGTTTTTTTTTAAATCTTCTGCTTGCCACTATTTTGGCAGGGTTTTTTGTTCTTTTGTGTCTATTTTCTTTACTTTCAAAGAGATTAATTAAATGAACTCGAGCTTTATGAGCTCTACTCTATTTACTTCTTTTATTTCTTTCTTTTTTATCATTTTTACTTTAAATTCTTTTTTTTTTTCAAATTATTGTTATTGCGGCAGCCTAAGATAAACTTGTGGTTATTAAACTGTTGGTGGTTAATAAATGCAAGCTTGTAGAAAGCCAATACCTATCAATTGTAGCGATGACTTGATTTCAATTGAGGATGCCTTTGCCTTGGCAGTATACAAGCTGCACTTAATTTTTTTTATTATTTAAAATGAATTAAAAATATAAATAGAAATTAGATAGTCAATTTGTTACACCGGTGGCTTAACTACTGGGCTACAGTCCACTGCTAAGTTTACATTACTTTCCCACTGCAGGAAACGGCCTCCCTTCCCCCTTTTCACTTGTTCCTATCCTGGGTTTGTTTACTCTAAATCCTTTTGTAGGAGTCCAGCTCATCCCTCCATCTGAGCCACACAGACCATACTGTGGAGAAAGAGAAATGTTCTATTTTCTAAATTCTAAAATGTAAGCAATAAGAATGTTACAATTTTCAATCAATGCCATATCTAAATGTTCAAAGCTCTATGGTTAGGATTGGATAGAGGACTCTATTAGGCAATATCCTCTTTACGGCACAGTTTACGGTTAAGTTTGTTAAGCGTCCAAATTGCAAATGATTGGCGGTTTCTTAATGGATCCATTGAACCCCGTAATTGTCAATTCTGGTCGTTATGTTCCCTTGTGTAAGGTATATTTTTGCGATTTGTCGTATTATTTTATTTGACATTTTGTGACCACACTTTAGTTATTATTCTGAGATACTGACTCAGCAAGCGCTCGTCACTGTTTTTTTCTTAAGAGGAGGTCATTTATTCATACACAAGACAAGAAATTAAACAACGAACCATGATAAAACTACTTAAACAACTTAAAAACTAAAAAAAAACAAAAAATACCTTATAATATCAGAGAACCGCTTCCGTGCGGAAAAGTTCCAAAATGGCTGGCAGAGTTGCCTCTACTCTTTTTTGATTATGAGTTCAGCTGCCGTAAACCCAGATATGTACCTACTAGAGAAATCCAATTGTTAGTTATTAACCTCCAGGAGTTTTCGTGACAGACAAGGGGTTCAAAGACTGCACATACATCCAACAGCATAGAGTGGCGATGGGCTCACCACCTGTCACGCTGAGCACGTGTGTAGTTACCATTTGGTGAAACGTGGAGTGTGACAGTGGACTGCTTCTGCGGTTCTCATTGCCTGGTCTCTGACTAACCCTTTAGGGATAATAATCGTGACTGACTGTATGTCTGTATGTATTATAATCGTTTATAAGGTAATGGTAGGCCTCGCAATTTCCTTAATTAATCATGAGCAAATTGTAACTTATAAGTCGCGTGCTCACAAATTGACGATCGAAAGTGTGGTACCGATGATCGTCACTAATAACGCTGTTTGATTCAGCACACTTTTACTTAACGGGAAACCGTTTTTGCGACAATTTCGCGCGCGCATTTTTTGCGCACTTAGCGGTAGAACGCATTGAGCTATCATAACTAGAGACAATACTGCGAAGCAAGTTTTTGCGAGCTGAGTTGCGGTGCGGCCTATAGGGCTGCAAACGCCTCTGATCGTAAGTGATCCTAGCGATTGTGGTCTTTTTTTTGTAGCAGGAGGCAAACGAGCAAGATCTCTAAGTCGTAACGGTCCGGAAATACCGTCGCCGAGAGCTGGTTCCACAACACTGTAAGCTCCTTCGTACACAAGGCTACGCAAATCTACGATACTCGGCGATTTTAGTCTCCAAGCGACTACCGCCATACAAATCCATTGAGGTTCGTACACTAGTCACGTCGCCGACATTTGTCTCGCGACTCGCGTCGCGCCAGTCGCGCGCTACCTGCCAGTCGAGACGATTTCCAAAATAGCAGAGCAATCTTTGTTTCTGAGGGGGAGAAATATCCTTGCCTATATAAACAACATTAGTATTGGAGATTTGCGTAGCCTTGTGTGTACGGACTGTGCGCTACTCGATACTCGCGACTTGATACTAATGTAGTATACAACATTAATATCGGAGATTTGCTAGCCTTGTGTACCTACGAAGGGCCTAATTCGAGGCAAGAAATTTCGTGAAAAACGCATAGTACGCCATCCATCAAGGTGATGTGGATTTTTTTTAATTGGCAACGGGTAATCGTTTAGCCTTCATCTCACCTGATGGTAAGTGACGATAAGATGGAAGATATAAGATGGAATGACAGTCGATTGCGTGTAGTGCAGATCAGCGGCAGGGATCAAGCCGAACAATTCCTCAGAACACCTCCCATGATATATGCGGTACAATATACAGAGAGACGCAATGTCTCTCCGAAGAGCCAGTGGATCGAGCCGACCTGAAATAACCACGTCGTCGAAAATTCGAGCAGCTCTGCGTTGAATGCGGTCAAATGGAAGGAGTTGGTATTGTAGTTGGTTTAATGCATGGTTTCATCGAATGACAACTCTATTAAAGAGCCGCTACCAGCACAGAACAGCAGAGTGACCTTCAATGAGTTGTCGGGCGGGACGCTTAAAATACCTATTCTCGCAGAGTTGAAATTTGTAATAGGGCTCTTAAATAAGTTAATAGTTTCTATCTGTATCGATCGATAAACAGAATTTATTCACAAAATCTACATTAACGCGAGCGAAGCCGTGGGCACGAAAAAGCTAGTATAGTAGGTTTACTAGCCTTTCAGAATTTCTAGTTCTTTAGTTTTAATAATAATTAAAGTCAACTAATTAATAGGTAGAAAATATGCCTATTAATTAGTTGACTTTAATTATTATTAAAACTAAAGAACTAGAAATTCTGAAAACTTGACAATTTGCGAATAAACCGTATTGTATAGTTTATTTTTTTAAGGATGGATTCGACCAAAATGGAGTAAGTTCTTATACCTAGATTAAGCGCCGAATTTGTATAAACTAATCTCGGAGTAAGTCTTATTCCAGTTTGGTCGAATCTACCCTAAATCTATATTCCACCGGTAGTTTACAACTATCAAAACAACAATCTTCCATTCATATATTGTATGCATAATAATGATGCCATTACAGCAAACCTTGATGTCATTATTTTGTTCCTTCGATAGTGTTTACTAACTACTTTTTGGGTAGAAGATATTCGTGTTTTTAGATCATAATGATGTTTTCATTATCTGTATATCTTATTTGTTAGAGAACTGTTATGCACTGTAGAATAATATTTATCTACGGTGTCTTGTCGTCACAGAATAAATAAGTATACAGTAGTCACCTCTCGGCAGTGTAAACGTTAAATATGGATGCAAGCTGGCATGTGTAAGAGAGGATTGGCGCTTTTGTGTGGAACAACTGGTTTTTTTAACGCAATTCTAGAGTAGCTCCTATACAAATAGTTATTCTGTTTTTGTAAATTGATTTCGGGTCTGGGTGTTTTCTATGTTTATACAGGTGGCCAAAACATTGAGATCCAAAAAAAAAATTAGGTCCCTCGTGTCGTAGTGGGGTATCCGAATCACCCCCATGTATGTTCCGCGATTTTTCATAGTTTTCAAGTTATGATTTTTTTTCTGAAGTTCTGTGATTTTTCGACCTGTCCAATTTAAAATAAAATTTAAAAAAAAAATAGAAGACTGTCAATACTTTTTTATTGCAACTGAATCTTCAGAGTAGTACTTTTATGGATTAGCTAATTAGCTTCGTAATTATGATGAAAGTTATGAAAATGTTGGTCTACAGTGAAAAATTTACGTTTGGTGAATTGACTTAAATTTTCAACTTTAAATAAAAAATGTGAACAGCTGACTTTATGGTTCCTAAGTAGGCTTCAACAATGCGCCAGACTCAGCTTTCAGTATCAGTGTGCTATTTCCTTGTAATAGCCCCAAATGAGGAAATCTATGGGGTTGAGATCAGGTGAGCGTGGAGGCAACCTAATTGGTCCGTCCGTTGCGTCCGATCCATCTGTTGGGGTATGTTTCATTTAAGTAATTTCGGACTTCCGTAACGTAGTGACATGGGGCGCCGTCATTTTGTAACACCATGGTTCGTCTAAGTTCGAGATTTACATCTAACAGCAACATTGGACGTTCATTTTCAAAAAAGTTTCTGTAGGTTTCTCCATTAAGTCTGGACGGCAGTTCAAACGGACCAATTAATTCGCCATTGAGGATACCAGACCACAAGTTAACGCTGAAACGATGTTAAAACGTTGAAGCCCTTACTTGGTGTGGATTTGCAATCGCCCCACTTGTGATAATTATGAACATTGAATAATTCAAATCGCTCAAGTCGTGACTCAACGGACCATAAAACTTTATTAAAAAATCCAGGATCCTCTTCCTCCTTTCGTAACATGGTTTGGCAAAAAACAACGCGTAATTGATGATCTGTAGGTAGTAAAGCTTGGACTCGTTGGATGTGGATCGCATGGTATCCTTCATCGCGGAGTATGTTTTGGATAGAAGTCCTTGGGATGCCCAGATTACGAGCTAAAACTCTCGTACTTGTAGACGGATTTTGCTGAATTTCTTCCAGCACCGTTTCTCTGCGATCCGGCTCAGCTCTAGGGATTCCTTCATGACTGCCGCGTTGACCAGGAATGCGGCCTGCCATTAATGTGTTATGCGTGTTCACAAAAACACGATGGTCGGGATATCGCTCAGGTTGTGGTCCACCACGACATTGACGTTGTTCGCGATACAGTCGCGCTGCTGCTCGGCCGTTTCCTCGTGTAACTCCATAAAAATAATGCATTTCTGCATATTCACTTAACGTGTAACTCATCTCTTATACTTCCAAATAAACAAAGTCTAATAAACGAGCAAAGTAGTCAAATAAGAAAGCAGTGGGGTCCGTGGGCAAAGCGAGTGTGGTAAAGACAAAATAAAATAGCGGCAAGAGTTGCAGTAAACACAAACGCGGCGTACAAATGTATGCCCCGCGCCGCGTGCCCACCATGGACACTCAAATGAGAATACATATGTTTGAGTACGCCGCGCCGCGCCCGCGCGGGCAGTCTGGCCAAGCACAAATAAACGTTGACTAAGGCAAGAGTAACTCTACTCCAAGTACTAAGGCAGTCTTAACAATTCGTTTTTACATCGGACTATTAGGCGGTGACTGTTAATGTGACGGCTAGCATAGAGCTTAAAGGTCGGCCGCGAGTACTGGCCATTCGTTGTTATGTCAAAACAAAAATATCAATTGGCTAATTTTAAGAATTTTTAACCTCGCTGTCTTTAAGGACTACTTTTTTTAATGATAATGAAAGCTGAGAGTCCGACGCATTGTTAAAGCCTACTTAGGAACCATAAAGTCACCTCTTCAGATTTTTTATTTAAAGTTGAAAATTTAAGTCATAATTCACCAAACGTAATTTTTTCACTGTAGACCAACATTTCATAACTTTCATCATACATTAGTTACGAAGCTAAGTAATTAGTTTATCCATAAAAGTACTACTTACTCATATTGCTTGTTAGCAATAAGGCCGCCTGTTTTGTACTTTGTCACTGTATAAATGTTTTCTGTTATATGTTCTTGTGTGCAATAAAAGTATATTTTATTATTATTTATTTTTATTATTAAGATTCAGTTGCAATAAAAAAGTCTCGACAGAGTCTTCTACTTTTTTAAAATTTTATTTTAAATTGGACAGGTCGAAAAATCACGAAACTATGAAAAATCGCGGAACATACGTGGGGGTGATTTGGATACCCCACGACACGAGGGACCTAATTTTTTATTTTAGACGTCAACGTTTTGGCAATCCTGTATAAGGTTATCCGTTATCTTGTTACCAATTAATAACAAGCTTCAAAAGAAGCTTAAATTAGGCAATTTTTTCTCCCAGTTACAAAGATCCTTACATACTAAAATTTATCTTAATTATAAAGTAAAGGGAGACAGGAGTCCAAACTAGGTAGACCCCGTTCTTTGTAACTCCTGGTCCCCACTAAGACAATTAGTGTAAGCGTAGCAATCTATTTATTTATATTTAATTACTATATTCCAGGCACGTGCCAAAAGCGAAGCACACGACAATGGCGGAAACGCCCGAGCTGAAGCGGATAGCGGAGAACACTAAGATACAGAGCAACGTCAAGTACCACGCGGACTTCGAGCGGAGCAAGGGCAAGTTCACACAGGTACATACATACATACATACATTATGTATGATACATACATACATACATACATACACACACACATACATACATATAATCACGACTATTATCCCCCAAGGGTTAGTCAGAGACTAGGCAATGAGGACAGCAAAAGCAGTTCTCTACCATAGTCTATGGCACACCAAATTACAACTGCATTATTATGTTATGCTGTTAAATGTGTTTGCAGTCTTTAGGCGCCTTTATGGGGTGTTTACACGGGTCTATCTTCGCCGTGCGGCTAGTCGCTTCACAAACGCCTCACCAAGCCGCATCGCTAGCTCATTTACTGGTGACTAAAATCGCATGCGGCTCAGTCATTTCCTTCGAAAATGTTGAGCTGAATAGGTGTTCGTGCCGCCGGAATTGAAATATTATTCAACTATTTAAGAATGGCTAGGAGAACAAAGAGAGACGAAGAAACAAAAGGAAAGAAGAAAACGTAAATGGGTACGTGGATGGATGTACACTCACTCCTTCATGCGGCGGGCGATCGGATCGTTTTGCACGATCGATTTCAGTCACCAGCCGAATGCGGTCGGTCGCCGCGCGGCCAAAGTCGGATGCTTCCCAACTTTGGGGCTTGCGGCTTCAGTCACTTACGACCTAGTTGAATTGCTATTTAGACGGTCGATTTTCGCCGCGCGGAAAAAATCGTGCGGCTTTAGCCACCCGTGTATACCCCGCTTTAGCGACACCCATAGATTGATAGTATTCTTTTAATGAGCCGCCCTTCAATCTACAATACAACTAAGAGAGACTAAGAGAGAACTTGAGAAGTGAGCTCTTATTTTCTCGCAAGGCATAACAGGAAAAAGTACTTTATTTGTTGCCCCCTTAAGGTTGATTTCACCACTAATTTAAGTATTGACGTCTTTTCTTTTCTAAGTGACAGGAGTAATTTATTGCTTTGAAAAAGTATTTATTCACGTGGACATAATTTAGCTTTGATTTTGTACGTGACGCGTTATCTAGTTGGTATTGTTGATCGAAGGAACCGCCACACACATCATCATCAGCCTATAAACGTCCCACTGCTGGACACAGGCCTCCCACATGCAACAGCACGTGGGGAGATTGGGCCACAACCCACCATGATGGCCCGATACGGGTTGGTGGGTTACAGGACTTTTTACAGGACACACACAACTCTTTTATTTTACATACTTACATACATATAATCATGACTAGGCAATGAGGACCGCAAAACCAGTCCACAGACACAGTACTTTTCACCAAATAGCGACTGCACATGTGCTCAGCGTGACAGCCCATCGCCGCTTTAAGCGGTTGGATGTATGTGCAGTCTTTAGTCCGTTAGTCGCGTTTTACGACACCCTAGGGAAGAGAAAGGGTGGTAGTATTATTTTAATGACCCGCTATACCACACAGCTAAACACACACACATTTAACGTTACCGATGGCTGTTTTCAGGTAGCAGACGACCCTGAGACGTTACGAATCAAGGCTAACACTAAGATCATCAGTAACGTGGCCTACCACGGTGACCTGGAGAAGAAGGCGCAGATGGAGAAGCAGCGCCAGATCAACGAGAACGGAGAGTTAGTCGGTGAGTCCTACACGCAGAACGTAGCAGAGGGTTTATTCATCGTTCGGTTACGATAACGAAGCGACTTTGTATAATTACTTACTTTGTTAACTTAGACACCATACATAAGGTATGTATCCTAGCTATCTTCTATCTTAATGCTCAACCACTCCACTACCGAGGTATTGGTTAGACCTGTCGAAATATTTCAACGCTTTTGACTTTTATAGCAACAGTGTCTTATCAAACCTGTTTGAATTTACATCCATAATCTGAATGAAAATATTTAAGAATATTTTAAACATTTAGTTAAATTACTTAAGTTGAGTTACTGCTTTATAGATTCGTAATATTTGTTTTTTAAAGTTTTAATAACGCTTAAATAAACTGAAAGATAACGAAATGTTTAATTTTTTTAAATAATGACTACCTCAATGACTACGTCAATGAAAAATGTCAAATGTTTTTATCCAGATCTCATAGGATGTAAATTATGAAGTTTGATAAGACACTGTTGCTATGAAAACATAAAGTAAAAACAAATAGCGTTGATATTAGGGTCGATGAGGATTCCTCTTCCGCTTCCACATGTTGCGGAAGTTCCGCAATTATTACAGTTCCCCCAGCGCTATCGCTTCCCCATAAATGAAAGTTAAAAATTCCTTTTCCGCTATCGCTTCCTCATAAATTAAGGAGGAATTGAAATTGCGCGCGAAATCTCCGGCCGGCAACAAATAAATAAAATACTACGTAGGTACTTTGTTTTTATTAATAACTAAAGGAAAAACGGAGAGTGTGATGAAATACACTTAATAATGTGCCTGTTTCATCACACTTTCATTTTCATACTCTTTCTTTGTGCTATACAATTCCTCTTCCCCTTCCTTTCCCTCATAACCACATCACATCCTCAACTCTCTCTAGTTGATATCGGGAGGTATTTCGAGCGCTTCCCTCTCGTTCTCTCGACGGTACAACGGTAAGGGACGGGTATAACAGCGAAGCGGCGGCGAAAAATCGCGTTTTATATTTTAAAAAATTGATAGATGTAATAAATAAAAAACCATCGGTTATAATAACTCAAGTTATTTACGAGCTTCATTTTGGTAAATGTATCATAATAACAAATCACTTATTTTAAGAATAAAATCGGGAAAAGAAGATAAAATGACACAAAAATTTGTAACTTTGTGAATTTATTCTATCGAGCCAACTTTATAAAATCGTGTTTCCATCGGGTGTATTTCACATAATAAAGCCTCAACAATATTTCATAATTTTCGCAGATTTTAATTTTATTGTTTACTACTTCAAAAAGTAATTCTAAGAACGTGTTATTTGAATTTTTCACTAACACCTAGCCTTAACCAATACCTCGGTCGCGGAGTGTTTAGTATCTATGAAGCCCGCCTGTATATGTATGAAGTAGACAAACAAGCCTTCTAGTGACGAGTTGAATGTTTCGTTTTCGTTAACGTGATCGACCAATGAATAGACTTAAGCTAGGCATTCAGGTAGCACTGTGAATGTTGGTGCACTGTCTCGAGATCCCCGTCGGTATGTTGGATTTGGGTTTAGCTATTGTTTTTTTTGTTAATATTTGACCAGCACAGGGACGTAATACGTACTTTATTTAATATGATAAAATTAACCTTTCTACTCCGGCCGCGCACTGATCAGTGCTCATTGAATATAACTTTTATTATATCGAGTAACGCTTCTATCACACAATATCAAACTTTCGCCTCCAGTTTTAAATCCAGTTTTTTTTTTTAGTTTTATTTCTCTCTTGTACTTTACTTACGTAATAAAAAAAAAAAAACAAAAAAAAATAGCTTCATTTCAGTAATCAAAAAAAAAAAAACAAAAAAAAATAGCTTCATTTTAATTAAAACTTCAAGTTTTGATATACTTAATAACTGAGTTAATGATGATAACCGTGGCGCGTAGCGGTGAAAGAATACTACCACCCCCTCTCTGCCCTTGGGTGTCGTTGAATGCGACTAACGGACTAAAGACTCCACATACAACGGCAGAGCGGCGATGACCTCACTATCTGTCACGCTGAGCACATGTGCAGTCGCTATTCGGTAAAAAGTGGACTATAGTCTCTGACTAACCCTTCGGGGATAATAGTCGTGATTATATCGAACATCTGCAATAACAGCTTTTAATGCGTGGTTACAATTTTAAGATGTCATAAAAACTACAGTGCTAACAATGGAAAAGAGATATTTGTTATGTTATACATATTTTTAATAAAAATACGATTTCAAAATACTTGCTTATCTACTACTCGTCGCCCATAAAAAGTTTCTAAATCGTCCAAACTTTTCATTTAAGTCGACATGATTGAATGTGGTACTGTTAAAGTCATGTTAGGTACATAAACAACCTTCAATCCAACATACCTCCCCATTTGCACCCATACTGTGTTAAGAGCCTCCACATGTCATGTAACTGCTGGAAGGGCCCATTATATCACTACGTGGAAGTCTGTCATGTATCCGATCGGAAATAATGCAGTAGTAAATAGATTTGTACAACGTGGAATGGAAATGACAATACGACAATAAACTAACCATTTATACCTAATAAATGACGCTCCCAGTCTATATTTAAAAAAAACATTAAATATATTTGATAGTTAGCCGCAGTACATCATTTTTTATTAGTAACATTTTTCACATGATGTATCTGTTATTAAACTACTACGGCCAGGTTAAATACCTCGTATGGTAAAAACGTTGCCAAACTTCATTTGATCTTTAATTTCTCAATTGATTCTTGTCTGGATAGTTTCTATGTTTATTTGTCATCTAGTTATTTTAACAAGCTTAACTTGAGGCTAGATAATTAGTTTACAACTGCATTCGTTCCGATTCCACAACCCAACACATTCATAAAATTCATGTTGTTCTAATGTCTGTCCACGCTTTATGTGTAAAGAGGTGGCCAGCGAAAACTACCACCAACAAATCGAGAGCTACGCTACAGAGATGCTGCCGCCCACTGTACCGCCGCCTAATCTGCCTCCGAAGACTCATTATCAGACGCCCAGTACCCAGTACCAGGCCCCGAACGCCCAGTACCAGCAGAGTGCCCAGTACGCAGCCCAAAATGCACAGTACCAACCGCAAAACACACAATACTCACAGAATACTCACCAACCGAATCAGTATCAAGCGCAGCATAGTTCACAGCAAGCGCATGCGATTCAGAATACTCAACCTCAACAGAATACTCAGCATCAACAGAATACTCAGCATCAGGTGCAGAATACACAACATCAGGTGCAGAATACACAACATCAGGTGCAGAATACGCAACATCAGTTGCAAAATTCACACCATTCGCAGAATACTCATCAACAACAACAACAACACTTGCAGAATACTCAACACCCAGTACCGAACGCTCAGAATATACAACACCAATCACAAAACTCCCAGAGTCAACAACAGTATTCAAGCCAAAACTATCAGCAGAACAGATACTCTGCAGAACAGTATAAGCAGAAGTACGACGAGTATCAATATCAGTACGAGTATCAGAACCAGAATCAGAATCAAAACCAGTATCAAGGGCAGAATTATCAGTACCCTGGCCAGTATCAGTATGGAACGAGTCAGCCCAAGATCGGAAGGATCCAGGATTATGATCCAGTCAGCGATGGGCCTAGGGCTCCACCGAACACTCAAAGAGCTTCGGCTACCCTCATTTATAACAGTACAAGCGATGGGAAAAGAGGTTTGTCAGTCTATGTTTTTTACGCATGCCATTTCTACCATTCTGTTCTGTGGCCTATTTCTGATTTGTGAATGCCATGTTTTTTAATACTGTTTTTTTAATCGCTTTGGTTTGGTACGTCTTGTATGTTTTGGTAAGTTTCGAATTTTTTTTTTGTTAATGTTTACAAGAAATGTTTGTCACTATAATATTATAGTGTTAAAATGTAATAATACTGGAAATACTATATAGTTCACCAATCTGTTAGGGATAGTAATGTTACAATTTTGCGAATTTTTATTGTGAGTATATTCAAATAATTCTGCATTCTATGCAAGCAGAGGGTCTTGGCTGTTAATATTTGTTTGTATCAATATTTACATTTGACGCAGGAAAACAAATTAAGTCCACTACGCACTACTTACAGTATAACGGTACATTAATACTTAATATACTTACTTATAGTAATTATAAATACATTAGATAAACATTTTACTTTAAATGAAGTTTCCTGCTAATATGTCATTTTGCTAATATGATGTTTCAAGAGTATGATATTGTAAGAATGTGGTGATTTGAGATTAGGATATTTTGCGAATATGGTGTTTTGCTAATATGATATTTTGCGAATATCATTTTTTGCTTTTATGCTATGCAGCGACGGAAGGGTTCAAAATACTTAACCCTTATTAAAACTTATCAGCAATAATTTAATGAGTGCTGTGTGGTAGCGGCTCATCAAAAGAATACTCTTTTCCCTTGGGTGTCGTAAAAGGCGACTAACGGACTAAAGAATGCACATACATCCAACAGTTTGACGACCTCCTTGGTCAATTGGTTTGTACACCGGTTTTCATGGTGTCGCCATCTCTGAGGTCCCGGGTTCGATCCCCGGTCGGGTCAATTTAGAAATTATTGTTTTTCTAAATTGTCTCGAGTCTGGGTGTTTTCTATGTATAATAAGTATGTATTTAAGTATTTTAAGTAGGTTTATCCGTTGTTTAGTAACCATTTAACGAGTTTCTTCGAAGCTTCTCTTGGGCTAGATAATTGGTGTGATTGTAGGAAAGATTTATTTATTTTATTTATTATTAGTATAGAGCGGCGACGGGCTCTCCACCTGTCACGCTATGCGTCTGCGCAGTTGTTCCTTAGTGAATTCCGCCTTTGGGGATCATTGTCGGGAGTGTATGTATGTCTTTCTGTCTGTATTGATAAGAATAAACTTAATTCTTCACAATAACCATTTCATATAAATGGCTAATTGACAGTTCTCGGAAAAGTATAAAAAAAAATTACAAACGCTTATTTTATACCTCTTACAATATTTATTTTCGTCAGAGCTTTAATAGGAAAAAATATTTTTTTCTTCAATAATTCAAAATTTCGAAAACGGTTGGTCACGTCACACGTGACACTTTACCCTGGGACGTCACGCCTCAATAAACAAACTAATTTATCTTGAAATCTGACAGATACATTTTGTTTATTTTGTGAGATGTGACGTCACACGAAGCTCAATCATGGCAGCCCGTGTGTCGGATCTTTTAATCGACAGATCGCAGAAAAATCGCAAATTTGTTTTGTATAAATAAAATAACTATTGGATAATTTATCGTTTAACTATAAAATACCATATCCGTCATATTTTATTGTTACAACTGTCAAACAGCCAACTACAATAATTTACAGTATTTTACATAAACCACCGAAAGCGCGCTAGCTCAACTGTCAAACTTCGGCAACTAGTGCTGTAGTACGGTGACATTAGGGCTGTGCTAATCGATAGATCTAACTTTCGTGTAACAGTATGTATGTTTATATGTGTTTTGCCCACTGCCAGCGTCCCAGCAAGCGGCGCAGCAGAGCCGCCAGATCGGGCGCGTCACCGACATGGACCCGCTCGCCGCCGAGCACGCCAAGCCCGCCGCCGCGCTGGGACAGGTCACTTACATTGCTACAACTTAAGAGGCCTATTACATCTCGAACGTGATTTTTGCGTAAAATGCCTATTTTCGCATTTTGTAGTAATTTTGCAGTTGTATTTATCGTTTTTATCGAAATAGGATAATAAATTTGTGCATAATATTACAAATCTCCATTCTGTGAGCATAAGTTGAATTCGGAAGGACGGCGCATCGCATTTTGTAGTAATTTTGCAGTTGTATTTATCGTTTTAATCGAAATAGGATAATAAATTCATTATAAAATCTTTATTCCTCATGAAGTAACAGTTACTCTGGTATAAATTTTGCTCAATAATATTATCGCAGATAGGAGATATTCACAGTTAATTTATAGCAATTTTCGAAGTTTTTTGGTTTAGAATAAGATTTTTTTTTATATAAAATCAATGATATCTAAAAATTCCGAGGCCGCTACGCATTATTCGACTATATAAGAGATAACATTATAATTTTTTTATTTTACTTGTTTAGAACAGTAGTTCAATCGATGTGCTCAAAAAAGTGCCTTCGCGCACTTTATGAAAATCTTTCTCTGCAATTTTGGGTTTAATTAACAAGTTAAGCAAAATTTACAAAAAGCGAGGCCGCTAAGCACTATTCCAATAGCTATTCTACACTATTCAATAAGTCATAATTGTTAATGTAATTTCGTTTCTGAGATCCATAACGCCAAAGTTGGCCATTTTACGCAAAAATCACAGTCAAGATGTAATAGGCCTCTTAACATGACATGTTTATATAATAACATGTTTCATTTAATTTACACATAATCACAACTATTATCCCCGAAAGGTTAGTCAGAGACTAAGCAATTAGGACCGCAAAGTAGTCCTCTACCATAGTCCACTTTTCACCAAATAGCGACTGCACATTTGCTAGTATTCTTAGTGAAAGAATACTACCACCTCCTCTCTTCCCTTGGGTGTCGTAAAAGGAGACTAACGACTAAAGACTGAATATAAATGTAACAACATAGAGCGGCGATGGGCTCACCACCTGGCACGCTTAGCCATGTGCAGTCGCTATTTGGTGAAAAGTGGACTATGGCAGAGGACTGTTTTTGTGGTCCTCATTGCCTTGTCTCTGAGTAACCCTTCGGGGATAATATTTGAAATTGCATGTATGTTTGTATATGTATGTATGTATGTTAATGATAAATTAATTCATAAAATTCTGTTCTATTTTTGCTTCCACCGAGGCATTAGTTATCAGACCTGTCGAATTTTTTCAACGGTTTTGTTTTTTTATAACAACAGTGTCTCATCAAAACTCTTTGAAATTTTACATCCTAAAAGTTCTGAATGAAAATGTTTTACGATACTTAAACATATAGTTAAAATGAGACTGCTTTATAGATTCGATGAAAAAACGGTTCAAGATCTAAGAATATATTTTGAGCGTTACTAACGCAAAAAATATAAAATACTAGCGGCCGCTCGCGGTTTCACCCGCGTGGTTCCCGTTCCCGTGGGAATATCGGGATAAAAAGTATCCTATGGTTAATCCAGGTTATAAACTATCTGTGCCGAATTTCATCCAAATCCATTCAGTAGTTTTTACGTGAAAGAGTAACAAACATCCTTCCATACTTACAAACTTTCGCGTTTATAATATTAGTAGGATTACCTACCTGCGAAGTAAAACTAAATAAAATATTTTAACATCTAACTTGTTTTCCAGGGAGTGTACATCGCAATGTATGACTACGAAGCCACCGATAGTGACGAGGTCAGTTTAATATACTTTACTAGTCAGTGTATCACAGCACGCGCTTGCTCTAGTAGGTTAGACAATAGACTTGATAAATCGGGTGGATTGGCGGTAAAAGACTTTCAGCAATTCAAAGTATGCCGCCACCTACAGAACACGGTTGGACATTAAGGGGAGGTATTTCGGGCGCTTCTCTCTCGCTCTCTCTACGGTACGACGGTAAGGGACGGGTATAACAGCGAAGCGGCGCGAATAATCGCGTTTTATATTATAAAAAATTGATAATGTAATAAATAAAAAACGATCAGTTATAATTCCTCAAGTTATCTATGAACTTCATTTTGGTAATTGACTCATAATATCAAATCACTTATTTTAAGAATAAAACCTGGAAAAGAAGATAAAATGACACAAAAATATGTAACTTTGTGAATTTATTCTATTGATCCAACTTTATCAAATCGTGTTTCCATCGGGTGTATTTTACAGATTAAAGCCTCAACAATATTTCATAATTTTTGCCGATTTTAATTTTACTGTTTACTACTTCAAAAAGTAATTCTAAGATCGTGTTATTTTAATTTTTCACTAACACCTAGCCTTAAATCACCCAAAATTGTCTTCAATACAACACTAAACATGCATGTCTCTGAATGATTTAGAATTTATCTTGCCAATGCAGAACTGTCAGTCACACTGCAAGATGCGGCTATGCCTTACATTAAAACATCTAAGGGCTGTGCTTATAAAAATAAAAAATGCATACAGGGAATGCATTGAATCGTTTAGGTAATTTGGCGTTCGTAAAATAGGTCATTGTGCGACGGATCGGATTGGCGTTTCTAATGATCAATTATGTTTTATAGAAACAAAATTTCTAAAATATTCATTATAAAAAATTTGGATTTTTAATATTTTTAAAGAAAAAAATCGATAATAATTCGCATTCAGTCATATGACATTAAACGGAAATGAGACGCCGTGACGTCACGCCGTGCCAAATGTCATTTTATTGTTGTGACATTTCTATAGAACAAGCCTCGAACGAAACGGATGTTTGGCGCAGCGTGACGTTATTTACTCAACGTGGCGGTCTTAAGCGTTTGCGTAAAAATGCAAAATAAATATTGTAAATGATCGATTTTTTGAAAATAATGTATTTTTGGGATAAAATAGGTAAACAGTAATCGTTTTAATATGATTTTGAAATTTAGTCAACTAGCTTATTGTTATAAGCGTAAGAAACACCACCGCAACTACACCGGTCTCAGATCCAGTTCTCAGATCATTCTATCCGAAACTGACAGTTTAACTTCTGATATTGATCCTTATATTAAAACGATAAGATTGAAAATGTATTGAAGAAATTTCTTAAGTACTCAGTTTGGTTGGTGACAGGAATTGTTCTAAGTCCGCCTGGTTAGTTGCCTTAACATTATACATCAGATATCCAGTTCCTCAGTAGCTGAGGTAACCGGGTGAAGTACGCATCCGCCATCGGCTTTAACATCACCTAAGATGTAGAGTAAGAGCTTACACGTAGTAAAATCTAAAAAAAACACTAGTAAGCAACTAATTACTGTTGAATTGTATTAAGTACTAAGATTTTTACTATTTGTTAAATTTTGTCAATTATATTTCTATTATGATAATCTTTTATTATATATATGTAACCACATACTGCATTTGTAACGACATTCTGCGCTTGTTAACTGCGGCCACATGCTGCGGTGTAAACACAAGCTGCTTTATAAGTACATGCTGCTTTGTAACTACATGCTGCATTGTAACGATACATTGTATTATACATTATGTTATAAAACAAGAGTGGAGTAATTTGGTACAAGCAGTATTTGCTTAAAAGGGGACTCGGCCACATATTATTGTAAAATAGTCTATAATAAAATCAACTATGAACTATGGTTCTTCTTATTCTTATTTTATATAATTATATGTATATATATTTAATTGTTGTTTTATTTTAAGGACTTTAATCGATTACGATATGTCATTCGTATCGAACCCTATGCTTAATTGTACATAGAACATTAATATATTACTATTGTTTCCCCAATCAGGTATCGTTCCGCGAAGGCGACTACATATCGAATGTGACGTCCATAGACGAGGGATGGATGACGGGGCAAGTCCTCCGCACCGGACGCACCGGAATGCTGCCAGCCAACTATGTCGAGAGAGTCGCCAACGCACGTCAATAGCATCTGCTCTTAAAACCCAAGTCAATAAAGCCACTACTGAAATGTAAGGTAACCACGACACAACACTAAAACAATTAACTGTTACACGCGTTAAAACAATCGGTACGAACGTCAAAACCATTGTTACGACCGACCCACTAAACTACGTACTACCGAAATGTAATGTAAACTACTACACAACACAAACAATTGACTGTTACACACGTTATAACAATAAATTGTTATGGCTGTTAAAACCATTGTTACAACGTTAAAACAATTGTTACAACAGTTGAAACCATATTTACGACAACGTTTAATAATGGTTACGATATTAAAACAATTCTTAAGACTTTTTAAAACAAAAACAACAAACAAACAACACTAAATAATTACTACTAAGTCGTAATGGAAATGTATATAATGTCTTAACTACTACACAACTAAATTTATTAATAAAAACATGTAACTCATAATCTTAGAATTTGAAATACTTGCCAATGGAACAAATAAAATTCACATCTAGGACTGTAGGTAATATTAGCGATCACTTATTTTAAATATATATTTTTACTAATAAAATATAAGGGTTGTTAATAAAAGATCATTATTTTCTTGTGAATATTTTTTAATTGGATTATTAGTAAGTTTTTTTGTTTTGCGCGTATTCGATAATTTGGCTCAGTTGCATGCGCATGACTACGGATATATATCCGGATATATCAGTGGTTATGACCGAAAATCATAGTAATAACCCCGTTAATAATTATTCTAATGTAATATAATAAATGACCATGATGGTTTAAAAGAATATTAACTTGAAAACCAGTGATATCTGATGTTTTTTACCAATAAAATGTACAATCTTATGAGTGTTGCTTATGAAGACTATACAGCATTACATAGTTAATGATCGCATACGATTTCATCTGTATCTAAAAAGTAGGTAAACTAAAATGTCTTAGTAGTCCAAATGTTAAAGTAAAGTCTATTAAAAAAAAAAAAAAAATGGAGTGAGATTACAGATTCTTTCCATTCTTGTTACAGTCACGAACAAGATTCCAATCGTCCACAATAATCAAGTATGTCTTGGTGTCGTGATACTAATATTTTGCCCATACTTGTAGTCCAAATTTTAAAATCAGACAAATGAGACACGGTTGAGGACTTTTTGAAATAGCAGATTCGAGGCAGAATTTAGTTAACTGCTCTAGTGACTGTACTTAGTTCTACTTAAACAGACCGATTTTTATAGAATGTTAAAAGTATTTTTAATGTAACTATTTATTATAATTATACATACACACACACACGCAATAAGACGTGCTATGTAGATATTTTTACGAAATTTTGTAAAACTGCCCCATTAAGCTAACTTGAATTTTATCAGTCATATTATATCCTAAAATTGACAATAAAATATTCATAAGGAATCTTATTTATATGTATACATAGTGATTATGTATTTTTTTAAAGTAAACTGTTGTTTTTTGTAATTTATGTTACTATGACTTAAGAGTATTTTTCATCTTGTTAAAATGTTAAGACTCTAAGTTCTATGACAACAAGTTTTATCTTATGTGGATAGAAACTTCTAAAGCCACATAGAAATTCATTGAAGTTAGAAATTATGTGGTATTTGTTGCTTTTAATCCATGTTGTGTAATATAATGTCATTAATGTCTCAATACATAACCGAAAGCATTTTTTTCTACCATTCCAAATGTGGTTTTTAATATTAGCCTTATTTACTAATTTATCTATGTCTTTATAGTTTTTTTTTAATTTTCCGATTTTGGTAATTACATGTTATGTAAACATTAGTTGTTAAGGTGACCTCCTTATTTAATTGTTGATCCTTATAATAACTTTAAAGTATCATTTTTATTTATAATTATGCTTATAAGAAATCTTTATCCAAGTTTTGAAGATAATTCTTGTAAATAAAATTACATTTTAACGCTAGTAACAATTGTCACGATTCAAGACTATATTTTATTGATTTATTTTCTTCAGCATAATAAATCTTATATTTAATTTTGTGGCAAACGAAACTAGAAAAAAATACAATAATATCCATGTTGTCAACGTGGTTAAGATGAGCGTGGGGTAATATGGGTCATAATAACATACTATCCTGACCCTAAATTGATCAAACAGTAAAACATTCCGTAATTTTTAGTTTCAATAATACCAGGGATACAAATGTTTTAATATACTATCTTGAAGATATCTTAAAGACTCGACACTGCCGTCATTCCTTGTCAAGTTTAATGCCCCTGATGAAATAAAGTTATTTTAAATGTAAAAACCATCATTCTATTTTAATTTTTATATATTTAGGATGACTTGCCCAACACTCACTAATTACTTTTGCTGTTAAAAAAAGCCTTATTCTGACACTCTCAATTTCCGTCCGTTTACATGTATACTACGAGTATATACTTTGTAATGGTTAGGTTATGTTGTTAAGAAAAATTGAAAAATACCTACATAAAAAATAAAGTGTGAAGGTTGATTTTTTGCATAACAAAATGTTGAGTGTATTTATCTTTTATTAAACAATATTTATGTATGTTGTTTTAAAAATGTAGCACTGTTTACAAAAATAGTTATAGGTAACTAGCAAGCAAATCGTTTAGTAATTAGTAAGTGATTGTGCAAGTCCACACGTAAGCACCTGACTATTTATTTTACTCGTAATACTGTGTGCTAACAGAGGAATGGGGTCATATAGTAAGCATTTTTAAATTATTTTCTCTATTTTTCTATGTTATTATTGAATATTTTTCTATTTTCAACTTACATTGTGTAATAATTCTATCATGATAGATATGTTCTGCAGTTTAAGATGATCACTAACACTTCCTTTTTATATTGTCATCACAACTCCGTCTCATTCAAGGGAACAGTATTATATATAAGACCGAATGTAAAAGTGCCTTTGTTATATGTAATAAAATTTGTAAGCTATGACATTTTGTTTACATTCTAGTTTTAAAACCATAAAAAAATTGTTCTGATAGCATTGAACCTAGGCATTGCGTATCATTATACGAATTACAAAAAGTGTGACTGTAATCTTGAGTCGAATTTAGAGAATGCGAATGTAATGACCACAAAATTACTATACTGGTATAGTAACTTTATGGTAATGACTCGCTGCGTATCAAGCATGTTAACATCAAATCCGCATTCTCTAAATTCGACTATACGCTGACGTCACAAAGGTCACTTTTGATCGGAGCGTGAGGGATGAAGTGAGTGTGAGTGAACGCTCGAGCGAGCGGTGTGAGAATCACACCCTTGCTCGAAGTTGCGGACTATATGTCACTCATCCTGGTATGCCGTGTGACTCATTTTGGCGTGGCCACCATCACCAACTCTAAATCTATTTGTTCCCCCGGTATCGATTCCCTGCGTATCGACTTACCTCTGTATCGATTCCCTGCGTTTCGACTTCTCCCGGTATCGATTCCCTGCGTGTCGACTTCCCACCGTATCGAGTCCCGCCGTATCGACTTCCCTTGGTTTCGACTATAAATTGGTACAGTTAATGAAGCAAATGTTTTAGTTTGAAAATAATCAATATTTAAGTGCTTATTACAATAATTATCGTTATTAAATATAACAGTTTAATCAGTATTCATAATTTCGTTTTATTATTACTAATAAAGTATGTAGGTACGTAACCATAAATTACAGTTTACTTACAGAGGCCTTTGAATAAATGACTTTTCAAAAAAAAAACTTATAGGGGAAACGGTATAGTTATTGGCCACAAGCAACCTAAGGATCGAAAACTTCAATTAAAAATAAAATTATCAGTTAGAAATAAATAAAATTTATCCCTTAAGGTACCGATAGACATGCTCATTACTAGCACGCAAGCATGCCACTATTGAGCAATTGGTACTTAGTGGTATGTGTGTCAAAACGATGCCAGTAATTAATTAGCATGCTTATTACGTATATTATACGCTTGTAATAAGCATTCTTATTTAGTAGCATGTCTATCAGTACCTGTATGGTTTTATGTTAATATATTTAATAGTTAAGACACCCCACACACACACTTTTATTAAGAATTTAATTAATTGCATTCACAATGCTCTTCCCGTATTTTTCTAGTAAACATTTTATCCTAAAGATTTAGGAAAAGATTTTTATTTTCAATCAATTAATGTTTAGAGGAATAATAGTGTAATTAAAATTTTCTTATTTTGGTACAATAACGTAATTTTCTTTTTGATAAGTTAATGTTTAGAGGAATATCAATTTAATTTCATTAATCGTTTTATTCAATAAGCTAATATTTAGAGGAAGAATAGTTTAATTTAATTTTTCTTATTTTGGTGCAACTATATAATTTTTTTTTCAATACAATAATGTTTAGAGGAATATCAATTTAATTTCATTTATTTTCAATAAGTAAGTTAATGTTTAGAGGAATTAATAGTTTAATTTCTTTCTTATTTTGGTACAACTACATAATTTTCTTTTTAATAAGTTAATGTATAGAGGAATAATAGTTTAATTTATAAATAATAATAAATAAATTTATAAATAAATAAGTAAAACAAAGACATCTGTAGTGCGATTCTCTAAGCGCAAACATCGTTAAAGCCTTGGTAGCAGCGGCTGCAACAGCGGTGGGCGTACCATTGGTATTCTTCTAAATAATTTTCAACGCTGTTCGAAACTAGCTCCGCACGGCTGTAAGCGGCGTGATAGGGAATCTTTGACATTTTCTGTAGGTATAAAATTGGTATTCTGTAAGTAAAACAGCCTCAACTTTGACCACAGCCGTGACTGCAGCGAAAGATGTGACGGCTGTAACATCTATGATCACAGCCATGCGCGCAGCGTCTATGTGTCGCTTAGAGAATTGCATAGCTGTAATTAAATTGTGATTTATGATTAAGTTACATACCTACCTTATTTGTAATAATACAATGAAATTATGATGACTGAATAAACTGTGATATTTATTATCGTTATATTGATTATTTTCAAACTAAACTACTTTTTTCATTTCATGGTTGAAACGAGGGAAGTCGATACGGCGGGAGTCTATACGGCGGGAGTCGATACGGTGGGAAGTCGATACTCAGGGAATCGATACCGGGGGAAGTCGATACGCAGGGAATCGATACCTGGGTAAGTCGATACGCAGGGAATCGATACCGGGGGAACAAATCCTAAATCTGACTTTATAGATAATTTTCGTCGAGAGTTTATCGAAGTATGTCGCCAAATATCAGAGTTTGTCAGTCTACCGTTCATTGGTGGTAATGCCAGGATGAGCGCTCATCCTGGCACAGCCACCTTGTATCTTGAAGACTACTGGTCGTAGCGAAGATCTGATTTATCCAGTCGAAAAACCTCCAGTCTGTCGGTGCTTCTATAAAGAGAAAAATATTTTTTCATTTTTCCATAGTAGATGTACAATCGCGTGTATAAAGTTTATAGAAAAAGTAAAATAATAATTTAACCCTTTGGGCGCCACGCCATAAACGCATTCCTGTGTCCTGCACGCCAGAGCATAAAATAGACAAAAATACCTACGAAAAATGTAGTGCTGCCAAGAGTCGATAAATTGGTAACACACGGCGACCTGTTTTTGTTGTTTTTATATGCAATAAATGACTACTTATAATCTGGGATGTTTAATTTATACTTGTGCTATCTTCCACTCTTTGTATATATGTACTTAGTACATAAATAAAAGCATAGCATTGAAAATAAAATGGTGGTAAACCACAGCACTATTCTCTATAGTGATGTCTTCATTGTCACGACTGGACGACAACGGCGCAGCTGGCCATCCTATAATGCCTCTTCCATAGAGATGTACCCGAGTCGCGCGTAATGTATCAATTTCGAAATCGATGCCTAGAAAGACATCGATTAACCTTTTCACCGCCCAACTATCCGTATTAATACTCTATTGTATTTACTTATGTTACTATGTCTTACTATGTGCTTTGCTTATATTAAGTAAGTGCAAACGGCAACAGATTTTGTGAAAGGTTAAATCCTTATCTTTAAATTTCGTGTTAGTGCATCCGAATGCAGCACAGTAACGCTTTTGTTTCACCATCCTGTGAACTATCCACTTGCGAAAATAAAGTTAACGTGAAACAAACTGCCGCGTCCGTCGGTCGCTTTCTGCGTACTGCGAGCGTGACACTACTAACTAAATTGTCTCCGCGCGCGGACCGAGCGTGTAGGTATGTAAATCGACCGAATTACGTAGTGACAGTCATACAGTCACAAAAGTTAAGCAAATTTGCGCAGGTCGAGTAATTGATGGGTAACCAGTAGGCGACCTCGGCGAACATTGCTTAACTTTAGCGATCGAAAACCTTGAGATTTTATGAACCTACGGTCACCCATCCCTTTGGCGACCTCGGCGAACATTACTTAACTTTCGCGATCGAAAACCTCGAGATTTTATGAACTTACGGTCACCCATCCCCTTGACGACCTCGGTGAACATTACTTAACTTTCGCGATCGAAAACCTCGTGATTTTATGAACCTACGGTCACCCATGCTCTTGGCGACCTCGGCGAACATTACAAAGTTAAGAAGAGTTATTTCACGATCGAAAACTCGAGATTTCTATGTACCTACGTTTTAAATATAAACCTGTGAAGGTTTATATTGAATGAACTATTTGTTTTAGTATATCCAAGCATCCGATTAAGTACGCACCTATCGCTCATATACACATAATTAATCAAGTTGCACTCTTTATATCAAGGAACCTTTCAGATTTAATGAAATAAGTGCCTACTTATTGACGTCGAAAACTAATAAGATAACAGTTAACTATAATTTAGTTAAATCTTAACAATAGTTAGATTCAGTAGAATCTACCACCAGTTCGAATATAATCAATAACGCATGAAATTTCGCCAATGTAAAATAGTGTTTACAATCATAATAATACTGAACCTTGAGAAACCAACTTATGTACATAAGTTGATAATACATACAGATGAAAGTGCGCTTCACCCGGAATCCTCAACTACTGAGGAACTGGCTGTTTCTCGCATCTTATCTACAACTCTAACGACTTTCACGCGAAATTGAAACTTATCGTGTGACCCGAGCGTTCATATTGCGTTAAGCGACGCTGACTCCATATCGATTTGACGTCATGACGTCACAGAGCGTAGGGTTTACGCGCACGCGCAGGGATTACCAGTTAACCCATTCATTGCCACCAAAATTTTGAAAACTTCGCCTGGGTGCCACTTAATATTTTTAATGATTACAATGTATAATACATATTTTAATGTGTTTTAAATAGTAAAAAAAAATAATCTAAAATAACTAAAACCTATCTAAAAATGGTAAACGCAACAAGTGCGTTGGTGGCACTGGTAAAAGAATTTAATTCGTAAGTGCCATTAAACGCACCGTTTACGTTGACGTTTGGATAGTACTCGTATTATGCAAACATGTTCTGGGAAATATACTTGACGTTGTATTATTTTTCATTTGATCTGTTAATTTATAATTTAGTAATAATATTTAGTCTAATAAAAAAAAAATACCTCGAAATTCAAGACAATCGCTACGCTGCGCTTCGCGATTGTCTTAAATTTCTAACTTATCACGTGACCCACAGGAGTAGGACAGCTAGTAACTAAACGTTTTAATATTTTACGTCAAACAACATTGTCGACTTTCCTTCAAATCTTGACTGCTTTGCAATTTTCATTAAATTCTAGCGTAAAAACTATGCATCGCCGCGCCGTGAAATTTTAGTAAATTATACTTATTTAGCAAAGCTATTTAAAATAATATGGGGCTAATATCAGGTAACTAATCTAAAGCTGAGCCTTTTAAGGCTGATACACACCAAAAAGTGTCGCAGACGTGCTGCATTGCGACTGCGTGGGTCATGATTTGTAATATTAGAATTTGTACGCGTAGGTTCACACCGACAGTGTCGCAGATGCATTGCGTTGCGTATGCGTGCGACAGACGCACGGCAGTCCGTGAGATACAAACCGAAAACGGTCGCGGTGCGGTGGCGCACCAGCGGACGGTAACGTCGCACACGCGCTCCGGCATGATGACGTTGTATTCCACAGGATTTCATAGTTGAGGACACACCGCGGTGACGTATACGTCTGCGTGCAGCTGCGACACTGGCTGCGGCACTTCAGTTGTAAATATTTACAGATTTAACAGTGACTAGTGATCATGGATTTTGAAATACGCGAAAAGTTAATCAGTATAGTACTCAGATACTAATGTTTATATGATCCACAGGATAAAAATTATAAGAACAGCCCATAAAACTATGTTGTGGGAGAAAATAGGAAGGGAAACGAACACACGGCGGCGCGGTGTCGCAGACGCACAGTATCGCAGATGCAACGCGCTGCAATGCGTGTGCGACACCGTGGTGCCGCCGCCGCCGGCCGGCGTGAATTGCTTTATGTCGCAGCGTGCTGCAGATGAAACGCATCGTGCTGCAGACGCATCCGGTGTGTGGCAGCCTTTAATCTTACATTTTTCAATTTATCAAATGTACCGGCTAGCTTTCAAAATATTTAGTATGTAATTAGACGACGAGTAGTAAATTTAACCCAACTATTGTATAATATGTATATAAAAACAATGTTAGATGTGCATACATTCTGGCGTGATTAATTGTTTTGCATAAAACTGCAACAAAAAATTTTACCGCCACGTCAATGAACGCACCGCTTGCGTGCATGTGATTTAATTAAAAAAATACACGATATAACAATAGAAAATAATGATAAAATTAAGAATATTGCTTACTTCTATCTCCCAATTCAAAAATGTATGATGAACACTCAATGAAACGTAAGTTATTCCAATATCAAAATGGACCTTTTCTGCACCAACCGTTTTTCCCTTATCAAAAACAAGAATGACAGTCCGAATCAAAAACCGACTTATTGACCGTATTTCCACATTTAAAAATTCTTTCTAGCTGTGCTAAGAAATTGCTGTAATAAATTGCTAACATTTTTATGTAACACCAAAAAGCGTCTCAGAATACATTCTACGCTTAAGGTGCGTTAGTAGCATGACGTAGAAATCTCGATCAATGCAAACGGTGCGTTGGTGGAAATGAATGGGTTTAAGCGACTCCTGTCCTATCTCTTTGTAACAATTTAGCGACAAGATGCTAGATCACATGTCACGCTTCAAAGTATTTTTTAATACTTTTATATAATTAAAATTAGGCTGAGGATAGAGTGCCACAAGCGGCATTCTAGTACGATCGGTTACGGTGCCGTAATTACGGCATCCTAGTACAAAGTGTAGGCAGTGAATAGAGTGCCACAAGCGGCAACATAGTACGATCGGTTACGATTCCGTAATTTGAAGGCATCCTAGTACGAAGCGTATAGAGTGCCACAAGCGGCATTGTATCTTAATCGGTTCGGGAACCGTAACATATTTTTTATTTGTCATAATGTTCAGACGACATAATATTCAAAAGATATTTTTGTATGGAGTTGGATTTCTATTGTCTAATAAAAAAAACCTCTAAATTAAAGACAATCGCTACGCTGCGCTTCGCGATTGTCATAAATTTCTAACCTATCACGTGACCTACAGGTGTAGGGCAGCTAGAATTATATTATACCGCAAACTTACGGTTCCATAACCGATGGAGATACAGTGCCGCTTGTGGCACTGTATACGCTTCCTTAAAATTATTTATTTCGGGCATACACCCAAAATGTGTTAGTTACAAAAAAGCTTACCCTTGTATAGGTCTTGTGAAACGTGCGTGTAAATGTTGTTAATTTGTACAATAAAGAATTATAAATTAAATTATGGACGTGTAAGAAAAAATACAACCTTTCTTTATGTATATACATTTATTCACTAAAATACATAACGAAGGCATGCAACAATTAACATCTAACAAACGATTACAATGTAATACTCCGCATTTGCTAGCGCGTCGACTCCAGTCGTGTAAGGCACTTAGGGTACACAAAACATTTTTTTCATTAAATTTTGATAAATTTAAACAGATTGTAACTATGTATTTTATTCAAATCTGAAGATAGTGGTACTTGCTGTAAAACCCAAGTAAATCGAAAATGTTACCTTGAGTTAGGACTACAAATCGAATTAACTTTTCGTACTCCTTCGTCTGCGAAAACTCATAATGATAGGTCAATAATAATTTATTGAATATTTTGCTATTTACTTAATTTTCGCAGTATGAGTTCTAACGTATGCTTGAACTGTAATCTATAATTAACACTTAACTGTATCATTCATAAACATAATAACATTTGTATTTTACACAAATATAACACTTTTCAAATAAAGCACTTACAATCTCAATGAAACCTGTGCAATATAACCAACCACCTGACTATCACTACTTACCTATAATATGCCACAGTACAATTTAAAAATAGTATTTATAATATCTAATCATAAAATATAGGTACTTACCTACCTATACTAAAAGTCTTACTTTGAGTAAGACTCATTTATAAATGAATATATTAATAATCATTTGGTATTTCAGATACGTACAAAAATGACCTAAAACTATTTACGACAATGTGAAATTGTCTTTATTTGAATAACAAATGTTTTTAAACTAGCAATTTTTTTTTACGCTTGTTAACATTACATGTCACAATCTAAAATGTATATTTCCAAACTAACAGTAGCACTAACATAAAACACAATAGTGATTCACTAAAAACTAATACCTAAGATTAACAGCTCCAATTACATTAGCCACAGTTACAAAAATACGACGTCGACAAATGAAATCTTTAAAATTAATTAGGGGACTAAGTTAGGGTTAATTTAGGGCCAATTATTATAGTCAGAATAAAACTTATCAATCAAATATACCGAGTAGTACCACAACAGGGAAATCCTGGACGCCTGAACTTTCATCACAGCTGCCGATACTCTTGATCCTGAATTCCAGTGAGTGAGTTACGAAATCAGCATTCTCAAATTCGACACTACACAAACGTCACTCTTAATTGGAATCGAAGGGAACGTGAGGGTCGAAGTGAGAGGAGAATTTACGATCGAGTATTAGAGAATCGACATGCTGCCACCGTACTAAGAGAAAGACCAAATTTTAGTGTTATATTTGATTTGAAACTACCCTCTATCCATGGTAACCCCGCTGGGAATCGAACTCTGAACCACTGTGGCTAGGGTGGTCTTACCGCTAGACCAGAGTCAGTAAAAAAATCCCGCTTTTCGTTATGCTATAGCTGCCTGTTTTAGTATACTAAATATGACGATTGTATAATCAACCCTTTTAAAACTAACATTGATAATTATAACAAACAATTATTATTAAATTTTAAAATTAGTAGATATAATTTCATTAGTATTTTATGAGATGAATGTTAGTATGAACAATAACGTGAAATGGTCCCTTCGTCAACACTTCCAAATTTTAATTACAAGACCATTGAAAAATATTAACAAAATCACCAATCATATTAGTGATTTTTATAACAAGTGGAAATAGTTCACGTATGATTATTTCAAACTTCCTACATTATATCAAGGAAGACTAGTTCATGTACATTTTGTATAAATTCGTAAATCTTCTTCATTATAGTAGTTATATTAAACTTTACTTACAACAAAAGATTTCCTCAAACACCTTTTATACAGGGTCTAGCAATATCAATAAGCGAACGTTTAAGAGCGGTATCTATAGATCATTCTGAATACAATGACAAAAAATGGGCTCAAGTTTTATAGTGATTTTTCAAAGTTATGTATTCTAACAAACTAAATCAATTAAAATAATGCACATCATGAAACATGCTGTATCTTTACTAACACGCACGCAAGCGTCAATAAAAAGATAGCTTAGTGTGCTCCGAGTTTAGTGTGCATGTTCGGCTATCTTTGTGTGCGTGTAGTACAGTTGTACGGGTTTGGAAAGAGTGATTTTTTTTGGTGAATTATGATGTTTTGTTGATTATCTCGGTAACGAGCCTGTAGTTTTGGACTAAATTTGGTGAGCATGCTCAGTGTGATGTATAGATGCTCCCCTTAAACGTTCTCTTATTAATATTGTTAGACCCAATATAGTTTATAGTTATACAGCATGTATGGAATATGGTATAAAATCCCGTGATGGGATCAAGCTACACATCTATATAAATAAACTAGCTTGTTTTGTCCAAACACCCTGTAAGTGCAACAAATCACCACACATATTAAACATCAAAAATCCAAGATCAATTTGATCAACCTATTCATAGAATTTCGATCGGTAAAAATAAGCCATGTGTGGCACGGCCAAATAAAAATGATCACATAGTAGCCTCGGTAAAAATAAGCCATCATGTGGCGCGGCCAAATAAAAGTGATCTCTAGCCTCGGTAAAAAGCCATAATTTGGCGTGGCAAACTAAAAGTCCTTTAAATTAGATCTTCATATAAGGCATAATCTTTGGAAACTACTCTTGAAAGAGACATTTCTTTCTCTGTCCAACTTTTTAAATCAATTCAATCATCTTACGCTATTATCTAGCGTTTTTCATTAATGTTTAGATGTTACACCCAAACTACAGGAAATAATGATTTCTCAAAACATGGATACGATCAAATTGTTATTTTAACACAAAGCTTCATCATGGTGGGATTTCCAGCCACGTTGGCGCTTCCTTGCGCAATTATTACAGTGCAGCACTCATTGAAGCTGAAGTAGACCGAATTAGCACAAATGTGGCTTGTTCTATTTCACCTACACAGTAGTATAATAGTCTCACTAGGTTATTCAACATACGTTGCATCCTGTAATACGTGCCACTGCGCAGCACTCAGTGTTTATTTGTGCCACAGCGCAGCACTAAGTCAAACTTTATTTCTCGGATGTTATTTGTTACATGCCGCATCGCAGCACTTAGTGTTCATTTGTGCCGCAGCGCAGCACTAAGTGAATCTTTATTTCTCGGATGTAATTTGTTACATGCCGCATCGCAGCACTCAGTGTTCACTAGTGCCGCAGAGCAGCAGCGCGTCGGGCGCGCGGTGCAGGCGGTAGGTGCAGTTGTCGGGCATGTGGCGCACCAGCTCGTCGGTGAGTCGAACCCGCGCTCCGTTGGGGCCCGAAACTAAAACGGTATCAGTGTCCTGGAAAATATTTAAAAAGTATGAATGAATATACATTTTTTATTTATTTGTTCTCTGATTATCACTAAAAATAAGAATAAAATTGTTTAGGGCCAAAGCAGACATGCTACTTTTAGCAGCGGCGATCGGCAATTTAGACGCTTAGAAGCTGAATGAAGAAGTCGCCAAAACGCGATGCCAGTCGCAAAATCGCCGATCGCCGATGCTAAAAGTATCATGTGTGCGGTGGCTCTTACTGCATAAAACTTAATACTAAATACATAACAACTTAGTAGTTAATTTTTCAAGGTTTCATTAACATAATTTAGTTATTATAAGTTTATGTTATAATTTACTTTGTTGTATATGGTGGCGACTCATTATTAAAAGAATACTAAAGTCTGGCCAACGAAAGCTGAACCTCGTAATTATTTGATAGGCAACACTTTGTCTCTATGTGTGTCTATCTGAGGTGTCATGTCGTATGTCAAATTAAAATTTTTCTGAGAAAATTGCAGCTGTATGAGTGACCCTGTGTTTCCCAGTCATGATTTTTTTGAAATTGCCGCGTTTTTCCTGTTTCAGCTTTTGTTGTTCTAACTCTACCAATTAATCTCTTCTCTTGGGTGTCGTAAAAGGCGACTAACGGATAGAATAGAGCACGCTATATATGTTGTATGAGTGTTGTATGTTACCTTCCCGGCCGAGGCGCCGAGCAGCGCTTGCAGCTTGTGTAACAGCTCTTGCGCGCGGCACGCGTGTAAATAGAGCACGCTGTATATGTTGCCGGCGGGCGGGCACACGTATATGGTTAGACGGGGCTCGATCAGTCTGGGAGACAAAACAATATATTGTAATGTAATATATTGCAAAAAATATTACACAACAAGTTGTAAACACAGTAACGTTATATCAAGCAAAAATTTATTTACTGACATAAGATTGTCACTGAACTCAAGCCACTTTTCGGAGTAGATCTTATTTGATAAAGTATACAACCTTAATTTTTCTTAATACAAAAACAATTAAGGGTGAGTTCCACCCATGAAACTGAACAACGTTCCCCAAGAATCCTATGTGCAAAAATGACAAAAAAATTTCGACCACCCATACAAAACTATCCGATCAGCTGACGACAAATAGTATTGGAGGTCGAAATTTTTTTGACATTTTTGCACATAGGTTTCTTGGGAAAAGTTATACAGTTTCATGGGTGGAACTCACCCTTAATTGTTTTTGTATTGAAAAAAAATTAAGGTTGTTTAATAGGGTAGGGTTATAGTTTATCGAAGGTATTAGTGAATGGCGAAAATGGTTGAACGATATCAAACAGTGGACTGGACTTGGCTATCGGCAGTTAAAAGCTCATGGGACCGCAAGAAATTTTCTTATAGTAGAGGATCCGAGTATACAACGACCTTCACCGAGCCGGTTAATGGATGAAAATTATTTTATATCAAATTTAATGTGTTAAAACATATATTGCGAGTGGGTTGGCTGAAAAATTTCAGTCCAGTATATGATTAATTAAATATTTAAAAAAAAATAATTATATATTGCACTTGTTTCAATAATAAATAAATTACATAGGTACGTACCAATCGAAAGTATGAAGCTTATAGAATATGTAAACGTTATGTTGACTATTTTTTTCCTGTCATAACATTGGGTAGGCAGGTGTAAACAGGCAAGTCTATATTAGTAATTTGCAACCGTCTGGTTAAATAAATAAAATTTATGTTTATATAAAGATAAGCTCATTACAAACACACACACACACTGAACCAGTGCAACTTAAAAAACATTTTTTTTTAATTTTAAATTAATCATTAAAGGTACTGGACTGAAATTTTTCAGCCAACCCACTGGCGATATATTATTTATCATATTAAATTTGATATACTTAAAATACTTTTCATCCATTAACCTTCCCGGTGAAGGTCGTTCTATACTCGGATCTTAGACTATTAACTGACCTCTTAACTTCTTTATGAAGGTGATGATGATGGTTAGTGAATGTAAAAAATAATATATTAAAGAAAGAAGAAAGAAAGAAAAAACATTTATTGGCACACACTACAAACTTACATACATGTAAAATAAAGAGTAATAAAAAAGACAAAAATACGATATACACAATGAAAATACAAAACAAAAACAAAAACAAAGTGTGGCCAACTAGGCCCCAACCTCAGCACGTGCTACAGCGACATAAAGGCGCTGCAACGCTGGTATTCTGGAGGGGCCTAATCGGTGGCGTGTCCACAAAACAATGATACACCAACAATAATAAAAAGCTTGTCAAAAACAAAAAAAAAAAAAAAAATACAGTAACAATATAAAAAATAAAACACTAAACTTTAAACACTACTCGGCACTTTCTTGGCTGTATGGTTTGCCTTCTTGTGCTTAAAATAGTAGGTACAGCTAACAAAAAATTAAAACAAAAGTTTGCATTGCACTATGGATTGTTGCTTGTTGACATCAAAGAATCTGCAACTCTGCTTAGAATTACAACTTTATATAAATTTTATCACAACACGTGGCCAACATGAATAGTACAGACTCAAGAGAACTTAAAATAAAGGACAATGTTCGTGGCAGACTATTTGAAACATAGAACGAATGGAGGCAACACAACAGACTAAGACAACAGAGCATTCACAGAACAAAACAAATAAAAATAAACAGAAACAATGTTCGCTGCCTCAAGGGTTCCGGAACGCAAGCCCCGACAATGTAATGCATATCGTGGCAAAACCCAAAGTAAGACTAGTTTGCTATTTTCTGCATGTCAATTAAATATTTCTTGAGGTGTTTTTTAAAAGTATTTACTGTTTTTAGGTCACGCACCGGCGGCGGGAGATCGTTCCAGCACCTCGAAGCAGCGAATCTGAAAGAACCACGGAAAGCCACCGTCCTGTGCTGCGCAGTCACAAAGACGTTTGCGGTCATTCTTCTGGGGTATTTGCTGTTGTCACTAGCCCATGCCAACTTATCATACAGGTAACACGGCCTTCTCGCCTCTATTACACCAAAAAGAAGAGTGGCAAGGTGAAGTCTTCTACGCGCTTCCATTTTCATCATGTTTGCTGTATTCAGAAAAGGAGTTACATGTGATCGTGGTGGTACATGAAAACAGAAACGCGCACAAGCATTCTGCACACGCTGGATTAGCTTGCTCGTCTTAGACATCAGACACGGCCCATAAACTGTGTCGCAATAGTTCAACCGTGACAATATCAGTGCTTCGCACAGTGTGACCCTCAGTTCCTCACTTAGATAAGGCCTAATCTTGTATAAAAGCTTTAGTCTGTAAAAACAATTGCGTGAGCACTCGGCTACATGATTCTCGAAGGTTATGTGTTCATCCAATATCAAACCCAGATTCCTAACACTGTCTACTCGTTCAATTTTTTCTCCATTTATGCAAACATTTAGAGGCGTATTGCTAAAGCGACCAATATTTCTTCTTGTGCCAATTAACATTAACATAGACTTTTTTGGATTGAGGACTAGGCAGTTTGACCTGCACCAAGTAGAAATTCGTGTTAAGTCCTCGTTTACCTTTGTTACAGCAACAGCATGATCTGCGTGTGTAAGGGGAAGATGCAATTGCAGATCATCTGCATATAAGTGATATTGGCAGTGACGGATGACTTTCGTGACATCATTGCTGTACAGGATGTAAAGGATTGGCCCTAAAATGGACCCTTGAGGCACCCCACGAGTCACAGGAAGTTTGGCTGAACACAGTCTTGAGCCATCTGCTTTGTCCAACTCAACATACTGTTGTCTGTTTCCCAGGTAACTATGAAACCATTTTATCGAATTGGTATCGACTCCATAATAAGCTAGTTTTGACAATAAGAGATCCACATTTATAGAGTCAAATGCCCGCGAGAAGTCAAGCAGCAATAAAATATTTAGCTTCCCCTGATCTTGAGCAGCTAGTAACTGATCCACAACATCTGCGAGGGCAGTTGCTGTGCTGTGGCCTTTGCGGAATCCCGATTGTTGTTGAGGGAGCATGCTGTTTGCCTCAAGGTAGTCCGTCAGTTGCTCACACACAATTTTCTCTAACACCTTTGAGACACAAGGAAGTAGGCTAATAGGACGGAGGTCGTTTTTAGTGGCCGGGTTAGTCTTCTTTGGCAAAGGTCTAACTAAAGCGACCTTCCAGCTGTCTGGAAAAGTGCATTCTGCTATTGATCGGTTGACCATTGTGGTTATAGCTTTTAATGTTTGTGGCAATGTCAACATAATCATTTCGAGGGACAAACCATCGCTGCCTTGGGCATTCGATTTAAACCCTTTAATGGTTTTTAATACTTTATCTTCTGACACTATTTGTAGAGAAAACGTTGAAGAGCTATGTCTATGGTACTCATAATATGTTAGCTGAGATATTGGCACACATTTTTCTCCTGGGATGTCTAGAAAATGCGCATTTATCAGATTTGGGTCATTGAAAGTAGGTGGAAGCTCTGCACCTCTCTTACTACTACCAATTACATTTTTTTTTAAATTCTGCCATAATTTTTTGGTATTATTTTTGTTCTTATTAATGTGTCTGTCAAAAAAGCATATCTTCTCCCTTTTAATAGCTTCCACAACAAGGTCTTTCATATTCTTATAGCAAGCTTTAAAAGCCTCCGACTTGTGTAGCTTGAATTTCATATGATAATCATCTCTGATCTGCATCATCGTCTTAATGGAATCAGTGATCCATGGATGTGGTGGATGTTTAAATTTTTGAGTTTTAATTGGAGCATGCAGGTTAAATAATTTAATCAGACAAGTGGTAAAAGCCTCCACAAGGATGTTGATGTCACTTATTTTATAAAAATAATCCCAATCAATAGCATCAAGATCATGATTGAACTGGTCTACAAGAATATTTTTTAATGGCCTGTATGTTACCCATTGAGGACATATCTTGTCTTTTTTAATTTTAAATTCAGCCATAAGCATTGCATGACCTCCGAGTTCAGGTGTGTGCTTAACAAAAACCTTAAGAATCCGAGCATCGGTGCAGATCACATCAATCAGACTATGACTGCTCTCTGTAAAATGTGTAGGCTCAGTTACCACCTGTTTCAAGTTGACGCAATTTAGGAATTGCATAAACTGCTTAGACCTACTGCTACTGGCATCAAGTAAATTTATGTTAAAGTCGCCAAGCAATATCAACACATCACAATTAGCAAAGGAGGCAATAGAGTCCGTAATCGCTTCCAAAAAGACGCCCACATCCAACCAATGTGGCCTGTAGGCAGTTCCAATAATAACTCGCTGGTTTTTAATGCGCACACTCAGCCACATTTGTTCTACCTCAGAGTTTACAGGATGTTTACATGTTCGAGCGTTAATTCCCCTGCGAATGTAATAACCCACCCCACCACCACGGCCCCCTCGCATATGCTCAGGTCTGGGATTATGTCTTAGCCGATAGCCCGATATCTGTGGTGCCTTATCATCCCCCTGAGCTGTCAACCAAGTCTCATTTATAGCCAGGATATCCGGGTCTAAGTCTTCCATGGCCACAATGAACTCTTCATGTCTTGTACCGAGTGACCCCGCATTGAAAAGCCCAACTTTAAGATTTTTTGAACTTACCTCTTTACTTTAAATATATTTATACTAACAGAGCGAACAATTGAGGCCAACACTAAGCGATACCGACATAATAATAAAAATGCGGCGCATCCGTGCGACAGACAGTATGTAATAATAGTAACATTGCTATAACGTAACAAACCGAAGGAATGTATGAAGTTTAATTTAGAGTAATGTTTAGTATTGACGCTACTATGATATCTATGTATAGTTTTGAATTCAATAATTTTAAGTTTACCTAGGATATAAGTTGACCTTAAAACAATTTTATTAGTTTTTATTTTATAAAATAAAGAAAATGCAATGATGCTCAATAAAAAATACCTATCATTCATTAACCTCTCTTGTTCTACATAAAATAACTTAACAGAATTGCACACAACAAAACACATACTCACAAACTCAGAATCATATGATTTCAACCAAAGCAAACATTTAGCAGTGACAGTTGGTAATATGTAGAAATGTTCATAGGATCGTACGAGTCACTTCTGGGATCCGAGGACTCGCTCCAAATCCGCTTTGGAGCGGAGCTGGTATGCAGGCGAGCCGTCCGCCTGACGAACGAATATGCGGCCCCGTTTCGTCCAGGAGTACCGCCATTGCAGTTTCTTACACTCCTCACGAGCTTGATGGAAGAGCTGGCGATTGTGGCGCGTCAGCCGCTCATTGATGTAGACGCGGCCGCCCGCGGCGCCGGCGACAGTGCGGCGCACGCGCGCGGCCTGCAGCAGCTCGTCGCGCAGCTGGCGGCGCGCCAGCCGCACCACGATGCGACGGGGGCGGCCCCCCGCCTCCGCCGGCGGCGCGCCAACGCGCTCCGCGAACACCACGTCACGCTGCTCCAGGGTGACCCCCAGCCGCGCGGACAGCACGGTCACGGCCTGCACGACACTCGCCCCTTTCTCCTCGGGAAGCTGCCCGATCTCTAGATCAGACAGAAGAGCCTCCTGGTCGCGGTCATTGAGCTCTTGCTTCAGCTCATCTATAGTGCGCTCCAGCTCCGCAGTCACCTCCGCGCTGACATCCGGCCGGCGCTGCTCGAGAACCTCGAGCCTCTGCTCGACGTTGTCCAGTCGCGCCGACAAGGAATCACGCAGCTCTAGCATTTCTTTACGGAACTCCCGCATTTCCGCCATGAACACCGCTAGCTCCCGGTCCCGACGGTCCTCAATGCCGTCCGGCGCATCCACAATTGCATCGGGTTTTGGAGATACTGATGCGCTGTCAATAGAAGAAGACGTACCACAAAGATCCTTTACCGGCGTCTGAGTGTTGTCGCTTTTGCGAGTTAGTCTCTTGCAGTTTGGGCAAGCCCAATCCTTGCTTATGCTCGCTTTGTCTGAAACGGCCAGACAAGCTTTGTGGTACTTCAGCGGGCACACAGAACAAGCAGCGGCGCCCGCCGACGACAGGAATTTACCGCACAAGCACCGCAGTGAAGCATTACAGCTCTTCTAGCTTACTGTATGTACGCTTGACTAAAATGGTAGTTTTTTCTTTTTGCTCTCTCTTTCTCCCTTTCTTTCCCTTTCTACTTCTTGTGCTTGTTTAATAATTCACAAAATGCAAAAAAAATAAAAAACAAAAATAAAACACAAAAAAAAAAGGAATGATTACAAAAAGTTTTTGTTCGGGGGTTTGAACTCGGATCGCAAGTAAGAGCCTGTCCGTTAGACGTAAGCACTTGACCACTAGACCATTTATGAGTGAAATCTGTAGTTGAAAATAAGGGACGGAATAGAGTTAAGTACCTAAAATACTTTCAAGTAGTTTGTCACCTAACGAGGTCCAAAGTCCAACACTATTGTTATTAGCCCAATAACTTTGGCTACAAAAACTTGCGAATACCCACAGAACAGAAACAGTTTTCGTGTTTTACATCACTTTCACTTTTCACCACTATGATTAAAATACACCATTAGCTAGTTCTCGAGATAAGGAAGAATTTGATGCAAAGTATAGGCAAAACTGATAACTTTTGAGTGAAATTTTGATTAAAAAGTACGAGCAATGAACAGTACGTGTATCACTATTGACGATTCGTGGACGACCGATACGATATTACACTTACTTTGCATGCAGAGCATTGAACAGACGTATTCCATCCGCCAGACCGCAGATCTGTATGATGTCGTCACGAGACAACCTACGTGCAACATAACAATACAGATATTAAAATACAAATACAATAATACATATAGAGTTTATTGGTTTGATATTAGAAAATGTATTTTGTATATTTACAATACAACAAATACGCAAAAGAATATTAATCTTAAAAATAATTCAGGTACAGACGCCAGTAGAGCTAGTCAAAACTACCACAAAATCTAAAATTTCTTTAATGCATGAAATGCAATGAACTTTATTGTCTGGGTATAAGGATCAATTTAGATTTGAAAAATTTGACAGTTTTGAATAAGTTGATCTACTGGTAGGCCTAGCATGCGCAACACGAGATATGACGCGGACGATATTCTCTCTTCCTTCGATGGCGGGAAAGACAAACTATCTTGGTTACAGTTGTCAAACAAAACTCGATAAAATTATGTTGCATGTTAGGGTTTGTAAACAAAAATGCCACAGACAGGCAAAAACTGCTATTATGTCTGTTTTTGACATATCGTGTATAGACATAACACGAGAAAACGGGTCGAGAAAATTTTCTCGTGTGGCGCATGCTAGGCCACTGTGGCCTGATTCACGTATTTCGTAATAGTCGAAATGTCGTTTACGTTTAGAAGTCGTCCTATTGAAAAAACAGTCACAAATCCGTATTCACCTGTCATTTCGATAGAACGATTACTCGATAGGAACGCAACTCAGCGATTTGTCAACTATTTAAACTTAATGTTGCCATTACAGTTCTACCAAATAAATTCAAATACTTTTTGTTAACAAAACATGCAGAAATGTTTATTGTTTTTTTCCAACGACTTGGTAATTGCCTAATTTTACGTGTAATCGCTGAAATCCGATAAAAACTAAACGTCAAAATAATAGGTGAATACCGCGGCGGCAACGATCGAACTTCGATTAATGCACGTGAATACGCTTAAACAAAACCGACTTAAACAAAATCGTGCGATTGATACCTGAATACGAAAAGTGACTTCAGCGATCAAATCGCTTGGATGTCGTTGAAGTTTTGTTACGTGAATTAGGCTACTGGTGTGTAGCAAAAAAGCAAAATTTCAATTAATGAGTAGACAGGTCTTCTACTATTTAAATTTAAATTTCGCTTTTCCAAGATTGCAGAAATATTTATACTACTTGACAAATAATTATTATGTTAAACCTTTTTCTGACACCACAACAAAAAACTAACAGGCATACATTTGTGGCAATTGAATTTTAATAATATATAAAAGATATGAAATATTGCTGTGCCCTTGCCCTTTAATACTTTTTTTTATCTTTCTCAACATCAGTATCATGTGCAACATGAATAAAAAATATGTAATAATTTTATTTGAATTCTTCAGTAAAAAAAAAAAATAATAATAAAAAAATCTCAACCAGACCTACAACAGTAACTGAACCGCAGCCGTTATCTTATCTTATCCAGCTGTTTTAACTCGAGCACTAACCTGAGCAAGTCGGCGCCAGAGAAGTTAGCGAACGTGGCGGCGTGCTGCGCGAACCGGTGGCGCGACAGCCACGCATGCGTCTCGCTCGCACTCGCCTCCTTGGACAGGCCGTAGCTCTGTGGGGAACGGAGAGATTAACAGTTAAAAAATTACGCCCTGAATGGGTGGAAGGTTAAAAAAGATTTGGACGTTTCAAAGTACTTATTAATTGAGTTTATTGAATAAATATATTTTGAGTTAGACTTTGATTCCATCCATTTTTGTTGATTAATTTAAATACTATTTACCTTGTCCGGGTCTTCGGCCGGCTGCGGCAGGTCCGGCAAGATGGCGCCGGGCGAGTGGCACGGCGGTGTGCTTACTTTCATGTCACCTTCACTGATGGAACAAAAGGGTAACATGACGTTAAATTAATTATTATATTAGCCCATATGGTCCCACTGCTGGGCAAAGGACTACCTCCCCTCCTTCCATTTTTCGCGGTCTTTTGCGTGTGTTGGCCAATCTTTCGCGAAAGCATCAAGCTCGTCTCTGAAATGAATCTGTTGTGAAAAATTAAACCAGAAAAGAAGAATGGGCGTTTTTGTATGAAACCCGTCCCACCCCTTGTAAGTTTCCACATAGAAAGTTTCGAAATTAATAGTGTATTTTGTTGTAAGGACAGCAAATATGAACGAGCGAATGAGTGAATGGAAAAAAAGGGAAATGAAAAATAGGCCTCATTTTTCATTTTTTTTTACATTTTATACGACTCATATAAATCAAAGGAATCTGCAAGGGAAGAGTTTAAATTCAAGAAAAAATCTTGACCTCATTTTTATATTATCATTTATTATTTTAATTTTCTTCTTCTCAATAACTTTTTCTGCAATACCAGACAGATTTGCTGTCATACAATAAAATGCTTCACTGTAAGTGTTACAAGGAGGGGGGACGTTTTGCCCATTCTTCTTTAAGGCTCTTCACCCTCAAAGACATTGTCAAGTTTATTTCTGGCAGTGATTTTGACTGAGGAGGCAGGATTAATATTTTATTTATTTCTGCGAGATTTATTTCTCCCTCTCTTAGTGGCGAGAGAGAGACCTCGTCAGGTAAAACAAGTATCAAAAGAAGCTTATGAGAGAGCGAGACCCCGTCAGGTAAAACAAGTATCAAAAGAAGGTTATGAGAGAGGGAGATCTCGTCAGGTAAAACAAGTATCAAAAGAAGCTTATGAGATAGCGAGACCTTGTCAAGTAAAACAAGTATCAAAAGAAGCTTTTGAGAGAGGGAGACCTCGTCAGGTAAAACAAGTATCAAAAAAAGCTTATGAGAAAGGGAGACCTGGTCAGGTAAAACAAGTATCAAAACTAGCTTAACTTGGGCTACACATTTGGTAAGTAAAGAAAATAGAAAAAAAAACTAATGCATATTTGGCAGAAAAAGGAGCCTTATACCCAGCAATGGATGAAATCATTCAGCCAGGAAGATACTGACAACTGTAATAACTATTTTCACTCCTCTTGCTCAAAAAGGCCGTCATTGTAGCATTCGAGAGCGAGGATAAAATAGCTTTTCTTGCCCTAAGGGATTTTTTTTAAATTTTTGTCTCTCAAATGACATTGAGCCTACAAAAACGAAAGTCTTTAGTCATAAGTAGAATAATCGTGAAGAAAGAGAAGATCCAACAACTAGATATTATTTAAGTCTATGGTAAAATTAGTAATCATTTGAATCTATGGACAACACTGACCACGCCCACAGAGTCCACGCTTCAGCAAGAAAAAATTGCACAGTCTGCACATTGTGCTTAGGTGGTGAGCCTTTAGCCCGTTAGTCGCTTTTACGACACCCAAGGGAAGAGAGGGGTCGGTAGTATTATTTTGATGAGCCCATCGCCGCTCTATGCTGTTGGATGTATGTGCAGTCTTTAGTCCGTTGGTCGCCTTTTACGACACCCAAGGGAAGAGATGGAAAGACTGCATATACTATCTAACAGCATAAGCGGCGATGGGCTCATCAAAATAATACTACCAACCCCTCTCTTCCATTGGGTGTCGAAAAAGCAACTAACGGGTTAATTTTTAATAAAATAAACCAATTCATATTGTATTGAATTGTTTTATTTTCTCGCATTCGTAATGAAAAGCAGAGTGTAACAAAACGGCGCTAAAAACCCATTAAAACTCGGGAGTAAAACTACCTCGTATATAATGGGTCATTTTAGCCCCTTGTATAACAATATACTCTTATGTCGTTTAATTTTTAACCTCCGACGCAAAGAGGCGTTATAAGTTTGACGTATCTTTATGTCTGTCTGTCACATCGCAGCTTCTAAGCGAATGGACCGATTATATTAAGATTTTTTTTGCTAACCATTTAACCGTGTAATTAATAATGTATTAACCATGTCGCGTAGCGGTGAAAGAATACTACCTCTCCCTCTCTTCCCTTGGGTATCGTAAAAGGCGACTAACGGACTTAAGACTGCACTGACATCCAACAGCTTAGAGCGGCGATGGGCTCACCACCTGTCACGCTGAGCACATGTGTAGTCGCTATTTGGTGAAAAGTGGACTATGGCAGAGGACTGCTTCTGCGGTCCTCATGCCTAGTCTCTAACTAACCCTTCGGGGATAATAGTTGTGATTATATGTATGTTTTTTGCTAGAAAGCTGACGTGTTCGAGATGGTTATATTAGGGTGAATTCGACCAAACTGGAATAAGGTCTTATACCTAGATTAAACGCCGAATTTGTATAGACTAATCTCGGAGTAAGTCTTATTGCAGTTTGGTCGAATCCACCCTTAGATAGCTAGATTATACTAGATTAGCTACAATTTATGAAGATCTGTTCAAGTGTTTCCAGGTCATCAGCTATTTTTATTGTACTTTTTTTTTGTCGGGGGTTATTTTAAAACCTTAATATGAATTATTTATTAATTATTATTAATTATATATTTACTTGGTTTTCTTGTTTTTCAGGATTGCAAATTGCAATACAAATTACCAATTTCTGTGCGACATCGCAAATAGGATTACCAAACTGCCAGCAAGATAGATATAGCGAAACAACAATGATGTTGATTGCCAATTCTATTTTTATTGTTGGCACACTTGTTACACTAAATTTATTTACAAACATAGCTTCAGATAGTTAAACAGATGGAGGTGTTTTGCTTAATTGAAAGATACAATGATAAAAAAGATATTGCACTTGTAAAAGGTTTCTAAACAATTCTTAATGGAAAAGCAGTAAATTTTAGTTGATAGCCAAAGATCGTAGGTTTGATTGCTGTTGAAGGCAATCGCTTTTATTCAAAGTTTTTACAAAACAACTGAAATGTGTGTGAAACTGTGAATCCTAGAGTTTAAGAGTCTAGCTTAGACTACTTTAAATTTAATCTTTTAGAGCAGGACCAACATGGTTCATGTTACACGTGAAACAGACTATTTATTAGTAACGACCAGGGTATTCCGGCCTACGTACGACAAACGGACTGCATCCGTGCGTGTGTCTTAATAGTGTAGACTCTATATTATGTGAATCAAGAGACAGCAAATATAACATGATCCATCCCAGTGCCCCAACGTCCTGCTAAATTGAAAGCGCCCTTACGGCCCTTAGTCTCACTTTATTTTATTGATAAGGTACACGAACAACAATACACATTAAACAATCGCGAAATAAGTCGCTAGGGTTTCGGTACAAATATGTTTGCCGATTACAGGTATAGGATATACACAGCATTTGTTACAAGAAGTAGTTATAACGACGACCTGACGACCTCCTTGGTCGAGTGGTTTGTACACCGGTTTTCATGGTGTCGCCATCTCTGAGGTCCCGGGTTCGATCACCGGTCGGGTCAATTTAGAAATTATTGTTTTTCTAAATTGTCTCTGGTCTGGGTGTTTTCTATGTATAATAAGTATGTATTTAAGTATTTTAAGTATGTTTATCCGTTGTCTAGTAACCATTTAACGAGTTTCTTTTAAGCTTCTGTTGGGCTAGATAATTGGTGTGATTGTAGGAAAGATTTATTTTATTTTATTTATTTTAACTATGCACTAAAAACTAAACACATGATAACATAAAACAATTATTTAACGAATCTGATAAAAGCTGTTTAATGATGGAAGTCAGGCCTTTGCCCAGCAGTGGGACAGTATGTAGGCTATATTGAATAAGATAAGGCAACCTTTGTGAAATTTGTAAATTCACTTACGGCCGAAATTAATAACCGATCCCGAGATAGAGATATGCCTATTTTGGATTTGTTACTAGGCAACTGTTGTTATTTCCCGTCATATAACAGAAATTATATTTTAAAATATTATCTATTAGGTATATTTCATCTCGGATGTAATTTAGGCAAGCAAAGAGGTACTATGATCACAGGTTTTTTCAAGTTTAATATTTAGTTATTTAGTTTTGATTTTATTTTTTCTAACGTTGGTAAACGTACTCGCGTTTACACTCAAGGTTGTTGCTGAAAACCAGCGATTCGCTCGCAAGGCGAGCGAATATGACGCTGAGCTGCCACCCTTTTGCTGCTGCGGCACACACACACATATTGTATTGTTTTATTTTTTTGTACTGTGTTTTTTATTGTGATTTTGTGTACCAACATGTGTGTGTCTTTTAGCAGTAAATAAAGTTGTTATCTATCTATCTATCTATCTATATCTAGGCAACAAATCTAAAGTAGGCCTATCTATCTCGGGATCGGTTATTAATTTCGTCCGTTAGAGAAACGCGCAGTAACCGCGTCGCGTAGGTGAAAGAATACTATTACCCCCCCTCTTCCCTTGGGTGTCGTAAAAGGCGACTAACGGACTAAAGACTGCTTATACATCCACCACCAGCATAGAGCGGCGATGGGCTCACCACCTGTCATGTGGAGCATATGTGCAGTCGCTAATTGGTGAAAAGTTGACTATAGCAGAGGACTGCTTTTGCGGTCCTCATTGCCTAGTCTCTGACTAACCCTTTAGGGATAATAGACGTGATTATCTGTACTTAGAGAAACCGCGTATAGGTCAACTTCATACACTATTCAGTACATAATTATATTTCTAGATACTCACTCTTGGCAATAGAGAGGTTTCATCTGATTTGATGATGTTAGTACGGCTGAAACAAAAAAATAACAGTAAGAACAATAATTATTGAAAAAGGATTGCGGCGGACATGAGTTCGATTCCTACATGGGTTAGGGTGGATTCGACCAAACTGGAATAAGAATTACTCCGAGATTAGTCTATATTAATTGATTGGTTGAATCCACCCTTAGTCATTTTGTTCAATGATTAAGAACTTTTTAATATTTGAAGTGTGTGTGTGTGCATTGTTGGATGAGTATTTGTTAACAACTGGAAATATAGTCATCCAAAATGGAATTCATGAAGGCATGCACTTACACTGTATTTAAACATTTTTGTATTTAATGATTTTAGGTTGTATGTGCCCTTGGCAGGGCTTGGAATACCGGTATTTTCGATTACCGGTACCTTTGACTTAAATAAGGTACCGGTATCGATTTGATACCGGTATTTATAATACACGTTAACCGATTAGTACCGGTAAGTGGGATTGTAGTAGTACCAGTTTTATACAGGTACTTATACCGGTACCAAGTAACCAAATTCATTAGTGCGAGCGAAAATAAATAAGTGGCGCTTGGATTGCCTAACTGCACTGCATTTCGCACAGCCGCAGCCGCAGAGGCCGCAGTGCACAGAGTGCACTGCATATCACGTGACTAACATACTGGCAACGTCACAGATAGATACCGGTATTTTTGAGGTACCATACCGGTACTCGTGGAAGAATCGGTATCCAGGAACCGAAGTAGAAAATACCGGTACTTACCGATATAATACCTGTATTTTCGGTACCGGTTCCAAGCCCTGGCCTTTGGCCTGGCTGTTTGGATTTGAATGTCCACATATTATTTCAACCAAGACCTACCATTGATAGTAAACAGTAAAAATGCCTTCCGAAACAATCGAAGAAACTTAAAAGACAAAGACAGCCCTAATTGTAGAATTAATTCAATTAACCGTGTCGCATAGCGGTGAAAGAATACTAGTTATATATTTATTCAATAAACTCAATTCATAAGTACTTTAAATCCTCTAAATTCTGGACGTAATTTTTTAGCTGTGACAAAGAACGGGCGCATGAAAAAACAGTGCACAGAAGCACTATACAAAAAGAAAAAAATGTCGACACCACCCCCTCTCTTTCCTTGGGTGTCGTAAAAGGCGACTAACGGACTCTGCACATACATCCAACAGCATAGAGCGGCGATGGGCTCACCACCTGTCTCGTAGAGCACATGTGCAGTCGCTATATGGTAAAAGTGGACTATGGTAGAGGACTGCTTCTGCTGTCCTCATTGCCTAGTCTCTGACTAACCCTTCGGGCATAATAGTCGCGATTATATGTATGTATGTAAATATTTTAAACTTAAATACGCCTCTGAGTGGGTAGTAAAGCGCTCCGTCTAGTACCCCAAGTTCCTGGGTTCAATTTGTTCAATTCCTCTAGGTCTGGCAAACTGTGTTCTGTTGTTCGTTACGTAGCCTGGGTTTATGATCATAAACTAGCATATCTATACTATGGCCAAATTCGATAAGGAATTAAAACTATTTCAACGGGACCTAACACAATTAATTTTTGTAAGTAAGTACATATCTACTTACTGCTTGACGTTTCGGCCGCGATGCAGCGTCAAGCAGTAAGTAGATATGTACTAACTTACAAAAATTTTTTGTGTTAGGTCCCGTTAAAATAGTTTAAATGCAATGCAACGCGACAGTTTAAAGTCTTATCAATAAGGAATGTTTGTAATCAAATTATTGACATTGCTTTGTGCTAATATCTAGTGTCCTAGGAGTTCCTTTTTATTTTAACTTTATCTAAAGAGAGACTCAGGAGAAAACAACTTACAATGGTGTTTTTCTTTTAAAAAACGGTAAAAAATTCTAGTGAAACTAGATGTATGCATAAAGAAATTGCGTAATTTGTTTAGAAACATTAATCGAATTTGGTCGTTGGAGGGCCCTTATGTATTAAGATTGTAATAATTATCTAACTATATTAATCTTGTCTCATCGCTGCTTACCCGGTTGAGGGAGAACTGGCTTGCTGACCACACTGGGGCTGGTTGCCGCCTTCGGAGTTAAACTGTAACAAATATTATATGAATCAAAAAGTGGAAACAAATAATAGATTAAAGAATATAAGGGTAATGTAAATATTTCCCTTACAGAGCCATGTGTGTTAGTGTTACTGGCTCACTAAAAGAATATATTGGGTATCATTTGGGTGTCGTAAAAGGCGACTTACGGAATGAAGACTACACTGGATGTATTCCAACAGCATAGAGCAGTAATTTGCTCACCATCTATAACGCTGAACACAAGTGCAGTAGTAATTTGGTGAAACGTGGAATATGCCAGTGGACTGCTTCTGCGGTCCTCTTAGCCTAGTCTCTGACTAACACTCCAGGGATGATATACGTGAATTTATGTAGTATGTATGTAAATATTGTTAAACTCTGCAATTGATAATTAGGTAACATCATCAAACAAAAAAGTCCCCCTTATAAATATGGACATAGGAAATCCCCTTTTCAGAATTATCCTGAAGTACCTACTCTACTGAAAATTATTGCAGATAAAGTAAATGATTTATCTGCAAATAGTAAAAGTAATTGTTTGCACACGTGCTATCTACACACATGCTATTTTACATATGGTCAGAATAGAGCACAAGTGGACGACACTCTGACCAAGTGGTCTACTGGGAACTTCCTCGACATCATAGCCATTTCCTGTAGGGAAATAGCAGAGATCAACCTCTTTCTAGTGATGCATGGAATTGGGTCGATTAATCCTAATCCCGATTATTCGGTATATTTCCGATTAATCCTAATCGCCGATTATTACATACTATTCTTCACGGTTGTTGTTTTTAAGTAAAATTGACAATAAGAAAAAGAAGAAATTACGTGTTTGACTGAACTAAGTAATGTTATTGCAAGCATAACCTCGTTTGTTTGTTGTGTCGTGTTTTGGGTTGGAATTGATTATTATTAATAAATCTGGTGGTTTTAGTGGACCAACATTTCCTTCTATCAATAATCCTAATCCTAACCTTAATCGACTATTATCAGTGAAGATATTTCTAATCTCAATCCTAATCATAAAACCAGGAATCCTCGCATCACTACCTCTTTCCATTTGCTCCGATCTTGATACTTTTTTTACTTTCATAATAACATTCTTCATACATGCTCATGCTTCTCTAGTTGCTTCAATAAGAAACGGAGTAAATAAACTATTTACACACAAGTAAGTTTGTAACAAACTACCTAAAAATCAAAATCGTAGGCATCCTCATTTAGTATTTCCTCCATATGATACCTACAGCTTTTATTAACACATCAACATTTATATCTTCCATTTGTACACACAAAAGATAAATCTATGTTATCAATGATAAAAACAATCTATAAATACAACTACATAGGTAGAGATATTGAAGAGATAGCAAAATTGACCAGCTGAATTGATAATTTACGTAACATTGTACTTTGCATGTGCATGATTGACAAAACTCTAAACTACAAACTTGGAAGAGTTGGAAGGTAGTGATAAAATTCTAAACCTCATTCTATGTTCTATAGGTGTAACATTATTTCTATATTAGAACCTTATCCTTAGCAAGTAATTGCTACTAATTAAAATACAAAATTGTGTTTAAGCCAGGGCCTTGATTCTGCTAAAGTTTTTCTAATGTCAAAATCTGGACACCAAGACACAATGGTAAAAAATGCAAACCATATAAAATGATGACCCTTGTTGATTGTTGACTAAAAAGTTCAGAAACCGGTCTGAGTGTTGTCTTTGAGCCATGTGAATATGAGAGAGCTCGTCTCCAAAACCAAATCAAAACAACATGTTCTAAAAATAAACCTAGCAGAGCACCGCAAACTCTTTCAACAGTCAACACCGGTAAAAAGAGGTAAAAACTGGAATAATTACGCGAATCGTGACCTACGCGCCGGCCTCACGTGAACATTGGCAGCGTTCAGCCTGCCCGCCAACTCCATATAAGTGGCCGGGTCAGCTTCGATCTCCACCTCAGCTTTCAACAGGGAGAATTTCATTCGCCAGCCCCTCGCTTGCACTCCGTGCACAAGGCGAGCTTTTAGCACCACCCCTCGGCCTATATGACGCGCGCTCACTATCTGCTCGAGCACGAGCATACTACTCGTCAGCTATGATCCTGTCTGGTCAGGTTGAAGAAGATGAAAGCCCCTGAGCCGACGCGATACGCCCTGCGGCTGTGGACGGCAACCACCATAGCTGGTCCACGGATCGCCTCAATAACCATCAGTCAGGTTTCCACTAACGCGCACCGATTGCACTTATACACAACAGATTTTATAGCACTCCTCACAATCACTTGTCTAACATTATTTCCATAGGTGTCCACTGTGAAAACACGATCCACTGACGCTTTTTACCAACAAAGTTCCGAAGAAACCACGTAACCACGATAACTACACGTATCACAAACAATGGTTTTATTTAAAGTGGATGGAATATCTCGAGATCTTATTACGATTTACGCGTACAGTAATAATAACAATAAAAACAAATGAATGAAATGCACGCACGACGTGACAGATGTATGTGACGGCGCGCGAGCGACTAAATAAAAAAATGGCCGCTGATTGGTCGACCGACAGAGTGAGCGTTGCACGATTGGATCATTTTATTCGTAACCGGTTGAAGTCGGTTATCGGGGGCCGTAGCCGGCTTTGGTCGGTGCATGCAGCAGCGGAACGTTCGCCGCTGCCAAAGAGTACACAGTAGAGGCAGCTATACGTCATTCATCAGTATCATCACTCATCCATCAAAGATTATGGACGGAAGAGATGGTCATTATCATAACATTCAATTTTATTATAGTACTACGGTCCATGTTTATTTAATATTTATATTTAGCTGGTATGAACTTTTGCTGTCGTGTATTTTCGAAGGAATTTCATGTTTTTTCGAGATAAAAAGTAGCTTAGCACTAACATGCTTCGCAGGTCAAGAAGGTCAAATAATTAAACAAAAAAATATTAGCAAGTGTTTTTAAATTCGATAAAACGCATCAATTTTTATTTTATGTTAAGTAATGTTTGACATTACTTATCATAAAAGTTGACAGACAGTTCATATTCTATAAAACAGTAATTTTCACTGACCTGACCCCTAGACGAGCGGCAAACGCTCACCATGTCTATTCGTAATTAGTTGTAGGTACAATGCGCGCCCACTGCTGTTATTTTCTATCTGCTTAATCTGTGCCAGTGTACTGTTAGTATTTTTTACAGCACAGCAGCGTTTTAAACGAAGAATTACGAATAGACAGAGGGTGAGCGTTTTCCACTGGTCTAGGCTTTAAGTATATCTTAACACTTAGAACCCCAGAAACAATAGAAAATAGAACATAGAAAATAGAACACTAATCAGTGCGTGGCTACAGTTGAAAGGTTAATAGTAACTTAATAAGACAGGTGCGAAGTAGGCTTACATACCTTTTAAAGGTATTGAGATATTTGCAAAAAGTGTTGAAGTAAGACAATTAGCCCCATAGTACGCTCTAGGCTAGTAATTTTGTCGTAATAATAGTACCTAATTGCTTTGCTATTTTGCAAGGCTTTACCGCTGGTATTAGGGTTGCCAGGTGTCCGGCTTTAGCCGAACATGTTTGGCTTTTTACGGTAGTGTCCGGCCTGTCCGCCTTTTGTTAGGCTTTTTTGTCCCATCATGATTTTAAGAAGCTATTGGCACATCAAAATGAACTGCTTATTTAAAAAAAAATCTGTGCATTTGTATTATTACTATTATTATTTTTCTTTTTTGTATAAATGATGTAAGCGTGTGTATGTTATTAAATGATTTTTATTCTATTCTATTAAATCATTTTTAGAAGAATTTCGTTCCGAATTACTTAAATTGGCAGAATATTATTTTGCGACTCCAGGCCACAACGCCAACGTCGAAAGAGTTTTCTCTTTAATAGCCCAGTGGACAAAGGAACGTAATAAACGCAATGTTAAATTAACATGCAAAGAATTTTATTAAATGATCTCTAAGGAGAACGATGATCTCGCTCGATAAAGTAGATGCAAATGCTAAATACCTATAAGTTTTAATTAAGTATTTTAAATTATTGACGTGTTGATTTTGAGATTTTCAAGACTTTGATTTTGTTTTTGTTAATTGATAATTTTAATTTTAATGAAGGTGATTGCTAGGACACCAAATCGCAGTTGATTTTTAATTTTAGGTAAGTTCCATTTGCACTTGAAAAAAAAGAGTTCTTAAGCAGTGTGTTCTTCCAGTATTTACATACGGAGCCGAGACCATGACCCTAACCGAAAAATCCGCAGACAAACTCCGTGTTGCCCAGAGAGCAATGGAAAGAGTTATGCTCGGCATTTCCTTACGCGACCGGAAGAGAAATACTTGGGTTCGATCTAAAACCAAGGTCAGGGATGTGGTCAAAGTAATTGCTGAGCGTAAGTGGAGATGGGCGGGACATATTGCTCGAATGACCAAAGAAAGATGGACTCGGAGGTTGCTGGAGTGGCGTCCACGAACACACACAAGACCGCGAGGAAGACCACCAAACCACCAATGAGATGGAAGGATGACATTGCACGGCACGCAGGACATAATTGGATGTCGATAGCCCAAGATCGTCAGAAGTGGAAAACGATGGAAGAGGCCTACGTCCGAAGTTGGACATGACAATGGCTGCTATAGATAGATAGGAAGTTCCATTTGTTTTTTTTGACAATTATAAGATTGTTGTATTATTTTTTCTTTTTTAAGTTTCTAGTAAGTGCAAATGCCAAGACTGATTGTGAATGTGTACAATAAATAATAACTATTAAAAACCTTAATCCTCATCTTAGTTTTTTTATTGTAAAACTGTTGACCGGCTTGAAAAGCGTAAGTCCAGCTTTAAAATAGTGTCTTGGGTTTTACACAAACACCATGTCCGGCTTTTAGGGCAAAATGTCCGCCCTAATACAGTGCTGAGTCCGGCTTTTTTATTTTAGGAACTGGCAACCCTAGCTGGTATAGGTGAAAAATAAATAAGATATTCAAAATGTTGAACAAAAATTAAGTAAATTACTTTGTGGTGGCGATGGCGGCTCAATAAATAGACCAACCCATCTCTACCCTTGGGTGCCGTAAAAGGCGACTGACGGACTAAAGGCTGTTGGATGTATGTGCACATACATCCAACAGCAAAGACCGGCGACGGGCTCACCATCACGCTGAGCACGTGTGCACTAATTCATTATTATTTGCTGAAACTATGGCAGTGGACTGCTTTTGCGGTCTCTGACTCTTTGACCCTCTCTCTCTCTCAGTCTTGAGTGTATGTATGAAACTCAACAACATTTAGTATGATTCTTAATTTCTTCGGCCTTCTTCGGCCGTTACTCAAAACTACAACCATCACCGTGTCGTGTAGCGGTGAAAGAATACTACCACCCCCGTCTCTTCCCTTGGGTGTCGTAAAAGGCGACTAACGGACTAAAGACTGCACATATTTCATAGAGCGGCGATGGGCTCACCAGCTGTCACGCTGAGCACATATGTGTTGTCGCTATTTGGTAAAAAGTGGACTATGGCAGAGGACTGCTTTTGTTGTCCTCATTGCCTAGCCTCCGATTAACCCTTTGGGGATAATAATCTTTATTATAATATGTACGTGTGTACAGCAACAACAGCAAGTAGAACAACAATTATTATTATTTGTGGTGGATTGTGCAAGTCTATAAAAACGATTTTGTTTATCAGGTGGCACGCTTTTGTTCACTATCGAAACATGAAACGTCTCTAGGGCACAAAGACATTAAAATCTCTTTGCTAGGGCAGAAATGAAACATCTCCTCTGTCATTTTGAAGTAGGTAGAAGTAGTAGGTAGGCTTAGTTAAAACGTGTGTACAATGTAACCGCTAACTCGAGCATTGCAGGTCAGTGCAACTCGTATTTTAGCTGACAACATCTGAACCGGTTGCATCCGGATCGCGACCTCGGCGGCGCGGGCTCAAGCACCGGTCGGATTAGGCAAACGCCGCCGTTGTTGTCGCATCAAACGTTATTTTTAGAGGGCCCTAGCTAGTATATCGTTTAAGCACCTATCATGAAGTAGGTACTATCGCTTTTAGTGATAAGACCGCAACGACTTTTTTTTCATGAAATAAATACATACATACAAAAGTACATACTTAAAATCAGGACGTTAAATAAACAACGATGATAAATAACAATCAATAAATAAATTATGATGAGTTACATAAATTAGCTTTTTAAAGTTTTCGCTAGATGACGTAACGTTGACATACGTGATTTCCTTTATTCATTCTATTCCATACAAGGAACTTATAGTAAGCTCCTTGATTCCATATGCCATTAGGTACGTACGCCTCCAGTCTAAGCCCTCTGGCTGTTCCGACCTGGCAATTAATTCATACAATACAAACACTAGCGAATGGAGAATAAAACTCGGCGCTCTAGAAACACCACCTTAACCGTGTCGCCTGGCGGTGAAACAAAACTACCAACCCCCTCTCTTCCCTTGGGTGTCGTAAAAGGCAACTAACGGACTAAAGACTGCACATACTTCCAACAGCATAGAGCGGCGATGGCTCCCCACCAGTCACGCTGAGCACATGTGCAGTCGCTATTTGGTGAAAAGTGGCATGGCAGAGGACTGCTTTTGCGGTCCTCATTGCCTAGTCTCTGACGACTCTGAATAACCCTTCGGGGACAATAGTCGTGATATGTAGGTATAATATACAGTGTGGAAAAAAAGACTGTGGTTGGAGGAAACTTACCCTAAATATTGATGATGGAAAAATTTACTGAAAGGGAACATTCCTTTATTTTCAAAACTAATTAAAACTGCATATATAGATATTTGAAAAATCACCTGCATAAGCCGGGAATCGAACCGGTGAAATGTGAAAAAAAAACATCCTGTATTTTATGATATCAACCGAAAGATTCATTTATAAGGATCAATTTCTTTTAAACCACATTGTAATTAATTATTTTTAAAAATGGAATGTTTCCTTTCAGTGAAATTTGCCATCATCAATATAGAAAAAAAGACTTTTTTTCTACCCCGTATATTATAGTATTATTAGTATATAATATACAGATATGAATTGTAATAAAATCTTTGGCGGCAATGTTAAATGTTACAAGGAATTAATATTGAATATTTATTAAATTTAAAACCTCTCTATTTACAACAATAACTACTGTTGATTTAAGAATCAAATGTTCTAAGGAACAGTATGAAGAACCAAAACAGAAATTCAAGTTTGATCAAGTAACAACATTAATATTTTTTGTGGGGCGGACAATGTATGGGGAATGGGACATAGCCTTTCGGAAGGAATGGGAACCGCTGTAAATAGCAAACGAAAATCGGCCGAAATTTCATTTCGGAGAAAGATAGTAGGCCCTCAGGTCGAGAGTACCCTAAACCGACAGCATTAGAGACTCCCCACACTGGCGTCTTTCGACGTCGGCGTCGAGCCGGCGTTCATGCGGCGTCAATGCAGAGCTCGCGCGGCGTCGACGCGACGCTGACGCTCGAAAGACGCCAGTGTGGGGGGTCTCTTAATGAAGAACGTTACGATTATCAGAGTGAGTGAAGCAAAGACTGTGTGCCAGGATTGTGGCAAATGGAAACCTGTGGTCCCTGACTACCCCTCTGGGAAGCGGCCGCTCGCGGTTTCACCCGCGTGGTTCCCGTTCCCGTGAGAATATCGGGATAAAAAGTATCCTATGTGTTAATCCAGGTTATAAACTAGCTGTATGCCAAATTTCATCCAAATCCATTTAGTAGTTTTACGTGAAAGAGTAACAAACATCCATCCATACTTACAAACTTTCGCGTTTATAAAATTAGTTCGAGATAAAAAAAAGTATCCTATGTGTTAATCCAGGTTATAAACTATCTGTATGCCGAATTTCATCCAAATCTATTCATTAGTTTTTACGTGAAAGAGTAACGAACATCCATTCATACTTACAAACTTTCGCGTTTATAATATTAGTAGGAGTAGGATTTGCGGCCGCAAAATCGGCTTATTTCCATGCGCTCCAAATCTATTGTTCTCCAAAATTGAACTTCTATACATTCATTCCCAAGAGCTCAAATGATTTTCATATTAAAAAAGTAAATTAAAACCACATTTACCAATTTCATTCGCTACAGCTCCAAAACATAAAAAAAAATACAAAACAAACATTCTCTCCTGGGAATCAATGTATGGATATCAGAGGTTTTGAAGAAATATTGCATACGCTTTTGGAGCCCTTGGGAACGATTTTACAAAATAATATTATGTAGGTACTTATATAATTTTACACTTGGAGCGTTTGGGACAAAAATCTTGGAGCGGGCAGGAATAAGCCCAAAGTCCACAATGTCGCTTGGATCACTCACAATCACAATCATTGAGGCGTTTACAGCCCATGGGCCACAACCACAACTCAGTGCGTAAAAACTTGCTACGCGTTGTCGTCTCTATTTGTAATACCTACCTCAATGCTTGCCACTGGGCTAGCTAGCCAGCCCGATTGGCGCCAGTGGGTCACATTTTTTTTCTCATGTGAATGGGTGTTAAATCTTACATTGCTATGTAACTAACTGTGACTTATAGTATTCGTGTTTTTTAAAATTAAAACCATTTATGGACGATAATTTTTACATAATTTGTAGATATTTTGTACAAAATGGCTGAAGTACAGTCACGCGTAAAAATATGTAAACAATTGTAACTAAGTACAATGGAATAAGAGTCACTTATTGGTGCTCGTGACGTACCTACGAGACGGTGTATAATTTGACATAGATAGAGCTGATCGCTTAAAAACCTGAATGCGATCGGCTCTAAACATACATATAATCACGACTATTATCCCCGAAGGGTTAGTCAGAGACTAGGCAATGACGACAGCAAAAGCAGTGGACCATAGTCCACTTTTCACCAAATAGCGACTGCACATGTGCTCAGCGTGACAGGTGGTGAGCCCATCGCCGCTCTAAGCTGTTGGATGTATGTGCAGTCTTTAGTTCGTTAGTCGCCTTTTACGACACCCAAGGGAAGAGAGGGGGTGGTAGTATTCTTTTACCGTTATGCGATAATGCGATACGGTTAATGGTTGTTTGTCAAATGTATATAATACTAGCGGCCGCTCGCGGTTTCACCCGCGTGGTTCCCGTTCCCGTGGGAATATCAGGATAAAAAGTATCCTATGTGCCCTATGTATCCAGGTTATAAACTGTCTGTATGCCGAATTTCATCTAAATCCATTCAGTAGTTTTTACGTGAAAGAGTAACAAACATCCATCCATACTTACAAACTTTCGCGTTCATAATATTAGTAGGATTAGTCGGATTGATATCGCTGCTTTAGGGCAGATACAATTCTTACCAAATATTGTAGATAAACATCTTTAGTACTTAGTAGTTATTTTGTTTTGTATAATATGTAACACCATAATGATTGCTACCTACTTGTGGTTTGTTTAAAGAAACCTGCTTATTGGCCTGACTACCTAATGCAACATAATGCATTGAGTAACCGTAAAAACAGACACAATTGAAAATCAATTGTTTCGCGACCGCCGGCGGTCTTATGATCCTTGACTTATTTCGAAAAAAAAACTGTATACCTATAACACTGTTTGGTTTCTAAATAAATAAAAAAAGAAATAAAAAAAAACATATTATAAAGTAAAGTTGCCGTTTTCCAGTGTCTGTGGCCCGGCTTTATTTAAGAAAAAAAACTGTCCATACAGTATTGCCACTATTTAATTTCTACTCTTTTTTGCCAAACTGTACCTAAACGCTGTTTGGTTTCTAAATAAATAAAAAAATAAAAATAAAGAAGTTACATACTATAAAGTAAAGTCGCTGTTTTCCTGTCTGTGGCACGGTACTATTCTTCTAAACCACGCAATGGATTTTTATGCGGTTTTCACTGATAGAAAGAGCGGTAACTGAGGATGGTCTTTGTTTATTATTTGTAGATATTTTGTACAAAATGACGGTATTTCCAAGTTAGCGTGGACGAAGGCGCGGGCGGGCCGCTTTAGTTAGAAACAAAATATTTAAGTAAACAAACATTTATTTATTTATTTTAAACTTTTGTAACCTAATACTGTTACATGGCCGACTTAATCTCTCTCTCAGGACTCTACCAGTCAACCATAGGGTGGTGCATTACAAATGTGACACAGGGCAGTATAATCTATAAAAAAAAATATACAAATATTTACACACAATTACATAAATATATAAATACACTAATTACATAATTTATAAAAAGGACGTTACTGAGATGATTTTGCCATGGTTTCATTAAAAAGGAGCATGCGGACTTTCTTTTTAAAAGCCTCACGACTCGTAGCCATCCTGATTTCGAGAGGCAGCGCGTTCCAAAGGAGAATGAATTGAATTTGAAAGGAGGAACATTTCACTACCAGGCGGTCCTACCGCTTCCTATCTATCCTGTTTACGTAACTAGAATATTCCGGTGCCTATAGTTTGGGCGAGTGACCAGCAGGCTAGCAGCGGCTAAATTTAGACGAGCAATTGGGGCAATTGACCACTTAACGGGTAACGCGGGCGCTGATTGGGCTGGGGCCCATCTGTGGGATAGCTGGTGGGATATTTACACATTGTTTTGGGCATCGTTACATAACACGTAACATTAGATAATAAAGTTGTAAAATGGTGGACGGATGAGAAAGAATGTTGATTGTGAGAATTTTATTTGGTAAAGTACGTGGAAACGAAACATCGATGTAACAATAATATGTCGATGAATTACCTTTTTTTTTTCGAAAAAATACGATAAATTGAGTTTAGCGGCGATAATAAACTTATTCGTAAAAATAAAAGTGCGATGTAACGAAATTCGATGTTGTTTAATATCGAATAAAAACATCGTGAATACCTACTGTTATGGGAAATAAAATTCGAAGTAATAAATTGCAATAAAGTGATGAGTTTTCGTTAAAATTCAATAAAGGCTTTCAGGACAAATGGCAATGGCATGTCCGGCTAAATATTATGAATCTGTGTCTTTTCTATATTTGATACTGGCAAGCCTATTCTGTGTGCGTTGCGCCGCGCGTGATGCCCTTCGGGTGCCTACGGTGCCGCGCGTCCATGGCAAGGTGGTAAGCACATCACAAGGGCTGTATGCTCGGCAGCAGGCTCTGTATCATAATAAAGACTGCACACACATCCAACAGCATGGAGCGGCGATGGGCTCACCACCTGTCAAGCTGAGCACATGTGCAGTTGTAACTTGGTTAAACGTGGACTATAGCAAACGACTGATTTTACGGTCCTTATTGTCTAGTCTTCGACTAATCTTTAGGGGATCGTAGTCGTGCGTGTTTCTTTGTATTATGATAAATATGATACACAATATGTATGATGCATACAAAATAACAAATATGTACGGTCGGGGTCACCGTCGCTTTACCACTTTGCAGCCGATTTTCGTATGAAGCGCACCGCCCGCCCGGGTACGTGCCCGTACCAAATAGACGACGCGATGTGCAAGGGATTTTGACTTTTAGACTGGTAAAGCGACGGAGTCCGCCATTGTACTTACCAGAACAGCTGTGTGGTGAGGGCTCATTATTAAAAGAATACTACCAACCCATCTTTTCTATTACATACATATAATCACGACTATAACCAGGGGGGTGTCACTCCGTAGTTTAGGTACGTTCGTTTGGCGCGCCTTCCAGGCAGGCCGCCTAGGCGCATGGCAGTAAAGGTTGCCGCGAGCCATAGCACCGAACACCGAGCGCCGAGTCGCAACACTCGTAATCCCTGTGCGCGCACGTAAACCCTACGCTCTGTGACGTCATGACGTCAAAACGATATCGAGCCAGCGTTGCTTAACGGAATATGAACGCTCGGGTCACACGATAAGTTTCAATTTCGCGTGAAAGTCGTTAGAGAGTGAAGCTTCTGTACGTAGTACTAAAGTTATTCTGTGCTATTATCCCCGATGGGTTAGTCAGAGACTAACTAGGCAATGAGGACAGCAAAAGCAGTCCTCTACCATAGTCCACTTTTAACCAAAATATCGACTGCACATGTGCTCAGCGTGACAGGTGGTGAGCCCATCGCCGCTCTAAGCTGTCGGATGTATGTGCAGTCTTTAGTGCGTTATTCGCCTTTTACGGGAAGAGAGGTGGTGAATAATAATTCTAATAATACCTTATTACCTAATAATACCTTATTTTTAATTGCTAGTGATGTTTATTGAGTGCGTACTAAATTAACTAATTAATTAACCATGTCACCATGGGAATACTACCACTCACTTTCCTTGGGTGACGTAAAAGGCGCCTGTCAATGCCTACATACGGACGGGAGGAGACGCGAGGGAGGAGGGCGTGACATCATTGGGCGCCCCCCGCTGCCTGTGCCCGACTGGCGCGGCATCGAATACGTCACTCGGCTTTCGGACAGCACCAACGACTATCGCGACCCTCTTTAAATTTTAACTGTTTGTCCGGGACCTATCCTTTGTAATTGTTGGCATTAAACCAACCCTATGATATACAGTCCGCCTTTTATTTAAGTCTTAGGACCCTTAAATTAATCCATCTCGCCGTCAAAATTGTTAACGGTTACAAGAGAAGTGAGGCCAGACTACGTCCATTCCTGTTCTGAAGCTCTTCAGTTGTGTGGTCTTCAGCATCGAATTCATCTTCGGGAGTCATCATCCTGTAGAAGATGTTGTGTAGAAGTTGTGTTCACGAAATTCAGGAGAGCACAGAGGGTCACACGTGGAGTTACGTGCCGTCGAAAGACAATCCGGCGGATCTTGTTTCTCGCGGGCTTAAATCTGACCTCATCAGCAGTTCTTCTTTGTGGTTGTCAAGTCCCACCTTCTTATTAAATAATGAGGCTTTTTGGCCAACAATGCCCAATGAGAGCGTGAAGTACGATCTACCAGAAATGGTTTCTTGTTCGGTAGCGCTTGCTAATGAAAATACTAATGCTGACTTAGTTTGTGAGTTTATTAACAAAAAATCTAAATTTACATTTATCCAACGTTCAATCGCATATTTATTAAGATTCATTCACAACTGCAAACACAAAAATAACAAATTGTATTGTCATCTTTCGGTTCAAGAACTTTAGAATGCAACAAATTTAATTATTCGAAAGGCACAGTTGGAAATGTTTCCAGATGAATGTGCGTTGCTTAAAGCGGGAAAATCAGTGCCTAAGAAAGTGCGGAAGTGCGGCAAAGAAACGAGTCACCAAATTTCTTTGTGCGTGATGGAATGTTAGAGACTGTAAATTGGTGACTCCGGAGAGCAGCACGCGTACTCCTATGGAGGAAGGGAGAAGGAGGGATGAGGTCAAAGAGTTCTTCAGAGCACTCGCCATGGTATAAACGGTAAAAGACGCTGAGTGACGCAATGTCTCTACGCAATTGCAAAGGCTCGAGAGTTTTAGTGACCTCCGCATTGCCGATAATGCGCACAGTGCGGCGCTGCAATCTGTCCAAGGCATCGAGAAGGTACTTTGCGGAGCCGTCCCAAAGGTGAGAGCAATACTCCACGCAAGACCGCACCTGTGTCTTGTATAATAGACACAACTGATCAGGCGTGAAGAATCGCCGCACCTTGTTCAGGACACCGAGTTTACGCGAGGCATTTTTAATCACGGTTTCGATGTAGTCCTTTTGGTTCAGATCGCAGCGGATATCCATACAGAGCATGTTAATACTGCTCTGCAGGCCTAGAGATGTACCCTGAAGAGAGGGAAGGGGAAGGAATGGCGACTTTTTCGCTGTGAACGCGCACACCTGTGTTTTCTTGGCATTGAACTCCACCAGATTATCGGAGCCCCATTTAGAAATGAGGTCCAACACCCGATCGAGCTCAATGACAAGATTTGCTCGCTTCATTTCGGTGTCTACCCGCCCAGCCGTTGGGTGCCCGTCATATCCCCCATGCACTGTGCTATCATCTGCATAGCAATGAATGTTTCCAAGAGGAAGCATGTCATTGATATGCAGAAGGAACAGCGTGGGGGATAGAACGGAGCCTTAAGGAACACCAGCGTTCACTGACATGAACCGCGAAGCGCATCCATCCGAAAGGACACGGATTCTACGCTCATGCAGGAAGCTAGCAATCCAGGTACAGAACTGAGCGGGCAAACCGTATGCCGGGAGCTTGGAGAGAAGAGCTTTGTGCCAGACCCGATCAAAAGCCTTGGCTATGTCAATATATTATAGTTATGATGCGAAACATCCTGTTCTTTTAAGCTGTAAACATCATCTTACAATCATCATTTTTCAACATTTTCATCTTAAATATTTACATGCTGGTCTGCAGCTCTTAGTATCAAACATCAAACAATCTTATTGGCCTTTAGGTGGCCGCAACTTGTCAAAGAAAACGGTGAAAAAATGTGTTCGATGTTGCAGATATAAAGCTGAAACTACTCAGCCTATAATGGGTCAGTTGCCGGCATTTCGAACTGAACTAGAGTTCCATTTTTTACATAATAGCGTTGACTACGCCGTGCCAGTGTTAATAGCAGACAGAAAAGGTAGAGGCTGTAGACTCCTTATGTAATTTTTGACAATTTTTGTATGCAATTCGATAAAGGCAGTACATATCGAGCTCGTCACAGCGCTATCTACATAGCCGCAATGAATCGTTTTGTGTCCCGTCGTGGAAAGCCCCAAAGCATCACGTCCGACAACGGAACCAATTTTGTTAGCACTAATAACGACTTTTCCAAATTTATAGCACAATCTAATCTTGAAGGTTTAGTAGCTCAACAGGGGATAGAATTAAAGTTTGTCCCTGCTTACACCCCCCCCCCCCCCCCCAACTTCAATGGCTTAGCGGAGGCAGCCGTTCGCTCCACAAAGTACCACCTTAAACGGCTCCTAGATACAACGCACTCTGCCTACGAGGAGATGGCGACTTGTCTTACTCAAATTGAGGCCATCTTGAACTCTCGCACCCTTACCCAGCTATCCTCTGATCTACTTGCTTTTTCCGCTCTGACTCCTGCGCACTTTTTGATTGGACGACCGCTGATATCCATTCCACATCCACAGGTGGCTGACATGAACATCACTGACTGACATGAACAGCCTTAACCGCTTCGTGAGGATAGAATACATAAAGCAACACTTTTGGAGTCGATTTTCGCTGGAGTACATCAACCAGCTGCAACAAAAACTAAAGTGGCAGAGTACGAGCGGGGACCTTAAACTGGGATCACTTGTGATCATAAAGGACAAAGCTCTACCGCCCCTTCTTTGGTCGCTAGGACGCGTGACCAAAGTTTATCCTGGCAGCGACGGCGTCATCAGGGTGGCTGAGCTGAAGACCAAGACAGGCACTATTCGGAGGGCCTTTAATAATATATTGCCTCTTACAGATTTTTGAAGCTCTCCACAGACTTCAACCCGGGGAGCATGTTAATGCCTACATACGCACGGGAGGAGACGCGAGGGAGGAGGGCGTGACATCATCGCGGCGAGCATCGAACCGGTTGCCGCGGGCGCCCCCCGCTGCCTGTGCCCTACCGGCGCGGCATCGAATACGACACTTGGCTTTCGAACAGCATCAACGACAATCACGACCCTCTTTAAATTTGATCTGTTTGTCCGGGACCTATCCTTTGTAATTGTTGGCATTAAACCAACCCTATGATATACAGTCCGCCTTTTATTTAAGTCCGCCTTTAGTTGCTGATCCTGAGACCAGTCTTAGGATCAGCGACTAAAGGACTAAAGACTGCACATAAATCCAACAGCATAGAGCGGCGATGGGCTCACCACCCGTCACGCTGAGCACATGTGCAGTGGTAATTTGGTGAAATATGGACTATGGCAGAGGATTGCTTTTGCTGTCCTCATTGCCTAGTTTCTCTAACCCTTCGCACAGAATACACAATAGTACAAGTACAGAAGATGCATTCCGCAAAAGTCATTTAAATAAATAGCGACTCTTGCTAGACTGACGCACATCGCTGTCACCGCTCCCTTCCTCATAGTTATATTCACCTAGAAGTTGCTTCTCTTTCTATCGCGTAGCTCTTGTCACTTCCAGTGAGTCCAGTGAGTCGAACTAAGTGAGAAATCGAACTAATGTTGCGTCACCTGCGACCCGGCCGGCACGTGGCGGCCCTCTGAGAATTGGTCCGTCCGGACGGACCCGCCGGCTACTTGTAGCGCGCATACCTAAAGCGCGGAGTGCGCCAGGCTAGGCCAGGCCAATCCCAAGGGATTATATCGTGATTACATATATACGAAATAGTGTGTAAGGGTGTATGTATGTGTGTGTGTGTGTATGAAGAATCAAGTTTATTGCTATTAGTACTTACCAGAGTTCCGGCGAGTATGGCGGAGACGATGTGGCGACAAGGGAAAGGGGGGGCATCAGCGCGTCGTTGGATAACTGTTGGCAATACGAAACGCATTAATTAATGACACGAAGCTCTCGTACAATAACGTTGAGGGTTGCAGAGGCAGGTAGATGTTAAATAAAACCAGTAAGATGATCGACATTGTTGTATTTACTGCATCATTACATATTATAAAGTAAAATCGCCGTTTCCCTATGTCTGTCAATTCACACATATCAGTGAAGTTACAGTTCCGGCACAGTGCGAAATATTTTTTCATACATTCTCTATGAACGCATCCCCACTTGTCAGTATCAGTGACGACTGACGACACAGTGCTCTCAGTGTTGATGCTGCTCTTCTTCTTCGTTTAAGCCATAGGTATAATTTATCATCATTATCATCATCAGCCTATACTCGTCCACGGCTGGACATAGGCCTCTCCAAGAACACGCCATTGAGCACGATCCGCGGCCACTCTCATCCAGCTCTTGCCAGCCACCTTGCGAAGATCGTCGCTCCACCTTGTCTGAGGGCGTCCTACGCTACGCTTGCCGATACGCGGTCTCCACTCCAGAACTCGTCTACCCCAACGGTCATCGGTTCTGCGACTGATATGGCCGGCCCACTGCCACTTTAGCTTGCTAATCCGGTGGGCTATGTCGATTACCTTGGTTCTCTGCCGGATCACCTCGTTTCGAATACGATCCCTCAGAGAAACACCGAGCATAGCCCTTTCCATAGCCCGCTGAGCGACTTTAAACTTGTGAACCAGCCCTACCGTCAGTGTCCACGTTTCGGCTCCGTGAGTCATGACGGGTAGGACGCACTGATTGAAGACTTTCGTCTTTAGACATTGCGGAATTGGCGACGTAAAGACCCGACGTAGTTTCCTATATGCAGCCCAGCCCAGCTCTATCCTTCTGTTGGCCTCTTTCTCGAAGTTGTTTCTACCCATCTGTAAAATTTGCCCGAGATAGACGTATTCTTTAACAACTTCGAGAGCACTGCCTTGTATTGCAATCGGTTCCGGGACGACACGTTCGTTAAACATAACCTTGGTTTTGTCCAGGTTCATCCGCAGACCGATGCGTCGAGAAGAATCAGCTAGGCCGTTAAGCATGTGTTGTAGCTCCTGCAACGTTTCGGCCATGATGACGATGTCGTCTGCAAATCGCAAGTGTGAGATGTATTCGCCGTTGATGTTGATGCCACGTCCTTTCCAGTCCAGCGTTTTAAACATATCCTCTAAGGCATTTGTGAATAGTTTGGGGGATATCACATTCCCCTGTCTCACACCTCGATGTAAGTGGATATGTTTTGTCTGCTGGTTCTGTACTTAGACGGCCATGGTGGCGGCATTGTAGAGACACCTCAACACTTGGATATACAGCCAACCGACTTGGCATCGTTGCAGGGATTTGAGAACAGCCCAGGTCTCGATAGAGTCAAATGCCTTCTCATAGTCCACAAATGCAAGGCACAGGGGCCGATTATACTCTTCGGCCTTCTGTATAATCTGCCGCACTGTCAAAATGTGGTCTATGGTGCCGTATCCTCCACGAAACCCGGCCTGCTCCGAGGGCTGAAATTCGTCGAGTCACGCGCAAGGCGGTTTGTGATGACTCTTGAAAACAGCTTGTAGACGTGGCTCAGGAGCGAAATGGGTCGGTAGTTCTTCAGAAGGGTTTTGTCTCCTTTTTTGAAGAATAACACGACGACACTCCTACTCCACGCCTCCGGAGTTCTCCCATCAAAGAGAACGGTGTCAAAGATGTATTGGAGCTCCTTTAACAAAGGTTTACCTCCTGCTTTCAGGAGCTAAGATGTAACACCGTCTTCACCTGGGGCTTTTCCGTTTTTAAGCTGTCCAAGAGCCAACTCATATACCATAGGTATCATTGCTCCGTAGTATTTAACAGAGCCATAGCAACAATTACGATTTGACGACGGACACGTTTTCGCTGAAGCTCCGTGAACTGGGTACTTACATGTGTAAATTGAATCACTTACGCAACACTGTAGCACTGATACTGAACTGAGCGAACACGTTGACGGAACTGTGACTTCACTGATATGTGTGAATCGACCTTTATTCTTCTAAACCATAGCATGGACGAAGGCGCGGGCGGGCCACTAGTGATAAATATAACAAGAAGAGAACACAATAAGGCTGGTCTCATACATCCTCAAAACCAGTAGTCTCGTGATTCCCGGCACATGCTAATGTCTCTATGGAAGAGAAATTAATACTAATCGCATTGCTTTTGGCTCGACATAATAAAAAAAGAAATGCAAACGCAAACACTGCCGCTCTATTAAAATATATGGGAATACGCGCGATATCAAATCCTAATCTTAAATATTCCGATCCGGAATTCAGAACGCAGAAAAAATCAGAAAGTGTGTGGAGCATATTGATACTGTATGGTATTCCGGTCTTTCTAAACTCCGATTATGAATTGCTCAGATCGATCTGTAAGAATCTCAGAGAAATAAGAATGATACTAACGAGCGTTCTGAATTCCGGATCGGAATATTTAAGATTATGATTTCAGATTATGAATGATTTCAGTTGACAGCCAGTGTTGTCATTATTAGCAGGATCCTGCTTTTTTTGCAGATTAAGAGTAAATTTAAGATATTTAGTTTGTATGTTTTAAAATATAAATCTTATTGATAACTTGCTTTATTAGTTTAATTTTCCTTTTTTACAACCCATGTATTTCTTTTACGATGTACTTAAAAAAAAATTAAAGGTAAATATAGCAGTTTTGGTGCATTTTTAAAAACAACGCTTAGCAGGTTTAGCAGGATTTACGACAAATTGGCAGAAAAGCAAAAAAAAAAATGGCAACCCTGGTTGACACTGCTTGCGGTTTTTGTCTCGGAGACGTTTACACGTGCCGGGAATCACAAGACTACATATCATTCTAAATTTTTAAGGTAGGTGTGAGGCAAGGTGCCGGAATTCAGATTATGAATTCAGAGAGCCATTCCGGCAGTGTGAGGCCAAGCCTTACTAGGTATACTCATTTAACTAGGTACATTCTAGCATGTTCCCGGTCGACCACTTATCGACGACATTCGCCTGCGCACTATTTACGCGCACGTACGCGCGGTTGGGAAGAAGCGCAAGCGAACATCGCCGAAAAGTGGGCGACCGGGAACTTCCTCCACGGTACAGACGACAGTAGCTAAACCTACTTACCACAGGATGTCAAAAGCAGTTGCAAAAAAAGCTTGCTTTCAATTTTTTTTGCGGCCACTTATAAAACATAGAATTTCGATTAAGATATAATTATTGAAGAAAACTTGTTACGGGTACTTTGCCCTAAACTCAGTCTGAACTGAGATTAGAGCTAGTACAAAAATCCTAAACATATTGCAGTTTTTAGGCCTCTGTATCTAGGGTACAGACTGAGTTTAGAAAAATGTGTGCATTACAATTTTTACAAGATATATTAAATCCTAATCGAAATTCAGCAACTTATTATGGCCGCGAGAAAAAAAAAGAAAAGCTACCCCCATACGTGATTGTCTTTTCTACAATACATATTGAACTTTATTTTATGGTAATAAGAATCAATATCGGTTGGAGAAGATTGACAGTTTTGGATGGCGGTTAAACTGCTGGTACATTAAAAGACATACATACATACACATATAATCACGACTATTATCCCCAAAGGGTTAGTCAGAGTCCTCTACCATAGTCCACTTTTTACCAAATAGCGACCGCACATGTGCCCATCGCCGCTCTATGCTGTTGGATAGCGGCTTGTGGCACTCTATACAATTCCTTAATAATAATATAAGTACTGGGTGTTTCGCAGTTTCTCTGGTTCGCAATTTGTCGGTATTCTACAATTCGTCTGGATCCTTTTTAAGATTAGCATTTCGTCCGGAAGAAGAAGCGCAAATTTTTAATATCAGTTTGTCCGGCAGATGGAAGTCCGCGAATTGTTAAAATGCATGCTCTTTTTTCAGCCAGTACAAGATAATTCTTTACTTAATTTACTAGAATCACCGCATCTTTTGTCCAGACGTACTGCAAACTTTTATTATTAATTTGTCAGCCAGGCAAATTGCGAATCAGAAAAATGCAAACAAAGGCCGGACGAATTGAGAACAAAAATTCGCAGTTCGTCTGCCAGACAAATTGCGAACCAGACAAACTGCGAAACACCCCTTAAACTATGTTAGAAATTTATTAATATTAGGACATTTCTATGTCGTAGCGGTGGCGCCTAGTCTTTAGTCCGTTAGTCGCCTCTTACGACACCAAAGGAAAGAAACGGGGTGGTAGTATTCTTTCACCGCTGCGCATCACGATTAATAATAAAGTACAAAAATATTAAAACTAAAGAAAACTATGAATATATGAGCTTAATATGTGCATGTGCAATGCAAGTAATACATAGGTCCATGGGTACCTACGGCCCCTGGCAACTGGGAAGATTACCTCTTTGAATTGCCAGGCTAATACGCTGGCAGAGGTACCTTCTTATCACCGGAGGCCTTACAAGACGAGCGCTTAACTCTTTAACAAGCTGCCTCGCTACGCTATCTTCACAATGGGTACGTGGAGGCCGGAAGAGGCCTTATAGCCTGTATGCTTATGAGAGTTTACGCCTTTGGGTTTCCCATACAAACATAAAATTTCAAATTTTTACAAACCATTAAGTCAATTTTAATGAAACTTTGCATGTTAATGTAAAATACAGAGATCTAAATAGTTTGTTATAGCTATTTAATGTTCACTAAAGATAGTTTAAAATTACGAGTTTTGAATTTTGTATGGGAAATCATTTCGACAAAGGAGGCCCTTGCCCAGAAGTGGGCATCACCAGTGATAGGAATAGGCAGACTCTATTTACCTAAAATTCTTAACGGGACATAATATGGAGCTGTTAATACCACCAAATTTAATACCGGTATTTTGCAATACCGGTGTTTTCCGAAAACTCTGATTTGTTTTTCTATTCAGTACCAATGCAATGATTAGAAGTGTTTAAAAACTATACTTCACTTATTTATAATAGTCAAAATTGTTCAACACATTATGGTAATTGTTCAAAAATATGTATGTATGTTTAAACACTTCCAACCAATGGTGCTGAGTAGAATAAGAAATCTCGGAGATTTCGGCAAATACCGGTAATACAAAATACCGGTATCTAGTGGTATTAACAACAGCTTCATGTTATGTCCCGTCAAGAGTTTTAGGTAAATACAGTTTTTTAGCATTGTTTAAGGTTTACGAATAACACGTGTATTTTTAGTACCTACAAATAATCTTAAAACTTTAGAATATTATCTTTTAATACGGGTATAAAGTATAATCTTATTTTATTCTAGAAAATTAAAGACCATGATAAAAATATCTGGACAAGAAGGTTGCAGGTTGATCTTTTTTTCAACGGCAAGTCAAGGTCAAGGTCAAGTCGTTTGACGCATAAATACACGTGATATATTACTACACTCCACGAAATATTACAAGGGGGAAGGCCCCCTTGTAATATTTCGTGACTTTTGTTTGTATCCCCCCCTCCACCTCCCTTCGAGCCACGACCCCCTATCACTGGCTATCACTCACCGTGGCTAGTACTGTGGCCTCGCACCCCGGCTGGTATTTTTCTAGATCGGGGCGCGGACGGCGCATCACCTTCTCGCGGTCTTGCTTGTGTTTGCGATCGGCGCCTTTCAGCTTGAACACCTGTTTGAAACATGAAATAATTGTTATTACATACAGACACCAGCATTTCCATCTACCACGAAATGACAAAGGATGATGCAACTAAATGTATGACTATGGGACCCCCTCCAATAGCTATGTGTAATACCTATATCCTTGGATAGAGTTCCTTTCGTACCTACCTCAAAATGTTAGTCCGTTTAGAGTTATTCCGTGCTAAACATGACAGTTTAAAAATAATAGCTAAATAATTTTGGATTTTGTTGATGATGATGGAATTACTACAAAAGCGCAATGTAATAGTATTGAAATATAGCGTAATCGTAATAATTTGAGTATGTTGGTACTATCCTACTAATCCTACTAATATTATAAACGCGAAAGTTTGTAAGTATGAATGGATGTTTGTTACTCTTTCACGTAAAAACTACTGAATGGACTTGGATAAAATTCGGCATACAGATAGTTTATAACCTGGATTAACACATAGGATACTTTTAATCCCGATATTCCCACGGGAACGGGAACCACGCGGGTGAAACCACGAGCGGCCGCTAGTTTAGAAATAAAACATAGCGATGATGTATTTTAGGTTATCATTTATTCACAAGTAATAGATAATTTTCACTCGACTACTATTAAATCATTTAAAAATAAAGCTAGGCATGTAAACCCTTCATGCCTAGCATAGTCCAGATACCACACGATTGGTACTATGTGCGAACAAGTACTTACAGTAGGTACATCGTATTTATACAGCACAACTCTGAGCGGACTAACTTTTGGATCGAGGCGCTTCAGTAACTTTGTTTCAGGTCAAAAATAGCTAGCCAACGATATACTACACATAGCTATTCGAGGGGGGTACCAAGATTTGCATCATCCTTTCATCAATAAATTTTGAACTTTGTCACTAGGACATAAAAATCAATATCGATTGGAAACCTTTGTTAGGTTGATCTGCAGGCGTGAGTACTTACTGCATAGTTGATATGTCGCAGGCAGATTGTATAATTCGGCATTTTACAATACGGCGTCGTCTGTTTGCAAACGCTCGCTAGTTTGTAAAATGCCGAAGACAAATTGTAAAACGCCTCGTCATTTTGTAATAATCCACACCCACAAAACCTAAATGATAAATTGAACGCCGTTTATAAAATGCCTAGAAAATTAGTTCCTTTTTCTACCAACTTGTGGCGCTGCTAATCAAAACAATAAAAATGGTTACGCCATCTCTGGTTCAATTTCCGGTCGGGTCGATTTCGGGTCTGAGTGTTTTGTCTATGTTTATCCGTTATCTTACCATATTAACGAGTTCCAAAAGAATACTTAACTTCGTCTAGATAATTGGTGTGAGTGTAAACAATTATATTGAATTTTTAAATTGCAAGGGTGTAAAAGTACCTTTATCTGGCAGGCGGCCGCGTGCAGCCTGTTCTGTTCTTCAGTTGCGAGGTACGTCTCCACTTGTATGCGGAATGGTACGCCCTTCTCGCCGCCGTGCTTCTTGGCGGTGAACTCTGTCGATATACAGTTCACCTAGAAGAATACATAGAATAGAACATTGTAGAATACATATATATTTCAATCGCCTCTGTGGTCTAGTGTCTAAGCCACCGGTCTCAGAACCAGAGGTCCGGAGTTCGTTTCCCAGCGGGGGATACATGTTTGTGTACTTGGTTTGGTTTGTGGTAGGGCTAATTAAGTCCGTCTTACTAGCTACCACCATCTTATCTAAAGTCTGGCGCCATTAACAACGATGTTAACATGTTAATAGCATTGTTGTGTTCCGACAGTTTTAGGCTTGTATTCTACAACCAACCAAAAAAAACTCAAAATGCTTAAATATAGCATTGACCTAGAAGTATAGACAAGAACGTCCATACAAACCATTTGTTCCAATTCTGGAATAAGAGACCTAAATTCGCTGCAGCCGCTGTAGCGCTTAAACATTTAAATGTCGTCTAATCAACAGACAGACATCGCAGAGCTGCAGCGCCAGATCGGTCAAAGACAACCTAGCGTGTATCAAGATGGCGTCCCAAATAGACTGTCAATAACAATAATTGAAAAAAATTCTTTTCTATTCTTACAATACGATATAACTACATAATAATTACTTGAATAACAATTAATTTCACTTGCTTGACACTGAATTGTAGTAAGCATCTAGGTGTACACTTTGAAAAGAAATAAAAAAATGTTTTCGCCGCTCCGCACGCGCGAATGTCAAAGCCACACTAAAGCAAGGTGCCGAGTCGACTCCGCAGATGAGTGGAACATAGTGCGTGTTCGGAAGGGCCTATCTAGTGTAACGTATATATCGCTGGAATATAGTTAGAAAGGGATGGCGATATATGCGATACATAGCACCATCCCTTTCTAACTGTACTCAAGCAGATATTTGAGTGTGAGTTTGGTTTTAGAATACGAGCCTAAGAGATAATCGTTTAGAGAAAAGCGCTTCCACTTTCGGCACTTTGAAGGCCAAGCGCTTACTCGTAATGGACAGAAAAAAAGAAAGGAGATGGCGGGATGAGCTTAATTATTTCCTAAATAGTAGAGTTGTCTATCGATAGTCCACTATCGCTAAACTATCGATAGACTATCGATAGTTGACGTCATAACAATAGTATCGATAGCCTATCGATAGTATCGATAGTATTGATACTATTGATACTATCGATATTACAAATTAACTAATACTATTGATAAGAAGCAATACTATCGATAGTATCGATACTATTGCATCACAATACTATCGATAGTATCGATAGTATCGATTTAATATATCAATACTATCGATAGTATCGATACTATCGATAGTATTGATATATTAAATCGCTAATACTATCAATACTATCGATAGTATCGATACTATCGATAGTATTACACTATCGATAGTTTAATAACAGCCGATAGTATTGTTTCCCAATTATAGTTTATAATTAGTATTAAGTATGTGTTATTACTCGCCTATCAGCTTCCTTTCGAAAATGTATCCACATCGCTGATTTTCTTTTCTTTTTTTTAATTTCACCAAACTTTTTTAAAGTAGGTAGGTAGGGAACTTTCTAAATGTGGGCAATAAAATAACCCGCTCGCAATTCACTGTAGTTATTAGTTATTTAAAAGTAGAAGGAAAAATTTTATATTTGACGAGGCTAAAAGTGTTGCCCTGTGTCAAATTGTTGTGTGTATGTGCAGTCTTTAGTCCGTTAGTCGCCTTTTGCGAAACCCAAGGGAAGAGATGGGTTGTTAGTATTACTAGAATTATAAGTCACAACTACACAAGACAGTACCTGTCAGAAAATGATTTTCCCTAAGGCTACATAAACTATTATTTGGGAAACGATACTATCGGCGGTTATTAAACTATCGATAGTGTAATACTATCGATAGTTTTAAAAACTATCGATAGTATTGATAGTATTAGCGATTTAATACATCAATACTATCGATAGTATCGATAGTATTACTTAAAAAAAATTGATACTATCGATACTATCGATAGTATTGTGATGCAATAGTATCGATACTATCGATAGTATTGCTTCTTATCAATAGTATTGCTTATTTTGTACTATCGATACTATCGATAGTACTATCGATATTGTTACTAGTTTTCGAGGTCAACTATCGATAGCGAAACTATCGATAGTTTTGCAACTCTACTAAATAGATTGACCTCTGATTGCTGCGAGATAAGATAAGATAATTTCCTTTTAACAGCACTACTAACCTTGATGTAGACACCGACGTCTTTTGTGGGATCCCAGAACACGTGTAGCGCGTTCAACGAGGCCGGCTGCTCCACGCGAGTCACGCCGTAGGACAGCGGGACGTCCAGCTGCGGACAATGTGTTAGACGTTTATTATACACTAGCAGCCGCTTGCGGTTTCACCCGCGTGGTTCCCGTTCCCGTGGGAATATCGGAATATAAAGTATCCGATGTGTTAATCCAGGTTATAAACTATCAGGATGCCGAATTTCATCCAAATCCATTCAGTAGTTTTTACTTGAAAGAGTAACAAACATACACACTCACAAACTTTCGCCTTTATAATATTAGTGTGATACATACAATAGATACATATATACAAACATACATACATTTTATACAGGGTGTTTCAGGAAAGGTGTCAAGCCGATGCGTGGTGATATGGGACTACCATACCTATCTATTGAACCCCCCATGTATGTTCAGCGATTTTCTGTAGTTTTCGAGCTACAAATATTTTCCTTTTCTAAGTATTTTATTACGACATCCTGTTTAATTTATTTTTTGTAGCTTTTATTGATATTAGGAAGATAAAAAAAAGATAATAAAAAAAATAAAAGTCATTCGTCATAAAAACACTTAAAAAATAAAAGTCATTCGTCATAAAAACACTTAAAAAATAAAAGTCATTCGTCATAAAAACACTTAAAAAATAAAAGTCATTCGTCATAAAAACACTTAAAAAATAAAAGTCATTCGTCATAAAAACACTTAAAAAAAGAAAAAATAATATAGCTCGAAAAGTACCAAAAATCGCTGAACATACGGTTCAATAGATAGGTATCGTAGTCCCCTATCACCACGCAACGGCTTGATACCTTACAAGAAACACCCTGTATCTTCGGAGTAATAGCGCAATATACAAATATTCGATCTTTTCTGCCTCCACTTAAGTATTTTAATTGATTTATAAAATTTTGCACATCACAAAAACAATTTAACTCTAAAGTATAATCTATAAAAAAATATTCGGTATTCGATGTTTGTTCAGATATTGGTAACAACCCTGCCAAAATACAAAAAATGTATCTTATTCCAATAATCCACGTAATTGGGACGTGCCTTTTTTATTGTGTATATAGAACATCACAAGTAATCGTCTGGTGCCAAAATCAATTCCGAAACGGTGAACTATTGAAACAAATAATTAAAAACCAAAAAAGAATAAAAATGAAATAATCTCACACGCAATCAACTTAGGTTACTTCTGATTAGCCCAAAATTTATGTCTTTGAAGATTTTAGCTATCCACGGTGTATATTTGTTTTATTATTTATTTCAAAGCTTTTTATTTACGATTTTTTTTCCATTTCGAAAAAATATTTGATTTTCAAAAATATATTTCCCAAAAAGTAAGCATGTTAGAATTTTTCATTTTTTGAGCATTTATAGTGCGTCAAACTATAGGAATCTGGAATAAAATCAGGGTGTCTCTTTTTTGGGTCCTTTAGCACACTGTGCTACGTTCGCCGAGGTCTTCCTCTTCCACTCTCGCCTCATGCCCCTTTTGTGTAATTTTTTTTTATCCATCCTCTCATGATCAAACCATCATAGCGTGCCTTTCTCAATTTTTATCACTACATCTTCATTAATTCCACACTTCATACCATAGATAAATCCCCTAAGGGGCCGTCCATTAATCACATGGTGTTTTAGCAACTTTTTAACCCCCCTCTCACCTCGCCTCACCAGAGGTGTAATACCTAGTGAGGTTAGGAGAAATATTTAATAAAAATAAGAACCGGAACGCCTCTTTTTGGAGTATTCGTAGGCGTTCAACAAAAAAATAAATACACGAGATTAACAACCAGCATAACCCACCAACCCGCATTGGGCCAGCGTGGTGGGTTATGGCCCAATATGCCCACGTGCTTTTGTCCACGTGGGAGGCCTGTGCCCAGCAGTGGAACGGTTATAGGCTGATGATGATGATGAACTCACTGCACCCCCCTCATCTTGTGATGTTTCGTGACTCACATGATCAATAGAAGGCCCCTAAAAGTAAGTCAGAGACTACGCAATGAGGATCGCAGAAGCACACGGGCGATGGGCTCACCACGTGTCACGCTGAGCACATGCGCAGTTATCATTTGATGTGCCGTAGACTGTGGCAGTCTTCGATTATCTAAACTCTATTATTATTATTATTAATCTTAATTAATGGCTATCGCGTGTAGTATTAAGCCAATTTAAAGTAGTTTAATTTAAAGTAAATTTATTATTGTACGGTAGATAAAAATAAAATGGAGTCTCACAACACGTGTTGTTGCTAAAAGAACACGGGAGAAACACCATCTAAACTCTCAGAGCATTGGATTGCTGTCAGTTGTCATTTGACATTGCCGTTCAATTTTAATACCTATTGTGGTGATGATAGAGGGCCGAGTATCAAAATTAGTTGTTTTTTTTATAATAGAAGGAGGCAATGGAGCAGGCGTAACACCAGAGGAATCACAGATGCGTTGCCGGCCTAGGCAAGGAATAGGTTTTAGGAAGGAATAGGAATTGTGAGGGGGGGGGGGGGGGGAGGAGAGGGAAGGGCCTCCGGAACTCTCACTGGCCGGACGAAACATAACAGCACCATGTGCCATTATTTCACGCCGGATATTCGTGAGAGGGTGGTATTACGCCGGGCGAGCCGGCCCAATGCGTGCTGCAACGCAGCGTGGTTCTACCACTCAGTGAGTGTCACTCATTTAGCACCACCCAGGGGTCACGTGTAGGGTCTCAAGGGTAAACCTACGGACGCGAGTATCTTTAACCCCCAAAAGTTGTGATTATTCGAAAACAAAATTGCATAGAATAGTTGAAACCGCTTTATCAAACGAGTTTTATATTGGATTGTGTATCTAGTGTTTAGATGATCGAAGGTGGCAGTGGACTGCTTTTGCGGTCCTCATTATGAAATTTTTTAACCCCCCCCCCCCCTTCTTTCTTGCTTAATAACCTATTTATTTTCAAAAGTAATTTATCAGCATGCAGTGTAGGCATTGTTTCCGAGTGTAGTTTTGCGCGGCTAATACGCATATATGTGATGGTATTTGTATGTTTGTTTGCTTGTTTATTTGTATGTATGTAATATAAAACGGCGCCAACCTCTATGATCCTGTCGCCGGGCCGCTCGACGTGCCACTGCGCGATCTGCTCGCGCTCCATGTACTGCAAACGACGCTCGTGGAAGCATATCTTTATGACGCTCTAAGGGAGATAATACATGCATTATAATCGAATGCAAAAAAAATTAAGAGGCCTATTATTACATCTCGAATGTGATTTTTGCGTAAAATGCCCATTTTTGCATTTTGTAGTAATTTTGCAGTTGTATTTATCGTTTTTATCGAAATAGGATAATAAATTCATTATAAAATCTTTATTCCCCTTGAAGTAACAATTACTCTGGTATAAATTTTGCTCAATAATATTATCGTAGATAGGTTAACTTATAGCGATTTTCGAAGTTTTTTGGTTTAGAATAAGATTTTTTTCCTATAAAAAATCAATGATATCTATAAATTCCGAGGCCGCTACGCACTATTCGACTATATAAGAGATAACATTATATATTTTTTTTATTTCACTTGTTTAGAACAGTAGTTCAATCAATGAGCTCAAAAAAGTGCCTTCGCGCATTTATGAAAACCTTTCTCTGCAATTTTGGGTTTAATTAAAAAGTTAAGCAAAATTTACAAAAAGCGAGGCCGCTACGCACTATTCCAATAGTAATTCTACACTATTCAATAAGTCATAATTGTTAATGTACTTTTGTTTCTGAGATCCATAACGCCAAAATTGGCCAATTTACGCAAAAATCACATTCGAGATGTAATAGGCCTAACTTAACTTACTAAATCAACATCAACATTAGCCTATAATCGTCCCACTGCTGGGCACAGGCCGTCCCACATGAACAACATCACATGGGGAGGTTGGGCCACACCACCGCACTGGCCCGAAACGGGTTAGTGGGTAGTTTTAGTAATATGCAAAAATCTTGAATTACTAAACAAAACTTTTATATAAGGTGACTGCTAGAAACCGCAAGAAACTTCAAGGGCTGGCAAGATTAAGTGTTTTAAACATGGCAAAAATGACAAAAAAGATTTTTTTTCATTTTTAACTAAATAATTCATTTCGTGAATTTTAATTGGATAGTCTTGAGTATCTTATTTATTTTAAAGCAATAAAATAAGAAAAATAAAATAAAACAATTAAAAATAACGATTATGTACAACGCGCGGGCAACCCGTCAACGTAGGTACCTACTGACGCGGACGGGTCAACAGACGGCCCTGCCTGTCAACCCCTTGCCCGCGCGTTGTAAATAATCGTTATTTTTAATTGTTTTATTTTATTTTTCTTATCATATTGCTATTGATTAAGATATTGAAAAAAAACACGAATTCCTTTTCGTTATTTTTGTCATGTTTAAAACACTTGACCTGACCAGCCCTTGAAGTTTCTTGCGGTTTCTAGCAGTCACCTTATATATTTAATTAGTAAAATTTGATTTTTATTTTGTAAAATAGCGTCACCGCCGCCATCTTGGCTTTATCTGTCGAATGAAGTCAAGATGGCTATCGTACCTGGCGGCTTGTTAAATTCCGTTGTCTAACTACCACCTTATTATCTTAAGTCTGTCGCCCTAACAACAATGTTAATTTCATTAAAACTATTTAACGGGTTCGCTTGTGACCACAGCCGCAGCATCGCAGCCGAAACGTCAAGCAGTAAGTAGGTATGTACTTGCTTACAAAAAACAAATCGTGTTAGGTCCCGTTATAATAGTTTTAATGCAATGCAACGCGATAGTGTATAGTCTAATGTTGATTGGCTACTTGACAGTTTTTCAAAAAGTATTTTAAAAATTACAAACGCTTATTTTATACCCCGTACAATATTTTCTGTCTCGAAAAAGCTTTATTTAATAGACATAAACATATTTTTCTTTATTAATTTTAAATTGCGTGCGAAAACGGTTGGTCACGTGACATTTTGCTCTGTGACGTCACATTTCATTAAACATAGAATTTTTTCTTGATGATAGATAGTTTTTGATAATTGTGTAAAATGTGACGTCACATGAAGCTCAATCATGGCCGCCCGTGTATCGGGTCTTATAATCCACAGATAAAAAATCGCAATTTTTTTTTTTTAAATAAAATATTTACACATTATCATAATAAAAAAAACTATTGGATAATTATCGTTAAATCATAAACTACCATTACCGACATATTTCATATTTTATTGTTACAACTGTCAAATAGCCAATTGCATAGTTGTGTTCGGACAGTTTGGAGATATTCAGTCAGCCAGTTCCTTAGTGGTTGAGGATTCCGGGTGAAGCGCGCTTCCACGACAAAACCGAAGCCTTATCGTCACTTACCATCAGGTGAGATGAAGGCCTAGTGCTTACCTGCAGAACAGACATACGTATTATAATCATGACTATTATTATAGTGTCAGATTACACAGATGACAAAACAGCTTGGGTCTGAAATGCTACAAGTACTCCAACAGCTATTTCTAATTGTCCATAATTAATTTATATGGAGTACCATTAATATAATTTACATTCAAATTCATATTTTGTATTTCATGACCTGGTAACGACATATATATATTTTTTGTAAATGTCGTTGCTTCTGTGCGCTGTGGTTTCTTGCGCCCGTTCTTTACCACAGTTAAAAAATGACGTCCTGAATGGGTGGTAGGTTAAAAAAGATTTGGACGATTCTAAGTACTTATTAATTTAGTTTATTGAATAAATATCTTTTGACTTTGACTATCCCCGAAGGTTTAGTCAGAGACTAGGCAATGAGGACCGCAAAAGCAGTCCTCTGCCATAGTCCACGGCATACCAAATAGCGACTGCACATGTGCTCAGCATGACAGGTGGAGAGCCCATCGCTTTACCTGTAGAAAATTAAAAGAAAAAAAAACCAACCCGTCTCTTCCCTTGGGTGCCGTAAAATGAGACTAATGCCTTGATCACACGTACCGAGTAGAGCGACGAGAAAGCACTCGGCCTAGTAAGTAAACGGGAGCCAAACTACTGTCTCGCCGTTTTGTATAGCCGAGCGCTCGGCCGAGCATTCGGCGCTATGTTTACACGAACCGAGTACTCATAGCCGAGAGGACTGTCTCGCCGCTCTACTCGGTGCGTGTGATCAAGGCATTACGGACATGCATCCAACAGGATAGAGCGGCGATGTGCTCACCACCTATTACGCTGAGCACATGTTGTAATTTGGTGAAAGGTGGACTGCTTCTGCGGTCCTCATAGCCTATTCTCTGACTAACCCTTTGGGGATAATAGTCGTGAATGTATCTATGGATTATCAGACGCGTACCTTTAATATCTTGCCCTTGTAGTGCGACAAATCGCCAAGTTTCTTCAACTTGATCTCGTACGGCTGCCCCTGGTTGAGGTAAGTGAGGGACTCCTCGTTTTGTTTGGTCGCTATCGAGGTGGCTGCGGCTAGCACGTATTGGAATCTGTGGACAAATAGGGGCCAATGATAAATTACTAATTTTATTTTTTAATAAATGGTATCAGGCGTTATTTTTCGGAAATTCATGTCATACAACTTATGCATTTCGCCGTAAGAAAAACAGGCAGACAGCGTAAAGTAAGCTATTGAGATAGGTTAAATAAAATGTGACGATGGTAACACTGAAGGAGTGTAAATCACAGTGTTGCCACAATTTAATTTCTACTCTTTTTAGTAGTTAGTGCACTACCTATATTACTTTTTATTAAACTATAAAGCTGAGGTAAAATATGTTTAAGAGAAATCCTGATGTTTATTCGCTAGACAGTTAATAAAAATTATGTGCTTCCTGCGAAAAGTTATATATCTCAAAATTACAACTTTTCGGTGTTTAAAAAAATTTAAAAGGAAGAAGACCTATTATTTTATAAAAACTAAAATATCATTTAATTAATTAATTAATTGTGTAATTAAATTTGTTTACGCTTACTTGGTGTATCAAAACCAGATGAGTATTCTTTTGAAACTCGTTAAAATGGTAAGAAAACTGCTCTCATTCAATCTGCATGGAACTTTTAATAACATAAGATTTTTTATTTTATTTAAAACTTTTCACAGGCGTCACAGATTTTTTATTTACTGTGACGACCGAACAACATTATTCCCTGTATTGTTAAGTTTCTTTGGCTAAGAAGCGAGTTTCACACTACTGGATAGAGTAAGTTTAACTATAATTTGCATAAGATCGAAGCATAATGAGTTATGATTAAAGTTTAACGAATGAATGATGAATAAATTTCACACTCGTATTCTCAAATACTAACAAAAAAGAATTTCAAACGAAAATTATGCTCTTATGAAATCTACATGAATGGATGGATTCGGAATAAGATTGAGAGAAAGGCCGGTCTGAATGATTGAATCATTGGACTACGACAGAGAATCGTACTATAAAATGTTATACATGTTTTCTTTTTTTTTTATGACTCGTCATAGTGACCACATCCTGCCTGATGGTAAGCAGCAGCAGATGCAGTCCAAAATAATGAGAGCGCTCCCCACCGTGGAACAAGCACGGTAACAAGCGCACCCATCCATGACGGCCTTAGTTTGGTAAGTAATCATGCCGAAAGATAGTAAATGCAACTTCGAATACATCTTGGTCACGTGGCCATTTGAAATGGAACACTTTAAACTAGGGATGACCGAAATTCGTTTCACATTCGGTTTAACCGAACTCCGGCATTCGGCCCACATTCGGTTCAAATGCCGAACTTTCGGTACAAGAAAATATTGAAATAACACTTGATCTTTTTCTTAAACACTCATTGTATTTGCAACACCAAAATTTATCTATTACTCTACCTCGTTAATTCACTTAAAATCACGTAGATAATAATGTGAACAATAACGCAATGAACTTGGGAAAAATGAAAAAAAAAAGTTCATTTTTACTTTATACCATTATAGAAGTCGTTATTCTAAAACCAATAGTTTTTATTTCACTTCGATACGAGAAGTATTTACAAAGTTATTGTACTTAAATAATTGCATATAACACTACTACCTCGCTTAGTTCGCTGGCACTCGACTGACATGACGTGACGTCATCGTATCCGATAACCCCCGCCGCCGCTCTCGCCGCCCGCACCCGGCGGGCGTCCGATTACATATTTGTACAATTAATTATTAAGTAATCTGTGGCACAACTGCACTAGTTCAGAGCAGACATATTAATAAAACGAAATCGCGCGAGTCGCGCCACCCGTGCGAGAGAATAGAATCCGATGACGTCACGCCGCGGGTTTCGCGCGTATTTTGATTGTCACAAAAACAATAGCGCGTGGTCATTTTTATGAATCTTTAAAAAATTATTGTGAAATATTTTGAAGGGCTACAGAAAAAATTGTAATGTCATTTTTTAAGTTAAAATGTAAATATTTAAAAAATAAATAAACAAAAATACTTTTCCCAAGTTCATTGTCGCGTGGATAACGTATTTGCTAATGACCGGCGGGCCGGGACGGCTACCTTAAACGGATTAATGTAATTTATTTGACACAAAAAGTTTAGCTTACACACTGTCCCACTGCTGGACAAAATCCTCCATTATTGAAATCAAGCCTTCGCTACAATAAATAGCTATTGGCATACTCACCAAGCTCGCCTATTGTGGGTTAGTGAACAGTATAGTGACCACAATCCCAGGCTATGTATCCGAAAAAATCCTACAAACATTTTGCTATAAGTATCTGGGATTTGAACCCTGAACCTCCAGGCCGAGCGCTTAGCCTCATGGCCATTGAGGTTTTATTTGAAATAAAACTATAAGATAATTAATTAGTGTAGTAACATTACGTTCAGAGCTTTGATCAACAATACAACTAGATGTCAGGTCGGCGCTAAAGATGTGTCTCGGTAAATAAAAGCGCACTTGAGAAGTGAAATCTTATTTTCTCGCAAAGCAATAACAGGAAAAAGTACTTTATTTGTTGCCACTTAAGGTTGATTTCACCACTAAATGTGATTGACGTCTTCTCATTTTTAAGTGACAGGAGTAATTTATTGCTTTGAAAAAGTATTTATTCACGTGAACGGAATTTAGCTTTGATTTTGTATGTGAGGCGTTATCTAGTTGGTATTGTTGATCGAAGGTTCAGAGGTGAGAAATGAAAGCGTTTGTCGAAAATAAACAGAGATACCTTTATAAATAGAAATAAAGTGTTTCATTTCAATGCGTAATTAATATTCGACATAAAATACGGTGAGTTATTAATATCCCCTTAAAAGTGGGGAGAATTTAATAATTGGCAACATTAAGACATACGACCGGGGTGCCGCCGGCGCTCGCCTGACAGATGTCAGAGAATATTAATAAATTATTATTTTTTCTCTTAATTTCATTTATGAACTTTCGTGAAACATGACATGCCAGTCCTAATTTAAATTCATAAATAATTAAATACATAAAAATTTTAAAATACATGGAAATACATCACCGAATCGTAACTCACTTGAAATATTCCCTTTCAGTCCAGTCTGTCATACTAGAAATATACAATAAAAACAAATATCAAAATTTTATATTTTCTATTAGTGTTACAAAAAACCAATTTGTCATGTTATAATAAAACAGCATACATACATACTCGTATGTATGGTATGTATGTATTTATTTTGTACCTTGTGTCGTCTTTAAAGCTGGGTTCCGGACGTTGAGGCAGCGGCGAGTGCAGGAAACCGTCCAGCGAGTTGACGGGCGAACACATAAGCAAGCCCGCGTCTGTACAATAATAATAAATCTTACCTACAATCTCACCAATTATCTAGCCCAAGAGAAGCTTCGAAGAAACTCGTTAAATGGTTACTAGACAACGGATAAACATACTTAAAATACTTAAATACACTTATTATACATAGAAAACACCCAGACCCGAGACAATTTAGAAAAACAATAATTTCTAAATTGACCCGACCGGCGATCGAACCCGGGACCTCAGAGATGGCGACACCATGAAAACCGGTGTACAAACCACTCAACTAAGGAGGTCGTCTGAGGTAACAATAAAAATTCTCACTCATTTTAGAACAGTGTCGCGTAGCGGTGAAAGAATACTACCACCAACTCTCTTTCCTTGGGTGTCGTGTCGTCTAATGGACTAAACACTGCACATACATCCAACAACTTAGAGCGGCGATGGGCTCACCACCTGTCACGCTGAGCACATGTGCAGTCGCTATTAATACCAAACCGGTTCCTGCTGAAAATCAGCGCCATGGCTCCGGCTGTGACATTAAGCTGAGGAGAAGCCGTTTTGGCATTTAATTGTTTTGTGCGGTTTTATTTAGTTTTAATGTATTTTTATTAGTTTTGTGAAATGTCAAATAAACGTTTCTTTCTTTCTTTCTTTCTATTTGGTGAAAAGTGGACTATGGTAGAGGACTGCTTTTGCGGTCCTAATTGCCTAGTCTCTGACTAACCCTTCGGGGATAATAGTCGTGATTATATGTATGTCACTATAGATTATAATCTAAACATACAAAAAGGTAAACTGACTTAAAGACTGACTGACTGCCATATCAACGCACAGTATAAAGTAAACCATAGAATAATCAACGCACTGTATAACCAATAAGACATAGAATAATAACTGAAGCATTGAAGGAGTCCAAATGAGACTCGTGTAGTTGTCCTATTTTGTCAAATGGGCCATTAAAATAAGTTGACAAAAACTTCAAATGTCCAGCGAAAAAATAAATAAATAAATAAATCTTTCCTACAATCACACCAATTATCTAGCCCAAGAGAAGTTTCGAAGAAACTCGTTAAATGGTTACTAGACAACGGATAAATATACTTAAAATACTTAAATACACTTTGTCCGATGCTTATAAACCCAATTATTTGCCATGCGAAACTAGTATTAATAAAGCCATTCGTCATATGTCTTCGATGTTAAGGTCTATAATTCTTTGACGGAACGGGTGTAGAAAAAACAACGTGCTTCCTGACGAATGGCTTTATTAATACTAGTTTCGCATGGCAAATAATTGGGTTTATAAGCATCGGACACACTTATTATACATAGAAAACACCCAGACCCGAGACAATTTAGAAAAACAATAATTTCTAAATTGACCCGACCGGGGATCGAACCCGGGACCTCAGAGATGGCGACACCATAAAAACCGGTGTACAAACCACACGTCACACGACCAAGGATGTCGTCAAAAAAAAAACTGGTCACCATTTATGATACCGAATTCAAAAGCGACTTAGACAAAATGTAATTCGAATGGTGACCAAACAGAGTGCCCACTCAAATGTCATAGCACTCCATAAACGCGGTTCCCGTTATCGTAGGAATATCGGAATAAAAAGTATCCTATGTGTTAATTCCAGGTTATAAACTATCTGTATGCCGAATTTCATCCAAATCCATTCAGTAGTTTTTACGTGAAAGAGTTACAAACATCCATCCATACGTTCCCGTGGGAATATCGGGATAAAAAGTATCCTATGTGTTATTCCAGGTTATAAACTATCTGTATGCCGAATTTCAACCAAATTCATTCAGTAGTTTTTACGTGAAAGAGTAACAAATATCCATACATACAAACTTTCGCGTTTATAATATTAGTAGGATTTATTGTAAAGCAAACCTTAAACTTTAGGCACTAAAGTAAAAATTCTTAAAAATATTATTGGAGTTACATCACTTTGGAACTAGGCTCGCTAGATTCAAGCTAGTTCGAACAAAGTTCTAAATTCAAAATTTTGAAATAAAAACAAGGCATTTCTGGTGTATCTATAGTTTGTATGTTCGAAGTGGCAGGGTCAGTCAGTTTTAAAGCTGAATTGATCAAAATAATTGGTATTTAGATAAATGGTTAGAAATTAAGAATTACGTAATTATTTCAGGTTACGTATTATTCAAAGTTTGAAAAAGTTGGTTTGAAAAACTGTGAAAAAAGTGGCAAATAAAAATGGACCATACGGTTCATTTTTATTTGTGTGATGTTGTCCATGTGGAAAGGCCTGTGCCCAGCAGTGGGGCGTTTAAGGGCTGATAAATTTGCCAATTTGAATGCGCAGTTTTGTATAGAACAGCTATTTTTTTCGACATCCATATTTAATCTTGTACAAAAGGTTCATTGCACTTCACAGCATGGCTAAGTTGCGGGATATCTATCTATTAGCAAACAGCCTGTATGGCAATTCCTAAATAAATACTTATCAGTTTAATAAAATTTTTAAACACTGAAAAAAGACGACAACCTCAGGCGGGAATCGAACCACGCGCCTTCCCCATTCCGTGCGGCTGCCTTAACCACTTGGCTACCGAGGTCTGGTTTTCACCCGTCGATATTTGTCAGTGCTTGATGCTTATGTTTTTTAGTCAACATTGCTTCTTCAAATCTTAGAAGTTTTCACCTCTGAGATACGACAGAATTATTTTTACAAATATTTGAACATTCGGTTAAGATGAAGCTGCGTTTATAGATTAATGTTTTTCATATATTTTAGCGTTTTATTAACGCTTAAATAAACTTAAGTAAAATTTTTAAACACTGAAAAAAGACGACCTCAGGCGGGTATCGAAAAATTTTACAAGTATATTTAAGCGTTAATAAAAAGCTAAAATACATGAAAAACATTTATCAGTTTAATTTCAAAATATTTTGATTTATTTTAATTGCCTTACTTTTGCTTAGGGTCTTTGGCCTTACTTTTGGTCTTTGGCCATACTTTTGGTCTTTGGCCTTACTTTTGGTCTTTATCCTTACTTTGGTCTTTGGCCTACTTTAGGTGTTTGGTCATACTTTTGGTCTTTGGCCTTATTACTTTTGGTCTTTAGCCTTACTTTTGGTGTTTGTCCTTACTTTTGGTCTCCTGCGCCGTGGGCGAGTGGTATCCGTTCATGGGCACCAGCGTGCCCGCCATAGTCGACTGGCATTGGATACTCTCGGGGCTGGCTGCGGGGCGACGGAAACATTATTATTGTATGAGGTGTTAATGAAATTGTGTTAAACCTTAAATTAGTTTGTTTGTGACCCCTGGGTGGTGGTAAATGAAAGACACAGTCCAAGTGGTAGAGCTACGCTGTGTTGCAATTGCAGCACAATATTTTATTTTTACAAAATAAATTTGCGAATTTTTTATCTGCTGATTACAAGACCCGAAACACGGGCGGCCATGATTGAGCTTCGTGTGACGTCATATTTCACAAAATATGGAAAAACTATCTGTCAGGTTTCAAGATACAATTTGTTTGTAGAAGTGTGATGTCACAGGGCAAATTGTCACGTGACCAACCGTTTTCGCGCAAAATTTCGAAATTAATGAAGAAAATGTTTTTTTTTATTAAATAAAGCTTTTTCGAGAAAAAAAAATAGTGAGGAAGTGTTATTTTTTTGAAAAAACGGGTTATTACCATGTTTGAGTTGTTGTTATTGAGTCCCGGAGATCAGTTTCGCCGCAGTTGCATGCACCATGATCACGGAGTAACTGTTACTCCGTCATCATGGTGCATGCAACTGCGCCGAAATATCGGGGACTCAATAACAACACCTCAATCATGATAAAAATCCCGTTTTTTCAAAAAAATAATTGTAATGTACATGAAAGTTTAAAATGTTAGTAAGTAAGAGGTACTTATAAAATAAGCGTTTGTAATTTTTTAGATTAGTTCCTGATTCGCCGGATTCCTGATTCGCTGGATTCTTGTCTCGAGGGATCTTTTGTTAAAAAAAAACTAAAGAAATATCGCGGCTTTACCTATCTATTAATTTAAAGGCAGACATTTCGGTACAATAATAAAAATATTTTAACCCATTTCTAAGTAGGTAATTTAAGTTATGTCCGATAGTGGCAACAAAATAGTAATTCATACAATAATAAATATAACTACATGAAATCAAAAAAATCAATATCTCTTTATTCAGTAAACTTAGAATAAGCATTTTGAATCGTCAAAAGTTAAAGGATGGACGGGCACCCGCACACCCACCCCGCCCATTCAGGAAGTCTTTTAACTGTGGAGAAGAACGGGCGCAAGAAACTCCACAGGTTTATAATAATATAGAAGTAACGACATTTACAAAACAATATGTCGTTACCAAATCATACAACATACAATTAAACAAATTATGAGCGTCAATACAAGTTGGAACATGCCCTCCCTGTCATAGAAGGACATTTTCCATTACAACAAAAAAAAACATTTGATACGATTACAAAAAACAGGTATTGCTCGATTATAAATAAAACGAACAACGTCTTACAGTATCTTTGAAATAAAAAGAAAAACTATTAAATACTACCAATAAAAAAAATAAGATTGCAAGAGCAGACCAGCCTCCACAGGCGGCACCCGTTCACGAGTATGACATGTGAATCAGCCATCGCTTCGCTCAACCATGTTTTAGGGAACGTAACGACCCGACGCACATGCCACCACCGCAGAGACACTTTAAGAGAGCATGACACACTCGAGCAACTCCAACGAAAGCAAGAGAACAATAAGACAACTTTAAACGCAACATAAATTTTGAGTGGGTACCTTTGTCTGTAAGACACTGCTGTTAAAGGCTATCATACCAGCGTAAAATTAATTATTAAAAAAAAAAAAAAATTGCTTAGAAAATAAAATGTGAAAATATTATTATAACCAGGCTGTTTTGTCTTCTAAATATTCTTTGACTGTATAATAACCTTTCTTATGTAAACAAGATTTTACATGATTCTTAAACTTATCTAGAGGTAAATCTTGTACAGTACTTGGTATTTTATTATAATAGTGTATACCTTGCCCCAAGAAAGAGCCAAGAACCTTTTGTAATCTAAACAGTGGCATTACTAGTTTTGACTTACTTCTAGTATTGAAATTGTGTACATCACCGTGTTTAGAAAAAGAGTTAATATTGCACCGCACAAAAACTATACAATTATATTGCGAATATATTGCGATGCAACAGTAAGAACACCAACTTCCTTAAAAATATTTCTCAGAGAAGTTTGTGATCCCAGTCATGTTTTCTTTACTTAAGTGATATTATTGTAAATTGATATTTCCGACGAAACAAGAATCCGACGAAGCAAGAATCCGGCGAAACAAGAATCCGGCGAATTCGGAATCCGGCGAATCAGGAACTAATAATTTTTTAAATATTTTTCCGAGAACTCTCAAGTAGCCAATTCCAACTCCTTTCCTTCCTCAAGGCCGGCAACGTATCTGCGACGATTAGTTTTGTCCATGGGCGGTGGTGATTACTTCCCGTCTGGTGACCCGTCTGCTCGTTTGCCTCATTTTCACATTATCATTATATTAGCCGTTCACCGTGTCGCGTACCGGTGAAAGAATACTACCACCCCCACTCTTTCCTTGTCGTAAAAGGCGATTAAGGGACTAAAGACTGCACATACATCCAACAGCACAGAGCGGCGATGGGCCCACCACCTGTCACGCTGAGCACATGTACAGACGCTATTTGGTGAAAAGTTGACTACGGTAGAGGACTGCTTTTGCAGTCTTCATTGCCTGCTCTCTAAATAATCTTTCGGGGATAATAGTCGTGATTATAAATAGACATTTTGCGAAGTGGACATTCTGCATTAAGCCTGACCTGAACTGGCGTTTGTACAACACTAACAGCAATACTTACAGTGCTGCGCCATCATGGCCGCGTTGTGGGGCGGCGACGGCTGGCAGCCCTCGTCCATCGGCTCGCGGCTGTCTACCGCCATGCTGGTCACCTAGTGAGGAAGCGCAGTTTAAAAACGACAACTTGGCACATAAAATATTATAATTATGATAATTATATTTTATGAGTGTATGCATTAATGATAATATGTTTTAATATTTTATAATGTTTATTATATTAAGTAATAATAGTATACAGGGTTAATTTTGGACCCCCCGCCAAAAGTAAATATAGGGTAAAAAAGTAGTTAATAATAAAATATTTGACGTAAAAATAATTAATGTTTTCTTTTTTTAATTACAATTTTTTGCCTGCTTTTTATATCCTATAGTTCCTGGTGCGTACGCTCACCCTCGCCGTCGAAACGACGGCGCGCTGTCATTGGTGCACGGGGTGAATAATAGAGGTCACGCGCATGCGCTTTGTTAACCGCGATACGCCGCGCGCTAGGTGACAATAATTTTAATTTTCTTAAGGAAAAGTTGAAATAAAAATGTAAAAAAAATAATTTTTTTTATTTGATTATTTGGTTGTACTACTGCTATAGGATCACGTAAAAAAATTTAGCGGGAAGTCCAAAATTAACCATGTTTATTAAGTAATAATAAGTAGTATATTATGTATGTATACAAACAAAAGGCAATTTATTAAAGTAAGTTTTATATGTAATGTAATTATTTATGCATGTCAGTGTGTAATATAATAGTTATCTATGTAAGTATATAGTTTATGGTATATTATATTAGTGTGTGAAAAGTGGGAGTGCACATCACCATATAGGTGCCTCTCATGAAACAGTTGATATCTTTACTAGCCCACTAGCCTCGATTGTTTTATTTTTAACGACGGACGACGTCGTACTGTAAAAATCTATGTTAATAAAAATCAATCACCACGAATGTATGTTAGAACGGCTGCTTCACATTTTGTCGTTTGTAATGGTCAAGACAAAGTTTGTAAGTGAAATAAAATTTTGGAAGTTTGTCACGGCAACATCCTGTATGTTCACTCACGCGGACACAGTCGCGGGCCGCTAGTAAAGAATACATACATACATATAATCACGACTATTATCCCCGAAGGGTTAGTCAGAGACTAGGCAATGAGGACCGCGAAAGCAGTCCCTACCATAGTCCACTTTTCACCAAATAGCAACTGCACATGTGCTCAGCGTGACAGGCGGTGAGCCCATCGCCGCTCTATGCTGTTAGATGTATGTGCAGTTTTTAGTCCGTTAGTCGCCTTTTACGACACCCAAAGGAAGAGAAGGGTGGTAGTATTCTTTCACCGCTACGCGACACAGTAAAGAATAAATAAGTAAAGAATGGTGTTACATTATATTAGCACTTTAAAGTTTTAAAATTACCAACGTTGATAAACGTGAAAACCCATATATCATGATTCTACTCTATTGCTAGTATCCTATTTGATTCTATTATATTACTAGCAACCCGGCTCGTGACTTCGTCCGCGTAAACAAACACTGTATCCCGTGAAAAATGTCCATAGGAATCAGTCAAATCGGTCGAGCCGTTCTCAAGTGATGCGCAAACGTACATCCGTGGTAATTGAATTTTATTTGCTCATACAGATAGATAGATGTCGTTATGCCACTTGTCTACACACACACAATTACTAACCTGTCTGTCGTCGGGCCGCCGCCACCGCCTCGGCGGCGAGAGCACAGCGCCCGTCGGCGACGGCGCCTCCTGCTTGAACACCGCAAGGGACGGCAGCGACAGCAGCGCGTCGCTGTAGGGGCAATCCGTCGATGTAATTAACATTTATGCCGAAATACAGCATTCGTCGATGTAAAAGCAATGACTGCTATATTTAGCACCCTTCTAAGTAATTAACATCATTCGAAGTAACTAGCACCCGATCGATGTGATTGGCATCCGTCGATGTAAAAGCAAAGGCTTGTTGGATTTAGCATTATTCGGTGAAATTTGCATTCGTCGATGTAGAAGTAAGGGCTGTTGTATTTAGCACCCGTCGAAATATGATAATATGTATGCTAGACTTTAACTAAGATATTTGTATATGGACCGCGGCGCCTCGGCGGTAGCGAGAGCATCGCCCCCGTCGGCGACGGCGCCTCCGGCGTCACTGTGAAGGCAATCCGTCGATGTAATTAGCATCCGTCGATGTAGAAGCAAAGGCTGCTGTATTTAGCATCCGTCAAATTTCAAAATCATTTATTTAATTTAGTCTACAATAATTGAGCACTTATGAATGTCGCTATGCCATCGGTTCGTAAGTCCTAACTATAGGGCGGGAGCCCTGTACTGAAGAACCGGCAAGAAACTCAGCAAGGGCATTTTTTTCTCCCTTTCTTTTACAGCGTCGATGTAGAAGTAAGGGCTGTTGTATTTAGCACCTAGCTATAAGGAAGCAAGGACTGCTGTATTTAGCATTTAGCTTTGAGGAAATAAGGTCCATTGTCCAGCAGTGAGACAGTATATGAGCTGCAAAAAAGAACAGGAAAGCTCTTGGCTTCGTTCGCATCTGATGGTAGACATCGTGTCACACACAGGCAAGGACTACTGTATTGAGCATCCGTCGATGTAGAAGCTGGTTTCAGCTACGTGGAAAGGTTGGATAACGATCGCTCGATGAAACGCGCATTATTGGGTGGCCAGTAGGGCGAAGGCCAGTCGCTCGCCCGCGTTACCGATGGCAGGATGAAGTTCTGAAGGCCCTGGTAAAGCTTCGTGCAGACAACTGGCAGGAAGCGGTTCAGAACCGGGACCAGTGGCGACGACTTGTATCAGAGGGCAAGGGTCACGTGGGACTACAGCTCCAGGACAGTAAGTAAGTGATGTACAAGCAAGGGCTGCTGTATTTAGCATCCGTCATTGTGAAAGCAAGGACCACTGTTTAACATCATAGCCCGAGTGCAATCGAGTGATAATGATCATATATTTTGATAGGTTCAAACGCTTAGGGCGACAAAAACAGCTCAAAGCTCACATACATTTACTCACACCTATTATCCCCGAAGGGTTAGTCAGATACGAGGCAATGGGTACCGGAAAAGCAGTCCACGTTTCACCAAAAAACTCACGAGTTAGACCATGTTAAGACCATCGCCGTTCTATGCCGTTGGATGTATGTGCAGTCTTTAACCCGTAATCGCCTTTTACCCCATCATCACGTGATTAATAGACGGCCCCTAATTCGCCATCAACGTACAGCTCACAATTCCCACTCACTTCATAGTCAGCTCGCCGGGCAGGTCCAGGTCGAGGTCGTTGACCTGCCACCCAGGAGACATGTGGGATGACGACGAGCTGGTGCCGCTGCCGCCCATGTCGCCGAGCGTCGCTGTTGGAACACAAATGTTTGGGTGTTACCGGGAACAGAAACTAGATGGCGCTGTTTCCTTTAAAGTGTAATCGAAGCGAAGCCGAGCAAAGGATTTGATGAATCCTCATGGCGGCTCCACATTAGTGCCGTGAAGCTCCGTAAACAGGCGTGAACGTGAATGTGGACGGTTTTCGCGGGGTTCACGCGCGTTTACGCCTGTTCCCCGATCTGTAGGGCAAGCACGAACTTTTAAAGTATTCGTAACGTAAACGTATCGAGTCCACGATACGAAAACGTAGTACAACGCTAGTCCTAAGCACGAAGAGTTCCGTTAACGTATCGCGAGCTCGATGCAACGGCGAAGGTGACGTCATCCTAACGTAAGCAGAGATGTGCCCAGTGAATGAACAATCGCAGCATATTGAACGATAGCTTGCGTTCGAAAATTAGATAAAGTGGTTTTTAAAAAGCTACACAAGAATTTTATGTGAATATTAGAGTCAAATGCTATATAATAATTAGGAATGTTTATTTAAATTGTTATTATTGTATAAATACTATTAAAAATTAATAGTTACTCCTTATATTCATAAAATTATAATGAAATATTTTGATTGATTTCTGAACGACATCACATAGAATTGCTGTCGCGGCAAAGCCAACTTTGTTACTTTATTAGGAGTAACAGCACTTGAGCACTTCACAAACAATCTTTAAGGTGAATAATTTAGTGTTACGTCTGAAAATAATAAAATTTATTGTTTTGGATTGATCAAAATGAGGACAGGCCATGCACAATACGCAATGATGATAGTTTATGGAAAGGTAAGCATACTTACTTTGTTGTTTGTGACGTGTTTGCGAGTTTATGTATGATTGTTTACATATGTTCGATGGCTAAGCTGTGTGATTATTATTTTATTTATAGAAATGGAGTTTATCTGAACCCTCTGGAAGCCTGCGAGGTCGCCATTTCATACAAATGAAATGGAAGGAGCTTACGCTAAAATGAATACCTAGCAATGTGACAGGACACTCGCACTCGGCGGGAAAAAAAGTGGAGCAAATTAGTTTCAAGTTAGTACTTTCTATAACTTCATAAGTGCTCGACCTAACACTAACTCATTACAAATCAACATTATTGATCTATAGCAACATTATTTTATATTTATTTAATATTATTATTATTTTTTTATATAGGTACTTACTACTACCTACATAAATACATAGTATTTGGTTTTGTATAAATGTTAAAGGTTTTGTGGTTTAAAAAGTAGCACGTAAAAGAAGTGGTTCAAATTCATAGGGCTGCTTTTGGCACCGGTGGAAGTCCAGCACTTAAATTATCTTTGACTGACCTAGAGAACAGGGTCATGCGTACATGCTGGAGTACAAGCTGCTACCGGGATGGTGGTTATGGAAGCTGGTTCCACTGCTTTTTTTTTTTTTTTTTTTTTTTTTTTTTATAGCAGAAGGAGGCAAACGAGCAAGCGGGTCACCTGATGGAAAGTAATCACCGCCGCCCATGGACACCCGCAAAACCAGAGGAATCGCAGGCTTATCATTTCACATTAACAACATATTAATACATACACACTATATTGTGCAGTGTACCTATACGTATCCAATGGCGGCCTTATTTCTAAGTGGAATCTATATTTAGTAAACTTTAAACTAACAATATTAATAGGGACCAATAATAAAAATCATATAAAATATTTTTCAGGGTCAAGACGCAACGCTTTCCAAGTTTCGACACCTTTTAATTTCAACACGAGGAGTCAAATTCTGAGGTTCTTTTCGCAGGAGGAAGGCACAGGTAAACTTTCTTTTTTATTATTCGAAGATTGACCCATTTATTTTATTATATTTTTATCATACTAAATGAAATTATCGGTGCGTGCATTACAATGCAGTTCATGCATCAAGGCCGCGAAATAAATATTTTTATGTTAGATTTTGTTTAATTGATTGATTTTGATTAACAGGAATTTTATTTATATTACAGGGGATTGAAATGCTCCTGGAACTAGCAGCCAATATACTGTGGCTGTTCCAGCAGACGAGCAGCAGCCTACTATAGTTTCCCTACCATTATCAATAGTTTCCCTACCATTATCAATAGTTATTAACCTTAGGAGCCTTAGAATCCTTCGGCGCCAAAGAAAAACAAAACGGATAACATTGCAAAACTATGAAAGTTAGAGGAGAGATTGCAAGAGAGTATGATAAAGAGCAAGACTTCGCTTTTCCCCTTGACACAGAGGGTTAAGGAGCTCCTTTATCAAGCTCAATGGTTAGAGTTCATGAAAGAAGCTATGAATGTATGTTTGTTAGGTAACTAACTTTGAAAGGGGAAATACCTATGTACTTAATAAATTTAATTTTGTTTTATTTAGTTGTTTTATTGCGCCGATTTTCCTATCTGCCACCCTTATTGGTAAACTAGCTAACTAACAGAGAATGACTATTGACTATGACTATTGATACACAGCAAAAGGCACCTTTTGGTACAAAGTTCGCCTTGCTGTGTTGCTCTGTATCAAAAAAGATAAATAAATAAATTAAAGTATAGGTAGGTACTTTGTACATTAGGATGTACTTTTGAATCATTACATAATTATAAAGTAAAGTCGCCGTTTTCCTCTATCTGTGGCACCGCACTATGCTCCTAAACCACGCAATGGATTTTGCGGATTATTATGCGGATGATTATGCGGTTTTCACTCAAAGATAGAGCGTTAACTGAGGATGGTTTTGTTTATATTTTGTAGATATATTTTTTAAATGGCTGAACTATGACGGTCTTCCTAAGTTAGCGTGGACGACGGCGCGGGCGGGCCGCTAGTTAATTATAATATTAAAAAATAGAATAAGAAATAAAAGATAATAATAAAAAAATTAAACAAAGTCTTCGTAATAAAATGTATTAATTAAGTTCATTAATTCTCCATACTAGCATGTTTTATATTGCTCTTCCCCTCACTTAGTCATCGCCTACTTAATTTTATTGATAAATATGCCTAGAAAGTGCACTTTGGCCATAGAAACCACAAAAAAATAATTTTTAAATGATTTTAAAGTCACAACGATACTTTTTTCACCGACAAATTCTCCGTGTAGAAACATTCGTAGTTCACGCTAGCCAGCCTTCGTCATCCACGATACCTTATGTCAAAACTAAGTTCGTGCTCGCAAACTTTCATATAAACATATCAAGTAACGTTGGTGTTACGATACGAAGGCGATACGCTTACGATACCTTAGCATTCGTGCTTCCAAATTTAGTAAATTTTACGTCCGGTAGGGGCGCTGCTCAATTCTCATACAAATTGTTGACGATGACGATACGAACACTTTTTCGCAAATTGTTCATGCTTGCCCTACTGATCGGGGAACAGGCGTGATCGCGAACGTATTTTGTCCCGCGACAGTAGGTTCGCGCGGCGTTCACGCGTACAAATCCACATTCACGGCCCCGTGCCAGTTTACTAAAGAGGACATTAATCAGTTTACTCCAGACTATACTTTGATCGGTTACGATGTATTTCAGTCATCCACAATCTTATTATTTTTCAACGCTTTCTAATAATGTTTTGGACGCCTAAATAGTATGTTGCCACAGCATTCAAAGTTATTACAGTAGCAGCATCTACGTCCATTTCGCGGCCGGTTTCACGAACGATTGTGAGCATCCCGTGAATGTGGAGGGCACGACTTGTGCCGTGAATTCATGCCATGAATTCGAGCGTGAATTCACGGCACTAATGTGGGGCCGCCATCAGTAGTTTATATGGAAGAATAGTTTGTTGGCAAATGGTTTCGCATTGCATGTTATGCTGTTTTATTATAATTTACACTATTATCACTAACTATACTATTATTATAATTTATACTTATAATTATGTTGATTGTCACCTGTTGTGTATGCCATATAAATAAATAAATAAAAGGTGGAACAGCTGAAGGGGCACAAAGTAAGTAAAAGATAGTGTTATTTAAGTAATCGAACATTCGATCACATATAAAAAATTAGGAATACAAAGAGTGACGTATAATCACATGATTGTTTTATTTCTAACTATTACGATATGAGTAATAATTGAGAATTGATATTTTTGTGTATAAGAAGCTTTGTATCATCGCTCTATGGTCAAATCAAAAGGTAACGACTGACTTTCGTACCCCAACGTGTTTACTACAGAAAAGGTTACAGATAACACGATCCAGAATAAGTTAGTTCATTAGTCAGTGGCACTCAATGGCCGCTTGACCCGAGATAGTCAACCCGTGTTTGTTGTAGATAAGAATGGGGATATAGCGTGTTTTGGACGCGCAGAAGAATTAGTCAATCAATTACATAAATACATACATATAATCACGACTATTATCCCCGAAGGGTTAGTCAGAGACTAGGCAATGAGGACCGCAAAAGCAGTCCTCTACCATAGTCCACTTTTCACCGAATAGCGACTGCACATTGTACACAGCGGACAGGTGGTGAGTGAGTACATCGCCGCTCTATACTGTTTGATGTGTGCAGTCTTTAGTCCGTTAGTCACCTTTCACGGCACCCAACGGAAGAGAGGGGGTGGTAGTATTCTTTTACCGCTACGCAACGGTTGATCAATTACCTAATTGGTACAATAACATTTCGGAACTCGTGTTGAATCTACCAGGTTAACGATCGTGCAAGTCAATACACGCCTGCAGATCAGCCAATCCAAAATGAAAAATTTCTCTAATCGATATTGATCTTTATATCCTAGTGACAAAGTTCAAATCAAATCAAATCAAAATATCTTTATTCCTTAGACTTCATAAAGCACTTAGAATAGTCATATAAATAAAATATAAGAACATACTCAAATAAAAATTATTAAATGCTAAATCTGCGGAGCTTAGATTCACTTTCATCACAATATCTTGAATGTGAAAGTGAATTTAAGGCTCATCCGTCGTAAAATACCCCGAAACTAAGTAACTTTGTAACCATTTTCTTCCTAAAATATGGTACTTTCGGGAACAAAAAAAATACACAGTAATTACCAAGATATAATTAGTGATTTGGTTTTTCTCTTTTTCAATTTTAACCAGAAAAAATAAATAAAAAGAATATCTGAAGTTACCCCTATTTTTCCAGTTGTAACCATTTTACTGCTTCAATTTCAATCACAAACGTATGAAAATTTATATTCTATTATATAAACCAACAAGAAATAACATGGTTTTCTTAATTTTTTAAAATCCAATAAATATTATGTTATTTCTCAAAAATTCCGACTAAGTTCCTACTGTCACCCCGCTCTCGTCCAAGCAGTCAGTGCGGGGCGAGACGTGTTGCTAGACGAACCTATGCTGCGTTGCGTGTGAGAGCAGGCAAAATTTCTATTTCGAAATAGTATTTGATATTTAGTTTGGACAGTGATCGGACGGCGTGTTTCATGAGTAATACTAGAGTGGTCATTTGACTGGAGAGCGTATTTAAAAATTATTTTTATGTAATTTTTTTTTGCAAATAGTATTTTGCAAACTCGTACTTATAGTTTTCATCATAGTTTCTCGTCTCGTCTCGTCATAGTTTGTGCAAGATGGGAAAAAAGCAGAGGCGACAAAAAAGGAATCTCAAGAAATATTACAAAAAAAGGAAGGACATAATATCGATACTTGCTACTACTCTTTTAGTCTAGTTTGTTATTTTAGAAAATGGATGTGCCTTACATCTAAGAAAAGTCATTAAAATGTTCCCTATGACCATTTTTATATGGATTAATGGTTGGGCTTTTACGAGTATAACGAAATAAGATTTTGACGTTTTTTACGTTAAGCATTAATTTAAGAACATCACATGACATGCCACCTAAAAATGTATAATTTGACATTGAAAACCTCGTTGAAAACGTTCTCTAAGTCTCATTTTCAATGTGTCTAAAATAGTTAGGTAGGTATTATTGGCCGTATTGCTACATGGATTAGACAGAAAAAAAGAGAATAAAAAATAAAGTAAGACGGCATTCATAGCTTGTTTTGGCCAAAATGTGCTTTACGTCAATTTAAATTACAGGTATCGACATAGAATAAATAATAGTACTAGGTACGTATCGATAATATTCATAGGTATGTTTTCAATCTAGGTACCTACCTAGGAATACATATTTATGCATGTATTTGATCCAGTATTTTTCTTTGTTAAGAGTACCTATTGTTTTATTGACGAGTGTCAATAAAACAATTTATTGACGAGTGTCTGTCTATAAAATGATTGTAAAACAGATGTACTCTTCATTCATACCTACGAGTTCAATTCCCACAGAAATTCAGTTAATTGTTTAGCGTGATAATTAGTGTCGTATTCACTGTAAATCAAATTGAATCTTACAGCCTTATAGTAACACATTACATTACGCAGCCCTTATTAGTACCTACCTAATGTCTGATACAAAGTTTTTACAAAGGGCCGTTAAAAAAAGTTACTACCTACCTAATCTCATGCAGAAACAAAAGCAAACCCAAAGGATGTTGGGCAAAATACTCTCCCAGATCCGAAAGCCACTGAATAAGTGTGACTAAAAACACCAACCTAAAATGACCATTTTAAATTATGACGCCTTTACAAAATATCCCAGAGGTCATGAGCTAAAACTGTAAAAGCAAAAAGAAACATTTTACTCACCAGATACCGTGATATAATATTATTATTTAAAGCCTGACCAGAAAAATAAAAAACCTGGTCTAGGGGCGCCTCAAATCCTTTTTTTATTGCAACACTAAGTAAAGTAATACCCATGTGAATTGGCAAGCGTTAAAATATTTTCATACTATTTGACATAGTACCTATCATTAATTAGTTTATTATGGAGTCATTGGAAATCCAAAAAAGAACATTTCTGATTCTGGATTGATGTAATCTAACGTGCTCCTGTAGATATGCCTACATAACAAAGTCAAGGAACAAAGAAATAAAATTATCAAAGCCAGATTTTTAATACCTATCATTAATCAAAATCAGTACCTATCTAAATAGGTATTCAACTATATCATACGACATTTCATGTTCATCATTATCAGATTGCACCAATGGTTGGATTTCAGATATATCAGACTCATTGTAACTTCCATTGCATAATGAATCACTTTCACCGCCACCAACATAAATCACTCGGTACTTCTTTACGAACTGGATATAATTCATAAACTTTATGAATAATTGCACACTTCAAAATCATCTAGTTTATTTTCTATTTTGGTTTTGGTTTATTTTTCTTAGGCGTAGAAAATACAGCTGGCGTATGTCCTTCTCTTTTTAATTTCATTACAAGAGAACGAGACACACCTAAAAAACATAAATTACTTAAAACTTAAATAAAATATTTAAAAATGTACAAACGCGTCTCCTAAATTGGGGGTCGGGGTCGGTCGGGTGTGGGGGGAGGGAGGTTAACAATTTATTAAAATAAAAAACTTATTGCCTTTTTTGAACACAACTAACAAGTACAATAAAAATCGAGGCCAATCATTCATCTAAGCCTTGAGCTTTCTCTCCAACAAATATTTATACATTGTAAACTATTTTTCTCTTACGACTATATGAATAGTTTTCAGCATTATAACGCTTAAAAATAAAACTAATAACAACATATCAAATAATAACAAAATTAACGATAAATAGTCCGTGCTGACACTTTGACAGCAATGAACAGATGACAATGATGTCATGATAATGACGTTTTATAGTTACTGTTGCCAGTAAAGGAAATTACAAATTAGTGTCATTAGTTTTCCGCATCATGACCTGCGGGTCTATCGGCAAAAAAATGTGAATATGGACATCATGGGCTTCATTTGACATTTTAGTGGTGGGTGGTGGTGGTTTTCTATTTTTCTGGTCAGGCTATACAATGAATATGTGAGGTTTTATTTATGAAACATTATTGTTGTTAAAACAATAATGAGCAAAACACGACAAAGGCTGGCTGCGACAAAATGCATTGCACAGAATTGCACTTAATTTGATCGGTTAACGGTTTTGTTTACATATTTAATATTTACGTCGTACAACTTAATATTTAATTTTTGTTTAAATGACAACGAAACACGTTGACAACAAATTATGTTAACAACGAAAAACGTATTAAGCAGGTAGGTATGCTAACACTCACAGCTTTACTTTTTTCGTTTCAACACAACATAGCCAGCTTTTTGTAAGTAATAAGCAAAAAAAATTTTTATAAGCATGCTTTTTGAAAATCGTACAACGAATAAAGGTTAAAAAATAAGCACTTTTTTCCATCTCTAGTAGTAATACCAAACCTATAGTTGAACATTGATATACCTCTTGGCGCGCGCGATGTTTATCAGCGGGTAGTGCGGGGGTGAAGTATAAGCTACGCCCGTACGCTCAAGGTCGTTGGCGACGGTAGGAGCCTTAAGTGCCAGTTCCGGCGACAGAGCTTCTTGAGAAGAACTGGCAAGAAACTCAAGGCCGACTCTTTTTAATTGCCAATTAGTTTAATAATATTGTTACCATTAATCTAAATACAATCATCAACATAACATAAGAAGAGCAATTCAATTCCAAATACTTTTATCATTTATGTAATCTGAGATAAGATAATAAGCCCTTTGACATAGTCTAGTTCTAATATATTTCTTAAATTTACCCATGGATAATTTTACCGCGTCGTTTGGAAGTTTATTGTAGAAGCGTATACATTGACCTGGGAACGAGTTAGAGATTTTATGGAGCCTACTAGTGGGCACAGCGAGTTTGTTTTGATTTCTTAAATTTAATTGATGGAGATCACTGTTTTTCTTAAATTTAGTTTGATTTTTATGAACGTAAATAAGATTTTCATAAATATATTGAGATTGTAATGTCATAATATTTATCACCTTGAATTTATTTCTCAATGTCTCCCTAGGACTCATCATATAGATAGCACGAATAGCTCGTTTCTGGAGCACAAAAATTGAATCTATATCCGCGGCACTGGGTAGTGCCGCGGATATTATGTCATATGGTTTATTGCTTTGGGGTCAAAGCAATAAACCATATGACATAATGCTGTGAAAATAGCTAAAATAAACTAACCGCGCAGTGTCAACATCGGTCAGTTGACGTATTTTCCTCACAGCGTAAGCTGCTGAGCTGAGTCTACCTGATAACGTTTCTATATGTGGGCCCCATTGTAAATTAGAGTCTAATGTTAAACCAAGGAAGACAACCCTATTGACCAATTCCAATCTCTCATTGTCCATCACCACACTGGTTTTTAATTGTTTGACATTTTTTGTAAAAAATCTAACATATTTGGTTTTACTACTATTTAAAAGCAGGTTATTAGCACTAAACCAGTTTACTATTTTTGAAAGAGCATTGTTTACATCGTCAATTACTGATTGTTGTCTATTTACCTTAAAAACTAAAGAAGTGTCATCTGCAAACAATACTATTTCATGATTATTTTTTACTAGATGAGGTAGATCATTAATGTACAAGAGAAACAGGAAAGGGCCCAAAATAGAGCCTTGAGGCACCCCCATCGCCACAGCTGATCCATGAGATCGCTTTCCATTAACATCTACTCTCTGAACCCTATCACCCAGATAAGAAGTAAGAAGTTCCAAAGCGGTGCCTCTTATACCATAGTGGTGTAATTTTCTGACTAGAGTTTCATGCTGCACACAATCAAAAGCTTTAGATAAGTCACAGAACACCCCATAGGCGTCCCGTGACTCCTCCCAAGCCTCAAATATACATTCTAGTAATTTTACCCCAGCATCACATGTTGACCGTCCGCGAGTGAATCCGAATTGTTTAGTGTGCAGTAGATTATTTTCGTTAAAGTATTTAAGTAACTGAGTGAGAATTAATTTTTCAAAAATTTTACTTAATATAGGTAGTATCGATATTGGTCTGAAGTTTGTGGGGTCTAATGTACTACCTGACTTATACAAAGGAATAATTTTGCTCAATTTCATCAAGTCAGGAAACACACCACAATCAATACATCTATTAAATATCACAATTAAAGCGGGAGCAACAATGTCAAATAAAGATTTTATAATGTGCACAGAAATGCCCCATAGATCAGCCGTTTTCTTAATATTAATTGCTTTAAACGCGACTTTTAGATCAGACCCATTAACATGACGGAAATGAAAACCGTCATAAAATTCAGGCACATTATCTTTAAGTAATGATTCTGCAACGGAGGTGGAAGAGCCTAGAGCACTAGTTAAAGTGACAGGGAAAGCAGAAATTTTTTTTTCAAAAGCATCAGCCACCTCAAAATCTGACTTGGTAACATGACCATTGATACTTAATTTAAACTCTGAATCCTTTGTTTTACCCTTCCCAGTCTCTTCATTGATAACCGTCCAGGTGGCTTTGATTTTATTACTACTATTTCTAATTTTAGATTTAATAAATATAGATTTTGCTACTTGACAAACGCGTTTGAAAATTTTCGAGTATAATTTGACATGTTCTTAAAAACTCTTCACTGCTATTAAATTGTCTTTCATAGTATAACATGTACAAAGTTTGCCTACTCTTATGAATACCTACGGTTGCCCAGTCGCCAAAGACAGGGCTATTAGTAACAGTAATCTCCTTGGAAGTAAATATTGAATTAAATTCGCGAAGAAATGCATTAAAAAATGAGTTATACATCAAATTAGGTTCTAAGTCATTATCTAAAAAAGGTAAGTTACTAGTTAGGTTTACTCTCATATGTTCCAAGCGACTAACTGTTACTGGCACAAAAGTAACTTTTTTCTTGACTACATTTTTATTATTTATTTTAATACTTATCATTTGCCCAGAATGGTCAGAATCTAGTTTATTAATAATACTTTTTTGAGTTGCACTAAAATCTGTATATATATTATCTAAGCAGGTAGCCGTGGTGGCACTTATTCTAGTAGGTTCCATAAATAAGTTAACCAAATTATGAGACTTGAAAAGACTTAAAATTTTACATGATGCAGTTGTATTAGTAAGAATATTAATATTAAAATCTCCACAGACTACAATAGTTTTACCTGAGTTACTAACTTTGCATAGGGCTTCATCCATGATTTCTAAAAATAAATTAAGATCCGCGGAAGGAGGTTTATATACGCATATAATAATGAACTGCTCTAATTGTACACAGGATAGTTCTATGGAACATTCTACAGAGAGTGACACAATATCTTTACGTTCTTTAAATTTCAGTTTTTTATTAAGCAATATTAGCGACCCCCCCATGTACTGTGTTGACCCTGCAGAATGAACTACCAACCTGGTGGTTGCTGAAATTAAACATAAGCTGATGCCCCTTCAACCAGTGCTCAGTGACACACATAATACTAATATTATCAGAGTTCATGAATAATTCCAGCTCTAGTTGCTTGCCCTCAGTCATACAATATATATTTTGATGCACCAGGTTAATATTATTATTTGTATAGCAATTATTACATTTTTGTGGGCGTAGTAAAATGTTATAGTTACTGTTTGATTGTATTGCTAAATCAATTAATTGTGAATGTAATAAATTAGAGCTAGAGGTAGCTACCTCTGTTGTCTTATGAGTTAAGTAATTTAAATGATTATAAAATTCAGAATTAATGTTATTATTTATAATAATTGAATTAGAAATGTCAATATCATTATTATAAGGTAAATCAGAGTTATGCTCAATAGAAGCTAAATTATAATTCATGTCATAATTACTTAAATAATTAATGGATAATTCCATGTCAACCGTCTGCTTAATAGAAGCAGATTTCGTAGCCAAGTTTTTGGCTGTAATATCAATAAAATAGGATAGCGAAAGTGCTATCTGTCGCTTAAAACTAGCAGAAAGGTAATATCTACCTTTAGTCAAATAATATAATTTACTGCTAACAAGACTGTTAGTATCAATCAAATGAATACAATCATTATAATATGTACTTATAGTGTGTAGTACACTATTCAACTTATACCTAAGACTATTTTCCGCATCTGGCAAGTTCTTAGAATAAGGGAATGTGAACAAAATTATACTACTTAAGTCTAGAGATAATAAATAATCACAATAGTCAATTAAATCCTGTTCACATTACCCCTATTTTCCACTAAAATAATTAGATTTTTATAATTATTCAATTTGAAATTTAAAATTCTTTTCATAATTACTTCATAAGTTGCAGATGGAAAGCAAAGGTTTACAATTGACTGTCCCTTTATGAGTGAATTCAATTTTGAGCCCATATGTTTTCCAATATTATCACTAAACATAATAGTACCTTGTGCATCACCTGATGTACAACATGTTACATCAATTGATGCACCCACTGACTGCTCTGCCCTAACACTAGTATGGGAGCTATCACACAAAGTCTCAGTATTATTATTGTTGCAAACCGTGGGAGTACACACTGGTCGTGGAGAACTAAGGCAAGTGCACTTACATGAATGGTTGTTAACGAGTGAATCGAAGCGCTCAGTGTTATAATTACTCAATTTTAAGAGATCATCCAAGGCCCCTGAGTACTCTTTAATCTCCTTTTGTGACAGATCATATTTTTTTTGAATCGAGTTTAATGATTCGGTCAAGTAATTAATCCTCAATTGTAAGGCCTGTGTGTCAGCTTCATACCTAATTCTACTATTTTCTAACTTTAGTGTGCTTATTTCTAAATCATCATATAATTCTAACTTTTCTTTCGTAGATTTGGCACACTTAGTTACAAACTTTTGTTTTTTAATTAATTTTTGTGTTCTTTTAATATATCTATTGATTTTAACATATCTTTTCAGTTTTATCCTGCCACAATTTAACACACACACTGACTGTTGTTGCTTAATTAGACTATTATTAGTTAAGTCTACTACTGGATATTGGAAAGAGTCAGTGTGTTTGCTTACTGCAGAAGAAACCAACTGCGGGGCACTCTCTACTAGTTCACTAAACAGACTTATATTTTGCTGCACAGTGATGTTGTGTGCGACCTCTTGCTGTTGTAAGATGTGCAGGTGTGCCTTCCGAAGCTCCTGTTCCAGTGTGGAGATCCTAGCAAGGGCCTGCTCATATTCATCACTGCAGCGATCAAACTTATCAACTATGTTTTTGAGAGTGTCCCGTTCCTCAACAATTGAACTAAGTTATAGATGGCAGGGCAGTCATGTCACTTTTTAATTTAGAGTTAGATGTCAATGAGTTCTTTCTCATTGTCATCTCTTTCACTATGTAATTGTCCACACAACTCCTTAGCAACTTTTTAGCAACATTTATTGAAGAAATTTGACATTTTATTCTAGATTTAAGTGCTGGCGTTTGTATTGAGATTCATATAATGGTATTTTAGGTACTATTTTGTACTGAGATTTCGTGTGTGCAATTTCTATCTAAAGCGGAGCGATCTTTGGTTTGAGTTTAAAGTGTAGTTGTAGAAGGCTCTGGAAAGCGTTTGCCAAAGCTAGCGTTTGGCGTCAAGATCGTAAAAACGCGTTTGTTCAAAGGCAGTAGTGCTTGTGGTAATTGCTTTCCGTTGTTTTGATCTTTGCTGTTGAAGCCTCTCCCACGTGTCCACAGATATAATGGTCCAGTCTAGGTGGCGCTTCAAGACATCTGTATACCGAAGGTATTGACCATAGTTTTCCACAACTAAGGCAGGAATATAAAACAGCACAGCTTTCGGCAACTTCGAAGAGTCCATCCGCACTACGTGCTCACACCACATCAGCTGTCCCTTCATAAGGAGACACTCCATTCCACTACCGGACACAGCAACCACGTTTTTGTGTGGTGCTGTCCTGTGTCGGCAATAAAAGTGTTTACGTTTGCGCAGTGTCTTACTTCTAAGTGTAACTGGATGTACGTTTTTTATTTTTATAAAAGAAGGAGGCAATCGAGCAGGCGGGTCACCTGATGGAGAGTAATCACCGCCGCCCATGGACACCCGCAAAACCAGAGGAATCGCAGACGCGTTTCCGGCCTTTAAGGAAGGAATAGGAATTGTTTGGGAATGGACTTCGGAACCCGTAAGGGTTCCGAAGTCCACTGTTGTGTTTCGTCCGGCCAGTAATGGCCGGACGAAACACAACAGCACCAAGTGCCATTATTTCACGTCGAATATTAGTGAGAGGGTGGTATTACCCCGGGCGAGCCGGCCAAATGCGAGCTGCAACGCAGCGTGGCTCTACTCAGTCAATTAACGTTAGTAATGATCCGAATTGCGCTCCAACAAAATGCTGATCTTTGGCAAACGCACCAGCTGATAAGTGGCTGTAACTAGATCAGTCACTCGCGAGGGTCACAGGTCACAGGTCCGAGATAGTGGGAGCAAGACGGACTTATCGCACCGTCTGCTGTGCCATTTGGATGTTATTAGTTGAAGTAATGAGAATTTGTAATGTAGGACGTGGTGGCTGAGCCGTTTCGAGTATTACGATCACTGTTGCCATGCCAATGAATGGTTGATGAAAAACCGTATTGTACCTATTATTGTTACGTACGAACTCACTTAATAAGTACATACTCAATTGTTTTTTTAAATTTTCTCATAAAGGCGGTTAATATAGTCTAGTATAGATCGCCGCATTGACAATGTCGGGAAAAGCTACTGGTCCATGAAGGCGTTCAAGAAGGGAAACTTTCCAATCACGGTGAAGCGCAAACTTGACGATATCCTGCCCGTCCTAACCTATACGGTGCACAAACTTGAAAATTGACTGAGTTTGAAAAATCCAGGCTCAAGATTTGTCAGCAATTCTTCGACTACAAACCGTCGACCGAATTCTCAATACCATACTGCGTTCCATGACTGGAACTGTTGACGTAGGGGGCAAAACAGCTATGCTCTAGGTAGTATGGGATGGGATGGGCTCACGTTAGCCGCATGCAACCCAAAAAATGGGCACACACCATCAAACCCCTTGGGTGCCTGAGGACGGGAGGCGTGGTCGGGGTCAACCGCAACGTTCGCAAGACGATCTCAAATCTCAACTACAGCCAATATCCATCATAAAAGTCAATTCTAAATATTGGTAAGAATTTTCGAAATCGCATGAGTAGTTTTTCTCCTACATCGATGTAGGAGAAAAACTACTCATGCGATTACAAAAAACTTAACTTCTTTATTGTTTCCTAAGGTTAACTTCTTTACTTCTTTAGGTTAACTTCTTTATACTTAATATTAGTACATACATAATACAGCCTATAATTTTTTTTGAAAGAAAATGAGTTTATTTTTTCAATACTATTTTGTTCAAAGTCTACGTTGAAAGGCTGGCAATTATATTTTTTCATTACAAAATGAGGAAGTTCTTGACCTTCACCACGTTCACGTTCTTCAGCACGAAAACGGGAGAATTTCACGAATTCTTAACCACACATAGTTCATCTGTGGCTACCTTACATTTCAAACCGTCTGCCATTACGCTCTTCGAATATATTTGAACAGGTGAAATTTAAGTTTGTTTAAATGCCTCCTTAGACATCTACTAGGTTGTTTACTCCACTCATTGTTTTAATTATTATTTTACACAATATCGAAAGTACAAACACTGGCAATCAATAATCTGCTGTACCGGATAAAACCGATCGATATTATTTTTATAAACAAAAGTTATAACGTAATATAAAATAGATCTTTAGAAAGATCTGTCATTTCAGTCAGCATCATGATTGCAAAGACTGTAATTTCAAGAATTTTGATTTTTTAAATTTCCTACTGGAATCACTTGGTTTTAATTTCACCTGATGATAAATAATGTCTGGGTAAGGCCAAGGTGGAAGCGCTTCCACCTTCCATCACCACCAGGCAATCTCATCTCCAAATTGTCGGAACACGGGGTTAAAGTTACTCGCGTCCGGAGGTTTACCCTTGAGTAACTACACGTGACCCCTGGGTGGTGGTGCGTGAAATAATGGCACTTGGTGCTGTGGTGTTTCGTCTGGTCAGTAAGAGTTCCGGAGGCCCCCAAGGCTAAGTACCAGGGATTCGCCATGCTTGTCCATCGCTTCACCCCACGCGTGAGAAACGTACGCTAGAAGATCACCCGTTGATCGCTTTGGTCTGAACCCATACTGGCGATCATGGAGCAGCGAGTGATCCTCTAGGTAGTGAATGAGCTGGGAATTAATTATCCGCTCAAACCCTTTGCACAGCACAGAAGTTACAGCGATGGGTCGATAGTTGGCTGGATCCGAGCGATCCCTTTTTTGGGGATGGGTTGTATGTTCGCCTCCTTTCAAGACACCGGTATCGTAAGACTCCTTCAACATTGTCCAAAGATCTTCATCTAGTAATGCTGATTTATCTTCCGATGGTAAGTTTGTAGCTTTTTCGTAGACAGCCAAGGTTTGAAGGGCCACTTTAGTGTTTTACATACTTTGAAAACTTAAACAATGACCAACCATATGTCTGTGGACCAACCCTACGGGTATCGCAGGGTTATTTCAAACTTTTGCCAACATTTTTTTCTTTCACGATTTTGGCCAGCAAAGATGTTAGGGCTTGACTTTGTCAAATAGTTTTTATGATGTTTGTAGCCATATCTTTGAAAGCATATCGTTTAATAACCCCTACATGTTTTTTTATGTACAAGCATTTGAATTAAGTTCGTATTTCACCTTGCTGTAGCTTCTTTTGTCACTGATTAAACACTGAGTATAGGCAATAAACTAACTTAATTTCTGTTCGGCGTTTATTAAAAACGCCCGGCGTTTATTGGGCAGAAATGGGTTTTAATCCAGCAGTGGATTTTAATCCGGGCATTTACCCATCCCTGCCCGCCTGCGCGTTTGCCTCTTTTTAATATATATTAAAAAAACACAACAAAGCTATTAACACTGTTTTAATGGCGCCAGATTTTAGATAAGATGGTGGTAGCTAGGGAGGCGGACTTAACAAGCCCTACCACTAACCAAACCATGTTCACAAACATGTAGCCCCCGCTGGGAATCGAACCCGGGACCTCTGGGTCTAAGACCGGTGCTTAGCCATTAGACCACGGAAGCGGTTAAGTAGAGCGTAGGTAAAAATATTAGTAGCTGATAAATGATTAATCAAAATAAAAGAATACCGTATGCATTGTATGTGATGCTGGCGAACGCGTGAGCCCCGAACTCCGCGAATCGCCGCCCCTCCCGCGCCTCTCTAGCGGCAAACTGCAGCACTGCAGCGGCCGACACTCTGTCGGTCTGCTGCTGCGTGTGCGACGTGTCCTCCACCATTTTTGAAGTTTAGTACCGATTCCGTATAACAGATGGCGCTAGTAACACAACGCTGAATAGTTGCGTCAATCGGATAATAGGTGGCGTAAATTTTTCACAATCCTGTAACAGGATAACAGATGGCGCCACTGACGCTACGCAGTAGCGTGAATCGGATGGTGGTGTTGAACTTTTTTGCACGATCACTTTTTCTCACGTAATTGTATTTAATTTTAAGTTTGTACACGACACAGAAGTTGTAGTAGCTACTAAAGCATAACAATTAAAAAAAAATCTCAACTAAGTATTTATAGAGCTTTGACTTCAGCTATCACAGATGTCAATTTGACAGTTAAATTAACTGTCAGAAAACACTAATCAGTCTGTGCGTCCATATGTGTGAGAGTTGGGAGAAAGTTCTCTTGTATTTTAACACTTTCACTTCCGAAGGTCCTCTCATCTTTTGGTGTCACCTTTTATTTGTTATTTTTCTATTAAATATATGTTTGTTGTATGTTTGTTGATCGATCACGTTGTTACTGTTAACCAATATACGCATGGATATCTATTTTTAAGTCGGTCGATTAAGACTCAGTTATAAAGGAACTCATATTCAAAAAAGACGCGGCGTTAAACTTTTGTCATCATTATGGTAATATATTACATTATAGACTGTGGTAATATGAAGAAAGTAACTTAAAACATGGATGTACGGACTAGATCCCTTCGCATGTAAGATAATTAAAGTACTTAGATCAAATAGTGGACAGTGGACCGACTTCTTGGCCGAAATCGTTTACAGTATCTTTGCGAAACTCAGCAGCCATTTCAAACTATATAATATTAGATAGGTCAGTTGCCGGATAACCATGACCATGTGACCATAGATATGAAGAGCTCTTGCGCAATTCTTGCTTAAAATAAAATTGAAACTAGTGTAGTGAAGTTTGTAACAATAGGCTGGCAAAATCATACGTGACAATCCCATGGCTGCGGGACGGACCGAGCGGGGGACGAAAGGTTGCGCGGGCGGGGAAGAAGTGCGCGGGCGGGAAAGAAGAGCGCGGGCGGCGGGGCCTCGTAGTAGATCATCAGTTTCAGTTGCGTGCAGATAGATATCGCCCTTCCCCCGTCGTCGCCCGCACACCATGGAACTGTTACCTACGAATTTGCCAGCCTATAGCAAAAGGTATTCCATACACTTGGGCCCCAATTATTATTACATCTACAAGATAACGAGATTCTAGACGCAGGTGATAATTTTAGCGACTGATAACAGCTTTGTCATCTTGATAATGAACTTGTTGAAATCTTATATCGGTCATTACTACGATTAAGTGTTACGTATGGCATGTGAGATTGTCAACCGTCCGCTAGATTTAACAGCCAGGGGGGCCAGACAAGTGGCAAACGTGAAAAATACAGAATACACGAATTATGAATCGATAGTGAGTCAGAACTCAGAAGCCCTACCAAATTTTATTATGTAAATTTCGTGTTGGAATTGGCATAATAAGATTAAAATAACACTGCTCTGAGAGTTGATGTTAAGGTTCCAGCACATCAGGCCATACATAACTGTCAAAATCCTCTAATCCATTTTCAACTTGAGTTATTGACTGTGAAGTTCAAAATCGAATACAGAATTTTGACGTTTCATGACGACGATACTCATTTTACTAAACTGAGGTTCCGTTGGCAGATTATATTTTAATTACGTAATATGTAATTGTGCACACGCTTAGATCATAGGCTACAAGATCAACGGTCATAAACTGCTGTTGATAAAAGCGCAGCTAAAGAGCGACTTGACAAAATAAAATCCAGAGCCCCAAACCTACCTACATACATATGTCGATATATATTTACGTATTTTTTTTTTGTCTTGGAATGTTTATTTTTGTAATTTTTGTTATAGCTTTTCGTAATTAACTGTTAATTTATATATAAAATACTGCGTTTTCTAAGCATTCCGTACGTATATTAAGTTTTGATATAGCCTGAGTAGTTGTTTAGTTCTAAGCTTTTTTGTCAGCTCAGTCAGGGTTCGTAGTCTTCTGTACACTCTTAGCAGCTCTGGAAACAGCTGGACGTTGGCCGCCATGTTTTTTTATTAACGAACGCTTGAGTGGATAAAGGGTTGCCAGGTCGCCAAACCTAATAGCCGGACAGACCTGCCAGTTCGGCCGGACATTTGGGTAAAAAGGCCCACATTTTCGGGACCGACGACAGTCGGCTCGCCTGCGCTCGGACACTCTCGGCGCTCGCTCGTTTGCGAAATGCAAAAAGCCTAACAAAAGGCCGGACACGCAATCAAAAAGCATAACTATTTTATCCGGACGCCTGCCAACGCTAGATACATAACGTCATCACGAATGACGACTGTTATCCCCAAAGGGTAAGTCAGAGACTAGGCAATGAGGACCGGGGAAATAATCCACGTTTCACTAAATTACAACTGCACATGTGCTCAGCGTGATAGGTGGTAAACCCATCGCCGATGGATGTTTGTGCGCAGTCTTTTGTCCGTTAGTCGCCTTTTACTACACCCAAGTGATGAGAGGTGTTGGTAGGTAGTATTCTTTTAGTGTGCCGCTATACATTTATATAAAATGTCCTTCGATCAAAAGCACAGAATAACTAATAGTACAAAATTCCGGTCACACCTACATCAGACCAAAACCGGGCGTGTCAAAAAAGCGTGTTTTCGATTTTTCAATCAAAAATTTTTTAGACAAATCTGAAAACACACTTTTTCACACCCGGGAATTGAACCCGAGACCTCCAGATATCGAGCCAAACACTTGACACCTCGGCTACGGGGTTCCTTCCTATCCATCCATGCTTATGGATGGATCGGAAAACCGTTACACTGCTTAAAATAAGCGTAGTACGCAAGGTCATTGGTAGTACGGCCCTTGCGGTGATGGTGCTTGCCACCATGCCTATGGTGAAGCTACAGTTCTTGCTACAGCTACAGTTACAGTTCTTAGTGAAAATAGTACTACTATTTTTTATTGGATTTATTTTTAATTTTTAATAACTGAATTATAAACATTTAGTAGGTACTCGTATAAGAATTTAATGTTACTATGACAACAACAATACAATATAATATGGGCTATGCCGGAAATAAATGCTTTTTAATTTAATTTAATTTGCCGGGGCTTTTTCTAATGTTTCTATTACTTTAATGTTGCTATGCGTCATAAAGTTAGTGGTATGTTGATGTGACTAGCTCTGCGGTAACAAAACCTGTTCTGACTTACTATAAAAATGGAATGTTTTACATGTGATGTATAATGGTTTTGAATTAAAACATATTTTTGTTATTTTTTGCTTTTCTTGTCTTGCTTTTGCCCAGCTGTGGAACAATCTATATCAGTGGTTCTTAACCTTTTAGTCATGAGGGACCATTTGACAAAATTTCAGCGTTGCCATTGACCACCCAGAAGGTTAATTACAGTGCCTACAAAAGTAAATAAAAAGGTACCTAAACTTTAGGTATTTATTCGCATTTAAATACTTTTCTATCTTTTAATAAACAAAACACGCATAAAATTATTCACAGCCCACAATTTACAGATTTTATTGAAATTTTTTGTGGTTGCATTCTCTTTACTAACTTCTAAATCATTGGTTCTAAACCCTTTTTACAGATTTTATTGAAATTTTTTGTGGTTGCATTCTCTTTACTAACTTCTAAATCATTGGTTCTAAACTCTTCTGAGTCATTATTTTATTTATTAGGATTGCTTTGCGGACTTGGGATGCTTCCAGGGACCACCAGTGGTTCGCGTACCACCGGTTAAGATTAAGAACCACTGGTCTATAGGCTGTACCTTACTTTACTTTACCTACGCTACCACGTAGCAAGTCCATGATCTGTCTACCATTATATCCCCTTGTGTGTCATGAAGACTCCTAGAGGTTGTTAACAATTGAATCTTTAAAGTCGACGCACACATTTTACTGAAGTCACAGTTCCGACACAGTACCGGTACAGTGCGAAATAATATTTCATACATTCTCTATGAACGTACTGAGAGCACTGTGTTGTCACTGACACTGACAAGTGGGGTTGCGTTCATAGAGAATGTATGAAATAATATTTCGGCACTGCTATGCGATTCGAACTGTGACTTCACTGATGTGTGAATTGACCTTTATTGTCTGATTTTACGGCAGCTGAGCTTATAAGCACATATCATCATCATCTTCATTATAAAAATCCAGGTTTTAGCCTATCACCCTAACAATAGCAGATGGGGCGATTAGAGGGCCCATTCTGTATCTCAGCTAGCGCTGACACAGCCCTTAGAATCGGGTCTCGAACCCGTTCGCCCCTTGATGTAATATTAAATGGTTCTGTTCGCTCCTTATTAATAAATAAGTAAAAGTGCAGTAAATTCTTAGTTCTCAAAAATAGTGTGGGTAACAAGGTAAATTAAAGGGAACTATCGTAAATTAATTTAAGTACAGACACAATAAAACAAATTTAATTATAAAAAATGTATGAATGACTGTACTGTTTTTGATCTAAATATTACAAGGGGCGGCGTACGGGTGCTTCAAAAATATTGAAAATAATGGCGAATGGGTACCTTGGTAGGGGGCGAAAGGGTATTTTTAGGAAAAGGGGCGAACTGGTGCGAGACCGAGAATCGACTCTGTCTCTTTCCAATTCTATGAATATGAAAGAGACAGAGTCAATTCTCAGCGCTGCGGCAGGCAGCGCTGACTGAAATACAGCATAGCCCTCCAGGCTGTAAGATAACCCACCAATCCACCATGCTAGCCCAATGCGGGTTGGTGGGTTTAAACGACTGCTACAACAACAGGGTCCAAAAGCTCAACGTGCTTTCCGAAGCACAGTTGATGGCAAAAAAAACGTAAAAGAAGTCAAGAAGAAAAAACTGTGTAAATACATCAAAGACGATCCTACTAGGTACTTATAAATAAACTAACTAGTATCAAACGCATCAAGGTTTAAAATTTAACAATCACAACGTGATCATACGACAAACATTCAAAGAAAAAGGTGCAAACATAATTAATTACTATAACACATAGCACTGGTCACTGTCACTATTTGTAAAACGACAATACGTTACTGCAACTCATTGTAAATGGCAAAAAAAAGTACTTTCGATACTAAAAAAACGCTAGAAAAGCGAATAGAATATCCCGCGTCGCGATCAAGTACTGACTGTTGATATAATATGTTATTTCTTTAGTTCATTATCAAAGTGGCATAGAGTAAGCGACAGATAGGACCGGTCAATATTTGCACGTATTGTGCCTAGGGCAATGCGCAAACGAAGATACTTTTGGTGTATTTTGCTAATAGCTACCAGCGAATATTTTATTTTCGAATATTGTAATCAATATGAAATTAACCACTCCCTGCGCAGACGTAGACACTTTTTGAGTGTAGTCGCTTTCACCTGACACATACCGATCGCGAATCTAAAGTTTTCGGTGTATTCGTATATTTGATTATTTGCGTTAAAAAACATTCAAATAAACTCAAAGACAACTTCACATCGAGAAAAATGTGTACTTACCTCAGGTCTACCTCACCTGAAGTAGACCTGATTTTTTTTAACGTGTCCGTTATATTTGTGTTCGGTGTAGGCAACTGGAATCCAAAAGTTGTCAGTTGCCAATTCAAACAACATTAACAAATTTTCTTACAATAATAATTGTACGGCACTGCAAAAGCTAATCAAAATCAAAATCAAAATCAAAATAACTTTATTCAGTAAGCTTAAATTAAGCGTTTTGAATCGTCAATTTTTTTTTTTATATGGATGGATGGATAGGCACAGGAACCCACCCACCCACCCCACCCATTCAGGAAGTCTTTTAGCTGTGGAGAAGAACGGGCACAACAAACTCCACAGCTTTATAATAATATAGAGGTAACGACATTTACAAAACAATATGTCGTTACCAAATTATACAGTCAATAGTCATAAAACAATTATATAAAATAAAAGATAAAAACAAAAGTGAATCTACAAGTTTTACTCGGGCACTATGAACGCATTAGAAAAATGTATGCGAAACTAGAGGAATGTTAATTCCATGCATTTTTGTCATTGATGTAATCGCTTACAGTGTAATAGCCCTTTTCTAAAAGTCTGTCCTTAACATGTGTCTTAAATTTGTCAAAGGGCAAAATTATAACATCGTTCGGGATTTTATTGTAAATTATGACACTTTGTTCCATAAACGATCCATAAACTTTCTGAAGTCGAAATTTAGGAATTACAAGTTTATACTTATTTCTAGTATTTAGTTTGTGTATATCGCAATTTTTTTTGAAATGAGTAATGTTTTGACGCACGTAAACAATACAGTTATAAATAAATTGTGATGCAACTGTAAGAATATTTATTTCTTTAAACAGCTCCTTAAGGGAGTCACGTGATCCTAGGTTATATATGGACCTTATTGCTCTTTTCTGTAAAATGAAAATGGTTTCTATATCTGCTGCTTTACCCCAAAGTAGTATACCATAGGACATAACACTGTGAAAGTAACTAAAATAGACTAATCGAGCAGTTTCCACGTCTGTAAAATGCCTAATTTTCCTAACAGCATAAGCAGCTGAACTAAGTCTCCCCGCAAGGGTGCTAATATGAGGGTACCACTGTATTTTTGAATCTAAGGTAATACCTAAGAAAACTGTTGAATCAACAAGGTCCAACAGTTCACCATTCAGTTTAATTTTATTTCCTATAATATTCTTTACGTTAGGTAGAGTAAAATTTATACATTTGGTTTTCTTCGCGTTTAATTGAAGATTATTAGTAGTAAACCAATTCAACACATCTGTTAGGGCACTGTTGATGTCATCAAAATTATTTTTATTTCGATCAGTCTTAAATATCAAAGATGTATCGTCAGCAAACAAAACAATATTGCAAAAGTTTTCCGCATAAAATGGTAAATCATTAATATAGATTAAGAATAAAAATGGACCTAGTATTGACCCTTGTGGGACCCCCATTAGCACAGAAGATCCGGATGATATGGATCCGTTCACGCTAACTTTTTGGATTCTGCCGCTAAGATATGATTGAATCAATTTCAAGGCATCAGAGTGCACTCCATAGTGTTTTAGCTTTATTAAAAGGGTGTTGTATTCAACGCAATCAAAAGCCTTGGAGAGATCACAAAACACTCCAAAAGCATTCTGCGATCCCTCCCAAGCCTCAAATATGTGTTTTAGCAGAGCTACACCAGCATCAGTAGTAGACCTTCCCTTGGTAAAACCATACTGTTCACTGTGAAAAAGGTGGTTTATAGCGAAGTGGGAGCCGAGTTGATCTAAAATAAGTTTTTCAAAAACTTTACTAAGAGTAGGTAAAATCGAAATAGGCCTGAAATTGCTCGGGTCATCTTTACAACCCGATTTGAAAAGTGGCAGAACTTTGCTATGCTTCATGAGATCTGGGAAAACTCCTTCGTCAACACAGCTATTGAATATGACTACAAGAAAAGGCGCAATGGACTCGATAATATTATTAATAATTTTTGTTGAAATATCCCACAAATCACAAGTGTTTTTTATTTTTAAAGATTTAAAGGATTTAAGTACGTCTTTACAGTTTACGTGTTTAAATTTGAACACTTCATTACACATGGGTGCATACTTTTTTAGCAGAATTTCTGCATTACTTGGTGAAGAGTTGAGTAACATAGTTGTGGCAATTGGTATATTTGTAAAAACTGTTCAAAAGCATCAGCAACTTTATTGTCTTCACTTAAAAAGCTATTGCCTATTCTTAAAGAAAACTTAGTATCACGTGGCTTTATTTTACCAGTTTCGCGGTTTATGCAGTTCCATGTTGCCTTTATTTTGTTATCAGACTTTTTAATTTTTTCACTAATAAATAATGACTTGGCACATGCACAAGCCTTCCTAAAAGTTTTCGAATACTTTTTGATATACTCTAGAAAACTTGGACTATTATTATATTTTTTCTGCTCATATAAGTCATACAACTTAGCCCTACTTTTATGCAAACCAGCTGTAGCCCAATCCCTAAATTTCATTGAAATATTAGTTTTAAACTTTTTAATAGAGAAAGTTTTATTAAATTCACCGTTTATAAGATCAAAAAAATGCTTGTAAAGAGCATCTGGATTTTCCTGTATAAATGGTAATGGACATAGAAGCTACGGTTTCCTGTGGTGTGTCGTGTACTCGGGTCAGTAACAAAACAGGCAACCGGCGACTGTGTCCGGTCGCCGCTTTTGGATACATCAACTACGGTTGCCTGGTGCATGTTGCCGACACTTGATACTTTCCAGTGACTTTTCCAGATACTTTTCTTGATATTATCCAGTGTCGGCAACACGTTTGCGCAGCTTCTTAGAGGGTCGAACATCTAGGCGATAAGGACAATTTGTTAATTGATTCTTTGAAGATAGCATAATTGCTTTTCAAGATTGGGCCTAATAACTTTTTTGTTCGAAGTTTCAAACTCTCCGTGTAGATTCGTTAGCGTTTTCCAATAGTAAATTGGTAGACAAGTTTACAGATACTTGGCGTATGCACCACTCTATTCGATCGCTACCACTAAATATGTAATTGAATAAAGAAGAAATAAATAAAAAACGATGTTACATAAATTAGCTCTTTGAGGGCTCAGCTGCTTATAACCAGTCACAATAGAAATTCAATTGTTAGTAACCTCTAGCCCTGTTATTAATAAACATTTATTAAAGTTACACTTAGGATTAGGATAGGTTCGCTGAATGACGTATCGTTGACATAAGCACATTAATCAAATCCGATACTTTCATCATTCTATTCTACAAGCGTTCATGCCACTTGTCTAGGAACCCAGTAGATCTTGAAATATAATAATGCGAATAACAGCTTCAATAAATTACATAATTAATTTGAAACCGATTAACACCGGTTTAGAAATGGCATGGCGTATGTTAATGTTTGGTAATGGATTTTTTAGTGACATTTGCAATTGCACATTATTGTATTTCCTGTTATTTAAATTCGCGTTTTTTGTTATTCTCTGTCTTATATGATACGCATACTAGCACAGAATAATATTACTAGATACTAGCTCTTGTCTGCGGCGTTGCTCTCGTAAATGTATCACCACGGTAAACGTGGTCTAAATCATCTTTAGCGCCTGATTAATCTCTATATCAAAAAGCGTGAAAACGTAACTAACGAACAAACTAACTTGAGTACGCATTTATAATATAAGTTAGGATAGTAAGTAATAACTAATAAATTGTTTGTCGACAACCTCAGGCAGGAATCGAACCACGCACCTTCCGCATTCCGGGCGGCTGCCTTAACCACTTGGCTACCGAGGTCTGGTTTTCACTCGTCGAAATTTGCCAGTGCAAAGAAATATTTTTACAAATACTTGAACATTCGGATAAGATGAAGCTGCGTTATAGATTAATTAATGTTTGTTAAACCGTAGTAAATTGTTTTTTATTATTTTTTTAAAATTTTACTAAAGTATATTTAAGCGTTAATAAAACGCTAAAATAAATTTAAAAAACATTAAATTGTTTGTCATTGAATCAAGACGAATTATTACAATGCGATTTAAACTAACAAAGGAGATAAGTTGGTTTAGATTGCGTTCTCACTTGCGCTGTTCTCCTGAAGGTCATGTTAAGAGTACCCTACACCGAGGAGCAGAGCGTGTATGAATGAATGAACAATGTTATGAGAATAAATTAGGATAAATAAGTGTGTCAGAGTCATAGCAAATGAAAACTGTGGTGTCTTTTTCTACCAACCCCTATCTGGGAACGGGCGTGATATTTGTATGTATTTATTGCATTGTATTTGAAGCATTGCCGCCTGTTGAAAAACGATGTACAATGTACAGTCTAAAGGCCAAAATCCCTTGCACACCGCGTCGTCTATTTGTTACGGGCACGTACCCGGGCGGTCGGTGCGCTTCATACTAAAATCGCTGCAAAGCAACGGTGACCCCGACCGTACTTGCATACATATATATACATTATAATCACGACTATTATTATCCCCGAAGGGAGGTAGTCAGAGACTAGGCAATGAGGCCCGCAAAAGCAGTCCTTTGCCATAGTCAACTTTTTACCAAATTGCGACTGCACATGTGCTCAGCTTGACAAGTGGCGAGCCTATCGCCGCTCTATGCTGATGGACGATGTGAGTAGCAATTTTACATACACACATCCGACTAGTCCCCGAAGGGTTAGTCCGAGGTTAGTAGTCAGTGGTATCATCAACCTTTTTTTTATATAAAAGAATGAGCAGGCGGGTCACCTGATGGAGAATAATACGTTGCCGGCCTTTACCGAGGTTTAAGGAAGGAAAAGGAATTGTAGGGGGGGGGGGGAGGGCCCCCGGAACTGTCACTGGCCGGACGAAACACTACAGCACCAAGTGCCACGCCGAATATCCGTGAGAGTGTGGCTGGCTGAGGCATCTGACATAAAGCTTGCACCAGAGTTAATATAACCTACGGTATTAAACCCCAAACGCACGATACAGTTCTACTACATTGCCAGCTCTTTGCCGCACTCGTGACGATTAATCGTCTTATATCAACACAGACTGCTCGCGCTAACTGAAGCGTCGATGATTGTGTATATAGAATAGAGTACGTAATGGCCGCTTCGACATCACATCACAATGATCACAAATTACATTTTGATTTGGTGAAGCGTCAGTAGCGTCATCTAATGAGCGTTCAAGCGAGGAATATTTACTGGTTTTGTCGAATAGTTAATATCGGTGACGTTAAAGTCGTGTGAAGACGTAGCGATGATGAGAAAAGCGGGAAATTTTCACGTTTTTTTCAAATTCCTCATTCCGGCCCACAGATCGCACGCACGCACTACTGCAATCACTACAAGCATAGACATTACTCAGTTTGGGTGTAGTTTGTTATCACAAAAAGTACATATCGAAAATAGTGCACTTGTGTTTGGTAATAAAAAACTTGTTTTTTTTTTTACAATAGTTTATATAATTTTTTAGAAACCCTTTTTTTCATAAGGTTCTTTTCTGATTGATTTCAATGTAACAAACAAATAAAACGGTAAAAAACGAACGAACCTTTCTTTCGCCGAAAAAAACAATTTGTTTCTTTCGGAATTTTTGACGCTAGTCAAGAGTAGGACCCTACACTACTATTATTTATTCTGTGCCTAGACCGACAAGCTTGTATAAAGAACGTTATAAGAGTAGGTATATAGGTTATAAGTGAAGCAAAGGATCTGTGCAAGGATCGTAGCAAATGGAAAGCTGGTGATCTCTGCCTGCCCCTCCGGGAAGCGGCCGTGATGATATTGTGTATGCATGTACGGTCGGGGACACCGTCGCCTTACCACTTTGCAGCGATTTTCGCATGCGCACCGACCGCCCGGGTACGTGCCCGTACCCAAATAGACGACTCGATGTGCAAGGGATTTTGACCTTTAGACTGGTAAAGCGACGGAGTCCGCCATTGTATGTTACACTGCTGTACGGTATGTTATGATTTAATGCTATCCAATCCACATAATTGAATGATAATTCAAGAAAAGAATTCTGCTTTAGAGCGGAATTGCAAAAGTGGCAAATAACCGGGTCGCGTATATAGCGGTGGTGAAAGAATACTACCACCCCCTCTCTTCCCTTATGGGTGACGTAAAAGGCGACTAACGGACTTAAGACTGCACATACATCGATCAGCTTAGAGCGGCGGTGGGCTCACCACCTTTCACACTGAGCACATGTGCAGTCGCTATTTGGTGAAAAGTGGACTATGGCAGAGGACTGCTTTTGCGGTCCTCATTGCCTAGTCTCTGACTAACCCTTCGGGGATAATAGTCGTATATATGTATGTATCTATATAAAAGTGGACCTTTTCATCGATACATAACTCCGCCAGACTCCCGCCATCTAATCTAAGTAAGTCATAACAACAACGTAATGCCAGTAGCATAATTATTATTGTTTTGTTCCACCTTATTTAATAAGATAGCCAGTAGCCAGTTTTTAATCGGTCGAGGAATGCGTATGAAATGCTCTTTAGATCGGCCTTATTATCGTCCCTTACCAGGACAAACAAACTCTATTTTTTTTGCAGTGCGAGTCAGATGCAACAAGCTCAGATGGAACAAGCACGGTAACAAGCGCACCCATTCATAACGGCGTTCATTTGTTTAATTCAACTGTCGTGGAATTAACAAACATTGACACGATGGATACACAAGAGTCTGAATTAAACTCCAAAGGAAAAGAGATGAGTGTGGTGGCGTATCATTATTAAAAGGGGTTATTCCGGTCCATGACATGTTTTTAAAAATTGTAAGTTTATACTTTGATTACCTACGGGTCCACGACATTAAGATTTAAAAAAATTGCTGGGATACGAAAAGGATAAACATAATATAAATGTTTTGCATTACAACAAAACATGTATTATGTGTTGAATAAAACACACAGCGTTTAGGTGAAGAAGCAGTCTGTGAATGTAGCCTTAATCTAATAAATAGCATAAAAAACCTTACCAGATTGTCCATGGATTTGTCTCTCGACCAATCGCTTACCAGCAAGAGCGCTCCCATACCGCGCTGTCACTGTCAAGTGTCATAGGGTCTTCACCACCAGCAAGCTTTACACTGCAACGCTGTGTGTTTTATTCAACACATAATACATGTTTTGTTGTAATGCAAAACATTTATATTATGTGTTTTTCTAAAACACACAGCGTTTAGGTGAAGACGTGTTTGATATCTGCTGGTGAAATGTAAATACAAACGCTATGTGATGATAATGCTGAAACATTTAATTTATTTTTAAATGTAAGAGACATTAATAACATGTCAATAGTTATTAAGAATACTAGAAAATTAAATCTACATAAACATAGATTTAAGCAAACTTAAAAAGAACAAAACAGTCTTTGAAACTTAGAATAATTATAAAATTATGATGTGATGTTATGACAAAGCAACAAAAGTATAAAGAAAACAATAAAATTTATAATCAGAAACAACTGTTTCCGTAATAAAATATTTTTTTAATTATCTAATACAATCACATTGGTAATATTTTGAGATCAATCAATAGTAGATTTATCTACTAAATCTCTTATCTTAATTAAATAGGGCGAAAATTTGATGATAATAAATCAGTTTTATCTTTGCTCGCTAACATAACTGGACGACAGTAAAAATTTTTAAAAGTCGTTTTACTGCGCCAGTTTCCTCTTTCTATTATTTCTTCTACTAATCTGTTTTCTAGCCAACCTCTAGACGCCACTGCTGATCGTATACTGCCCGGAGGTGCTTCTATATTTGCAACTTTAAAAATGGATCTTATCCATCCAGATAACATAGTCCTGGTGGCAGCCTTAACTATTCCTGTTACTGAAATAAACAGTTGATCTATGTTTACTTCTGATCTTCTATTTTGAGAAGCCTGTATTAATAATTGAATATGACGCACCGGACAAATACTAGGGTCCGGATGACTTAACAAATGCCAACCAGACTGTTGATATGTAGCTGAGTCTGTTTTAGACCCATGTTCTGGCCATAATATTATTTCCTTATCTTTTTGTAATAATCTGTCCTTTGAAATAAGCAATAATGTTAGATCATGCAATCTACGACCAGATGCTAAGAGCAAAATTAAAGCAGTTCTTCTAGAGATGTCAAATAATGAATCTGTCATAGGAGTGTCTTTCAACCAAGTGAATAGAAGGCTTATATCCCATATTGGTGCCTTAGGTGGTTTAGGCTTAGCTAGAGCGATTGCTTTTAATATTTGATGGACAAAGAAGTTTGAAGAAATTTTATTATCAACATTAGCACAGTAAGTCGATATTGCTGACTTATGTAAAAGAATTGTACTGTATGCGAAATTTTGATCTAGGTATAATCTAGCTAAGAATTGAGCAACGTCATTACCACTAGGAGACTTAGGGTTAATTTTATTTGTTGTGCACCATGAAATCCATCTTACTATTGGTGACTTATATGTTGCTAATGTTGATTTTCTCCAGCTGTTTGAAAGCAATTCTCGCTCTTCTTTCTTCCAATGAGCTACTTCTTTGCCCCACCCACAACTTTCCACACTAAAAATGTCAGCTCCTTTATCTGAGGAGGTGGAAGCTGTGTTGTCAGGTCTATCAGATTCAGTTCCAGATTGTGTATTGGCAAAGGGTCTTCTTGCGCTCTCACCTCCAGATCCGGAAGCCAATAGCATTGTTTCCAATGAGGGGCTACAACCATGTAAGTTCCCCTCGCATTGTTGAGGTGTGATAGAACTCGTGGCATGAGGTTTGGGGGAGGAAACACCCACGCTAGTTGCCAATCCCATTGGCGACTGAAGGCGTCGCAATATTCTGCACAGCCATCTTTTGACTCCAACGTTACGTACCTTGGCACTACGGCGCTTCTTTTTGACGCAAATAGGTCTACCTGAGGTGTACCCCATTGATGAAATATGGCCTCCGTAGCCTGGGGTAGTAGGTGCCACTCGGGTAGTGGTCGCCCTCTGGACAACCGATCTGCTATGCCATTCAGCTTTCCTGGGAGATAGCACGCTGATAACTTTACATTCAGCTGATCGGTCAGTTGGAGCAACTTTGTAGTCAGATCCAGAAGCGCAATGGACCTGGTTCCCCCTTCGTTCCTTATATATGCTACCAGAGTTCGATTGTCGGTCTGAACTAGAATATGAGCATTTTTTAAGATGCTCTGATGGTGCACAATTGCACCGTAAACTGCAAACATCTCTTTTACATTTGAGTGCCATTTCATTTGTGTTCGAGTCCACTGACCTGACAGGTAAGACCCGTTTAGGTGTGCTCCCCAGCCCGCATCCGCTGCGTCTGTGGTCAGGAAATGAGATATTGGAGTATTTTTTAGAGAGGTTGTGTTGTTTTTTATAGACCTGAGCCACCAATCCAACTCCTTCAAAGCTGGTTGTGGCAACACTCTCTTTTCTCTCAATCTGCCTCGGACAAATTTTTTGAGAAATATCTGAAGTCTTCGACAATGCAGACGACCTCTTTGGACTGTAATGTTTGCAAAATTTAGGAGCCCTAGCAGACTTTGGATCTCCTTTAGAGAGCAATATCCCCTGTCTTTTAATTGAGTAATTACTTGTTTTACATTTACCACCTTTTTTGTGGGCAATGCTACTGTCATATTTTGTGTGTTCCAGGTTAGACCTAGATATTCCAGTCTCTGAGATGGTTCCAATTCCGACTTTTTGTAGTTTATGTGCCAACCCAACGTTTCCAAGGTACTCACAGTTTCCGCAACCTGAGTAATTAACTTGGACTGGTCCTGATTGACCAGAAGGTAATCGTCTAAGTACACAAGAACACGGATACCTCTGGCTCGAAGGATCTCCGCGATCCAATTCGATACAGCCGCGAAAGTACGGGGGGCAGAAGAAAGGCCCAAGGGTAAAGCGGTTAGTTGCAACACTTCCCCTTTGTAAATGATGCGAAGGTAGCGACGGTGGTTCTCCGAGATAGGCAGGTGGAAATAAGCCTGGTGGAGGTCCACCTTCACCAACCAATCCTGGTCTTGTAGAAATTCCATCACTGTTACTTGTGAGATCAGCTGAAAATGTCGAGCTGCGACAAAGTTGTTGAGATTTCTTAAGTCGAATATCGGCCTGTGTGAACCATCTGGTTTCTTTACTAGAAACATTTTGGAATGGAAACCGGCATCCTCTCTTAGAGGTCTCTCTAATATTCTCTGATTTTTTAAAGTTTGAATCATCTTTGTCATAATTGGAGTGACCTTTGTAGAACAAGATCTTTGAATCTGCAGATTCGGTAAGCAAAGCGGTGGTTGCTTTGAAAAGGGGATGCGGCAATTGGTAATTGTGCAAAGAATAAATTGATTGGCATTGAGTTGAGACCATGCTGCCACATGATTCTTGAGGCAACCCCCCCGAAACGCAGCCCTGCAGTCATTTTTGTGAATTCTTTTCTGAGTGGGAACCTCCACGAAAGGGCTGGTGTTTCTTTATATTAACACTGTACTTCGTTTTTTTATTCTGCGATTTGTTTATTTTAGAATGATGATATTTCTTATTAGAATTAGATTTATTCTGATAAAATGATGATGAGGGTGTTGAAGTGCTTGGTTTTCTTATGTAACTTGGAGTATTAAGCCACACCTGAGTACCACCTAAAGATTGAATAATAGGTTGCAATGCATCTTTGCTGAACAAGTGTTCTGCACTTGGAGGTACATTTCTTAAGGTTGTTTTTAAATTTGAATTATTTATATGCTTTATAAGGTTATCACGACGTATTTCTACACATTCAGACCTTTTTCCACATACAACTTGCATTGTTTGTTCTGAGTTTCTGTATAAGGATGTACCTGGTCCAAATGTCTTTGATATTTTATCAAAAAGTGTATTAGGGTTAAGGTCTTGAGGGTTATTTGCAGCCCAATTAATTAATGATTGTAAATTAGATTGTAACATCTGCCGTTGTTCAAGTATGGCATTAGATAAACCTGCTAGAACTTGTTCTGTAGATGCTAGGTAGTCTTTTGAAGTCTGAAGATGACAAAGTTCTTCATTTACCTTTAAAGCTACAAATCCTGGAGTAGCCCCAAATGTCTGTAATGCTTTCTTGTACCTTATCCCTCTCCAGGCTGGAGATTCAAATTGCTGAAGTCTTACAAGATTCGCTAGCCGTTCCTTGTCAGCTTCGGGTACAACTTTATTTTCATCAAAGTCAGTATTCAATTGACCTATACTGAGACTAGGCACTGTAGGAGACACTGGGTTTTGCAGATAGTTTATTTCGTGTGTAGGTGTTTGGATCTGGTTACAATTAGACTGAGTTATCGCGCTCATATATTGAGTTAAGTAACTCACCTGAGATATAAGAGTGTCGATGCGAGGATCGTTACAACTTGTCCTCTCATTTGATGTCGCACGCCGTGGTCGCTTATTAGGCGGTGGAGACGAGATGCCCTCCTCTTCAGATGAATCCGAATCGGAAGAGGTACTTTTATGTTCATTCGACTGTTGAAGCTCCTTTTCAACATAAATATTTTCTTTCGAACCAGTTGCGACAGGTTCCTCTTCACACATAATGCGTTGACCACTCATTTTACAAAACAAACACCAACTTTTATGAAATAACTTAGTAATTTATCACTGTGTATCTATCCAACACAAAACAATTGAAAATTAATAGGCTTTTAAAACTTTTTGCACTGAGTTAAAACTTTAGCAGTTACTCGCAAAGTTTTCACAAACGCTATGACACTTGACAGTGACAGCGCGGTATGGGAGCGCTCTTGCTGGTAAGCGATTGGTCGAGAGACAAATCCATGGACAATCTGGTAAGGTTTTTTATGCTATTTATTAGATTAAGGCTACATTCACAGACTGCTTCTTCACCTAAACGCTGTGTGTTTTAGAAAAACACATAATACATATACACGACTATTATCCCCGAAGGGCTCTTGTATCGTTCTTGTTGATTGTACTTCGGATAAGTCTCGTGGACCCGTTGGGAATTCATATATGAAAGTTTTAAAATATATTTTAAAATTTCATGGACCCAGTGGGAATAGAGAAACAATAGAGTCGTGGACCTTTGGGAATTAAAGAATACTACCAACACCAACGCGTCTTTTCTCTATGGTTGTCGTAAAAGGCGATTAACGATCTACAGACTGCTCATCCCCACAGCGAGGGTATTCCTCGAAGCGCACCAGACCAAGCGCACCCGTTGGGTGCGCTTCAGAATAGGTAATTAAAATATTATATTTTTATTCCTCGAAGCGCACCAACGGTAAAAAATAGAGATGAGCTTAAAATTTTCGTAATTTTGATGTCGATAGAAACTAGGACTAGGTGCTTAAGCAACTTACTAAGTCAATAATAAATTGAATCATGACAGCCATATTGATCTCAAAGTACCATGAATGAAAAGAGGTAGATAGGCGCCTTAGCGATCTTACTTACCTTTAACTATCAGGAAAAAAGAAATAAACGAGTAGGACTAGGTGCTGCAATTTAGTATGTTAATAATAAGTTGAATCATGACAGTTATTTTAAACTAAATGTACTTATTCTGTGCTAAAAGTACCAGGGTGACATAAATCAAAAGAGGTAGATACTCTAAAAATAAACGTACGATAATCGTTATCGATATTTTCTGTTAGTTACTACATCTCTTTCCACGTTTTATCTGCTGGTGCGCTTCGGGGAATAAAAATATAATATTTTAATTACCTATTCTGAAGCGCACCCAACGGGTGCGCTTGGAGGAATAGTTTAGGTGCGCTTGGTCTGGTGCGCTTCAAAATGGGTGCGCTTCGAGGAATACCCCATACAGCGCACCCACCGCCACCACCTATCGCGCTATTTACGCTGAGACATGTGCAGTTATCATTTGGTGAAACGTGGAGTGTGGCAGTGCTTTAGCGGTCCTCGTGCCTAGTCTGACTAACCCTTTAGTGAAGAAGTCTTGAGTGTATGTACCTATGTATAAGAAGACAGAAGAAGTTATTCGTCAACTCGCAGACTTTAAAAATTTAAACTCCCACAGAAGCTACTTCGACAGAAAGTACAGTCGAATAAAAAATTGGAAACAAGATTAATATTTTTTTGTTTTATTTTGTACTTAATACAATGTACTGTAATGTACATAACTATCTGGTATTAAACATTTAAGGATTACTTATAACTTTTTCCAAACCATCTTGTAATTGACTGTACATATAATAACTACCTAAGATTTTAACTGTTGTGCATCAAAAGGTGCCATCTCGCACATCTGTGCGAGTTAAAAGCGTGCGAGTTGACGCATAACTCGACAGAAGTAGTGAAGCATCAAAAACAAACTCACCCAAATGCTTCTTGGGCGGCACCTTTCTCTGCTCCTTCTCCTCGCTGTCATCGCGGCGCATCATCTTCCCCTCGTTCCACTTCCTCTTCCTGCCCTCCCTCTCCTCCAGATACATGCCCAGGTCTTCCTCCCTCCCCACCAGAGCCAACCTCACTGAAGACTCCCACGAATAGTCCTCCTTACGAGAGTCATGCATACTACAGTCTTGTCTAAACTCCATTACCAGCGCATGGCCACAAACGAAAAATGATCACTGAATGATATGAATGAATATATGAACGATGATGTTAGCCCGCTACGCGAGCACGTTAAAACAGAACGAAGAATGAGTTGTACAACTTCTTTATTCCGGTTGTCTCTCTTTGGCGGTGGCTCTGCAGGAGTTCGTTCTCGATGCGCAAGAGCATATTGCTGCTATATCTGCAGAGGTGGTATTGTGTGTGGGGGACGAGCCCTGGTATCGGTTTGCGGGTGAAGCGACTGCCGATCAGATATGTTGGCTGGCAGGGGGTGAGGGTCTCCATGGGTCCTTGGAGGGGTGCAAGCGCGCGGGTCCTTTACTGTAGGGCGTGATGCTATGGCTCCTGAAAATAATGCGTGCTGTTAGATTTGTAGTTCATTTGGTTTATAGACTTTTTTTTCTAACCGTGCCGCGTAGCGGTGAAAGAATACTACCACCCCCTCTCTTAATTTGGGTGTCTAACGGACTAAAGACTGCAAATACCGCCTCTGTGGTCTAGTGGCTATGCCACCGGTCTCAGACCCAGAGGGCCCGGGTTCGATTCCCAGCGGGGAGTACACCTGTGTGCTCGGTTTGGTTGGTGGTAGGGCTGTAGTAAGTCTGTCGCCATAACAACGATGTTATAGCATTGTTGTGTTCCGACAGTTAGAGATAAGATAGCCAGTTCCTCAGTGGTTGAGGATTCCGGGTGAAGCGCTGTGGCCTAATCGTCACTTTCCATCAAGTGAGATGAAGGACAAGCGCTTACCCGTTGTAAAAAAAAAAGCTTCTAACAGCAAAGAGCGGCGATGCGATGGGGCTCACCACCTTTCACGCTTAGCACATGTGCAGTCGCTATTTGGTGAAAAATGGACAATGGCATGGGACTGCTTTCCTGTCCTCATTGCCTAGTCTCGAGTAACCCTTTGGGGATAATAGTCCTGATGATAATGTTTCTTATGTGTATGTATTTTTTTCTTAGCTTGGTGCGGTTAGCACATTCAGCCAGTGTGAGAGATAAATATTTTCTTTGCATATTGTTGATTATAAGTGAGTGATATTCCCCCAAAACCCATTGAGTTTGAGTAAACATGTGGGACTTTACGAGTCTCTTCCCTTGGATGTCGTAAAAGGCGACTAACGGACAAAAGACTGCACATACATCCAACAGCACATAGCGGTGATAGGCTCACCACTTGTCACGCTAAGCACATGTGCAGTCGCTTTTTGGTTTACAATTAAATTAACTTTATCATCATTAAATCTGTCTTGAAGCTAAAAACGATTTATTTGCCACAATGTCTATTTTGTCTATGTCTGAAACATAATAATGTAATTGTTAAATTGGCCGTCATATAGGAAACATATTGTTGAATTGGCCGTGTTTATTTTTACGTTGTTTTTTGCATAAGCTTTTGATTAGCTGACTGACATACCCGTAAATGAACATACTTAATTAAGCCAATAATTAATCGGTTTTGTGGGACCTTACTTAATGTAATGAATTTCCATAAAGTTTGTTAACATAAATAAATAAATAAATAACAATATGTTCTCAATCTAATACAAAAATATGTTTCTCTTTTAGCCTAACTTAATGAATACATTAATTAATCGTTTCAACTTTCAAGTAAATTACGAAACAAAATCATAGAAAAGAGAAGTATTAAGACATTTATAATTACTTATTGGTTACCTAGCCCCATACATACCCCATACATATAGGGTTGCCATCTCTAAAATTTGGCCACCAGGACAAGACTCGTGAAAAACCCCGGATTTTAGAGCCCAGAACCCGGACATGTCAACAGGTTTTTTAAACATAGTCAGTGTTATAAAAACAGTTGAAAATGTCATAAATCACCTTTTTATTTATTTTCAGACCTTAAAATGTACTTTAGTCATCTTTAAATTTTTAAACCTGGACTACAAATGAAACCCCGCCCGCACGCTCCCCGGATGCCCTCTGAACTAGGACAAATCCGGGGAAACCTGGACGGATGTCAATCCTACATACATTATAATCACGACTATTATCCCCGAAGGTTTAGCCAGAGACTAGGCAATGAGGACAGCAAAAGCAGTCCTCTGCCATAGTCACTTTTTACCAAATAGCGACTGCACATGTGCTTAATGTGCTTTGCGTGACAGGTGGTGAGCCCATCGCCGCTCTATGTTGTTGGATGTATGTGCAGTCTTTAGTCCGTTAGTCGCCTTTTACGACACCCAAGGGAAGAGAGGGCTGGTAGTATTCTTTCACGGCTACGCGACACGGTAATACACGAAACCCCAAACCCCTTTAAACCTTGTTCGCACTAGTGGCTAAGCCACTGGTCTTAGGGTGAGATTTATAGAGCGTGCTTACGAGTAACTTTGACTTTACTTATGGCGAACTTGGCTCAGTGCATCCTAAGCACGGGCTTTGATTTCGAATTGATAGTCATAACTGTTTTGACAGAAAAAGATCTTGTTTTGACAGAAAGATAACCAGTAAAATTTAAAAAGGCACGGAAACGCCGCTGTAGAGCTGTTGAGGTAGTGTGCTTTTATTCACGTTCGGTTAATATCCTGAGTTTTTCGTAAGTCATCGATTTCGGTGACTTAACCCGTGCTAAGCCTGTGCTGAGACAGCGTCGAGGCATTGATTATAAATTCCAATTATGTCTTATCTCGCTGGATAAGTCTGAGTAAAGTATAAGTACGCTCTATAGATCTCAGCCTCGGACCCAGAGGTCCGGGATCCATCTTTGTGTACTTGGTTTGATTAGTGGTAGAGCTTGCTAAATGGCTAGCTAATGTATTATCTAAAGTCTGGCGACTTAACAACAATGTTCATAGCATTTTTGTGTTCCGACAGGTTAGGGATAAAATAGCCAGCCCCTAAGTGGTTGAGGATTCCGAGTGAAGCGCACTTCCACCTCCGGCCTTATTTTCACTTGCCATCAGGTGAGATGAAGACCAAGTTACGATCGGTTTTTATGTTTTGTGGCTAGGCTTTATTGTCCTAAGAGACGTATATAGCCAGTAAGTCTACCCCAAAAGTAGGAGATTTTGTTTAGGCTATGATACTATGTTTTCCATATGTCAAAATGTGAGAAATTAATATCAAACTCATACATACATATAATCTCGACTATTATCCCCGAAGGGTTAGTCAGAGACTAGCCAGTGAGGGCAGCAAAAGCAGTCCTCTACCATAGTCCATTTTTCACCAAATAGCGACAGCACATGTGCTTTGCGTGACAGGTGGTGAGCCCATCGCCGCTCTATGCTGTTAGAAGTATGTGCAGCCTTTAGTCCGTTAGTCGTCTTTTACGACGCCCAAAAGAAGAGAGGGGGTGGTATTATTCTTACACCGCTCCGCAAGACGGTTAATATATCAAACTCACATACGAAATATACTTCTTAATGTACGGTTTATTACACAAACATGAGTCGACCGACGTGCTGCTGCGAGAGGGAGATCACTTCAGGTTCTACTAAGATAAGAAGATACAAAGTAATGTATCATATGGAAGGCCGAAATATTATATAATCTAGGCTAATCAAACCTGAAAACAGCAGGGCCGGTGTTTAAATAGCAAACACTAAAAATATTATAAAGAGAAAGGAAATAACTAAAAAAATTGTTAAACGGCTAATTTGTAATAATAATACGGTAAAGGTTACTTAACTTCTCATATAATATATTCGTTTAGTTGGTTATAAGAAAAAAATTAAATTGTGTCTAAAAAAGAGACCACACAAAATAATTAAATAAAATATAAATTGTGTTTTTTTTAAATTTTAAACACTGAAAAAAGATGACAACTTCAGGCGGGAATCGAACCACGCACCTTCCGCATTCCGGGCGGCTGCCTTAACCACTTGGCTACCGAGGTCTGGCTTTCAACCGTCGAAATTTGTCAGTGCATGATGCTTATGTTTTTAGTCAACATTGCTTCATCAAATCTTAGAAGTGTTCACCTTAAATATAAAACATTAATCTATAAACGCAGCTTCATCTTAACCGAATATTCAAATATTTGTAAAAATATTTCTTTCGGATCTCAGAGGTGAAAACTTCTAAGATTTGATGAAGCAATGTTGACTAAAAACATAAGCATCAAGCACTGACAAATTTCGACGGTTGAAAGCCAGACCTCGGTAGCCAAGTGGTTAAGGCAGCCGCCCGGAATGCGGAAGGTGCGTGGTTCGATTCCCGCCTGAGGTTGTTATCTTTTTTCAGTGTTTAAAATTTTACTTGTGTTTTCTTTTTATGTTGAGTGCAAATAAATAATTTTTTATTTCGTTGTAACGCGTTCTAGTGTTTTACCATTAATACCTGTCCGTATTTGTCGTTTCAATAAGATTTACACACAAAATTCAATTAGCTTCATTCGTAAAAATCTCACCTTACAAAAAAAGTCTTAGAGCACAGAAGAAATCACTTTTTACAAAATGTTCGACAATTACACAAATAACTCTACTGAAGCCATGTTGGCGAACAACCACATAAGGACGGCCATAATCCAACCGTCTCCGTCCTTTAGATACATCATAATCCCAAATCAATCCACCATTTCGCGATCTGAACACTGCTTATTGCCAAATTAAAGTTTTGCACAAACTTTCGCAAATTACTCCTTATGATAAGTGTTTTGCACGAGCAAAGAGTATGTCTGGTACTGGATGGCTAAATTGATGCTCCTGAGACGGTCAAACGAATAAGTACGCAATATTGTTGTTAATTCGCCAGCCAATGGCGTATGTGGACGACGTCGTTTGTCGACTAGAATTGGGACCACTTGGCTCACAGGGTCACATAATAGCCGGGTCAAGACGGAGCAGGGTACCGTTCGCGGTTCGGCATGGTTCAGTACTTATATTATGTACATTTAATATGAATATACATACATACATACAATCAACGACCATTTTTCAGCGATATTCCCTTAAGTTACGCTCCATTCCGATCGTGCGAACTTATTGTACATTGTGTGCAAGCGGATATCGCCGTAAAGTGGTCAAGCGGAAGGTTCCTCGATTGAAAATACAATCCCGACTATTATCCTCGAAGGGTTAGTAAGACTAGACAAAATAATATGTATACAGTAAAAGCGTCATGGCATACCAAACATATCTGATTTCAATTATTGTTCCCAGTAGTAAAAGTGCAACGAATACAGCTACTACTAGGACATGCTGAAAGCATGCCTATTAGTTTAAAGTTTAGCGTATTGTATCCTATCCTGCTTTGATGGAAATAAATTGTTAATTGTTATTAATTAACAAATTCAAAAGGTATAAAGCAATTGGTTTGAATTAGGCCAGATTGTCGTGTCAACTTGGCAATCAGGGCAAGTTGCATGTTGATTGTATTTAGTAGAACCTTTTATTTAGCACATAAAATCAGCCTTTAACTTCCCACCACTGGGCCCAGGCTTTTCCACTAAAAAAATATCTCACGGGGAAATTGGGCTATGATCTTACGACAAGAACTCAGACCAACGGCCTAACGAAGGTCTTCTGAAGCACGGAGGTGTTCTAGTCATTAAGTTTTGGTCTCCGATCCAGTGATCTACATAATATATATAGCAACAAGAACGCGCAAGAAACTGTATTAATAAGTTAATAAGTTTTCTATGTCCCCTATATAGCATATCTTTGAATTTTTGTATTAATCACGATAACACAAAAAATATAAGAATATTTCTAACAGGATTACTAACTGCGACATGCTTACTAGATATATAAGTACGGAAGAATAAAAAGTGTTTCTATTCTTTTCATCATAATTGGGTGCCATCTTGAAGTTTGGAGATCAGTTGACAAAATGTCTGGCCAAGCCCAGTCCACTATTTGATATCGTTCAAACATATTCGTCGCGGACGTCCCGGACCCCGCTTTCCCGGAATTTTGCCTTAGAGGATAAGCTGTAGGAGCCGTCAATTCTTTTCCGGAATTAAAGGATAAGGCAAAGAGGATTTAACCGTTGCTTCACTTCAGTCTCATGAAGCAAATCAAATTGATTGCTTTAACAAGAAAATTACTACACCCGCATTGTCGTTATTTTACCACGAAATTGACGACTACATTGCCTAAATCTCTGGAAACATTGTGTTCCTTTTTTGTTGCAAATACTAATCGAAGTTCATAATTAATAATAAAATATAAGCGGGACATGAAATGTAATAATAAACGATTTATTATGTCTAAGGTATTGAGGCAACGCGGCAGACCGAGGCGAAGATGAATAATTTTATTTACGCTCACACAAATTATCTCACCAATATGCCAAAGATAAGCTTCTATTGAAACTGAATAAATATACTTATATAACCATAGAAAAACACCCAAACCCAAAATCAATTTAGAAAAACAGTTTTGTCCAAATTGACCGAACCGGAAATTGAAGTAGGGACCTCGGAGATGGCGCGACGCCAGCCCCGGCGTGTTAACCACTCGACCACGGAGGTCGTCAAATCTTTTGATTGCTTAGCATTAGTTTTTATTATGGAGGTCATTGCCCGTCTTCCTAGGAAGACAACAGTCATCATCATCTATCTATATAAATAAATAGGTAGGTGTGTATTGTAAGTTTATTAATATTTTGTACAAGCAGCCGCTCGCGGTTTCACCCGCGTGGTTCCCGTTCCCGTGGGAATATCGGGATTAAAAGTATCCTATGTGTTAATCCAGGCTATAAACTATCTGTTTGCCGAATTTCATCCAAATCCATTCAGTAGTTTTTACGTGAAAGAGTAACAAACATTTATCCATACTTACAAACTTTCGCGTTTATTATACACTCGGCGTCAAAAAAATCGCACCTTTTAAAAATCATCTTTAAAAATTCTTAAACCTTATGTAGAGGATAGTGTTGGGTATCATTAGAAAGGTAACAAAAAGGAGTATCAAAAAACAATTAAATTTAACTTTCTGTTTAATTATAATTATACAAACAACATTAAAATTAATAAAATAATAAAAATCCTTAATTAAGTCCTAATTAACAACAGATAATTTACAAAGAAAAATGTACAAAAAGTGTCTTAAAATTAACTTAAAATCTAGTGTTACCCCTCCTTGCCCTGATCACGGCTTCCATACGGTCCCTCATGGACCTCACCAACTTCAGGAGCTCTTCTTGAGGGATAAGCCCCCATTCTTCAATCACCGCGTCTTGGAGCTCCTGTAGAGTCGAAGGAGCTGGATCCCGAGATCGAACCTTACGTTTAAGATGGTCCCAGAGGTGCTCTATAGGATTCAGATCCGGGCTTCGCGCTGGCCACTGCATCACAGAGATTTGGGACCTCTGCAAGAAGTCGCTCACGATGCCTGCAGTGTGAGCGCGAGCGTTGTCGTGCATTAATGTGAACCCCTCGCCAAAAGATTCGGCAAAGGGGACCACATGCACTTCCAGGACCTCAGTGACATAGCGGCGAGCAGTCAGCGACCCTTGTCCGCGAGCACCTCCAGTCCGGGAGACGCAGACAAGGTCGGTTTTGCCGGCAGCAGACATACCGCCCCAGAACATGCAGGATCCGCCACCATATTCCACCGTCTCCTGGATGCAGGCTTGGGCGAAACGTTCACCCTGCCTCCGGTATACTCTTCTCCGTCGGTCGTTGCAGAAAAGACACACTCGCGTCTCGTCTGAGAAGAGAACAGCTCTCCACTGCTCAAGGGTCCAATCGACGTGGTCACGAGCAAACTGCAAGCGGGCTCGCCGATGCGCTGCAGTCAATTTTGGACCCGTAGCAGCTCTGTGGGCCGCTATCTTCTTCTCCTTCAATCTTCTTCTAACCGTAGATACGCTTACGGTGCGTCTGCGAACTGCCTGGAGCTGCTGTTGCAACTCAACAGCGTTGGAGAAACGATTTCTCAAAGAGTTCGACACAACGAACCGGTCGTCTCTTTCCGAAGTGCAGCGACGTCTACCCGAACCGTGTCTGCGGATATAGCCACCGGTCTCTATGAAGCGCTGGTACACTCTTCGAACGGAATAACGGCTCAGGTTCAGTTGCCGGGCGACATCACACTGCCGCACCCCTGATTGCAGTAGTGCAACCACTTGAGCGGCTTTATCAGCTGTGGTATCCATCAAAATCTGTGCGTGTGTCCTCTTCAACGGTTGAATAGCGAATGACCCACATTGAACCCGTGTTGACCGTTTTATACCCACAAAGGAAGCGCAACTAGCAACTCTCACGGGTAGCAAAATTTGCATCGAATTTTTGTGACACTTTATTTGTTGCATTAGGTTTTATTTGATAATGAAAAGTAATGTTTTTTATTAAGTTAATTAAGTAACCTTGTAAATAAAATCATAATTAATGCGACTGCATGTGCATATCAAGAGTAAATGACATTTGAAAGTGATTTTCTAAGAGGTGCGATTTTTTTGACGCCGAGTGTATTAGTGGGATAGTAGGATTCAGAGGGTGCCGCGCGATCGGTGAACTGACAAACTGACATAAGTCTCAGAGACTTCAACGAAAATCAATCATATTGATATTTAAAATTAGAACAATTCTACTTTGAAGTTTCAGACCTAGTAATTTGATTAGAGCAATGTTTTTATTCTGCGAAATGTACAAAACCATCACGCGCTTGTGTTAAAAATTAAAATTTACTTTTTTAAGATGGGGGGGACCTGCGGAATATCAATACAAATATTTTCATGTAAGAATTATTGTTTCATGCGTAAAATTATAAAAAATTGTCGAAAAAAAATGTTTTTAGGAGTCATTAGTCATTATTATCTATCTATCTATCTATCTAACTATTAGATTTATGTATTGTTTGTTATTAAATTTCAACAAGGCCACGACCTTGTGCAATGATCAGGCTAACTTACGTAAGTTCTTTTAATGTATTTAAATAATTCAGCGCTTAAGTAACTTAAAAATACGTAAGTTTTTACAATTTCGTGCAGGATCTCCTGAAGTATTTGAACTCTATTTTTTATTGTATATTTGCTTGTTTCTGGTGCACTGCTCGTCACTCTTTTTCTGTTGTCATATGCATCAAAGGAAGAGATCGCTTTAAGCGATAAAACCGCCTTCGCCCACATTAATTTAAAAATGTTTATTTTATGTTCTGTATTAAAATTTGTGTGTGTGTGTGCAATAAAGCGTTTCATCTATTATTAAGATAGTTAATAAAAAATCAATTGCCACGAATGTGTTCTGTTCGCGCATCACTTGATAACGGCTCGACGATTTGACTGATCTCCGACCTTTTTAACAAATTGAATAGAACAATTTGCGTTAACATTATGACTCTTTTTAGTTTGTAAAAAGATCAGGACAAGATTTATATGAAAAAAAATTTTTTTTTTTCAAGAATTTGTCGCAGCATGATCTCTTGATACGTGCAGTCCAATTACGCCTATATATTATTATCTTCAATGACAATTTGAACAATCCGCAACGCGCCGTTACACTTGGCTCGTCCTCGAATTGTCGTAATAAATTTCAATTAAAACCTCCAGAGCGGTTGGCGAGCTTACACATTGATGTGATTGCTTTTAATTGGATACATCATGATGAAGCTTAGGCCACATTCGCTAAGTGTGGAAGTGCGTGTAGACCAATCAGAATTTGGCGTTGCACGTTTTGATATTGTTTATATTGATAGGGGGGGGGGGGGGGGGGGAGGGGGGGGCAAAGTGTGTTTTCGGATTTTTTTTCCATGTAATTTAACCGTGTCGCGTAGCGGTGAAAGAATACTACCACCCCCTCTCTTCCCTTGGGTGTCGTAAAAGGCGACTAACGGACTAAAGACTGCACATACATCCAACAGCATAGAGCGGCGATGGGCTCACCACCTGTCACGCTGCAAACTACACGTCCTCTGCAGACTTTGATAGAGGACTGCGTTTGCGGTCCTCATTGCCTAGTCTTTGACTAACCCTTAGGGGATAATAGTCGCGATTATAACTGTGTATGACTACTACTGTAAATTTAATTTATTTTTACAAAATGCAGACGAATTTAACCCAGATTTATTCCTTCCGGTAGTACTTAGTTACTGTGGTGTTACGTTATTTTTGGTCGAATCCACACCCCCAGAGGACGGCAGTGGTTAAGGTTAAGGGTGCACTTGACTAACAATAAAATAATAATAATATACAAGCCATACCATTCACTGCGATGTCCAAGCACTACCGACAAAATCTTATTATCAGGCGTTATTAAGCTGCACCAAAGCAATCTTCATGAGTTTCATCCGACTTGCGACTGCGACAGCACTTTCCATCAATGTAATATCAGAAGGCGACGCTGCGGACATACAGTTGTCCCTATCAAAATGGTGTTCTCTTTCTTATGTTATCTAAAAAGGCACTGTGAAGTCTTCAAAGTGGCGTGCCGTCTGCGAACAAAAAAAAAGGAGTTTATTTAGTATTGTTTATACATACATTAACATTACACTAACGACTAATATCTCCAAAGGGTTAGTCAGAGACTAGGCAATGAGGATCTTGAAAGCAGTTCACTGCCACAGTCCCCCTTTCACCAAATAACAACTGCACATGTGCTCAGCGTGATAGGTGGCGAGTCCATCGCCGCTTATGCCATTGGATGGATGTATATATGTCTTCAATCCGTTAGTCGCCTTTTACGATACTCAAGAGGACAAATGGGTTGGTAGAATTCTTTTAATAATGACTTGAGCCGTCATGACACAGCTTCGTACAGTCGGTTGTTGCCTATTGTTTTTGTTTATACGCAAATTTTACTGTTTGGCGCCAAAAATAGTTGTAGGTACTCTGGGCGGATATGCTCAGAAAGTGACTTTCTTGAGTACATCCGCGCGATTTACCGGATGTCGGTGGTTAAAGTCACCCGCGTCCGTAGGTTTACCCTTGAGATCCTACACATGACCCCTAGGTGGTGCTAAATGAGTGACGCTGTTGGAGTGGTAGAGCCACAAACATTGGGCTCGCTCGGCATAAGGGCCCTATTTCATTACACACCATGGTGGCTCAACCAGTCGCCCGCCACCAACAAAATGTATTGGCGGCTTCACATTAGTCACGCCATGAATTCACGGCACAAGTCGTGCCCTCCACATTCACGGGATGCTCACAATCGTTCGTGAAACCCGCCGCGAAATGGACGTAGAAGCTGCTGCAGCAATAACTTTGTTTGCCGTGGCAAAATACTATTTAGACGTCCAAAACATTATTAGAAAGCGTTGGAAAAAAAGAAGATGGTGGATGACTGAAATACATCGTAACCGATCAAAGTATAGTCTGGAGTAAACTGATTAATTTCCTCTTTGGTAAACTGGCACGGGGCCGTGAATGTGGTTTTGGACGCGTGAACGCCGCGCGAAGCCTTTGTTGCGGGACAAAACACGCGCACGATCACGCCTGTTCCCCGATCAGATCGAGGAACAGGCGTAAATGCGCGTGAACCCCGCGAAAACCGTCCACATTCACGTTCACGCCTGTTTACGGAGCTTCACGGCACTAATGTGGAGCCGCCATATACTGCTGTATGATCGGTATCTCACCCGGTGATCGTTGGTTGCGCTACCAGCTGTATATGTCGCAGTCATATGATAAAAACAGAGATTTGGTCAATTCCCTAAGTGATTTGCTCAAATCACGAGGATGTTAAAATAACAACACGATTTTATCATTTCCCTAAACAAATCTAAAGATTTGAACAAATACCCGAACTGGTTCCGTGAAACGCCCAAAAACATGTGACCTACAGGAGTAGGGCAGCTAGTATTTCTGTTGTCTAATAAAAAAAAAACCTCGAATGTTGGCAACACTTGGGACGTGAAGCAACGGAAAACATATGGGAGACAGCTATCAAGCTGACAGCTGTCACTTGGGAAGAAGAAAAACTAACGGCAGCGCGCGCGCCTAATTTTATTGGAGATTAATTACCATTACATGTTTTGATTTGAGTAAAGTGATACCGATATATAGTTGCTTTGTAATGTCAATAAGTAAATACAGCTCGGTTTATTATACGTTCATGGTTTCATTGGCTCAGACGTAAAGAATTGATAACACGAAATTAAATTTCTAACCTATCACGTGACCTACAGAAGTAGGGCAAAATTTATGTTCTAGTTGCGTTCAAATCCCTAGATTTGTTTAGGGAAATGATAAAATCGTGTTGCTACTTTAACATCCTCGTGATTTGATCAAATCACTTAGGGAATTGACCAAATCTCTGTTTTTATCATATCCCTGCGACATATACATTTCGTTGGTGACAGCGACTGGTATATAGCGCCACCACGGTGTCTTTATAAAATATGACCCTTATAGAATAGAATCATTACAATAGAATCATCACTTATTTGCATTTGATTAGGGTACACTGGAGGTTTACCGCCTCTGTGGTCTAGTGACTAAGCCACCGGTCTCAGATCCAGAGGTCCCGGGTTCGATTCCCGGCGGGGGGGTACATCTTTGTGTGCTCGGTTTGGTTGGTGGTAGGGCTGTTAAGTCCGTCTGGCTAGCTACCACCATCTTATTTAAGTCTGTCGCCATAACAACAATGTTTATAGCATTGTTGTGTTCCGACAGTTAGAGATAAGATAGCCAGTTCCTCAGTGGTTGAGGATTCCGGGTGAAGCGCGCTTCCACCTTCGGCCTTATCGTCACTTTCCATCAGGTGAGATGAAAGCTAAACGCTTACCCGTTGTAGAATAAAAAAAAAGTCATAGAATACAAAAGTTCTGCCTATTCAACCATTAACAATAGCATGCAAATATTAACTTAAATTAAAATCAACAAGTACTACCCTCTCACGAGTTATCGGCGTGAAACAATGGCACTTGTTGCAGTTGTTTCATTCGGTGAGTGAGAGTACCGGAGGCCTATCTCTGCCCTCCTCCCCCTAACAATTCCTACTCTTTCCTCAAACATTCTACTCCTTCAACGCCATCAACGTATGCGACTCCTCCGGTATAGCGGGTGTCCATGGGCGGCGGCGATTAGTTTCCATCAGGTGACTCGCCTGCTCGTTTGCCTCCTTTTCGCATTATAAAAAGTTCTATTGGCTTTACATGGTACGAGTAGGTACGTGGACAAAGCCGCGAGCAGTCAAAAAGTATTTTTTTTTTAAATTCAATATACATATAATCACGACTATTATCCCCGAAGGGTTAGTCAGAGACAATGGGACCGTAAAAGCAGTTCTCTACCATAGTCCACTTTTTTTTTAAATGTGGCTCGTCATAGTGACTAGTTCTATTGGCTTTACATGGTACGAGTAGGTACGTGGACAAAGCCGCGAGCAGTCAAAAAGTCAATTTTTTTAAAATTCAATATACATATAATCACGACTATTATCCTCGAAGGGTTAGTCAGAGACAATGGGACCGCAAAAGCAGTTTTCTACCATAGTCCACTTTTTTTTTTAATGTGGCTCGTCATAGTGACTACATCCTGCCTGATGCTAAGCAGCCGCTTAATAGACCCGGGACTTTTAAAATATTTTTTTTTTTTATCTTCGTCCGGAAAAAAAACTATCAGAAAATAATGCGAAAAGAAAAAAGCTTTAATTAAATTAAAAAAATATTTCAGGAAACGATTCGATTGGGAAATTATGCGAATGCAAAAATCGCTTGCAGTAAAATTCGATTTTCGGAAAGTCATCGCCACACTTGCTGGGAAACACATGCGCCGGCAAAAAATTCCAAAGAATGGTCTTACATGGGAACGACTTCCCAAATTTGCCAAATTTGACTTGTTTGCCAAAAAACAAATACACTAGCGACTTTTTGTTTTTTTGTAAATGTTATTGTTACTTCTATGACTGTGCAGTTTCTCCGACCATTATTCTCCACAGCTAAAAATTGATGCCCTATAGCAGGGGTCTCTAAACTACGGCCCGTGGGCCAAATCTGGCCCGCCAGTGCCATCAATCCGGCCCGCGACAGCTAAGACTAGTGTCATCAATCCGGTGTCATCAATTCTGTACGAGCGCAACCGGATATCGCCGAAAAGTAGTCAACCGGAAACTTCCTCGATTGTACTAAGTATTGTATAAAGCCGCGATCAGACACTAGCGTATGCACATTTCCCTGACCTTCGGAGTGGCTACACGATCCTATCGCTAGCAAAGATCTTGCAGCGGCCACGTGGAAGGAAACCTACTTCCACAATTGGCTGACAAACTTCGTTCGGAGTTACGGCACGCGATTATATACCGTACCACTTGACAATAGAGGCTAATGGTACGACACGATGTCACATCCTCAAATGTCGTCCGTTTAGTGGGATTTATTATGGTTGTGATCAGTTTGAACTGGTGTCTGTGAGATGGTGTCGGTATTACCAGTTCTGCTGTACTGTTTACTGTTTGGTACACACGGTAGCAAGTCGACCTAAACAAAACCGTAATTTTTTTCTAATCGACATTGATCCTTATACCCAAACAATAAAATTGATAATTGAATACCAAAGGACAATGCCCATTTTGGACCTGTTTTTTTGAGAATGTATAAATCGTATTGGCAAAAATAGCTTAAAATTCACCATGCTATCATAGTTTCCCTTTAAAGTCAGAAAAAAAATACAATACTTACTAAGTTTTAGTTTTATTTTGCTACACTTAGTAGTACCAGGGACGATATTATAATCTAACTATCTAAAAAATAATAAATAACGTTTTTACTTCACTTATTGTTTGATTTTTCTGCTGTCTGTGTCGAAAATAGAAGTGTGGCGAATCAACTTTACAAAAATAGAACTGTGGCGAATGTACACATACTTTTTTCTGTGGCAAATCAACTTTGTGGCGAATGTACAACAACCCTAGGTAACTAATTCTAGGATTTTGAACGCACTCTGCCACTCGAAAGCGTTTCGTTCCGCCTCTGAACTGTTAACTTTAAATATATTAATTATTTTGATTGTATTAAAACTATGTTCTCCTTTTTAATAATGAGCTGACACCACACAGCTCTAACTATAATAATAATATCATGACTTAAGCTCCCTTACATTATACTACATAAGTACTCTGACATTGGTTAGACGTGCAAACCACAAATAGACAATAAAAAGAAGAAAAACACGTTTCTTCACACTCTTCGTTAATTTAGATACTATTATATGAATCATTATTTCTTGAGGCGTCAAATCTTTATGTCTGTGTGTTATACATTTAAAACTTATATAAAAACAAAAGACATTTTCAGCTACAGTGACAACATGGCTGAATGATAATTAGCCCCTTTGTTAATTTGTCTGCTATTGCCAATAATAAATAATTAAATATATAAAAGCGAAAAGTTTTGTTTGTGAAACTATATATATAAACTAAAATGTGTTAATTGACAAAAATAACACAATGACATAAATACCATCTAATAAAATAAATATACAGGGTTGAAAGACTTGCAAATGTGATCCATAAAGGTAACATATTTTAACTCTTAAAGTTAAAAAAAAAACAATGTCAACTCACCAAAAAGCGTCATACGCCACAACAAAGCCATGGACACTCATCTTGAATAAATTTATATTTTTGAAGTTAATAAAAAAAAAATCTGTTCCAAAAAGATTTTAACTATGGTCAGAGGATGCGGGACACGCGCGTTGGAATCCAGCAACTGTCTGCATTGCATTGCTCAGTCAATAACAATGAGGGGACTTAACAATTGGGCACAGCACAGTACAACGTTCCTAATCATGTCACTTGCAGTTTTGGGTTGAGAGTTAGAAGCCATCGGCCATTCGAAAATACAATTTATATTACAACATTGATAATTGATAGTAATTAAAAAATAAAAGTGCAAACGAAACGCTTGATTAAGAACTTCCAAATAATAACCAAAGACAATACAGTGTGTTTAATAAACAATATAATTAAATTATGAACATTAGTAGTAGGTAGTACTTAGTAGGAGTTTTTATATAAAAAATTGGCAGCTTTAAAGCACAAAGGAGACAAAAAAAAGAAATAGGATAGACTATTAAAACCATTTGTTTTTTAAATCGTTTCTACTACTGCCATCTGCCAACCCTGCAGAAAGAGTGCTAGTCTATGTTAGAGTACGCAACAACCTGGCAATAATTTATATTGCCTCTCGAGATCTAGATACAACCAGATCGCGCGGATATTTATCTAGTTGTGGCTCATATGACAAATATGGCGAACGGCGATTTTATGAAGAAACTACCTAGTTTTTATTCGCAGTTCTGACTTGATTAATGTCCACAGACACAGAGTACATTTTCCACCAACGGTTTATCAGTGTCACCGTAAGCCTTTAGACGTCCCACTGTGGTGACTGACTGAACAGTACCTACATGGACCAAAGGGACCAAATGGACCAAATTATACCATACATAACCCACCACGCTGGCCCAGAGCGGGTTGGTAGGTTTTAACGACTGCCTAAAAAGCACGGTAGAGCCAGGGTAGAGCTATAGACGTTTTTTTATTTGTGTTAGCCCATAAAGGATGGACCAACACAAGCACTAGACCGCAAATGTTAGAAAGAGGAAGGAAGGACGTGTTGAATGTGGGTAAAAAATAAATGCGCTTCAGGCGAGTCACCGGTAAATGCGGGCAAAACGGTTTTGCTAGATCAAATTTTTTTATGTATTTACTATTAAATTACGCTCTTATAAAATATATATAATACTTACTACTAAAGAATCTGCTAGAATTATGTGTACCTACGGCGCAGTATTGTTGTGATTGCTTATCAGTTAGTTATGGTAATGTTAACAGGCATTTAATTCGTTATGATTTGTCGAATGCATCTTGTCTGGCTATCAAAGTAGTCCCTGGACATTTTAGCAAACTTTTTACATGGTAATGCTAAAGTTGTCAATTCCCAAGTTGTCAGTTGGTCGTCAATAGCACAGTATAAATAGTCATATTTATACTGTGTCAATAGTTTTACGTGTTCTTGTTTTAACTATTTACGGATGTAAAAATGATAAAACTATTAAAAGCGGAGTGCAGAAGATGTTGTTTTGCATGATTTAGTTTCAAGAAAAACAACAGGAGAAAGATGCCAAATTCAATCAAAAACAAGATTGTTTACGTGTGGTGCTTGATTTCTTAGGTAGTATGACCAATGATGTTACAATTAACATAATATCATTGAGTATGACGCAATTATTTTAATAATTGGAATATATAAAAATTTTGACTACTTACAGTTAATAAAAAAAAATATTATGGAATATTGTTTTTTGTTTAACTATTCTTACATAATTCCCAACATATAAGATAACAGGCGCTAGATTCATCTTAATATTAGTGAATGATAATAATTTAAAAAAGTAGTTTTAATCTCATTTACGCACCTGTGCTCTGGCTGATAAAAGTATACCGGCGATTCGCCCCAGCTTCGCACGGACGCTCTGATCATCCCGTCATAATTTATTTTATTATAACAAATTTTGCCTTTACAAATTACGAACACAGCAAAACGAACATTATTAATGCGACTATTGTTGAATTATTATTGCTTCTTAACCTATAATAGATATGAGCTCGCAACTTTTAAAAAATGGAATGATTTAATTTTGATTTCATATATGTATAAAAATAATAGTATCAACTTCGTTTATTCAGTGTATAGCCGGTATTACCAGCAGCAGATTCTTTGAAATTGCCGCCGTTTCACAGGGACAGCTTTCATTAGCCAGACTCTAATTGTCATGCGATTAGATGTACTTTACTCGATTATAAAAATTCCCGAAAACAGGCCAAATAAAAGTAAAAAAAAAAAAAATCGACATAATTTTTACATGTAAGTAAATATTTATTTTGAAGTACTACAGAGAACCTACTAATTCATTAAATCCTATAAAGTCTTTAAAGGAAAAAAAGCCTATGAAACCTTTTATTTAGTTACTCGCGTCATTAGGTTTACCCTTGAGACCCTACACGTGACCCCTAGGTGGTGCTAAAATTGCTAAATGAGTGACTCTGACTGAGTGGTAGAGCCACGCTGCGTTGCAGTAGAGCACGCATTGGGTCGGCTCGCCCGGCGTAATACCACCCTCTCACAAATATTCGGCGTGAAGTAATGGCACTTGGTGCTGTTGTGTTTCGTCCGGCCAGTGAGGGTTCCGGAGGCCCTCCCCCCCCCCTTCCACAATCCCTATTCCTTCTATAAACCTATTCCTTCCTTCCTTAAAAGCTGGCAACGCGTCCGCGATTCCTCTGGTTTTGCGGGTGTCCATGGGCGGCAGTGATGACTCTCCATCAGGTGACACGCCTGCATGTTTGCCTACTTCTTTTATAAAAAAATAAAAAAAACGCGCCTATTTGCGCCGCTTCGCTGATATACCCGTCCCGTACCGTCCGTCGAGAGGGCGAGAGAGAAGCGCTCGAATGAGTAGAACATTCATCGCTAGTTTGATTCCGCGCCGCCCGCCGCGCGCCGCAGCGGCAAGTCGAGCAGCTCACGGTCGCCATCTTATTATTTTTACATTTTATTTACCCTATTATCACTGGAAAGAATTAAAACTTTTATTTAAAATATAAATCATTAAAATCGGTTCTGGCGTTAGAAAACTATATCAAAAATATTGAAATGAAACACTTTTTCCGGATTAACTCGCGTTTAATTTTACTACATTACATGATTTTTTAGTTTCCTGACGTTTCGAACCCTTTTTACGGTCCGTGGTCACAGGGAAAAATACTCAAAGATCTCATACACGGATAAAACTCAGTGAGGTTTTTGTGTATGTAATTCTAATTTTATGTAATAAGTAGATTTGTTGTATTTGAAAATAAATAAATAAAAAAGATATTCACAAAATGATTTAATATTCAAAGTACGCGTACTCCGACAACAAATCAGGACGAGCGCCATAGTTATTCGTGCTATACCTTTCTAACGGTATCGTTAGTAAGTAAGTATAATATACTTAATTTCTATTGCGTTCAGGACCAGAGTCCATACATTTGTGCCCAATGTCCTTGCCAGCCTAGGTGCGAACCAGACTAAAGAACAATTTGTCCTTCGAGCCGGATTACGCACATCGTAAAGCCAATGCTGTTTCAGATACGGCATTTATTGGTTGGTGTAGGTATCATCTTACAATAGCAAAGCTTTTAACATAGTAACATTTCTCACATGCTAGTAAAATTCGAAACTCATTTTAGGCGACCTGGGAACTGAGCCTTTGGATAACACTTGTAAAATTAAAATTATTGATGAAAACGATAAAAATGAAAATGCGATTTGGGCATCAACTCGTCACATCAAAATTTTGTTCTAACCGGTCACACCGCCAAAAGCAGTATTATTTGTTTCAACCCGTCACAAGTTGATTTATTTCTATTAGGATGCGACCTATGATCCAATTAGGGCATTATAAAACCGCCACACCCTTAAAGCAATGTAATCAATGAATCGATCGCACAATCATTATTAGATTGGACGTCCCATCCCACGGTCAAATTACAATCGGTCAAGTTCATTTGGCGAATATTGTGAGTAAACAGCAGACCATAAAGTACACACGCCTGCAGATCAACCTATCCAAAACTGTCAAATTTCTCTAATCGATATTGATCCTTATACCATAGCGATAAAGAAGAAAGGAGATCATTCAGGTTCCATACATTTTTGGGCCTTAACAGAAAGTGCCGGCCAACAAAAAAAATTAGTACGTATTGTTAGAACTAGCCATTTGGAGTAATAGTTAATATGGCACAAAAGTTGTAGGATTGCTCTGAGCCAAGTTATACAAGTTCAATGATTCATCATTTTCATACATTTATTGATTTCTGAAAGTGCTGGAACTGGGAAACATAAAATAATGATAGATATTGCTAGAACTAATAGTCGGAAGCAATTCTCATTGCAGCGCAAAAGCGGTGGGGTCAACATCTGTTCCGTTCATACAAAAAAAATAGGAATCAATAAATGTATGAAAATGATGAATCTTCGAACTTGTATAACTTGGCTCGGAGCAATCCTACAACTTTTGTGCCATATTAACTATTTCTCCAAATGGCTAGTTCTAACAATAGGTACTGTAGAGTTTATACCATGTTAGGGCGCTGGCTGGTTTTACTTTATAGAAATTTATAAAAAATGTAATTTGAAATGACAAGATGTCAAACCGGGAATTGAGGAGAACGATCTGAAGTGCCAACATGGGTAGACTTGACCATGTTATTTTTATATTGTAAATATGTAATTGTAAATGTATATAAAAGTATACAATAAATGAACTCGTATACTAAATAAAGGTTGTTGTTATTAAAACAAACGCCCCCCAACCTTTACGAGTTCCACAATGGTGGAGGCGCCAAGAGCCGGCCGTGCGCGAAAAGTTTCCGTTTTCAGGTGGCACGAAAGCACTGAAAAGAATGGTGAATAAGCTAAGTGTTGAAGAATGAAGAATAGAAAAGAAATTAAGATAATCTATACCTGAAAGAAGAGGAAAATTTTTTTTAAGCAAAATGGATCGCGTAGTCACTTGTTTTACGGGTCATTTTGATGAGTCGGTGGAAGAGTTTCTGGAGCAGTTCCAAGCAGTAGCACTTTATAAGAAGTTCACTAGCTCTGAGGATCGGTTATTGTTGTTGCCAGCATTTTTAAAAGGGTCTGCACTTCACTATTTCCGAACAATAAAATCTTCATGTAAAAGCTTTGAAGAAGTGGTGGATAAATTGAGCGAAGAATTTCAAGTGTGTGATTACTCCGAATTATTTTATAATGCCAAGCAGGATCAGAGAGGCCTGAGCGAGCATTTTTATAATTTATCGGAGTTGGCTAGCAAAGCAAACATAACCAATGAAGCAACGTTCATTACGCAATTTTTAAAGGGATTAAAGCCTTACTTCAAGAATAAACTAGCATATTCTCACTATGCGTGTAAAAGAGACCTCAGGGAGGTTATTTTGCAATTGGAGAAGGTGTACCCACAAGCACGTGAAGAGCAGATGAACTTAGCGCAGAATCCTGCTGCGTTCGTTCATAAGTTTGTTGGTGGGGGAGGTGACCATAGTACGCCCACTCCATTTGGTCCGCCATTGACGACGAAAGTGCAAGATGAATGCCGCGTTGTACCAGGACCTGCACCTTCAAATAGCTATAATTTACGTTCTAATTTTAGGAAAACGCAGTCGCAGCCGGGTTTTCCACCGCGCCGACAATAAAGAAGGCCAATTGTCGCGACGGTGATGTTTTTAAGATGTCGTCTGGTCTTTTGCAAGCGCACACATCTGACGTAAAATTGCAAGCGATGGATGAAGCTAGTCAACAGGTTAGACCTTCTTCTACGTTATTGCCATTATTAGTATTTTCTACAAATGAGATTAATTCTGTAGCTCTTGTAGACACAGGTGCCACGGTTTCCTGCATCAGTCAAGCTGCCGCGGATGAGATAGGAATAAAATGTAGAGATATAGAAAATAGATGTATTAGTGCGAGTAATGGTAGTAGGTTGGAAGTAGTTGGAAAATGCGATGTAATGTTTTCTTTGAGCGATTTTTTATTTAAACAAGAATTTATAATTATAGCTGACTTAAAGTGTAGTGTAGTTTTAGGTCAGGATTTTTTAATAAAGAATAAAATGTGTACTGATTTTTATAACAATTGTGTGTCTTTTTCCCAAGGAAAAATTCATTTTGTTCAACCAAATGTGTTGGGCCAAAAAGATGAATCCGCTTTTGTTGCAAGACAGGATTCGCAAAGATCAAGTTCGATTGTTAGACAAAAGTTAGGAGATATTCATTTAGTTCAGCCAAATGTGTCGAGCGAAATAGGTAAAGCCGCTATTGTCGCAAGACAGGATTCGGAAAAATCGAGTTCACTTGTTAGACAAATGTTAGGTAAGTCATCGAATGTTCCATGTCAAACAATTGGTTTAGAAAGTTTGAAGTTAGAACAAAAGTCAGATAGGTCATCGAATGTTCTAAATCAGGCAATTGTTTTAGAAAGTTCCGAGCCGGGCGCGGAAAAGAAAAACATTGATGTGTCAGCAAGTGACAGGCATCAATCAATTGTTGACTTTATTGATTTTCAGAAATTTCGTAACAATGATTACGTATATTTTTTGAAGGCACCAAATAGTGGTGAGTTTTCCTTGCCGGTGGAGGAAAAACGTTTCGTAACTAATGTAGATTTAGGAACGGGTTATCCTAAAACGAAAATTCGATAGAATAGGTAGGTCGTATGAGTAGATCATTTACGAAGACACTACGTAAGAGTTAGACCGATATTCTTTAACGTCAATGATTTAGTTTTATTATGTTCCAAAGCGAGTTATTGGCAGATGTACGAAACTGGCACGTCTTTATCAATGGCATATAGAATCATTGAGCGATAGGAGGTCTAATGTTGGTGGCTTGTAAAGTTCGTTTTTCATACAAATCGCCTAAAGCATTTCATGTCACGATGATGTGTGTTTGTAGACATTGTTGTGTATGTATGTTTGTAAAATATAATAGGTTTGTGTATAAAGGGAAGGCTTTAGTAGGTTAATTTTAAGTTATATGTTGTCATTGTTATTTACTAATATGTGTTTTAATGTTTCATAATGAACGAGGGAAATATGAAAAAAGTATTTTAGGTAGCAATTGATGTTTGAAAAAGAGGACCAAATACAAGACATACCTTAAAGAGTAGTTTGATATGATAAGGAAAATATTGTTAAAAAGCGTGAGATAGGTTTATTAACGTATATGTAATGTTGAATGCTGGTAAAGTAATGATTTGAGAAAGATAAAAAGGAGTTGTAAGGGTTAAGTAGATTTAGATTGGTAGATCTAGTCGACTAATTCTATTATTTGATGTAACATGATTAGGCAATAAGCTATTTGTCATGGATTCCTGATTTGGGTTTCACACACATAAATGATGGGATATAGGCTTAGATTAAAACATTGTTTTAATCTAAGGATATAGGGTTAGTATCTGGTTTGTAAATGGTTTGTTATTATTGAGGGTTAAAGACTGAGTATTTATAGCATAGTTGGTGAAGGTTTAGGAGTTAACAGTATTATGTAGTATGCAGATAAAGGGTTGAGTATTTATAACATTAGTTTATGAAGGGTTAAGGAGTTAGCAGTATATAGGAGTATGATGTTGTAGGTTATTTGATTTATAGAAGTAGTGTAATAGTAGTTTAGGGTTAATTAATAGTTTGTTATTTTAGTAGTTTGTAGTGAGTTAATAAATTTCTCTCACGATAAGCAATTTCTGGTGTAGAATAGAGTGACTATTCTCATAAGCATTCGGAATTACTTAGTAGAAGTTCTACCTAAGTAATGGATTGGAAATAGAGGGATTATCTTTTGCCTTATAGTTAAATCAATAATTCCCTAATTCTATAGATTATGAGGGAATATTGTATTGTTGAGTATCAAGTCATAACGTGGGATAGTTGACATGTTTTTGGGGATTCTATTTCTTACCTTGTACGTGAGCCTCGTGAATTCTTGAGAGTTTTAAATATAATGGTGTAGAATATTTTTTCCTATTGATAGGTTGATAGTATCTGCTTTGAGTCTTGTTATGAAGCTTAAGTTTAAGAACGACTATCACACCCTTAGAGAGTTTGAATTTTTCTCTGCATTAACATGAAATATTTTAACATGCAGGTTGATAAAGTTAGTTATGTAATTTTGGTTAAGGGTGATGTTTATGAGTCGTGTTGGTTAGTGTTGGAGGATGATTCGAAATAGGTATATAGTTTTGACGGGTTTATAGGTATGTGCCAAGTTCTTCGAAGTTTCATTCTTCGAATAGCTAAATCCAAGTCGGGTTTAGGTTGAATCATTCTTGTATGTATTATTTTTCCCGTTTTTGCTAGGATGTTTAGAAATGGGTAGAAATGTAAAAAAAAAAGTTGGAAAAAAATTTTTTTTTTGTTTAAAAATTTTTTTTTTCCCCAGGTCGGGAGGAATGTAGAGTTTATACCATGTTAGGGCGCTGGCTGGTTTTACTTTATAGAAATTTATAAAAAATGTAATTTGAAATGACAAGATGTCAAACCGGGAATTGAGGAGAACGATCTGAAGTGCCAACATGGGTAGACTTGACCATGTTATTTTTATATTGTAAATATGTAATTGTAAATGTATATAAAAGTATACAATAAATGAACTCGTATACTAAATAAAGGTTGTTGTTATTAAAACAAACGCCCCCCAACCTTTACGAGTTCCATAGTACGTACCATTTTTTTTTGTTGGCCGGCACTTTCTGAAAAGGCCCAAAAAAAATGATGTCCTTTTGACATTTTGTGGGAGGTTGAAGTGCTTGCGTCTGTACGTGTGATCATGGGTAGCTATAATGACCGAGTATACGCCTTCCATTTGGTGTTGCGCTCTTCGATCACACATAATGAATGTGGCGGGTTGATGCCGTCTCAGGATGTTTACCATCCACCGCTTGACCTTACCCTTTTGCTAAGTGATGCATTGACTGAGACAACTACATTTTTAACCGGTATGATCAACTCACGGCAGGATTGGAATTTCGCGAAAGGAAACTATGATCTCTTTTATGAGCTTATGAGTAACGCATCATGGTTGCCTGTACTCCAGGTTGTGGTGTGTGACTCCATATTGACGAGGCTTCTGATGCTTTCTATAGTATTATCTACAAAATTTATGATAACTGTATTCCAAAAAAGGTTAGGTCTGGTGCTCCAACTAGACGTTACCCTGTTTGGTTCACATGCGATATTATCGCAAATCTTAAGCAAAAGGCGCTCTATCATCGTAGGTGGAAGGCCGCGAAAGCCCGGAATGATTATTACGCTTTCTGTAGCTTGAGAACGGGTATTAAGGTACAAATAGCATCAGCCTATAACTCTTATATTAAAGGCGTTGAAAACACTGTCAAAACAAACCCTCGGGTTTTTTGGCAGCATGTATCTAACTTAAGACCAAAGGGTGGGTTTGAACCCAGCGCCTCTTATTAGGTCATTCTCATACTAGACAGGATGCTGCTAATGCTTTTGCACAGTTTTTCTCAAGTGTTTTTCTACCGCTTTCACCTTCACTAAACCACGACTTTGTGAACTCCGGGATGGATCTTGCTCAACCCTTTGCATCGATGTGAAGAATATGACTAAAGAGGAAGTTATATCTGCTTTAAAGCGTATTAAGACCATGTAACTGGTACTGATAGTGTGCCTTCGTACGTTTTGAAGGCTTGTAAGGAGCAAATTATAGAACCCGTGATGCACATTTTTATCTGTCACTAAAAACTGGCAGGTATCCACTTCAATGGAATATATCACGCGTTAAGCCAATTCCAAGTGTGCTTCAAGCTGTAATCCTCATATTTGAAATCTTAATGAAAACGAATTTTGACAACGCTAAAAAATAGTCATGAAATAGTCATAAATAGTCGTACATGTAAAAAAAATAGTCGCATTATAGTTTCGGCGTTATAGCTATAGGTTAGTGAGGATTATGGCTTGAACGTCAAGCTGTAATCCTCATTTCTGGTGCAAGCAAACGGTAAAATCTTTCGGATTGGTTTAGGTTCCAAAAAATAGTCATGAAATAGTCGCAACGACATGCCAAATCTCAGAAATAGTCCTTAAAAGATTCCAGAGATATAAAGGTACCCTGGTGAGGATTATGGCTTGAACATTTAAAAACTTCAAATTTCTCCGTAACGCCTACGATTTTCTGTTTAAAATTTGTACCAAAAATAGTCATGAAATAGTCGTATAAAGTGATAATAAATTTGAGCTGATTTAATTTCAAAATAAAAAGTTTTTACTATCCCTACATTTCTATGGATGTACAGTCGTGTTCAAAATTTGTAACTTCATTTGATATGATTGTGAAATATTCCGCTTAATATATAACATTACTTCCAATTAGGCGTTTTCCATGGCAGCTGAAATAATTAAACAAAAAAACAAACATTTATGTACATTTTTTTATATAATAGAAGGTAGCAAACGAGCAGGCGGGTCACCTGATGGAGAGTAATCTTCGCCGCCCATGGACACCCGCAACACCAGAGGAATCGCAGATGCGTTGTCGGCCTGTAATTAGGGAATAGGTTTTAGGAAGGAATAGGAATTGTGGGGGGGGGGGGGGTAAAGGCCTCCGGAACCCTCACTGGCCGGACGAATCACAACAGCACCAAGTGCTATTATTTCACGCCGGATATTAGTGAGAGGGTGGTATTACGCCGGGCGAGCCGGCCCAATGCGTGCTGCAACGCAGCGTGGCTCTACCACTCAGTCAGTGTCACTCATTTCGTTGTGCACTACTAAAAGCGGTCGAACTTAACAATAGGTCCACAATCGCTCGAATCACGCGCAATCACTGAGGCGTTTGCAGCGAAAGTGCGGCCGGCAGGCCGCACTTGAACGAAACATAGCAGTGGTGAGCGGTGTCTTCTCTATACGTAGTAATAATAGCTCGATGCCAATGAATGGTATTAATATCTATTGTTAAGTTCGACCGCTTTTAGTAGTGCACAGCGAAACGCATAAACAACAAAATATTTTATGATAATAGCAACTTTACCACCTAAACAAAACGGCTCAACTTTAAACGGCAACGCATTCTAGATAATACTTTTTGAAATTGAAAGCGGCAGCAAGGTACAGGGTGGTGAAACTATCTAAGATGTTTTACATTATTTTATACCTAAGCATGTTATGAAGAAAAACAGCATTTAGTTTAAAAAAGTTTATTTGTCTCTTTGAAACTTTAATGTAACACACATTTGTTGTTATTAAATAACTATGTTAACATATATTATTCCAACAAAAACCAGAAAGTACCTATAAATACAAAAAAGCTGGGTCCATGGCGCCATTTTGAGTAGCGCGCTTTTGTTTCTCGGGATTGGTCAAATAGTGTCTCTACTCAAACGCATCGATCGCAGTGCGATGGGCAGAAGTTGGTTTTGCTTGTTATGTTATTATCAAGTTCAGTTGTTGAATGTAAGTCAAGGTCATAGATCACGTGTGTCGTTGGTTGTTGCATTCGCAAAATATTGAAAAAAAATGGCTATTTGGTCCAGTGATATTGAAATCATGAAATAATTTGTGATGGGTACTCTGGTGAAGGATTTTAAATGCCTAAGAAACCGTATGAATGTATTTATGAACTTTTACGAAGACGCGGTGTCGTTTTTGAAGTTATTGTGAGTATAAAACGTACTTTCGACTTAGATTACAATTAACAAGCCACCCGTCCGGTTTCGTCCGTTAACGATAGAGACAAGGATATATCGCTATTTGGTCGATCCCGGATTGATACAACCACAGACGTATAATAACGTCTGTGGATACAACAGACGCTACTCTTGGAGGGGAAGGTTCTGTTACTTTTTAACATCAGTGATACCTTAAACATACTATTACATAGTATTATACTTTTATTCGATGTAAGTAATTAAAAGTTGTTGATATTGTTGGTGTCTGATTCGTTTATTGAATTTTTGATTTTAGAATATGCACTATCCCTATTGAAATTTTCTAGAAACATAAACTGAATGAACTAATCCAACACCAACAGATATTGAACTATAGATCAAAACTAATTGCTGTGATATAAACATATATGTACTGAGATTTAAACAAGTTATGTAAAGCAAGCTTTCGATGGTATAAATATAAATAAGGATAAGGGAGTTAAAGTTACTCGCGTCCGTAGGTTTACCCTTAAGACTCTACACGTGACCCCTGGGTGGTGCTAAATGAGTGACACTGACTGAGTGGTTGAGCCACGCTGCGTTGCAGCACGCATTGGGCCGGCTCGCCCGCCGTATTACCACCCTTTCACTAATATCCGTCGTGAAATAATAGCACTTGGTGCTGTTGTGTTACGTCCGGCCAGGCCCTTTCCCCCCCCCCCACAATTCCTATTCCTTCCTAAAACCTATTCCCTAATTACAGGCCGACAACGCATCTGCGATTCCTCTGGTGTTGCGGGTGTCCATGGGCGGCGAAGATTACTCTCCATCAGGTGACACGCCTGCACGTTTGCCACCTTCTATTATATAAGGTGACTGCTAGAAACCGCAAAAAACTTCTAGGGCTGGTCAGGTCAAGTGTTTTAAACATGACAAAAATGAGAAAAAAGAAATTCGTGTTTTTTTATTTTTTATTAAAAAATTCATTTTGTAAATTTTAATTAGAAGGTCTTTGAGTATCTAATTAATTTTAAACCAATAGCATAAGAAAAATAAAATTAAAAACAATTAAAAATAACGATTATTTACAACGCGCAGGCAATGAACGGCTGGCCGGCCGACTGTTGACCCGTGCGCGTTGTCAGCTGGGCGATAAGTACCTATGTTAGTCTGCAATCTTTTGAAATGTGCGTAGGTATAAGGTGCAGTTAAGTCTAACGACTATCGATAGCATCAAGTTATGTTATGGCCACATTTTAACTGTAATTATGATAAGTGTTATGATGTATGAAAGTAATTTCAATTCAATCCTAGTAAAAATCGATCACACCACACATTCTGAGAAGTTACAATTATCTTTCCTTACAAATGAAAGATCAATGGGTAGTTTTCTAATGTCGCGTCCGTACGCTAAGCACTTGCCGCTAACTCCAAACCAAATGACCAGATGACCATTCATGTCCTCGACAACTAAACAGCCTAAAGCATTGTGATAATAAGTATCAGTCTTACCTATCTATTTACACGAAATTGAGTTAAACTAATGTCTCGCAATAAAGGCAACGTTAATACCTAAAAAGTTGCGTAATTAATAGGTGTCGGTAGGTACTTACATGGTGTTAAATAGCATTCCAGTTTATTACATCAGCGAACAGGAAAGGTGATAAGCTTCCCATCACACATAGCAGGCTTTGGACTGTCAAACTAATGTAATAATAATTAAATAAAAGTAAAAACCTGTGCTAAAATTTCGTAAATAAATTAAAATTTATTAAAGGACGAACTAAAATAACTTTTGTGATCGGCACATGATTATTATTACACTAATTCGGCGTGTTTAAAAGTTCATCACCTATGTATTTACAAGTCTTATTTACACCTTAAAACTAAAAAACTCTCTCTTCGTTTAAGCGCATAGCACCACTTACTACCTCGTCACTCTCACGATAGCAAAATAGCATCTCAAGATATTGCTGGTTCGTATACCTAGGCATTTATACGCACACGCGACGCGACGCGAATGCACCAGAATGCATAAGTTGACTGCCGAAAAAATCAAAGCAGCCGTGTGTAGGTCACGTGATTAGGGTTGGCACGCACAAGAAAATAAAACCATTACTTACTTAGATCCTAGAAGTTACTGACATGTCAAAACTTTGGCCTTTTGTTGATAACAAACTCTTTCACATTTTTTTTACAAACATGAATAGACAAACTTAAATAATGGGCGATTTTCTGACAGCCCAAATTAAAAAGTAAAAATTAGTTCAAAAACACTCGATAGATGTCGTTTTATGAAAGCTGGGCTACTTATAGGCTGTAATAAATTCTACACTTTTACTTGTCTACCAAAAGAATAAAAAAATAGTATTTACTTACCTATTTATATTCAGGACATTCAGAACCTTTTTCTATTTTGGAATAGAATAATGATTACGCAGCCATACACGTGCTCTTCATGAACCCGCCTTTTACTTAGCGCCATACTAATCTATGCTAAGCGCCATCTATGAAGTCATTTACGAACCAATTTCTTTTTTTTTTGATCTCGGAAAATCGCCCATTAAAGCTATCGTCCAAACTTGCATATTAAGCGAATTTACAATTATAAAAGTTATTAGATTAGATCAATAATTTATCTGTTAATTTTTATTAGTTAATTTGGTAAACCAAAAAACTTATACTATCAAGTAAATGTTAATAAATCTGGATTGCAATTCAATAGAAAAAGAAAACAAAAACTTTAATTATCTATAACCACAAGGCACCAGCAGGTTTACATTGTACACAAACTAACACACTTGGAATATCAATTCTAAGATTAACATGTTACTGTATTGACTACAGTTTTATGGGATTTGTTGTGTTGGTCATAAAAATATCCAAAAATGTTTGCTCGTAAAAGTTTAAAAGGATCATAACATAATGGTTAAACAAGCTACTGATGGTAATGATTGAGATTCAAACTGGTACGCATCGCATCACTACTAGTGCGACTAGCTGTTTTTGGTCTGCATCACGTGAATTCAGAATTAAGAAAAATAAATCAACAACAAAATTAGGTCTTTTTATGTGGATGCTACATAGGTACTTGAAATCAATTTATTAATTATTCGCGCCACCGTTTCTTTTTTCTAATAAACAACGATTTTCTTTTATCACGAATTCTTATCTTATTAACATTGAGATATTAAAACGTTGAAAAAAGTTTACTACCTCAGATGGGAATCGAACCCACATCCTCCGCAATCCGGGAGGCGGGCGGCGTTAACCACTCCGCCATCTAGATATTTTTTGACATGTCAAAATTTTTGAACGCATTTGACTTGTGTTTTAAGCAACAGTGTCTCATCAAACCTCTTTCACTTTACATCCATTACACAATTTACACACGATATGAATTACAAATTCGAATTCATATCGAAAAAGAACCGCTCATAGTTAGCGGCAGCCCTAAATAGATATGGATCGTCGCAAGCGTCTTTGAAGAAACGCCGCCACACACAGTGTTGCCAAATTGACGGATTTCTCGTCAGATCTGCCGGACTGCATGCGAATGCAAGCGACACATAGACGCTGTGCGCATGACTGTGATCTGCTGTCTCTTTCCAATTCTATGAATATGAAAGAGACAGAGTCATTCTCATCGCAGCGGCACCAACTTTACGACTTTAACTTAGAGAATCGCACTGTGGCACTGCGCTGCGCTGTCTGTGTTGAGTCAGTCACTGAACTCACTGATTCTCATGCGCAGCAGGTGTGTTCAGTTTCCTCGGGGAAATTTTGTTGTGTAGTGTAGGTACCTAGTTTTGTTGTGGTATGTGCGGTGCATTTGTGTATGCGCGATTAAACTAATAACTAGTATGAGTTAATTAGTGAAGGATTAGTATTATTATGAATAGGCTACCGTGAATAAAGTAATCAGTTCAGTAACAAATTAATGATTTGAGTAACAAATTGGTGTTAAGTCGTATTAAGACTTGTAGGTAGAATAGGTGGTGTTGTTTTAAACACGTTGAATAAGTGTAATAATAAATATGTGCCGATCACAAAAGTTATTTTAGTTCGTCCTTTAATAAATTTTATTTTATTTAAGTACGTAATTTTGGCGGAGGTTTAATTTTTATGTAATATTACATTAGTTTGAAAGCCTGTTAAGTGTGATGGGAAGCTTATCACCTTTCCTGTTCGCTGGAATAAACTGGAATGCTATTTAACACCATGTAAGTACCTACCGACACCTATTAATTACACAGCTTTTTAGGTATTAACGTTGCCTTTATTGCGAGACATTAGTTTAACTTAATTTAGTGTAAATAAATAGGTAACACTGATACTTATTATCTCAATGCTTTAGGCTGTTTAGTTGTCGAGGACATGAAACGTCATCTGGTCATTTGGTTTGGAGTTAGCGGCAAGTGCTTAGCGTGCGGACGCGACATTAGATAACTACCCATTGATCTTTCATTTGTAAGGAAAGATAATTGTTACTTCTCATAATGTGTGGTGTAATAGATTTTTACTAGGATTGATTTGAAATTACTTTCATGTGGCCATAACATAACTTGATGCTATCGATAGGCGTTTACGCCGAGCACGAGACCTGAAGTTTAGGTTTTTAAGTCCAAATATCACGCACACAGAAGCGAGCTGTGAGCGCGCGCGACTGTGTGTGTAGAATAGGCTAGTTCTGCTCACTATAGTCAAACTCACTCACTTTGATCCGTTAGATCGAATTTGCTTTTTCGTAATAGGTACTTCGATTTTTTTTTAATATGGGCGTAAGTAATGCATGAAATGAAATAAGTATAATATTATATTGCATGTATTTTTATTAAACTTGCAATGTATGTATATATGTATGTCTAGTTCGGGTGGAATTTTGACCCACTTCCCGTTTACTGATTGAGCTGAAAATTTGCATACATGTGTAAATCGCGTGACAATGCAATTTTATGATTGACATGGTGCTGATCTGATGATGGAGCTGGATGGTGGTCATAGGAACTCTATAATAAAACGACGCAACCCCATCGAGTTTCGGCTCGTCTCATTCGTCTTGACGAGTCCTTTGTTTTTAGATGGTTACCAGGGTCTGATCTGATGATGGAGCTGAAAGGTGGTCATAGGAACTCATTAAAGAAACGACGCAATCCCATCGAGTCTCGGCTCGTTTGATTCATCTTGACGAGTGCTATGGTGCTAGATGGTAACCAGGGTCTGATGATGAAGCTGGAAGATAGCCATAGGAACTGAGTAATTAAATAACATAATAACCCCATTGAGTAAGGGCTCGTTTAATTCGTCTAGACGAGTACTTTGCTGCTAGATGGTAACCAGGGTCTGCTGATGGAGCTGGAAGGTGGCCATACGAACTCTGTAATAAAACGACACAACCCCATCGAGTTTTTGCTCGTCTCATTCGTCTTGACGAGTACTTTGTTTTTAGATGGTTATCAGGGTCTGATCTGATGATGGAGCTGAAAGCTGGTCATAGAAACTCAGTAAAGAAACGACGCAACCCCATCGAGTCTCGGCTTGTTTGATTCGTCTTGACGAGTACTTTGGTGCTAGAAAGAAAGAACTTAAAATGTATTTTCATTTCAGGTTATCGAAGATGAGGTTCCACAAACAACAAATAAGGTTGAAGGTCGAAGACTAGTAGATTTTCAATACTTTTTAGACCAAATTAAAATACTTAGTAACCACAATAGAGCCACAGGATGTACAATTTTTAATTTACTAGTGATAAAAGAGCATAAAGTAGGCTTATTATCTACATTTTTAATGAAGTATAACATTTACCTTTAGATAAGTCTAAGAATCATGTAAAATCTTGTTTACATAAGAAAGGTCGAAGTATATTTAGTTGACAATACAGCCTGGTCATAATTATATTTTCACATTATAGTTTCTTAGTCAATTATTTTTATAACTAATTAATTTTACGCTGGTATGATAGCCTTTAACAGCAGTGTCTTACAGACAAAGGTACCTACTCAAAATTTAAGTTGCGTTTAAAGTAATGTTCTCTTACTTTCGTTGGAGTTGCTCGAGTGTGTCATGCTCTCTCAAAGTGTCTCTGCGGTGGTGGCATGTGCGTCGGGTCGTTACGTTCCCTCAAACATGGTTAAACGAAGCGATGGCTGATTCACATGTCATACTCGTGGACGGGAGCCGCCTGTGGAGGCTGGTCTGCTCTTGCAATCTCACTCACTGCTGTTAAAGGCTATCATACCAGCGTAAAATTAATTAGTTATAAAAATAATTGACTAAGAAACTATAATGTGAAAATATAATTATGACCAGGCTGTATTGTCAACTAAATATACTTCGACCTTTCTTATGTAAACAAGATTTTACATGATTCTTAGACTTATCTAAAGGTAAATGTTATACTTCATTAAAAATGTAGATAATAAGCCTACTTTATGCTCTTTTATCACTTGTAAATTATTAATTGTACATCCTGTGGCTCTATTGTGGTTACTAAGTATTTTAATTTGGTCTAAAAAGTATTGAAAATCTACTAGTCTTCGACCTTCAACCTTATTTATTGTTTGTGGAACCTCATCTTCGATAACATAAAAAATACATTTTAAGTTCTTTCTTTCTAGCACCAAAGTACTCGTCAAGACGAATCAAACAAGCCGAGACTCGATGGGGTTGCGTCGTTTCTTTACTGAGTTCCTATGACCACCTTTCAGCTCCATCATCAGATCAGACCCTGATAACCATCTAAAAACAAAGTACTCGTCAAGACGAATGGGACGAGCAAAAACTTGATGGGGTTGCATCGTTTTATTACAGAGTTCGTATGGCCACCTTCCAGCTCCATCAGCTGACCCTGGTTACCATCTAGCAGCAAAGTACTCGTCTAGACGAATTAAACGAGCCCTTACTCGATGGGGTTATTATGTTATTTAATTACTCAGTTCCTATGGCTATCTTCCAGCTCCATCATCAGACCCTGGTTACCATCTAGCACCATAGCACTCGTCAAGATGAATCAAACGAGCCAAGTCTCGATGGGATTGCGTCGTTTCTTTAATGAGTTCCTATGACCACCTTTTAGCTCCATCATCAGATCAGACCCTGGTAACCATCTAAAAACAAAAGACTCGTCAAGACGAATGAGACGAGCCGAAACTCGATGGGGTTGCGTCATTTTATTACGGAGTTCCTATGGCCACCTACCAGCTCCATCATCAGGCCCTGGTTACCATCTAGCAGCAAAGTACTTGTCTAGACGAATTAAACGAGCCCTTACTTGATGGGGTTATTATGTTGTTTAATTACTCAGTTCCTATGGCCATCTTCCTGCTCCATCATCAGACTCTGGTTACCATCTAGCACCAAAGTTCTCGTCAAGATGAATCAAACGAGCCGCAACTCGATGGGGTTGCGTCGTTTCTTTACTGAGTTTCTATGAACACCTTTCAGCTCCATCATCAGATCAGACCCTGGTAACCATCTAAAACCAAAGTACTCGTCAAGACGAATGAGACGAGCCGAAACTCGATGGGGTTGCGTAATTTTATTACGGAGTTCCTATGGCCACCTTCCAGCTCCATCATCAGATCAGACCCTGGTAACCATCTAAAAACAAAGGACTCGTCAAGACGAATGAGACGAGCCGAAACTCGATGGGGTTGCGTCGTTTTATTACAGAGTTCCTATGACCACCATCCAGCTCCATCATCAGACCCTGGTTACCATTGAAGGACAAACTACTCGTCAAGACGATTCAAACGAGCCCAAACTCGATTAGGTTGTGCTATTTTATTGCAAAGTTTCAATGGCCACCTTCCATCTCCATCATCAGATCAGCACCATGTCAATCATAAAATTGCATTGTCACGCGATTTACACATGTATGCAAATTTTCAGCTCAATCAGTAAACGGGAAGTGGGTCAAAATTGGGTTGCAAAACTCCACCCGAACAAGACATAACATACATTGCAAGTTAAATAAAAGCTTGTAATAATTTACTTACCAAAGTACTAAGATTTGCAAATCAAGCTATAAATTTGCACTATCTTCGAACTTACGGAAAGGTCGACAACCGCGCCGGGCAGAGCGTCGAGCGACGTGACCACTCTCTCAGAGGCCTCGCGGCGGACTGATTTGAAGCAAGTGGAGCGCAGGGTTTTGTAGTAGTTTTAGAGCAGTTTTAAAATATTCATAAAAAATTATAGAGCTTATTTAGTAAAAACAATTATGTGCAAAATTTAAAGAACACTTTTTTCTATAGTGTAAAGCTTTGATCTTATAAAATATATTTAGTACATTAGAGAAAACAATTACTTTATCACCTATAATTTCTTTAAAAATTCACAATGTTTGGAATTTTATAGTTTTTGTTAGTAACCAAAATCAAAAAATGTTTTCAACAAACTATTTTGCTGAGGATCTTTCAAATTGAAATAAAAATGTTGTTATTAGATTTGTTAGTAATTTAAACACATTTTTAAACTTCGAAGTTGACGCGGAAAGTCAAATTATGAAAACCTCTGTTCAGTTATCTTGTTATAAATTCCAAAATATCTATAAATTTAAAAATGTTTTTAACAAACAATTTCGACTACAAGATCGCCTAATGATATAAGTATTTAACATATTTGTAAAGTAAGTATTAACAGATATTAAGATGTTTAAAAAGTACAGTTCTTGAGCAAAACGGCGCAAAAGGACGTAAACGCTCTTAATAACTGTACCTTATACCTACGCCTAATTCAAAACATTACAGACTAACGTAGGTACTTATCGCCCAGCTGACAACGCGCACGGGTCAACAGTCGGCCGGCCAGCCGTTCATTGCCCGCGCGTTGTAAATAATCTTTATTTTTAATTGTTTTTAATTTTATTTTTCTTATGTTATTGGTTTAAAATTAATAAGATACCCAAAGACCTTCTAATTAAAATTTACAAAATGAATTATTTAATAAAAAATAAAAAAAACACGAATTTATTTTTTGTCATTTTTGTCATGTTTAAAACACTTGACCTGACCAGCCCTAGAAGTTTTATGCGGTTTCTAGCAGTCACCTTATATAAAAAAATATACATAAATGTTGGTTTTTTTGTTTAATTATAACAGCTGCCATGGAAAACGCCTAATTGGAAGTAATGTTATATATTAAGCGGAATATTTTACAATCATATCAAATGAAGTTACAAATTTTGAACACGACTGTACATACATAGAAATGTAGGAAAAGTTAAAACTTTTTATTTTGAAATTAAATCAGCTCAAATTTATTATCACTTTATACCTACGACTATTTCATGACTATTTTTTGGTACAAATTTTAAACCGAAAATCGTAGGCGTTACGGAGAAATTTATAGTTTTCATTTGAACATTTGTTCAAGCCATAATCCTCGCCAGGGTACCTTTATATCTCTGGAATCTTTTAAGGACTATTTCTGAGATTTGGCATGTCGTTGCGACTATTTCATGACTATTTTTTGGAACCTAAACCAATCCGAAAGATTTTACCGTTTGCTTGCACCAGAAATGAGGATTACAGCTTGACGTTCAAGCCATAATCCTCACTAACCTATGGCTATAACGCCGAAACTATAATGCGACTATTTTTTTTACATGTACGACTATTTTTGACTATTTCATGACTATTTTTTAGCGTTATCAAAATTCCTTTTCATTAAGATTTCAAATATGAGGATTACAGCTTGAAGCACACAATTCCTAAAACGAATGATGGCCATTTCGTTGAAAATTACCGTCCTATTGCTATTTTATCATCCCTACCAAAACTTTACCGAGTCTATATTGCATAAAAAATAGTTACTTAAGTAAAACTATTTCTTGCTGAAGCACAGCCAACCAACATACTAACTCTCGTAGATATCATATCTTCTCATATGGACGGCGGTTCTCTGGTGGACGTCGTTTACTTTGATTTTCAAAAAGCTATTAACCGCGTAGACAACGACGTTCTTCTGAATAAACTCTATGCATTTGGTTTCAGTCCCCGCTTATTGAAATTCTTCGCAAATTATTTACGAGATCGTAAACAATTTGTTCTGCATGGTTGTTTCGTGTCAGACCAATATCACACGCGCTCGGGAGTGAGTCAGGTACCATACTTGGGCCTCTTTTGTTCATTCTTATGATTAATGACCTCGAAGGTGTCCTCTTTTATTCAACATGCCTTCTGTATGCCGATGGCTTGAAGAAAATTTTAAAAATCAAGAACGAATCTGACCATGAACAGTTACAGGCAGACATTAATGCAGTGTTGGATTGGAGTAAGAAGAACAAACTTCTATTTAACCATTCCAAATGTTGCGTTATGTCTTTATGTCGTTTCGACGCAAAATTGACGTTTCACGATCACAGTAAAAAGGTAGCATCCTATACTCGACGTCTGGGATTTCTAGTGCGTAACTCTTTGATTATATACATGTCTAGATAGAGCCTGGCCGTAAAAAAACGTAGAAAAATTTATAAGCCAAAATTGGCCTATCGCGCAATCCTGGCGGTCAGTGTCATTGTGCCGTCAAGCAGTGTTTACCTCCCGCGTTTCGGTGAAATTGTTCGTAAAATAACCGTTTACTCAGTGAAATTCTGTCGAAACTACAAAATAATTTTTTTTTCGAAAAGGAAAGTCACGTTTCATCCGTAAGTATCGATAAATTTTAATGAAAATTTAAAGTTTAACAATAATAACGGCCATGTATGCGTAGTGTTGCTGGTATCAAAATGTAGAATTCCCATTATTGGTGGCAGAATATAAAAGGAGGTTTAAATATAATAAGTATGATAAAAAATACTCAATCTTGTAAGTTAGTATTTATACATGGCCTTGTTGTAAATAAAGTAAAAACATTAAATTTAATTATTATTGAAACGCTTTTAAAGTTTTTTTTTTAAACTGATGTCTGATTTATAAGAGCGTGATTAAATGTCACGGTTCCTATTCGATGCCGAATGTTTGTAAACATATTACTGTCATTTGTGCAAATGTCTAGTATCACTAGGATTTTTCCTGTTTTTGAAAGAAAGACACAATAGTTAACTGTTTTCTTGTGAATGTCTCTCAAGAAAAAGTAAAATCCTACTGCAACTATGTATAACAGTAATCTGTTTACAAACATTCGTCATCGAATTTGGCTGGATTATAGGTTCCGTTCTAAAACAAGAAAAAATATAATATCTACTGTAATATTTTATAATACTATTATTATAAATTGTTATTGTGGTATGGTATCGTATCGATATTCGAAACGAATAAAAAAATTATTATCTTTGAAATGGAATGTATGTACGTAAGTAGGTATTTATGTAAGAAGTGTGTGTTTAAGTATATGTATGTAGGGGATGGTAGTATGTATGCTTCAGAGCTCGATGGCGCATCGGCTAGCACGTTTGGCTTGCGATCTTGCCCGCTAAGCAACTTTCGCAATACCGGGTCGCTGGATGGATGACCAAATTTAAAACATCTCGAGCTCCTCCGTGCTTCTAAAGGCACGTTAAGCTTTTGGTCCCGTTTGTTGTCGTAAGATGACAGTTGTTAAAACCCACCAACACGCATTGGGTCAGCGTGGTGGGTTATGGCTCAATATTCCAACATGCTATCTCCATGTGGGAAGCCTGCGCCTAGCAGTGGGACGTTTATAGGCTGATGATGATGATGACGATGTTTGAGAAAGTGCGGGTGTATGTTTGTGCCCATAGAAGGTCAATATTTCTCGTCTCCTGTAGGTAAACTATTGGACACGGATATTGATGAGCAGTCATTACATTATGTAACCTTTACAACTGTTCGACCACATAGCAAACATTTTAATTTTCAGATTCCAACTGATCCGGTAGAAATAAGTCGTTGTCGAAATATTTAACTACAAGGTTTCAACATAATAAGAAATTAGAGAACATGAAAAATGATGTAACATCCAAACGAAAGTTATTTAAGAAACAGATACAAAGATAACGCCATTAATTGTTTTGATTTTAAATTAAAATAATTACATTTCTAATTAAAAAATCAATTTTGATTAAGTATTAAATGTAAATCATCCTGCCTGTTGCTTCTATTTCGTCCCTATTACAAACATATCACACGCACGCAGGCTTCCTTTTTTAAAATTAGCGCATTTTTTTTATTGTACTAGCCCTCGCCTTCAATCATCCATTTTTTCTAAACACACCAGCTTCTTTTATGCGTTATACCTACATATACGATAGACATACCTAATTTAAAAAGTTATGTTATGTTATGAATCATTTTAAAATTATATTGTGCATAAATATTTTTTCCCTACTTTATCGGAAATTAGGCATTCGCTGGCAACCATTCGCGCTAGTGTCAGATACGCGGCTGTCACGTACACTTCAAATTCAATACAAAAACCGGGCGGATTTGGAGAAGCGTTTGTACCGCGATGCTCCGTCTAGACATGTTTAAAGTCAAAATGCGTAACTGTAAGGAGTGTATTTTTCCCATAAAACTTCTTTACACAGCCTTAGTTAGGAGCAAGCTTTTCTTAGCAAAGCAAGGCAAGTGCCATGGTTTGGAATCCATTGGAATCCACATGAGGCAACGTATACACTTCCGATAGAAAAAGTTCAAAAAGCATTTCTAAGGTTTCTTTATAAATAAACAAATGGGTATGTATTACCCTTTTTTATACCCCACTAATTTCTTTTTAGGCACACTGGGTTTCAACTCTCTCCAAGTGCCTCGTAATTTTTTTTTAATTATATTTATTTGTCGATTTCGATTATTATAGTGTGCGAGCTGTGTCAACATGACGATACTCCTCCAAAAATTGCCAAAATACATTCCTATTTGTCAAACTGCCATCTTACGGCAACAACCGGGCCCAACAGCATTACGTGCCTGCCTACCGAAGCACAGAGCTCTTTCTTTTTAAATTGGACTCTTTTCCAGGTCCGGCCACATTAGGCAGAAACTGGGTGGTAGGTTTTAACAACTACTATTTTACGACAACAGCCGGGACCAATGGTATAACGTGCCTTTTGAATTAAAGGACAGAGGAGCTAGAGATATTTTAATTTTGTCACTCATCCTCTCTCACGGGCGGCGGCATGACGATGGTGCTGGCTAAGCACTAATAGAACGAGTCAAGATACCGTGTCGGGTAGCGGTGAAAGAATACTACCACCCCCTCTCTTCCCTTGAGTGTTGTAAAAGGCGACTAACGGACTAAAGACTGCACATGTATCTGATGCATCCAACAGCATAGAGCGGCGATGGACTCACCACCTATCACGCTGAGCACATGTGCAGTCGCTATTTGGTGAAAAGTGGACTATGATAAAGGACTGCTTTTGCTGTCCTCATTGCCTAGTCTCTCACTAACCCTTCGAGGATAATAGCACAGAATAACTAATAGTACATAAAGGACTGCTTTTGCTGTCCTCATTGCCTAGTCTCTCACTAACCCTTCGAGGATAATAGCACAGAATAACTAATAGTACTACGTACGTCTAACGACTTTCACGCGAAATTGAAACTTATCGTGTGATCTGAGCGTTCATATTCCGTTAAGCAACGCTGGCTCGATATCGATTTGATGTCATGACGTCACAGAGCGTAAGGTTCAAGGTTCGGCCAAATCTGCGCGTCAGGAACGCGGGAAGCGGGACGCGATGCGGGAGCGTCTGCAACGCGAAACTTAACGTGGACACCTGCGCGCCTCCGGCGCGAACAGCGAACTTCATTTGCTAATGAGCAGTCACTAAAGCTGCGCGTCTTTATCTGGTACTTATTACTAACTACTTAATTGTTGTGGTGATGACATCCTCGTACTTAACATCGGAATCTGACTCTGAGGACCTTTTATTACTTACTATTATTTCCTTACCATCCATTTGAAATTCCGGACCGATCAAATCCTATATTTTATCTTTTTTTCGTAAATTCTTAGTCTTTGTTTTCAAATCATATATAATGGGATATCCTCTGTATTAACAGGTGTCCCGTAACCACTTTCTTAGAGTTTATGAAAAAATTACGATTTAGGAAAGTGTCAAGTTAAGAAAGAGACCAACTAAGAAAAAGCCTAGTTAAAAATATGATCAGTTAGGAAAGTGTCAAGTTTAAGAAAATGACGAAGTCGTCCGGAGGGGAGACGAGTTGGGAAAGTGGCAACTTTGCAAAAGAGACCAACTAAGAAAGAGCCGAGTTAAAAATGAGACAAGTTAGGAAAGTATCAAGTTTAAGAAAATGACAGAGTCTGTTGTATTCATAATGGAACGAAATAATTAATAATTTAAGCTTTCTCGCAACCGAGCCGAACCGAACCTTTAAGGTTCGGCCAAACCTGCGCGACCAAGGCGACTGCGAAGCGGGAGCGTCTGCCGCGCGGCGGACGCTACCTATACTTCATCTATGGCACTTTGCACACCTACGCGACCACAAAGCGGGATAGCCGCGTCGGCAGAGCGAGACGCACGCGTTTATTGGTCAAACGTGTGTACGTGCGAGAAAGCTACCTACCTTTCTTATTATTAATTATTTCGTTCCATTATGACTACAACAGACTGTCATTTTCTTAAACTTGATACTTTCCTAACTTGTCTCATTTTTAACTCGGCTCTTTCTTAGTTGGTCTCTTTCTTACCTTGACACTTTCCTAAATCGTAATTTTAAAGTGGTCCGTAACCACCTTTTAATACAGAGGTGTTTGTCGAAACAGTGAGAGGATATCCCATTATATAAGGTGACTTCTAGAAACCGCTGGTCAGGTCAAGTGTTTTAAACATGACAAAAATGACAAAAAAGGAATTTGTGTTTTTTCCGCGTCAGCTGGGCAATAAGTACCTATGTTGACGGGTCAACAGACGGCCGGCCGCCCGGCTGTTGCCCTCGCGTTGTTAATAATCGTTATTTTCAATTTATTTCATTATAATTTTCTTATGTTATTGCTTTAAAATAAATTAGATACTCAAAGACTATCTAATTACAATTCGCAAAATTAATTATTTAATTAAAAATGAAAAAAAACACGGATTTCTTTTTTTTTGTCATTTTTGTCATGTTTAAAACACTTGACCTGACCAGCTCTTGAAGTTTCTTGCGGTTTCCAGCAGCTAATATATGATTTGAAAACAAAGACTATGAATTCATGAAAAAAATATAAAATATGGGATACGATCGGTCCGGAATTTCAAATGAATGGTAAGTAAATAATAGTAAGTAATAAAAGGTCCTTCTCAGAGTCAGGTTCCGATGTTAATTACGAGGATGCTGATGACCACCATAACAATTTAGTAGTTAGTTATAAGTAGCAGTAAAGACGCGCAGCTTTAGTGACTGCTCATTAGCAAATGAAGTTCGCGGTTCAGGTGTTCAGGTGTGCACGTTAAGTTTCGCGTTGCAGACGCTCCCGCATCGCGTCCCGCTTCCCGCGATAAGCCCCCTCTTCACATAGGCAGACGCATCCGCCGATGACGTCTGCGGATGCGTCTGCCTATGTGAAAAGGGGGCTTTACTGACGCGCAGGTTTGGCCGAACATGTACGCGCGCGCGTAGGGATTACGAGTAAGCGACTCGGCGCTCGGTGTTCGGTGCGTCGCATCGCGAGCGGCAACCTTTACTGCCATACGCCTAGGCGGCCTGCCTGGGAGGCGCGCCGGCTGAACGTACCTAAACTGTGTGCTTCAAGCTGTAATCCTCATATTTGAAATCTCAATGAAAACGAATTTTGACAACGCTAAAAAATAGTCATGAAATAGTCATAAATAGTCATACATGTAAAAAAATAGTCGCATTATAGTTTCGGCGTTATAGCTATAGGTTAGTGAGGATTATGGCTTCAACGTCAAGCTGTAATCCTCATTTCTGGTGCAAGCAAACGGTAAGATCTTTCGAATTTGTTTAGGTTCCAAAAAATAGTCATGAAATAGTCACAACGACATGCCAAATCTCAGAAATAGTCCTTAAAAGATTCCAGACATATAAAGGTACCCTGGTGAGGATTATGGCTTGAACATTTAAAAACTTCAAATTTCTCCGTAACGCCTACGATTTTCGGTTTAAAAATTGTACCAAAAAATAGTCGTGAATTAGTCGTATGAAGCGAAAACAAATTTGAGCTGATTTTATTTGAAAATAAAAAGTTTTTATTCTCCCTACATTTAGACCGATAGCGCTAGGTTTTGAGGTTTCAAAAATATTAAAGTTGTTTATATTTCACATATAGTTTCCGGACCTTTTGTCCAACCTAATATATTAGTTTGTGTCATCCTAGGTACTTGCGTAGGTAGAAATTTAGGTATTTGTCGCTTCGATCAGTATTGGACGAAAAGAAAATTAGAGATGAAAATTTTACTGTCATGATAATAACGAAGTAGTAACTGATGTACATAGGCAATTTGTGTCATTTCTGTCCACGAAAATCCTGATATTTAACCAGTACTTATCACGTCGCCCAACTAGCTCTGAAAGAATATTACAATATGTTAAATAGGTGTTACGCGTCTTAGAGTACTGAAATCTGTTGTTCAAAATATTTTGTGTCGAATTCATCCACGGCATTTATAGATATTTCATTTTTTTATTACAAAACCCTGTAAAAGCCACAAAAGAAAATGCAAGTTATTAGAGTTTAAGTGTTTTTGATTATTATGGTGTAACAAAACACTATTCATAATTTGTGTCGTTTTTATCCACGAATTCTTATTATTTTAATAAAAACAGACTTCTAAGCACGTGTAGGGCGAGCGCGGAGAAGAGCGCGGGCGCGGACGGCGGTGCCGGCGCGCGGCGGGCAAAATTCGAAGCGAATCGAAGCGTCATGCTCGCGTCAGGGCCCTGAGCCTAATTTATATACAAAATGTATGCTGTATGCAACGTCTCAAATCAGTTCTCCGTCCAGGCCACGCATACGGCACGGCCCGGTCTAATATAATTCATCCCTCAATCTAAAATAATATTGACCCTTATGCTACGGCCACACTATCGCGCTAGTGCGAAGATTCGCGTGGTCGCGACACGTCTGGCCAAACACTTCGTCATAATAACGCGATGCATCATCGCGTTATGCTACGGCCACACTATCGCGGTAAAATTCTTTTTCCGTTTTCGCGGTAAAAACTTCATGTTCCGTTGTCGCGATAAAGCTTGGCCACATCATAAAAAACTTCGCGACGACGTCGCGATAATTGTGAACTTTGTCGCGATAATGCATTTCAACTAGTGGTGGGTAATATATTCGAAACTATATATCGATATTTGATATCGGATTCCAAAACTATAGCTAACATATATTTTAATATCGGTGATATCGGTATCGATCATTTCTACGGACTATTAAAAGTTCATGCAATATCGTGTTTTTTTCACTATATAGTTTCAGAACGCATCGAACCAATATCAGATTTTGATGCAATATAGGTACTTATAAGTTTCTTTTCAATAAATTTAGATGACTCAGTCAGTTTACCTTGTTCTAAGTGAGTGAGTGCCTATTAATTAAGAGATAATGATTTAGTTAAGTAAGTTGATTTTTTCTAAGATAAAATGTAGGTAAGTAGGTAGGTAGTAGGTACCCATAATAATTTTATTTTATTAAACATTTACAAGCACAGTTATTTGTTAAAAACTACCGATCAATGATAATTTCAATAAATATAAGCGATACGGTACAATATTCTTGAATCGGATCACTTACAATATAAATTAGTAATCTCAACGCACACCGCATTTCTGACGCGATACTTAGAGTTTTTAAAATATATAGTTTCAGCTATGCGAATTTCTAAGCGACGCATAGACGCTGCGCGCATGACTGTGATATGAAAGAGACAGAGTCATAAAAAGCTAAATTCAGTATACATGTCCCAACTCGGGACACCGACCACTGTCTCCAGAGAAAAACAGCCTGATCTGGTACACCGACGGATCCAAAATGGAGTCAGACACTGGAGCAGGTAAATTTAGCAATGACTTTAAGCACAGTCAGAGTATAGGAAAGTTCGCTTCTGTTTTTCAGGCAGAAACTTTCGCAATTCTCCTGTGCGTTAAAAAGAATCTAGAACTTGCTCCCAAGAAGCGTAACATATTCATCCTGAGCGACAGCCAAGCCGCGCCCAAGTCACTTATATCGCCTCGAATCTACTCCAGCCTTGTGCTTGAAACCACGAAAGCCTTAAACAAGCTAGGTAGGCACAACAGGGTGAGGTTGATCTGGATACGTTGATTTTAACGAACCACATGGGAATTTAAGGCAATAAAATGGCCGATGCACTTGCTAGGGAGGGCTCAGGGACCCCATATATTGGTCCTGAACTGTTTGTGGCACTAGCATCGAGTACCATCAACAAAGCCTTCAAAGACCACATCCAAAACAGGCATAGAACCGAATGGAAAGAGCTACCCGGCATAAGACACTCAAAATCCTTCATAGGCGAAGGCAGGCCGATTAATCACCAGTGCCCTGACTGGGCACTGTGCCATAAAACAAATGCAACTAGCAACAGACAACCTTGCACAGGTTGTCTGTTGCTAGTTGCATTTGTGGGCATGTGGAGGGGAAACGGAGTCCATGCAGCACCTACTGTGTGACTGCGACTCTTTTGCCAGGAAAAGAATGAATCTTCTGGGATCGGCCTACCCGAAACCAGTTAATTTTAGGCTCTTCGCCCTCACGGACATTACCAAGCTTATGGCAATTACCTTCACTGAGGAGGCAGAGTAATAGGACGGGGTTGCACAAATAGGCGGTTTGACGGGCGGGTGGTTTATTGGTCAGCGACAAATGTTTGTGTGGTGAGCACGAGCATTTTGTGAGCGAGCTATGGATGATTATTAGTATTTATGTTTGTTTGTGTATCCGTTATTCAGTCACCATAGTTCGGGTTATGCTTAGTTTGGGGCTGAATGATTGGTGTGACAGTTGTAATTTTTTTTTGTGTTTTGTGTCTTGGGGTAACATAAAACCGGTTCTTATTCGTAATATTTAATTACTTCTAATACTTTATCGTTACTCCAATCCATAATAATCGAAACAGAATCATTTCAATAGTCGTATTTGCAACACGTTCACAGAGTTCACACCTCTAGTTGTCTCGCAGTCAACTCGAACAAGTGTAGCTGCACGAACTTTATCACGACAAAATTCTTTGATGAGCGGCAATTTACCGACAGCAGCGCGTTAACGCAATGATGCATTGCGTTAAGACGAAGTGTTTGGCCAGACGTGTTGCGACAAAGCGAATTTTGAAAATAGTGTGGCCGTAGCATTAACGCGCCGCTGTCGGTTAATTGCCGCACTACAAAGGATTTTGTCGCGATAAATTTCGTGCGGTTATACTTCCATCGCACACTTTAGTTGACTGCGAGACAACTAGAGGTGTGAATGTATTGCAAATACGACTATCGAAATTATTCGGTTTCGATAATTTATGGATTGATTTAGATTCGATAAAGTATTAGAAGTAATACAATATTATGAATTAGAACCGGTTTTATGGAACCCCCAAGACCCAAATCACAAAAAAAATCACAACTATCACACCAATCATTCAGCCCCAAACTAAGCATATCCCGAACTATGGTGACTGAATAACGGATAAACAAACATACATAAATACTTATAAACATCCATGCCTCGGTCACACATGCTCGTGCTCACCACACAAGCATTTGGCGCTGACCGCTAGACCACCCGGCCATCAAACCACCTTTTAAATATTAACTTTTATATGTTATCAATTTTAATAAAATAAAAATTAAAGCAAATGTATTCTCCTAAGAATTAAGTGGTAACAATAATTTCAAAATGAACGAAAGTTAGTTATCACGAACACCTGAAGTATCAAAGTGACGGCAAAACAAATAAAACCATAGACCAATCCATAGAGTACATAAAATAACTAGCGAATAGTTATTCAAACTCTTTTCCAAGTTTATTTGGAAAAAATTATAACCTTCCTATTCCCAATTTAAAAACACATTTTAAAAAGTTTTTATTTGTAAGCAAATAATCAATATTACAATTAAACTAGTATTAAAAACTAGCAAACCTATGCAAAGTTAAACAATATAAAAGTACTAACTTTGTCCGATTTTTGTGTATAGATAGATAACATCCACCATCGTCTTTTATTTTCACCCTTGTATTTATTTTGTTCAAATAATAATAAATATCTCTTAATTAATAGGCACTCACTCACTTAGAACGTGGGTAAACTGACTGAGTTGTATAAATCTATTGAAAAGAAACTACTATATTGCATCAAAATTCAATATCGATTCGATGCGTTCTGAAACTAAATAGTGGAAAAAACACAATATTGCATGAATTTTTAATAGTCCGCTGATATGGTCGATACCGATATTAAAATATAATTATGTACCTACCATAGTTTAATAATCCGATATCAAATATCGATATATGTTTTGAATATATTACCCACCACTAGGTAGTTAAATTGCAATAACGCGACAAAGTTCAAGATTATCGCGACGTCGGCGTCGGTCGCTAAGTTTTTTTTGATGTGGCTAAGCTTTATCGCGACAGCGGAACACGAAGTTTTTATCGCGAAAACGGAACCAGTATTTTCGCCGTCTAGTGTGGCCGTAGCATCAGAGCAAAGTATTGACTGCCATTCGTAGGTAATGGGATTGCAGACGCGCTTTGTTCAAAATTAAATTACATGAAAGAAATCATACCGAACGAACGTGTGTGCGTGCGTATGCCCCCCCCCCCCCCGCTGTCGCCTGCCCGCGTCTGCCAGGCCGCTACAATTTGCTTTTGTGTTTTATTCCTTTAAATATCGTGCATGAAAATGACACAAATTTACAAAGTCGATTTTTCATGCATTTATGAATATGAATATGTGAACTCTAATCATTGTAATATTTTTTTTATGTGTTTGTAGCTTGAAAAAACAAAATAATAAAAAATCTTACAATTTCGTGGCCTAATTTGACACAAAATTATTTAATGGGCATATGAAAGTGATTTGAGATAGGAAATAGTTATTTCATCAATTGTAATTTTTTGTTTGCAATGTTTTTACATACTGATCCTAATTCAGTTTGCACTGGACGAAGATGACACAAACTGTGTTTGCACACTCCGCAGGCTATCATAGATATGATACCATAATTATTTTAAACTTTAAATTAATTTTGTCACTTCTGCTTTGAATAAAAAGAATCAACCACAAAACATCGAATTGCTGAAAATGCAAGTGACAGATGTGACACAAAACGCACTATTATGCTTCTTATGTACGACTGTATCGACAAGCAAGAAAAAAGTAACTTTAGAATTTTTTAAACTTATGACCCCAAAATAGCCTAGCGCTATCGGTCTAATTTCTATGGATGTACAGTCGTGTACAAAATTTGTAACTTCATTTGATATGATTGTTAAATATTCCGCTTAATATATGATGTTTTAAGGAATAGGTATTGTGGGGGGGGGGGGGAGCAGAGCGGGCTGCAACGCGGCGTGGCGCGTGGCTCTACCACTCAGTCAGTGTCACTCATTTAGCACCACCCAGGGGTCACGTGTAGAGTCTTAAGGGTAAACCTACGGACACGAGTAACTTTAACCCCCTTATCACAATCGAAAGCTTGCTTTACATAACTTGTTTAAATCTCAGTACATATGTTTATATCACAGCAATTACTTTTGATCACAATTATCATAGTTAGTTCAATATCTGTTGGTGTTGATTAGTTCAGAAAATTTTAATAGATGGCGCTGGTAGGTTAAGTGCATATTCTAATATCACAAATTCAATAAACGAATCAGACACCAACAATAACAACAACTTTTAATTACTTACATCAAAGAAAAGTATAATACTATGCTACTACTAATAGTATGTTAAGGTATCACTAATGTTAAAAAGTAACAGAACCTTCCACTTTAAGAGTAGCGTCTGTTGTATCAACCCGGGATCGACCAAATAGCGATATATCCTTGTCTCTATCGTTAACGGACGAAACTGGACGGGCGGCTTCTTAATTGTAATCTAAGTCGAAAGTACGTTTTATACTCACAATAACTTCAAAAACGACACCCCGTCGTCTTCGTAAAAGTTCATAAATTCATTCATATGATACAAGTTACAAAGAGACAAATAAACGTTTATAAACTAAATACTGTTTTTCTTCATAACATGCATAGGTATAAAATAATGTAAACATCTTAGATAGTTTCACCCATTGATATATATACACTAGATTAGCAATTACCGCGCGAAAGCGTTGCCACCTCACGTATGGCCACAGCCATATGCCTAGCTAATGTCAGTTCAGTCCTCAGTGTGACGCCGGCCAGGTTGAACCGGACGGAAAATGGGTAAATGCATAGTGAAAGAGTGCGATTAAAGGTCACAGAACCATCATAACTCAAGCGGAATTACTTTCCATATGTATGTACATTGTAAATGTATTGATATTGACGTAAAAACACACAAAAAATAATTAAATAACAAATATTGTGATTTATGTTCAGTGTTGCCATTAAAAACCTCGTTTTGGTTTTCCACTTTAATGGGAGAAACAAATTAATCAATGGATGAAGTTGTAGCCTCCGATTTTAAATAATAATATGTAATTATATAAGTTTCGTTCAAAAGATTAATGCAATCTTATTAATTTGTAGTATATTTAATCAATTAATAATCTAATAATCATATTATATTTTTAATTTAATATGATCAATTTTGCAGGGTGCCTAAAGATGCAGGACGCCGTGAGAAGAAATATTTAAAACAAGATTATAGCATGAAAACATACAAAAAAGAGACTTAACACAAAACTGATGCTTCATAGCGGAGTTTGATTACTGTTTGTAATAAACTACCATTATGGCTAGTGATGGATTTACGCCCGGGCGTTTTGGGTGCATTGGATAAATGCCCGATAAATGTCTGTATATGCCGAATAAATGTCCATTCACTGGGCAAAAACTATAAGAGAACATTTATAATTTTTTTTTCATTAAAATTGTGACATTTTATCATGCAGCATAAGTAAATACCTACATAAAATTAGATTATGACTATATTATTGACATATAAATTATTTAATTTATCAAAATGAAAAAAAATAATTATGTCTAGTAATTCAGAACACATTTAACTACTTATTACTAGCGAAAACGATAGAATTTCGGGGGCAGGAGCATTATTTCATTACTTATTCTTACTTTTATGTATCTAGTAAGCAAGACATGTTATTTAAATAATACTAGCTGTTCCTCGCAACTTTATCTTCGTAAAGTAAATAATAAATATATTTCAAAAATCACACCAATGAGCTAGCCCCAAACTAAGCCTAAGCTTGTACAATGGCGGCTAGTTAACGGATATCCATACTTAAATACATATAAACATCATATTATAACTATGTCAACGGGATAAATCGCGCAAGCAGTAAGTAAGCATTCACTCAGAAAACGCATCGCGTCCTAGGGGGCTATCACGCTATATAATCTCAACCGAACCACAACTGAAATGTAGTCGTTAGACGTACTTTTACAGTGCTATCGCGTTTGACACATGCGATAGCGTTATACGAAGTCAGCTGAACGGTAAAGGTATTAGTTTTGTTAATATCGTTGGTGCTTAGTGTGATTGAGGCCCTATCCTGCTAACATAGTTTCAATTATGTTAAAATAGTAGCATATTAATGGTCAAAAATAATATTAAAATCGCTCCAGTAGTTCCCGAGTTTATCGGCTACATGCAAACAAACAAACAAACAAATTATTCCTCTTTATAATAATAGTACCTATTATTTAAATTTATGTATTTTATAAAACAATTGCTTTCAAAAATGTTCTATTTTTTTCTTATTTTGGGGTAAAATTCATATGGCAGGCAACACTGGCCCGCCAGTGCATGACTATGTATCTGTCTTTGTCTAATTTTAGTGACAGCATGGTTCTTGCGACTTGTGTAGTTGAGACAGTTATATGTTTACATTAAAATGTTTATTGGTTTCAAAGCTACGTCGTCGCGGTTAAATAGTGGTTACATTTCTTACATAAATAATATATAGTACTCTATGATTTCTTAGGACGCGCGGTAATGAGGTTTGCTCCTCTATTAGTTTATCTCAATTGTTTCACCACCCTGTGCCACACCTGTACCTTGCTGCCGCTTTCAATTTCAAAAAGTATTTTCTAGAATGCGTTGCCGTTCAAATTTGAGCCTTTAGGTGGTAAAGTTGCTATTAACATAAAATATTTTGTTGTTTATGCGTTTCGTTGTGCACTACTAAAAGCGGTTGAACTTAACAATAGATAACAATACCATTTATTGGAAAATAAGCTCTTAAGTGGATTCCGACATTTTAAAAATTTACACCGCTCTTAGGATACTACAAGCTTTAACACAAGCAACCAGCTAAATATATGGATATCTTCCAGTAAGACAAAAAACGTTAAAACTTTAATATAAATTTAATAATCACACAGATTTCAAACACAATCAATTCTTACTATAAAAAACCTGTAAACACTTCATAACGATGATTTAAAGAGGTCACAGTATGGAGTTTCGTTTTCGATTTTACTGCACCAAAATCAGGGTTGTCGAAACAGAAGAACACTCTTCTCGCTCTCGCATGTACTAGCGCCATAGAGCACATAAGACAAGGCTCCCTCAGCATATAAACATAATAGTTTGTACATAAGTATGGTCCATCGGAGTTAGTCAACTCATCGTCTCGTAAATCTCTTTTACTTTTAAACTGTTGCGCACCAAATTGCATGTCAGGAAACTGTTTTGTGAGGTATTCTACCAAATCTTTATCTATTCCATCGAGGCTACAATCAATGTGAATTTCTTTGTCTCCTTTAACATTCCATGCACCTCCGTATTGTGTTTTAGCAACATTGTCAATAGCAACCATAGTTGAATGCTGCACAGGATGTTCTAAAGTACTATTAATAGCAACAGCCACAACAGAATTAATATTGGGGTCCACTATCACAGTTACATTGATTCTTGAAATCACATCCTCATCTATTGTTTCCATGTCACATAACCTGCAATACCATATTACTACTTCAAAAGCCATAGCCATAAATAAACGATGCAACTGGAGCTCTTTTGTGGTAAAGAACTTGCCACTGTACAAACTTTCTAAATACAAGTCGGGATGGAAGTTGCACGGCCAATTTTTTTTAACTTCAACATACTGTTTCTTCAGTTTTGGCTGAAAACTTGGTACTTCTATCTCTTTGAAGAATTGAAATACTTCTTGTAGTTCAGGTACTTTGCATTCAATAAACTCTTCTATTGATGCGTGTTTCATACTGCTTTTTGGGCAAAGCAAAACTATAGCACCGCTACATACTCTTTTTAAATGATTCAGACCATCCAACGGTAATTTCTCGTTCAAAGCAACTACAGTCCTCGATATATCCTTTGGTGATTTCATGACTCCTGCATACATAACAATCATTGATTCATCAACAGGTTTTGTCAGTTCATCGCACAGTATTGCTCGAAGGTTTTTAGACAAATCACGTATTCTACTAATGTAACTATCAACAATGTGATACCTTGACAGTTCATTCTGTAACTTGGATTTCTTACATAACGGTTCTTCTTCCATTATGTATAATTGTATCTTCTTTGTTTAACCTGATTTTAAAAGTTTAAAATATATTGATGTCTTCCTTTTTTCATTGCTGAAATAAAACAAAAAAACACCACTATTTCAGTAAACACACAGTAGTCACTATTTCACTTCAAAGTTGCAATCACTGTTTACTAAAAATCAACCCTCACAATGTTGTACAAAATTAAAATAATATTGATTCTTTTTCTTTTCCGTTATTAACACGAGAGCTCAATTAAGCTTCCATAAAAGTTTGGTTATTAAACAACATATTGGTGGCAGAATGACAACGCGCTTGGCCTGATATGCATACTTCTATGAGGTCTTGGATTCAATTCCATAGTTGGGCAGTGTTTTTAAGATTTTTCTATACCTATATTGGTAGCAATGACTTGATTGTAGTCATGGAAAGCCCAGCAGTGGGACAGTACTTAAGATGATGCCAATGTATCATACATGCGACAACCCGCAATCTAGTTTTATATCAATGTGTCCCTAGTATTTGTGTTAACTTTATAAATCATTATTAAAATGTATCTTTTTTATTTTGTTCATAACATAAATACTTTGTTTGTATCTTTATAAATTTTCAGCAACACAGTAACTAAAATAAATATAAATTGTATATTTCCTTTTAGATATTTATCTTTTAATAGGTCAAGGATCATAAGACCGCCGGCGGTCGTGAAAAATTGATTTTTAATTGTGTCTGATTTTAAGATCTTCAAGGGGTTAATTACAATACAATACTTTAGCCTAATACTATTTACTGTTGATAATGCTGATAACCTTAATAATGGTATCTGTTAGATTTTACATTAAATACTTTAATACAAAAACCTTTTATTCCCAAGAGCTTTGAGGACTGTAAACAAATGATTTACAAGTATTATTTATCTGCAGAATCTTGGTAACAAAAACATAATGTATGTGATGTATCTTTAGACATACTTACTGTAAAAATTAAAATTTCAAGGTCAGACAGAATCTTGACAGAATGGTGTTTTTCCTAATTTGCATATTATTTTAATTGATTGTGTAAGATATGTACTATTAAAAAGTTTTGGTACTCCGTAGTTAAGGGAAAAAACAGTAAATAAAATCAAATTGCTATAGGAATATTTAGGAAATTAGCATCGTTCGAAAAAGGAGTTTGTTGACATAGAATAAATTTGGCCTTAGTAGGAAGAGATTCTTGCTATAGGTACTACTACACCTGTAGTTACACGAACGCATAGTTGATCATGACGCACGTGACTACACTGAATACATTAATATGTGGATTCAAATGTAGCGAATCTATTACAGTAAAACGTGCGTGAAAATTAGAAAATTGATGGAAAAATTACCTTGGATAAACGTTACGTTTTCTGTCAGTCTTCCAATGTATCCCATTGGTTTCTTTGTAGCAATTACCAGTTGACACTTTGCTAGTTCACTTATAATAACACTAGTTAGGATAACACACGGAAAAATACTTTAAATTAAATAGCAATACGTACATAAATGAACAAGACATTAGCAGCCATTATTAAATAATTGTTCTCATTGGTACAATGTAACAGCTGACAGCAGCCTGCTGTCAAACTCAGTAATCGGCTTATTGGCTATTTTGATTTTTATCTCTTTTCAGCCAATGAACGTGACGCAGGCTTTCACAAAAAAAACAAACTTGATCAAACGTTCCTTTCCTTGCAGATTTTTAGCCGGTGCTTGATTTTGCCGATGACTATATTTCTCTATCCTCTCAGCTGCTCGCAGTCAAATAATTTTTTACACTCATTTTTCAATTACTTCTTACTAAACGTCTGTGAATCAGTATGTCAGTATGGATAAAATAATCATACAAGTTCTTTTTCTTCTAAAGGTTGATTCACACATATCAGTGAAGTCGCAGTTCCGTCAGCGTGTCCGCTCAGTTCAGTATCAGTGCTTCAGTGTCGCCTCAGTAATTCAATCTTAGATTAGATAATCAAATGGATTTGCCAAACCTACGAAAAAAACGTGTATACCTATTAGGTATTATCGCGTCTAAACATGGCGGCTTAGTGTTGTATACTTATCGATTTAGTAATTATCTGTCGATAAAACCATCGATGAAACTTATTGATTTCGTACTGAAGTCTACTTTGACATTATCTTAGTCATAGTGGCTTTTAAATGTTTTAATCTTAGATTAAAACAAAAGTTTTTAAGGTTTTAATATTTTATCTAAGTATTAGTCGAAATAACATGGTGGAAAGAAATGATGGGCCCTAACTACATTAAATCCTTTAGTAGGCTCAGTTCACAGGAAACATTTCTTTATTTTTAACAAGAAAACTGCTTTAATTTTTTTTTAAATTTTGCTTGATCATCCTACCCTGGAATCAAACCGGCTAAACATAAAAAATAACTCGCCATTTATTGCACTAATCGATAGCATTATTTTTCAGGATAATATTTCTCTAAAAAACATTTAGTCTCTGAAATAAAAGAAAGGTGAACGCTAACATTTATTTTATCTTCAATTGCATACGAAGTACAAAAATTTTAGGAAATCTTTGATTGCAGTTCTGTATCTTTTTAAAATAAAAGAATTGTTTCCGATGAGTAAAATGAACTAGCTAAAGGATTTTAAGGCAGTTTCCCTACAGGGCCCATAATTTCTGCCATACTGTATATATAATTACCTTATTATACTGTATATATATTTATATATATAAATATTTAGATACACAGGTACCCGTGCAATGAGATATTGAGAAGGATATGGTTTGGGATAGGTACTGCAAAAAAAAGAAAAATTCGTACATCCTGTATTTATTTATTTACATTAATTCGCTTTTCAATATTGTTAAAGGCAACTTTTAAATCTAGTCACTATGAATAAAGGCCGGCCGGTATTCATAAGCCCCATAGCAACTGGGCAATGTAATTAAAACTGCATAACTAGTCACTTTTCCTGGTCCGTATGAATAATGACCACCCTATCACCATATTTTATATTTTCCTTGCCAATGATCTCCAACCAAATTTTTTTTTATGTTTATTTGTGGCAGTCTGGAAAAAAAATAATCTTATATTATATCATCAATTAAATCAGCTTTTATTTTCTAAAATTTCCTATGTTTAGAAGGGGCTTTACTCTTTGTTAATATAAAACAAAAAGTTTTACACAAAAAAATGGTCTAAAATACTGAAGTCTGCAACAAATCGATAAATTGTGCGATATAACAAGAACATCACTAGTCAAAACAAATAGAATCTGCACAAAACTGAAATGCTAACATTTTTAAGAAAGTTATACAGAATACTTTACTTAAAATAATATTAACTGTTTTTTACCACCTATCTAAAGAATTACAAGGCTACTAACAACAGTAAAGCACAGATAAATAGCTTACCGGTGAAATGTTAAATTTGGCCGATTTCGGCTTAAATGTTGAACCAAAATATAGTATGCTGCACTTATTAGGCTCTATGCAGTACTGTTTTTAACTTTATATTACCACAATCACAGCACAATTCTAGAAATTTATAAAACTTAATTTTGTAAACACAGCGAAGTCGTAAGTACCAGCGCGTCACAATATGGCGGACCCGGCACAGCAGTGTTGCCAGATCCGTAGGACAAAACTATCCTAGATTTACTGCAAAATTATCGTGTTTTTATCGCATTCAAAAAGACAGAATTTATACGACTGGGCACTCCAAATATGGTATGGTTTGTCACAAAATTATCGTAGAACTGACAAAAAATATCGTGGAAAGTCGACGAATTATACAAATTATCGTGCGATACTTAATTATTATTTTTTATCGCATGCCCCTCCAAATTATCGTGGATCTACGATAATTATCGCACGTCTGGCAACGCTGCGGCACAGGCCTGACGTCATGACAAATGTTGCCATTAGAGCGGAATTGTTGTATATAGAGTTGGCTTGTTTTTATTGCATACGTTAGACAAAGACGCCATCATGTTTATTATTTCGTCTTTTAAACTATAACATAACTAAGTATCTACATGTTGTTGTAATATTTCCATAGGATTCCTTTTTCTGAGAATTCAATTCACACATGACGTCAGTAGGTACTGCTTCAATGAAAACGTGTCCGTCCCGTCGTCAAGTATCGTCCTCTATTTTACAGGCAGTGTTGCCAACGGTTAAGCTTGCTATCCACCAGATTCGACTTCTCAAACCACCAGACTTTACCAAATTTTTGTAGGTATCAAAAAAATTTACTGAGTGGTTTTGGCAACACTGTTTGCCGGCTTCAGTGACACAAATATCAGTGATCCGACAAATATTAACGTTGTCAACGAATACCGTCCGTGATTGCCGGTGCCGGCACTGACACTGAGAGAGCACGTGTCTGTCGTTCGTTACTGACACAGATAAGTGGGGATATTTTCATAGAGAATGTATGAAAGAATATTTTTCACTGTGCCGGTACTGTGCCGGAACTTTGACTTCACTGATATGTGTGAATCAAATTAATAAACTCAGGGTACTAATAAAACAATGAATGACTAGAAGCAGCTTTCTTTCTAGACACTTATCGTATTTAAGTGCTTCCTAGTTCATTCACAACATATTTTATTTGTTTAAATAAAAAATAGGTATGAGATTTACAATCACAAGATACATTCACAAAACTAGATAAAAACTCAAAGTAAAGGCAGATGTAATTAAAACACTGTGGGTGGGCAGCCCTATCGCGTGCTTACGTACGCGTACCGCGCGGAGGTAGGCATTTTTTCAAAGATGGGGCCGAGATAAATTACTCATATATTATATTACCCTGATAATAAATAGTATTCTGCTAGCTGCCATACGCAAATCATCCATCCCCGGTAGGTTGGCGTCCTACACCACAGACTTAGTAGAGATGCTACTCCTACACTGAGCTAGGGTACTAGATATCTCTAAGAAATGACTGCTTACAAGTTATAGTATATTTTTTTGACCCCACTCCACCTGAAGTTAAGTGGAAATGAAGTCCAGGCGCGAGGACAACTGGTGCAGCGTAAGAGACGTAGCATCGGTCACCCTTACTCTGCTGGCCCACAAAGTGCCTCTTCAGGCCTCGTTTGAAGGACCCTATGTCATAGGTAGGAGGGTCCTATGTCATAGGTAGAGTGTGCTGGTAGACTATTCCAGGCTTAGAGATGTACCCTAAATTGAGGCAAGGGGAAGGAATGGCGACTTTTTCGCTGTGAACGCGCACACCTGTGTTTTCTTGGCATTGAACTCCACCAGATTATCGGAGCCCTATTTAGAAATGAGGTCCAACACCCGATCGAGCTCAATGACAAGATTTGCTTGCTTCATTTCGGTGTCTACCCGCCCAGCCGTTGGGTGACCGTTATATCCCCCATGCACTGTGCTATCATCTGCATAGCAATGAATGTTTCCATGAGGAAGCATGTCATTGAAATGCAGGAGGAACAGCGTGGGTGATAGAACGGAGCCTTGAGGAACACCAGCGTTCACTGACATGAACCGCGAAGCGCATCCATCCGTAAAGACACGGATTCTACGCTAATGCAGGAAGCTAGCAATCCAGGTACAGAACTGAGCGGGCAAACCGTATGCCGGGAGCTTGGAGAGAAGAGCTTTATGCCAGACCCGATCAAAAGCCTTGGCAATGTCAAGGCTAACTGCCAGTGACTCGCCACGCTTGTCAATATCCTCACCCCAGAGATGTGTGACGTACGCTAGAAGATCACCTGTAGACCGTTTTGGCCGAAACCCATATTGACGATCGTGAATTAGGGAGTGATCTTCTAGGTATCGAATTAGCGGTTTGTTGAATATTCGTTCTAGGATCTTGCACAACACTGAAGTTACGGCTATAGGGCGGTAATTAGTCGGATCTGACCGATCTCCTTTTTTAGGGATCGGTTGCACATTAGCTTCTCTCCAAGATTCTGGCACACAACCCGAAGAGAGCGAGAGACGGTACAGACGCGTTAACACAGGGGACAACTCCGCTGCACACATTTTCAGGACTATTGCTGGGATGCTATCAGGACCGTTAGCTTTCCGGACATCGATTGACTGCAGCTCCGCACGGACATTACATTGCCTGATTTTAATATCAGACATTGTGTGGCCACAGTGAGGAATTGAGGGTGGCTGTGCATCACAGTCATCGATCCGGGAGTTAGCCGCAAAGAGTTTGGCCAGGAGATCGACCTTTTCCTGCGGCTTGTGAGCTAAAGTTCCGTCAGGACATCTCAGTAGTGGCAGCGAGGGTTGGCAAAAGTTAAATTGCACGGCTTTGGCCAGACGCCAGTAGCTACGGCTGCCCGTAGGATGCGTCAGGAGTTCTTGGCCTACTCGTGCAACGCGCCGGGCATCCGCTCTAATGTAGGGCCTCTTACACGACTTGGTGGCATTATCATAGGCTGCTTTTAGCGAGCGAGTTTCGGGATCCCCATGAGCTTTACCTCTGATCCAAGCGCGGTATGCCGTCTGTTTGCTCTCAACAGCGCTGGCACACTCGCGATTAAACCAGCGGTTGCGTCTGCCTTTGCTGATGACATAGGAGTGTGGAATATAGTATCCATTCCTAATACTATCTCATCAGCAACGGCAGTGGCGCTAGCGGTCGGGTCCTTCCCACTAAATCAGCGCTGCCTCCAAGGGACGGATGCACAAAAATCAGAGAAACGAAACTAAACTAAGCCTAGTAAAGATTTTTAATGTAAGTAAGTTCATTTATTAGGTATCAAAATCATCCAACTTATTTACGGCGACGATATTTAATCATCCGTCTTAAAAGCTGCGTCGTAGTTGTGGTTATAAAGATATGGAATTAGATGTACGAGTAGGTATCGTATATTAGATGACCCGAGCTTCGAGAACTTTCAAATAAGCTATTAACGACGTCCACCGCATATTGGCAAGTTCCATTAGTACCTACTAATCTCTGTTCACACAGAGCAATCTGTCCCTCCCTAAGCAATTATTAGTAGCTGTTAACCATGTTATGCCATGTTAAGCCTGTTTATGCCTTTTAACCATGTTGTGGTTTACCGGTTCACTAAAAGAATTTTACTTACCAACCCCTCTCTTCCTATTGGGTGTCGTAATAGGCGACTAAAGGACTAAAGACTACGCATACATCCAACAGCTTAGAGAAACGATGGGCTCACCACATATAACAGAGCACATGTACACACGGCGTCAGATCAACCTACCCTAAACTGTCTGCAATCAATTTTGAACTTTATTGTTTGCTTCTAAGGATCAATATTCATTGGAGAAAGGAGACCTTTCCATTTCGGCTCAAAATGTACCGAGGTACACTTTATTTTAAAATATCCTCTTAATTATGCAGGAACACCTGATGATATGGAATCTACTCAGATCATAGGAATCTACGATTTATTTCCTACATTTTGGTACATTTTAATCTTAGGTACATGCGTCGCCGTTGTTGTACGGGAAGAAGAAAAGAATTTTACCCGCCTCCTGTGGTCTAGTGGCTAAGCCACCGGTCTCAGACCCAGAGGTCCCGGGTTCGATTCCCAGCGGCGGGTACATCTTTGTGTGCTTGGTTTAGTTGGTGGTAGGGCTGTTAAGTCCGCCTGCCTAGCTACCACCATCTTATCTAAGTCTGTCGCCATAACAACGATGTTTATAGCATTGTTGTGTTCCGACAGTTTGAGATAAGATAGCCAGTTCCTCAGTGGTTGAGGATTACGGGTGAAGCGCGCTTTTACCTTCGGACTTATCGTCACTTTTTTTTTTTTATTGGCAACGGGTAAGCGCTTGGCCTTCATCTCACTTGATGGTAAGTGACGATAAGGCCGAAGGTGGAAGCGCGCTTCACCCGGAATCCTTAACCACTGAGGAACTGGCTATCTTATCTCAAACTGCCGGAACACAACAATGCTATAAACAACGTTGTTATGGCGACAGACTGAGATAAGATGGTGGTAGCTAGCCAGGCGGACTTAACAGCCCTACCACCAACCAAACCGAGCACACAAAGATGTACTCCCCGCTGGGAATCGAACCCGGGACCTCTGGATCTGAGACCGGTGGCTTAGCCACTAGACCACAGAGGCGGTTAACTTACCATCAGGGGGGTTACTCTCGAACGCAAACTCAATCTTAATACAATTCCAATGCGATTAATATATATCGATATTGGGATAAGTAAAGATCGCCACGAAAGAACGCCATCTCGATAATAATTTGTTTAATCAATATCCACGCAATTTAATTCTAATGTGGCGCTATTGTCGCTTACAAAAGTGCCATTTGACATTTTTAGATTTGTGATTGGAAATTGATTAATGCAATTCTGTTTCCAGAGTAGCCTACCAGGTGAGATGAAGGCCAAGCGCTGACCCGTTGTAGAATATATAAAAATAAAAATAAAATAAAAAAAGAGGAAAGGTCTTCTTTGACAGTTTAGGGTAGGTTGATCTGACGCCGTGTGTACAGTGGTAATTAGGTGAAAGTGGTGAAACGTGGACTGTGGCAGTGGACAGCTTGCTACTGTCTCCATTGCCTAGTCTCTGACTAACCTTTTGGGGATAATAATCGGTGATCGTCATAACTGTGTGCATTGGTTGTTACAATTAAAATGGTGTCAACAGTCTGTCCATTTCGGACGTACAATATTTTACTAAATTCCATAAAAAATATTATAAAAAAATATTCATTTAATTACAAAATAATCATTACACATATCAGCATATGATTCAAATAAATTTATTTGGAAATAACAATATAACTTAATAATAATAAAAAAAACTTAATTACTTACATAAATAAATAAAATTCCACCTAAACTAAACTACGGTAAAAAAAGAAAAAAAAAACCTATAAATAAAAGATGTCCTCCAACTGTGGGCTCATGGGTGCGGTACCAAGAATGCTGGCAACGTTACCTCTTTGGATTGCGAGGCTGATACGCTGGCAGAGGTAGCTGCCAGCCTTCTTGTCACCGGAGGCCTCAATAAGGCGACGACTTAACTCTTTAACGAGCTGCTTGGCCTCCTGCCCCCATGGACCCATTGTCTCCACTGCAAACGGAACAAATATGTAGTTGCGGCCTAGGTTCGCGTACTTGTTCCGTTTGCGACTTTCAGCACTTACCGCAGCAGCCCCGACATGAAGCGAGGTGGCGCGTACATGTGAGGGAGCCACGGTGTCTGCACAGGTCGCATATAAAATTGTATAAAAATATTTTTTTAAACACTGAAAAAAGACGACAACATCAGGCGGGAATCAAACCACGCACCTTCCGCATTCCGGGCGGCTGCCTTAACCACTTGGCTACCGAGGTCTGGCTTTCAACCGTCTTTTTTCAGTGTTTAAAAAAAATTTACATAAGTATATTTAAGCCTTAATAAAACGCTAAAGTATAAAAACATTAATTTATAAACGCAGCTTCATCTTAACCGAATGTTCAAATATTTGTAAAAATATTTCTTTCGGATCTCAGAGGTGAAAACTTCTAAGATTTGATGAAGCAATGTTGACTAAAAACATAAGCATCAAGCACTGACAACGACAGTTGAAAGCCAGACCTCGGTAGCCAAGTGGTTAAGGCAGCCGCCCGGAATGCGGAAGGTGCGTAGTTCGATTCCCGCCTGAGGTTGTCGTCTTTTTTCAGTGTTAAAAAAAATTTTACTTAAGAGGCCTATTCCATCTCGACTGTGATTTTTGCGTAAAATGGTCAACTTTGGCGCTCTGGATCTCGGAATCAAAAATATATCAACAATTTTGACTTGATGAATAGTGTAGAATAGCTATTGGAGTACTGCGTAGCGGCCTCGCTTTTTGTAAATTTTGCTTAACTTATAAATTAAACCCAAAATTGCAGAGCAAGATTTTCATAAAATGCGCGGAGGCATTTTTTTGAGCTCATCGATTGAACTACTGTTCTAAGCAAATGAAATAAAAAAAATAGAATGTTATCTCTTATACAGCTTGTATCAAGCAGGACCAGCCATATTTCACGCACCTAATTACTTACTTTTAGTGAGCTGGTACACATAAAAACATTTCTTGATATCTCGGGCATTGTGGAAGTACATACTTTTAAAAATAATACGAGTTTATCGACATTATGACAACACTATCAATCAGCTGATTGGAGTAATGAACTCTGTCTAGTGTTACTTCCTCCTTTGCCTCTGCTGTGAGCCTAGTATTTTTGTGCCTATTGTGCTGACTCCACCCGCTTTCGACTATTTGTTTTTGATAAAGTTTAAAGGGTTCCGTCTTGTTATTTTTTTCACTAAGAACATAAGTTACGACTACCTACTTTTATTAGTTAGAAAAGAAAATTGAGACGTTCATTTAGTCAATTATTCTGTGTTCCTATCACCAGGTCAGGTCATACGAAACGCACTGAGAAATGTCTTACTTCGCATAACATTTCTACTTTGCTTAGACCGTGATTTTCTAAGCGACACATAGACGCTGTGATTGCTGTCTCTTTCCAATTCTATGAATATGAAAGAGGCAAAGTCAATTCTCAGCGTTGTGGCAGCCGCTACTACCAAGGCTTTAACTTAGAGAATCGCACTGCTGAACAATAACTAAAGCAGTATTGTTCTGAGGCTTAGACAAGTAAATGTTTGTGAATGCGGGTTTCATTCAGCACTGTACTATACTCACCCGTTTACACGCAGTACTTAAAAAAACAAAACAAAAAAATCTGTCACCATGTGAGTTTTCATTGTAACTTTTATGTCGGCTCTAAAAAAACAGAAAATAATAGTGTTAATAATTTGAACAGTGATAAAAAATTACTTACTAATTTAAAAATATTGCTAGTTTTCGTAACTCAAAGTCTAATTTACGAGCCCTAAAAAGTATGGGCGGTATTAACTTATTGGCGGTATTGGTACTAGGATTCACTCCTGCTATGGGCGGAGTCACAAGAAAGCGTGCGCGTGCGTCTTTCTTCTTAATGGGTTCTGTAGCTCATTTTATTTTTCTAACCGCTTTGGTTGACCCGCTATAAATGTAAGCATTCCTGAAATCCTAACTAGTGTGATACAACATAGTTAAACTTTACTTACTAACTAAGTTTAACGAGGTTGTATCACACAAAGTTTCAATACTTAACCCATTCGTTTATGTTTACAACAATAATGTTAATAAGAATAACATTTTTAAACATCTGTGACATGTACTAAATAAAACTTACGTGTGATGGAAGATTTTATCACTAATTGACCAAATTAATGGCAACAAACCTAAAAATTATACGCAGCGCTTAAGCCAGTTTACACTTCGGTAGTATTTTGTGATGATTTGATGAATTGATGAATAACTTAACTAATTTAAAAATATTGCTAGTTTTCGTAACTGTAGTATAAATTTCGAACCCTAAAAACTACTAGGGTTATGGGCGGTATTAACTTCTAGAACCCCAAGCGGTCGCATGAGACCGCAGTTGACAGTGCGTGCATTTACGTGCCTTTGTGGGAGAGGGCGAACTACATTTTCCGAATTCTAAGTACCAGAAGTAGGCCGCACACCCCACCATAGCAACGCCCAACGGTACGGTAGGTTTGTTTGCATCTTTGCCAACAATTTTTTCGCAGTTGTTTGTGAAAGCTTGCAGAGTGCATATCTACTTTTAGTTATTTTTTTGCTGTTTGGTTTCGATTCGACTACCTATTTCATTAATATGGCATTTCTAAGTAATCAGGAGTATTACGAAATTATTATTTGTGTCGGAGCAGCTAATGGCAGTCTCCGTGGTGCTCGTGAACTGTACCGCGAGAGATTCATAGACGGCAGACCAGAAGCTGAGCAGCAACGCTTGCCATCGGCGGATTGCTTTCGACGAATGGTTTTGCGTCTTCAGCAGACTGAATCCTTTCGTGGGACGAGTCCGGAGGTCCAGCCAAATATGCGGGACCCGGGTTTTGAGGAGACTGTGTTGGAGCCACTTTTGTAAACTGTTTATTGTGAATTGCAGTGGACTACACGTGCTTCGCTTTACCTCTCAAGCCCCAAGCGGCAAGAAGTAAATCTTTGTGTGCTGTTTTTATCAGATTTATCTAATGTAAGTAGGTACTGTTGTTTGTTAAAAAAATATTATTCTGACTAATGATCAGTAGGTAATAAGTTGTAAGAAATACATCGAAATACGAGTAAAATAATACGTGGTGTAATCCGTTAGCATTTTTTCAATTTCCGAGTGAATTGTAACAATATTTGTTTTGTTTACTGTTACATGATAACTTTGTTATTTTTAATGTTTTAAACAGATTTTAGCTTGACAATTTTTTTTATCGACTGACCGTGAGTGAGTGAATTTCTCAAATGAATATTGATCCTTAGACCCTAACAATAAAGTTCAAAATTGATTGTACCGGCCGGTCGAGAACTGATGAGCCAGAGTGACGCCAGTGAGTGGGGAAATCTTGTTGGCGTAAAACCATTTGAAGTGACGCTACAGTTTTAGGCTGATTTCACAGTCACGCGTTTGATCAGCGCCGGCCACACGCGCGCGCTACACTACATAGTAGTTGCGCGTTTGAACTGCGTGATGACTATGCAACGCAACTACGTAGCCGGCGGCGCTGATCAAACGCGTGACTGTGAAATCAGCCTTACGCCAGGACTGACACGCAAAACTGATCGTCAGTGGCCAGCTTAAGAGTAGTACGATTATCTATTCTGTGACTACACCTCAAAGTGCTTCGCTTTAGTTGTATTGAGTTATTTCAAAAATAAGTCATTTTAATCTAAGACCTATGTAGGTACCTACCTACCTACTCGTAGGTAAGCGTACCTATCTACTTTAGAGTCGAAACAATGTGACTGTAAAATGAAAATATTTTTATTACTTTGATAATAATTACTTAGGTAGGTAGGTACCTACTTAATACAAATTATTAAATCACGAAAGTAAAATAGCTGCCTACTTATCTGTCATTGTTTAACAAATCCAACAAAAAATGCCGCCAAGCGACTGCCGACAAACAACCCAGGTGGGTTGTTTGTGTCAAATGTGCCGCCATGGTCAAAGGTTTTTGATTTTCGCCGCCCGCCGCCGTCACAGTAAAACCTCTTGTTTGTGAAACTGTGCGCCTGTTAGGGGGCGGAGGCGTGGCTGACTAGGGCACGCAGTTTTATAAACAGGAGTTGCACTGTAGGCAGTATATCATACAGAGTTCATGACCCTGCTAGTGATGGCTTTAGCTTGTTCTGATTTTAAATTAACGACAGATTAACTTTGTTTGTAAATGCAAAAACAAATTAAATTGAGCTTATCTTACTAGGGTATATAAAGAAAGGGTCTATACTAGGGTTAATTTGAAACCCTGGATTAAGGCTGGCCCCGATTGATACACGCTGTATAGTCGTATAGTGCTTAGCGGCCTCAGATTTTTTAGATATCTTTGATTATATTATTATATAGAAAAAAACTCTTATTCTAAACCAAAAAACTTTGAAAATCGCTTCAAGTTAACTGTGAATTTCTCCTATCTACGATAATATTATTGAGCAAAATTTATACCAGAATAATTGTTACTTCATGAGGAATAAAGATTTTATAATTTTAAATCATGAATTTATTATTCTATTTCGATAAAAACGATAAATACAACTGCAAAATTACTACAAAATGCGATGGGCCGGCCGTCCGCACTTCAGTACTGCGCACAAAGTACTTTTTTATATACGGAAATAGAGACCTCTCTCGGCCCTCAAAGGAGGCAACGTTGACAAAGCGCCCTCTGTATTAGTTTTATGGCAACTTTTTTGTTACCTATATAGCTAGCTATAGTACTGTCTCTATAGCTACTATTCATGTACGATTTTTATTTGGGGGATAAGCTTTGTAATATGAATCACCAATTGCATACAATTATGTTTTACTTATTACTAGTAGATACGTAAAACAAGGAAAACAATATGTTAACAATTGGCAATTCATACGCAAAAACATTCTAAAATAAAAACTAAGTACATACTTAAAACTACCATTTATTTTTTGGTCTTTTACATTTTTTGTAAGTAGTACTTTTTTTGCATTAATTTTTAAGTTATTGCCTTCATCGTCCTGACAGTCCCTTTTGGCACTAAGAATTTTATTAATTTCCTTGCAATAATTAAATATAAAAAATCTACTAGTGACATTGATTAAATATTCAATTACTTTGATCAATGAAATCGAAATCAATATGTATTAATAAATGTGTTTTAACAATTAGTTCTATATGGTTACTTTTTCTTATATTCTTTTAAAATCACATCATTTATGTCCTGTATTTCTGAAATACATTTAAGTAGTGCATCAGTGGGACTGCCAAGCCATTGGCGACCTGCATACTCTCTGTATTTTATATATTGTGCACCTATTTGTAACAAGATTACGAGAACAGTCCGGATAACTTTTACTAATTTTACTTTTTGTTTTTTTGGCGAAATATCCTCTTACATATTAGAGAGCGCTAATTATTTGTGGATAATTTTTTGAATCTAAAGTTTAGACAATAATATTGGGTAAATATTGTTAGTCACAGATTGCCGAGGCTTCTCAGGCTTCGCAGTCATCTCTGACGATGAAGGCATGTAAATTTTTACATAAATCACTTTTACAAATTGTTCCGGCTGGGGCATAGACACTCGTCATATTGTTTATTAACATTGTAATAAAAGAATTTTCGAAGTATTCAGGTGTGGAGTTAGTGTTTCGGCCATAGATTTAGGTTTCAGCACCCGTGAATCCTTATTGCACCAAAAAAGGTTTCAATCAGGTCTTGGTTTAAGTATCTCATCCATTTAGAACTAATGTTAAACTCATTGTTATTTTTTTAAATAAAACTTAAATCCCTTGGAGTGTCCATGACTAATTACTAAGAGTTGCAACACTTTAAATTTTTCTTTTAATTGGATGAATAAATCTCATTCCCTTATGCTTTCTTTGTGCTTCCGCCCACTTCTTGTGGTGAATTGAGTTCGGTGTCACAGGCCAGAAGACTGTCCGCAGTTTCTTTGCATTCTTTAGAAGGAATGCCCTTATCTGAAATAAAAAATCAGTTATTAATACATACACTCACAACTATTATCCCCAAAGTGTTAGTCAGAAAGTAGGCAATGAGGACCGCAAAAGCAGTGCACAAACCCCCTCCACAGCCCACCAAGTCACACTACACATATGCTCAGCCTGATAGGTGGAGAGCCCAACTCCTATTCATGCTCTTGGATATGATGTGCAGTCGTCAATGTGTTGGTTGTCTTTTATGGCGCCCAGGAGGGGAGATGGTTTGGTAAGATAAGATAAGATAATACATTTATTTGCTAGAACGCAGTAAATTAGGATGTTATATTTATAAATTTAGTACAATTGTATTCAACCTGCAAGCAGGCATGCAAAAATCTTAATTATTGTGACAAAATTATTACATTTTGTGATTCAAGAATTCACTGACGCTATAAAAGCAATGACCCATTAGCCACTTTGTTAATACATTTTTAAATTTATTTATACAAATTAGTTTTATATCGTCAGGAAGCTTGTTAAAAATCAAAATACACATATTAAAAACATTTTTGTTGTATATATATTTATGGCTAGGACGCTGATATATCAAGTTCATGTATCTTGTTCTTGTGGGAGTATGTAGTTGATATTCTTTTGGTAATGAGATAATATTTGTTTCTAGAGCCACCTTTGTGGTCTCTATTGGTGAAGCCAAGGGTCTCAGAGCCAGAGGTCCCAGGTTCAATGGTAGGAATTGTAATAAACCAGCCTAGCTACTACTATCCTTTCTAAGTCTGTTGCCATAACAACAATGTTAATGGCTTTGACATGTTCTGACAGTTCAACGATAAAAAAAATAGTCTCTCAGTAACGCCTTCCGCGCTTCCACCTTCGGCTTTATCGTCACTTACTATCAGGCGAGTGGAAAGCAAAGCGCCTCTCTATCACAGAATTTTAAAAAAAACAAGGTTGCCCTATTTTGGCTTATAAATGTTTTTAATGTTTATTGAATAGTAAAGTTACCTGTATGGTATCCCATATTAGTTGCAACAGTCCTGTTAAATATTTGACTTCGGTATTGCAATATTGCTGATTCTATCAAAATGACAACAAAACTGTTTCTTCAAAGTGTGCATGACACACACTATACGACGTTTATAAATATCTTGATTATCTATACCAATAATATCATCTCTAATTGAATAAACCCATTAATCAAATCTCCCTTTATCTTTTGCTGGATTCGGGAATGCAGAGTTGGATGTGAATCTAAAAGAGATAAAAGATTTTTATTATAAACACTTTATGATTGAATTTATTATTGATACGCACAACAGTGTTATTTTTAAACAAAAAACAACCCACTGAACTTCTATAAAATTACTTTTTTATTATTATTCTAATATTCTCTAAGTTATGATAACAGTGTTGCATAGTGGTGAAAGAATACTACAACCCCCTCTATTCCCTTTGGTGTCGTAAAAGGCGACTAGCGGACTAAAGACTACACATACAACAAACAGCATAGAGTGGCGTTGGGCTCACTACCTGTCACGCTGAGCACATGTGCAGTCGCTATTTGGTGAAAAGTGGACTATGGCAGAGGACTGCTTTTGCGGTCCTCATTGCCTAGTCTCTGACTTACCCTTCGGGGATAAATAGTCGTGATAATATTAAATGTAATGACAAGTATACATAAAGGGAAAAATAATCTTGTGCCCTAAGGTGGCGGCTCACACAATTAAGTATCCCCAGATTATATGAGATGTACACTTACTTGAGTCCAGACAACCAGGAGCACAGAATTTTTTCCTTGACATGGACATTTACAATTAAATAGTCTTAGCGTTCAATTTCACAAGGAAACAAAAATGAGTAGGTACCTACTACTCGATAAACAACGCAAAACTACGAGTCTCTCACAATACAACTAATACAATAATGCATAATGCAATATACGGAGGAAACACATTCAACTCGACGGAAAAAAGCAAAAGGAAACTACTGTAAACCATTTAAATTTCGCAATTCGATTCGCAAGTCTGGGAATATTATCAGAAGAAGTTTGTTTGCGATAAACACTTTGTCATCAAAGACAGAACCCGAAGTAAACGCCTTAATGCCTTGGCTGTTCCAACACTTTATTTACCTGGTAAGATTTATTTTTAAAGGACTTATCTAGAGCCCAGAATTACTTCAATAAATGGTAAACCTTAATTGAATGCTTGTTGTTAAAGTTTGATTTTAGCAACTTAATATTTTAAATTTCAAATTAACAAAATATGGTGAAAACCTAACTTGTTTACAAGTTATGTAAAACTAAGTTATCAAATAAATCATTATTATTCTCTTTATTTAACTTTACAATTTAAAAAAATATTTTTTACAATATTTTATAAAAAACATATTTACAAAATAAAATATTTTACAAAACTTAACCTAGGCTGCCACTGGCGATGGAGATAGACCTAAGGTGGTTAGGGCTGCAGAGTAAGGAACCTCCTGACAATATGTGCCAGGTCAAGCAGTACTGCCTTTTGTATCTGACCCTTGATCCAACCTTTCAGCGAGAGCCTCTCTAGATGTTAATCGAGGCTCTTTGCTGAAATCATTATAAATAATTTTATAACTTCAATCTTGCAAGTTATATACAAAATATGGTTATTAGACTATTAAAAATTCTGAAAGATTGCTGTTCCTGTTTTGTTAACTTTAAGTATCACTTTCAATTGGTATTATCTTAAATACTTTTTTTTTCTTTTCCAGGTGTATTTGAAAGCCAATTAAGCTTACAAGAAGCTTCAACGTCAGCAAGCTTTCTACCAATAATATCTCAACCCGTTAATATAGGTAAATCATATGATTAAATATTATTTAGATAATTAATAACCGTGTCTCGTAGCGGTGAAAGTATACTACCACCCCCTTTCTTCCTTTGGGTGTCGTAAAAGTCGATTAACAGACTAAAGACTGCACATACATCCAACAGCAAAGAGCGGCGATGGGCTCACCACCTGTCACGCTGAGCACATGTGCAGCCGCTATTTGGTGAAAAGTGAACTATGGTAGAGGACTGCTTTTGCTGTCCACATTGCCTAGTCTCTGACTAACCCTTCGGGGATAAAAGTTGTGATTTTATGTATGTATGTTATTTATCTCCATGCTGCATGCATTTTTTTTTATCAAAATTCAGTGCTAGAAGCGTTTGCCTTGTAATTGTAGAGCCTAACTTTACAAACTATAAGTGATACTACTATTTACTAGGACAATATTATATTCATTACCATTTTTTTACAGGTGTATTTGAAAGCCAATTAAGCTTACAAGAAGCTTCAACGTCATTGAGCTTTATACCAATAACATCTCAACCAGTTAATACAGGTAAATCATTCTGATTAAATATTATTTCGAAAATTAATTATCAGAAGCGTTTAAATGCGTGGCTCTCGGCTTCGTTATAGGTCTTTTTGCACCCTGTATTTTCTGTTATTGTTGTTGTTGTTCTATTGTCTGGGTGCTAGGTTTTTAAAAAAAAAGGTACCACAACTTCATTGTTTCCGATTTCCATACATGTTATGTTTTCTAATTTATATATTATATATAAAACTTTGTTAAAATTTGTAACTGGTGGAGTTATTAAATTTTTTTTTTAATATTTGCAGGTGAAGTTATAAGCCAAGCATTTACTTCAACACATTATTCTGTAACTGCAAATACTGGATGTGTATACACAGGTAAAAATAACTAAGTTGGAATTATTTAGGACAAGTTAGTGTTATGTTGCACAAATTATATGATACAAGAAGCATATTAGTGTTAAGCTTATTAAGACTTAAAATGTAGTCAAAATATAACTCGCATATTACCTATGTGGGATGACAATATAAAATCACCATTTATTTCAATATATTATTTGCAATTTCTAGTCTACGTTCATGTATTATTTTTGATTGCCAAGTACATTATCCAGTATATTATGTTGTTTTGTGTTACTTATTTAATTTTATGAAAAATATGCTAATGTTAATGGATCTATTTTGCTTATAATTTTAGAAACATTTACCAAAGCTGATGTTGGACGTCGTGTGGTATTGGAACACAATTATTCTGCGATAAGCAGACCTAAAACCTCACTCCATAAAGGTAATTGAAGCTTGAATAAAAAATTACAACATATTGTGTGTGACGCCTCGTGATGATGGTCGAATGACCATCGAGGCGTTAAAAATTAGCTTAGTCGAGCGGCTAAGGTTTTCAAGGAATTACAAATTATCCTTCTGTTTATTTGGTAGTGACAATATAATCCTTAACCGAACAATACATATTTTTTTCCAGATGCACATTCTAGAAAAGTGGTCTTTCGAACGGTGCAGCCCCTGCTCACAAAAATGAAATATCTACGTAGTGAGATATCACGATTACGTAAGAGAGGGCAGTCATTTCGGACGAGGCTGGCATGTGCAGAAAAAATGTCAGAAAATATAGCATTCCAGACGGTTTTACAAAAGTTGAACAAACCAGCTCGACTTTTCCTGCAAATGCAGCGACAAGGCTCAAAAGCACCGAAAGGGAGACGTTTCACGACAGATGAGAAAATTCTTGCACTATCTCTGTTCAAAAAGAGCCCTAAGAGCTATGCACTTTTACGAAAGTATTTCACTCTGCCCTCAGCTAAAGCAATGAAAAGGTTGCTGAGTGAAATAAAATTAACAGAGGGAATTAACCCGATTATTTTTAATAAAATGAAAAAAACTGTGCGTCACTCAGATGTAACAAATCGACTATGCACGCTTATATTTGACGAAATGTCTCTCACACCGCAGATATTTTACAACTCCGCTAAAGATGCCTTTGAGGGCTTTGCCTCTAACCAAAATGCTTTTGCAGACCATGTGTTGGTATTCATGATTAAAGGCGTAAAGCACAACTTCAAGCAGCCCGTCGCTTATTACTTCACCTCAGGGTTGAAAAAACTGGAGCTGAAAAATTTTATAAAACTTGTTATTACAAAAGTTCAAGATACAGGTCTTATTATAGTATCAACTGTATGCGATCAAAGCGCCACTAATGTTGGCGCCATAACAGAGCTGGTGGATGACACAAAAGCATCATTTTTGAGGTCCGGAAAGGAGTGGCGCCACGACGTAATTCGGGTTAATGGACAAAATATTATCCCTATTTTTGATGTACCACATCTAATCAAAGGAATCCGCAACAATTTAATCACAAAAGAAATGATATACTCCGTAAAAAATGTAGAGAAAGTAGTGAAATGGGAGCACTACCAAAAGCTGTATGCTGCCGATAAATCCCATGGAGAGCTTCGACTTCTGAATAAACTCACTGAAGAACATGTAAACCCTGAAAAAATTAATAAAATGAGAGTTAAGACGGCAACTCAAATATTTAGCCACACCGTAGCTGTGGCTACTGAACACCTTACTGCACGGGGAGACCTACCTGAAGAATGTCGGGCACTAATCGAAATAACGTTGTTATTAGACAAATTATTTGATAGCCTAAATGTCAATAGCTTCAATATTCCTAATGGTAAGATTTATAAAGGGCCAGTTAAAAGAAACTCTCCTCACCATCAGTTGTGGAAAGACGCTAAATTGATTTTAAAAAGTATAAAATTTAGAACAATTAAATCTAGCAATAATAAAGTCCAAACGATCGAAACTACAGTACCATCTGTGAAAAATTTTATTAAAACCATTGATGGCATGGAAACAATATTTAAAGTTCTTACGCAAAAATATGGTCTTGATGCATTGTTAACAAGAAATTTTAATCAGGACCCAGTCGAAAACTTCTTTGGGAACATCAGATGCTATGGAGCGAGGAATAACGCTCCAAATTCTGTTGCGTTTGAAGGCGCGTTTAAAGCTTTGCTGTTAAACAATTACAGCACACCTCAATCCAGCAAAGCAAATTGTGAAGAAGACGCTAATAAATGTCTACAGACATTAGAATTTTTTTTAACTGAGAAACCCATAGCTTCTGATGTTCCTATTGAAGATAACACTAATTTTATTTTTAATGAAAATGTTTTAGCTCCTGTCGAGAACAGTAATGAAGATGCTGGTCAAAAAAATTATGTATGTGGCTGGGTCCTAACAAAATGTTTAAAAAATGTAATTAAATCATGTAAAACATGCAGGATGAACTTGATTGATACAGAAAATAAAAATAATGCATTTATAAGGGCTAAAGAATACTGTGATAAGAAATGGCTATGTTATCCTAGCAAAGAATTAGAAACCTGTTTCCATGACCTGCAAATGATTCTAATAAATACATTAAAAAAAGATGTTCCAAAAAATAATATTAAAAAAAATACTATTGCGATTGCGGACATGCTTGTAAGTTATCCATTTAAATGTGATAAACACAAAGATAATGTAAAGAAATATTTTATTAATTTATCTTTAAATGTAATTCTACACAGCTGGTGCAGGTCGATCAATCGGATTTTGGCCGGAAAAATTACATATGATGGTGAGGATGAGACAAAAACTGCTGCGCAGTCTTACTATAATCGGCACAAACATAATAAAAATAAAAAATGATTAAAACTTGTGACTTTATTTTGCTATTTCCCTATACGAGAAGCTTTTTCTGAGGTATTAAAACTGTTATGTTGTCTTTTTATCCTTAGGTAATATTCTTACAACAGATGTCCAAAAATTACTTAATAATAATTTTAATTTTGGGAATATTACCTATGTGAAGTAAGACAACATATCAAACAATACCTTAGGGCGACTTGCATAACACTTACTAAATACGATTAACGCTTAAATGTATCTAAGTAATCATTTGTCTTTGTCATGTTTGAAACTGATAGAGAAAAATGATCACTGAAATACATTTAAGCGTTAATCGTATTTAGTAAGTGTTATGCAAGTCGCCCTTAAAATGAATAGTAATAACAGTACCTACAGTAGGTATCAAATACCTAAAGCATTAGTTTGCGCAACAAACAATAGATGGCGTTGTCAAACAGGTTGGCATGATTGCTCGCAAGAGGGCACTCTTTACCCTATATATAACTCTACTCTTTGCAAGTCGCAAGACAAACTTGTGGAAAACAAACTTTTCAAGAGTGTTGCTAGTAGAACTACTCAAATCCAACTATTATTCTAGGCAATTAAAAAAAATAACCTTTTTTACTTTTTAATAAAAGAATTTCAACGCTACCTATTTTACATTGTTATACATGACTAAAGTTCATTTCTGTAAGTATAAGATAATATTTAAAAAAGTTTAATTGTAAGACCTGTTTACACAAAAAAACTACTAAAAGCAAGAAAGTGTAACGTAATGTCGCAAATATTATACGATTGATTTGAGGAGTTGGCCGTATCACTTGGTAGGTCGTAAAATAGCTTACTTTTAATTTTAGTATTATTATATCGCTGCTAGCGCCATCTCTATCGCTTTTACGGCAACAATCAAATTATAATGCTACTAAAATAAAAATACATTATTTATTATGCCAATATTTAACTTTCCGTGTCCAATCAAATTTGGTAGTGTAACAATTTCATTATTTACCAAGTAGCTTCTATGAAGATTGTAGAGTCTGGTCTGGGTACTGCGCGAGCGCTCCTCAGCGTTGGACCTGTGTCGAACTTCTTCTTGCCAATATCGATCGATCGAGGGGCAGTGCATGTATAGTGCGACTACCAAGTTTGATCACATAAGTATAATTTAACAAGTTTTTATTTAGCTTTACCTGTCCGTTTGTCATCAAATCTTGCAAATTTAATTTGATCCACTTTCCGGTTACCGATTGAGCTGAAATTTTGCATACATGTGTAAATCGTGTGACAATGCAATATTATGATGGCATGGTGCTAATCTGATGATGGAGCTGGAAGGTGGCCATAGAAACTTCACAATGAAACGACACTGTAGTATAGTAAGTAGTTATTTAAGGCATAATTTAATATCTATTATTTGTCGCACTCTAGGTATGTGCATCGACGAATGTATGTAGGTCGATGACATACGCGACCTCACGCGCATGACGTAGTTTTAAGTTATTATATATTAATTAGAAATGTAATGTTTTGCGCTCTGAATACACGACCATCAAAGAAACAACACCTTTATTTTTGCCCTTCACGATCCTCATACTTCATGGCGACCCTGCCACTTTGACATTCTGGAATATACTGCCAACGTTAGTAAGATTCAAACAAAACAACCCTTCAGAAGAAACTATATGAAGAAAGAAGAACCCTCATTTACGAAGAAGGAAGAATCCTTATGAAGAGGGATCATTAAGAAGAGAGAGAGACTCGAAACAAGAACAAGGAAGGAGGAAGCAGACGAGTCAAGGATGGTGTCCAGTAGCAGCCAGCCAGCCAGCAGGAGCCAGTAGGAGTCCAGAGAACGGCCCAGTTCCTGTGCAAGCGGAAGAAATGCAGGCGGGAATGCTCGTAGCAGTGATGACGACGCTCATCATATTCATGGCCACGCTGAAATATATATACTTTTTATTTAAAAATTAGTTGTAAGTCCTTAAATAATAATTATTTAGTATATTGACGGATTTAAAAATAGGTAAAGATTTAGTCTGGTTTAAGGTTCGATTCCTTATCCAATTATGTAAAAATACATATTTTTGCTATTTAATATATTATATACAAGTAACTTGATATATAATTATTTTGTAATTAGATTTAAATTATTTTTCATAATGGGGAACAAAAACTCCAAAGATAGTGAGGTAATCATTGCGCAAACAGCGTCAGGTGACGCACAAGCAACCCAAAGAATTAGTGAGGGTCTTAATACTACCGAAATATTACTGATTGTGTTAATTATAATTGTGTTGGGGTGTATTGCCTTTTATGGGATTAAAAAATACAAGAAAAATAATCTTAAGACTCTTAGACGCGAGCTAAATAGTCTGGCCCTTAAGGCCGCGCCCATCGTGGAATTGAGACAGACCTCTTGTAATGTGGTAATTAGTTAAAAAAAAAAAAAAATCCTTTTGGCACTTGTTTTTCTCATTTTTTTTTTGTATGATTTTGTAATGCTTTTACGTAGTATGGACTATGCAATTAATTACTGATTTAACAAATTTACATAGTAGTCTATTTGCAATAAGAGAATATATTAGTAAGCTAGGACCGGAAAGGAGGAGGTCAGCTTTAGGAATTAAAAAGTACGAGGAAGCGTGTACTGTTTATGGAAAATTGGACTGTATTTTGTCTCATATTAAGAGTCTTATAGAAAAGTCGGAAATAAGCACAAGTGACGTAACTTTAATTAATGGTTTGGTGACACAAATTCATTGCATTTTTAATAAAATTACCACTTTATCGTGCTCCAGTTCAAGTAATTTAAAAAGTACGGTTAGTATAGGAAAATCTTTAAAAATGGCAACTGAAAAATTCGATATTAAAACAGCCATTTCCCTGTTACCCGTAATGACGGGCCAGGAGCACATTTCCAAGAGTTTAATTGATGGTATTGAGCTGTACAGTAGTATGATATCAGTTGATTCGCACCCACAACTTATTAATTTTGTGCTTAAAACAAGATTATCGTCAAGTGCTAAGTTGCGATTAAGGTCAAGTTATGATAATGTAGCTAATTTAGTTTCGGATTTAAATAAGTATATTTTACCCAAGAGGTCCCCGGTTGCTATGCAGTCGAAACTACAGTCTTGCAAACAAGGAAGTCGTTCCATTGAGGCTTTCGGTACAGAATTGGAAGACATTTTTGTAAACTTAACAATAGCGCAAGCCGATAATGATAGCACTAAATATGACATTTTACGCCCTCTCAATGAGAAGGTCGCTATAAAGCGTTTCGCCGATGGGTTGTCTAACCCGCGGCTCAGTACTATTATTGCTTCCAGACAGTTCGAATCTTTACCAGAGGCAATCCGAACCGCCAAGGACGAACAGTCGTTGTCCACTGAAAATAATGTCATGTCCTTTAACAGATCATTTCCACAACGTTCGATTTTTTACCGCGGGAACTATCATAGAAATAATTATAATAATCATGGTAGTTATTTGAGACCGTCGTATTCGCCTCGGAATAGTAGGCAAGGTAACGCGAGACCGCCGCAATCGCATAGTCAACGCGGTCACGTGCGCCATGGTCGCGGCGCCGCCGCCGCCGCCGGCGCTAGCCGTGCACGCCGCGAACCCGCGTATCCTCGTCAAAAAGGGTCACACTATGTCCGTCATGTGACACAAGACGAAACTGCAAACCCACAAGGCGATGGTTACGACGACGACGAAGTGTTGAACCAGTTTTTTCGTCCCTAAAGACGAAAGCTGTCATTATGTCCTTAATTATAATAATTGTAGCACGGTTACTTTTAGCATAGATAATAAAACTATTGATCTTTTAGTTGATAGTGGTGCCAGCCTTTGCGTACTTAAATATGAATGGATACAGAATGATCCACATTTAAGGAATAAACTGCATTTTCATACGATTACTATTAAAGGAGTTAGTGGAAAATTAGAGTCGACAGGATATATTTTTTTAGATTTATTATCTAACGGGGTAGTTTTTAAGCAAAAATTTTATGTTTTCAAGAACTTAGCTTGCTCAGCAAACGGGATATTAGGAGACAATTTCTTAGAATATTATAAGGCTATAATAGACTATAAGCGTAATGTTTTGCAATTAACGAATGACTCACGATCAGTTAGTGTAAACATAAACTGTAAAGGTAGGTACAGACACTCGATACCACCGCGATGTGAGGTAATTAAGTTTATACCGACTTCAATAAATGAGGATTGTGTTGTTTTATCTAGTGAAGTACAAGAAGGTGTTTTTGTTGCCGGTTTAATTTCGAAGCCTAGTCAGGGTAGTATTCCCGTTAGGATTTTGAATACAACGAATAAGGAAATTAATCTCGATTTTTCTGGATTAAATATTTTCTCTTTGTCCAATTTTGATATATGTAATTTTATGGACGAGAACAATACACCTAATCGTGTTAAGACATTATTTAAATTACTTAACGTATCTGATTTAAATAAAGAGGAACGAGAATGTATAGTGAATATATGCGCCAAATATGCGGATGTATTTCATTTACCTGGCGACAAATTAAGCGTAACCAATTTAATGTCGCATAGCATAACTCTTAAAGATAATGTTGCGCCAGTGTATACCAAACCTTATAGGTTACCGCACGCGCAAAGAGCAGAAATTCAAAAACAAATTGATGAAATGCTCGCTAACGATATCATAGAGGAGACCTCGTCTGAATGGTCCAGTCCTGTTTTGCTCGTCCCGAAAAAGGCAGACAAGTCTAATGAGAAAAAGTGGAGATTAGTTATCGATTATCGCAGATTAAATAATTGCATTCAAGATGACAAATTTCCGTTACCTAATATCACGGATATTTTAGATTCACTTTCGGGAAGCATTTATTTTTCGAAATTAGATCTTTCTCAAAGTTATTACCAATTAAGTTTAGACAGTAAATCAAGAAAATATACCGCTTTTAGTGTTGATAAAATGTATTCTATTTCTTTAGACAAGCAGTCGCGTAAGCTTACAGCATTCACAGCTGACAACAAAATGTACCAAATGAAGCGCTGCCCCATGGGGTTAAAAACTTCCCCAAGCGTTTTTTCTCGTTTAATGACTATTGCTATGTCGGGTATTAATTACAAACAAGCTTTCATATATTTGGATGATTGCGTTGTTATTGGAAATTCAATGGAAAATCATAATAAAAATCTTATTACCGTATTAGAACGTTTTCGAAAAGTCAATTTAAAATTAAATCCGCTTAAATGCGAATTTTTGCGTACTGAAATAGTTTATCTGGGCCATAAAATTACATCGAACGGAATTTTTCCTGACGAAGATAAAATCAAAACATTGCAAAACTATCCGACCCCAGTCAACAGCGATGACGTAAAACGTTTTGTTGCCTTCGCTAATTATTATAGAAGATTCATACCGAATTTTGCTAGCATTGTATTTCCATTAAACAAGTTGTGTAAGAAAAATATAAATTTTGAATGGAATTCACAGCATGAATCAGCTTTTCAAAAATTAAAATTAGCTTTAATGAACCCTCCAGTGTTGCAGTATCCTGATTTTTCTTCCAATAATATTTTTAGATTGCAAACTGATGCCAGTAAGACAGGTTTAGGCGCTGTACTATCGAATAAAAATGGTCAAGTTATAGCATACGCGAGCCGTAATTTAAAACCTGCGGAGACTAGGTACCCAATTATTGAATTAGAACTTTTAGCTATTGTGTGGGGCGTAAGGCATTTTCGACCTTATTTGTATGGAAGGAAATTTATAATTAAAACCGACCATAAACCACTCATTTACTTGTTCGGTTTAAAAGACCCATCTAGCCGACTTACGAAATTTAGGCTTTATCTCGAGGAATATGATTTTGAAATAGAATACGTCCCGGGTCGAGACAATGCAGCTGCAGACGCATTGAGTCGATTACCGATGACGTCTTCCGATTTAAAATCAATTCAAGAAAATGTAGTTTCTGTTTTAACTCGAGCGCAAAGTAGGAAATTAAGTAATCATACTCCTCTCCTAACTGATTCCACTGAGAACTCTAGTCAATGTGGGCCTGATCAACCTGCAGCGGTAGAGGTACTCAAAAAACCTAAGAATATCGTTGAATTACTTATAACGGCAAACTTAAACGAGTTTGCAAGTTCAAATAATATATTATCGAATGCGGGTTATTGTGTGTATGTGCCGAATAAGGCCGCGATTTATCTATGTGCCCGATCGTTATCGACCCCAGAGGTGTTAGCGAGGGACTTAGAAGCCTTGTGTCATAGGTTAAATATCGCTGAATTATTAATAGTTAAATGTAATAACATTTTAAAAGATATAAAAAGTCTCGTACGAGTGAAGAAAAAGTTAAAAATAACTTTCCCGCAATTTCTTATCACTAAGAATGTAAAGAAAATTACAGATCCGGAAGAAAAAAGAGTTTTGTTAAACGATTTTCACTTGCTTCCCACTAGTGGACACGCTGGTATTAATAGAATGTTTAATAACCTAAAAAAGTATTTTCACTGGCCAGGAATGAGTAATGACGTCATTGATTTTGTAAAGGAATGTAAACAATGTCAATTATACAAACATGCCAACAGACAAGTTAAGGAACCAATGGTTATTACCAATACAGCCACTTCGGCTTTTGAACAAATAAGCTTAGATATTATGGGCCCACTAGATGTAGATGACTTAAATAATAAGTATATATTAACTTTACAGTGTAGTTTAAGTAAGTACGTAGAAGCTTATCCTTTGCAGTCGAAAGATTCTGTAAATGTGGCTCAAAACTTCGTAAATAACTTTATTTTACGTTATGGCATTCCCAAGGATATTTTAACAGATCAGGGAACAGAATTTATGTGTTCTGTGTTATCTGAAGTCTGTAGTTTGCTAAAAATTAATAAGTTACATTCGACAGCTTATCACCACCAAACTCTTGGTTCTCTTGAAAATACACACAAATCATTAGGCGCTTTTCTTAGGATTCAATGTCACCAAAACAAATCTAATTGGAGTACATGGTTACCGTACTGGTGTTTTTCTTTCAATACTACGGTACACACAGAGACAAAATACAGCCCATTTGAATTAGTTTTTGGTAAACAATGTACGCTGCCAAGTAATTTACAAAGTAATATAATAGATCCACTTTATAATTATGATAGTTACCCCAAAGAATTAAAATACAGGTTACAGAAAGCTCAGGCAGATGCGAGGGAAAATTTAATTGTAAACAAATTGCAAAGAAAATCATTGTATGATAGAAAAATGAATCATATTCTTTATAAAAAAGGTGATCTTGTACTTTTGAAAAATCAAACAGGAAATAAGTTAGAATGTACATATCTTGGTCCTTATGTAGTTATAGAAGATCTCTCGCCTAATGTAAAAATATTAAAGAACGGAAAAGAATATATTGTTCATAAAAACAATACTAAATTCTTTATTAATAAGTAATACCTATGTTATTATTTTGTCTCAAAATTAATTTAATAATTTCACATACTTATATAAGTTTTTACTTTAGTAATATATAGTATATAAATAATATATAATAGTGTGTAAGAAAAAAAAATTAAAAAATTAAAGTTTAAATTTTTTTTTATTTTTCTAAAGGGGTTATGTAGTATAGTAAGTAGTTATTTAAGGCATAATTTAATATCTATTATTTGTCGCACTCTAGGTATGTGCATCGACGAATGTATGTAGGTCGATGACATACGCGACCTCACGCGCATGACGTAGTTTTAAGTTATTATATATTAATTAGAAATGTAATGTTTTGCGCTCTGAATACACGACCATCAAAGAAACAACACCTTTATTTTTGCCTTTCACGATCCTCATACTTCAACACAACCTCATCGAGTTTGGGCTCGTTTGAATTGTCTTGACGAGTAGTTTGTCTTTCAATGGTAATCAGGGTCTGATGATGGAGCTGGAAGGTGGTCATAGGAAGTCTGTTATGAAACGACGCAACTCCATCGAGTTTCGGCTCATTTCATTGGTCTTGACGAGTACTTTGTTTTTAGATGGTTACCAGGGTATGATCTGATGATGGAGCTGGAAGGTGATCATAGAAACTCAGTAAAGAAACGACGCAACCCCATCGAGTCTCAGCTCGTTTGATTCGTCTTGACGAATACTTTAGTGCTAGATGGTAACCAGGGTCTGATGATGAGCTGGAAGATGGCCATAGAAACTCAGTAATTAAACGACATAACCCCATCGAGTATGGGCTCGTTTGATTCGTCTTGACGAGTACTTTAGTGCTAGATGGTAAGCAGGGTCTGATGATGGAGCTGGAAGGTGGTCATAGGAACTCAATAATTAAGCGACATTACCGCGTCGAGTTCGATTTGTCTTAATGGGTGAACCGTTTTAATTGATATGTAAAGTTATTAAAATAATACTAAAAAGTTAAACATAAAGGAGACCTTTCCATTTCGGCTCAAAATGTACCGAGGTACACTTTATTTTAAAATATCCTCTTAATTATGCAGAAGCCTCTGATGATATCATTTTTCTATAAAACACGCCGAAACTAATAGTTTTTTTGAAAATAAAAAAGTCATACATAATATGGTTTATGAAATCGTAAACATGAAACGAAACGTGCAAATAAAGAGCGAAAATATGACAGTGACAACTGTCATACTGGTTTTTTGTGGTGGTGACAGTTTGTGGATGAACAAAAAATTTTTTTTGAGATCTAAACTCACAATGTTGGAGTTTCTCCCTTGTTCTTTTAGCAACAACACGTGTTGTGAGACTCCATTTTATTTCAATCTACAGTACAAATACTAAATGTACTTACTTTAAAAATAAGTTTATACCACTTGAAATTGGCTTAATGCTAAACGCGAAGCCATTAATTAAGTTATTATATATATCTCACAATGGATAATCAATAGGTGCAAAACCTAGTTTAAATTATATAGTTTTCTATATACTCACATAGTCGGTCTACTAATATTTGTCTCTCTCAAAATAATCAAACGCACAAAATAATTCGAAACAGTTAAAAACACTTATTTTTGTTACTATTTATCATGTTTTTGCTAAAACAGGTTATGTTTATGTATAAATAAGTTACTCTAAGGCTTTTATCTAATAATTAGTTGGCAGTTAGGTAAGCTAACGAAACGAGTTTGCTTGCCAGTTAAATTAATCCAATGTTGCAAGCCGTCAAACCTTTCTAATTATATTTTTAGGTGGTACAATTATAATAAAAAATATAATACATATTTTTCTGAAATCTACGATATTTTTCCTACATTTTGGTACCTTTGAATCTTAGGTACATGAGTGGCCGTAGTTGTATGGGAAGAGGAAAGGTCTCCTTTAATGAAAAAAATACTTTTTTAAAACAAGCTTTTATTATTGTTCTTGCTAATAATAATCTTCTATTAACAGAATACAAGCACAATATAGTCACTTGTTACGCTCGCCTGCAGTTAACATTGACATGTCTTATCCTGTACGTAACTTTAGATCCATATTAATAACCGAATTAAAAGATTGCCTGGAGGGGCCACAAACACAAGGTGATTGATACAAAATCGGCTTGTGGTTTATTTATTTATTTATTTATTTATTATTAGGAATAACAAACAGTTACACATTACATAGTATTGTGGCAAAATAACAATGATTCGTATAAATGTATAACCAACTATGTTATTCGCAGAGTAATAAGATACAATAATTGTCTATCAGCTGAATCGGCCGAGTTAAAGAAAAAAAAAACCAAATTACAAAAACAAAATGAGCAAAAAGATTATCAAGTGTTATTATACATTTCAATGATGTGCTTCTTAAATCTAGGTGCAGACAAGTGAAATATATCTAGGTCAACAAAGTGTTCATTATAATTTTCAACCAGCCGATGCATCGGAGATCGCTTACCCGCATTTGTTCTGCATCTAGCCGTAGCAAAGACATGTCGGGTTCTGTTAACACGTATGTAAGTTGATCGTGGGACACTGTACTTGAGTCTGTCATTTAGCTCTATACAGTCGAAAGCGTTGTTAACCAAAGCACATTTGCTTGAAGTAAAAGCCTTCTTGATTTAAGGGTGGAGATGTTACAGGTGGACAGGTTTCTTTTATAAATCTTGTAGTTCTTAAGTAGTTTGTTTGTGTGAATGATAGTGTGTGCATAGTACGCATCCTAATAACTCTAATTTAGTTTATGCATGTCGTTGCAACCTCTAATTAAGACAGCGCCTTAGAATGTAACCCAATATTTGTTGTTTTAAAAATGTACATGGTGTTTGTTTTGTTGGTTGTAATTAAATAAATAAATAGAATTAAAAATTTAAAAATAATAATTTAAACCTGAAAAGAAAAATATCATTATATAGGGTCTAACAATATCAATAAGCCAACGTTTAAGGGGAGCATCTATACATCGCACTGAGCATGCTCACTAAATTTGGTCCAAAACTACAGGCTTGTTACCGAGATAATCAACAAAACATTATCATAACTCACCAAAAAATACACCCTTTCCAAACCGTACAGCTGTACTACACTCACACAAAGATAGCCGAATATGCACACTAAACTCGGAGCACACTGAGCTATCTTTTTATTGACGCTTGCGTGCGTGTTAGTAAAGATACAGCATGTTTCATGATGTGTATTATTTGAATTGATTTAGTTTGTCAGTAAACATAACTTTGAAAAATCACTTTATCTGGAGCCCATTTTTTGTCATTGTATTCAGAATTATCTAATTTAAAAATATATATAAATATATATTTATACAGCCCAAAATTAAAAAATAAAAATTAGTTCAAAAATACTTGATAGATGGCGTTTTATGAAAGCCGACCCGTTCCTACTTAGGGACTTGTAATAAATTCTACACTTTTGCTTGTCTATCAAAAAATAAAAAAAAAGTACTTACAAATTTTTATTCAGGTTCTCCAGGACCTATTTCTATTTTGGAATGGAATAAATATTACGTAGCCATACACGTGTTCTGCATGGACTCGCCTTTTACTAAGCGCCATACTAATCTATGCTAAGCGCCATCTATGAAGTCATTTACAAACCAATTTCTTTTTTTTTGATCTCGTAAAATCGCCCATTATATTTAAAATCTTTCAAATATTTTGCAATTTATCACTTTAATTGTTTAAGTAATCATGTTAGTTATTTTTACTATGCGATTGAGTTGAGAACTTTTTGTAAATGATCAAAGCAATGACATCTAGTGACCAGATAGCTACACCAACACCAACCCAATGTGCACCAACCGCTTCGATGTACAACAACTTTTATAAAACTTTAACTCAATCGACTAGTAAAAACTACTTATCTCAGCCTTTTGTACAAGTTACATAATTTTATTACTCATTTATGTTTACAATAAAATACTATTGTAGTAAGTACATAAGTATTTAATAATAATATTTTTTAACCGTCATTTTTATACATTATAAGGCGAAGGAATAACGAATCGAATGCCACGTATCTTCAGTTATCCAATTTGTTACTTCTCCAGTGTCTGGTACCAGGCCTGGCATGTTTCTGACGTGATCTCGCAAAGAGCTGACAGCGCCTTGCTAGTTGAATCGTACTCTGTAAAATAAAACTTCATAAGTTTATAAACATCTTACAGCTGGGCCTTCCCACTTATGAAACTAGGGCTGTTTGTATTTGTTTCGTGGTTTTAACTACTGCCATTTTACCACATCTTACTGAACCCATCATACCTAAACAGTCATTTTAGATTTTAGGATGGGTTACCGCCTATCCATCCCGCGTCCAACTGTATAAGGGGGCAGGAATATTATATAGGTGCATAATTTTTTTTCAATTTGCAAAACTTTTTACAATTTCAACAAAGTCCTACAAAAGGGAAAAGATCAAACCAAACTCTGCTACCTAAGCCCGTCAAAATGTCGTAAACCTACCGATTGTGCCTCTCTTCCCGAATATAGATCCATTGAACGGCGGCTTCCTGTAGTTGGCTTCAGTGGAATGGATGAGGTACAGCACCATGGCGATTAAGCAAATGGCGAACACCGCACGCATGTTGTTAGTGTTGATGGCTACAAAAGAAGTTTCAAATTACATACATAGGTTCACGGCTATTATCCCCATAAGGTTATTAACCACTTGACCACCGAGGTTCTTAAATTATGAAAAACATTGTGTGTGAGGGTTAAACGCATTTCGCTTTGCCATAGAAACTTCCTAGTTCAAAATTTTACAAATCGATCTGTATTTGTGCCGAGAGAGATCAGACATCTAAATAGATTGTAGAAAAGAAAACATAAAAAAAACGTTTACCTATTCTGCAAAATAAGCGATTTATAATCGCAATAATTCAGTTAAATAAACGTTTCTTAAAAATGAGTTTGACAAACTTTTTAGATCTCTTTATTTTACTTCAGCATGCAAAATTCGCTCTTTGGTGTAAATTTTGAACTTGGAAGTTTGTAAAGGAGACCGAAATGCTAAACTATCGAAGGTGGGTTCGCGTTATTTTAATTTGAATTCCTTGTACTAGATGGAAATAATGGTAAGTCAATAAGTATATTATGAAGATTTACGTAAGAAGAATCTAACTACCTACTCAAATTAAAAAAAACAAGAGTTACGCCTGAAATAATATAATAGCAACAGTGTAGGCACATAAAGTTGTATTTTAGTGATATTGCTAAATATTTATGTTAGGAATTTAATGTTTTTTAATATTTTGAATTACTATCTTTTTGTTTGCATCACATCACGGAAACTTAATGTGGGTTTAAACCTTTGATCTAATTTAAGAGTGTAGATATAAATTCTCCTAGTTGTTTGGAAAAAGTTGCTGTAATAAGACCAGCCTAATTGTGACTGTAGTTTATTTCTTTTTATATCTCATGTCGACGTAAACTATTGAAATAAAAGTATTTTAACTACGTCTTACTATTATAGAACCTATGAAGAAATGATCACTAAAAATAGTTACGATGCTTACCTCTTTTGAAGGGTACTGTCGAAGAGTTGCTTTAAGCGCACTGATGGAACTGATGCAGAAGCGATCTTACAACTCCTTTATATACGCCCAGCTCAAATTGCATTCTACCCTTAGGGAGACGAGGGACGAAACCTAATGATTGGCTTGTAAATAGATTACTGCATAATAAAGAAACAATAAGCTTCTATTGAGGTTTAGTAATGCACGCTATAATTTTTTTTACATACATAATTAGTCGCGTTTCCCGGAGGGGTAGGTAAGCGGACCCCACAGTTCAACATCTAGAGAGGCTGTCGCTAAAATGTTGGGTCAAGGGTCAGATCCTACTAATATGATAAACGCGAAAGTTTGTAAGTATGGATGGATGTTTGTTACTCTTTCACGTAAAAAATACTGATTGGAATTGGGTGAAATTCAACATACAGATAGTTTATAACCTGGATTAACACATAGGATACTTTTTATCCCGATATTCCCACCACGGGAACAGGAACCACGCGGGTGAAACTGCGAGTGGCCGCTAGTATAAGAAGGCAGGCTCCTTGACACGGCACGTATTGTCAAGGGGTTTCTCACTCGGCTGCCCTAACCACCGATAGCTTGGGTCTAGACGAGGTTAAGTTTTTATAATATTTTTAAGTACATAAGTACATATGTTTTTTTAAAATAAAATATTGTAAGTAAATAGTTTTGTTTAAAAATAGTTTTTAATAAAGAGATTAATAATAACTTCTACGCTTACACAAATTATCAAGCCCATGTTAAGCTTCTTTTTAAGTTAAACTCGTTAATAATTATGGTTAAACTACATAACAGATAAATATACATAAGCATAGAAAACATCCAGACCCGAAGTGCTAACCATTATACCACGGAGGTCGTCTTCATTCTTCATCTTCAGAGATCTCTTCTAGAGATATGCTCACCTTTGTATCTATATGTCTTTTGTAACGTCTTTTTCAATGTATTTATATGGCAATAAAGCATTAATATTCATTTACGACTATCACCTATTGATAAATGGAATAATTGTTTCGCTTTGAAGATTTTTTTAATCCACTACGGAGCTCTTGGTCTTCATCTCACCTGATGGTAAATGACGATAAGGCTGAAGGTGGAAGCAAGCTTTACCCGGAGTACTAAACCACTGAGGAACTGGCTATCTTATAATTATCTTAACTGTTGGAACACAAATGCTATTAACATTGTTTTTATGGGGCCTGACTGGTGGTAGCTAGCCAACCTCCAAGCAGATACTTACACAAAGATGTGCTCCCCGCTGGGAATCGAACCTTAGTCTTGAATCGGTGGCTTAGCCACTAGACCACAGAGGCGGTTAGGTACTTTTTTTTATGTTTTGTGTGAAATGTACTCTTTTGCAATAAAAGTGTTAGGTAGGTAAGTAAGTACATTACTATCTTATCTATGGAGGGACTAGATTCGGTAAAGTTACATGGATTTAAAAAGAAACCGTACCCCCAACAACATTACAACAATTAAATATATTATGTAGTGCTCTCCGCAGGGGAATCGAATCCAGGACCTCTACCACTGAGTCTATGACTTGTAAATTACCTCACCTTTAGAGTCTTACAGACGCGTTTAGTGGTCCGGCCGCGTATTTCCGTTTCCGTGTATGTAGGAGGCAGCACTGCCTTGAATCCTACACGGGTTTGATAAGCTAACTCTCTTTTCAAACTCGTGTATAATTTAAGGCAGAAGTCCTCCAATCGCGAACGGGTTTGCAACGCAGACTGTTAAGCTAACTCCCCTTCAAAACTCGTGCTCTATTCAAGGCTGAAGTCCTCCAATCGCACACGGGTTTGCAACGCAAAATGTTGTCCTAAACACGTGTACGCATGGCGATGCATGGAACTTAACCATCGACGGTCCCATAGATGTGGCACATCCGTGATTTTCAGTTTTTTGTTTAATTGTCTTCTTCTGATTTAACTCTATTGGTCTATGAAACAAACAAGTGAAAAAGTTTAATAATTATCTAGATTTCGAAGTATGTCAAATACTATAACTGCTATTTAAATTATAGTTTAATGTATATGTGATATGTAACTAATTATGTAAATTAATAAAAGTTAATTTAAATATAAGGCGACTGCTAGAAACCACAAGAAACTTCAATGGCTGGTCAGGTCACGTGTTTTATACAAGACATAAATGACAAAGAAGGAATTCGTGTTTTTTCGTAGGTACTTATCGCCCAGCTGACGGGGGCAACGGCTGGCCGTCTGTTGACCCGTCAACATAAGTACTTATCGGCCAGTTATAGGCCAGGGTCGACAGACGGTCGTATGTTTTACAATAAATTAGATACTCAAAGACTATCCAATTAAAATTCACAAAATGAATTATTTCATTAAAAATGAAAAAAAACACGAATTTCTTTTTTGTCAAGTTTGTCATGTTTAAAATACTTGACCTGACCAGCTCTTGAAGTTTCTTGCGGTTTCTAGCAGTCACCTTATATATTATATACCTACATTACAATGTATTTTATTTGTCTAATACCCTATCTTAAATTAAAGCAATAAGTTTCTACACAAAATTTAAAGATAATAATGAGCCTCCAGCCAAAAAACATTGACTTCGTAAAATTACATTATGTATTTTTATTTTTTGTAAGGATCGCTGATTGCCATACATTATAATTATAGTATTACATCGTTGAATGCATATTTCTTTTGCCCTAATATAAAAATAAAGACTAATTGAGTTTTCTTGCCCTAATGCCCTCAAACAAACATGGATTTTGTTGGTGGTATGTGCACAGAAAAGATAATAGTACTACGTATGTGTGTCAAGTCTGCCTTATATTGAACACGGAAATAAATACCTCAATCAGAGCGTATAGTACTGTAGAGTTTATACCATGTTAGGGCGCTGGCTGGTTTTACTTTATAGTAATTTATTAAAAACATAATTTGAAATGACAAGATGTCAAACCGGGATTAGAGGAGAACGATCGGAAGTGCCAACATGGGTAGACTTGACCATGTTATTTTTATATTGTAAATATGTAATTGTAAATGTATATAAAAGTATAAAAAATAACATGGTCAAGTCTACCCATGTTGGCACTTCCGATCGTTCTCCTCTAATCCCGGTTTGACATCTTGTCATTTCAAATTATGTTTTTAATAAATTACTATAAAGTAAAACCAGCCAGCGCCCTAACATGGTATAAACTCTACAGTACCTAGAGCGTAGTTACAAACCCGTGTGCTATTGGAGGACTCCAGCCTTGAATTATACACGAGTTTGAAAAGAGAGATAGCTTATCAAACCCGTGTAGGGTTCAAGGCAGTGCTGCCTCCTACATATACACGGGAACGGAAAAATGAGGTCCGGCCAAATATTTAAATGTCCGGCCTAATACAGCGCTTTTATTTCAGTACCTGGCAACCCTATGCGCGGCCCAAGCCCAAGTTGGAATGATAAAATAAAATATCCTCCATAAATGAAGATTGGTCTCGCTGCGCTCGCCTACCTCCGTCGTACTTGTAAAATGCGGCAACAAATACTACGCCGAAATCAGCGTACTCGAGAGCCAGTCACACTGATAGCGGTGCGTAAAGAGTACGTACCGATTTTTTAAATTAAATTTTTGGCGTAATTCAAAGTTTAATGCCAGTTTGCGTAATAAAACTGTGTAACAATAAGACTACAAAAAAATAAAAAGGACGGCACTCTTGCAAATTGTCATAGATGAGTTGCCGCATTTAGGCTGGCCTCACACAGCCGGAATCGCTTTCTGAATTAAGAATCTGAATTCAGAAAGGCCGGAATACCATACAATATCAGTATGCTCCACACACATGCTGATTTTTTCAGAATCTGAATTTCTCAGATCGATCTGGAAGAATGAGCTGACGAGCGTCCCATACACACATTCTGGAATTCAGATTCTGAATTATTTCAGTGTTGCCATTTTTAGTAGGATCCTGCTTTTTTAGCATTTTTAAAAGTAAATTTTAGATATTTAGTTTGTATGTTATCTTATTGATACCTTGCTTTAATAGTGTTTAATTATCGATGTACTTCAATTCTTAAAAATTATAAAGGTCAATATAGCAGTTTTGGTGCATTTTTATAAACAACGCTTAGCAGTTTTAGCAGGATTTACCATATTATTTTTTTAATATTTTATTTTTATAAAATTTGATAGCAATATAAGCTTCTATTGAAAGTCGTTAATATGGTTAAACTAGATAATGGATAAATATACATAAACATAGAAAAACACCCAGACCCGAAATCAATTAAGAAAAACAGTTTTCTCTAAACAGACCCGGCGCGCTAACCACTTGACGGAGGACGCACGGAGGACGTCAATTGGTAGGAACAGCGAAAAAAAAATAGCAACCCTGGTTGAAACAGCAAGCGGTTAACGTCTCGGAGACGTTTGCATATGCCGGGAGTCACAAGACTACTGATCAATCTGAATTTTAGCTTTTAGCTTTTAGTTTTAGTGTAGGTATCTACGGAAGACCTGCGTCGTGGCATTACTGAGATGCTACGACACAATGCTGAGTAGATGCCTTTTCAGTGTCACATAATATTGTTATTTGTAATTTTTATGTTGTGTTTTTGATGCTGAATAAATTTATTTCTATTCTATTCTAATTTTTAAGAATGTGTAGTGTGTGTGTAATAAGTGTGTGTCAAGGTGCTGGAATTCAGAATCTTAAATTCAGATTCTGAATTCAGAAAGCCATTCCGGCTGTGTGAGGCCAGCCTTACGGAGCTGTGGTTTTTAGATAGGGCGGTAATGATATTATAAACTGCGTTTTAAATGTGTTCCGAGCTGCACACATTGACAAATTTCTGATAAGTAAAACAAAAGATACGAAAGTGCACGCAAATGAAAGAGATACTTAGCTATAATTTTAATGAGTGCACTTCAAATGTTTCGTGTGCATAGAGTTACATACAAGACGTCCCAATTGGGACGTATTTGAGTCTTCACTTCGCGCGCCATTATAATAACATATCAGCTTCTTGTTATATGTAATATCATTGTAGGGCGTAGGGCGGTATCTAGTCGAGCGCAGCGAGACCAATCATTCATCTAAGATATCCTCGTTATTTCCGTCGGCAGCCAGTGCAGCCTATCAACCTACTTTACAAAACCAATAGGTACATTCCCACTAGTCCTAAGTCATAAAAAGCACTATCCATCAAACAAAAAAAAAAACTAAAAGTTTCGCGCTCGTTCGGTCGTTGACACGCATAATGAGATTGTGAGAGTCTATGTACTTGCAAAATACATCTCGATATCGCCAATATTGCTAATCTTATGCACTAACAAAGTTTAAATCCCAGAGGGTTCGCCCCATATCTTTTCATTATGCGGTCAGCATCCAATAATCCATTAATTGCCTGGACTCGACGCCATGTTGGAGGAACTTGGGTATATATTGGCGGGAAAATCTAAGCAAGGCATCAGTTGACAGCTCGCTTCGACAGGGATACCAACGGGAACGCACAATTTACTTCAAGGTAGATATTAATATATTCCTTGTTACAATTTTTTTAACAATCGTTTTTAAAATTGTTACTGCTTCGTTTTGTTTAGCGGAAAAATCAGTTTTCTGATTTTTTGCTAAATGTGTGATAGATACTTATTTATATTAAATGTTTGCATTAAAGTAAATAAAACCTTTTAAATGATACATTACAAAACTAACAAAGATACACCCACATAAAAATAGTTAATTAGATTTATATAACAATATTTTTGAGTATTTTACAGTTGTTGAGTCGAGTTGAACTGTGTGTTCGTATCAAAATAAAGTGAAATTAATTTCAATACTTATACGAAATTTGTTAACACGCTTGCACGTCAAACTATTCAAATTGTCAAATTTCCTAAATCGATATGATCCGTACTTACTGCCTTAAGTTAAAGTTCACGATTTATTGAAGAAATTTAATATTTTGTGAGAGGTTAAACTGCAGGCCTATTCAATAACTCGACTGACAGTTAAAGTGCCGAACACCCAGAAAATTCGTCGTACATTGCTGTGTACTGTGCGTATTGCTAGTGAAAAATAGAGAGCGCGTGCGCAATGCACGGCGAATTTCCTTGGGTGTTCAGCATTTTAACTGTCAGCACAGAATAATATTCTGTCAGTCGAGCAAGAGAATAGGCCTGCTGCTGGTTTCTGCATTAGTATAGGTTCATGTGCGACTGTACCATAACAACACATAAGTACCTATAACACCTGTTATAATAACGCTCCTCGTAATATTTTTTTTATTTATGATGATAGATGGCTGGAGGTTTAATGAGACTCACTGTTGCCGTCTTCTGCGTAGTGGTTGTACTTCTATCGCTGCTGCATGTAGGAGAAGCGAACTATAAGAACGCACCAATGAATGGCATCATGTTTGGGAAGAGGGGACTTTCCGGTAAGTAGTACTACTGAGACTAAGGATATAATTCAACTACGTCCAATCGGTATGCCTACTCATTAACCTCATCTAATGGTAAGTGACGATTAGGTATTATGGTGGATTAATAATAGGTACCTATTTCTGCCCGCAAGCCGCATTGCTGTGTTTCGCTTTGAAGGGTACTAACTAGATCGAGTAGAATAATAGGGCATAGATGCATAAAACTTGCTCCTGCTGGGAACCGAACCCAGAAACAAGTTTCAGTGTTGTTCAAAAACTAATTGACCACAGATGCGGCTTAAAAGAAACTTGCTAAACGTTCATAAGTCACCTTAAAATTTCAGTTTTGTTGATAGAAAAGTACTTAAGATTAAACTTCATCTGCCTCAGAATATTATTTAGGCGCATTCTTATCATAATATTTACGCTGCTAAATATTTATACCTTTGTTTTATTACAGATTACGATTCGAGGGGTAAAACATTCACTGCCTTATGTGAAATTGCGACTGAAGCCTGCCAAGCGTGGTTCCCGTCTCAAGAAAACAAGTAAATAGTTAACATTTTACATGTAGGTTCCCTAAAACGACAATCGCATGCCATTCGGAGTAAATGATTATGTAATTGAATATACTGTATATTTTATAAATGACTTAACGCTCAAGGAGGCTATTGAGAATAATAAAGGCTGGATTGTAAGAAGATTATGAAATAAATGCTATAAAACATGATTAACTTAGATTTATTTATAAACCCTTTTAGGAGTATGGTAACCCAAAAAGTTGTAATAATTTCGTTTGACATTAAAACTAGGTGATGAAACGAAACGCAACTTTGACCTATTTTCCAATATTTTATTATGGCAACCCGCGTGGGAAAATTATGATAAGCACTTTCTCTATTTTTCTTATTGTATGTATGTTTTTTATGATCTAATAAGACTCCTATTAGAATACAGACTTCCTGGTGGAAATAGGAAAACTGTTGAATTGAAAGAAAGTTATTGCGATGTTCCAGTCTCCACACTTTGCTTGATGGAACAGCTGATAACACTGCCTCAAATCCAAATGTCAATAGAGCAGTCAAGTGACGTTTCGCGACGCGAAGAAAATTAGCAATTTCGAATCTACCTTAATTTTAAAATGGAATTTTTAAGTTCCGAACTCGTGGTGAAATAATGTTGCAGCAATAATTTATTTCAATAGCTAATTACAATACAATTTAATCAAAATGACTACGAAAGAGCTTTACACGAAGGTAATTTGTTTTGTAATTTTCATTGTTTTGTTAGTATTTTGTTTTTGGACCTTTTGTTTTTCCTTTATTTTGATATTGGAATACGGAGACACGTTTATTTCTCTGTTTTGACTTGCAGGTTATATGTGCAAGTCAAAAATCCAGATTAATGTAAAGTTAACTGTACAAAATAATTATCACTTTTACTATCTATGCCATAATGCTTGAACATTTTTGTGTGTTCATTCTCATGAATTATTAACTTACTAATTTGTACTTTTTCATGGTAGTTGATTACTTTATTGTGCGAGACATATTAACCTTACATCTTCAAGTGATAACATCATTGTTGGAAGTAATCGAATATTGTATTACTTAATTACTTAGCAGTTGGTATAAACATTGACAGGCTTGCATCATTTAAAAAAAACAAGAATAATCAAAATTGAAATTTAATTAAACAACATTGTTATTTTTAATGGCTACTACTTTTATTTAAAAGCTAGTGAGCAATTTTACTATTTATGGTTATGGAGATGACAATGAGAAAGAGTGAGACATGAGAAAGAGAGAATAAGAAAGACTGTACTCACATACAAGCCAAATATTTTAGTTTTGCATGACTTTTTTATAATTATTGTTGTCTTGTTTAAAAGTAAATAAGTAGTTAATAATTTCGTATAATTTATTAAATAAGAAATACTGCCATGCAACAAATAAAAACTTAGAACTAAGTAAATAAGGGTGTTAAAATATTAGTTTCTTTATTAAATACCTAATTTATTTTGTATTCATAACAATGTTTCGATGATGGAGAGAATTGCCCAGTAATAGGACAGTAAATAGACTTATTATATACTATTACATAAGCCATGTTCACTGTCTTAAAATAATATTAATATCACAATGATATTTCGATTTCTGGGTTCCGGAAGCTTATTCCGTTGATAACATTAGTCATTATCAGAAAAATGTAACCATTCTGTTGTCGGCTAATTTATTAATGAAAGCAAAATTCATTGGTAATTGCAGCGCGTGAGAACAGCTGGACCACTTTTTTTTGCTGATTTTTGTTTTTAGATTTTCTTTTTAGTTAAAATGAAGATCTTAAAGAAAGATAAATTAGAAGAGTTATAAGAGATAAACTGAATAGTTTCGAATAAGTACATGCAAAACTGAACTGGAGTTTCGTTTCAAGTTTGTATGAGATCTTTAGAATTCACATTTTAAAGACTGCTGAAAGAACGCGGCTGAATTCGAGATGCCGCTATTATGTAAATAAATACGTCTTAAAGATAAATTACATCCGAAAAATAATATGGATGAATAATTATTATCTTAAAATAACTTTCTCTAACACCTACACAAACTTCTTTGATTTTGTTTTTATTTTGTGCTTGTCTGCGATCAGTCCCAGAACTATGAGCAGACTTGTCCAACGTGTCCCTAGCAGTCGGAGGGTACTCCCCAAGCGGGAGGTTAGATTAGAATCTTAAATACATATTTATTGTAACAAATTGACCTGACCGGGCCGAGTTGCCGGGATTGATCCCGGCAACTCAGTGATGGCTGTACCAGTACCAGAAACCGTCACAGTTTTTTTTTTAAATTTTTTTGTACTTATTACAACAATTACAACAATTGTTACACTCATTCGTTCTTATTTACATATTAAAATTTACGTTCAGAGTTTAGCAGTCATAATACCAGACAAATTGTACGCAACCTGATAAAACCATTCTAACGATTATCTATGGTTGCAGGGTGCCCGTATATGGGTAGACCACCCGGAGAAAGTATGGGAGAGCGCCACCGTGACGTCAGACTACCGGTCTGGCGTTCTTATTGTGAAGCTGGACCAGTCCGGAGACATAAGGCAAATAAAGGTGGGTTATCTGATGTTTTACTTGATTTCACTTTACATATCTTAAACACTTTATATAATTTTTAATGTAATAACAAGTAACTAACTAAGTCAGCGCAGCACCAAAGTGAGTTTTGGCCTCTTTTTATCTTTTTTATACTACAACGGGTTAGCATCTTCATCTTACGTGATCGTAAGTGACGATAAGGCCGTTGGTGGATGCGCGCTTTTTCCTTAATCTCAACCACTAAGGAGCTGGCTATCATATATCTAAACTGTCGGAACACAACAATGCTATAACATTGTTGCTGTGGCGCCAAACTTTTAATAAAATAGTGGAAGCTAGCTAGGCAAATTTAACCAGCCCTACCACCAACCCTACCAAGTACACAAAGATGTACCCCTCGCTGGGAATTGAACCCGGTACCTCTAGGTCTAGGACCGGCTTACCCGCTAGGCCACAGAGGCGATTAAATTAAAATAAACAAAATATTTGGTGGAACATGACTGAGGCAGAAGACAGCTTCTGCGGTCTTCATTGCCTAGTCTCTGACTACCCTTCGGGGATAAAAGCACGTACTGCGTGCGTGACACTCGGCTAAATTATCCACACGTGCGGACCGAGCGTGTAGGTGAATCATCATCATCATAATCAGCCCGTGTTAGTCCACTGCTAGACATGGCCTCTCCCAATGCATGCCACTGAGCCCGATCTTCGGCTCTTCTGATGCAACTGCTGCCAGCCACCGTACGTATGTCGCTCACCACCTAGTTGGAGGGCGCCCTACACTACGTTTGCAGAGTCGCGGTCTCCACTCTAGAACACGTCTGCCCCAGCGGTTGTCGGTCCTGCGGCTAATATGACCAGCCCATTGCCACTTCAGCTTGCTAATTCTTTGAGCTATATCGGTCACTTTGGTTCTCTGGTTCTCTGAATAAGTCGACCGAATTACGGAGTGACACCCCCCTGATAATAGTCGTGATTATATGTGTGTGTATGTGTCCACAGATAACGGATGAGAAGCAGATGCCGCCGCTGCGTAACCCTTCGCTGCTGATTGGTCAGAACGACCTCACCTCACTCTCGTATCTGCACGAGCCAGCTGTGCTGCACAACCTCAGGGTCAGGTGAGAGACCAAGAACATACGATTTTACGACATTTCCCTCCTACCTATGACATAGGGTCAAACGAGGCGTGAAGAGGCAATTTGTATGCCGGCAGGGTGTGAGTGACTGATGCTACGTCTCTTACGTTGCACGGGTTGTCCTCGCGCCTGGACTCTACTGCCACTTAACAACAGGTGGAGTGAGGTCATTCGCCGGGCTAAATACAGGGTTAATTTTGGACCCCCCCCCGCCAATTTTTTACGTGATACTATAGCAGCAGTACTTACAACCAATAATGAAGTAAAAAAAACTTTTTTTTTACATTTTTGTGTCAATTTCCGAAAGAAAATTTAAATTATTGTCACCTATCGCGCGGCCTATCGCGGTTATCAAAGCCAGCGCGCACCAATGACAGCGCGCCGTCGCTTTGACCGCGAGGGTGAGCGCACGCACCTAGAACTATAAGATATAAAAAGCGGCAAAATATTTTAATAAAAAAAAAGAATTATTTTTACGTCAAATATTTTATTATTACATTTTTAAAAAAACGTTTATTTTACTGAGTTATTGCGATTTTAAACATATATAGTGAACTTTAAATCGCAATAACTCAGCTAAATAAACGTTTTTTAAAAATGTTTTCAACAAACTATTTAGATCCCTGTATTTTACTTTAGCATGCAAACTTTCATTAAAATTGGTTTATCGGTTTTTATAAAGGACAATGGCGAAAATAGACCTGACTATGGGCACAAATCAATTATATTCTAAAAATATGCTGTTAATAGTTAGTTTTAAAAATACAAATAATATACCTCAAGAACTTCTAGTTCTAGAGAAATTAATTAATGCGTAAAAATAATTAATATCAATGGGAAAACATAATAATAGCTTTTGAACGGGTTTGACCTAGACAATAGATCTTGACGACGATGTTAAGTTCCATTTCACGCGTAGGTCTACAATTTCACGTGCTTGCATATAATCCTCCCACCTTACACTCGTCGAAAAAAAGATTATAGTATTCTACTTAGACAAAAATACATTTAAGTGTTTTTAGAACAGTATTAAATTGCTGAAAATGATACAATAAGTAAACGAAATAAAAACCAAATAAACGTTAAGGGGTTGGTTCTTTGACTTGCTTGTAAAGGAACGTCACTGTTAAAATCGAATGACAGGATGATAAATTCATTAACATTGATTTTTTTTGCCGTCGATCTTTGCGTTTGCTCCGATACGTACCTACCTACTGTGCGACTATTTATTAACATTTCCCCGGCTAGCAATTGATTTAATATTATTCGGCTTGGGAACGTAGCAAATCAAACAGGCTCGGTCCTACTATGGAGAACATGTGCGTTTCATAGAGATGTATCAGAGTATCGCTTGAGAGGTAGTGGAGATAATACGTTGATAATAGGGAAAGTTAAATCCAGACACATTTCAAGAAAACTTCTATGTATAGGTATAATATTAATAAAAAATAATGTGTCTGGAAGGGAAGGGATAACAGAATATTGTTGCACTTTGCAGTTGTTTGGTAGGTCGTCGAACGATTGGATGCTGTGCACATGTCATGACCGTGGTGTAGTACCTTGGGGTGGGCCAGGCACCAAGATAACATAATAGCAGCACCAGCAGGTTTTTTTAGATAAGTAGTGTAGTTAAAAGAGACGATTTTGAATAAATCTGTAAGTAGGTATCATTAATAGTGTTTTGTTTATAAGCATCCTCGTTGTTTCATGTCAATTTGACAATGATTGTCAAATACCATTAATTACATTTCTCTTATCACTATTTACGTAGTTATCAGATAGTTAAGGTCGGCTTAAGTTAAGAATTTAATATAGTAGATCGTTAAAATGTTTTTCTAACCTCAAAAGCTCAAATTTTTTTTAAAATTATATCTTGCATTTGTCAAGTTTTACATTGAATATGGAGTTAGGACACTGATTCTAATTATGTTAGGTATCTAAAGAACACAAAATTAATAATGCCCATAGTCATTGAATATCAGGTCCAGCTAGTATGGGATTTTGCCAATGTCCTTTCGACTTGGAAGTTTGTATGGGAAACTGACTTGTGTAAACCGTCTTAATGCACCCAGGTGAATGAAATATTCTACAATGTTATAGGGGTGGTACTTCTAACCTGTTAAGGCAAAGTACTACATCTAAATTCATCGACAAAAAAATAATAGGGATTTAAAAAAAGTGATTTTAAATCACAAAATAATTAAGTAATGATTTTTTTTCTCACCAAAATAATCTCAAACATACGAAACAAAGTAATTTATTAGTTAGCCAGTGTCATTAGCTACCGTTTGTCATTTTTTTCATGTTTCTCCGATGTATGAAACCTTTGATATCGCATAAAGTAAAAATGGTCATAAATTATAGGGGGAGGGGGTAGGACCCCCCATAATATTTTTTTTTGTCGATAAATTTAGATGTAGTACTTAGTCTTAACGGGTTAGAAGTACCGCCCCTATCACATTGTATATGTCACGATCTATCGGGATGCCGAATATCGCCGGAAAGTGGTCGACCGGCAACTTCCTCGACTGTACATACCTACATATAAAAAGTAAAGTACAGCCTGTATACCTGCCCCACTGCTGGGCAAAGGCCTCCACCATTGGAATCAAGTCATGTCTCCAATAGATATTGGCTTAAGATGGTTTACGCATTTCGGTTTCCCATACAATTTTTCAAGTTGAAATTTTTAAAGACCTATAAGCCAATTTTAATGAAACTTTGCATGCTAAAGTAAAATACAGGGATCTAAATAGTTGATAACATTTAAAAAAAAAGGTTTATTTGGCTGAGTTATTGCGATTTAAAGTCCACTATAGAAAGTTTAAAACCGCAATAACTCAGTTAAATAAACGTGTTTTGAAAATGTTTTCAACTAACTATTTAGATCTCTATATTTTACCTTGTGACGTAGGGGTATGTGAAATGATACCACACTTACGGTCATACAAATTTATTTTACTTGGTCTCAGGGCGTGGGGTACGTAAAGGCCTAGCTGGGTAGTTTTCTCTCGTCCCTGACTTAGCTTGGGGAAGCGCCGAGCTGTTGGGAGGCGCGTCGCTGTACAGGAGCTGCGAGCTGCGTGGTGTGTTCACAAAATTGCGGCCGCGTCGAAATGCGAAGACGGTCGCGTAGAAATCTTCTAAACTCCGGACGTAGAACTCCGAACGTAGAACGTGGAACGTGGAACTTCAGTCCAAGCGTAGAATTCCAATCCAAGCGTAGAACTCCAAACGTGGAACGTGGAACACCTAACGGGGTATAAGTAGCACAATTATCGTAGAATGACGATAAGGCTGGATACTTTATAAGTAATAGCTTTGGTCAAATACGTTTTTTTTATAAATATTTAATAGGTTAAATATTTATAAATAAAACGTATTTTAATAAAATTGGTCAAATACGTTTTTTTTATAAATATTTAATAGGTTAAATATTTATAAATAAAACGTATTTTAATAAAATTGATAGCGACGACAAAAGCAACGTCTGTCGTATCGCTAGCTCTGAGGCGTATATGAGACGACGTGAGCTGGTCGCACGCAAGTAATTTTTAACTTACCTACTTTGATCAAAAATAAAAATACAAAAGGCATTTCAAGGTACCGTGCGCGCATCGATTAAACCATATGAAATAAAATACGTTTGTTTTGCAGTTATTAAAACTATTAAGACTTTATTTCTTTGTAATTATTAGATAAGTAATTTAGTTTAAAGTAACATTTAGAATTAAGTTAATTTGGATAAGATAATCTACGTTTGTTTATTTATAAATTAAAATTTTATATAAGTATTTAATAGCTATTTGTTTATAACGTTACATTACCCCCTCGCGTCACCAAGGATTTTATTCCTCATAATAAAATCCGCATTTAGTAACTAAGTCAATAGTTTGCATCTACACTGTCATTCATAAATTCATACTTCACGCTCACAAACTGGCAACAATAAACAATCTTATAGAATATTGACGCAACCTAACAAAACAGAAGGTTCCTGTTACGATAGAACTGGTAACCCATACAAATTGTGATTACTATGTTTTAAGGATGTTATATGCGAAGTTGTTAGCTATGTAACGTTAATAAAAAATGTATTTTATGTTCAAATGTACATACATACTTACTTAAAACTCAAGCCCATATATCCCTCAAGGGGTAGGCATAGGTATAATATACACCCACAGTATGCCAGACAAGCTTTAGTCCCATGTAATGGGTGTGGCGAGCCTATTGCTACTGCCGGCACTGGGTTAGGGAAAAAAATATAGGATAGGATAATTACGGAATTGGGGTAGGAAAAAAAGGTACTTACATAGAATACTACTGACTCGGAAAGGACATTAGGACAAAATCGTAATAGCTAAGGAATCCGGGGTCGCATACCCGTACCCTTGGATTTCTATAGACTTGTATTTTGAAAACGTGAATTTATATAATTTACTTTATTATTATTATGAGCGCAATCATAATTAAAAATGCCTTTATTAGGAAATGTTTGAATTTTGTTAACAGATAAATTTAAATTTAGAATAGATGGATTTGATTCAAAATTATTGCCAATCTCATTATGATCTAAATTGTGTGCAATTTCTGAAGCCAATGTATCAGGAATCGCTATACTAGATTCGTCAGTCTTTGCAAGATGAGACTCACTTTTCATATCATTGTGACATAAGGTCTGCACAGATTCGAGTGACTTGGCTTCACTACGATCACATGTGCCCGATATGTTGATAGGCACAACGGGAGTAGAATAATCGCTATCGTAAGAAGGAATCAAAGGTTCCAAAGGATCCGAAGGCATAGTAGGAGTAAAAGACTCACTATTGCTCGAAGGAATCAAGGGATCTAAAGGCATAATAGGAGTAGAAGACTCACTATTGCTCGAAGGAAACAAAAAGTCTACCCCCTTATCCTTAATATTGTTACAAATTCCGTAATATTTTTTAAATTGCAAAACGCACTCATCATATTGAGGCTGTATGGACTTATCAGTTATTATTCGGCCGATCGGATGGTACAAATGATGAAAAACATTTTCTATTCGTAAAAAATCTATTTTATACGAAGCCGATACTAAATTTATTTTAATTCTTGTGAGAACGTCACTAACCCTGGTCAAGTCCTCTGAAGCATCGAATGGACTGACTAAAATGTCTTCAGATGGAAATTTACGCCCTAGACTTAAAATCTGCTTACGCAGTTCCTGCTCGGTACTACTAGGCGTGGTACCCCTAATTGCCACTTCGTATTCCAACTCTGACTTTTGTTACGACAAGAATTTTATACGAAAAGCCATTTCCTTTTTAATAAACACGGAAACATAAAAAAAATATAGACGAAACCTTAAACCAAAAAAAAATCCGTTAGAGAAGGTAAGTGTTGAACAAACAATGTCCTACCTAATCACAACAAAAATAAAAACTAACTCCGTCTGTTACAAAACAAGGAAAACAACACAATACTACACAAAACACACAACACACTACATCTCTCTGCGAATGAAAACCACCAGCCAAGAAACCAAGTTGAGGCGCCAGTGCGACGTAGAGGTATATGAAATGATACCACACTTACGGTCATACAAATTTATTTAACTTGGTCTCAGGGCGTGGGGTACGTAAAGGTCTAGCTGGGTAGTTTGCTCTCGTCCCTGACTTAGCTTGGGGAACGCCGAGGTGTTGGGAGGCGCGTCGCTGTACAGGAGCTGCGAGCTGCGTGGTGTGTTCACAAAATGGCGGCCGCGTCGAAATGCGAAGACGGTCGCGTAGAAATCTTCTAAACTCCGGACGTAGAACTCCGAACGTAGAACGTGGAACGTGGAACTTCAGTCCAAGCGTAGAACTCCAATCCAAGCGTAGAACTCCAAACGTGGAACCCCTAACGGGGAATAAGTAGCACAATTATCGTAGAAAGACGATAAGGCTGGATACTTTATAAATAATAGCTTTGGTCAAATACGTGACCTATTAAATATTTATAAAAAAACCGTATTTTAATAAAATTGATAGCGACGACAAAAGCAACGTCTGTCGTATCGCTAGCTCTGAGGCGTATATGAGACGACGTGAGCTGGTCGCACGCAAGTAATTTTTAACTTACCTACTTTGATCAAAAATAAAAATACAAAAGGCATTTCAAGGTACCGTGCGCGCATCGATTAAACCATATGAAATAAAATACGTTTGTTTTGCAGTTATTAAAACTATTAAGACTTTATTTCTTTATAGTTATTAGATAAGTAATTTAGTTTAAAGTAACATTTAGAATTAAGTTAATTTGGATAAGATAATCTACGTTTGTTTATTTATAAATTAAAATATTATATAAGTATTTAATAGCTATACGTTTATAACGTTACAACCTCAACATGCCGAGTTTCATCGAAATTGGCCTACTGGTTTTTAGAAATTTCGACTTGGAAATTTGTATGGGAAACCGAAATGCGTAAACCTTGCTCGAGTGGTTTGTACACCGGTTTTCATGGTGTCGCCATCTTTGAGGTCCCGGTTCCAATCCCCGGTCGGGTCAATTTAGAAATTATTGTTTTTCTAATTTGTCTCCGGTCTGGGTGTTTTTTATGTATACTGTCGTATTTAAGTATGTTTGTCCGTTGTCTAGTAACCATTTAACGAGTTTCATAACGAAGCTTCTCTTGGGATAGATAATTGGTGTGAGTGTAGGAAAGTTTATTTATTTAATTACCACGCTTGCCTGATGCGGGTATTCAATTGTCTAGTGGACAGGTCCCGCGGCCTCCACTTTACTTGAATTTGCTGTTCTCCAGTGTTTAGTGGGTAAACTTCCCTCCCTCTCATCCCTGATTGATTATTACGCTTTCAGTGTGAAAAAGGGGACGGATGGAGCCCCACATAAGCTTTCCTCCCTTCTGTGGGTAGGGTATCCATAAGGTAGATTCACTGAAAAAAAGGTGCAGGTATGACATGACAATGTTATCACAAACCCGGGCTGTGCGTCGAAAAATCCGAACACAAATTTTGCCCGACATAGGAGTTGAACCCGGTACCTTCGGATATCGAGCCCAGCGCTAGGTACCTATTTACCTACATACATTATGTATTTATTTATTACGGCGCGCCAAACTTTGATACAAACCTCGTCCTGACAATTACAAACAACAAAAAAGGAATTAGCCAAATAGGTGCAGCCGTTCTGAAGTGTTGCGTGAACAAACATCCGGGTCAATTGATTTTTATTAATAAAAGAAATAATAAATTTTCACAACTGTCACACCAATCATTCAGCCACAAACTGAGCATAGCCCGAACTATGGTGACTGAATAACGGATAAACATACATAAATACTAATAAACGTCCATGCGGCTCGGTCAAAAATGCTCGTGCTCACCACACAAACATTTGACCCTACCGGGATTCGAACCTGGGATCGTGAGTTGCGTAGGGTCGCTGACCACTCGACCACCCGGCCGTCATAATAATAATACCTATAGATTTTACATTTTGTGGTACTAAAGCATAATAGGTATTAAAGCATCATTCAAGCGGAAATCCTTTTTACGCTAATGATAAGAGCAAACAAGCCAATACAAATGTTGTTAGCTGTTACGTCATTTAACAATTTGTTGCGATTAAACTGCATAATACAAACATAACACAAAAAAACCGGCGTGAAATAATGGCACTTGGTGCTGTTGTGTTTCGTCCGGCCAGTGAGGGTTCCGGAGGCCCATCCCCCCACCCCCCTCTCACAATTCCTATTCCTACCTTAACCCTATTCCCTTAAAGGCCGGCAACGCGCCTGCGATTCCTCTGGTTTTGCGGGTGTCCATGGGCGGCGGTGATTGCTCGCCATCAGGTGACCCGCCTGCTTCGTTTGCCTCCTTCTTTTATAAAAAAAAAAATAGGTAAATCGGGATACTAAGAATCTTTCGCAATGCGGGGTCGCTGGAAGGGTGACCAAATTAAAAAACATCTCGAGCTCGTGTCGTGGCAGTGCCAGCGTGGTGGGTTATGGCCCAATATTCCCACATGCTGTTGTCCATGTGGGTGGCCTGTGCCCAGCAGTGGGGCGTTTATGGGCTGATGGCTAATTATTTTAATACAAATTAGTTGTTTCATATAGGCATATGATCCCGTAACTGATGATAAGAGTTTATGCTAAAAAACGTCAACCGTGTCACGTAGCGGTGAAAGAATACTACCACCCCCTCTCTTCCCTTGGGTGTCGTAAAAGGCGACTATGCACATACCCAACAGCATAGAGCGTCGATGGGCTCACCACCTGTCACGCCGAGATTATGTGCAGTCGCTATTTGGTGAAAAGTGGACTATGGTAGAGGACTGTTTTTGCGGTCCTCACTGCCTGTCTCTGACTAACCCTTCGGGGATAATAGCCGTGGTTATATGGATGTATGTTTGTATGTAATATTGACTAATATTATAAATGCGGAAGTGAGTTTTCTTGTTTGTTACTTTTTTACGTTTAAACTGCTGAACCGATTTTGATGAATTTTGGTGTATATATCGAAGGGGCCTTAAAGACGGTTATAGGCTACTTTACCCGTTTAACATTACGCGATCAAAGCCAAAACAAAAGATAGGACATTTAAAAAAGAACAGAAAAAATTATAGACAAATAACATCTATGACTAAGATCAATAAATCAACATAATAATCTTCAGTATCCAAAGAGTAAGAATATAACAACACTCGTGCCTTTACTATACCATATTATTAGGAAATCGTATCGTAAAGCAATAGAGCTGACCAAGGCCACATTAATTAGTGAATACAGTAGCAGATTAACTTTTCCACTTGACATGGCCCCGCGGGGTTCGTCAGGTTGAATAGCTTAGCGCTTCCGACGCGGGTTTCATTTAATACTTGTTGGTAATTTGGGTATCGTAATAATTTGCTAAAGGCGGAGGTGCTGGCGAAAATTAATTATAGTGTTTTATATACAACATGCTGACATGTAATGATTATAAGTACAAAAGCCCTTAAAAATAAATAAAGAAAAAAAAATTATATACATCATACATACGAGTACCTACGTGCTTACTTAGCGGTTAGATCAGTGGACCGGCAATCCAAAGGTCACGGGTTCGAATCCCCTTCGAGCTTTCCTAAGACTGGTTGTTTTTTCTAGTAAACATTTTAACCTACGTGCTACTGATATGATGTCACAAATATTTGCATTCGCATTCGAAATTATTCAGCGAATATTCTGCGAATTATCGCAAATAAAATTGCGTAAGGTTTTTTCTAAAACAAAAGTCGGCAAATATGTTCTATAACTAGCTTTTGATTGCGACTTTGCTTGCTTTAATGTAGTTTTTGTAATTCAATACTGTTTGTCGAACGGAATTACTTACAGAAGTAGTAAAAGTGCAGACTTTTGATAAATAGTAGAAAGAGCTAAATCCCTAACTAAAACACTTGTACACAACACGAATAAATGCCAAGCGTACACATGTTAAATTGATTGTTTGCTAGGTTTTAATTTTTCGCAGGAAAAAGTAATCTACAACCGTCTCTAAGGACCTATCTGTATACTAAAATTCGTCAAAATCGCATGACAGACAAACCACGTAAGACCAACTCTTTAACATCTATATAATTAATCAAATCAATCCAACTCCAAATATTTCCATAGCTCATAAACATACACCGTTCACGCAGCCAGTTTGTGGAATAAGCTGCCTGCCGACGTTCGTAAGAGTTCATCGCCAGTGTCATCTGTGAAACATAAATTAAAAGAGCACTACCTATCCAACAACAACAACAGTAGTTAGCAATGTTATAACATAACTAGTTCTGTATTTTGATTATATTTATTATATAATAATATGTACGAGTATGTCTATGTATTATACAACTAGCGGCCGCTCGCGTTACCGCCCGCGTGGTTCCCGTTCCCATGGGAATATCGGGATAAAAAGTATCCTATGTGTTAATCTAGGTTATAAACTATCTGTATGCCGAATTTCATCCAAATACATTCAGTAGTTTTTACGTGAAAGAGTAACAAACATCCATCCATACTTACAAACTTTCGCGTTTATAATATTAGTAGGATTATAATATTAGTAGGATATAGGTAGTTAATTTAAGTAAGTATAGGTATTTATAATATGTCTGTTTAGGAATGTATTATGTATATGTATTTGTAAGTATTGTTAGTCCCGTAGACTCTCTTTCCACACCACAGCTAGGATTGGCTGGAAGAGATCTCTTCTAGAGATAATCTCACCTTTGTATATGTCTTTTGTAACGTCTTTTTCAATGTGTTATATGTGCAATAAAGGATTTAAAAAAATATATAATAATCTTCTACATCTTCTATAAATAAAAATCAATCGCCACGAATGTTTGATCGCGCATCACTTTAGAACGCCGCGCGATCGTAAAAACTGACATGTCTCCTGCAAAGCAAAATCAATTATATTGATATTTATAATTAGAACAATTCTGCTTTGATGTTTCAGACCTAGTAATTTAATTATTTAATTAGAGCAATGTTTTTATTCTGCGAAATGTGCAAAACCATCACGCGCTTGTGTTAAAAATTTAAATTTACCAAAGAAGGGGGTGCCCTGGGGAATATTAATACAAATATTTTTATGTAAGAATTATTGTTTCATGCGTAAAATTAAGAAAGTTGTCTAAAAAAATGTTTTTACGAGTTATTAGATTTATGTATTGTATTGTATATTATTGTTTAAAGAATTTGTTTCAAATTTCAACAAGGCCATGGCCTTGTTGAAGGTCATGACCTTGTGCAATAATCAGGCTAACTTACATAAGTTCTTCTAATGTATTTAACTAATTCAGCGCATAGTACAAGTGACTTAAGGCTAGGTGTTAGTAAAAATTCAAATAACACGTTCATAGAATTAATTTGTGAAGTAGTAAACAGTAAATTAAAAACTGCGAAAATTATGCAATATTGTTGAGGCTTTATTCTGTGGAATATACCAGATAAAAACACGATTTGATAAAGTTGGCTCGATAGAATAAATTCACAAAGTTACATATTTTTGTGTCATTTTATCTTCTTTTCTATGTTTTATCCTTAAAATAAGTGATTTGATATTATGAGTTATTTACCAAAATGAAGATCATAGATAACTTGAGGTTTTATAACCGATCGTTTTTTTTTATTAATACATAATTTTTTTAAAATATAAAACGCGACTATTCGTGCCGCTTTGCTGTTGTACCCGTTCCTTTATCGTCGTACCGTCGAGAGAGCGAGAGAGCAGCGCTCGAAATACCTCCCCTTAAAAATACGTAAATTATCACAATTTCGTGCAGGAAAAATTCAAATAATTCTAATAATAATTTTCTCTAATTTCGGCTAAATCTTTTTTTTAGTTTGTATGAAAATAAAATTTGGAAATTCGTCACGGGATACGGGGTGTTCGTTCACGCAGACGGAGTATCGGGCAGGACACTAGTTTATAAAATTATTAGTTACTAGCGGATCCTTGCGGTTTTACCCGCGTGGAAATATCGGGATAAAATATGGCATTATGTCACTAAGAAAGAATGTAGCTTTCTAATGGTCAAAGAATTTTTTCAAAATCGGTCCAGTAGTTTCGGAGCCTAGTCAATTCAAACAAACAAACAAAGAAATCTTTCCTCTTTATTATAATACTAGCGGCCGCTCGCAGTTTCACCCGCGTGGTTCCCGTTCCCGTGGGAATATCGGGATAAAAAGTATCCTATGTGTTAATCCAGGGTGTCAGCTAACTCCATACCAAATTTTAATAAAATCGCTCCAGCCGTTTAGACGTAAAGAAGTAACAAACATACACACTCACAACCTTTCGCCTTTATAATATTAGAGTGATGATTAATTACCGATTCTCGTTTCAGATTCTGCGATCGCAACGCGATTTATACATACTGCGGCATCGTGCTAGTCGCCATCAACCCCTACAATGATTTGCCGATTTATGGTGTGTTTTTTATAATAGTTAAATGTACTATATCAATCTTTAATCTAAATCTAGTTCAATCTTTCTTTATAAGTGATTGTTACAATTATCTGTAGTGTGAGATATTGGAGGCTGAAAAAGTGTCTCCTCTTTTTAGTTCAAGTCAAGACTCTTTAACAGGCACAGCATGTTAAAATTTTCATTGGTTTTCGACCTTATTGTTCAGGGAATAAAGTTCAAAATATGCTGGTCGCTATAAGATCACTGCCTGGCTAAGGGTTAACCGCCTCTGTGGTCTAGTAGCTGAGTTACCGGTCACCCAGAGGTCCGCGGGGTCGAATCCTAGCGGGGAGTACATCTTTGTGTACTTGGTTTGGTTGGAGTGCGGCGATGACTTTTCGAAAATCGAATTTTACTGCAAGCGATTCGCATAATTTCCCAATTTTTTATTTTCTGTGCGTTTTTTTTTTTTCCCAATATTTTTTTTAACTTAAAGTAATATATCCATTCTCAAATATTCCTAGTCACGTAATTTACACATTGGCTTACGTGATCACTAGGAAATATATTACTAAGCATTTTTTCCTATCTAATTTCTATGCTATTTAAAAAAAAAGTAGGTTAACATAATTTTTTTTTATCGACGTCCTGATCAAAAAACTATCAGGAAAAGATTACATTGGGAATAATGCGAAAAGAAAAAAAGCTTTTAACAAACTCATCCTCTGGAAAAAAAAATCAGGAAACGATTCGATTGGGAAATTATGCTAATGCAAAAATCGCTTGCATTAAAATTCGATTTTCGGAAAATCATCGCCACACTCATTGGTTGGTAATATCCCAGCTAGCAAAATACCCTTAGAAACGAAAGCTTTTAAGAGCTATGTCCTTAAATAAAATTTATATACGTTCTGATTAAGATAGAGACTAATAATGGCATATCATAAGTCAATTTAAGCCATAAGAGCATATATACTTGTAAAAAATACTTTTAGAAGTATATAAGAAAACGAGAAATGACATCAATAAGACCAGTAGTGTTATAAACGCACTCTGTAAGCCTTATTCTTAATTAACACTTATTCATGCACTATGTAAGTCCACTTAATCTTAAAAGTGACTTATCAAAGTATATTATTAGATATCGGCTGTTACACTTATAACTTATTCTTACAGACGTATATAAGCAAACTTTATATAATGTTTATTAGAGCAATAGTATTATACACGCACTTTATAAGCCTAATTGCCCTTAAGTCTTAATTAACACTTATACATGCACTTTGTAAGACCACTCAATCTTAGAAGTGACTTTACTAAGTGTTTTGTTAGATATCGTCTGTTAATTATAACTTATTCTTAAAGATGTATATAAGCTTACTTTATAAAACATTTGTAAGAACAGTAGTATTATATGCGCACTTTATAAGCCTAATTACTCTTGATTCTTAATAAACTCTTATGAATGCATTTTGTAAGATCACTCAATCGTAGAAGTGACTATTGTAAAAGATAGTAAAGAGTACTAGCACGTCAAATGTCTTAGAAACTAGATAATTGCAATTAGAATTCTAATGCATTGCAAAAAAGTCAAAAGGTGGTCGACCAGGAACTTCCCTGTTTGTCTTTTAGCCTATTTTTACTTTAATAAAGAACCCTAAAGGTTATGAGCAATGGCCGCGTGGATTAAAAAATGTAGTTGAATTTGATTTTAGAAGTGCGGTGTAAACCTTAAACAATGGTAATGCACTTATATTGGTTCTGTTAAAGCCACTATAATGCATGATTGGTGATAATGGCGACATTTCCATATTTTTCATTTTTAATATAATATTTTTTATTATTAAAGATACATTGTTGAAATGGCCCGTAAAAATATTGTGATTGTTATTTCAAAATACTCGATAAAATCGACTTCGCAATTAAATAACAGTTAGTAATGCGTAATAAACATGAAATTATACTTACACATTTTGTAGGAAAGTGAATTAAACAGGACAGTACATAATACTTACGTTTTTAATACTCTTCTTATTATTCAGAAAAGTTTCACGAGCACTTGGCAATCCTTTCGGCGGACAGTGATTACATCTCTTACTAAAAGCTCGCAAAGAGCACTACAAGTAATATCACACTTAGAACAGCATTAGTAAGTGCATTATAAGGGTAATTGTCCATAAAGAATGCCTTTGTAAATCATTTGTAAGTCTGTTTGGTATTATTAAAGCATCAACAAGAATTTTGTAAGATTGGAAATACACTTCTCGAGACCATTTTAAGATATATTTAAGGGTAAATAGACTTATTAAGTGCGCCCAAATCCACACTTATAGCAGTCTATCGGAGTACCATAAGACTGGTAAAATTATACTCTTGGGATGTGTGTAAGAGGAAATTTTGCTAGTTGGGATGGGTCATCATCTTATCTAAAGTCTGCCGCCATACCACCGACAGTTTATAAGATATAGCCAGTTCCTGTGGTTGAGGATTCCGGGTGAAGCGCGTTTCCTTTCGGCCTTATCGTCACTTACCATCAGGTGAGATGAAGGCCAAGCGCTTACCCGTAGAGGATAAAAAGAAGGACCTTATTTCACGCTAAGCGCTCAAACGTGCAAGTCACCATCGAGAGCCTCTTCGCCTTTTATTTTCTTGTGGAATGATGGTGTTTTTCTGGTGAAAGAAGAATGGTTAAGAAGACATATACGTACATACAAACATACATACGAATAAATTTGCGACTGTTATCTCCGAATATAATAGTCAAGACCAGGATGACCAGCAAGCAGTCCTCTGCCAGACTCCACGGCACACTAAACTGCACATGTGTTCAGAGTGACAGGTGGTAAGTCTATCGCCGCTCTATGCTGTTGGATGAGATGTATATCGACGGCGAAGTGACTATACCCTCCTATCTAACATTTTTCGTAAAATTTACATTCCTATAACATTAACTGAGGTCGGTTTCCGCGTATTTTGATGAAACCTCTTATCCGTATTTTTGAGGACAAGGGGAAAAAATTAATGTGGAAATAGCTTCTAACTAAATGGAATTATGACAATTTCTCTACAACCCTATTACACCGAAAGTTTTCGAGACACTAAACGTTTTCTTCGCTTTGTGTAAAATGTTGTCTTTGTTAGTTAGAAGGTATTTTCACTTCGCCGTCGATATGCAGTCTTTAGTCCGTTAGCGCCTTTTACGACACCCAAGGAAATAATGGGCGGTAGCTGCTCAGCTAACAAGATGATATTTTGTGCAGGGGATGAGACCATCATGGCGTACCGCGGCCAAGCGATGGGTGACCTCGACCCTCACATCTTCGCGGTGTCGGAAGAAGCCTACACCAAATTGGAGAGGGAGAGGAGAGACCAGAGCATTATTGGTGAGTAGTTTGTGAAATGTTATCAAATATATTGAAACGTTAAAAAAAATTACTACCTCAGGCGTTATTTAGTACGCTAAAAACATCAAATTGCGCTAGCTAATCAATTGGCCACTTGACAGTTCTCGGAAAAGTATTTTAAAAAACGCTTATTCAATATACCTCTTCCAATATTTTTTTTCTCGAAAAAGCTTTATTAAATAGAAAAAAAAAAACATATTTTTCTTCATTAATTTCATATTTTGCGCGAAAACGGTTGGTCACTTGACATTTTTCCCTGTGACGTTACATTTCACTAAACAAAGAAATTTTATCTTAAAATCTGACAGATATTTTTTGTTTATTTTGTGAAATGTGACGTCACACGAAGCTCAATCATGGCCGCCCGTATTTCGGGTCTTGTGCTCCACAGGTAAAAAATAGCAAATTTATTTTGTTAAACTAAAATATTTACTAAAATAAGTATTTATTTTGATAAAAAAAACTATTGAATAATCATTGTTAAATTATAAACTACCATATCCGACATATTTCATATTTTATTGTAACAACTGTAAACAGTCAATTGGTGTGATAGTGGGAAAGTTATGCTTATTCTTGGTCTTATTAGTTAAGATGCTAGGTAGTTGTTGTTTTTTTGTACCACTACATTTCCGAGGTATGAATAGGTAGTGCCAAACTTTTAGCTCGCTCTGAATAGCGACGCGCAAGTGTACAGTTAGCAACATTATAATTAGAGTGTTATAATAATTAACAAAATAACATAATAAGAAAGTTTATAAATTCGGCGTTTTATTTATTTTTTAAAACCAAAATTTACCAGGATTAATTAATAACAACATTTAAATTATTATAAGCATACATATATTTAAAAATAATAACATTTTTAAGAAGATTTGGAAACTGTGTGTGTTCTTATCGGAAGTACGGAAAACTGTACAAAGATCCGACTTATTTGCTTCTGCATTAATTCTGCGCACCGTCTATACTGAATCCAGTAGTAGCCGAATTTCTTTTTTGTGCATGTTTAAGGTCAATATACACGTGACTGTACTTTCCACTGCTAAACCAAAACAAACGAATACACGTCATGGCGAGCGCGATACAGGAAAGGAGTGAGCGGGGGTGTGCCCCGCCCTCCCTAACCGCTTGCGTCCCGCAGATTTCCATATTGTGCTATTGCGACGCGAATCGCCTCGTGTTCACAGCGAGCTAGAAGGTTGGCGCGGGTTATACACTAATGCATGGTGTTCGGTAATAGAGTCATAATTCTGCAACTGGGCCGCAAAGAACTACTGTTTGTATGGGGGCAACTCGGAATTAGCGGAAAAGAAAACAGCTGTTCATACATACATACCCAAGTAACAAAAGCTTCTATAACCAAGACATTTTATCACTAAACAGTGATATAGTAGGCCTATAATGGTAATAATTGTGACTGCTTGTACCATAAAGGTTTTTAACAGAGCGTTTTGCTTCTATAAAATTAATGAGCATTTACGTTCTATAATTTTGCTCTAAGAACCCTTTCAGGACTGTACAAAAGAATCATTAAAGTGTTGCACTGTAATAGATATGGTAAAAGTGATTATGGTACTATTTAGTACTATAGACGACCTTATTGACAGTTTTGTGTATCTATTTTGCAATAATAATGCGTGAAAATAACTTTTACAGTACTAGTATTGTAGGAGTGTCGAAAACACTATTACAGGATCAATTTCCACTATAAAAGTAGCTTGCACAACCATTACGTAACGTTATATCTTCTTACAACAACATAGCTACGGAACTAGTTCTGTTAAAATCATGATAACTCTTCTACAGTACTGAACAGTACCATAGCGACTCCTGGTGCAGCTGCTAAATAACTTCAATTCTAAATAGCTCTATTGGTGAGTTTGTTTGTTCTGCTACGATACTAAATCGTGACAAAAAAGTACTAAAACAGCAGGCATAAATAATTAATTAAGTATGGCTGCTGTTTTCTGCCATGATAGCACATTAGCAGCACGGCGTGTGCCAATGTGTACTATAGCAGCCATAGTCGGGAAAAGTACTTATTTTATTAATTTAAATTTAATTAAAACAAGAAAATTACGAGGGCGCATTGTCAAATTTGAAATCGGCATTAATGATTTTATCAATACAATTAATTTCGCAAGTGCAAGTTACGGCAGAGCTACGTAGTGTCCTTTTCCTTTTTATCCATCGGAGAATGAAATAAAGCATAGATATTTGTTTATGTTATTTGTAGATTTTTTTTGGAGAACACACGACACGACCAAAACACGAATAAAATGATTGAATAAGTGTGATAAAAAGATCACTGAAATTGTTTACGGTGCAAACAAGCAATTTAAACATGTTTTGGTTACTTTTATACTGCAAATTTGTGACATAAATGCTGCAGATAGCACTATTTCAGTACCAAAAAGCGTTTCTCGACACTTTTAGGTTTCAACTACAGAGCTCATTTCTTACCGTAAGAGCCTTTATGTAATGTTTATAGAATAAATCAGTTATAAAACTTATACTTAACTTATAGTGCTAATCATGTACACTAATTTAGCACGTTCTAAAACGTTCTCAGGACTTTTATAGTACCAAATTTTGTTGCTTGGGTAGATAGATAATATATTTATTTGCATCAAAAAACACACATGCTTAGGTACAAATAAAACATTAAAATAACATGTTGTTTGGTATCATGTGTGCCGCAGCGATGCAAAAGGGCAAAAACTCAGAGATACCTTTGCTCAAAGAGCAAAGCACTAGTTTTCAGTTTTTTTCCAGAAAACCCGCTAGGAAACGGATTTTTCTTCTAAAGGAAATTTAAAAATAACAATCAAAAATGAAATAAAATTAGAACGTGTGAATGGACATTAATCGAAATAAATACTAATTAATTTAGGTATGAAAAATAAATAAATAAAATATCACAATAAAATAAAATGTCAAATTGATTACATACTTACTGGTACGCCTTAGTCCCTACAGGGGTAAGCAGAGACGATGGCTATCCACTTTGCGCGGTCCTGATACACCTCACTTGCTTCTGTTACATTTATCAACCTTTTTATGCACGTCCTCTTAGAAAACAGCTGTTTTAGCCGTTTTTATTTGGGTCATGTCTTTTTTTATTGCACTATTGAGGAGCTTCCCGGTCTACTTTCCAGCGATATTCACGTCGCGCGTCATGTGTTATGTCAATAATGTATTGTCTTTCTTTCCTCCTATATTTTTTCCTTTACATAAATAACTGCTTTCTGTCCCAGTGAGCGGCGAATCGGGCGCCGGCAAGACGGTCTCCGCTAAATACGCGATGCGATATTTCGCGGCGGTCGGCGGCAACGCCAGCGAGACTCAGGTCGAGAGGAAGGTGCTAGCATCCAGCCCTATTATGGAGGTATGTGGCTGCTAATGAATACATACATACATACGTACAGACGCAAACGCACACGCACATAGGTACAGGGTTAATTTTGGACCCCCCGCCAAATTTTTTTTATGAAACATAATTAAACATTTATTATTTACAGAGAAGTACTACTTAAACCTCGTAAGTTTGTGTGTAGTACCAAACAGATTCATGTAGGTACTTACGTAAACAATAAAACAGTGGTTCACATTACTTACTACTATATTATTCTCACAAAAAAAAGAAAACCAATATAAAAAATGAACATAAGGCTTCGACAGTGTTCAGTTAGTAAACATACTTATAAATTTTATTTCAATTCATTCAGGAAGTACTCTTTTAATTTATATTTGATGTTATTTTTCGTAATAGCATTACGCGTGGAGGTAGGTAAAGAATTGACAAGCCGTGGAATTAGGAATGCGCTAGTCTAATGCTAATGCGCGCTAATGAAAAAAAAAACAATAAAAGAGGTAAGACAAAATCAAGATCAAAAATAAAAAAATATGAACAGATACTTATTGCTCCTCAAAAACAGTAATGCGTCTAACACCGATGCGCCGAACAAAGCAAACTAAAAGAAACTGACCAGAAAAACGGATCCCAGCATCAGATGGTATTAGTAAGTGTTGAGGAGAGAGAGAGAGTTACATACTTAAACACACATTGGAAGATGCTCGCCTCCAGCCCCATCATGGAGGTATGTGGTTGCTCATGGAGTTAGGCTAGTGGTTTTTTTTTATATTTTCATACATACATACACACACATACTCACGTACACATAGACGTAAGTGGATAGGAAGGTGCTCGCCTGCCTGAGGCTCGGGTGAAGCGCGTTTCCACCTTCGGCCTTATCGTCACTTACCATCAGGTGAGATGAAGGCCAAGTGCGGAAGCTCATCTAAAATCTGTTCGCAGGCGATAGGCAACGCGAAGACAACCCGCAACGACAACTCGTCGCGCTTCGGCAAGTTCATCGAGATACACTTCGACAACGCGTACCGGATATCCGGGGCCAGCATGCGCACTTACTTGCTGGAGAAGGTGACAACTCCATTTTATTTCAACACCTATACAAGGTGTTATAGTTGAACTGCCGTACTCAGAGACGTCAATTAAGTTTTAATGACAATTAAATGGCTTTCCATCTCTATTTAGCACTATACATAAGAAAGTGACAGCAACAGACTTAATTGTCGTTCAAACTTAAATAACGTCTCTGAGTATGGCAATTAGGCTCGTATTCTAAAATCAAATCCATGCTTGAACACAGTTAGAAAGGGATGGCGATATATGCAATGAATAGCACCATACCTTTCTAACTGTACTCAAGCAGAGGTTTGAGTTTGGTTTTAGAATACGAGCCTTATAGTCACAAACATTGATTGTGTCATGTTGGCACGGGACACACTCAGAATAATAACTAAAGCATAGAAGGAGTGCTATGACATTTGAGTGGGCACTCCGTTTGGTCACCATTCGAATTACATTTGTCTAAGCCGCTTTTGAATTGGGTATCATAAATGGTGACCGGTTTTTTTTCCGCTGGACATTTGACGTTTTTGTCAACTTATTTTGTCTCTTTTCTTTCAATGTTTATGGCCATTTAAAAAAATAGGACAACTATACGAGTCTCATTTGGACTCCTGCTATGCTTTAGTTATTATTCTATGGGTACACACGCCTGCAGATCAACCTATCCAAAACTGTCTAATTTCTCCAATTGATACTGATCCTTATGCCCTAGTGACAAAGTTCAAAATTTATTTAAGAAATTTGACATTTTGTGGTAGGTAGAAGTGCTGGCGTCTGTACATAGATCTTACAATAATAGAAATATTCCCCTAATATAACATTATGACCCTGTAAGGGTATCGCAACAATTTAGCGTTTTTTTTTTATTCAGCCCGGCTTGTCCCACTGCTGGGCAAAGGCCTCCTTCCACTCTTCACGGTTTCCGGCTGTAACTTGCCAGTACTTCCGATTCTAGTTTCTAGTTATTCATCGTCCAGCAATTTAGCGTACATGCAACAAAATTTTAAGTAATTACTTAAGTAAAAAAGAAACAATTTAAATGGTGTCGTACTATACTACCGATTGCTTTCTTGCCTTGGGTGTCGTAAAACGGACGTGGCGACTATCGGACTAAATACTGCACATACTAGATTTATATGCCGTCTTTAGTCTGCATATCATAGCATGGAGCGGTGTTGGGCTCACCACCTGTCAGGCTGAAACCGAAGTGTACGTAAGTATACATCAAATTAATTAAATTAAATTAAATAATAATTTATTTTCTCTCACATGTTTAGGTACTTACATAATATTTGATTTAACAATATAAACCATCTTATACAATATGTTACCAGCCAAAATGTGAGAGACTTTTAAGAGAGAGAATTGAGTAACATTAAGCAAAAATAACCGATTGGAAATCACTTTAATTTTTTAGATCTTTATTTTTACTAAACCAGCGAGCGTTTGCAAACAGACGACTCCAGCCGTTTGTATAATGAATGACAAATTATACAAACTGCCTGCGGCATATACAACAAGATTTGCAATAAAATGATTTGACTTAACAAGAAATAAAATGATGTGATTATTGGATAAAATGTTTACTAGAACAAAACAACCAGTCTCAGGAAAGCTCGAATGGGATTCGAACCCATGACCTTTGGATTGCCGGTCCACTGCTCTGAGTTTTCCTGAGACTGGTTGATTTTTTCTAGTAAACATTTTATCCTATATCTATACAGCATTGTGAATACAAACATTTTAATAATGTTAATAACATGTGATTATTGTTTGGCAGTCGCGCGTGGTGTACCAGAGCGCGGGCGAGCGCAACTACCACGTGTTCTACCAGCTGTGCGCCGCGCAGCAGCACATGCCCGAGTTGCGATTAGGTGAGATTACGAAAAAAACGTCATTTTTTAATCATTCATTCATTTATTGGTTTTATCATTCAATCGTTCATCATTCATTCATTTAATGTTTATCATTCGATCATTTATGAACATTCTTTCGTTAATTCACCATTCATTAATCTATGATTCATTCATTGATCCGTTCTCTCATCATTTCATTCGTTAATTTCTTTATTCATTAATTCTTCCATTCCATCTTTGATTAATGTTTTTTTTTTGTATTCATACATTACCTATTTAATTTTTTAATTGCTTCATTCCTTCATTCATTCTACATCACACAATTGGACATCTACCGGATATCCGGCGCCGGCGTGTGGACTTGCTGGCAAAACTCCAGGTTATATACCAGAGATAGCGCTGTATCGTATAGTTAAACATTATTTGACAATAGTGCAATATTAGATTCGGCGCAACGTAAATAATAAGACTGACTGCGGTCTTAAGCCTCTTATGCCAGAGATACACTAGGGGACAAATGTTCCACGACAGGTCTAAGCGACATGTCAAGCGAAGCCGGGCGTTTTCGCTTGACATATCTGGCGACATCGCGCCACCATGTTTGTAGCGACGACAGGCGAAGTCGTGCGACTTCGCGAAACTTGTCTGTCATGTCTCTACCTGTGAAAACTGCATAAGGCATAATTATTTTTATATTCTTACGCTATTATGTGTAATCCATTGCCGTTTGTTTTCCATATATAAATAAATAAATAAATAAATTTCGAGCGGAGTCTGGCAACGTCGTGCGCTCGTGCCACTTCACTCGACGTCGTTGGCGACACGTGTCGCGGAACATTTGTCTCCTAGTGTATCTGTGGCTTTATAGTAATTATTAATTTTCTAATCAGCAATGATATAATTTCAAATACAGTAATAACAAAAACAACAACATACAGCAATAACAACATAACTTAATAATAATAAAAAAACTAAATGAATTAAATAAAATTAAACTACCTAAACTTAACTAAAGTAAAAAAAAACCTAAAAGATGTCTTCCAACCGTGGGCTCCATACGCTGGTAGCTGCCAGCCTTGTAACCGGAGTCCTCGAAAAGGCGAAAGGGCGAATACTTAACTCTTTAACGAGTTGCTTGGCCTCCGGCCCCCATGGTCCATTGTCTCCAGTGCAAACGGAACAAATATGTAGTTGCGGCCTAGGTTCGCGTACTTGTTCCGTTTGCGACTTTCAGCACTTACCGCAGCAGCCCCGACCTGAAGCGAGGTGGCGCGTACATGTGAGGGAGCCACGGTGTCTGCACAGGTTGCATCCCACGCCAAATTAGTTAGTGTATATATAAGGTGACTGCTAGAAACCGCAAGGAACTTCAAGGGCTGGTCAGGTCAAGTGTTTTAAACATGACAAAAATGACAAAAAAGATTGCAGACTAACGTAGGTACTTATCGCCCAGCTGACGCGGACGGGTCAACAGACGGGTGGGTCAACGGCCGGCCGCTGCCCGCGCGTTGTAAATAATTGTTATTTTTAATGGTTTTTTTTTCTGTTATTGCTTTAAAATAAATTAGATACTTAAAGACTATCCAATTAAAATTCACAAAATGAATAATTTCATTAAAAATGAAAAAAAAACAAAAATTCCATTTCTGTCATTTTTGTCATGTTTAAAACCCATGACCTGACTAGCCCTTGAAGTTTCTTGCGCTTTCTAGCAGTCATCTTAAATAGTATCAGGATGTATGTGCAGTCTTACCATCCAACTTCATAGAGCGCTGAACTTATGTGCAGATGTAATTTGGTGTGCCGTGGACTATGTCAGTGGATAGCTTCTGCGGTCCTCATTGCCTAGTCTCTGACTAACATATGTATATAAAGTGACTGCTAGAAACTGCAAGAAAATTCAAGGGCTGGTCAGGTCGAGTGTATTAAACATGACAAAAAAGATTGCAGACTAACGTAGGTACTTATGGCCCAGCTGACGCGGACGGGTCAACTGCCGGCCGCTGCCCGCGCGTTGTAAATAATATTATTCTATCATTTTATTTTTCTTATGTTATTGCTTTAAAATAAATTAGATACTCAAAGACTATCAAATTAAAATTCATTAAATGAATATTGAATGAAATATTAAAAAAAACACGAATTTCTTTTTTTTTCATTTTTGTCATGTCTAAAACACTTGACCTAACCAGCCCTTGAAGTTGTTTCTTGCCGTTTCTAGCAGTGCATGTGTCCGTGTCGACTGTACTGAACACACTACAATATTTATTTTCTGTTACAGATCATCAAGACCTATTTCACTATTTGAACCAGGGCGGTAGTCCGAACATCGATGGCGTAGACGATTTGAAAGCGTTCAACGAGACTCGGAACGCGCTCTCCACTTTGGGTGAGTAACAACATTTTACCTCCTCCTCCCACTCCTCTCCCCGAAACGTGTGAAACATGTGCGCTCGTTGGTTTTGTGCTTCGTCCGGTGAGTGAAAGTACCGGAAGCCCATCAAACTCAAAATATATTTATTCCATATACTAAATTAATAAGTACTTTGAATTGTTTAAATCTTCTTTAACCTACCACCCATTCAGGACGTCGTTTTTTAGCTGTGGCAAAGAACGGGCGCAAGAAACCACTGTGCGCAGAAGCAACGATATTTACAAAAAAATATAATTGTCGTTACCATGACCTAAAATACAAATTATGATTTTGAATTTAAACTACATAATTATATGGTACTCTATCTGTTCCTCCTCACAATTGGCTACTTGATAGTTTTTGGAAAAGTATAAAAAAAATTAGAAACGCTTATTTATAAGCTCCCGCCCCGTTGATAGACTTACGAACCGATGGCATAATGACATTCATAAGTGCTGTAACCTAAACATGGCCTAACCTGAATAAATGATATTAATTCTGAATTCTATATCCAACGGCATTAAGGGGGCTTAGGCGGTTAAAACGGAAAAATTGGCTGTTTTCTATTAGCTGTTATTTAAAATATATTAGATATTTCGCACTGAAATTTTCTACAGAATGTACTACAGAACAAGTGTGAGGGTATGATTGTTTCCAAAACACGATTGGAAACATTATAAAAAAAAAAATACCTTTTCTATTTCTTGACTAATTTGGATTTCCAAAAAACTAATCATTTTCATTAACTTTTTGTTAAAAATGTGAATGGCACTTACGAATTACCGCGGACCCCGCACCGCGCAACACCCGCGACGGCCCGAAAATACGTGAACGTCAGAATCGCCGGTCAACAGTCGTATTTAACTTTGAAATTGTGCCTAAACATAACTTATGAATTGCTTATTGCTTAACATGATGAGAGAATTGCTTATTGCATAATTTAAAAGATTTAAAACATTTAAGGTTGACTGTCTATTCAAACGTCAGAGTGGCTGGTCAATCTCTGTAGAGTAGTAGTAACTATGTAGAATTACTGAAATTTTCATTGACCAAAGATTGCTTATCAATTGCTTATTTCACAATTCGTAAGCTTAGACCCTTAAAACCGCCAGCGCCTGTTATAAGTATGAGAGCAACATTACTTTGTTTTATTGTTTTTAATTTATTATTAAGTTTTATTGCCTGTTGCTTATCTTTAATAAGTAAAACGTCCTATTGTATTCATATAACCTTTTTTAATATTTATATATTTTTTTAATAAATACGAGGTTGCGAAAACAACGGGAAGACTCTGATTTGAAAAATGAGTTTCATCGTTATTTAAATTAAAGACAGGAGCGCGGAGGCGCTACGAGCTTTGAACTCGTACCTAGTTTATGGAAAGAATAACAGGGTCTGGACTTACATAATCTGAAATAAGCAATTGATAAGCATTCTTTGGCCTATAGAAATTTTAGTAATTCTACATAGTTACTACTCTACAGAGATTGACCAGCCATTCTGACGTTTGAATGGACGGTCAACTTTAAATGTTTTAATTCTTTTAAATTATGCAATAAGCAATTCTCTCATCATGCTAAGCAAATATAAGCAATTCATAAGTATTTTTAGGCACAATTTCAAAGTTAAATACGACTGTTGACCGGTGATTCTGACGTTCAAGAAATAACAGTAGAATTTTCGTTGACTTCCTAACCCCCCTTAGGCCGCGATGGGCTCACCACGCAGCTGCAGTGGTTATTGCTGTGCCGTGGAGTGTGGTAGTACACTGCTTTTGCGGTGCATTGCCTAGTCTGACTAACACTTTTGGTCGCTTTTTGGTGAAAAGTGGACTGTAGTAGGAACTGCTTTTGCTGTTCTCATTGCCTAGTCTCTGACCAACTCCTCGGGGATAATAGTCGTGATTATGTATATATGTATGTAACGACCAATAAAAACTATTTAACGACAAAAATAGTAACAAAAAGTTATTGTAAACTACCACATTTAGATATCAAGAAGATAGTTAGATAGCGTTTATTACTTCATGTGGTACATTAAAGGTCTTGAATTTATACATGCATAAAATTATTAGATTTTTTAATTACCTAGTATTAATATTTCTATATAAGGTGACTGCTACAAACTGCAAGAAACTTGAAGAGCTGGCCAGGTCATGTGTTTTAAACGTGACAAAAATGATAAAAAAGTTTTATGCAGACTAACGAAAGGTACTTATCGCCCAGCTGGCGCGGACGGATCAACAGACTGGTGGGTCAACGGCCGGCTGCTGCCCGCGCGTTGTCAATAATCGTAATTTAATAGTGAATTCTTTAATTTTATCTTTCTTATGTTACTGCTCTAACATAAATTAGATACTCAAAAACTATCAAATTAAGATTCATAAGATAAGACTTTAAACTATCGCGTTGCATTGCATTAAAACTATTTTAACGGGACCTCGAGCGGGTATTTGTTTCTTCATCCACCCTCCCACGTTTACCCACAGTGCAATGAATCGTCAGCATCACGACTCCGGCACACTACACTAACAGTATCGGAGTTTCTTTTTATAGACAGATGTTGCGGTTTGCATTTGCTAATCACTGGATTCCACGCTGATGATAATTTAAACCCGTCCTCCCGATTGAAATTTTTATATTTCTTGATCTCAATCGCTTCACGTACTATTCTGCTATGATAATAACGATCGGTGGAGAGGATTTTAGGATCATTTAACTCCATCCAGTGATTAACTCCAGCTTCCAGCAGATGTTCAGCTACCGCCGATTTGTCTATTTGTCGATTTTTGACAGCTGCGATGTGTTCCTTGACACGTTCTGCGATAGTCGTCTGTCCAATATACGAACTACCACAGCTACAATCGAGTTTATAAACTCCCGGTGTTTGGAAAGGTATGACGTCTTTAGGCGACCGCACTTTGTTCGATATTTGGCATAACGGAGTATATACAGTCTTAATGGAGAAGTTTCTTAGTACTGTTCCAATTTTGTCCGTTATGCCTTTTACGTAAGGTAAAAACGCTGCCTGGCGACTCACTTCTGGACGATTTTTCTTCCCTTTCTGCTTATTCCTCTTCTGTGACACCCTGTATCCGTTACGTTTTAGTACCTCCTGGTCCCTATCTACCGACCTCAATAGATAGGGTATCGCAACTGGAACTACGGGTCCGGTTGTGTTTTCAGAGGTACTACGGGGTTCCGGTTCTAGCCCCCCGCTGGTCGTGCCTTTAACCAGGCGCCTCCGGCGGGATCCGGACATAGGTTGGACTCGTAGTGGCGTGTGGTTAGCTGTAGAGCTTGGGAATGTTCGTTTGTCCTGGTATTGTGTGCCAGGACTTCCAAACTCGTGCACAGCGAGCGGGGCCTAGTAGCGGTCTCTGAGGGGCCAGAAGCGAAAAGTCCTGCGGGGAACGTGAGTTTCCCTTATAGTTGGCAGCTTTGTCCGGTGGTTTTCATTGGACATTGGTGTTGACATCTCCGGTACTAGTCTGGATAACTTGTAGAGGCGGCCTCCTAGATGCCGTAAGTCTCCGGTCCAGCCAGCCGCGTAGGACGTGGGAACTGGCTAGGCGCCCGGATGGGTTCCGAGAAGTGAGTGTGCTTACTACTCCCTACCAAGGTGGACACTTGGGAGTCGACTTTAGAGTCGACGACCCTAGCATTGGCAACTGCGAGTTGTGCCCTTCGTGCAACGAGAAGTGAGCGAGCTTGACAGCTCCGGTTACCTATCTGGACAATAGGCAGTGAACTACACGTGTTCACGGGGATACTCTCCTGAGACACTAGTCTTATGAGTACCGAATGAAGAGCGCGCTGCGGCGGGCACTAATTTGGCGTCAAGACCTAACGTTGGTGGTCTCCTGCGCGAGTGTTCTACTGGCGCAGGGACGTCTGGCACTTCTTGCATAATCTAACGGTTGGTCTCGAGGTGCCAGTACAAAAGAAAACTTAGTGAAGTAAGGAGGGGGGGGGACCTCCTGCTCATGTTCAGGTGGAAAATGGTAAACGGTAGCTAATGACACTGGCTAACTAATAAATTACTTTGTTTCGTATGTTTGACATTATTTTAGTGAGAAATAAAATCATTACTTAATTATTTTGTGATTTGAAATCAGTTTTTTTTAAGTTTATATTTTTTTTTTGTCGGTGAATTTAGATGTAGTACTTAGCTTTAACAGGTTAGAAGTACCACCCCTATCACATTGTAGAATAGTCGTAAGTGTATGTACGTCTGCTCCCCAGGTGTGACGGAAACGGAACAACAGAACATGTTCATCATATTGGCGGCCATTTTGCATCTGGGCAACGTGGATTTCAGCGACTGCGATCCTGACGTTAGCCCCGGGCAGGAGTCTGAGGACGGCGCGTATATCAGCGTGAGTTAAATCGTTTTGTACCATTGTAGTGTTAGGTTCAGCGGAACGAAAGTAGTACTACTGACTGCGATCGGCTCTTTATTATGCACTAGCGGCCCGCCTGACTTTGTCCGCGTGAAAAACCCTAATCACGTGACGAATTTCCAAAAACAATTTTTCACACAAACATTTTCCTGACAATTGGCTACTTGACAGTTTTCGGAAAAGTATTTAAAAAATTACAAACGCTTATTTTATACCCCCGTACAATAATTTTGTTATTTTGCGTATTTGTTTGACATTTTGCGTTCACACCCACATTATACAAACAAATTTATCTTGAAACCTGACAGATAGTTTTTGTTTATTTTGTGAAATGTGACGTCACACGAAGCTCAATCATGGCCGCTCGTGTTTCGGGTCTTGTAATCCACAGATAAAAAATTGCAAATTTATTTTGTAAAAATAAAATATTTACAAATTATCGTAATAAAAAAACTATTGTATAATTATCTTTAAATTATAAACTACCATATTCGACATATTTCATATTTTATTGTTACAACTGTCAAATAGCCAATTACGAACATAACAAAAAAATAATTAGACAAATAGTTCCCGTGGACCGTTCTGAAATGATGCTCGAACATACACGGAAGAAGTGGCGGGCCGATCGCTAGTTATTTAATATAGTCTTAATACCAAAACCATTGTTCTTTCTTTCCCCCAGACCAACGACAAACACCTAACGGTAGTGTGCTCTCTCCTCGGCTTATCAAAGCCGGAATTACTGAGATGGCTAACGCACAGACGCATAGCATCAGCCCACGAAGTCATAGTATCCCGGATGGACATTCAGCGGGCGGTGTTCGCGAGAGACGCGTTAGCGAAGCGGCTGTATGGGGAGCTGTTCGCGTGGTTGGTGCAAGCGGTGAACAGGGCGCTCGACACGGGACATGCCAAAAAGCACTTTATCGGTGAGTTGATAAGGCGCAGTTTTCTATAACAAAGTTAGCAAACGCTTTTTAACATGCAAAAGCACTTTTTTGGGTACAAAATAGGACATATTTTTATGATTGACTAAGCCAAACATACAAAGCACTAGCTGAGATAAACGTTCCAACAGAGACACGTGAAAAAGCACTTTATTGGTGAGTTGATAAGACTTAGTTTTATTTGACAGAGTTAGCAAACACTTTTTAACATGCAAGCACTTTATTGGTGCGGCTATAGGATATGTTTTCATTTGACTAAGTCAAAACAATGGAAAACGGCAGCAGAGAAGGTCGCTCGACACGTGTCACGCTAAGAGAGCGTATTATAGTCTCCCGTATGGACATTCATCGTTCGGTGTTCGCGAGAGACGCTGTTCTGCTGCTGTTCGTGCGGTTGATGCAAGCGGTGAACGGGGCGCTCGTTACAAGCCAAGCACAAGCCAAAAAGCACTTTGTCTGTGAGTTTTTAAGACGTACTTTCATTTGATTGGGTCAGATAACAGTTTTTTTTAAATTGCAAATTCACTTTTGTGGTAAAACGGTAAAAAACACTTTGTTTTGTAAGTTACTTACTTGGACAAATTTTCATTTGATTGAGCAAAGAAACAAGGCAAAACGGCAGCTCGAGACGTGTCACGCTAAAAAGCGCTCTATTGCTAAGGTAATAGAGCGTATTACACCAGGTAACAACTATATAAATGTCAGCAGAGAAGGGCGCTCGACACGTGCTACGCTAAAAAGCGCTCTACTGGTAAGTAAATAGGATATTTGTTATTTAGCTAAGCCTTTTTCACAATAACCATAAAGTATCATTACAATATAGAATTTTACAACAACTACCAAAAGCGCGGTAGCTCAAGTGTCAAACTTCGGCAACTAGTGCTGGGGTACGGTCACATTAGGGTTGTACTAATCGATTGATCTTATTTTAGTCTACCTATGAATGGTTGAACGATATCAAACAGTGGACTGGATTGGCTACCGGCTTCAGTTTGAAGCTGGGACCGCAAGAAATTTTGACAAATTTCAATATGAAGATGGCACTCAATGAATTTGACGACCTCCGCGGTCGAGTAGTTAGCACGTTAGTTCTGGCGTTGCACCATCTCTGAGGTACCGGGTTCAATTCTAGGTCGGGTCAATTTTGAAAAAACTTTTTTCGGTAATTGGTTTCGGGTCTGGGTGTTTTTTCATGTTTATGTACATTTATCCGTTATGTAGCTTAACTGTATTAACGAGTATCAAAAGAAGTAGCTTGTATTAGATAATTGTTGTGAGCGTAGAAAGTAATTTTAATGAATGAACTGTCTATCCCTTTTGCAGGCGTTCTCGACATCTACGGATTCGAAACGTTCGAGATCAACTCTTTCGAGCAGTTTTGCATCAACTACGCGAACGAGAAGCTGCAACAGCAGTTCAACTCGCACGTGTTCAAGCTAGAGCAGGACGAATATATTAAGGTCGGTGCCCACATCTTTATCTGTAGTTAGTAGCAGGGGGGTGTCACTCCGCAGTTTAGGTAGGTTCGTTTGGCGCGCCTCCGCAGTTAGGCCGCCGGCGTATGGCAGTTAAGAGGCCTATTACATTTTGAATGTGATTTTTGCGTAAAATGCCCATTTTCGCATTTTGTAGTAATTTTGCAGTTGTATTTATCGTTTTTTTTAAATAGGATAATAAATTTGTGCATAATATTACAAATCTCCATTCTGTGAGCATAAGTTGAATTCGGACGGCCGGCGCATCGCATTTTGTAGTAATGTTGCAGTTGTATTTATCGTTTTTATCGAAATAGGATAATAAATTCATTATAAAATCTTTATTCCTCATGAAGTAACAATTACTCTGGTATAAATTTTGCTCAATAATATTATCGTAGATAGGAGAAATTCACAGTTAACTTGTTGCGATTTTCGAAGTTTTTTGGTTTAGAATAAGATTTTTTTTCTATATAAAATTAATGATATCTAAAAATTCCGAGGCCGCTACGCACTATTCGACTATATAAGAGACAACATTATAATTATTTTATTTCACTTGTTCAGAACAGTAGTTTAATCGGTGAGCTCAAAAAAGTGCCTTCGCGCACTTTATGAAAATCTTTCTCTGCAATTTTGGGTTTCATTAAAAAGTTAAGCAAAATTTACAAAAAGCGAGGCCACTACGCACTATTCCAATAGCTATTCTACACTATTCAATGAGTCATAATTGTTAATGTATTTTTGTTTCTGAGATCCATAACGCCAAAATTGACCAATTTACGCAAAAATCACAGTCGAGATGTAATAGGCCTCTTAAGGTTGCCGCGAGCGCGACAGCACCCAACACCGCGCGCCGGACGCGACACGAGTAAGCCCAAGCGCGCAAGGAAACACAAGCTCTGTGACGTCATGACGTCAAATCGATATCGAGTCAGCGTTGCCTAACGGAATGTGAAGGCTCGGGTCACACGATAAGTTTCAAGTGCCTCAAGATGTTAGACTTGAAACTAATGTTAACAAATTTGGTAGCCAGCTTAAGAAGCATTTTTTGGAAAGTTTAGTATAATTAAGCAGGTTACATAGATGTAGTTATAGCATATAAGTGTTAAAATATCATGTTGTTGCCATTATACGACGCCATTGCCATTGACGACCTCCTTGGTCGAGTGGTTTGTACACCGGTTTTCATGGTGTCGCCATCTCTGAGGTCCCGGGTTCGATCCCCGGTCGGGTCAATTTAGAAATTATTGTTTTTCTAAATTGTCTCGGGTCTGGGTGTTTTCTATGTATAATAAGTATGTATTTAAGTATTTTAAGTAAGTTTATCCGTTGTCTAGTAACCATTTAACGAGTTTCTTCGAAGCTTCTCTTGGGCTAGATAATTGGTGTGATTGTAGGAAAGATTTATTTTATTTTTATTTTTATTATCATCATGATCGAGTTTGCCATTAGCTATTACTATTAATATTAATATTGTTTTGTGGGGCTATGTTTGTAAACTTGTAATTTTTTTTTAAAGTTTAATAAAGAAATTTCATTCTTTCATTCATTCATTCAATTTCGCGTGACAGTCGTTAGAGAGTGAACCTTCTGTACGTAGTACTATTAGTTATTTTGTGGTAGTAGCTCAGGTAGACATGCGGAAGTGTTTAAGTTTCTTATGACGGTTTACGTTTCTAACGCATTTTGGTTTTCTACCGTACCGTAACCGCGTCGCGTACCGGTGAAAGCATACTACCCCCCCCTCTCTTCCCTTGGGTGTCGTAAAAGGCGACTAACGGACTAAACACTGCACATACACCCAACAGCAAAGAGCGGCGATGGGATCACCACCTGTCACGCTGAGCACATGTACAGTCTCTATTTGGTGAAAAGTGGACTATGGTAGAGGTCTGCTTTTGCTGTCCTCATTGCCTAGTCTCTGATGACTAACCCTTCGGGTATAATAGTCGTGATTATATGTATGTAAGCCAAAGGCGCCCATTCAATGTCAACAAACTACGTTATCAACATCTGATCTTAATTTTTTACAAACATTGTAAAAAAAAATTGCTAAAGTCTCTAATGCAAGCTTTGATATTATTTGGTGACCAATCTACTATTTATCATCAACTCTGTTTATTCACGTAAGTTTTCGTATTTTAAACTGATTTGTCTCCACATTTTTTCTATTAACAGGAGGAGATCTCCTGGAAAATGATAGACTTCTACGACAACCAGCCCTGCATAGACCTGATCGAGGATCGTCTAGGCATCCTGGCGCTTCTAGACGAAGAGTGCCGAGTGCCCCAGGGCTCCGACCACGGCTTTGTGGGAAAGCTACACGACAAGTGCGTTAAGTACCAGCACTTTATGAGGCCGCGCTTCGGGAACGCGGGTGAGTGTTGTATATTATATCACATACTTACATATTTTTCAGTTTTTAAGTTTTAGTTCATAATATTAATGTTTGTTGTTACATTTTCTGTTTTGGGTTATTTAATTCTCATTACACTCACTTGATTTTAGATTCTAAATAGCCAGTAATTTGACGGCACAGACCACGTGGTCTGTGTTTAACGGTAATTTTTTTTTTAAATGCTCCTCAATGTAATACAAAACTATCAAATAAATAGTATTTATTTTTTAGTTTTGCATTGATTGGCATATGTTCATATTACAATCATCTTGTTTATTTGTTTATTCCGATAGGCACACTTACAACAATACACTCTTAAAAAATTACAATCACATTAAAAAACACGCATTACATGTTTGCCACTTAATATACACAATAGCAAGTAATTTGTTATTATTATTTTTTGAAAAATGCTCTTCAAAATAACACAAAACTATCAAATAAATTAAATAGTAATTGTTTGTTAGTTTTGAATTGATTGGTATATGTTCATATTACAATCATTATATAGATAGGCACATTTACAGCAATACACTCATAAAAAATTCAAGAACAATAAAGGCAACAATAAATTGCATTATTGCCACTTAAAAGTGTACACAACATTCAAAAATAAAGATATAAAATAACATACTTCTAACACTACCTACTAAAATAACAAAACAACATTACAACAAAATCTAGATGAATTTCAGCATGTCAAGCTGGAAACAAATTATCAGACGCGGCTGACAGCCGCGACTTTTATGTATCTAGATAATGAATGTACATTAAGTTGTGCAAAATATCGGACGTAAGTCGTGGACGTAACCTTGGGCTTACCTTGAGCGTTCGGACGCCCGACAGAAATCTGGCGCGCTGGATGTTTGAAGGCTGTGCACACTTATCAGACGCGGTTGTCAGCCGCGTCCGTCAGCCGCGTCCGATAATTTTGTTTCCAGCTTCACAATTAAAAAAAATTACACTATAAAAATATCAAAAAGACGCACGGAGAGATTGCAAACCAGTGTTGCAGAACATATAATTCTGTCCTCATTGCCTAATCTCTGACTAACCCTTTGGGGATAATAGTCTTGAATCTGTGTATGTTTGTAAGAAAATTGACCTCAGGATCTTCGGATACGCTTTCACTCTGCCACCAGAGCATAAGACGATGATCTAAGTAAACCAATTTTATTTTTCACAGCCTTCATAATAAAACACTTTGCGGACAACGTCGAATACCAGTGCGGCGGTTTCCTCGAAAAGAACAGAGACACGGTATCAGAAGAACAGTTAGAGTGCGTGAGGTCAGCGGCTAGCTGCCGTTTGCTGCATACGATTCTTACTCCAGAGCAGGCAGTAGACAAGACGTCTACGCTGCCGCCGCCCTCTAGGAGGAGGACTACTCCGTCTTTGCCGCCGGCTAGTCTCACGGTGAGTAGACTAGAATAGACCGAGTACATTTATAGAGCTTTGGCTCCCTAGTTTACCACTGTAGGCGAATAACTCTATTTTTGAAACCGGCTCTTCTTGTGATGAGTAGACCGAGTAGACCGACATAAATTTAGTACTCTGGCTGACTTCAAAGTTGGCGCCGGCCAGTGAAACCACCAAGTAGACCGAGTAACCCGAATAGACCGAGTAAGAGACACGGTATCAGAAGAACATTTGGAGTGCCTGAGATTAGCGGCTAGCGGTCGTCTACTGCATACGATTCTTACTCCAGAGCAGACAGTTAAGTAGACAAGACAAGACATCTACGCTGCCGCCGCCTTCTAGGACGAGGTACTTTAGTACTATACAATATTATATTTATATAACTGTACAAGCAGCCGCTCGCGGTTACACCCGCGTGGTTCCCGTTCCCGTGGGAATATCGAGATAAAAAGTATCCTATGTGTTTATCCAGGTTATAAACTATCTGTATGCCGAATTTCATCCAAATCCATTCAGTAGTTTTTACGTGAAAGAGTAACAAACATCCATCCATACGTTCCCGTGGGAATATCGGGATAAAAAGTATCCTATGTGTTTATCCAGGTTATAAACTATCTGTATGCCGAATATCATCCGAATCCATTCAGTAGTTTTTACGTGAAAGAGTAACAAATATCCATACATACAAACTTTCGCGTTTATAATATTAGTAGGCGGTTGGCGGCCTCCTTGGTCGAGTGGTTTGTACACCGGTTTCCATGGTGTCGCCATCTCTGAGGTCCCGGGTTCGATCCCCGGTCGGGTCAATCTAGAAATTATAGTTTTCTAAATGGTCTCGGGTCTGGGTGTTTTCTATGTATAATAAGTATTATTTAAGTATTTTAAGTATGTTTATCCGTTGTCTAGTAACCATTTAACGAGTTTTTTCGAAGCTTCTCTTGGGCTAGATAATTGGTGTGAGTGTAGGAAAGTTTAGTTTAGTTTAGTTTAGTTTAGTAGGATAAGTTCTGAAATAGTAACAACAGTTATAGGCGTATCCATTTCTGACGCACAAAGCTCAATATAACCTGTTTCTTTCACCAGCAACCACCTCGCCGCGCCTCAGGGCAGAAACAAACAGTGGGATCCCAGTTCAGGGCATCCCTCTCGGCGTTGATGAGCACCTTGTCTGCCACCACCCCTCACTACGTGCGGTGCATCAAGCCTAATGACACGAAGCATGCGTTCCAGTTCGATCCGGCGAGGGCGGTTAATCAACTCAGGTTAGTCGCCAAAATTACATTAATCACGACTATTATCCCCGAAGGGTTAGTCAGAGACTAGGCAATGAGGACAGCAAAAGCAGTCCTCTACCATAGTCCACTTTTCACCAAATAGCGACTGCACATGTGATCAACGTGACTGGTGGTGAGCCCATCGCCGCTCTAAGCTGTTGGATGTATGTGCAGTCTTTAGTCCGTTAGTCGCCTTTTACGACAGCCAAGGGAAGAGAGGGGGTAGTAGTATTCTTTTACCGCTACGCGACATCGTTTTAATAATGAATGTCGTTACTTCTGTAAGCTGTGCAGTTTCTTGCGACCGTTCTTCTCCACAGCTTAAAAATTACGCCCTGAATCCGTAGTAGGTTAATAAAGATGTTTTGGATTATTCAAAGTGCTTTTTTATAAGTTTATTGAATAAAAATATATTGACTTTACTTTGAACTTTTATGGTTCTGTACTTAAAAACTTGTCCTTTTAAACGGAACTGTTTTTAAGTTGACGGGTCCTGTTTGTCTTTGGGTTAGATAATTGATGTGAGAGTGGGAGAGTTATTTATTAATTTACTAGCGGGCCGCCCGCTACTTTGTCCGCGTGAACACCCCAAACAGTACTCTCCCATGACGAAAATAAAAATGTTCAAGCAAACGTGGTTCTGACAGTTACACAACAAAAAAATAATAAGCCAAATAGGTGCAGCCGTTCTGAAGTAATGCTCAAACAAACATTCCCCGCAATTGATTTATATTTATGTAAATTAAAATAATAAAAAAATCTGTAGAACCGTTAGAAATAGTGTTTTTTTCTTGCAGAGCGTGCGGTGTACTGGAGACGATCAGAATTTCCGCCGCCGGCTTCCCGTCGCGGTGGCTGTACCAGGACTTCTTTCACAGGTCGGTTATATTTTCATCGTCATGATGATCACTATTAGGCCTACCACATAAAAAAATATCACTATCATATTGAAGCGTTTTAAATAGTTCGTTTGTAGAACAATGACCGTTGGTCGGATAATAGGTTCATTCACTCAATAATGAAGAATAACAACTCCAAGAGTAATTCTCATCTGTGAATTGAATGGAAAAATGTGATTTCTTTATTCGAGACTAAAATCGTGGAATACAAATATTTTTGGTATAGTTATTCTCGTATAAATGCAAGTTTGGTCGAATCCACCCTAAGAGGCCTATTACATCTCGACTGTGATTTTTGTGAAAAATGCCCATTTTTTTTTCTTTCTTTCCCATTTTTTTTGTATTTATCGTTTTTATCGAATTACGATAATAAATTCATTATAAAATCTTTATTCCTCAACACTTATCCTGGTATAAATTTTGCTTAAGGAGAAATTCACAGTTAACATAAAGTAATTTTTGAAGTTGTTTGGTTTAAAATGAGAGTTTTTTTTCTATATAAAATCAATGATATCTAAAAATTCTGAGGCCGCTACGAACTATACGACTATATAAGAGATAACATTATATTTTTTTTATTACTTGTTTAAAGCAGTTTAAATGTAGGAGCTCAAAAAAGTCTAAACTTTTGCGTTCCTTGTCTTGCCTAAGTAGTTATCGTCAATTTAAAAACTAGATGTTTTATTTATAAATCAAATAGAGCTTAATTTACCCTTTCTTCTAACACCCATCTCCCTCGCAGGTATCGCCTCCTCTGTCTGTACAAGGAGATCGACCGCGGCGACATAAAAGGCACCTGCGGCAGGATCCTAGCCAAGCATCTCAAGGTGCCTGACAAATACCAGTTCGGGAAGACCAAGATATTCTTCAGGGCTGGACAGGTTTGTGGCTATATGTACTTTTAAAGGGGTTCAAACATTTTTTATGGAAGCTGGCATATCCACATGCCGCCATTTTGATTTTTTCCTGAAGTTTCCGCGCACTGTGAAAGTATACTACTAGGTTGTGCTGCCTTCTAATAAATACTTAAATCAACCTGGAAACTATCATTTGAATGCAGTAGAAGGGTTTTTAATAATTGTTATTTTTTCACATGGCGATCTTTACCTCCAAATATCACATCTCGGGAACGTGACACATAAGGGTACCATATTACGTGACATTTTTTGTTTGTTAAAGTATCTTCTATCCAAATATACCATTTTCACCGTGCACGGAAACTTCAGGAAAATATCAAAATGGCGGCATGTGGATATGCCGCAAATGTTCTATCCCATTTCCGCGTTCCTTTATGCACACATAATATTTAAACAGGATTTAACGTAAAACTACTTGAGTAACGGCATGCTACGCATACCAGACCGAGTTACACCGGCCGTGGTCAAGGGCTAAATGATATTACATACATACACCGAGGTTTTTCATTGGTTTTGGAGCCGAAACCCTGTTCATGTTTATCATCAGTAGAAGCTATATAGCATGTAAAACTAAAAATATGAACGTAAAAAAATCATTAAATAAATATTTATAAAAAATGTAAAAACCGTAGTACCGGACGATCTTACAAAAGTCAAGGACCGAGGCGCTTCAAACGCTCCGTCTACACCCCGCCCCGCCGCCGGCGCAGGTGGCCGGCCGGGAAAGTTCATAGGGGTCACGGTGTACTAGTTGATAAGGAGAACGTTACTAACGTGTTTTCGACAAAAAGTCACTTTTACAACTTTTTTTACTTTGCCCGTAAAGCGATTATTATTTCATAAATAGGTACAACACTTGTTTTGTATTATAACGTTTTCGGCTCCAAAACCAATGAAAAATCTCGGTGTATAATTACGACTATTATCCCCGTAGGGTTATAGTGAAAGATTAGGTAACGAGGGCCGCAGAAGCAGTTCTCTGGCATAGTCCACGTTTCACCAAATTACAACTGCACATATGCTCAGCGTGACAGGTGATAAGCCCATCGGTTAGTCTCCTTTTACGACGCCCAAGGTGAAAGAGGAGTTGGTAGTATTCTATTAATTAGTGTGGCGGCGACACTGCTTCTTAGCGATAATTAAACTTACTAGAAAAAAAGTCTGGCCAACGAAAGACATGACTGGGTAACACAAGGTCTCTCACACAGCTGCAATTTTCTCAGAAAAAATTCAATTTGACATACGACTGACACCTTAGATAGACACACATAGAGACAAAGTGTTGCCAATCAAGTAACTACGAGGTTCAGCTTTCGTTGGCCAGACTCTATTAAGGCGAGGAATCCCGAGCGCTTCTCTCTCGCTCTCTCGACGGTAAGTATAACAGCGAAGCGGCGCGAATAGGCGCGTTTTATAGGTTTTCTGGCAAAAATCAAGAATTCTTTTTAAACTTTTAACTTATAACGGCCGGAATGCCTCACCTATTCAAAGACAATTATATTCGTATATTTTTCTTTAACTAAAACCAAGTATAATGCAAGTAATACGATATTTGAATTACGATTAGACGGATGTTTGAAATTTTATTTAATGCAGTAAAGTATCACAAATGGGAGTATTTAATGGCCGGAATGACTAGATAAAAGACTGTGGAATAACATATATTTTTTCTAAATTTTGAGTACTTGTGATTTGCGAGTAATCCGTAATTTAAAATACCCTATTTTCGGGAATTGCGGGAATCCCAGTATATTCTCGTTTAATTTTACGCATAACCCTTTCTCTGTCACGAAGACTCCTAGAGGTTGCTTACAATTGAATTTCTATTGAGTCTGGTATTACGATAGCTGAGCTCATAATGTTATCCTTACGTTTATTTTCGCAGGTGGCTTACCTAGAAAAGATTCGTGCGGACATCCAACGGCTGTACTGCGTTAGGGTTCAAAGTTGCGTGCGCCGCTTCATCGCGCGCCAGAAGTATTTGAGGTTGACTAGAGCCTTGAGGGGACTGCAAGCGAGAGCGAGAGGCTTCTTGGCGAGACGGTGAGTTAATGTGAACCTTGTGTGTAATGTTATAGAGGTCAAAATTGCGTAAGTCGTTTTGTTTTGTCGCCTGTCTTCTGACAGTGCTTCTAACTACTTCTAACAGTAGTGACAAATATTTCCGCATTTGAGGCTGACTTGAGCCTTGAGGGGACTGCAAGCGCGAGAGGCTTCCTGGCGAGACGGTGACTTAATGTGAACCTTATGTGTGATAGAATAGAGATCGTCCGACCAGCAAGCAGGTGGTCTGCCTCGACTCGAGGCCTTATCTCTTTAGTCTTCTTCTTTGATCATCTAAACACTACATAGATACAGCGTTCGTCGATTCTCAAAGTGTCGTCTTGAACTAATGCTTTAACCAAGAGGGAGCATTGGATTGCTGTCAGTTGTGATTTGACATTACCGACCATAGAATAACTACTAAAGTATAGAAGGAGTCCAAATGAGACTCGTATAGACAAAATAAGTTTATTGTTTTTTTTTACCGCCTCTGTGGTCTAGTGGCTAAGCTACCGGTTTCAGAACCAGAGGTCCCGGGTTCGATTCCCAGCGGGGGGTACATCTTCGTGTGCTCGGTTTGGTTGGTGGTAGGGCTGTTAAGTCCGCCTGGCTATCTACCACCATCTTATCTAAGTCTGTCGCCATAACAACGATGTTTATAGCATTGTTGTGTTCCGGCAGTTTGAGATAAGATAGCCAGTTCCTCAGTGGTTGAGGATTCCGGGTGAAGCGCGCTTCCACCATCGGCCTTATCGTCACTTACCATCAGGTGAGATGAAGGCCAAGCGCTTACCCGTTGCCAATAAAAAAAAAGTTGTTAAAAACGTCAAATGTAAAGCAAAAAAATTGATACCCGGTTACAATTTATGATACCGAATTCAAAAGCGACCTTTACAAATGTAATTCGAATGGTGACCAAACGGAGTGCCCACTCAAATGTCATAGCACTCCTCCTATGCTTTAGTTATTATTTTGAGTTGCCGACCAAATGTAATACTTATTGTGGCGATGAGAGAGTCGGGTAAATAAAAATTGTATAGAATAATTATTGGAACCACTTTTTCAATCGTATTTTTTAAAGGATTGTATATCTCGATATCTAAAATAAAAGATCATCTAAATCTAAGCGCTAGTGTTTAGATGATCCTTTATTTTTTAAGTTTTTTTTTATAATGTGACACGTCATAGTGACTACATCTTGCTGATGGTAAGCAGCTGATGTAGTCCAAAATAATGAGAGCGCACCTCACCGTGGAACAAGCACGGTAACAAGCGCATTCATTCATGACGGCCTGCATTAATGCCGTTTCACGCCCCGTTTGAAAGAGCCGGGACTATAGCAGCTGGGAAACACATGCGCCGGCAGAGAATTCCAAAGCCGAATGGTCTTACAGAGGAACGACTTGCCAAATTTTTTGGTACGAGTGCTGATATTCTGCACAGTATGATGGTGGTTCCTAAGACCAACACGTGTAGTCCGGGACAGGAAAGGAGAGGGCGGGATTAGATCAAAAAGTTCTTCAGAACACTCTCCGTAGTAATTTCGGTAGAAGACACTGAGAGAAGCAATGTCTCTACGCAGCTGGAGGTCCTCAAGAGAGGCTGTAACCTCAGCATCTCCAATAATGCGTACCGCTCGACGTTACAGTCTATCAAGTGCATCGACGAGGTATTTAGCGGAGCCGTTCCATAGATGGGAACAATACTCCATACTAGATCGCACCTGAGTCTTGTACAGCAAAAAGCGCTGCTCGGGAGTGAAAAACCGCCTCACCTTATTGAGGATACCCAACTTACTTACTTTGTCTATACAAGACCAAAAAAAAATGTATGTATTTATAATTTATTTCCCATTATAACACAGCAAAGCTCAAGAGGTCCGCCGCAACCGTGCCGCTATCAAGATCCAGAAGACTATCCGCGGTTGGCTAGCCAGAGTCAAATACCAGCGGCTGAGGAAGTTGGCGATAGGACTGCAAGCGAGGGCGAGAGGGTTCCTTGCTAGGAGGCTTTATAAGGACAGGAGGAGAGTTAAAGCGGTGAGTTTTGAACACACTAATAACATACATACATTATAGATTCACGAGTATTATCCCTAAGGGGTTAGTCTGAGACTAGGCGATGAGGACGGCAGAAGAGGGTGAAAGGGTTTCTCGCTAGGCGGCTTTATATGGACAGGAAGAGGGTTAAAGCGGTGAATTTTGCACACTAAGGGCCGATTTTTCAATCCTCGGATAAAACTTATCCATCTGATAAAGTATTACGCGATCAACCCCAAATTTCACCTGATAAGAAAGCAAAGACATGATATAAATAAATAAAACTTTCCTACAATCACACCAATTATCTAGCCCAAGAGAAGCTTCGAAGAAACTCGTTAAATGGTTACAAGACAACGGACAAACATACTTAATATACTTAAATACATACTTATTGTACATAGAAAACATCCAGACCCGAGACAATTTAGAAAAACAATAATTTCTAAATTGTCCCGACCGGGGATCGAACCCGGGACCTCAGAGATGGCGACACCATGAAAACCGGTGTACAAACCACTCGACCAAGGAGGTCGTCACAATATGGCAATACATTTTCAGAATGGTTGTATAATATTTAGAATCAATTCCCTTTATCCTCTAGTGTATCATCTTAAATACTAATTAACATCACATCTATACGTGACTAGAGGAAGGACGCCTTGTCAATCAGGAAGACCTTAATTATCACGTACTATTGAGTACGTGCTGATAGTGTAATTCACTATATCACAGAACAAACTAATAAGTTTTATCCGGTGATTGACAAATCGGGCCTTACTCGTATAAAGGTATACTAGGACCCGCTATATAAAGCTATACCAACCGTGTCGCGTCGCGGTGATCACACACATCTATCAGCATAGAGCGGCGATGTGCTGGCCACCTGTCACGCTGAGCACTTATGCAGCCGCTATTTTGTGAAAAGTGGACTATGGTAGAGGACTGCTTTTACTGTCCTCATTGCCTAGTCTCTGACTAACCCTTCGGGGATAATAGTCGTGACTATATGTATGTATATTGATGCATAGTCTAGGTTTGTGATTACCCACTCGCATTAGGCAAGCGTGGTGCTTAAGCCAACACCCATCAATTGTAGCGATGGCTTGATTGCAATGGTGGAGACCTTTGCCTGCAGTGGGACAGTGTAGTTGTACTTTCAAATTCAAATTATTGGCTATTTGACAGTTGTAACATTGAAATATGTCGAATATGGTAGTTTTTAATTTAACGATAATTATACAAGAGTTATATTTTTTATTAAGATAATTTCTAAATATTTTATTTTTACAAAATAAATTTGCGATTTTTTTATCTGTAGATTACAAAACCCGAAACACGGGCGGCCATGATTGGGCTTCGTGTGACGTCACGTTTCACAAAATAAACAAAAACTATCTAACAGGTTTCAATATAAAATATTTTGTTTGTTCATTGAAGTGTTACGTCACAGGGCAAAATGTCACGTGACTAATTGTTTACGCTCGAAATTTGAAATTAATGACGAAAAAAATGTTTTTTTCTATTAAATAAAGCTTTTCCAAGAAAAAAAATATTGCAAGAGGCATAAAATAAGCGTTTGTAATTTTTAAAATACTTTTCCAAGAACTGTCAAGTACCAATTGTAGCGATGACTTGATTTCAATGGTTGATGCCTTCGCCCTGCAGTGTAGGGTTACCATTTACAAATTGAAAAGTCCTGACAAAAAGCCTGACATTTCGCTTCGAAAAGTCCGGATTTTTTAGTCACAAACATTACTCACTCTTTATATTTTGTTTTAAAGTTCATCATCATCATCATCAGCCTATGAACGTCCCACTGCTGGGCACAGGCCTCCCACGTGGCCAATATCACGTGGGGATATTGGGCCATAACCAACCACGCTGGCCCAATATGGGTTTGTGGGTTTTTAAAGTTAATAAAGATTAAAGATTTATTTGATACTAGCGGCCGCTCGCGGTTTCACCAGCGTGGTTCCCGTTTCCGTGGGAATATCGGGATAAAAAGTATCCTATGTGCTAATACAGGTTATAAACTATCTGTATGCCGAATTTCATCCAAAATCATTCAGTAGTTTTACGTGAAAGAGTAACAAACATACACACTCACAAACTTTCGCCTTTATAATATTAGTGTGATTACGTTTTGATACTCATATTCCAAAATCCGGAAAAATTAAAGAGCCGGACAAAGTCCGGACTAGAGTCTAAAAGTCCGGACATCTCCGGATTATTCCGGACGGATGGTGACGCTACCTGCAATGGGACAGTAGCTGTACTTTACTTTAGTTTGACTTATAGTTTTGACGTCAGTAAATGTCTGTGAAGGCTAATATTGAATAAACTATTTGACTTTTACTTTGACCCCATATTCACTGTTCTATTTTGCCACAGGTGCTGGAGATACAGAGGTTTGCACGCGGCTACCTCGCTCGTCAGAAGGCGTACAAAATCAAACGGCAGATCATTATAGCGCAGGCCGCCGTAAGTATCTTTTGTTTATTTGTTGTTTTTAATTTATTTCTTTAGATGGATAGATAAAACGCTTTATTGCACACACAAAAATACAGAAAACATAAAGTAAGCATTTTAAAAAAAGCTAATGTGGGCAAAGGCGATCTTATTGCTTAAAGCGATCTCTTCCAGACAACCTTTGTGGTATAGCACAACAGAAAAAGAGCGACAGGCAGTGCGCCAGAATAAGCAAATATGAGATAGAAACAAAAAATAAAATAAAAATAGAATACAAACAATATAAAATTAATTAAAAAAAAATACTGATTGTCCTGAATTACAAACACAACAAAACATTTTATTTTTTTTTTTTTTTATGATAAGCCCGGCAAATGACCCCACTCCACCTGATGTTAAGTGGAAATGAAGTCCAGGCGCGAGGACAACTGGTGCAGCGTAAGAGACGCACCATCAGTCATCCTCACTCTGCCGGCCCACAAAGTGCCTCTTCACGCCTCGTTTGAAGGACCCTATGTCATAGGTAGGAGGGAATACGTGTGCTGGTAGACTATTCCATCTTTTGGAAGTGCGACAAAGCAACGAGTCACCAAATTTCTTTGTACGTGATGGAATGTTAGAGACTGTAAATTGGTGACTCCGGAGAGCAGCACGCGTACTCCTATGGAGGAAGGGAGAAGGAGGGATGAGGTCAAAGAGTTCTTCAGAGCACTCGCCATGGTATAAACGGTAAAAGACGCTGAGTGACGCAATGTCTCTACGCAATTGCAAAGGCTCGAGAGTTTTAGTGACCTCCGCATTGCCGATAATGCGCACAGCGCGGCGCTGCAATCTGTCCAAGGCATCGAGAAGGTACTTTGCGGAGCCGTTCCAAAGGTGAGAGCAATACTCCACGCAAGACCGCACCTGTGTCTTGTATAATAGACACAACTGATCAGGCGTGAAGAATCGCCGCACCTTGTTCAGGACACGAGTTTACGTGAGGCATTTTTAATCACGCTTTCGATGTAGTCCTTTTGGTTCAGATCGCAGCGGATATTCATACCGAGCATGTTAATACTGCTCTGCAGGCTTAGAGATGTACCCTGAAGAGAGGGAAGGGGAAGGAATGGCGACTTTTTCGCTGTGAACGCGCACACCTGTGTTTTCTTGGCATTGAACTCCACCAGATTATCGGAGCCCTATTTAGAAATAAGGTCCAACACCCGATCGAGCTCAATGACAAGATTTGCTCGCTTCATTTCGGTGTCTACCCGCCCAGCCGTTGGGTGACCGTTATATCCCCCATGCACTGTGCTATCATCTGCATAGCAATGAATGTTTCCAAGTGGAAGCATGTCATTGATATGCAGAAGGAACAGCGTGGGGGATAGAACGGAGCCTTGAGGAACACCAGCGTTCACTGACATGAACCGCGAAGCGCATCCATCCGAATGGACACGGATTCTACGCTCATGCAGGAAGCTAGCAATCCAGGTACAGAACTGAGCGGGCAAACCGTATGCCGGGAGCTTGGAGAGAAGAGCTTTGTGCCAGACCCGATCAAAAGCCTTGGCTATGTCAAGGCTAACTGCCAGTGACTCGCCACGCTTGTCAATAGCCTCACCCCAGAGATGTGTGACGTACGCTAGAAGATCACCCGTTGACCGTTTTGGCCGAAACCCATATTGACGATCGTGAATTAGAGAGTGATCTTCTAGGTATCGAATAAGCTGTTTGTTCAATATTCGTTCTAGGATCTTACACAACACTGAAGTAACGGCTATAGGGCGGTAATTAGTCGGATCTGACCGATCTCCTTTTTTAGGGATCGGTTGCACATTAGCTTCTCTCCAAGATTCCGGCACACATAATAGACGCGTTTTACCTGAAATAAAACGCATATTAAATACTTACCTCATTAGAAGCTTATAATATTGAGATAGGCATATCCGTTTCCCGTCGTATTTTCCTTCTCTTTCTTCCGGTATATCGCTGTCTCTCTCGCTCATCCCACTCAGTGGCGTCACCAGGTGGCGCGGTGGGGGAACCAGGAGATTTCACCCCCGTGCCCATTTGTTCATCATTGCGTCGAAATATGCATTAAGCACCAGGCGGAAATAAAAACTAAGCTTCTAATGAGGTAAGTATTTAATATGCGTTTTATTTCAGGTAAAACGCGTCTATTAAACACTTGACCGTCATTAGAAGCTTATAATATTGAGACCTGTTTGTTATAGCCTGGTGAAAACGCCAATGTGAGAAATAAATTAAACTATAAGTGCGAGAGAGTTAATCATATGATTATGGTTTAAACAAAAAGTTATAATAAGAGATTTAATTAAGTACTCATTATTAACAATTTAAGTCATGTAAGAAAATAATTGGCCAGTCATTGATGAAAAATCAAATAATTTAGCTTGTAAACCATGTAAACATTATTATAAGGAAATAAATATTGTTTACTATTTGATTTCAATCACTTTACAGGGTAAAAATAAAAAATGAAAAACTTCGTGACGCCTGAATCAATATTTCATGACAATAAACCTTGTGAAAAGTATTAACTAATCCCCAATTAGCAATAGTTAGTATATTCTCAATGGGTAAATCATATCAATCTAGTTTGTAGATGCTACAGCGGAGCAAAACACAACCAGGTGTGGCTGTAATATCCATCTATAGCTACCACAGTGCTTGAAACAGGTGTAGGTGAACCACTCGAAGTTTTAAATAAATTAGTTTAGCCATTTTGTACAATATTTATTGATCCTTTTAACCAGTAGCAATTTCCAGCGTGTTTGTCTGTAGTCCCTACAGTCAGTCTTTGACCCAAACTGTCGCCTTAATGTTACTGCATTGTCCTGAACAAAATAATGTTTGGTGTCCACAGCAAGGTAACAAAGGAGCAATGCGACAATAATATTGCAGTGTTACGAACTGTTTGAAATCTAGTTGACCCTACGTTTGAAATACATTCCAAAGGTCTACAGACTAATATTACTAAAACCTGGAAAAAGAAGGTTTTGTTGTTTTAAATGTTTAATTGAGATTGATTTTAAAACATATTTAACTATTACCTCGTCACTAAGATTTCCATACAATTGTGCGCTGCATAAAGGAGACACGACAATTTATGGTAGTGTATAGTATTTTAAGAAAGATTTAAAATATTAAGTGTAAATCTGCCAAAAACTTGACTGACTGGACCCATTTGGTACGCGTTCCGCGTGTGGATGGCGCCGCTGCTGCTGCTTACGCCCTTCCTGTACTACTGGACCAAGCACAAGTGCTCATATGTTTTATAATAACCGGACGCTTGAGCAGGGAAATTTGCTTGTGGTTCCATAACGATATATCATTTAAGCACACCAAATTTCAACGTCATGTCTTGAACCTTGGAGGTTGGCAGGCCTGTGGTTATGTCTACCAGGCGTCTACGTTTTGAATTCCATACTGTGAATGAGGCAGCAAGGGGTACCACAATCAGATAAATTGCTGTTGAGGTGTGCTAGCACCCGGGGGATGAGGGAAGGTGGTGCGAATTTCCAAGCCAGAGGGAAGCGTTCTACTTCAGGCTGAAAGCACTGTGAAACATCGCTTCGTAATCATTGAGATAAATCTGCATAGTTTACCCACTACTCGAGCGTTCTTGGATACAAACAGGTCAATTACTGGCCAGGCCCACTTCGCGAATATCGTTTGTGTGAATTCTGGCAGTAGATGCCACTCTAGAGCTTGGCTATGTCGAGACAGTTGATCTGCATGGCTGTTTAATTTCCCTGGAATGTAATGAATTTTGACCACAATTTGGTTGGTGGTCATTTGTTGGTTGGCAATTTGGAGGATTAAAATAAAGGCTTCGTGTTCGATGCTTGTAATTCTAATTCTCTTCTTCAGAATAGTCTTCTAATCTAAGACTTAGAACAGCCCGCTTTTCTTTTTGATTGCAGTGCAGCTTTGTTGGGATGCACTCCACCTTCCCGATAGGGCAGAATTGTTGAGTTGTGACCCCCCAATCCTGAAGCAACGGTTGTCAAAAAGAATGTTGGTGGAGGTATATGTATTGGTGTTTCTGATAATTTTTAGCTACCAATACATTTAACTACATCGTAAGGTAGAGTCTATTTTACCGCCCAATTTCTTCTCTTAGGTATCGTAAAATGCGACTAACGGACCATAGATTGCACATACATCCAAAAGTATAGAGCGGCGATAGGCTCATCACTTGTCACGTACATGTGCAATTATCATTTGGTGAAACGTAGACTATGGCAGAGGACTGCTTTTGCGGTCCTCATTGCCTGGTCTCTGGCTATCCCTTCGGGGATAAGAGTCGTGAGCATATGTAGGTATGTATGGACGCTTGTGATTCCTCCATGTATCCTAGTATGTCCTTGCGGAAGACATTGATTTTGGTAAGCGCCCTGCGAGGGCGGTCAAACAGACATTTTGAAGTTTATGTAGACACCAAAATAAGTAAGTGTTTCTATTACAATGTTGGCATGTCTGGGACAGAACCATCTGGTCTTTATGTCTATAAGATAATAGTCTAAGAAAACATTGCCGTGCTCATCTCAAATGGAAGGCATATAATTCTTAGTAATTCGCCTTTGTAGAACAGACGAAGAAACCATTGTGAGATTTGGCTATAGTCAGATGGTAGTACCTAGGTCTGAGAAAAGTAATTTGTACATCCCGTCTCTTGGCCGTACACAGTCCGGAATTCATATAATAATTTAACGACTTCAGGTTAAAAATTGGACGGAGTGACCTTTCTTGAGTGCTCTTTGGTACTAAGAACTGGGTTAAAACAAAGTTTGGGAAAAAAAAAAACACTTACTGTTTCTAGAAACCTGTTCTTTCATCTGTGTCAGCATTGCAGACATTTTGTTCGATACAAGCGTGTAACAACTGTCGATTGTAACGTTTGGAACCTTGAGCGATGGCTTCAGATAAAACGGTATTCGATACCTTTGTGTTATGATACTTGGAGCACCTATTTAGTCCCAACGGTGTCGATAAAGTGCAAATTGACTGGCTCGAAATTTCGGAGCGTCATTGTCTATGTCTTTTGTTACCTCTGTTAGCAGAGAAGATGGACGTTTTTGTCCTGATTGAAAGAGCTGCCAAGCCTATGATCCTGGGGATCGAAAGTAAGAACAGCCTCCGTTGTTTATATTATAGCTACGATGTGGTTCGTGGCTGGCATAAGTATGTCCTTGCGGAAGACATTGTTTTTGTTAAGCGCCCTGCGAGGGCGGTTCATAACCATGATGTGGTTCGTGGCTGGCATGAGTATGTCCTTGCGGAGGACATTGTTTTTGTTAAGCGCCCTGCAAGGGCAGTTTATAGCCATGATGTGGTTCGTGGCTGGCATATAAGCATGTCCTTACGTAGGACATTGATTTTGGTAAGCGCCCTGCGAGGGCGGTTCATAGCCACGATGTGGTTCGTGGCTGGCATAAGCATGTCCTTGCGGAATACATTGTTTTTGGTAAGCGCCCTGCGAGGGCGGTCCATAGCCACAATGTGGTTCGTGGCTGGCATAAGCATGTCCTTACGGAGGACATTGTTTTTGGTAAGCGCCCTGCGAGAGCGGTTCATAGCCACACTGTGGTTCGTGGCTGGCATAAGCCTGTCCTTGCGGAGGACATTTATTTGTTTAATTTAATTAAAAACGGTTACATAACCATATACAACAATTAACCGTATTATTCAAATTCAAATAAAATAAGGGATATTTAGCATTACATTAACATACATGCATCTTCTCGCAAAAACCGCAAACACTCAAGTAATATAACCATTGATTTTGGTAAGCGCGAGGGCGGTTTATAGCTACGATATGGTTCGTGCTGGCATAAGCATGCCCTTGCGGAGGACATTTATTTATTTAATTTTATTAAAACGGTTAAATACCAATTACAATAATTAAACATATTATTCAAAAACAAATTAAATTAAATAAGGTACATTTAGCGTTATATTAACATAATTATATGCATCTTCTCGCAAAACCGCGAACACTCATGTAATAACCGTTGATTTTGGTAAGCGCTCTGCGAGGGCGGGCAGATTATAGCTACGATATGGTTCGTGGCTGCCATAAGTATGTCCTTGCGGAGGACATTGATTTTGGTAAGTGCCCTGCGAGGGCGGTTCACAGCATGCTGTGTGTGTGTCTGTCCCATGAACTAGAAGAACAACGCGATGGTATACTATAAGAAGTTTGCCCTTGCGAAAGGTAACCGTTTGTTGTGAGTACAGGTTTTGCTTGCGAGGCATTCCCAGTACCAGATTTAATAACTGGCCAAAAAGTTATCTAACAGGACAATTTTTTTTTTTTTTTTTTTTTTTTTAATGCAACTGTAATCTGTTCAGAATTAAACAAATGTGTGTTTGAATGTAGAATCTTATTCAAAGTAGCAAGCATTAGAGGGTATTTTACATTTTTATGAGTATTATCCTCTTTGCGTATATTTGTAGTTTCAGTCTACAATCTAATCACCACTGAAAGTAAGACCTTTAAGAGAGGTATCAGATGTTTGCGACCAACTAGTAAACTGCGCAGACAATTATTAAAATATCTTTTTAGTTTTAAAATACCAAAAGTTATTGGTGCACAAGATTTATCAGAATATTGGTGCCTAAGGCCTAGCTGGCTCTTTTAGTTTACTTTTAAAATCAAAAATCAAATCTAGATCACTACACGGAATATTTAAATTGTTAACTGTTTTAGTCAGTATTGATAACACCTGCGAGGTGCAACAATCGCTGTAAGATTTCGTCTAACGTCCGATAAAGCAGACACATTGTCGTTATCGTCATGAAAGGCGGGTACGATGACCATGCTTCTTTGAACGATGACGACTAACTCGAACTCAACCTTCGCCGATTCGATCGGGATTGTTAGAAGGACCAGCTATAGCCGCTTAGCTACAATTCGTTTTTCTCATTATCTAATGTAAGCACTAATTATCGGTTTCTTATCTAAAATAAAAAGAAAAAGTGCCTGGAGGGTAGATACCACATATTAAACACAAAAAACACTTTAAAAAAAATACTATCTTTAATCGAATGCTTTCTTATCTTAAAAGAAAAGGTGTATCTACATCCCTTGCGGGTAAAATAAAAAGTTTGATATACCAGATAAGTTTAAATTATAAATTCAGCGAACGGTAACACCGTTAAGTTAAGAAACTATTCTAAGTACTCACGTGTATTGTAGAAACTCACGAGAACTGTGTTGCAGTTTAAATAAAAATAATTCTATTTCTTTGTCACTTGATCACTATGTAGTGCACAAGTTACGCCGACGGGAAATTTCACGCCAATGAACAAATGGGCACGGGGGTGAAATCTCCTGGTTCCCCCACCGCGCCACCTGGTGACGCCACTGAGTGGGATGAGCGAGAGAGACAGCGATATACCGGAAGAAAGAGAAGGAAAATACGACGGGAAAAGGATATGCCTATCTCAATATTATAAGCTTCTAATGACGGTCAAGTGTTTAATTAGCTAAATAGGTGCATTCGTTCTGACGTGATGCACGGACATACGTGGCAATTGATTTTTGTTTATATTGATTTGTGACTTGCCTCTAAACACTGCAATTATCTAGCCCATCCATAGTAACCGAGATAAGAAGTTTTTTCCATTGACCTAGAAGAGATAGACACGAACGTTCATACAAACCATTTGTTCAAATTCTGAAATGAGAGACCTAAAGTTCGCTGCAGCCGCTGCAGCGCTTAAACATTTATGTCGTCTAATCAATAGACAGACATCGCATCGCCAGATCGCTGATCGGTCAATGACAACGTAGTGTGTATCGAGATGGCGTCTATGATTGTAGAAGCCGTGGCACAGAAATGAAAAAAAATATTTTTATTCTATTATTACGATATAACTACCTCATAATGACTTGAATAACAATTAAGTTCACTTACTTAACAACTGAATTGTAGTAAACGTCTAGGTGTACACTTTGATAAGAAATAAATAATTATTTTCGCCGCTGCGGACGCGCCTAAGCCGTGTGAATGTCGAAACCACACTAAAACCAGGTGCCGAGTCGACTCCGCAGATGAGTCCAACATAGTGCGTATTCGGAACACCCTATCTAGTGTAACGTCCGACCGGGAATGAAAACCGTCGTCATCATGACCATCAACATCGTCATCCCTTAACACTTAGAATCCGGCGCTACTAGACAAAATAGAAATCTAATTATCGAGCACTTTTCGATGCGCGGGCGCAGTTGAAAATTTATAAATAATCACATCCACAGTGTGTGATACAACCAAAAAACAACGAGCCTGTGTCTACAAAATTGTGACAATCCTCTAGCTCGCTGTGACGTCATTTTATTTTAATTTTATTTTATTTGGTACACATAACATATTACAATTATTCATAGACTAAACATAAACAAAAAAAGGTAAAAGTTCTAAATAGTAACACTGAAAGCATGTATACCTACACATAAAGACAAAGAAATGAAACATTTATATAACACAACATCAAACAATTTCAAAGTATTAATCGTTACAAAACTACAACACGACCTACTTAAATTTTAATTACACGCTTATACATAAATAAAACTTAAAAAAAATAATAAGTGGCAAAATTATAAATTAAATTGAAAATTAAAAACAATTACATGAAATAGTTACATGTATTAGCGGTTAACCAAAATAACGCTAATTATGGTACTCATTGGTCAATGGCCATTCACTCACATAAGTCGTCACTATCTCATATTAAAGCCCTTGTCAAACATACAAGTGAACCGAACCGAAAACGTGGAGAATGCGAACCGAAGCGGAGACGTCAAACCAGGCCCAGCGAACCGAACTCGTGGAGAATGTGAACCGAAGCTTCGGTCCGCATTCTCTCCATGACGCGATTGTATCGATGGCAAACATGTATTTTTATAGTCATTGTGACGTGTATTATACATTATTGGGTATTTTTTAATACATTCTATAAACTTTTCGGTATCTATTATGGCCACGTGTGGGAATACTTTGATTTTTTTGGTAAATAAACACAACCATCACGCATCGCCTTCGCTTCGCGTCTCGCATTCGCTTTTTGTTTGACGTCGTGCATACAAAGCCAGTTAATACAACTATCTCGCTCACGCCTCGCTTCGCGCGCTCGCCTTGTGTTTGTCATGGCGTCACACGCCTTTCGGTTCGCCACGGTATCGGCACGGATCGGTTCGCTTTCGCTTTTCTATGTGACCAGAACAAAACGATTCCATATACATATTACAAAATGAAATCGCTTCGCCACGCTTTCGGTTCGCTGTCTGTTTGACAAGGGCTTTAGGGTGAATTCGACCAAACTGAAATAAGGTCTTATACCTAGATTAAACGCCGAATTTGTATAGACTAATCTCGGAGTAAGTCTTATTCCAGTTTGTTCGAATCCACCCTTAGTTGTCTAAAAGATTTATAAACAGAATTTTAAAAAAATTGCCAAAATTCAGTACCCACACTGTTTAATTTTCTTTTCCTTTTTGGCCACCGCTTTATTTCTAATGTAATTTGTGTCATTCCACCAGGTCCGTCGCTTCCTCGCCCGCCGCCAATACAAACGCCTGCGCATAGAAGCGCGCAGCCTCGACCACGTGAAGACCCTCAACAAGGGCTTAGAGAACAAGATCATTAGTCTCCAACAGAGGTTGGGGACTGCCCTGGAGAGGGCAAAAGGCATAGAGCCGCTGCAATTGCAGATCGTGGAGCTGAAGTGAGTGTGCTTTTCATTGATACTACATACATACATATAATCACGACTATTATCCCCGAAGGGTTAGTCAGAGACTAGGCAATGAGGACAGCAAAAGCAGTTCTCTACCATAGTCCACATTTCACCAAATAACGACTGCATATGTGCTTAGCGTGACTGGTGGGGAGCCCATCGCCGCTCGATGGATGTACCTACGTGCAAGTCTTTAGTCCGTTAGTCGCCTTTTACGACACCCAAGGGAAGAGAGGGGGTGGTAGTATTCTTTCACCGCTACGCGACACGGTTGTCGAGCTGAAGGGAGTGCTTTTATTTAAGGGGACGATCTACTACAAAATGTCACATATCTTCAATATATTTTCAACTTTTTCACTAGGGTATAAGGATCAGTGTCGATTGAAGAAATTTGAAGTTTTTGATAGACTTTTAATCTATCGCGTTCCATTATAAAATCACATTTAGTCGGGGACTCAGAATAATAACCAATGCATAAAAGGAGTGCTATGACATTCGAATTACATTTGTCTAAGTCGCTTTTGAATTCGGTATCATAAATGGTGACCGGTTTATTTTTTTCGCTGGACATTTGACGTTTTTGTCAACTTATTTTGTCTCTTTTCTTTCAATGTTTATGGCCCATTTGAAAAAATAGGACAACTATACGAGTCTTATTTGGACTCCTTCTATGCTTTAGTTATTATTCTATGGTTGGGGATTAACGCTAACTACTTATTAAAGGCATACAACGCATACCTTTTTATACCCGACGTTTCGACCGAGTTGCACCGGTTCGTGGTCACGGGCGGACTCAATGCATAGAATCAAGTATGCCTTTAATAAGTAGTTAGCGTTAAGTCTAAAAGTGTGTTTTTTGTTTTTAAAAGGATGATCTGCAGACGTGTCTACGTTGGTGTTAATTTACTCAGGTAGTAGTTACTCTGGTGTAACATAATGTTTGGTCGAATCCACCCTTAGTTACATAAAGTGATAGCCTATTTACTGCCTCACTGCTGTACAAAGTATAGATACTTTGCACATTGACATAAAAATATGAAAAACTGACAACAACTTGAATGCTTGCTTTTATTTGCAGGGCAAAACTAGAACTGCTCAAATTGGTAGAAATTGAAACGAAAGCTCTAAGAGTTGGTAACGATGAAAAGGATAGCATCATAGCCGCTCTGCAGTCGGAGCTCACGAGCGAGAGGGACAGCAACAAGCGGCTCGTGGAGGAGAAGAGGGAGATGGAGAGAGCGTACAAGAAAGAGAGGGAGGAGTGGCAAGCGGAGAGCAAGAAGCTGGCGGATGAGCTGAGAAGCAATAAGGAGCATTTGGAGTTGGCTATTCAAGGTGAGATTTGTCAACTTGTTCTTTCTTTTAAGACAATTTTTGTTCCATTCACGTATTTTTTTTTATAAAAAAAAATACGAAACTAAATCGGCTATTTGCCGTGTTCCCTTGTTTTATTTTTTTTCGTAGAATATAAAAATTAGAAACCCAAAATTACTAAAATTATCCGGTTATCCCCCGTTCCGTCTAGGAAACATAGGTACATGTAAAAAATTAAGCAAAACATGCTGACTAATAGCAAAAGTTCTTTTTATGTCCTTGAAAAACTATGAAAATCCGTTCAGTTTTCATGCAGATAACAGCTGATAAGAGACATCGATTACGTCTGATTTAATATAACTCGAACATGGATAAAAACTCTTTATATAAAACGAGCTGACCCGGCGAACTTCGTACCACCTAACCTAATCAATGAATGTTGGAGTGTTCTGTGACAGTGTCTGAACAATAACGTCAAGCTGTCAATTCCGTAATTTTTTTTTATATTATTATTTTGAATGTTTTCCAACTTTTTTCATTACTACCCCTCTTTGATTAACACAACACACAAACCTTGTCCTAACAAATACGAGTACAACAAAAAAATAATTAGCCAAATAGGTGCAGCCGTTCTGAAGTGATGCGCGTACTAACATCTCGCCAATTGATTTTTATTAATATAGTGAACTAAAAGAATAAAGTTATAAATATATTGTTTATATAATTTTAACGAAAATTTTGTCAAATAACAAATTGAAAATTTTTAGATTAATGTTTAATTATACTTAGGTAAAATTTTAAACACTGAAAAAAGACGACAACCTCAGGCGGGCATCGAACCACGCACCTTCCGCATTCCGGGCGGCTGCCTTAACCACTTAGCTACCGAGGTCTGGTTTTCGGTGCCGTATTAAAACATCTGTGGCGTTGTAATGCCGTCTTTGTCCTATAAAACAAAGACAAAAGAAATAGCAATAGTTTTATGAGCACAATTCAACTCTAAATATGACGGGAAAAGGAGCGGCCTCCAGGAGGCCTCTGACACATACTGGTCTGACAGATAGAGACCTCCAGGAGGCCGCTTGACACACAAGGGGAAGAACTAGCAGCCCGCCCGCGCCCTAACTTATAAACAACGTCATACTTCATCCATTTTGTACAAAATATCTACAAAATATAAACAAAAACCATCCTCAGTTAACGCTCTATCTTTTAGTGAAAACCGCATAAAAATCCATTACGTAGTTTTGGAGAATAGTACTGTGCCACAGACACAGGAAAACGGCGACTTTACTTTATAAAATGTAATGATAAGCAAAACTATAATTAAAATATGTCCTCCGATGAGTACGGTCCCAAAAATGCTGGCGACATTACCTCTTTGGATTTCAAGGCTAATACGCTGGCAGAGGTAGTTGCCAGCTAGCCTTGTCACCGGAGGCCTCAGTAAGTCGACTCACTTAACTCTATAAGAGTTGAATTTGTACCCATACCTTATCAAAGAATCAGCTGAGCTGATTAAGATAACTGGCTGATTATTAGGTCATCCATGCTACACACAAATCCTTATCTAGTTGGTACAAAATTTAATTGATAAGTAACAAGATAACGTATGGCACGGCATAATTGTCTGCCCACGGTTATCTATAGATCAATAGTGTTCATAATTCGCCAACAATGCATTGGCAAGTGTCAAAAACAGTGTTAGGTTAGGTTTTATAAACAAAATTCGTGTAAAGTAATTATTTACGTAATTTTTTGTATCCATGCTATTAACAGCTAAAGAGTTGACAGGTCAATCTTTGGACTAGCGATTTTGTATTAAATATAGAAACATTTTTATATATTGATAGTTATTTATACAAATAAGTATAAATACATATATAGAATTTCAACTTAATGTCTTGTATACTGGTTCACAATGTTTTTGCCATTGTCAAGTTGTTAGACAGTTAATGTTGTATCGAGACAACTTTGTCCTTAGATACTAAAACGTTGAAAAAAAACTAAAAGTATATTTGAGCGTTATTTACGCAAAAACATCAAATATTACGAAGTTTGTTCTTAACTCTGCTTGAAACTTAAAAGGTGAATTTATTTGAAAGTGCTAAGTATTGTCCTTGACTGTGCTTGAAACGTGAAGAGACTTTGTGAGGTAAATTGCGCGAGTGCTATTTAATTTATAATTAAATATGTGAACGAATAATGACCAATATGGTGGTTCCACCGGAAGTCGTGGTGGAGGAGGCGAAGGTTGCCTCCAATGATAAGTCACTCATACCGTGGACCGAGGAGTTTGAGAATAGAGCCAAGTTCTGGAAAGGTTAGTCTGTGGATAGGTGTATGTATGCAATTTATGTAACGAAATGATGATCAAGATCTTTAAAGCTCGAGTAAATAGGCTGCTTCTGTGCAAGCTCGCTCCAACCTCGGCCTCTTCTTAATCCTAAGGTCAAATTTTTAGGGTAGAACATGTAGCAGAGTTCCCCACCTATTCCCCATTTTCGTATGTTCAACCGTCTGCCGAACACCCTGCATATCCCCTTGTCTGCCACAAAGACACCTAGAGGTTGTTATGAACATGCATACATATAATTACGACTATTATCCCCGAAGGGTTAGTCAGAGACTAGGAAATGAGGACCGCAAAAGCAGTCCTATGCCACAGTGCACTATTCACCAAATAGTGACTGCACATGTGCTCATCGTGACAGGTAGTGGGCACATCGCCTCCCTATTCTGTTGGATGTATGTGCAGTCTTTAGTCTATTAGTCGCCTTTTACGACACCCAAGGGAAGTAGGGGGTGGTATTATTCTTTCACCGCTACGCGACACTATTGAACACTAATGAAAACTATTTAATCTCTATTGTGTCTGGTATTAAGACAGCTGAGCTCATAATGATACATTTGGTTTCAGAACGCGACAAACAGAATGAACAGGAAAAGAAGACCCTCAGCGACGAGCTGGAAGCGGAGCGCCAGAGCCGGCAGAAGCTGCTCTCGTCGCAGTACGAGCTGCAGGAGAGGCTGGACTCCATGCAAAGGTACATACATACATAAAGGATCTAGCGGGTCACCTGATGGAGAGTAATTACCGCTGCCCATAGACAAAACAGAACAAAGCAAAACTAGAGGAGTCGTCAAACCAGATGCGTGGCCGACCTTGAGGAAGGAGTAGGAATTGTAAGGGGAGAGGTTATAGGGGGAGATGGAGATGCCCAACTGCATGCAGATTCTCTCTCTTTCTCGGAATTTAGAGAATACGGATTTGATGACTCGCTGCGTATCAAGCATGTCATCGTCAAATCAGCATTATCTAAATTCGACTCTACGCTGACGTCACAAAAGTCACTCTTGAACGTGAGGGTCGAAGTGAGCGCGAGTTTACAATCGAGCGTTAAGGGGCGCTTACATGGGCAATTTTTTGACCAATTATTGCTTCGCTACTCGTATTGATCTATCTGGAGCAATTAATGGATTGCTCCACTTGATTGCTCCGCTCGACACAGTCGAGCAATTTAAAGAAATACGGCAATTGTTTCGGCAATAATTGCTTATAATTGCTCCATATATTCCAATTGCTCAATGTTGTCGACACAAATTGCCGAATATCCAGTGAGTCTGGAAATTTAAAGCAATTTTGGTTTCCGTCTCACTTGGAACTATTGATTTTGCGGTTTGACTACGTCTTTCTTCCGCGAGGACAGCGAGCGGGTATGCAATGTGCAGCAGCGCGCAAAATCACTTCTAGATATTCGAGTAAAGTTTTTGAATAAAATATCATCTAATTCACAACGCAATTATGATTGATCTTGCTAAAAACGTTCGTACCCAAATATGTCTGTTCCTTGTCTCTTTCTTTTGCTTGTGATTCATAATAATAAACGCACTGCAAGCTGCCGCACAAGAAAATCGTCTTCCTCGAGCGATAGTTTTGTACGTGTATGAAAGTATTGCGTGGTATTGCCTAGTTTCTTGGAGTTGCTCCATATTACTCAATAATATTGTTGCAAAACATTTTGCCAAATTGATGCTAGTTGCTATTGCCGTAATTGCTCGATATTTTGTCACGTCACAATCTTCCAGTATTGCTCATAATTGATCAATTTTCATTGCCCGTGTAAGCGTACCTTTAGACCTTGTCCACAAGGGGCGAATTCGCTGCGAATTGCGCCCAGAAGAAGCGTTTGACGCGCGAGCGTTTGAGGACGGATTCAGTCAGTCAGTAATTTGTAACTATAATAAAAGTTACGCTCGTTTGTATGGAGAATGACAGTCCTTATTATATATCGTTCTTGGTAATAGTCAGGATAAGGTTTTTATAAAATAATCCTTTAGTTTTAATTAAAGTACTTTCAAATGTGTTTTTAGTGTTTAACTCAAGGTTTTACTCAACCTATAGTTTTGAAATTCTATTATTGTAATCAGACGAATTCATATCCCAAACCGCCGGTCTTTTCTCAATTTCATCTATGAACAATTCTGTATCAAAATTTTGCCGCTCCATTTCCCTAAATACGTGCACTGCCACTCGCTATTACATTCGCGTATATTGCTCGACTCGCGCGCGGCACGCGCGTTTTACGCGCGAGTCGAGAGTCGGCGTGGTGCACGCGATTTACGCGCGAATATTCAACTCGCGCGATGCTTGTGGACGCAATGTATGGGCAGCCAGTACCCAAGCAGCACACAAGCGTTTACAACATTAATTTACCAGCTCATTAAGAACTTAAGGTCCTTTAAAAGACGTACAAGAGTGTCAAAAGATACTTTTATATTTATAAGAGGGATATTTGAGTTATTATACAGCTCAAGCTGTATAAAATTATATTTAAGGGATCTGCGGAATCTTAAGGTTTTAAAACAGATTATTAAAACTCTGCTATAGAACTTTAAGAGTTTTGTGACACTTTAAGCTAGCTTTATCGTTAAAGCTGTATAGAGGCTGGTTTTGTATGTGATCACTTACTTACTACTGAACTAAGCGTTATTATGGTATCACTCGATACTTGTTTCTGTACAATGGTGTATGCAACCTCCATTATAAAACTTAATCTTATAGCGTAATTAGGCACTCTTGTAAATACAGTGGTTTTAAAACAACTGTCTACAAGAGTGCTTTAAAACTAAAAAAATAAACTACATCAATAGTACAGCTTTAGCCCACTTTACTGATAGAGTCGTCACGATTGCATCATAGTGTTTCTGAAGCTCGCATTTATAATGTGGAAAAAAAGAAAAAGATGGACGACAGACGACTTGAGAACCTCCTCCTTTTTCTACGTCGGTTAATAACGAAATATAAATAAACCAAATGACAGTAATTATTTATAATATTTTAAATTTGACAACCTACAGTTAAGCGCCAATTCCATCGACGTCCAACGAAGGTTCTGTAGGAAAAACAATAATTGGTGTCGAATGTTTGAATTTAGTTAAAACTTTGGAACCTGATTAACAACGTAATAATAATGATGACGAATTTTCAAAAAATATGTAGTTTCGCCAGTGAATAAAAGAATGGGCTACAGAAAAAAATATATATTTATTTAACCGCCTTTGTGGTCTAGTGGCTAAGCCACCGGTTTTAGTCCAAGAGGTCCCGGGTTCGATTCCCAGCGGGGTGTACATCTTTGTGGTAGGGCTGTTAAGTCCGCCTGGCTAGCTACCACCATCTTATCTAAGTCTGTCGCCATAACAACGATGTTTATAGCATTGTTGTGTTCCGACAGTTTGAGATAAGATAGCCAGTTCCTCAGTGGTTGAGGATTCCGGGTGAAGCGCGCTTCCACCTTCGGCCTTATCGTCACTTACTATTAGGTAAGATAAAGGCCAAGCGCTAATCCGTTGTGGATTAAAAAAAAACTCAAATAGCTCTAAACGATTTAGCGCCACATGACGCTAGAACTATTTTAGGTACTATCACAAATACGTATCAAAACGATTGAACAAGGTTGAACAATGTTTCAACTAAAATTACTTTAAATTTCAATTTTGTTGGTCTCCCAATATTTAGAAGCTCAAATAAAGAGTTTTGGCCAATTTTGTTAACTATATTTGAAAGACCAGATATTAAGCCGTTTGTAATTGGAATTTATTTTGGTGTTGGAAAACCAAACAAATTGACCAATATTTAGATGATTTTGTATACGAAATGGAACACTTAATTAAAAACGGGATATATATAGAAAATGTGAAAAAGAAAGTATCTGTTGCAATAACATGTTTTATTTGATTAAATGTTATTTTGATTGTCTGCAAGAACATTTATTGTTTGTCTAATATATTATTTAGATTATCTAAAATTTATTTTAGATAATTTTCAATCTGATTTACTTCGTGATCTTCTGGGTTTGAAAAGAGGTTTGAGATTCAAACTCATTACGATGGGGGTCGACAGAAATTGTTGCCAGCTCGCACTCGTCTATATATTGAATAACATATTTTTCAGCAGTTGTCACTTCTGGAAGTATCTGTGTGAATATTGTTGCAGTAGGTGAAGTTAATGATTTCTCTTGTTGATTAACAATCTGGAACCAATCGTAGAATAAATTAAATATTATATTTTAATTTTTAATTACCACTTTAAATTAAATTACATTTCATTGTTCAATTTTTAAAATATAACTCAGGGATAATCAATTCTTACACGGATCTCTAAACAGAATTATAGTTTCTCTACCCAGATCTCATATACAGCCTAAATAATAAAAAAAAACACTAATAAAGCTGGTTAAAAACTAAGAGATGTATTATGCAATCCATATCCGCCGTAGTACAGCTAGTAAGACTTTAATACCCTCCTAATATTATCTAAGCTGTATAACAAAATGTCGCCATTTTAGAACGAATGAATAAAGATATTCAAATATAATTAAACCAATGTTTGTTAATAGTTTGAACCGTTTCATGATTATCAGCTACAAAATTTTGTCGCTGTGTCCTACAATCTATTATTTTAAATATAATTTATATTATAACCTTAAAAACAAACACTTACTTACCCGTGTTTAATAATCTTCCTTATGTTTTTTTTAGGTTTTACTGGCGCGTTAAAATATTGCCAATAACCAACCACACATTGACAATAAAATTGGATTTGCACTTTGTTTTACCAATTAACACCATTAGATTCCTAAGATTTATCAATACTTGGGATTACACTTTGAAATATGAACATCATACGTCATAATTATTGTATTATTCTTGTACGACATGTTTCTCTTTTATTTTCATAATTTTCTAATTCACTTATAACTCATATTTTAAACTTTTATCTTTATAAAATATTATTTGGAGTGTAGTTGCTTTTCCTTACACCGATTAACATCTCTTAAACAGCTACTAAACAGCTTCTGCTTTGCTTCTACAGCTACTATACAGCTATACTAACGCGAAAAGATTTATAATATGGGCCCTTTTTGAGCTAATAAGGTCTGTATAATCGCTTATACAGCCTATTTACAGCCTCAATATGCAGCTGTAAGTATAAAAATAAGTTCAAATACAGCTTTTATACAGCTTGATATGCTACTTGGGTATCTCGTCAACACGCGTATGCGTTCGCGCGAGACGGTTCGCGGCGAATTCGCCCCTTCTGGACAAGGTCTTAGAGAATCACATCCCTAATCGTCGCTTTCTTAGTACATAAGTAAGCACGTTTCGTCGCCTGATCCTCGCCCATTCGCTCAACGTGTCTCACCTAATATAATGGGGTTAGCCACCAGCTTTTACTACTCTCTTTTGCTTAATTTTATTATTAAGTTATTATTGTCGACCTCCGTGGTCGAGAGTTTCTATGTTTATCCGTTATCTAGTTTAACCACATTAACGAGTTTCAAAAGAAGCTTAACTTGGGCTAGATAATTAATGTGAGTGTAGAAAGTTATTTTATTTATTTATTTATTATTGAGTATTGTTTTATGTTTAGAGCGCCGCCTACTAGAGAGCACAGAAGATCGCTGTCCGACGCAAGCAACCATTCGCAGCAGGAAACTACCGTCGAAGATGTGAGTTCATTTCAGTACCGTACTTTGCAATACGTATGTGTTTTCCTTCCTTATTTCCTGTCCTTATTCCCAAAGTATAAAGTTCAAAATCTATTGTAGAAATTTGACATATTGTAGTAGGTTGATCAATCAATCAATTTCTTATTATGATGATGATGGCTTGCAATGATTTAGCCAGTGTCGCTGCTGGCGTCTGTGCAGACGACAGGTCAATCTATTACAAATTATTATTACAAAACGTCAAAGTCAAATAATTTTGAATTTTATGTTTTTACATAAAAGAAAAAAGTTATAGGTAGGTTCACCTGCGTGCGTGTGTACTTACATTCAAAGAACAAAGAAATAAAAGTCAATAATTTTTTATTCATAATACAGTCGCCTTATTAGAGTTAGGTATAGACAATGATATTACATTTAGGTATGTAGGTTATGTCGCTACTAATGTGGTGTCAATAATGGACCAAGGTGTCGTACGTACATAAAGTTCTACATGAGCTATACACACTAAATCATCATCATCATCATCAGCCTATAAACGTCGACGGCTGGGCACAGGCCTCCGTGGCCAATAGCATGTGGGGATATTGGGCCATAACCCACCACGCTGGCCCAATGCGGGGTGGTGGGTCACCCATCTAGCGACCCGGCATTGCTAAAGTACCTTGCGGGCAAGATCGCAAGCTGAACGCGCTTGCCGCTGTCATCGAGCTCCTCAGAGCAGTATTGTCCGACCGAAGGTTCGGTTTCGGTTTCGGCCAGTTTCGGCCAAAGGTTCGGTTTCGGCCAAAAACAGCCGAACCTTTCGGCCGCGTCGAGGCTTACAACATCGTACTTTCGGGTCGAGTTCGGCTTACGTCGGGTGCGCTCGGCACGTCTGGCAATATGGCGTCGCTCGCCTCGCCTAACTCCGCCGGCCACTGAATCAGTGCTATTTGCTCGTGTAGTAAAAATTAAAAGTTAAATAGGTACATCATAATATGATTATCATATTTTAATACAAAAAATTGTTTTATTTTATAACACCTACAATTAACAAGTCGCTGCCTCAGTATTACAGTTATGTAACATAAGACTTTAAACTATCGCGTTGCATTGCATTAAAAACTGTTTTAACGGGGTCTAAACGATTAATTTAGTAAGTAGATATGTAGGTACTTACTTTAAAAAAATCGTGTTAGGTCCCGTTAAAACAAGACTTGTTTTTTCTACAATATAGAACAACAATTATCAGAGCACAACAATTTTTTAAAGGGACCCAAGTGCCCATGCAAAATGGGCATTCTCCTTTTGATCCAGTGTCACTGTGTTAAAATTTCAATTCGATAAAAGTTGAACGTAGAAACCCGTAATATTAGGCCGGCGAGATGTTTCATTAATCGAATATCTGGAAAGAACGGCCCACTGACATTTTTATTCAACGTTTTAATCACGTTATAAAAGGTTCGGTTTTGGTTTCAGTTTCGACTGAAACTATAATCAAACCGAGCCTTCGGTTTGGGCAAAAAAAAGTGTTTCGGTCGGACACTAAGTATTACTTAAAACTTACCTACTTTGCAATTTTCCAAACGACTTTTACTTTTATAAGAGTTGTTTATGGTGATTTATCTTCCAGGACTATGGCTACGGCTCAGTGCGTTCTGTGGAGACGACGCGGCCGGCGCTCGAAGCCGTCAACTGGTCGACCGGCTCACACAACGGACCTATGCCGGTAGGGGACCAATGAGTGAATGAATGAATGAATGCCTAAGCATCGCCATCTAGCGTGGCAGTACGGCTTGTATACTGGATACTCAGCCTGATGGGGATGATCTGGGGCAATTCCTTTATTTATAGATTTTTTTTTTTTTTCCTTTTTCTTTGTAAGTTGTAAATATTTTTCAATTTTATTTTAGGTATTATAACTTTTAATGTTTTATATTTTAGCGTTTTATTAACGCTTAAATATACTTAAGTAAAATTTTAAACACTGAAAAAAGACGACAACCTCAGGCGGGAAACCTCGGTAGCCAAGTGGTTAAGGCAGCCGCCCGGAATGCGGAAGTTGCGTGGTTCGATTCCCGCCCGAGGTTGTCGTCTTTTTTCAGTGTTTAAAATTTTACTTCAGTATATTTAAGCGTTAAAAAACGCTAAAATATAAAACATTAATCTATAAACGCAGCTTCATCTTAACCGAATGTTTCAAATATTTTAAAAAATATTTCTTTCGGATCTCAGAGGTGAAAACTTCTAAGATTTGATGAAACAATGTTGACCAAAAACATAAGCATCAAGCACTGACAAATTTCGACGGTTGAAAGCCAGACCTCGGTAGCCAAGTGGTTAAGGCAGCCGCCCGGAATGCGGAAGGTGCGTGGTTCGATTCCCGCCTGAGCTTGTCGTCTTTTTTCAGTGTTTAAAATTTTACATAAATAATACATACATATAATCACGACTATTATCCCCGAAGAGTTAGTCAGAGACAGGCAATGAGGACCGCAAAAGCCTCTACCATAGTTCACTCTTCACCAAATAGCGACTGCACATGTGCTCAGCGTGACAGGTGGCGAGCCCATCGTCGCTCTTTGCTGTTGGATGTATGTGCAGTCTTTAGTCCGTTAGTCGCCTTTTACGACACCCAAGGGAAGAGAGGGGGTGGTAGTATTCTTTCACCGCTACGCGACATGGTTAATAAATCTTGTTAATAAAATCGTACCTTTAATTCAAACTTAACTGTTGTCACATTTTCTTAGAAAAGTATAAAAAAACACGCTAGGTTGTGGCAGATCGATTCAGCTGTTTGATGCTTTTTTTAGTTTTTAAGTTAGTTGTAAAACTTGTAACAACAACAAATAAATACTTTTCCTTTAATTCGTTTTAATTAAAGCAAAGTAATGAATAAATTAAATGAATCATTAAAATTAAAAAATAAACCTAGTTGAATCGAATTGATTGAATGAAATAGAAAATGAAATAAAATAGCTCCCATTCGAGCTTTCCACAGACTGGTGTTTTTTCTAGTAAACATTTTATCCTATATCTATGAATGCAAAAATTTCAATTTTAAAGATACAAATAAAATTAATTAATTTGATATCACGTACCATAACAAACACACAAATACAACAGGTACCAAAAAAAAATTATGTGCGTGTGTAAAGTAAATATATATATAGTTATTTTGTAATCAACTACACCTTCTTTCGCAGATCGCCGACGCCGGCCTAGTGTTGCGAATGCAGAACAGAATATCGGCGCTGCAGAGCGAACTGTCGCGGACGGCGAAGCGCGCCAACGACTTGGAGGAGCGGCTCATGAGTGAGTACCATTGAGCTTTCGACGACCTCCTTGGTCGAGTGGTTTGTACACCGGTTTTCATGGTGTCGCCATCTCTGAGGTCCCGGGTTCGATCCCCGGTCGGGTCAATTTAGAAATTATTGTTTTTCTAAATTGTCTCGGGTCTGGGTGTTTTCTATGTATAATAAGTATGTATTTAAGTATTTTAAGTATGTTTATCCGTTGTCTAGTAACCATTTAACGAGTTTCTTCGAAGCTTCTCTTAGGCTAGATAATTGGTGTGAGTGTAGGAAAGATTTAGATTTAAAGATTTATAACTATAGAGAGAGCATAAGTTTGCTATCTCTTTCTGCCATTAACCATTACTATTTTGGTTCCGTTTCGGCACATCATATTTACCCTAGGTAAAACAAAGACAAAACATAGGATGAAAGGGTCGTGTCGGTGAAACTGTGCAACTTTTTACATGGAGCCAGCCGCACTTAGACCTAAACAAATCGCTGTCAGTATCTACTTTTTTAGATGAATATGTTTATTTTTTGGTGAACTTAGTATTTCGGTGGGTTTAATTTAATAATGAGTTGTTCGCTTAACAATTTGTAGTAATAGAAGTGAGTGGAAAGTGTCTCGAATATCGATTTCAAGGTAAGTTTTGTAACGCACACATAGGCGACTTTTTTTTGTGCATTTGTGAAAATTTTGCACATCGTAGTTACCTCTATAGTTTATATATCTCAATGGTGAGTATAATAGCCTAATTCACGTAACAAAAGTTCAACGACATGCAAGCGTTTTGATAGCTGAAGTCACTTTTCATATTCACGTATCAATCGCACGATTTTGTTTAAGTCGGTTTTTTAAGCGTATTCACGTGCATTAATCGAAGTTCGATCGTTGCCTCCGCGTCCTCCGCTACCTATTACTTTGACGTTTAGTTTGAAAAACGAGACAGCATCACTTTAAACCGTGGTTTAACATTTGGCCATTTTTATTAATAAGACGGTTAAGGTTTACGCGAACACTACACATTGAGATAAAACACTTGTTACCGGCAGCTTCTTCGTTTGTATGTATGTAACAATTTAAATAAACCTCTTCCCCCAGACCGAATGGCGGCCCCTCCCTCCAACCCCGACACGGATCGCTTCAAGGTGGAAGAGCTGGAGATTGAGAACAAGAAATTGAGGGAACATCTGGACCGGCTGCGGGCGGCCGGCGACTCCGCACTCGTCTCCAAAGAAGTCATGGGTAAGGCCTTCACAGAGCTACGTTAATGCGTAGCAAACAAACTCACGTTTGCATTTGTGTAATACTAAGTTGGGATTCGTACGTTTGATGTTCTTGACGCAAAACGTCGCTGTCGTAAAGTAACACCGCAAAAATGTTTGTCACTTTTGTAGAATATGTCATTTGTGCAGAATTTCTTGCATCCAACCTGAAAAAGACGCTACGCGCACTCTTTGAGGTTGCAATATATTATAGAACTTATTAACTACTTTTTAAGGTGCATATTTCGTTAAGAGTATTTGAGCACGTCTCGCTATCAACATCTCAGCGAGGCGACTCGCTCCTTAAATGTACATCTTGTAGCAGATAAGTTCTATAACTAATTGATAATTACATTTAAAATTGCGAAAAATTAAATAGAATGATAATAATAATATTTATTTATTTCTTTATTTATTTATGTAAGGAAAATTTACAGCAATATAACTAGAACTAGAATATGATAATTAATGACTGGGAGCCATTTACAAATTTTCACTAGTAAATTACAAATTTAAAAGATACAAAAGATTTTATTGTTAATGTCCTCTCACATTTTTGCCATAACAAATTCTTCGATTATGAAGTTGTAAGTACTATACACAGTAGCGTTAAAAACCATGATGTACACTTAATATGCAAATAAATAAATATGAAATGTACTGCATTGCAAACCTCAAAAGCGCGTGCAGCGTCACGTTGCTTTCGCGGTGTGAACTGCCCCTTAACTGTAGATTCAACTAACAAAATAACCCTTACCCTACACTTAGGCTCGTATTCTTAAACTAAACTCAAACCTCATCTCATCAAATTTCATCTCTTTCTAAATGTACTCAAGCAAGAAAGAGATGGTGCTATTCATCGCATATATCGCCATCCCTTCCCAACTGTATTCAAGCATGGATTTGATTTTGAGTTTGATTTTAGAATACGAGCCTTAGTCACTCTTCGCTTCCTAATATTGTTTTTTTTCCACTTTTAGAACAACTCGGGGTAATGCAGAGGGAATTGGACCGCAGACGAGACGAATGTATACAGCTGAAGAGCGTACTCACCAATCAGGTATGTGACAAATTAGTGGGTAGGTCAATAATTAGTAGAGGATTAGTATACAAAAATCAATTGTACGTGTTAAGTTTGTTTTGATTGCAAAACTGCACAATACAGGAGTTGTGGATAGACAGAAGTGTTACAATTATTAATAATATAATATAATAATTTTCAATGCATATACACAAAGTTCACAGTTTTATTTTCGTGGTAACAAGTAGCCAATAACTGTCTCCAGACAGTCATTGACCTGTATTCCAAAGTTCATCAAAATCGGTTTAGCGGTTTCAGTATTAAAGCGTATTAAACAAACGAAACTCACTTTTGCATCTATCTATATAAATCAAAAGCCCTGATAAATGTTTCATCGTCAGCCTATAAACGTCCCACTGCTGGGCACAGGCCTTCCACGTGGACAATAACACGTGGGGATATTGGGCCATGACCCACCACTCTGGCCCAATATGGTTGGTGAGTGTCCGGGTGTTCACGCGGACGAAACCGCAGGCGGGCCGCTAGTTTATAAATACTATTTGGAAAGAAACTCATAAGTTTAAAAGTGTTGATATAATCGTTTATCTCTAACATGTGTATTAGTTCAAATTTAGGAGACGTCTCAATGTAAAGGCGTTCCGTAGACATTAGTCTGTAAAGTTTTATCTGCCATCATTCCGCCATGATGACAAATCGGACAGCGATAAAGAATTGTGTTGTTATGAGTGTGCATATGCAAGGTTCCGTAGAAAAAAAAAAATTATTTAAACAATCATTAAAATAAAATATTTGACACACATAGCAAATTACAGTTAATTTTAAATGATATAAAATGTGGAACTTTTATTGCTAAAAATTTAAAGCACTGTTTATGAAAAAAAAAACCCTAAAAGTGTAAAAAATCAATTTTCAACAACCTTTCAACTGCGGTCGCGCACTAATCAGTACCCCAAGCACGAACCATTATGGTACTAGTTAAGGTAATCGCAATCGTATTATTTTGTATGAAAACCATAAAGTTACTAAACCTTTTTCATACAAAATAATACGATTACGATTACCTTAACGAGTACCATAATGGTTCGTGCTTGGGGTACAGTGCTCAATTATAGTAGATTATTAACAAAGGGGATAAAGCATTGTCTTCTGTCGCGGGTGACGATTTAAATCGCGAGCGTAACGAACGACTCGAGGTTTACTCCCGAGCGTAGCGAGGTGTTAAAAACTTAAATCACGAGTGAAGCGAGGGATTTAAGACGAGTCCTGAGTGTAGCGATGACTAAGACAGCTTTATCACCGAGGGAAATACTCTACTTTTCGTAAAAATACTCTACATTTGCGAAAAAATTAACGCAATAATAATATGAGATAATAAGCATTTATTAAAAATAATGACAATTAAAAGTAAAAGTTAACATTTGAAACATTAGCCCAATTATTGATAGAGAGAGTTACATTTTTGTTTGGTACATTTATTGTTGATGAGTTGATTTGTAATTTTTTTAATTTTTTTTATATTTTTTTTATTTTTTTAATTTCTTTTTTTTAATTTGATTTATTTCCTTTTTTAAAAAGATGTATAATGCTTTATATACAAACTCAATGGTGTAAACACAGATGTAGTTCAGTATAAATTTCGGTAAGTATTCCAAATTTAAATCACATTCTCCCCCTAGAGGATGAATGAAATTCAGTAGTGTCTTTCCCTGTTTTTAACAAATTAAAAATGACTATTGTTATGTTCGCTTTTTGTGGCATAGAATGTCGCTTTTTTGAGCAAGTGGTACGAAAATGAAATTTATGTTGTGTCTAGTGGGGCCGCGTTACAGGTGTTAATAGAAATGACACGCGCCTTCGAAAGTAAGATACATAAAAAACTTACGCTTCATTAAAAAATAAACTAATAATCTTCTTTGCTCTCAGAGTAAAAATCCTTTGCGGATCCCTAAACTCTTTCACTATCTCTGTCAACAGGAGATTTTAAAACTTCACAGTGTGGACGCTATAATAATATTGACATTTTTCTGCTCATATAGTTAAACATATACGACATTTTTAGTTAATACTGAACTTTAGGTTTAAAGTGTTACAGTTCAATTTCCAATGTGTTTTTTTTCATAGTCTAATTTTTTTATTACTTATGAAGAAATAATGAATGAATGGTGCTTACTTATTTATTTCTAGACGTTAGAGAGTTCAATTTACAATGTAAATAAAGTTCCTCTGAGAAACTCGATTTGTTTTTTAATTATTTGTCAGATGTGCAGAAGTTATGGATAGTTGTGTGGTGTTTAGTGATTTAAGAGATGACATTAAATGTTTTGGCGGGTTGTAAAATGTCTAAAAGACTGTTTTTGGACACGTCCAATGGTTATCATATTGATAAGGATTCGCCTATGATACGGAGTGGTTTATACTGTAACAATAGACAGGTATGAAACAATTTCTTAGAAAACTTTCCTTATTACATGTACGAATAGTATTGAATATTTTAAATGAATGCGTGGTGATTGAACTCATTCTTATCAATTTCATTAAGACTTCAATGATGGTCGTATCTGCCCAGCCGTGGGACAGTATTATTATAGGCTATTTAAAGGGGGTTAGGCGGTGAAAATGGATAAATTGGCTGTTTTCTATTAGCTGTTGTTAAAAATATTTTGAATATTTCGCACTGAAGAACGTATGTATGTGTGATGGGAGAACTGTTTCCAAAACACGATTAGAAACATTTTGATCGATAGAATAAAATCCTGATGTTACCTTTAAAATTTCATATAAATGCACATTACAACCGACCGTGTTTTACAATAATAATTCCTATAAAATCATAAACACATAGGTATTTTCGATTTCGTGACTCTTTTGGATTTCCAAAAAACTTACTACGCTGGCTCACCGACCCGAAGTGGATCTTGGCCTCCGAAATTAAAGTGCGCTATTCCTTCCTGTTTTATGCCAAGTGAGACCAGTCGGGCACTTCCAGCTCTTTCAGGTCTTTCACAACTTCATCTTTCCAGCGGTATCTTGGACGACCCACTGGGCGTCGTCCAGATGGTTGACCAAGATACACTCTTTTGGCAGCTCGATCTTCACCCATTCTCTCGACGTGCCCCAGCCAGCGAAGTCGGGCAGCTTTTATTTCCCCGATGATATTCGGCTCGGACACCAACTGTTCTATCTCCCGGTTAAACCTCAGCCTCCACTCCCCGTCAACGCCTCTTGTTGGTCCCAGTATCTTTCGTAGGATTTTCCGTTCCGCGACTAAGAGTTGGTTTTCCTCCCTCAAGGTTATTGTCCAAGTTTCACACCCATACATTAAAATCAGTCTGACCGATTTTTTTCCAAAAAACTAAACATTTTTATTAACTTTTTGATAAAAATGTGAATGGCGCTTACGAATTACCGCGGACCCCACACCGCGCAACACCCGCGAGTTCCCGGAATTTTTGTTGACCGCTTAATGATTTGATGGAGACAAAATAAGCATTTCTTTGATATTAATTTGATGAGCTGATTGGTTTCTTGACGGTAAAAGTACGTAACCGAGAAAATCCTATATCAAAGTCTCAGGACGTCTAACTCGAAGCTTCGAGACTTCGCAGAAATAAAGTTAGAATCGATTTCATTTTCGGCGAGATGTATGAATAAATTAAAGCATTTTCTTACTTTACGGGCATACGAGTACATAGATTCACGACTATTCCCCAAAGGGTTTGTCGCAGGACCGCAGAAGCAGTCCAATGCCATAGTCCAGTACAAAATACAGTTTTTTTTATTTTTTTTATTCGGCAACGGGTAAGCGATTGGCCTTTATCTCACCTGAAGTGATGATAAGGCCGAAGGTGGAAGCGCGCCTCACCCGGAATCCTCAACCACTGAGGAACTGGCTATCTTATTTCAAACTGTCGGAACACAACAATGCTATAAACATCGTTGTTATGGCGACAGACTTAGATAAGATGGTGGTAGCTAGCCAGGCGGACTTAACAGCCCTACCACCAACCAAACCGAGCACACAAATATGTACCCCCCACTGGGAATCGAACCCGGAACCTCTGGGTCTGAAACCGGTGGCTTAGCCACTAGACCACAGAGGCGGTTGTAAAGGGATAGTCATATTGACATATCAGATATGGACGGCAACGCGTCTGCGTTCCCTCTGGTTTTGCGGGTGTCCATGGGCGGCGGTGATTACTCTCCATCAGGTGAACCGCTCGTTTGCCTCCTTGTATAAAAAAAATGTGATGAATGGCACCATCCCTTTCTAACTGTACTCAAGCAGAGATTTGAGTTTGAGTTTGGTTTTAGAATACGAGCCTTAAACTGTTTGGCCTATATACCTACGTCTCACTGCTAATCTCAGGTCTACCGCGCTGTCCCAATGTGGGTTGGTAGACTTTTAAGGGTGGATTCGACCAAACTGGAATAAAACTTACTCCGAGATTAGTCTATACAAATTCGGCGTTTAATCTAGGTATAAGATAAGACCTTATTCCAGTTTGGTCGTATTTACCCTAAGACTTGTGATAACAACAGGGACCAATGGCTTATCGTACAGACGCCAGGACTACAACCTACCATGAAATGTTAAATTTCTTCAATACGTTTTGAACTTACATCGATTGGAGAAATTTGACAGTTTTGGAAAGGTCTGACTGCGGGCGTGTGTTCCTTTCGGAGCTACAAATAATATTAAGAACTTAACATATTTGACCGTATCTCGTAGCTGTGAAATAATACTACCACCCCCCTCTCTTCCCTTGGGCGTCGTAAGAGGCGACTATCGGACTAAAGACTGCAAATACATCCAACAGCATAGAGCGGCGATGGGCTCACCACCTGTCACGCTGAGCACATGTGCAGTCGCTATTTGATAAAAAGTGGACTATGGTAGAGGACTGTTTTTGCGGTCCTCATTGAATGTCTCTGACTAACCCTTCGGGGATAATAGTCGTGGTTATATGTATGTAACATTTTCGATCGCGCAAAAAACCGCATGGCGAAATAACTGAACACATTTCTTTTTTGGGTGCAGAAACCGTGGTTCCAAGCTCTCAAGAATGTTGTGAGTAATTTGAGATGATGGAACTCGTATGCTTTGCATGGAGATGCATGCATGAGCATTCTATTTCTTGTAGACAGCATGATTTACGTACAGTCACGAACACCGAGATTCTTATTCCATTGTATTAAGACTTACAATTATTTACTTATTTTTACTTGTGACTGTACGATCGAGAAGTTCCCGGTCGACCGATTTTCGGCGATATTCGCTTGTACACGATCTGGCGTACGCTACTGAGGGCCTACTCTCTTTCTCCAAAACGAAATTTCGGCCGATTTTCATTTGCTTTTTATAGCGCTTTTCATTATTTTTGAACTTTAACAGCCGACTGTTTTGAAGCGCAAAATCACGTAAAATTTTGTAAATCACGTACCATGGACGTCATTTTAAAACAAACGCTAAGAAAGTCAATGCCATGCAGAGGACGTGATCCGCGTCCTGAGACGATCCCACCCACCCGTACCCAGTACGTGATCGGCTATTAAAGTGTTAATAATCTAAATGCCAAACCTATTTTGTATGAACGAAATTTCGGAAGGAATGGAAACCGCTGTAAATAGCAAACGAAAATCGTCGAAAAAAATCGTTTTGGAAAACGAGAATAGGCCCTCTGTACGTACGCGCGGTCGGAACGGAGCGCAAGCGAATATCGCCGATGGAATATATTTTTTTAAATTAGTGATAGACGATTTGTTCACTTGTTAATTTAAATATTGTAGCGTATTATCATGCCTTTCTTTTCACTTTCCATGGATCAGCATGAACTGAAACTATTCTTTCGCGTTAACCTCTCGTGAGATAACCTTAAATCGGTTACTAACAATTGAATTTCTATTCTGGCTGGTTTTACCACAGCTGACAAGTTAACCCTTAATAACCGTCTTATTAATATAAATGGCCAAACACCTCGGTTTAAAGTGACGCTGTCTCGTTTTTGTTAAAGAAGACAGATAGAGACAGCTTCAATTTAATCCTAAGTATAACTTTAATCAACGTTTATTTATAACAGGGTAAATGTATAATGTTGCCAAAAGTTTACAATCATACCTAAAACCTTACACCCTTGAGATAAGAGGTAAAAGGAATGAAAAATATTTGGTTAATTCATGCATTTAAGGGTTAAACGAACTATTTCATGAGACTTAAATTATGACATATATATTTTTTAATTTTTTTATAATTTGTTGTGTTTTTTTCTTTATAACGCATTCTATTGCTGTCGTGGCATGGTACTACTGTTTTTATTTATTTTCACTATTAGTGTAAGTGCATGTAACTAATGTTCATATATATTTTTTTTGTTGTTACAATAATTTAAACAAGAAAATAGAATTAGACACTGGTTTCAAAATAAGCACTTTCAATATTTTTTATTTGTATGCTGTTGCTGTATGTAGCTCAGTTGTAAGAGCGGTGACCGGATCGCGATAGATTGGGTTCGATTCCTACCTGAGGCTTTCTTTTTTTTACAAGAGCTATTATCATTTTTGTATATGCCTATTCCTTTTCGTTCCTATGTTGAAAGCCGAATAAGTATAAACGCTAGCAGATTTTTTATTTAAATTAATAATTTTACTTTGTTATGATTTTCCTGCCGACAACGTGACGTTAAATTTTTAACCTTATCCCCCTGCAGACGGTGAACTTGAAGTCGCTCGCGACGTCCAACTACGGGTCGGACGTGGATATTATAAACGAAGATGGCGAGCTGGCGTCAGCTTACGAAGCTCAGAAAGGAATAAACAGGTTTCTATTCATATTTTTTACATATATTTACTAAATACTTACGGGTAAGCGCTTGGCCTCCATCTCACCTGGTGGTAAGTGACGATAAGGCCGAAGGTGGAAGCCCGCTTCACCCGGAATCCTCAACCACTGAGGGACTGGCTATCTTATCTCTAGCTAGACTGAACACAACAATGCTATTAACATGTGTCACAAGGAATGGGCGAATGATGAAATGAAATGAAATTATAATTTATTGGCACATTTGTAACGTTACATATACGACAATACAAATTATATCAATATATTCAGTAATAATATGTATGCCAAAGGCTACCGGCTCAGCTAAATGCAACATAGGCATAATGCCTATGTAGCGCTGGTTTTCGGCCAGTACTATTTCCTTTCAAAGTTATTTTTAATGGGTAGGTACATGCAAAAAAAAATACATACACCGAGGCATTTTAGTGGTGGTTTTCCGGCGGCAGAACGATTTACCTTTAGTAGTACTATCGAATAATGCAAGTTATTTTTTGATAATAAAAATATTCTTGTTCTCTAGCAATCAAAAATTAATCATCAACTCGAAAGCGTGAGAATATTACTTAGTGCAGGAGCTTTTTTTACTTTAAACATTGATTTCGTGCGGCAGACAGTACCCAAATACGTCACATCTCTCTTGAGGGTTCCGGAGGCCCCTCCCCCACCCCCCCTCTTCCCAATTCCTATTCCTTCCTTAAACCTATTCCTCCCTTAAAGGCCGGCAACGCGTCTGCGATTCCTCTGGTTTTGCGGGTGTCCATGGGCGGCGGTGATTGCTCTCCATCAGGTGACCCGTCTGCTCGTTTGCCTCCCTCTTTTATAAAAAAAAATCTCGTATAAGAAACTATCGTTTCTCACGCTTTCGAGTTGATGATTATTTTTTTGATTACTTGAGAACAAAAATATTTTTTTTTTATCAATACCCTGACTTGACTAACCAGAATAAATTTTGTGTTCAACAACCTTTCAGCCGTGGGTGGGTTATGATGGCTTAAGAGGAAACACTACGTAGAATTGTCATGCGAAATTCTCATACGAAAAACGACGAGACGAGAAAAATATTTTATATGTCTGTTTTTGATTTTTTTAAACCGGTTACTTAATGATTCTGAAGACGCCTTGAAACGGAGTGATTTCGCTAAATTATGAAGGGTCCTGGTTGTTAAATAAATGACTTGATGAAAAAAAATTACAGACGTAGAACTCCTTCTTTAACCGATGTTAAAAAAAAACATAAAAATTGGTCCAGTTCTGAAGGATGAAGCAGGGGGGGGGGTGGGACTACGAAACGTCGTTTTTCTGTGTTTCGTATGACAGTTTTGCATGGCACTTCCACGTAGTGTTTCCTCTTAACGTCCCATGTGGGAAGGCCTATGTACCCAGCAGTGGGACGATCATACATTATACAGGGCGTCCCACGGACATGCCACATGGAGGGAAAGTACCTTGAATATTGTAGGTGGAACATTTTACTGAAAGAAGACATTATTTGAATTTAAAAAACAATTTAAACTGCATTCATAGATATTTAAATAATTACATGGTTGAACTGGGAATCGAACCCGTTACATGAGAAAAATAATCATCCTGTAGCTTTTATCATACTGATCGAAAGGCTTCATCTTACGGATTATTTTTTGCTAATTAACATAGTGTCACAAATAAAAGGAAGACCATGAATTATAACATTTGATGTGAAATTCTGTTCAGAAAACTGAAAAGCTGACATTGCCGTAAGGACATTACAACTGACATTGAAATAAATACATACATAAATTGATTAATTTTGTATTAAAAATGTTAAAATTCATGGTCTTCCTTTTATTTGTGACACTATGTTACTTAGCAAAAAATAATCCTTATGATGAAGCCTTTCGATCGGTGTAATAAAGCTACAGGATGATTATTTTTCTCATGGTTCATGGGTTCGATTCCCGGTTCAACCATGTAATTATTGAAATATCTATGAATGCAGTTTAAATTGTTTTTTAAATTCAAATAATGTCTTCTTTCAGTAAAATGTTCCACCTACAATATTCAAGGTACTTTCCCTCCATGTGGCATGTCCGTGGGACGCCCTGTATACTCACGACTACTAATTCCTAAGAGTTAGTCGGAGACTAGGCAATCAGGACCGCAAAATCAGTTTTTTTGCAATAACCCACGTTTCACCATACAACAACTGCACATGTGCTCAGCGTGAGATGTGGTATGACTACTTTACGTGATATGTGGTGAGCCCATCGCCGCTCTACGTTGCTGGATGTCTGTGCAATCTTTAGTCCGTTAGTCACCTTGTACGACAACCAAGAGAAGAGATATGTTAATAGTATTTTTCCGTATTCCGTATTTAGTATATAGATATCTATTTATTTTTCAATCCTTTCTTTCTTTAGATGCACCCACTCCCCCTACTATTCTATAATATTCTCTCTCTTCACCCAAGGTTGCCTGGAAGAGATTGCTTTTAAGCAATAAGGCCGCCTAATTGTACTTTCTTTTTTTATATAATTTGTCCTGTTTTTGTAATTGTTGTTTTTCTTTTAGTGCAAATAAAGTGTTTATTATTATTATTATTTAAAGAGCTGACACAGCTGTTTATTTTTAGGAGTATGTTTGCTATCGATATTGGTCTACTTATGTTTTCTTATCTTATCTTACATATCTTTTATCTTTCATCCCATCATAGCCCTCATTTCAGACAACTGCAAGAGGAGTTGACTGCAGAAAAGAAGTTTTATTCAGATCACTTGTCCAATACCAAAGTGGAGATTGAACGACTCCGAGAGGAGAACGAGAAATACCAGAAGTGAGTACTTTTGCTATTATACAGGATGTCTAAACTAGTCGACGGTCGACGAAGAATAACGTCGTATCTGCGAAACAACTATCTCGCACATATAACTCCCTTTCAGTGGCGATCAGGCGTGCGCAGTCTGTTAACACTTTTAAAGAACTCGTGAAAAACTTCGACCTATCCATTTAACCATATCCCGCTGCAGAGTTGCTATTTCCGCTATCTCCTATAGTCTGACCGCTACCCGCTGTACCGCGCCTTGGATATGCGAGCGGCGAGGCGGGGGGGGGGGGGGGGGGGGGGGGGGGGGGGCAAAAACAGTTCATCCTGCCGTCAGTGTCAGACGCACATGAGATAAAATATCTAAAAATGGGTCTTGAATTATCTCGAGATAATCAAGACTGCCATTTTTAAAGTGGCCGAATATTTAGAAAAGAAAAGCAAACAAAGAAAGTTTCTATTATATACTTCCAAGAATTGAAGATTTATTTCATTTATATTGGTTCTTTAATTGTACTTATATAAAAATCATACTGGACAAAAACGGACTGGATGTAATTATACTCGTAAATATAAAGCTTCAATAAACTGTGCTTCGATATCGTACGATCTGTCTGACACTACGAATCTCATGTGAGTTCATGCTCTTTACTTCCCACTCCCCCCACCACCCGCGCATACCTAAGGCGCGGTACAGCGGTTGCGGTCAGGCTATACCTGGGACTATTATAAATGAAAAGTATTTATTAAAACACACATAATTATGTATATGTAATATATGTTTAAATTAGATTACACACTATGTATGTATGTTTCGTTTTTATTAATATAAGTCAACCTTTCATATGTTTGCACTTCCGATTGTAAAGTTTTTAAGTCCTCTCCATCCGACTGGTTGTCTGGAAGAAATCGCTTTACAGCGATAAGACCGCCAAATTGTTACTGTGTATTGTACTTGTTTTTATGCTTTGTGTATACATATAATATAAACTGTTGCATAAAAATATTATCTATCTATCTATCCATCTATCTGTCTATCAATCTACTAGACGTAGAACAGCTATCGCCACTTAAATCATCCCGTATGTATGTTTCGAGTTTGCAATGGTTTTCGAACTATGATTTTTTGGAAATCAATGTGTTTGAAAAGTGTCCTTCAAAAAACAAACAATCATACAAAAAACTATTACTATACTTGACTATTGATCAAGGAGTTAATCCCATATTTTATTTACATGTGTAGGATAGTGTTATCATTTTATTTCTTACAGTGAAGAGGAAGAATTTGAAAATTTAGACTCAAAGGAAACGAGACTATCTTCTAAGAATACGCACCGTAGCGAAAGCGCCACTAGTTTCATAACCAGAGACAATATTTTTGTGCATTTGACCTTTTCGTTGTTGGGCGCCATTTGGTATCATTAAATGTTACTGAGGTTGGTAAAGCACCAAGTGTAATTGTAAATGAAAAAATAAAATAAAAAGAAAGAAGTGTAACATTGAAGTAACAAAAAAAACTAATAAGAAACGATAACAATAATAGGTTTGTAAGCGGATACAAAATTTAATGCATTAGACCATTTAATTTTTGATGCTATTTGGTATTAATAATTGTTACTGTGTTACAGAACCAAGAGTAACATTGGATTTAAAAATATAGATATAAGTATTTATTTAATAGGTTTTGCTAGTTTGGCCGTCCCAGCACATAACCCCGTCAACTCATAGGTACTATACTACTGGGACACGAATAGATGCCGACAATGGCTTTTCGCATCTCTTGCAAGTTAGCTAAGTATAATAAATTTTTATGTTTATGCATTTTTAGGGTACTAAATAACCAAATGTAACAATAATTAAATAAATACATCATAAACCAAAAACTCATTAGTTTACTAAAAAAATATTGGAACTATAATTAAATAAATTTATCATTAACCAAAAATCATTAATATGTCTTGTTCTCGATCTTAATGGAGGTCGACGCATATGTCTTCCTCTTTCTTTCTTTTCGATCAGCCGTCATCTTGTCATTTACTTTTTTTTTCATATCACCTTTCACACAGTCTCTCCATCTTTTTGCGGTTTTCCTATTTTCAGATAACCGGCCACTTTCATGTTCATAACCTATTTATTGACACACACATTTTTTTATTAAAAAGGTCTTAGGGTTTTGCTTTTAACCTATTTATTATGCCGAAAAACGCAGTTTCTTACATCGCTTGCTACGTTTCTGTTTGAAAGGCAAGAGGTTCATTACAAGGCATAATAGCTTATTTAAATCCTAGGAGTCGGCAACACGTTGAGTTATGTTTATGGTTGTGCAAGTGTATATAAAGCTATGGTGACTGCTTGTTCGTAATTAATTGCATAAATTTTATTTGTTACTATGTTACCCTTGGTTCAAAAAATCAATAGTTTTATTTAAACGACTTACCGACGACTTTTCGCTTTCCGAGCGCTTGTTTAAATGCTAAATAATAGTTTACTAATAATATTTGATATGGTTTTTTCATGTAAGTATGTATTATTATTTTTGTGCATTTTTTTATTACTTGCCTACTCGCAATGGGCCGTCATAGATAGTAGTGAGGACTTTTATAAAACTGATTGTGATTATATTTTTATTGTATTGACTAGTTTATATTGTAATGTTAATAAAGATATTTAAGATTTGTTATAATTTAGAACGTTTAAAATGTTTGAACGGAACGTAAACTGTTTAGAATATACCTACACACACCGGCCTTGGTTACAGGCTGACTGTTTTCGCGGTGTCAGACCTTGTGTTAGTTAAGTTACTTTCTGGTGGTTTTGCCTTCGATCACATAGGATTTTGCACGAAATATTACCGGTGACCTCTAACATTAATAAATCAAATCCGCTATGAAGCGTTTTTGCATATCAGAAACAAGATGGTTTTTTGCTATCTGTTATAGTTTTTCAATAGTTATTTGGAGACAATAATTTAAAAGTTTTAGATTTAGTTTTATTGGAAATATTATAAACACATGCTGCTTTATAACCACATGCTGTCTTGGACCCGCATGCTGCATTGTAACCACATGCTGCAGTGGACCCACATGCTGCATTGTAACCACATGCTGCATTGTAACCACAAGCTGCATTGTAACCACATGCTGCATTGCAACCACATGCTGCATTGCAACCACATGCTGCATTGTAACGACATTCTGTGCTGTTGGATTGCGACTACATACTTTATTGTATCCACATCCTGCGTTTAACTACATGCTGCGTTGTAACTACATACTGCATTGTATCCACATGCTGTGTTGTAACCACATGCTGTGTTTAACCACATACTGCATTGTAACCACATGCTGCGTTCTAACCACATGCTGCCTTGTAGCCACAAGCTGCATTGTAACGACATGCTGTATTGTAACCACATGCTGCATTGTAACCAATCGCTGATATGTAACCACATGCTGCATTGTAACCACAAGCTGCATTTAACCACATGCTGCATTGTAACCATTTGCTACATTGTAGATACATGCTGCATCGTAACGACATTCTGCGCTGTTGATCTGCGATCACATACTGCATTGTAACCACATACTGCGTTGTAACCATAATATCATCCTCTTTACCAGCACTATAACCACAGAAATACCACATTGTCCTCTACTGCAGTATTGTACAGGCACGCGTTGTAACCACAACGTCCTCTTAACACCATTATAATTAACCACAGACGCGAGTTGTAACCATAGGATTATCTTGAACAGCATTGTAACCTCAGGATATTATGTAACATCATTAATTGTGACTTATATTGATATGCATTGTGAAAACTTGAACCATTTTACCAGCATTGTAACGACAGACATCGTTGTCACCACAGATCCTTTTAACGGTATTGTAACCATAGTAGACATAAGTCAATTAAAGGGATTATAACCACAAGATCCTTAATAGCATTGTAACCACAGGATCCTTATTAGCATTGTAACCACAGGTACCTTAACAGCATTCTAACCACAGGATCCTTAACAGCATGGTAACTACAGGATCCTCAACAGCATTGTGACCACCGGATCCTCAACAGCATTGTGACCACAGGAACCTACTTGACAGTATCCTAACCACAGGATCTCAACAGCATTGTAACCCAGGATCCTCAGCAACATTGTGACCACAGGATATTACTTGACAGTATTGTAACCACAGGATCTCAGCAGCATTGTAACCCATGATCCACAGCAGCTTTGTAACCACAGGATCCTTACCAACATTGTAACCACAGGATCCTTAACAGCATTGCAACCACAGGATCCTTAACAGCATTGTGACCACAGGATCCTACTTGACTGTATTGTAACTACAGGATCCTCAGCAGCATTTTATCCACAGGATCCTTCACAGCATTGTAATCATAGGATCCTTCACAGCATTGTAACCACAGGACCTTAACAGGAATGTAACCACAGGATCTTAACAGCAATGTAACTACAGAATCCTTAACAGTATTGTAACTACAGGATCCTTAGCAGCATACTAACCACAGAATCCTCCTCGAAAACATTGTCACCACAGGATCCTGAAGAGCATTGTAACTACTGTGTTGTAACCAAATCGTCTTTAACAGCATTGTAACTGCGAACAGTTGTGTAACCATGTAGTCCTCTACAACTCCATTGTAACTACAGGCACGCATTGTAATCACAACGTCCTCCTCAACAGGATAGTTACCACAGGATCCTCTTCAACAGCATTGTAACCACAGGATCCTCTTCAACAGTATTGTAACCACAAGATCCTCAACAGCATTGTAACCACATGATCACAACAGCATTGTAATCACTGGATTTCGACAGAATTGTAACTACATAATCTCAACAGCATTGTAACCACAAGATCCTCAGCAGCATTGTAACCACAAGATCCTTGAGAGCATTGTTACCACAGGATCCTTAACAGCATTGTAACCACAGTATTTTATATAACAGCATTATTACCACAGGATCTCAACAGTATTGTTACCACGGTATCTGAACAGCATTGTAACCACAGGCTCCTCAGCAGCATTGTAACTATGAAATTCTTAACAGCATTGTAACCACAGGATCCTTAGCAGCATTGTTACCACAGAATCCTCCTCAACAACATTGTCACCACAGGATCCTGAAGAGCATTGTAACTACAGTGTTGTAACCAATTCGTCTTTAACAGCATAGTAAACTGCAGACAGTTTTGTAGTCATATAGTCCTCTACATCTGCATTGTAACTACAGGCACGCATTGTAATCACATCGTCCTCTTCAACAGCATTGTAACCACAGAATCCTCTTCAACAGCATTGTAACCATAGAATCCTCAGCAGCATTGTAACCACATGATACCAACAGCATTGTAAACACTGGATCTCAAAAGCATTGTAAACACGTAATCTCAACAGCATTGTAACCACAAAGTCCTTAGCAGCATTGTAACCACAATATCCTCAAGAGCATTGTAACCACAGGATCCTTAACAGCATTGTAACCACAGGATCTCAACAGTATTGTTATCATCTGCATTGTAACTACAGGCACGCATTGTAATCACAACGTCCTCTTCAACAGTATTGTAACCACAAAATCCTCAGCAGCATTGTAACCACATGATATCAACAGCATTGTAAACACTGCATCTCAAAAGCATTGTAAACACGTAATCTCAACAGCATTGTAACCACAAAGTCCTCAGCAGCATTGTAACCACAATATCCTCAAGAGCGTTTTAACCACAGGATCCTATTTAACAGCATTGTAACCACAGAATCTTCCTCAACAGCATTGGAACCAAAGAATCCTCTTGAACAGCACGATATACGATAGTTATATTATTTATAATAGTTTTATAAATAAAAAAATATTAATTGTTCAAATCTATAGACAGGGTACTATGTTGTCCGAATTACAACAGTTTATTTTTCCGAGAGTGCATTTATTGTACAATATCAATGTTATTTACATTATACAAAGCAACAAGGCGTGAATGAAATGTGTGATGTGCTAGCGCTCAGCTCGTGACAACCCTGGTAGTGGCAATATACATGCCACCATAATTTGAACCTTAATCGATTGTAATAGGATAGAAAACCAATAAAAAATATTTGATGCTGTTCCAGTTAAAGGGGTTGTTGTTTAAGGTTAGCGTTCTTCGCGCATTATTTGTATGGAAAAACCAAAAAACCAAATGGGATTGAAGAATTACTACAAACGAGGCGTGAAGAGGCACTTTGTGGGCCGGCAGGGTCAGGGTGACTGATGCTACGTCTCTGACGCTGCACCAGTTGTCCCGTACCGGGCGTCATCTTTAAAAAAACTATTTTTAACCCAGTCTATCCATCTTTTCCTCAGTCTTCCTTTTTCACATCCCGCAATTCTCATCTTATGTGTTCATTAGCTATCTCTTCACATGCTGACTACTTCAAATTAAACAGGTTTTATAAATGCGCTTATTTGTTAGTCACGTTAATAGATTATAATGAGTGATAGGAATAGGCAGACTGTATTTACCTAAAATTTTTGACGAAACATACATGGAGCTGTTAATACCACCAAATTTGAAACCGGTATTTGCCGAAAACTCCGATTTTATTTTCTATTCAGTACCAATGCAGTGGTTGAAAGTGTTTGTCGATAATGGCAACCTACGTAGTCAATTTCAGTTATTTATTTTATTAAAAAAAAACAGATTTGTTCTTTTTAATTTAAGTTACTGTCTCATGAATATCGGTATTTTTGTGTGGTCAATTATCGGTTTTTTAAATTTTGAATAATAAATCCGTATTTTTAAATTTAATTTAAAATAAAATTTTCCTGTATGTCCATCCATACTAAGTAGGTCTCCTCTCAGTATTTCTGTCAACGCTATTAAGAATATGGAGAAATATGACCTTCTGTTGTAGGTTGCTGAGCTCAGACCTCAGCCAGGAACCCAAAAACAAGAACCAAGAGTTCGCACAGAATGAGATCATCCGACTGGCAGCCGAAAGTCTGGCGTTACAGGTAAGCTAAGCCACCCACATAGTTCATAGTTTATTCCATAAAATAATTAACGACGCCTTGGAAATCACAGTACAAATATAAAATTTAGTTTGACAAAATAAATAATTAAACTAACAGATAAATGCAATAATTACACATAGGAAAATGGTGAATTTTCTCTCTTACCTTGGTTGTCGCAAAAGGCGACTAATCGACTAAAGACTGCACATGCACCCAACAGTACAGGGCCCTTATTCTGTAACGATTCCTTGTTTCAAAACCACATTAATTCTTTAAAAAGTTACGATATCTTACCAAAAACGTATGCGTTTGACGTTTGTATGGTTTAGGTTTTAACCGCCTCTGTGGTCTAGTGGCTAAGCTACCGGTTTCAGACCCAGAGGTCCCGGTTTCGATTCCCAGCGGGAGGCACATCTTTGTGTGCTCAGTTTGGTTGGTGGTAGGGCTGTTAAGTCCGCCTGGCTAGCTACCACCATCTTATCTAAGTCTGTCGCCATAACAACGATGTTTATAGCATTGTTGTGTTCCGGCAGTTTGAGATAAGATAGCCAGTTCCTCAGTGGTTGAGGATTTCGGGTGAAGCGCGCTTCCACCTTCGGCCTTATCGTCACTTACCATCAGGTGAGATGAAGGCCAAGCGCTTACCCGTTGCCAATAAAAAAAATTAAAAAAAAGGTGTGGAATCTATAGATTGCGATACAGAATCAGGGCCCACAGCGGCGATGGGCGTGCGTCTAAAGGGGCGCAACACCTATTACGCTGAGCAAATATGCAGTTGTAATTTAGTTAAACGTGAACAATTTCAGTAAACTGCTGCGGCCCTCATTGCCTAGTCTCTGACTAACCCTTAGGGGATAATAGGCGTGAGTATTTATGTATGTATTAGGTTGGGGCAAAAGTTTATTATTATATCCTTTATTGCACAGAAACACATTAACAAAAGTGACAAGAGACATTGTATGCAAAGGTGGACTTATCTCTAAAAGAGATCTCTTCCAGTCAACCCAGAGAGTGTGCGAGAAAATGTTAGAGGGATCACACAAAGTGCAACAAAAAAAAAAAAGACAATTACCTAGACCTATATAGTTATTTGTTATACAAGAGTAAGTTTGCACTCTTTCAAAGGTTTGTCTGTGGGCGTGTGTTCCTTTCGGAGCTACAATAGTTATTTGTTATACAAGATTGCAAAGTTGCTTTTTAACCGCGTGCTCAATTTTGATGACCGAGCAAGCGAAGGATGCTAAAATTGAATCACGAGCGCAGCGAGTGATTCAAAAATTAGAATCCTGAGCGTTACCGAGGGAATGAAAAGAGCACGAGGTGAAAAATCTTTGCACTCGAGTGCAACACGTAACTTTTCATCCCACCTCAGCGAGGAAATGCAGTCAATTCTGTTGGCGTCAAGCAAACTTCCTCGTCGCTAGAATCACTCATTTTAGTTTTTTCACTTGTTTTCAAGTTTCTTGTTTTTAATATAAGGTTTAACAATGACGTGAAAAAATGCCGCGTAAAGAACCGCGTACAAAGCAAATTGAAAAAAGAACACCAAGAAGGTTCCGAGTCTGAGTTTTTAACAAATTTAAAAAAAGTTGTATGATATATTCGGCACCATAGAGGTAGCAGTAAATAGGTTTAATGTTTTTTTTAATTCACAAACTTAGTGCACACGATGTTCTAAATTCAATTTACTTTATCCTCTAGAGAATAAAAACGGCTTTTCCATTCAGATATTGAAGATTAAAAATACTCTTTCCGAGATGGTGGGATGAAAAATATATTATTATAGAATATGTAATACTAATACTATACTGGCACACAAATTAAACAACTGCACAAATAAAATAAAAATAAAATACATAACAAAAAAAAAACTTACATAATCTATGTACTTATATAATATATATAAATAATAATATAATAGGTATGTATATAATATATATGATCATGTTATAGGTACTATTTGTCTAAGAAAGTGCTCTTTAAGCTTAATTTTAAAGGAGTTTATAGAAGGACAATCTTGAATGGATTTGGGTAGTCTATTCCATAGCTGTGCGGCTTTTACAGTAAATGAATGGAGGGAAAAGTTGGTATTGCTGGTCGGCAGTTCAAGCACCTTAGTGATACACGACCGCCGCCCGCGGGAAGGGATGGGGAGATAGCGGAACCGGGAACGAAGATAGTTAGGAGAGTTAGGGTCATTGAGGATTTTGAATAAGGTGCAAAGAATGTGCATGTCACGACGATCACGAATTGGGAGCCACTTTAACTCCGCGCGAAAGTGTGACACGTGATCATACTTACGCAGGCCGTAGATGAAGCGAATGGCCAGATTTTGCAGACGCTCTAGTTTATTAAGCTGTTCTTGAGTTACATCTAAATAGCAGACGTCGGCGTAGTCGAGAAGAGGGAGCAGAAGGGATTGCGCATGCATAATTGTAGTTTTGAAAGGGAGAAAATATTGAAGGCGTTTGTGGGAGTGAAAAGAGTAATGCATTTTCTTGCTTACATCCGCAATATGTGGCGACCAAGCCATATTGCAGTCCATAGTTAACCCTAAATTTTTAAATTTATTAGTTAATTCAATAGTCGTATCATTATATGTAAGCGGAGGAAGCGTGCTCCAATCTATCCTGCCTCTTAACCTGCTGCTGCCGACAATCATGGCCTGCGATTTGGCTGGATTAACAATGAGACCGAAAGATTTAGCCCATCCATGTACAGCAGCAAGACCCCCATTTAAAGCTTCGATCGCATCTGTAGCCTCGGAAATATTAAAGTGTCTATAGATCTGAAGGTCATCAGCATATAGGTGAAAAGAGGAAGAGATAGCAAGAGAAATTTGATTGATAAAAATAGAGAATAGAAGAGGAGAAAGTACGCCATTTTATTCGCATTTTTAAGAAAATTCAAAACATTTTTTAATATAGTTTATTTACATTTAACTAAAGTATATAGGTGCCATTTTGTTCGATAACTTTTTGCCATCTTGTAGGTAGGGACATGATCCCATTGCTATAGAAATTTTGGGGCTTCTGATCAAAATACCGCGACAAGTCGTTTTGGCAGTCCTCTCGTGATGTTAACCTGACACTGCATAAAGAATTCTGAAGAGACCGAAACAGGTGGAAATCTAAAAGTGCAAGATCATCAGGACTATACGGCGGATGCATTAACACCTTCCAGCCAAACTCTTAATTTTTGCTGAGTGGCTAAAGATGTGTAAGGTCTAGCGTTATCATGATGAAAAACCCCTTCTGTTGATTAATTTCGGCGCTTTCCCTCAACTTCTTGCTTTAATCTCATCAGTTGTTCGTATTAGAGTTTAGAATCGATGGTCCTGCCTGGTGGTATCAGCTCATAATGAATAATGCCCTTCCAATCCCACCACACACACAGATCCTCTTGTTGCGAGTTAACCCAGGGTTCGACACAGTCTGTGAAGCCTGACCGGCCTTTAACCACGACCTTTTTCGCACGTTCTTGTCGTACGTGATCCACCTCACCACCAGTTATCAGCTTCTTCAAATATGGTTCAGTTTGATTACGTCGTAATAAAGAATCACAAATGAGTAGCGGTTCATTAGGTTTCTTTCAGTGAGTTCGTGAGGTACCCAAATATTGAGCTTTTTTGTGTACCCAGTTTTTATTCTTTCCCAGTTCTTCAGCTACGTCGTAACTACTGATATGCCGATCTTGCTCTACTTTTTCAGAAATGGCATCCATTTTATCCGTAATAGGGCGACCAGAGCGACGTGCATCTTTGACATTTTTCGGATTAAAAACGCTTAAACCAAATTTGTGCTACAAAGGCTACAAATGCTTTGTTAGACACTGTACTAGGTCCATATTAACCACAAATTTTGTTCGCGGCTTGCGTTGCATTTTTACCTTTTTTGTAGTAAAATTTTAAAATGTATCGACTTAGATGAATAATTGGTCTCGCTGCGCGCGCAGCGAGACCAATCATTAATCTAAGTGTATCGAATTTCTTCATTAGATACACTCATTGTGGCAGTAAGAAAACAAAATAAAATCACACATTTCCTAATTTGAATTTGAAATTATCTTCTTTAAAATTTAAATTTTTAATGATACCAACAAAACCAGCCAGAAACAAATAGTATAGCCAAAGAGATTTTATTACAAGTTCATACATACTATATGCGAAAAGACTTTTTCCCCAACCTAATATATGTATGTGTCCTTCACAGGAGCGTGTGGATAAGCTGTCGGAGAGTTGCCGCCGCTACAAGAATCAAATCAGGCTGCTGGTCAACAAACTGAGGGAAGTGGGGGTTGATGACGTCAACGACATCTTGGAGAGCAGCGGTTGGTAACATTGGCTAATCCCTTGGCTGTCACGAACGAAGTCTCCTAGAGGTTGATAACAATTAAATTTTAATTGTGTCTGGTGTTACGACAGCGGAGTTCTTTACCATGTGGCGTAGCGGTGAAAGAAACGAATGAAACAAGACATTTGCACAAAGAAAAGTCAATAATTTGTATACCGACATTCCCGAATTTGGCCGTAGTATAAGACAACAGCATAGAGTGGCGATTGGCTAACCACCTATCACACTGAACACATGTGCAGTTGTAATTTGGTGAAACAAAGACTATGATAGAGGACTGCTTCTGCTGGTGCGCGGGTGGTAAACTTCAAGCCATTGAGATATTGAAACATAGAAAATATTTGGTGCGTATCATTTCATATAATGACATATGAACTAATTACAAAGGTTCATTGGATATAATTTTTACTTGATCTATATACACTTCCCATAATAACATTACGTATACTATTTTAAACACTGAAAAAGACGACAACCTCAGGCGGGAATCGAACCACGCACCTTCCTCATTCCGGGCGGCTGCCTTAACCACTTGGCTACCGAGGTCTGGCTTTCAACCGTCGAAATTTGTCAGTGCTTGATGCTTATGTTTTTTAGTCAACATTGCTTCATCAAATCTTAGAAGTTTTCACCTTTTCTAAGATTCCCGCCTGAAGTTGTCGTCTTTTTTCAGTGTTTAAATTTTTACTTAAGCATATTTAAGCGTTAATAAAAACGCTAAAATATAAAACATTAATTACGTATACTAGTCATTTGATATAATACTCATATTCTATAACGAAACCAGAGTTAGAAACTTTTTCTATAAAGCTATATTGGTATGATAACATATTCTATAACTTCATTTGATATAATTTTTACTTTAAAATAAAGTTAGCATTTTAACCTAAATTTGATTTGAAAAGATTTCTTTAAAACTTAATACATTGTGTTTTTGGTAAGGTTGTGCCACAAAAGTCAGTGACAGAAACGAATCGCGGCAAAACCGACTCCACGTAGACTTGTCTGCCCTAAGCTAGAGTGTAATTTAAGCCCGCGTATGCGCGGAGGGGCGAGGCGGCCCGCGAGCTGAGGAGCAGGTGGCTTTAAGGTGAGCGTAAGCCATCTGCGACGATAAGCTCGCGTGGAACCGCCAGAGCCCCGCAGTGCCGAAGCCGTGAAAGAAACCATGCCTGCTGCATGCTTGCTTGCATGCTGCGTGCTTTCTTGCATTCTGCATGCTTGCTTGCACGCTGTGTGCTTTCTCGCATTCTGCATGCTTGCTTGCACGCTGAATGCTTGCTTGCGCGCTGCATGCTTGCTTGCACGCTGCGTGCTTGCTTGCACGCTGCGTGCTTGTTTGCACGCTGCATGCTTGCTTGCATGCTGCATGATTGCTAGCATGCTGCATGTTTGTTTGCATGCTGCTTGCTTGCTTTCTTGGATGGTGCCCTTTTATGGGTCTGAGTATAATATGAATAATGTTTTATACCATTAGATTGAATGTTTATTATATCATATGGACATTATACCACTACCACATGACATTATAGATTCTAAAATTATTTTAAATGTTTATTATATCAAGTCAGTTGTTATATCAAATGAAATTATATTAAATGAACGTTAGATCATAAGTATTTATATCAAACATTACACACCCAAAAAAATTACCACCTCAGATTTCCACCTGCAGTCAACTTTTTCTACGTTTCAATATTTATGAATATATTTGAGCGTCATCAACGCAAAAATTAACAAATATTAATGATCCATTAAATAAAAAAAAAAATAGTCATACATTTTACACTTTTTTCTTTTACTACCTACTGCACCGTTGAAAATTTACACTCGTGTGAAAAAGAATGGTTATAGATTAATGCATCTATAAATAAGGTATAGCTATGTTCTAATCTCCACCTAAAAACTAAAGCCATGGATCTGATTCCAAGAACTGTCTTAGTATTGACCTTTTTTTGTCTGTTTTTTTCTGTCAAAAGTAGTACAAGTATTAAATTACATCAACCAACCCGCATTGGGTCAGCGTGGCCTGGTTGGTTATGTAATGGCCCAAGCTCTCGTGTAGTCGTGTAGTTCAAACATACATGTATACATATAATCACGACTATTATCCCCAAAGGGTTAGTCTGAGACTAGGCAGTGAGGACAGCAAAAGCAGTCCTCTACCATAGTCCACTTTTCACCAAATAGCGACTGCACATGTGCTTAGCGTAACAGGTGGTGAGCCACCCCCTCTCTTCCCTTGGGTGTCGTAAAAGGCGACTTACGGACTAACTGACTGACTGCACATACATCCAACAGCATAGAGCGGCGATGGGCTCACCATCTGTCACACTGAGCATATCTACAGTCGCTATTTGGGGAAAAGTGGACTATAGTAGAGGACTGCTTTTGCTGTTCTCATTGCCTAGTCTCTGACTAACCCTTCGGGGATAATAGTCGTGACGCTATGTATGTTTAAATCGGTGCTCTTGTACCCGGAATCCGACCGAATTGCGACCTTATTTTCGTATTTCAGATTAATATGTACTTTACATTGATCGACTTGATTACTTGTACAGAAAATAAATATATATTATGATTATAAGATTTTTGTTTGTATTAGTAATCTAATAAGTAGGTACTTAAGTATTTTTACTAAATATAATACCAATAATAAAATACCATACACTGTAATGTAATATCATATTAGTATAGGTACTTAGTTTTAAGTTTTTTTTTCTCATTAAGTGGGGTGTTTACCCTACACTTTTCGGGGGAGTTGTAACGTGATCATACGTGGAATAAAGTAAACATACGCGGTCCCACGGGAGAGTTGAATTTGTCATACTCAGCATCCTTACCCCCGGCGCTCCCCGCAAAGCGTGTGAACTTAAGAATTGAGAGTCAATATAACTCTGGATTTTGTACAGAAAACAAGTCCCTTATTTTAATAACCAGTACCCTAGAAGAACCAGTATGTTTCAAAATTAAATTTTGTGTTTTAAAGTATCTTATTTAAGAAAAACTCTTTACGGATAAAACTTTTTGTTCTTTAAACGAATCCCTCCTCCCATTCAGACACAGTGACGGCCCAAAACTCCTCGCTACCCCTCGAGGTGGCCCCGGTGACGCGCAAGAAGGAGCGCGAGTACTTGGGCATGTTCGAGTACAGGCGGCAGGACGAGGCCGCCATCATCAAGAAACTCATCAGCGGTAAGTTTATTTACTCATTTCTTCGATCATCTCTAAACACTAGATAAAGCATTAGCGCAATCAAAGTGACGCTTTGAACTGATGCTCCAACCAACAGGGAGCATTGGATTGCTGTCAGTTGTCATTTGACATTGCCGTCCGAAGGAGGTCATTTGGGCTCCATACATTTTTGGGCCATTTTTTTATGTGCCGGCCAACAAAAAAAAAATAGTACGTATTGTTAGAACTAGCCATTTGGAGTAATAGTTAATATGGCACAAAAGTTGTAGGATTGCTCTGAGCCAAGTTCTACAAGTTCGATGATTCATCATTTTCATACATTTATTGATTCCTAAATTTTTTTTTGTTTAAACAGAACATGATAACCAGATGGCTCGTTAGCCTACCAGCCGCTTGAGAAGGCGAACTTGTTCGCTGACCTTTGCGGGGCTAATTCGTGCATCGACGATTGTGGCGCCGCTCCACCTATCATAGCACATTGTGGGGCCACCATGACTGATATTCGTATCAGGCAGTGTGATGTACGTGCCGTGCTGCGGTCGGTCGACGTGCGGAAGGCTAGCGGGCCGGATGGTGTTCCGGCGATTGTGCTGTTCAGATGCGCGGCTGAGTTGTCTTCTGTGTTGACGATTGTTTAGGATGTCTTATGATACCGGTATTGTGTCGGTGTCTTGGAAGGAAGCGAGCATACAACCCATCCCCAAAAAAGGGGATCGCTCGGATCCAGCCAACTATCGACCCATCGCTGTAACTTCTGTACTGTGCAAGGTGTTTGAGCGGATAATTTACTCTTAGCTCATTCACTACCTAGAGGATCACTCGCTGCTCCATGATCTCCAGTATGGGTTCAGACTCAAGCGATCAACGGATGATCTTCTAGCGTACGTTACTCACGCATGGGGTGAAGCGATGGACAAGCATGGCGAATCTCTGGCAGTTAGCCTTGATGTCGCTAAAGCTTTCGATAGAGTATGGCATCGCTCCCTTCTTTCTATGTTGCCGGCCTTCGGTGTGCTGCCCCGTTTGTGCGCCTGGGTTGCAGACTTTTTAGAAGAGCGGAGGATTCGTGTCCTTTGTGAGGGTAGTTCTTCCGAGTTCTGTAAAGTCAATGCCGGAGAAGCCTGCGGGGTTCTGTGCTCTCACCTACTCTATTTTTTCTGCATATCAATGACATGTTGTCCTTGGGCAATATTCATTGTTATGCGGATGACAGTACGGTGCATGAGCGGTACATAGGACATTCTGCGGCAAAGCAAGCTGATATCGTGGTGAAAAGGCAAGAACTGGTTGTCAAACTGAACCTGACTCTCGATCGTGTCTCTAAGTGGGGATCTGAAAACCAGGTCGAGGTTTTATGCCAGAAAAACCCAGGTTTGTGCATTCTCGTCCAAGATAACTTACCTTCCGTACTCCTCCCTCTCTTCAGAACTGTCCTTTACCCATTTCAGTGGACCTCAGGATTCTTGGCATAGACATCGGTCAGGAACTGAATCCAAAATGCTACGTCGATAGTGTTATTTTAACTGCCTTCCGTAAGTTGGGTATTCTCAATAAGGTGAGGCGGTTTTTCACTCCCGAGCAGCGCTGTTTGCTGTACAAGACTCAGGTGCAATCGAGTATGGAGTATTGTTCCCATCTATGGAACGGCTCCGCTAAATACCTCTTCGATGCACTTGAGAGACTGCAAAGGCGAGCGGTACGCATTATTGGAAATGCTGAGGTTACAGCCTCTCTTGAGGACCTCCAGCTGCGTAGAGACATTGCTTCTCTCAGTGTCTTCTACCGAAATTTTCTACGGAGAGTGTTCTGAAGAACTTTTTGACCTGATCCCGCCCTCACCTTTCTTGTCCCGGACTACACGTGCTGGTCTTAGGAACCACCATAATACTGTGCAGAATATCAGCACTCGTACCAAAAAGTTTGGCAAGTCGTTCCTCTGTAAGACCATTCGGCTTTGGAATTCTCTGCCGGCGCATGTGTTTCCCAGCTTCTATGATCCCGGGTCTTTCAAACGGGGCATGAAACGGCATTTATGCAGGCCGTCATGAATGGGTGCGCTTGTTACCGTGCTTGTTCCACGGTGAGGAGCGCTCTCATTATTTTGGACTGCATCGGCTGCTCACCATCAGGCAGGATGTAGTCACTATGACGTGTCACATTAAAAAAAAAAGAAATATTTGATAGTGCTATAGGAATAAATGCTTCGGAAGGTATTTATTTATTTATTTATTTAATGGAACACCAACACAATGAACACCAATAAAATTTACACAACAAAAATACACATAGGATAACACAAGCCAAATGTCACTGCAATTATAGGTGCGGACTACATGCAACAAAAATGAGCAAGTAATAAACTAAGTAGTTAGGTAAAAAACAAATATCAGACAAAATTAGTACTAAATTAAATCAAATTGATAATTAAATGACTGTTTACAAAACAAAATCAATTTACTAATAAAAAATAAGAATGAATTAAATTACTGAATTTACGAATAAAATTAATATCACACTTTTCAATTATATTTTCCATATAATTTATCGCAACTAAAATAGCTCTTAATCTTCATGGCATTATCAGCGAAAACATCAATAGTTTCTCCTTTAGAGAGAGCGTTGTACTGCCTAACAAGTCTAGACATAGGTGCGTGGTATCCCAGACATGACTTAGAACCCTCCAATTTGAATAAGTTGAACCTAGATACTCTTGGTAACCTAGACGGAGCGCATAAGGAAACCAAAGCCAACAAATCAGGAGCATCAAGGATACCGTTCACTAGTTTGTGAAAGAATGTGGTGTCAAGCATTCGTCTACGATCCGACAGGGATAACATTTTAAAGTGAAGCAGCCTGTCATCGTAGCTCAGCAAGACCTTACCCAAATGGCAAGAATACGTGAGGTGCCACAGGAAGCGCTTTTGGACACTTTCTATCCTTTTTCTGTAAACATCATAGAAAGGGCTCCATGCTACACAACCGTACTCCAAGCCACTACGGACAAGTGAATTGTAAAGTAGAATTTTAGTCTTTGGAGACTGAAAGTCCTTACAGTTGCGCAAAATAAAACCAAGGCACTTGAATCCCTTGGTGACAATGTTATCAACGTGGGCATTCAGGCAAAGTTTGCTATCAAGAGTAATTCCCAGATCGCGCACTTCGCTAACACTTTGCAGGGTTTTTTACCTCTGAGAGTGTAAAGTGGAATGTCAATTTTTTTCCTACGCGTGAATAAAATTGAATGACACTTAGAGACATTTAAAATCATGTCATTGACGTTACACCAAGTATCAAGTCTGTTAAGGTCGTCCTGAAGCAGCGCAACATCGACTCTATCGTCAATCGAACGGAATACTTTAAGATCATCGGCGAAAAGATAGTGATGAGAATTGCGGAAACAATTGCCGATATCATTGATAAAAATGTTAAAGAACATTGGGCCAAGATGTGAGCCCTGGGGGACACCGGAATGAGCAGGGAACGGCTCAGAAGTATAACCGTTCACCACGACTCTCGACTCCCCACAAAGCAAGTACGAACTACAAACTGAGCAAAGGTTCGGCGATACCGTGCAAGGAAAGCTTACGAACAAGTAACGTATGGTTAACTCTATCAAAGGCCTTACTGAAGTCGGTATAGATCGCACTGACCGAAGAACGCCTGTCGAGGGTTGAAGAAACTTTATCAACGAAAGAAACTAGATTTGTGGAAGTGGACCTACGCTTCATGAAACCATGTTGCCTGGTAGAAATAATGTTTTTAAAGTGCCAAGACAGAACAGGATGCAGCAACTTCTCAAAAACTTTAGCAAATGTAGGCAGTATGGATATGGGCCTATAATTATTGATAAGATTCGCATCCCCAGCCTTGTAAAGCGGGACAACTAAAGACTCCTTCCAGGCGTCCGGAAATGAACCTGTAGCCAGGGAGTGATTAAAAATGAGGCGCAAAGGAACTGCTAAGACTGAGGCACACCTGAATACGAACACTGACGGAATACCATCAGCACCGGCACCCTTGTTACGGTCAAGTCTTTTTAACACCCTTAACACCTGACTATCCCGAAATTTAATGAGAGTCAAGTAATCGCTTGTATGATAGGTAACTTCGGTGGAATCAGATGGCTTGGTACGAACGGAGCCAGAAGTGTAAGCCGAAGCGAAATTTTTTGCAAAAAGGTTACAAATCCCGCTGCCATTATCCGCCGACTCGTCGCCCAACATCATATGTGCTGGATAGTGACCATGACCCTTCCTTTTGTTTTTAATGAATGACCAAAATAGTTTGGGATGAGAGCGTAAGCTGCATTCGAGACGCGTAATGTAGATCTTATAACATTGTGACATTAATTTTAGAGACCCTTCCTTGGCATACTCGAAAGAAAGCTTGTCACGAGGGTTCTGGCTAAATTTGCGCAATTTTTGGTGATATTTACGAGTATGCTTTTCGCGCAAGAGTCCAATAAGCGCCTTGGAAAACCACACTGGGTACCTTTTTGAGTGCGGTCTAGAGTAAGGCACATGCTTTCTTATGGCTTCACGAATAAAGCCATAAAAGACAGTGACCATATCGTTAGCAGTTGTGCAGTTAGCGAACTCTGTATCCCAACAGACACAAGAAAGGTCACTGATGATACTCTCATAGTCAGCCTTGTGAAAACATAAACGAGCACCGCTACAAACAGGAAGACAAACACTGGATCCAAAGGATATAGAAAATAGCATAGGCGGATGAATTGGGTCGATCACTGATAAAGGAGAAACATTATAATATATAAATATATATAATAATATCAGGTCATGCATAGCAACAAGATCAAGAAGCATAGTGGAGTACAGACTGTTGTTCGTCCCTCCGTGTAATGGGATGCTTTCGTTTAAAAACCTCCAGGTTATCGAGCTAAGGTTGAAATCTCCCAGGAAGGCCACGTTGACGATTTTGTTACGTTCAACAGTAATATTTGTATTATTAATGAACTCATCGAGTACATGTTTTTGTATAGGTGGCGGAAGATAAACAGCACAAATGTAAAGTTCCTCAACTTTGCCGTCGTTAGATCGAACCTGAACACCTACCCAGAGATCCTCGCAATCAGACTCGTAGTTCTGCAAGCGTCTTGAGTGTAGGTGCCTGGAGACAGCTATAAACACGCCCCCACCATTCTTCCTAGAGTGAAACCCACTCGTCTCTCTATCCCTTCTATACACTACATAGCGACTATCGAAAAGCTCCGTCTCAAAGACGCTGCTATTCAGCCATGTTTCGGTCAGTACAACGATATCATGATTACTGCAGACTATGTTATTAAAAAAATCAACAGTTTTGGTTCTCAATCCTCTAACATTTTGATAATAAAAATTTATCATAAATAACACTTAAAAAAAATATCAATGTTAAAAGCAAATCAATAAAAATAAAATTAATTGTGAAAAGTAATGTCATAGTAACATTAAATCATAAATGTATAAATTGACCAAAAATATTATATGCTTAAAAATAAATTTAACAATAAATTGAATACAATAAAAACAAAATTATAAATTCAATCATAATATTAATAATAAATAATAATAATTCAAAATAAAAATATGTTTATGTAATAAAAATGTAACATATAAAACGCTGACAAATTTCAATCTAATAAATAAATCAACAGAATCAAAATTAATTGTGAATTAAATTAAAAATTATAAAAAAAAATGAAGTACTAATAATAAAGCAATAATTTAGATAACAAAATTACAAGTTAAATTTAAATGGGTTGCAGAAATAAACAATTAACTTACTAAGCTACAAAATACGAGTCTATGTTAAATTGTTCAGAGTCGCCGTGCTTTTGATGAGGGTGTAACTCGAGGTCTCAGTCTTCCTGACAAAGACTTTGCCGTCGCGCACCCACACAAACTTGTAGTTGAGTTCTTTGGCTTTACGACGAGTGGCGGCATGCAAAGCCTTCACTTCTGGAGTAGAGTGCTCGGCGACGTACACCGGTGTCTTTTTGGTGCCTCCAATTCCTAAGTGGGCGGTATTAAGTTTATCTGCGGGGTTGTGTTTGTTGTGCTTAGCGACTGAAGCAAGGTACGTGTCGTGTAGGCGCCGGCTGCTAAATTTTACCAGTATTGAGCGAGGTCTAGGATTTTTGTTGTCGAGTTTTGCAATGCGAGTGCAGTACTGAATGTCAGACTCAGAGGGCAATGAACTGCTTTGGCCAGCTGCTGCACAGTGTTGTACAGGTTCTCGCTCTTGTACTCCGGCACGCACTGTATCTCGACATTATTTGTGCGTGAGAGTAGTTCCATCTGATGCAGGCGGCCAGTTAGTTCTTGCGTACAGGCACGGAGTTCAACGTTGTCCTTTCTTAATCCCTCTATGACAGTTTTTTGCAGATCGTTCTCTAATCTGATCCTGTCGAACTCAACACTAAAGAAAGTCAGAGAATCGCTCAGGGTGGTGACCTTAGACTGAATATCATTAATTCGTGCATTGAATAGGCCACTCAATTCCTCTCTGATTATTTCACGTATGCTCTCTGCCGAGATACAGTTACAAGTATGGTTCGCCCCACCGCTGCGGGGTTTGGAGCGTAATGTGGCGTTTTCGTAGTGAGAAGCAGCGACGGGCTCATTTTCCTTGTTAAGTGTGGAAGAGGGAGCCGGCGACGTGTGCACCGGCGTGTTTGTATTGTCGCCTCGTTTGGACTCTTTACAACGACAAGTAGGACACACCCAGTTATCCTTAAACACTTTAGTAAACCCAGCAAAGTCGTCCTTATTGTAATTCATACACGTATAATGATATTTATCCGTGCATCGGCAGCAGTGAAGAAAATTTATTCCTTTAAGTTGATTGTGACAACCAGAGCATTTCATTGAATTCATAATACTCTCTTCAAATCAACTTGTTTTAATACCTCGGCTATCGGCTGCAGCAAATACATAAAATTATATTTTAATCAAAAAACATAATTCGGCTGAGGTTTGATCCACTGACTCGCAGCAATGTAGCGGCACAAGTCGCCCTCTGACCGGCGAGGCTACCGGATTCGTAATGTTACTGACTAATTAGTGATGCGTATTATTCTTATATTTCTATCGGACTGCTTTGCCGACACGACGTTCGCCGTAACGAGTCGAGCCGAGTGCCGCCGGTAAAAGATTTATAATGATCAACTGAACCACTTTATCGACAACGTATTTGCAACCGTTAAATCACTTCAGTAATTGCTTTATTTTTGTCTTTATTGTAGAAAATTCCATAAAATATTAAAAGACTGGGAAGACAACTATTGATAAAACTATTTTCACTTATGCACTGGTTCACTGTCACTGGGATTATTGATGTTATTTACTAATATGAATCGAACACTTTTTCTGTCTTGACAAGTATTATCCGATAAACTTTTCGATGATAACGATATTGCTAACGATATTGCTAGTGATTTATTAGTAGAACCATCTTCTGAACGCTAATTTACTTTAATATAAACAGTTTTACTATTTTTAAGTGAAATTAAATACGGAGCTCAATGTTTACGAGATGGGTGGCGCCATCTGTCTTTAGATTCTCTGTGGTATTGATTGGATTCTCTAGTATGGTTTTTTAAATTTATTTTATTATGGACAACAAACAGTCATGTATTTATTTAATTAGTAATAAAATAACTATAATCGAATCTAGACCTTGAGTGCCAACAAAGACTATAATTATAAGTTTATTATAAAAAAAATACTACCTCAGGTGGAAAAGGAGGAAGGATTTTTTTCAACGTGTTCAAATAGTGTATACATACATCACGGCCGCTCCCCGGAAGGATAGGCAGAGACAACAGCTTTCCATCTGCTACGATCCTGGCACACATCCTTTGCTTCACTTTCTCTTATAACGTTCTTCATACATGCTTGTATATTAAAAAGGTAATTTTGCTGCGAAAGGGTCTGAGCAGCGGTAATAATTTCTCCGTGCTTCATAAGGGAGAGAGATAGAGAGAGATAGATAGAGATATAGAGAGAGAGAGAGAGAGAATTTATTAACACTCAAATATAAAAAATAAACGTAACACGAAGAGAATTTATTAACACTCAAATATAAAAAAATAGACGTAACACGAGAGACAGACATTAGGCTAATTGTCCAACTTCAACACCTATCGCAATACTTTCAAGTACACCAGTACATTGCTTTGCTAGTTAATCAAACTAGCGAAGCAATTTGCATCGGTATGTTCGAGTACAGGCGGCCCTCATTAAGAAACTCATCAGCGGTAAGTATTTCTTCGTGCTTCGTTATGGTCAGGCCCATTTAGGAAAGTTATGCCCAGTAAGATAGGTATACCTATTACACGTAGGGACGACACCGCAAAGCAATTTTTAGCGCACTGACTTGCGTTGAAGTTGAATAAAGCGAAGAAAGTGTGCAAGGACCGTAGATGGCGATCTGATCCGACTATGTCTCTGCCTATCCCTATGGGAAATAGGCGCGAGTTTATGTATGTATGTATGAGTTGCAAACGGCTGTCAACGTAGCCCCGCCCCTACGCCCCACGCGTTGGGGGCGGGGCTTCGTTCGATGTCACAAATTCGAGAAAGAATTTATGTAAACAAACCAAGGTCACTCAAATCTGGGCAGAAATGTATTTGTACTATTTGTATCATTTCCTTGATTTTACATAAAATGTTATAAGACTAATTTATTCTCACTACACATGTCACTCTAATCACTCAAGAAACGTCGGTAAAAACGTAAGTATATCATAAAAAATGTAAATTATTTTCAATTGATAATCCTATTTGTACAAATGACATTACTAAAACACAGTTATTCAAAACAATTTCGCTATTTTATACTAGCATTCCAAATGAAGATGATACTTATATTTTTCTATAGTCGATTATCACTAGCTCTGGAACCTGTACTGCATCATAATATATTCTGCATTATAAGCCGACCATGTACGAATGAACCACGTTCCGTTACATTCCGTAAAATAAAAAATATGTATATCTAAATCTAAACTGTTAATTAATTTAACACAAAACATATTTTATAAACAATTTAAAAATAAATGATATACTTAAAACCTAAGTTAGGTAAGTTTGTTTTTAATTATTTCATTTAATATTTATTGAATAAAAATATTTAATGCTAAATCTTTTTCGTTGTCCAATTGGAAAAGGTTGTTAATATGTGCATATGTGTGTTGGTTGCTAGGCAACGCTTTGTTTGTGAACATTCTTTCTCGAATTTGGCTGGAGTATAGTTGAGCATATTTTTCGTATGGAATTACTGCTCTTATTATTATTTTAACGACGAACGAATCTCAATTGGTCAGGTCACACTATGACGATACGCGACGTAACGAAGTTCTATACGGCTTGTATACTGCTGCGTTGACTTTTTAACGCTTTTTACTTAAGAGTATATTTTTCGTGATCATTGTACAATTCTGCTGTTACTTTGTCCATTAAGTATAAAAATAAAATAAAAGTAACACCTAATATTAAAATATTTACGAACTTACAAAGTTAAATAGAAAACTATAAATAAAAGAATTTACAATTTTTTGCGTTAGTAACGCTTGAATAAACTTTAAGATCTTTTAAATATAAACTTTAAGATATAAAAACGTTGAAAAAAGGTTGACTATCGTAGGTGGGAATCGAAAACACGTCTTTCGCAATCCGGGCGGCTGATAAAAACATAAGTCAAAGTGCCTTCGCTCACGGCGTCGTATCGTAAGCGTATCGTAATACGCGCGTAGGACGAGAGCAATACGAGCGCGTACATGTTCAAACAAGTCCGCACACGAAGCGGTGGTGCAGCGAATCGTAGGAGATGTGATGTAGGAGGAGATTGTCTCCTACGCGCGTATTACGATTTACGAAATGCTTACGATACGATGCCGTGTGCGAAGGCCCAAAGGCGTTGAAGAATTTCGACAAGTCTTACCAATACCACGGTGGCTCAGTCGCCTGGATTGCTGAGGACGTGGGTTCGATTCCCACCTGAGGTAGACAACATTTTTTAACGTTTCAATAATATTAACATATTATGTTAAAGTAATTTTTTTATAGCAACAGTGTTTCATCAACCCTTTGTTCACAGATCTGAAACCCAAAGTAGCTGTGACCCTTCTCCCCGGTCTACCAGCCTACATCCTGTTCATGATGTTACGCCACACTGATCACGTGGATGACGAGCCCAAGATGCACCAGCTGATGAAGGCGGTGCGCATCGTAGTCAAAAAGACCCTCAAGAAGCGAGTCGACAGCGTCGAGTACAACGCGCTGTGGCTGGCGAATATGCTCAGGTAGGCAGTTTTTACATACATACACATAATAATATACAGAGTGTGGTTTTGTAAAACAACGCCCATCTCAGGAGTGTTAATACACGACATTGATGCCAAAAAAAAATGAGTAAGTACCTTAAAATTTCATGGGAAAATTTTGGGGCGGCGGCCACATGCCGCATGGTGTAGCGGGGTATACGGGGGTGGTCCGGGCGGTAACAAGCGCCGGGGCGCCGGCGTTTTAGGATACGTTTGAACAAGGTTTTTTACTAATAGTTAAATATTTATTTATATTTTTCTTGTATTTTCTTTCATGTGCACTATCACCCCTGTGTCGGGCGTTGCTGTTCAAAACTACACCCTGTATATTCACAACTATTATCCCCGAAGGGTTAGTCAGAGACCAGGCAATGAGGACCGCAGAAGCAGTACACTGCCCTAGTGCACGGCACACCAAATTACAACTGCACATGTGCTCAGCGTGACAAGTGGTGAGCCCATCGCCGCTCTATGCTGTCGGATGTATGTGAAGTCTTTGGCGCGTTAGTTGCCTTATTCGACACCTAAGGAAAGAGATGGATGTGTATTCTATTAGTAAGCCGCTACCATTAACGCACTATCTGTTTTTCATCATCATCAATTTCAACCGCTTCTAAGGTCTAGTGGGTAAGCCACCGATCTAAGACCCAGTCCTTTGTGCATCACCGCGAAAAAGACCCTCAAGAAGCGAGTCAACAGCGTCGTGTGCAACGCCCTGTGGCTTGTGAATGTGCTCAGTAGTCATGAGAAATTTAGCTCTTTGAAGAGATTAGAGCTATATAGCTCTTTACCCAGTCAAGAGCTATATAGCTCTTCTAGCTCATTTAGCTCAGTGTAGTTCATGAAGATAGAAGGCTCTTGAGCCGTTTAAGTGTACTGCCCAGGAAATAGCGTGAAGCGCAGCGTAGCGATTGTCTTGAATTTTGAGGCATTTATTTTACTAGACAACAGAAATCTAGCTCCATACAAAAATTAGAATTTTTCTTTAAAAAAGTAATTTTTTTTCCTAAAAAAAGTAATTTTTTTTTGATAAGTATATCAGATACCGCTCAGGTTTCTGCGAGTTTTACTGGGGGAGCAAAATTTCGTTAGATTTAAGCTACGACGCACCGTTTTAGAGATATTCGCGTTTTTATAAAAGTTACCTTATATTTTTTTAAGTTTTAAGGCTCCATATAAAATGAACAGAGAATTTTATCCTGCACCCCCTTTGCGACACCCTAACCCTTTATCGAGCCGAGCCGCTCTCGATTCCGAGCCGACATATTCCGATGAAACACTGAGCTGATTGAGCTAAATTAACACTGAGCTAAATTAAACGGGAGTGAGCTAGATATACGCTCTTTTCAAACAGACAGCGAACCGAAAGCGTGGCGAAGCGATTTCATTTTGTAATTATATGGAATAGTTTTGTTCTGGTCACATAGAAAAGCGAAAGCGAACCGATCCGTGCCGATACCGTGGCGAACCGAAAGGCGTGTGACGCCATGACAAACACAAGGCGAGCGCGCGAAGCGAGGCGTGAGCGAGATAGTTGTATTAACTGGCTTTGTATGCACGACGTCTAACAAAAAGCGAATGCGAGACGCGAAGCGAAGGCGATGCGTGATGGTTGTGTTTATTTACCAAAAAAATCAAAGTATTCCGACACGTGGCCATAATAGATACCGAAAAGTTTATAGAATGTATTAAAAAATACCCAATAATGTATAATACACGTCACAATGACTATAAAAATACATGTTTGCCATCGATACAATCGCGTCATGGAGAGAATGCGGACCGAAGCTTCGGTTCGCATTCTCCACGTTTTCGGTTCGGTTCGGTTCGGTTCGCTTGTATGTTTGACAGGGCTTAACAACTCGCTCGCGAGCTACCCATCGCTAATGCTCAGGTAGGCAGTTTTTCGTCATACGAGGGGCGTTCAAAATATTCTCGGTATTGATACGTTACAACCTCTTTTATATATATATTTGTTACTGGCCGCTAAGATTCATCCATTGACATTAAAAAAAAGTAAAATTGGAACCGAGATGTTCTTTTGTTTTTCTGCAATTGCCGAACAATGAACACCATGAGCGAATTAACAATTTTAACGAAATTAGAGCACCGATCCGTCATAGTATTCTTGACAAAACAGGGTAAAAATCAAAAAACCATAAAAGAGGAAATGGATTGTGTTTACCGTGAGTCTGCTCCTTCTTTATCTACTATTCAAAAATGGTCAAGCGAATTTAAGCGTGGAAGGGAGAGTATTGAAGATGACCCTAGACCTGGCCGGCCTGTAGTGGCTACCTCACAAGAAAATATTGATAAAGTGGAAAAACTTATATTGGAAGACGGCCGAGTGAAGGTAAAATCTATAGCTCAAGTAACCAATCTCTCTATTGGTACCGTACATGACATTATACATGACCATCTTAATATGTCAAAAGTAAGTGCAAGATGGGTTCCGCGAATGCTGACGCTTCTTCAAAAGGATATGCGTGTGGCTTGCTGTTCAGATTTTATCGACCTGTGTGGTGAAAATCCCGATGAGGTGCTGCAAAAAATAGTTACTGGAGATGAAACCTGGGTTCATCATTATGACCCAGAGAGCAAACAGGAGTCCATGCAGTGGCACATTAAGGGTTCAGCTCATCCCAAGAAGTTCAAGGTAATCCCGTCAGCTGGCAAGGTCATGGCCACAATATTTTGGGATTGTGAAGGAGTTTTGCTTATCTATTATAAAGAAAAAGGTGTAAATATCACAGGGCAGTACTACGCTAACGTTATACGTCAATTAAGAGATGAGATCAAAGAAAAGAGGCGAGGAAAGTTAACCAAAGGTGTTCTGCTTCTGCATGACAACGCCCCTGTCCATACTGCTCATATTGCCAAGGCAGCTATTGTTGAATGTGGGTTTGAAACTGTTACTCATCCACCCTATAGTCCGGACTTAGCCCCAAGCGACTTCTTTTTGTTCCCCAATCTTAAAAAGGATCTGCGTGGAAATAAATTTTCTGACGATGAAGCGTTGAAGACGGCCGTGGAGGAGCATTTTTACACCAAAGATAAAAAATATTTTTATGAGGGATTAAAAAAAATAATTGATCGATCTTTTATGTGTATGAACATAGGGGGGGAGTATATTGAAAAATAAAAATATCAAACTTTTCGTACTTGTTTGTTTTTATCCACATACCGAGAATATTTTGAACGCCCCTCGTACATACATATATTTACGACTATTATACCCGTAGGGTTATCCAGAGACTAGGCAATGAGGACCGCAGCAACAGTCCACGACACACCAAATAATAACTGCACATGTGCTCAGCGTGACAGGTGGTGAGCCCATCGCCGCTCAATGCTGTTGTATGTATGTGCAGTCTATAAGATAAAGATAAAGATAAAATATGCTTTTCGTACCACTTGCTCAAAAAAGTGACATTCTATGCCACAAAAAACGAACATAACAATAGTCATTTTTAATCTGTTATAAACAGGGAAAGAAAATTGTACTGAGTTTCATTCATCCTCTAGGGGGAGAATGTGATTTAAATTTGGAATACTTACCGAAATTTATACTGAACTACATCTGTGTTTACACCATTGAGTTTGTATATAAAGCATTATACAACTTTTTGAAAAAAAAAAATTGTATTTTTTTTTAATAAATGCTTATCTTATATTATTATTGTGTAAATTTTTTCGCAAATGCTACGAAAAGTAGAGTATTTTCCTCGGTGATAAAGCTGCCTTAGTCTTGGGTGAACTTAAATCCCACGCTACACTCAGGACTCGTCTTGAATCCCTCGCTTCGCTCGTGATTTAAGTTTTTAACACCCTCGCTACGCTCGGGAGTAAACCTCGAGTCCTTCGTTACGCTCGCGATTTAAATCGTCACCCGCGACAGAAACCACTGCTTTATCCCCTTGGTTAATAATCTACTATTATTGTGCCACAGAAAACATACAAAAGGACAAACACATAGTACATATAATTGGCGGCCTTATCGCTAAACAGCAATAAGGTCTTTAGTTTCTTTTTACGACACCCAAGGGCAAAGAGGGTGTGGTAGTATTCTTTCACCGCTACTCGACACTGTTAAATAATAATACGGTATCATTCATTACATATTATAAAATAAAGTTTTCCTGTGTCTGTGGCACCGCACTATTCTTTTAAACCACGCAATGGATTTTTATGCGGTTTTCACTAAAAGATAGAGCAATAACTAAAGATGGTTTTTGTTTATATTTTGTAGATATATTTTTTTAAATGGCTGAAGTATGACGGGTTTTCTAGGTTAGCGTGGACGAAGGCGCGGGCGAGCCGCTAGTAAATTATATTTAATGATCATATAATGTTTTATTTTTCGCTCAGGCTCCTCAACAACTTACGCCAGTACAGCGGCGACGAGATGTACCAGAAGGCCAACACGCCGCGGCAGAACCAGCAGTGCCTGCGCATATTCGACTTATCGGAGTACCGGCAGGTGCTCAGCGACAGCGCCGTGTGGATATACCAGGGTATGTCACTAAACTTTAATGTCACCACCGCCTACAAAAGGACAATGCCCACTTTGTATAGAGCTTTGGGCCTGACTTTTTTTTATTATGCGGCCACTAATAAAAATGGTTTTAAATTAAAGTATTGGCTAACCTCATCACAACAATATACACTCGGCGTCAAAAAAATCGCACCTCTTAGAAAATCACTTTCAAATGTCATTTACTCTTGATATGCACATGCAGTCGCATTAATTATGATTTTATTTACAAGGTTACTTAATTAACTTAATAAAAAACATTACTTTTCATTATCAAATAAAACCTAATGCAACAAATAAAGTGTCACAAAAATTCGATGCAAATTTTGCTACCCGTGAGAGTTGCTAGTTGCGCTTCCTTTGTGGGTATAAAACGGTCAACACGGGTTCAAATTCACAGTCTCGCGCTAGCTGCCGTGCCGCACGCACGTCTCGCTCGCTCCGCCCGCTCGCCGTCCGTGTCGCGCTCGCGCTCTCGCTCCGCTGTCGGTCGGTTCTCCGACCGCTCTCTCGCTGTGTGTCTCGCTCACACAGCTCGTCGCTCTCAAGGCGTACCGGCGCAATTGTTATTGCGGGGTCGCCCTTTCATTATCGACAAGTCGTCAATTGGTGCTCATTTCGGACAAGACGTCAAGATCTCTATTTCATTATAGACAACACCAAGACGTCAAAGCAAGACTACGATTTTAGTAGCCAACTGGTGGATACTTAACGGTGCCAACGAAGCCAGTTGGGGCACTGACCCGGCTGCCCTCCTTACCCTCCTGGGGGGAAAACACTCCGGAAGAGTTGTGAGTCCCTGGCCTTGGGGGGTCTCCTAGTTATACTCACAACTTACTAACCACACTAACCAGTCTAGGTACACACCCAACGGTGAATTGAATTTCATCGGTGGACTCACCTAGGGCCATTCAGGCAGTAGGTTCCCCTCTTACTCACGCCTCCCTGCTTCACAGGCAGGGAGGGTCTGACGCCAACTCACCCATTGTGTGCATTGCACTCCGCCACAATGGACGTCGGGGAGCTCTCGGCTTTGCTGGAGCAACCCGACGCGGTCGAGCTCATTAGGAGCCGCATTCATTCAATTAATGCTTCCTCTGCGCCTTCAGCGCAACCCGCCGCCGCGAATCTAGCGCCTTCCGCGCAACCAACCCCAGCGCCTTCTGCGCAACCCGCCGCGTTCGCGCTTAAAGCGCCTTCAGCGCAACTTCGTCCGGTGCCTTATGCACAACCCACGTCCGCGTCCTCAGCGCCTTCAGCGCAGACCGTTTCCGCGTTCGTCGCGATTAAGCCGCCTTCTGCGCAACCGATGGTTATCGTTTACGACAACCCCGCGTCGCCCGATGTTACCCTTCCGGTAACTAAAACCGCCTCGTCCCATATCGACCCGGTTGATATGGATGTCTGCCCGTCAGTGTCAGACTACGACTCGGCGTCGGACTCAGCTTCGTCTGACTCCGACTACACGATCGTATCTCGCACCGGCAAGCGACAACGCAAAACCGCGCCCTCGTCACCACCCGCGTCGAAAGCCGCCAAGGCTGACAACGGTCAACGCCCTAACACTCCAAGGCCCAAGTCGAGCCAGGAGGAGCCCGCGAAACGCGAACGCGATATTCCGCCAATCCATGTCTTGCAATGCAAGGATTGGAATAAACTATCCAGCACTATTAAAGCGCAGAAAATGAATTTTACGCGCGCCGTCTGCGAGGGAGGCGATAAGATGAAAATCTTTCCGCCCACCGCGCAAGACCACCGCCGTATAACCGCGTTCCTACGCACTCGCGACATAGAGTTTCACTCGTACTCGCTCCCCGAGGAGCAAGTTCTAACCGTCGTTGTAGGTGGCCTCCCCACATCCACAAACCCTGCCGACGTGCTTTCGGCCCTTAAGGCCACAGGGTTACCGGCCCGCGAAGCACACCGCATTTTTAGGCGCGACAAGCAACCGACGCGCTATATCCGTGTAGTTCTTGATAAGACCCCCGAGGGCAAAGAAATTTTCAATATTAAATCGTTGATGTACTGTGATCGGATCACAATAGAAGTACCTTATAAGAGTGGCACTCCCAGTCAGTGCCATCGTTGCCAGCGCTACGGGCACTCAGCCCGAAACTGCCACAACCGTCCTCGGTGCGTCAAGTGCCTGGACAACCATGGCACTGACGCGTGCCCAAGGCCCAAGGACCCGAGGCCCGATGACCTGCCCGGCTGCGTGTTGTGTGGCGAGGTGGGGCACCCCGCGAGCTATCGCGGTTGCCCCAAGGCGCCACGTCTGCCCGCGGCCGCCAGGTCGGCCTCGCGTCCTAAGCCTAGTCCCGCGACGCGAGCTCCAGCGCCTTCTGCGCTTTCGAAAATCACACTTCGCCCCGCGGCACCGCTTCCACCGCCTCGCAACCCATGGGTCAAACCGGGGGTTGAGCAGCCTGCGAAGGCCGTTCAGCCCACGGTAGCAGCCCCCGCGTCCGCGCCCGCGCCCGCGCCCGATACTGTAGTAGAAGATGCTCCTCCTGTCTCGGCATCGGCCCAACCGCCGCGCCAGACTCAACCCGCGAACGCTCCCGCTCCGGCGAAGCGTAGTCAGCCTCCGAAGCCCTTGGCCCTTAAGGCCAAGCGACCGAAGGCAGTTAAGCCGGTTAAATCCAAGGCCCCTAAGGCCACGGAAAAACCTTTGAAATCGTCATCATCTAATGGCAAGGGCCTTAAGCCCGCTGCCCTGCCCGTGTCCTTCTCGCGTTCGCCTCCCGATAGCGAGCAGGAAATTAGCATAGCTGACATGGCTCTGTTCATGCAGTTCGTCGCGCTCTCACGTCACAACAATGAAATCGCCTTGATCATTCGTAAGATCAAGGCGATAAACTCTGGCCCTGACCGTTATACAGCCTTGGCGGCTGTCCTATTCGAACACCAATCCCTTGCGGATAGCGTTCACGCCCTTCTCGACTCTATTCCGCGACGTTAATGAATAGTACACCCTTACCAAGTAGAGTAAAACCGCGTTCACTTACGGTTGCGTTCTTTAACGCAGCCGGGCTGCTAAAGCAACGGGATGAGGTGTTCGAATTTGCAGTCGAGCACTCCGTCGACATTTTCCTCATCCAGGAAACGTTTTTAAAACCCTCCAATCGTGGGCCCCGTATGGCCAACTACAATATCGTGCGTAATGATAGAGACGGCCGAGGAGGCGGCACTCTAATCTATTATAAACGGTCATTGCATTGCGTCCCGCTCGATCCGCCACCGCTCGCGGAATTAGAGGTCTCGGTTTGTCGGCTAGGCATGACAGGCCACGCGCCGTTAACTATCGCGTCCGTTTATCTCTCCCCCAATAAAAATATTAATCAGCCCGATCTCGAAGCGCTCTTTGCTATGGGAGACGCCGTCATTCTTGCCGGCGACTTCAATAGCAGACACGCTCAGTGGAGTTGCAATAGATCCAACCGTAACGGCCGGGTCTTGAGCAACCTCTCTGAGTCGATGCTCTTCGACATCCTGGTCCCTATGACACCCACGCACTACCCGCTCGTAGCCGGGCACGCGCCTAGCTCTTTAGATTTGGCGTTGCTAAAGAACGTATCCCTACGGATGCGTTCCATAGAAACGATCCACGCGCTTTCGTCTGACCACCGGCCGGTCGTACTACAACTAGGGCCCGCCGCGGATTCTACGCCCGTCACTAAGCTGGTGACTGATTGGGACAAGCTCGAGAAACTTCTCGAGTCAACCGACAGTCAGCCGCTTAGTACGATACCAGATGTCATTGCCTCGCCTCACGAGACAGTGGCCGCGGTCGACGCCCTCAGTAGTCACCTCACGAACGCTATTAGCGAATCGTCTCGGCGGGTTCCAGTGATGCCGGATCATCGCTTTAAACTGCCGGACGATGCGAGGGAACTACTGAGGGCGAAGAACGCCGCCACCCGTGCCCATGACTCTTATCCCACCGCGGACAACCGGGCCCGGATGCGCTGCTTACAGCGTGCTGTCAAGCAGCGCATGCGGGACCTCCGGTCTACGCGGTGGGAGGGTCTCCTTGAAGAGATCTCGCCCTCTCACCAAGCTTATTGGAAGTTGGCGAGAACCTTCAAGTCGGACACGGTGACGGTTCTACCGCCTCTTAAGAAACCCGACAACTCCATCGCTTTCGACGATGATGAGAAAGCCGAATGCCTGGCCGACAGCTTAGAGTCGCAGTGCTCGCCTAGCACACTTCCGGTTAACCAAGATCATGTCGTCATGGTCGATAACGAAGTCGATAGGCTCTCTTCGCTCGCTCCCACCGCGATTCTCTCCCCGGTCACGGAGGATGAGGTGCAAACGCTAATCCGGCAACTCAAACCGCGTAGCGCCCCCGGTTCAGACGGTATCTCTAACAAGATCCTTAAGATCTTACCCGCTCAGTTGATCTGCCTCCTGGCAGCAATTTTCAATAGCGCCATGACCAACGCCATCTTCCCCAGCGCGTGGAAGGAGGCCGACGTCATCGGCATTCATAAGCCCGGTAAAGATAAGTCTGTCGCGTCTAGCTATCGCCCGATTAGTCTTCTCAAATCGTTGGGAAAACTTTACGAACGCGTCCTCGTAGCCCGGTTAAAGGACTTTGTGTTCACTAATAATATTTTAATTGACGAGCAGTTTGGTTTCCGGCCCAAACACTCGTGTACGCATCAGTTGCACCGCCTCACGGAGCACATATTACGCGGCCTCAATGGCTCATTACGGCCGCGGGGTACGGGAGCCCTTTTCTTCGACGTTGCGAAGGCGTTTGACAAAGTCTGGCACAATGGCTTACTTTACAAGCTTTACAAACTCGGCGTGCCAGACAGACTCGTGCACATCATTCGAGACTACTTGTCAGATCGCACCTTTCGCTTTCGCGTCGAGGGAACGCGCTCCTCCCCCCGACCCATTCGTGCCGGAGTCCCGCAAGGCTCCGTGCTTTCACCTTTGTTGTTTTCGCTTTACGTTAACGATATACCCAGGACGCCTCGCGTTGAGTTGGCGCTCTTCGCTGATGACACCGCGCTATATACCACTGATAGAGATATGACCAAGCTCTCTCAGAGACTTCAATCCGCCGCGACCACCTTAGGCGATTGGTTCCGACTTTGGAGAATCGAGGTGAACCCCGAGAAAAGTGCCGCGATCCACTTTCATCGGGGCTCATCCGGCCTCCGTCCGACCCCTATCCGACTCTTCGACCGCGTCATACCGTGGAAGTCACAGGTCAAGTATCTCGGTGTCATCTTCGACAGTCGATTGACGTTTGCACCACACATCCAAGCTATCCGAAATAGGGCAGCGTTCATTCTAGGTAGGCTCTACCATCTCGTAGGCAGGCGGAGTAAAATGTCTCTTAGAAATAAGACGACAATTTACAAAGCCTGCATCCGTCCCGTCATGACGTATGCTAGTGTAGTATTCGCTCACGCCGCGAACTCTCATCTGCACCGGTTGCAGAACGTTCAAAACCGTTTCATGCGAGGCGCCACGGCCGCCCCGTGGTACCTACGCAATGTAGATTTACATCGCGATCTCGATCTTCCGACCGTCCGTTCCTTTATGAAGGACGCCTCTCAGGCGTACTTCGACAAAGCGCTTTCGCATCCGAATCCTCTGGTGGCGGGAGCTGCCAACTACGATGTTGGCAGCTTTAACCCCCAGAGAGGACCGCGCCGCCGGTTTCCGCGACACGTTTTAGACGACCCCGATGATGCAATAACGATTGCAAACGCGCCAAAGCCCGACACTACACACCCAGCCACACTAAACTTGCACACTAGTTTAGGACCAAGACACCGCACTCGTAGAATAAGTGTGCGAAGACCCGGTTCACACCCGCCCGGTGGCAGGTACATTCGTAATAATGTACCTGTTACTCGCGTACCCCCCACGACACGGTAAACCCGAGCCGAGGTACCGTGCCTCCTAGAGGCGCCCTCGGGTTTAGCCGCTCCCTACCGGTTCGAACCCCCAGAGGCTCTGGGGGGGGATCGGAGACTCGCTTGCGAGATGCCATCCCCCACCGGAATCCCTCTGGGGAATTTCGACCACTCACGGCTTGAGGAACGCTTCAAGTTTCTCGCCGCCCCCAAACAAGCCCGGTAACGCTGTAAAGGTCATCTGCGACCGACAGCACTCACACACAAAAAAAAAAAAAAAAAAAAAAAAAAAAAAAACAATGTGGGTCATTCGCTATTCAACCGTTGAAGAGGACACACGCACAGATTTTGATGGATACCACAGCTGATAAAGCCGCTCAAGTGGTTGCACTACTGCAATCAGGGGTGCGGCAGTGTGATGTCGCCCGGCAACTGAACCTGAGCCGTTATTCCGTTCGAAGAGTGTACCAGCGCTTCATAGAGACCGGTGGCTATATCCGCAGACACGGTTCGGGTAGACGTCGCTGCACTTCGGAAAGAGACGACCGGTTCGTTGTGTCGAACTCTTTGAGAAATCGTTTCTCCAACGCTGTTGAGTTGCAACAGCAGCTCCAGGCAGTTCGCAGACGCACCGTAAGCGTATCTACGGTTAGAAGAAGATTGAAGGAGAAGAAGATAGCGGCCCACAGAGCTGCTACGGGTCCAAAATTGACTGCAGCGCATCGGCGAGCCCGCTTGCAGTTTGCTCGTGACCACGTCGATTGGACCCTTGAGCAGTGGAGAGCTGTTCTCTTCTCAGACGAGACGCGAGTGTGTCTTTTCTGCAACGACCGACGGAGAAGAGTATACCGGAGGCAGGGTGAACGTTTCGCCCAAGCCTGCATCCAGGAGACGGTGGAATATGGTGGCGGATCCTGCATGTTCTGGGGCGGTATGTCTGCTGCCGGCAAAACCGACCTTGTCTGCGTCTCCCGGACTGGAGGTGCTCGCGGACAAGGGTCGCTGACTGCTCGCCGCTATGTCACTGAGGTCCTGGAAGTGCATGTGGTCCCCTTTGCCGAATCTTTTGGCGAGGGGTTCACATTAATGCACGACAACGCTCGCGCTCACACTGCAGGCATCGTGAGCGACTTCTTGCAGAGGTCCCAAATCTCTGTGATGCAGTGGCCAGCGCGAAGTCCGGATCTGAATCCTATAGAGCACCTCTGGGACCATCTTAAACGTAAGGTTCGATCTCGGGATCCAGCTCCTTCGACTCTACAGGAGCTCCAAGACGCGGTGATTGAAGAATGGGGGCTTATCCCTCAAGAAGAGCTCCTGAAGTTGGTGAGGTCCATGAGGGACCGTATGGAAGCCGTGATCAGGGCAAGGGGGGGTAACACTAGATTTTAAGTTAATTTTAAGACACTTTTTGTACATTTTTCTTTGTAAATTATCTGTTGTTAATTAGGACTTAATTAAGGATTTTTATTATTTTATTAATTTTAATGTTGTTTGTATAATTATAATTAAACAGAAAGTTAAATTTAATTGTTTTTTGATACTCCTTTTTGTTACCTTTCTAATGATACCCAACACTATCCTCTACATAAGGTTTAAGAATTTTTAAAGATGATTTTTAAAAGGTGCGATTTTTTTGACGCCGAGTGTATTACACATTTTTTTAAAGTATGGGAGTCAAGAGATATAAGGACTTATATACACTATCTAAGTTATTGTTTTATGTAAAAAAATATACCTTATACTTATATCTTTGGACAGCAACACTTGAAACGATTGTGTCATACATTAGTTAAATGGGGTTAGACTATTAAAAACCAATTTCTGTATTTTTTCATTTGATTTATGTTTTTTCTTGGCAAGTGTATATAAGTCATTATATCTCTTGACTCCCATACTTATAAAAAATGCGTCACACATTGTTGTGATAGGGTTAGACAAAACTTTAATTTAAACCCACTTTCATTAGTGGTCGCCGTCCTTGTAGCCCAAAATCGGGCATTGTCCTTTTAAGAGGCCTATTACATCTCGAATGTGATGTTTGCGTAAAATGCCAATTTTCGCATTTTGTAGTAATTTTGCAATTGTATTTATCGTTTTTATCGAAATAGGATAATACATTTATGCATAATATTACAAATCCGATTAAATTTATTCCGTGCGGTGACGGAGAAAGAATACCAATCGCCGCCCCTCTCTCCGTCCGGTGGGTGTCGTAAGAAGCGACTAACGGACTCTTTCGAGCGATGATCTGCTCCACTGGTGGTAGGGCTTGACCCGTCTGGTTGGTGACCACCGTACGCATGGTGTAAAACCCGTCAAGTGACTGCTTGTCGGTCGCGTTTCGGGATCAGCCAGCGTATAACCAGAGCTCGAGAGGATGATGCTGCGATGTCTTTGGTCTGTGGAGGCTTCCGTCAAACCAGTGCCAGGAGGACTTCGTTAACCTGCCGACCAGGGAGACCCGTAGAAACGGTTGTCCCGCTGGCCGCCCGTGGCACAGTACAGGGGCCCAAGCGAGCCTAACCAGCTCGTGAGGCTGCCTCACCATGCCACGCATAATCTCGGGGTGGTCCGTCGTGCCGGTTGGTGACCGGAAGGTGGGGTCCCGGCGGCCATTCCCGGGGGGTTCGGGGGCCCTTCCGTCCGGCAGGTTAATAATACTCGTCTGTGGGCAAATTCCTGGGGAAACAGGCCACCACACTTTGACCATTCGCATCGCGGCATCATTTTCTCGATTCACGCCTCTCTTTCCACTCCTAAAATGACAGCGCCTAACAACAAAACTGGTTCTACAGCGGTGCACACCCCCACCACAACCTTACCGTTTGAGGTGGAGTTCGCTAACATCCGCGGACTCCATGCAAACCTCAATGCCGTCCACCACCATCTTGAGACGGCACGGCCAGCAATGTTGTTCCTGACGGAGACGCAAATAATCCGCCCAGCTGACACCACCTACCTGAACTATCCCGGCTTTGTGCTTGAAGAATCCTTCAAAGCCAAAGCCGGAGTTTGCTTATTCGTTCGGGCGGATGTTTGCTGTCGCCGTCTGCGCTGTCTGGAGGACCCTTCCTTCTCCCTCCTAGTGGTACACGTCGACTTAGGCTGTCATTGCCGTGTCTACGTCTGCGTCTACCGATCCCATAACGGCGACATGGAGACAACTCGACTAATTGAACATCTTAGTCGGGTAGCAGATGATGCGCAGGAGCGGTTTCCATCGGCGGAACTGGTGTTTTTGGGGGACTTCAACGCCCACCATGAGTTGTGGTTAGGTTCCTCCAAAACAGACCATGCTGGTAGAACTGCCCACGCATTCGCTCTCACGCATGACCTGACGCAACTGGTGAACAAGCCCACCAGGATCCCAGACATAGTTGGCCATGCGCCCTCCTTACTCGACCTTCTGCTGACGAGTCGCCCAGCTGGATACCGGGTGGAGATTCGAGCTCCTTTAGGTTCCTCGGATCACTGCTTGATATCCAGCACAGTGCCCTTGGCATCGCGCCCGCCAACAGCGGTTTCGAAACGCCAGATTTGGCACTACGCGTCGGCAGACTGGGACGGGATGCGGGAGTATTTTGCATCCGTCCCTTGGAGGCAGCGCTGCTTTAGTGGGAAGGACCCGACCGCTAGCGCCACTGCCGTTGCTGATGAGATAGTATTAGGAATGGAATACTATATTCCACACTCCTATGTCATCAGCAAAGGCAGACGCAACCGCTGGTTCAATCGCGAGTGTGCCAGCGCTGTTGAGAGCAAACAGACGGCATACCGCGCTTGGATCAGAGGTAAAGCTCATGGGGCTCCCGAAACTCGCTCGCTAAAAGCAGCCTATAATAATGCCACCAAGTCGTGTAAGAGGGCCTACATCAGAGCGGATGCCCAGCGCGTTGCACGAGTAGGCCAAGAACTCCTGACGCATCCTACGGGCAGCCGTAGCTACTGGCGTCTGGCCAAAGCCGTGCAATCCAACTTCTGCCAACCCTCGCTGCCACCACTGAGATGTCTTGACGGAACTTTAGCTCACAAGCCGCAGGAAAAGGTCGATCTCCTGGCCAAACTCTTTGCGGCTAACTCCCATCGATGACTGTGATGCACAGCCACCCCAAATTCCTCACTGTGGCCACACAATGTCTGATATTAAAATCAGGCAGTGTGATGTCCGTGCGGAAATGCAGTCAATCGATGTCCGGAAAGCTAACGGTCCTGATGGCATCCCAGCAATAGTTCTGAAAATGTGTGCAGCGGAGTTGTCCCCTGTGTTAACGCGTCTGTACCGTCTCTCGCTCTCTTCGGGTTGTGTGCCGGAATCTTGGAGAGAAGCTAATGTGCAACCGATCCCTAAAAAAGGAGATCGGTCAGATCCGACTAATTACCGCCCTATAGCCGTAACTTCAGTGTTGTGTAAGATCCTAGAACGAATATTGAACAAACAGCTTATTCGATACCTAGAAGATCACTCCCTAATTCACGATCGTCAATATGGGTTTCGGCCAAAACCGTCAACGGGTGATCTTCTAGCGTACGTCACACATCTCTGGGGTGAGGCTATTGACAAGCGTGGCGAGTCACTGGCAGTTAGCCTTGACATAGCCAAGGCTTTTGATCGGGTCTGGCACAAAGCTCTTCTCTCCAAGCTCCCGGCATACGGTTTGCCCGCTCAGTTCTGTACCTGGATTGCCGGCTTCCTGCATGAGCGTAGAATCCGTGTCCTTTCGGATGGATGCGCTTCGCGGTTCATGTCAGTGAACGCTGGTGTTCCTCAAGGCTCCGTTCTATCCCCCACGCTGTTCCTTCTGCATATCAATGACATGCTTCCTCTTGGAAACATTCATTGCTATGCAGATGATAGCACAGTGCATGGGGGATATAACGGGCACCCAACGGCTGGGCGGGTAGACACCGAAATGAAGCGAGCAAATCTTGTCATTGAGCTCGAGCGGATGTTGGACCTCATTTCTAAATGGGGCTCCGATAATCTGGTGGAGTTCAATGCCAAGAAAACACAGGTGTGCGCGTTCACAGCGAAAAAGTCGCCATTCCTTGCCCTTCCCTCTCTTCAGGGTACGTCTCTAGGCCTGCAGAGCAGTATTAACATGCTCGGCATGGATATCCGCTGCGATCTGAACCAAAAGGACTACATCGAAACCGTGATTAAAAATGCCTCACGTAAACTCGGTATCCTGAACAAGGTGCGGCGATTCTTCACGCCTGATCAGTTGTGTCTATTATACAAGACACAGGTGCGGTCTTGCGTGGAGTATTGCTCTCACCTTTGGGACGGCTCCGCAAAGTACCTTCTCGATGCCTTGGACAGATTGCAGCGCCGCGCTGTGCGCATTATCGGCAATGCAGAGGTCACTAAAACTCTCGAGCCTTTGCAATTGCGTAGAGATATTGCGTCACTCAGCGTCTTTTACCGTTTATACCATGGCGAGTGCTCTGAAGAACTCTTTGACCTCATCCCTCCTTCTCCCTTCCTCCATAGGAGTACGCGTGCTGCTCTGCGGAGTCACCAATTTACAGTCTCTAACATTCCATCTCGCACAAAGAAATTTGGTGACTCGTTTCTTTGCCGCACTTCCAAAAGATGGAATAGTCTACCAGCACACGTATTCCCTCCTACCTATGACATAGGGTCCTTCAAACGAGGCGTGAAGAAGCACTTTGTGGGCCGGCAGAGTGAGGATGACTGATGCTACGTCTCTTACGCTGCACCAGTTGTCCTCGCGCCTGGACTTCATTTCCACTTAACATCAGGTGGAGTGGGGTCATTTGCCGGGCTTAATAAAAAAAAAAAAAATCTCCATTCTGTGAGCATAAGTTGAATTTGGACGGCCGGCGCATCGCATTTTGTAGTAATTTTGCAGTTGTATTTATCGTTTTTATCGAAATATTATAATAAATTCATTATAAATTCCTCATGAAGTAACAATTACTCTGGTATAAATTTTGCTCAATAATATTATCGTAGAAAGGAGATATTCACAGTTAACTTATAGCGATTTTCGAAGTTTTTTGGTTTAGAATAACATTTTTTTCCTATATAAAATCAATGATATCTAAAAATTCCGAGGCCGCTACGCACTATTCGACTTATACAGGGTGTCCCAAAACTCGACGTCAACCCGGAGCCGGGTGAAAAGGCAAGTCAAGCTGGTTGTCAGAAAAATATAAAAAAAAATCTAAGTTGTATGATTTCAAAATTATAGGCATTTTTTTAAAAATCGCAAAATTACACACCCTGTGACAGTCTTTTTACTCCTGTTGCCACAAATCTTTACTTTTTCCAATTATTTTTTGCTGTGTAACCCTGAATAATGCTTCTCTAAACTGTTATCAAAATTTTGAAACCAGCTGCTCTAGCTTGCATAAAAAATAGGACTTATTTCCTAGAAAAACTTTCAAAATAAAAAAATACCTAGTTTTAACTGACTGTATTGAAAAAAAAATGTACTACGCGAGTTTGGCAAGTTATGTCAAAAGTTGGCGCATTTAGTAAAGATTCCAAAATGGTATAATACTTGGTAAATTGTAGCTGATAACATGGATAAAAAAATTTTTTTCCTGTAAAACCCAGTTTTTACCAAATTTTTCTTACTTGGTGAAAATGGCAAAACTTATTGCTTTTTACATTGGAGCCGATTCCTATGCACACACTGATTAAATTTAACTTAATTGTACCTGTGCTTGTCTATCATAAACCGATTGAAAAAACAGATTGTCCACTAAATTTAGTTTAGTTCTCTTTGTGTGTGGTATGAAATAGGCACCATTTTTTTGTAAAAGTTTAAATTTTAATTGACACAAAATTTTTAATACTAAGGTTTATTTATTAAATTTACAATAATTTTTAAAATGTTTCATGAATGTACCAATACAACTATTTTTACTACAACAAATGTTCGAAATGTCTTCCTTCGGCGGCAATACAAGCCCAACATCTCTTTAAAAATGATCGAGCTATCTTTCGAGCGAATCGTCCATTATTTACGAATTCAGCTGCTTCTGCTATTCTTTGCCGTAGTTCAAATTCACTTTCAATTGGCTTTGAATACACTTTTTCTTTGACTGCTCCCCAGTAAAAAAAGTCTAATGGATTCAAGTCCGGTGAACGGGCCGGCCACGAGATTGGGCCAGACCGTCCGATCCATCTCCCGGGAAACTCTTCATCGAGATATTGTCGAACGGAGCGAGCATAGTGTGCTGGGCACCCATCTTGCTGGAACCACATTTCTCTGTAAATGTTTAATGGCACGTCTTCTAGTAAACTTGGTAGATGGTTCTGTAGAAAGTCCAAGTAAAGTCGCCATTCAACGCATCAGGCAACTCAAAAGGACCAATTATTTGACCATTTAAAATTCCGGTCCACATGTTTACTTTGAATCGGTACTGGGACCGATCCTGCCTCGTTAGATGAGGGTTTTCTACATGCCATTCATGCAAGTTATGCATGTTCATGTAGCCGTCCTTTTTGAATGTCGATTCATCAGACCATAAAATTTTCGTTAAGAAAAGCGGGTCATCCCTGTACCTCTCCAATATTGTCCGGGAAAAATTTACTCGATTTTGGTAGTCCCCGGGTAGTAACGTCTGTACTCGCTGTACGTGGTATGGGTGTAATTCATGTCTTTTTAAAATACGATGGGCTGTACTTTTGGGCACTCCGGTGGTTATTTCAATAGCCCTAACTGAAGTGCTTGGGTCTTCTTCGACAGCTTCTAGCACCTCGTCTTCCATCGGGTTGGCGGGTCTTCCTCCACCATGCTCTTGATTTGGGAGGTGGCCCTCTGAGAAGAGTAAACGATGCACATTCGTAAACACTCGATGATCAGGGTAACGAGCAGCGTTTGGGTACCTTTCACGGTAAAGTCTGGCGGCAGCACTGGCATTACACCTGCATTCACCATAAATAAGGTGCATATTAGCGTATTCGCGAGTGGTATACGCAGACATCTTGGCACTAGTCACACGATAGTCCAGGAGAAAGCAAAGGTCGTCGTTGAGGGAAAATAAACAGTTCGGATCCAAATCACAAGCAATCACAAGTCCATAAACGAAGCCAAAAGTAGTTAGTACGAAATCAACACAAACTAATACGAAAACAAGTGCAGTAAACGAAGGAGCGCAACGTACTGATTTGTGATTGTGATGTGTGAGTACAAAAGCGAATACCTGGCGTCACTCTCTGTCTCGCTCGCACTTAGTAAGATGACTCTCTCCGTTTCAGTCACTTTAGCGTCCATACATATCTCGCTCGCACTTGATAAGGTGACTCTTTCCGTCTTAGTCACTTAAGCGTCAATACCTATCTCGCTTATACTTCTTAGAATGCCTGATTCATCTCAAGTTACAATTTACGACTCTTTGGAAAATCTTGCGCCCATTAGAATAATTTTTAACCAAGTAAGAAAAATTTGTTAAAAACTGGGTTTTACAGGAAAAAAATTTTTTTATCCATGTTATCAGCTACAATTTACCAAGTATTATACCATTTTGGAATCTTTACTAAATGCGCCAACTTTTGACATAACTTGCCAAACTCGCGTAGTACATTTTTTTTGCAATACAGTCAGTTAAAACTAGGCAATTTTTTATTTTGAAGGTTTTTCTAGGAAATAAGTCCTATTTTTTATGCAAGCTAGAGCAGCTGGTTTCAAAATTTTGATAACAGTTTAGAGAAGCATTATTCAGGGTTACACAGCAAAAAATAATTGGAAAAAGTAAAGATTTGTGGCAACAGGAGTAAAAAGACTGTCACAGGGTGTGTAATTTTGCGATTTTTAAAAAAATGCCTATAATTTTGAAATCATACAACTTAGATTTTTTTTTATATTTTTCTGACAACCAGCTTGACTTGCCTTTTCACCCGGCTTCGGGTTGACGTCGAGTTTTGGAACATTATAATTTTTTTATTTCACTTGTTTAGAACAGTAGTTCAATCTATGAGCTCAAAAAAGTGCCATCGCGCACTTTATAAAAATATTTCTTTACGATTTTGGGTTTAATTAAAAAATTAGGCAAAATTTACAAAAAGCGAGGCCGCTACGCACTATTCCAATAGCTATTCTACACTATTTATTAAGTCATAATTGTTAATGTATTTTTGATTCTGAAATCCATAACGCTAAAATTGGCCATTTTACGCAAAAATCACAGTCGAAATGTATTAGGGCTCTTAAATGTCATTCTCTAAATTTAAATGTCACCGCCTACAAAAAAAATTGTACATTTTCACTGGTTGACCGCTAGATAATGCCGTATGGCATTAAGTCCGCCGTTTGCTGTATGTTAGGCAACACCTTTAAATAATAAAAAAATAAAAAAATAAACGAGAACAGGCAATGATACAATTACAGGGCATAAAAAGACTCATAACGAAGCCGAAAGCCACGCATTCAGTCCATGATTACGACCATTTTTCAGTACTGGACCATATGTTGAAAAGAAGTTGAAAATGTTGAAAACCAAACGTTGAAAAAAGTTGAAAACGTTAAAATTTCTTTCAACGGTTCGTTATCTTTGAGTTTATTTGAGCGTTTTTTTACGCAAATAATCAAATATTACGAATATAAAAGTGTATGTTATTAGGGTGATGTAGTGTGTGGACGCCACATAGTTACAGCTTACTTAAATAAACAGTAATTATTACTGCAATCATTATATTTTATTGGTTGTGCGAACCTTTCGCCTTTCTATGGCGATCCTACCAAGGCAGCTCGTCGGTAACTCTCATCATCATCATCAGCCTATAAACGTCTCACTGCTGGGCACAGGCTTCCTACGTGGACACTGCACGAGGGGATATTGGGCCATAACCCACCACGCTGGCCCAATGCGGGTTGGTGGGTTTTAACGACTGTCATCTTACGACAACAACCGGGACCAACGGCTTAACGTGCCTTCCGAAGCACGGAGGAGCTCGAGATGTTTTATATTTGGTCACCCATCCAGCGACCAGGCATTGCGAAAGTTGCTTAACGGGCAAGTTCGCAAGCCGAACGCGCTAGCCGCTGCGCCATCAAGCCGTCGGCAACTCTAAGCTGATGGTTTTTTTTTATAAAAAGTGTTTATTTGTAAATAAGGATTGAATATGACTATGAACGGGTGATGAAGAGTGTCGAAAAAACTTTTTATATTGAGATAATTTAAAATAAATAAAGAAAACAATGTAGAAACTCTTTTGTTCCTTGCGAACCTTCCGCCTTTGCGGTGACGATGATTACAATTACAATTTTTTCATCCCATCCAGGACTAATCCACTTGCTAGAGCGTCAACTAGAGCGCCTAATAGTGCCCGCGATCCTCGAACACGAAGAGATATCCGGCCTATCGGGGCCGGGCAAGGCGCCTGCCGCGCCGCCCGCGCCGGGCCCCGCGCGCCTCAAGCAGGAGCTGTCGGCCACTAGCGATCAGTTGCGCGCACACGCCGTCGACCAGCCTCTTAGGGTCAGCATATTTAAGCAGGTGAGAATAACATCATTATCAGCCTATCAGGGCACAGCCCTCCCACGTGGGCATAGCACGTGGAGCTATTGGGCCACAACTCACCACGCTGTCCCATTGCGGGTTGGTAGGTTTAACGACCGCCATCTTACGACAACAAACGGCACCGACGGCCTTACGTTTTCCGAAAACAAGGAAGGGCTAAAAATTATCATCGCCTAAACGTGTCCCTCTTTCCTACAACATAAGAGTCCTTTGAACGAGGTGTGTAGCAACTAGCAGCAAGGTGATGACGATTTATAATGAACGTTCTAGCACAGTTCAGCGTCACTAGCTGTCTCCGCATCTGTGGCCCCTCTCGTTGGCCCGTAATTCTCCGTATAATGCGCGCACGCTACTGTTCTTTTTACAAGCAATTGGCACAGTACATACACACACAGCAGTGCACGACAAATTACGCGCCAACAAAGTGTCAGATGCGCTTAGAGAGTGAGGCTCCTGGACTTAGCTTCCGCTTATCGTCAAGTAGAGGTTTATCGGAATTATTTGCCTACATTAGTATATATTTAATATTTTTCTACATTCACCCGATATTTCATTGACATACGACACACATCACGTCCGTTTCTCAGAAAGCTGTAGATAGACCACACAACTTTTCAAAAGACCCGATCATAACACACTTGTCTACATTGATGATTTATTTGCAGTTATTTTACTACATCTGCGCGTACAGTCTCAACCAGCTGCTGTTGCGCAAAGACCTTTGCTGCTGGGCCAAGGGCCTGCAGATCAGATACAACATCTCTCACCTAGAGACCTGGATCAAGGAACACCTGGCGGAGTACGGACAGAAGAATGTGAGTACTTTTGTACACGAATAGAATAGAAATAACATTCAGTATCAGCATGTTACACTGAAAAGGTATCTACTCAGCATTATGTCGCTATGTAATGCCATGACGCTGGTATTCCGTAGATACCTACACTAAAACTAAAAAATTAAAAGGCGCACTGCTACGTACAACAAATAAGTGAAGAGTAGATGCAGATATATCATACAGTCACGACTATTATTCCCAATAAATAACCACGCGGACGGAGTCGCGGGCTAAGGCTAGTTTATAATAAAAAAATAAAAATGTTCTATTTTCAACAATATACCGCCAGTTCGGATTTTGGGAGAGCCTTCAACTGAGAAGGAATTCAGAAGATATTTTTTTCTCCATCTCCGTAACAAAAAATATTGTTATGTTTGTATAGGTATGTTCTTATCTTCTTCTACCTTCTATATAAATAAAAATCAATGTAGCAACGCACGCCAGGTACATCTAGTAAATCATTATCATTAGTCGTCGCTATCCTGTGTCTGTGGCTCTACTGTCTTCTTGTAAACCACTTTTTTCACAAATATAAACAGCGATAACTGAGTGTAACTTTTGTTTGTAATTTGTAGATATTTTGTACAAAATGGCTGAAGTATGACGGTGTTTCTAAGTTAGCGTGGACAAAGAAGCGGGTGGGGCGCTAGTAAATAAATAAATGTAACATTCGCAGGTAGAAGAGATTCTGGGCGTCCTAAAGCCGATCACACAAGCGGTACAGCTGCTGCAAGCAAGGAAATCCATGGCGGACGTCCAGAGCACCGTCGACATGTGCTCCAACCTCACCGCCATGCAAGTCTGCAAGGTAATACATACACTCGCGACTATTATTATTTCTCCGATCAACAATACCAACTAGATGTCAGGTCGGCGCTAAAAATGTGTCTCGGTATATAACAGCGCACTTGAGAAGTGAGCTCTTATTTTGTTTAGTTTGCTTGAAACACGGCCAATGTAAACATGTTCACAATGACGCAATGTGTATTTCATCATCATCATCAGCCTATAAACGTCCCACTGCTGGGCACAGGCCTCCCACGTGAACAATAGCACGTGGGGATATTGGGCCATAACCCACCACGCTGGCCCAGTGCTGGTTGGTGGGTTTTAACGGCTGCCATCTTACGACAACAACCGGGACCAACGGCTTAACGTGCCTTCCGAAGCACGGAGGAGCTCGAGATGTTTTTAAATTTGGTCACCCATCCAGCGACCCGGCATTGCGAAAGTTGCTTAGCGAGCCAGTTCGCAAGCCGAACGCGCTAGCCGCTGCGCCATCGAGCTCCTCAACAATGTGTATTTAAAAGTTGCAAAAATAATGCCCGAAAAAGCAATTTAACGGCCGGAGTGTTTACTTTCGATAAGTACATGTAGAATTAATTATATTTTAAGCTTTAAACTAACAAATAATATAATATTTGAAACACAATTACCGCTTTACCCTCGCTACAAATGTTTGCCAACGATGACCAATAGACGCGCCAACATTTGTGTAACAAATAAATAATAAATAAATAAAAATTTCCTACACTCACACCAATTATCTAGCCCAAGAGAAGCTTCGAAGAAACTCGTTAAATGGTTACTAGACAACGGATAAACATACTTAAAATACTTAAATGCATACTTATTATACATAGAAAACAGCCAGACCCGAGACAATTTAGAAAATAAATAATTTCTAAATTGACCCGACCAGGACTCAAACCCGGGACCTCAGAGTTGGCGACACCATGAAAACCGGTGTACAAACCACTCGACCAAGGAGGTCGTCAACAGAACAGTGGATGCGTGGATGGATGCATTTGTGACTTTATAACTGGGTGCCATGGTTTCTAATTAGGTTGAACTTAAAACTGTTTTATAACTTTTGTCTCAGTTCGTTAGTAAATAAATGGAGCTGTAATAGTAAGTATACTCGTATATTCACGTGGACAGAATTTAGCTTCAATTTTGTAAGCGACGCCTTATTTAGTTGGTATTTTTGATCGATGGCTATCCCCAAAGGGTTAGTCAGAGATTAGGCAAATTCATCTCATATCTATGTCATGTAACGTAATCCATGTCTAATGTTGTAAAAGTAAAGGTTTAGCAAAACATAAAATGGGAACAAAAAAGCCTTTACTTTGTAAAAGTAAAGGTTTAGCAAAACATAAAATGGGTTACATTAGACTGATTAGGTTACGTGACATAGATATAAGATGAATTTGCCTAATCTCTGACGTTCTTGATTCTTCTTGATCATACGGCCCTCCACCGCTGGGTCAGGTCACTCTCTCAGGGTCTTATAAATAAAAACTTTTTAAAACGTGTTTATTCCATAGTTATTCTAAGAATAGTTTTGATAAGTATAAATTGGGAATAATAAGGTAATAATTTGTCACTAATAAACTTGGAATAGAGTCGGAATAACTATTCCCTAGTTACGCCATAAGCTCAAAGCGGCAACGTCGCGATTCATAGACAATCTTACAAAAAAAAAACAAAGATTGGTCTATGGTTTTGGTCACTGACACTTCAGGGGTTCGTGTTATTTTACTTAATTCCTCGGAAAATTCATTTGCTTTTATTTTTATTTTATTAAAATGGTTAAAATATCAAAAAGTTACAGAATGGCGCTAAATATAAGAAATTATTCTTTAACTTGGATAATAGGTCCCTACAAAATTAGTAAATATCTAGGTAATGTTTAGGTTAAATACTTACTTGGTTGCGACCCCAATACCTCAATGCCGTCAATATCTGCAGGGTAGATGTATACCACCCCCACGTTTGCACATTTGTAGAGAGCTAATGAATCCACATAATCCCGACTAATATCCCCGAAGGGATAGTTAGAGACTAGGCAATGAGCAGTGAGGACCGCAAAAGCAATCCTCTACCATAGTCCACTTTTTACCAAATAGCGACTGCACATGTGCTCAGCGTGACAGGTGGTGAGCCCATCGCCGCTCTATTCTGTTGGATGTATGTGCAGTCTTTAGTCCGTTAGTTGCCTTTTACGACACCTAAGGGAAGAGAGGGGGGGGTAGTATTCTTTCACCGGTACGCGACGCGGTTACTAGGACTATAGGTACTTTACAGGTACTATAGGTACCTGTATTTTACATTTCATTTCATTTCAGATCCTGAACATGTACACTCCAGCGGAAGAGTACGAAGTAAAGGTGACCCGCGAGTTCATACACGAAATACAGAAGAAGATGCAGGAGAAGGCTGGCCCGCTCGCCGACAAGGAGCCGGTGAGATAACCACACTAAACGGCCACCCATCCCGATAGTGACCATGCGAAAGTAGCCTAACATTGACGATCGATGTAAACAAAAGCATTTTTTTTGCATCTCATTGCTCAGTTAGGGATGTTAAATTTCGATAGTTGATTTTGCTCTAAACTGACTCGTAAGAGTCGGACTTGTTATTGCATCCCCCCAGGAGGATTTGTTATTGCATAAAAATAAATAATAGCGTAAACGGAAAATTAATTATAAATGATTAATTATTCTTCATCATTATTACATACTTAAATGACGTCCACTTGCAACATTCTTTAACGTAATGCAACTGCTGTGTAGGAGCACCTTAACGAAATAACGTTACGAAGTATGCGTTATTTCGCGCGGTAGTTCGCGCAATGAAAGAACCAATTCAATATCACTTAGCTCATTGAATTAATGAGCTGTATGATTTATAATAACTCTGAATCTGCTGTATATCGCATTAATTTCATAGACTAGACGATAAATTTAAGTTGACAGCAGACTAATGTAAATAAAATAATGATGATTAATTGTGTTTTTCATTAACTCTCAACCCTTATGTCCACAGCAAAACCTGCTAATGGACTCCAAGATGATATTCTCCGTGCAATTCCCGTTCAACCCGTCCCCCATACGGCTGGAGGCGATCGAGCTGCCCGAAGTTTTGGAGCTGGAGAACCTGCTTGTCAAGATATAAGTGCAGCTGGAAATGCTGGTGCGATGCGGTATTCATACATACATACATTCATACATATTATATGATTGCCAAGCTATAAGTGTAGCTGGAATGCTGGCACTGATCTGGTGCGATACGATTTTCATATATATTTTTATTATTTAAATTTTGCATTCACAATGCTATATAGATATAGGATAAAATGTTTACTAGAAAAAAATCAACCAGTCTCAGGCAGCTCGAATGGGATTCGAACCCACGACCTTTGGATTGCTGCTCCACTGCTCTAACCGCTGAGCTACCGAGACCCCAGAAGACTCGCTGATTTTTTTCCTAGTAGTTTGATTTACGCTGCAAGCCAGCGGTATTACGTCACTGTGAAGTGCGTGTCTTCTGGGGTCTCGGTAGCTCAGCGGTTAGAGCAGTGGACCGGCAATCTGAAGGTCGTGGGTTCGAATCCCATTCGAGCTTCCTGAGACTGGTTGATTTTTTTCTAGTAAACATTTTATCCCATACATATTCAGGGTTATTGGAAATACGTAGCGATCCCTTTATGGGGTGATAGTAGAGATCATTAGCTATCAAATTGCCCTGAATTAGAAAAAAAAGTTTTTCTTTTTTAAATTCCTGTTTTTTTTTTACATATTAGAGTGTTAAAAAAATAAAAACACACAAAAACAACCATTAAATACGTAAATTTATTTTTAATCTACTTTTATGTAGCCTGACCCACTTTTCTTAATATTTTAAATATTTCTTTACAAATATTTTTTTCGAAATCGGAACATCTACCCGAGGGCTATTTGATAGCTATTAATCTCCACTATCACCCCTTAAAGGGATCGCTACGTATTTCCAATAACCCTGTATAGTTACACAGATCACGGCCGCTTCCCGGAGGGGTAGGCAGAAACCACAGCTTTCTTTTTGCTATGATCCTGCCACACATCCTTTGCTTCACTTACTCTCATAACATTCTTTAACCATGCTCGTCGGTTTAGGGTACTCTTGATACCTTTAACGAGCACGTCACCGATCTGCCCCCTTACTCTTGAAACCGATCGCTATTGGATCGGATTGGTATTGTGAATTTTCGTACTCCTAAGTTACGACACCAGAGCTAATATTGATTCATATTGCGTGGATATTGAGTGAAAAAAATATAAAACTCAATGCCATTTAGTTCAACCCAATATGATTTCAAATTAGCGCTGGTGTCGTAACTTAAAAATACGAAAATTCACAATACCAATCCGATCCAATAGCGATCGGCTTCAAGAGTAAGGGGGCTGATCTAAGTAGTTTTGTACCTAATTAGCTATTTGACAGTAGTAACAATAAAATATGAAATATGTCGGAAATGGTAGTTTATAATTTAACAATAATTATCCAAAAGTTTTTTTATTAAGATAATTTGTAAATATTTTATATTTACAAAATAAATTTGCGATTTTTTTATTTGTGAATAAAAAGACCCGAAACACGGGCGGCCATGATTGAGCTTCGTGTGACGTCACATTTCACAAAATAAACAAAAACTATCTGTCAGGTTTCAAGGTAAAATTTGTTTGTTTATTGAAGTGTGACGTCACAGGGCAATATGTCACGTGACCAACCGTTTTTGCGCAAAATTTGAAATTAATGTAGAAAAATATTTTTTTTTTCTGCTAAATAAAGCTTTTTCGAGAAAAAAATTATTGTACGAGGTATAAAATAAACGTTTGTATTTTTTTAAATAGAACTGTCAAGTAGCCAATTAATAGTTGAATCGTAGCGAATGAAAATAATTTGGTATCTATCTACCTTCCCCTTTGGGAAACAAGCGAGATGTTGGTATATATGTGTGTGTATAAATTACATCAATGATACCTCAATCAAGATTATTTACCTTGTGACAAATCAAATTGGTTTAGAATTTAGCTGTCATTTGGTATTTTCGCATCGCATCATGTGCTTTTTCAAAGACAATGAGAAACTGAGGAGATGTGACATTATAAAATAGTCTAAGATCAAAATGGAATCTTGATATTTGGATTAAAAGAGCTGATTTTTCAATTCACAGGTAGGTAGTCTCCAGCCCTTTTACCTACTACAAAATGTCAAACTTATTCAATAAATTTTGAACTTTGTCGCTAAGCGTGTTAGTATCAATATTGATTGGAGAAATTTGACAGATTTGGATAGGTTGATCTGCGGGCGTGTGTACAGTCACGAGTACCAATATGTAAACACTTTCCTCTTATTCCATTGTATTAAGAGTTACAATTGTTTACATATTTTTGCTCTTGCCTGTACATGCAGGGTCATTTGAAAAGTACTTATCACCTCCTTAAGATTTAAAACGTTTATAAATAATTAAGTAGTAGACAACCCTATTTAATACACCTAAAAAGTACTAACCAATCGAATGAGAAAGTCATCTGCAGCCTAAGAGAAGACAGTAAACGAAGAAAACTTTCAAAATGGCACTAGTATTTTTTCTTTTGGGGATCGAAAAATCATGTTAGTAATGTCACATTTACTACTTATAGGAATAAATCATAATGTTACGATTATTCATTTTGTATTATTAAATTGCGAATTTACTATTTCATATCCGTTCGCATATTTTTTTGTAATTTAGATTGTTTTTTGGTATTTATTTTTAATTTATTAAATTACCTATGTACTTACATTACATTCCAATTTTGACATGCCATAATTATAATTGTTTTGCGTACATCGAAAATATTGTTACTACATTTTGTTTTCTTTTAATATTAACGTGCCATTTTTTTTGTTATTAATGATAAATCAATTTATTTATTTTACACAGACGTTGAAGAAGATTGTTACAAGAGTAACAAAATAATAATTAATAGTAATAGGAAACATGATTATTTAATTCGTTCGATACAATTATTATAAATGCCTGTGGCGGTAACCGCGACTAAGTTCCGAAGGTCCTAGGTTCAATTCCCAGATAGGCAAAGTATGTTTCAGATTTTGAATTAAAAATACAAAATCCGCAAAATTTGCAATATTATGCTTCTGCTTGCTTATGTCTTCGCATCTGACGGATGGATGGCTTAACATGACTATTAGTAGAGTTACAGTCTTTAGAATTATTTCGAACAAATTAAATTGTCATTATAACTCAGAAATAAGTGCTTTATATTGAAATAGAATAGCAGATATAGACCAACAATAATTGGACACGCAAGCGTTTTTACATAAAAAATGTAATGAGCCTTATTTACTGTGCGTTTAAGTTGAATTTCGTTGAACACGTGACAGAGATTATGAACAATATCAAATTTAGTCTTGTATTAATAAAGCTGGAATAACTAAAAAAATAAATTAGTGCCATTCTTGTAATTTCCTCAGATCGGTGCCAGTTTTAACACTCACTGATTTGTGTCAAATTATGTATCTACAAAACGTATAGAGCAGCAGTTTTGTCTTTGCGATATTTAAAATTCTGTTTAAATAAAATAAAAATTCATTTCCTTGTGTAATTTGAAACAAATTATATTGATCGATTAATTTTCCTCTGTAATTTCAAACCCAAATTAAATTACTAAACATATTATTATGCTCAAATTATATTTTAAAATATTAAGGTATTGTCCGTTATTTTGGTGTTATTTTTATATGAAGTTACAAAACCGTATCTAAAAATATCTTAATACAACTAACTGTCAGGTCGGCGCTAAAAATGTGTCTCGGTAAATAAGAGCGCACTTGAAATGTGAGCTCTTATTTTCTCGCAAGGCATAACAGGAAAAAGTACTTTATTTGTTGCCTCTTAAGGTTGATTTCGCCACTAAATGTTATTGACGTCTTTTCTTTTTTAAGCGACAGGAGTAATTTATTGCTTTGAAAAAGTATTTATTCACGTGGACAGAATTTAGCTTTGATTTTGTACGTGACGCGTTATCTAGTTGGTAGTTGGTATTGTTGATCGAAGAAAAATATAGTTAATCATTTATAAGATCTGTGGTACACTATACGTTTTATCTTTATTGCCTTATTAAAAAGGTGGAATCCAATGTAAACAAAAAGTTTTAACCATGTTATAAATACACGACAAAAGTTACACCTGGGTTTAAACCGACGCTGTCTCTTTCTGTCTTTATAAAGAAAAGAACGAGACAGCGCATCGTTTAATTAATGACAGGGTTGTTTGTTTAACCTTCAAAGGTTAAATCATACCTTTAATGATAACAAGTTGTTTGGTCCATCCTAAGAACAACAACAAAAATAAATACATATTATGACCAAACATACTACACATTATTGTTACAGTTCATCTGTCACGTGTTCTAACGTTATTTATTTATTATTTCACCGTACAAGCAACAACAGACCAAAAGTGACACGGCCATTCCAATTTAAACGTTACATTCCAACGTGTGATAATTGCTCTGCTGTATTCTGTGCGATTTAGTTAGTTTTTTTTATGAATTAATCAACGAAGTTAAGTTTAAACATGTAATTTAAATTTATTTACTTTATATATTTTTTACAGTTAATATTTCGTATGCACCCTGCAATACTTATTGACATTATGATAATTTTATTGAAGTTCCATATTAAAATATTTTAGTAAGCTTTTTAAGTATAGTCGAGTGTTGTAAGTTTAAGTTTAAGTTTTGTAAGGTTGACAGTGTAAGAAAAAAATGTTTTGTGCCACCTCATTCACTCGGGTTTTTGTTTACAATGTACTTACTCGTTAATATAACATATTGAATACTAAAAACAATAGTCAGCCAGTTAAGAAAGACCATTAACGAAGCCAAAATAAACGTTTAATTTACAGACGATAGCACCTCAACCTACAACAGAATATCAAATTTTGTCAATGCGTTTTGAACTTTACGTTTTGCGTGTAAATATCAATATTGATTAGAGAATTAACGGTTTTGGGTAAAAAGTCAAACTGGCTCGCGTCTGTACATAAGAGCAAGTAACATTGAGCGGTAATACATACATACATACATAATAATTACTACTATTATCCCCGTCACACATCAGAAGGGTTAGTCAGAGACTAGGCAATGAGGACCGCAAAAGCAGTCCTCTACCATCAATGATATTATATGTGTAGATACGTTGTCTGCCCTCCGTAATGACTAGAACAAACTCAGGTAATTGCCCGAGTTTCACTCAGTCACACGTCAGTCAGTGTCACGTCAGCACGATTTACACGATCGTTACCTTTATAAGTTTTTGTTTTGTTAATTGGTTAAAATGCCTTCCTATGTATCCAGAAATTGTTAAAATTATACTGCAACCGTAAGAGACAATAAAAATTGTCTTATTTTATTCGTAAGTGTTAGAAATATAAGTTTAAAATACTAATTTTCATTTAGTGATGACATTTGCCATGTTGTCAATCCGATATGCATGAGTGAGGAGCGTATACTATGTTTTCTGTAAGAGTGAAAGAGAAAAACAATGGCGGCCGAGATAGCGCATAAATTCTATGAGCTCATTGGTCAACTACCAAAAGTCAAAATATTGTCTATCTCTTTTTAACAATAGACTAATGATATGATTTTCCTTTTCGACGTGTATTACGTCATAGAAACAATTTCGCCATTTTAAAATGCAATTCATTCACGTATAACTAGTCTATTTATAAAAGGTCATTGTCTACCATAGTCCACATTTAACCAAATAGCGACTGCACATGTGCTTAGCGTGACAGGTGGTGAGCCATCGCCGCTCTATGCTGTTGGATGTATGTGCTGTCTTTAGTCCGTTAGTTGCCTTTATGACACCCAAGGAAGAGATGGGGGTGGTAGTATTCTTTCACCGCTACGCGACACTGTTATTTTTAGGTATTGTAAAACAGCTACTTTAAGGTACACGCAATTTTGAATAATTCAGTTCAGTATTAATCAAATATTTTGTTTAAAATTTGGGAAGACATTATGGGTATCATAGCATGTTGTCCAAGTCGCATTTTGGTATGGTCGCATTTGGTCTAATTTTTAACCGATATCGTAAAAAGAGGTTATCAATTCGACCCGCAGATAATTATGTGTTTGTATGTATGTAATAGTATGTTTGTCCATGTCACAGATGAAATAATCATGTATTTCCCAGAAAATAGAAATAAGATTGCAATATTTTTTTTTTATTAGTTACCTATTGCTGAAATTAGGGAACAGTGTAAGAAAAAAAATATAATAAAAAGTACGTAGTTACCCTCTGTTCCTAAATGCCACCACCTCGATCGCAATGGCAATACGGATTTTTTTTACCGATTGCCGCCCAGTACTACTTACCTAGATTAAAATCTCCTCTCCTAAACCTGCTGGTGTTCTGAAACCAAAATGGCTTGGACAAATTGCGACTTGGACAAACTGCGACTTGGACAAATTGCGACATGGATAAACTGCGACATAGACAAACTGCGATTTGAACAATTTAAAATGGTTTTTTAAAGTTGGACGAAATGCGACTTGGACAACATGCTATGATACCGAAACATTTAATGTTTCCTTCCCTTTTGTAAACTGACCTCCAAACTTCAGTATGAAGATATCACCCAATGATGATGGTGGTTAATGATCTCCTTAACCCGACGGTTCCCAGGTATGGTCCAGTACAGAAAAATCATTGTAAACATGGTAAGAATACGTGGCTCCAGGTTTTGTTAATGGTCTTATTACACCCCGTATGTCATTTCTCAATAACTTTTCTTTTGACCTTATAATACTCGACGTTATTATAGTTTCTATTAATCGTAAGATTGCTAAATACATAGTAAAATATAGAGTGAAGTGTTCGTAGTTGAAGGATTTATAAATATTTATTAAATTATGTAGTTGTGTGATTTTTAAAAATCTGCAAATTATGTTTTTTGTAAACAATTTCGTAAAATAAAGAAACAAAATGGTGTTTTTTTGTTAAAGAATTTCTACATCAGACCAATAGGAAGATATTTAATAATTATCAATATATTTTGCAGATATTTTAAATTGAATAGCGATTAGAGAGATATAGGGAGAAGGATAGTTATAAAACCAGTGTTACCAATATAAAATAATATAGGTGCTTCGACACAGCAAGTTTTTTGTATACAAAAAAAGTATTTATCTAGCTTAAATATTTAATATAAAATAGTAGCATAATAGTTCAATAAAACAATATTGTTAGATTTTATTGAAAAAAAAGATGTACTTAATAATTTATCATCATGTTATCTATGAGAGTGTTAATATTTTGGTTTTATGTAAAGAGAAGTGAATTAGAAATGTTGTTTACCAGAATTATTGCAATGTTTTTTTGTTTTTATCGTTTTTATCCGATATTTGTGCACACATAAATATTTAACCGCCTCTGTGGTCTAGTGACTAAGCCACCGGTTTTAGACCCAGAGGTCCCGGGTTCGATTCCCAGCGGGGGGTACATCTTTGTGTGCTCGGTTTGGTTGGTGGTAGGGCTGTTAAGTCCGCCTGGCTAGCTACCACCATCTTATCTAAGTCTGTCGCCATAACAACGATGTTTATAGCATTGTTGTGTTCCGACAGTTTGAGATAAGATAGCCAGTTCCTCAGTGGTTGAGGATTCCGGCTGAAGCGCGCTTTCACCTCCGGCCTTATCGTCATTTACCATCAGGTTCCTTCAAAGGGTCCTTTAAACGAGGCGTGAAGAGGCACTTTGTGGGCCGGCAGAGTGAGGGTGACTGATGCTACGTCTCTTACGCTGCACCAGTTGTTCTCGCGCCTGGACTTCATTTCCACTTAACATCAGGTAGAATGGGGTCATTGGCCGGGCTTAGTATAAAAAAAAGGTGAGATGAAGGCAAAGCGCTTACCCGTTGTAGATAAAAAAAAACAGTCGTAGGCATATTGTCAAATTCAATCAAAACGTCATAGTTCAGCAATTGATTTTGAACTTAACGTTCAACACGTGTTATGGCGGACTCCGTCGCTTTACCAGTCTAAAGGTCAAAATCCCTTGCACACCGCGTCGTCTATTTGGTACGGGCACGCACACGGGCGGTTGGTGCGGTTCATACGAAAATCGCTGCAAAGTGGGAAAGCGACAGTGACCCCGACCGTACCTAATGTTGAAAATCGTCTCTGTCTGTCGTGAGTTGTGTGTACAGACGCCAACAGCAGTGCGATTCTCTAAGATAGCGCGCTTTGTAGGTGCGGCCCGATTAGGCCGCTTAGGGGCTGAGAGGTAAGCCTTGGTAGCAGCGGCTGCCGCAGCGCTGAGAATTGACTCTGTATTTTTCATATTCATAAAATTGGTAAGAGACAGCAGATCACAGCCATGCGCGCAGCGTCTATGTGTCGCTTAGAGAATCGCATGGCAGATCACCCACAAAATGTCAAATTTCTTAAGAGGGTTTACACATTTCAGTTTTCCATACAAACTTCCAAGTCGAAATTTTTAAAAACCAATAAGCCAATTTTAATGAAACTTTGCATGCTAAAGTAAAATACAGGAATCTAAATAGTTTGTTGGAAACATTTTTAAAAGACATCTTTTGCTGAGTTATTGCGATTTAAAGTCCACCATATAAAGTTTAAAATCGCAATAACTCAGTTAAATAAACGATTTCTAAAAATGTTTTCAACAAACTATTTAGGTCCCTGTGTTTTACTCTAGCATGCAAAGTTTCATTAAATATGGCTTATTGGTTTTTAAAAATTTCGACTTGGAAGTTTGTATGGGAAACCGAAATGCGTAAACACTCTTAAATACATTTTGAACTTTATCGTTTGGTTATAAGGATCAATATAGATTGGACAAATTTGACAGTTTTGGATAGTTTGATCTGCACATGTGTACTGTACGTACTATAGCGGATTCCGTCGCTTTACCAGTCTAAAGGTCAAAATCTCTTGCACATCGCGTCGTCTATTTGGTACGCGCACGCACCCGGGCGGGCGGCGCGCTTATTGCGAAAATCGCTGCAAAGTGGTAAAGCGACGGTGACCCCGTCCGTACGTACGCAAGAGTGTACGCGTTCTAGGAGCAGAGAAATCGATCTACCCTATTGCGCCAATATTAGTTTAACCCTTTATGCATTGCATGGGATATAAATTCCCAGCATATTTTAAACTTTCTACGATTGAGATAACATCGAAAACACATGAAGTATTTCAACATAATTACATATAAGTATACCAAGTACGGTCAACAACAAAAGCCGATGATCAAATCCAGAATATCACTACATTATAAATGAAATAATATGGTACTTTTATGTAGAGTAAAATGTTTTGATATATAAACTGATGTAGTTTATCTTTCCGGATGCTTAGCGATAAGATAGCCAGTTCATCCGTGGTTGAGGATTCCGGGTGAAGCGCAGTTCTACCTTTGGCCTTATCGTCACTTTCCATATTCAGTTGAGATAAAGATCAAATCATCAGAAACGATCCTTACGACCTCTTTTGATTAGCCCATTTCACAGTCTTCTGTCTCTTTCTAAAGTGTTTGTTTCGTTAGGTATTGCTCAGTCTATTCTTCTATGTTCATTTACAGAATAAACAGAAGAACATTGTGATTATCCAGATAATTATGATTTCACTAATTTAAGTGACTGGTTTGAAATGGTGGTGTTTTTATTATTTATTCTCACTATATTGTTATTAAATTATGTATTAAACGAGAGATGTTATTTATAGTTGTAATGGTACTAAAAGTAAAATAATATTATATTATATTATCCATTTTATTGTTTATGTTCCCACTTAGGTGCTCAAGTTAATTGAATTATATTATTGTATCCTAATTATATATATTACAAGTTGACGTTATGTAGAATGAAATTTATTGTCAAATTAATATCTGTGTTATTATAAAACGCTTATGATATGAGCTTCCTTTTACGTCTTCAAATTATGTAATTGTGTCCCATTTTCTTTAATATTCAATAAATGATGTTGGCAGTCAATATGTTTACAACAACAAATAAATAATCTCTTGTGTGCTGTTGAACCATTATATTATATTTTCCTGAGTGGTAGAGCCACGCTGCGTTGCAGCACGCATTGGGCCGGCTCGCCCGGTGTAATACCACCCTCTCACGAATATCCGGCGTGAAATAATGGCACTTGGTGCTGTTGTGTTTCGTCCGGCCAGTGAGAGTTCCGGAGGCCCCTTCCCCTCCCACCCCTCCTCACAATTCCTATTCCTTCCCCTAACCCTATTCCTTTCTTAAAGGTCGGCAACGCATCTGCGACTCCTCTGGTTTTGCGGGTGTCCATGGGCGGCGGTGATTGCTTTCCATCAGGTGACCCGCCTGCTCGTATGCCTCCTTCTCATATTAAAAAAAAAAAAAAAAACGAATAAAATAAATAAAATAAAATAAATTTCCAAACAGAGAGAGTGAAAGTACCGGAGATCCATAAACCCTCCCCCCCCCCCCCCCCCTTACAATTCCTACTCCTTCCTCAAGGTCGGCAACGCATCTGCGACTCCTTTGGTTTTGTGGTGTCCATGGACGGCGATGACATGGAGACCTGCTCGTTTGCCTACGTTTCGCATTAAAAAAAAAGCGGCCAAGTGCGAGTCGGACTCGCCCAAGAAGGGTTCCGTAGTGCTGCAGCAAGTAACATCATAAAAAAGTTCTTGTAGTTCGTTTTAACTTTGATCGAATGTTTTAATAATAGTGTATTTTTTAAAATTAATTAATTTATGACGTATTAAAAAAAACTACTTACTAGATTTCGTTCAAACCAATTTTCGGTGGAATTTTGCATGGTAATGTACATCATATATTTTTTTTACTTTTATCACTCTTATTTAGAGATGGGCATTTACCCGGTCAATACCCGACTTGTGGGTAAATACCCATTTTTACCTATTTTTACCCACTCATTTTTAATTTATACCGGGTAAAAATTAAACTCAGTTTAATTTAAACCAATTATTGAATTTGGTTATAGATATTATTACATACCGACTAAAGCATATTTTTAAGTCATTCTAAGTCTAATTCTTAGTAGAATTCTATTCATTTTCGAGCTGTGGCACGAATTTTGTTTATTAAGATATTTAAAATGTTCATTTGTAGTTAAATTTCTGTTTTACTTATATTATCATGGACATGCACCCATATGTATTCGGTATTCCTTGTTCTTTTAGGTATTTGACATACGAATTACGAAGTCAACCTATTCCCGGTTCCTTAAAAACTACTTTTTTATAATAGATGGGCTTGCTCTTGGCCACATTGTAACGGTACAGAATGAATGGTATCAGTCCGTTAGTAAGGAATGTGTGGGAGTAGCACTAAAATAAATATTAATGCGTAGCACCATTAATATAATAAGCATGAAAAAGGAAATAATAAACTAGTTCAGAATAATGGTCAGTGGTCTAGCGCTTTATCTTTAGTTTGAATTTCGCGGGGACTGCTCTGTGTGCTCCTTGCGACATAGGCGCCGTCTAGCGTGAGTTATTTACTTGAGCTTCGCATAAGGTTGCTAGTTTGACTTCTTTATTTTGAATTTCGCGGGGACTGCTCTGCGCGTCACTTGCGACATAGGCGCCGTCTAGCGGGAGTTATTTACTTGGGCTTCGCGTAAGGTTGCTAGTTTGACTAGGACTTTATTTTTAGTTTGAATTTCGCGGGGCTTTGCGAGTCGGCAAAGCGGTTCACATACGGGCGGACGCCATCTATGGTCGGAATACGGAACTTTTTATAATTTCCCAAAATATAGGATTATTGGCTTAAGTGGATGATTATTGAGAGGGAATTGTTAATGGAAGGCTACATTTAGATATTCAAACATGTAATATTGGCTGTCTGACGAGATTTGGTTGGATAATGGAAAAACTTTAGAATTGCGCGGCGAAGGCGGCAATGAGCGAGCGAGAGGTTGAGAAAAAGATAGAAAGAGAGGTCGGATGTTATCTCCACGTGGCGCAACGCGAAGTTCGCGTATAACAAATCATTATTTGTGCGACGCGAAGGCGAGGCGCGTCGGGAAACAGCTAGCGATTGGTTGAAGGGAGGAAAAGCGGACTCGCGCGGGCGAATGTTGGGGGCGTGTGGCGCGAAAGTTAAGATGCTTGGGAAAAGGGCGGAAAATTAGCGGGCATTCAATTTTGGGACGTCGGAGGCGCGGTCCAATTTAAGAGTGCGGTAACTACTCCTACGGGAAAAATAGTGTCCGAGCTTTGATAGTGCGCTAAGTGATATTCGAGCTGCGATATTAATTAAGATTTGTGAAATTGAAAGTGATTAATAAAGTAAAACTATTGCGATCGCAACTCGAATCCGTTAACGAAATGAAGTATTTCGGGGTATATCGGCGGAAACGCATAACGGTGGCAACAAAAACCTATATACCTTTCAACAGACTTCGGTCTGGATGACCTTTGATAGTATTTAATAAGGTCGGCGTTTTATATCATTACGCTAAACAATACACTATCTTCGACGGAGTAATGGGGGAGAGACAGTTGTCTCCCTAGTGAAAGTTGAAGATAGGTCAGACACCATTTAGCTGGAGGTAGACCCGTATGACCCAGTCCAATTTCGAGTCTACCTCCGTACACACAGTGTAGTCATAGGAAAATAACACACTGAGTATACTGGCTCGACTGATAGAACATTTAGGAGTTATAGTTGCTTTCAGGGGCAATGCGACTCTCACAACTCACCACGAAGTTAAGTTAAATGTGGCTTGGGCCTAGATTGCAAAGTACACAAGTAGGGACTGTTAGTTCGACAAAATACAGGCATTTTCAAGTGAGGAAAGTTGTAGGAATCTATAGGTAGGCGGATATATATATTGTTAGTTAAGGGAGGGCAAGGTGTTTGCACGCTGTGCGTACATAGGATGGGTGCTTGAGCCGCGAGGCCAGGCTGGATTAATTCAGACTAATAAGGTAGGGATAATTAAGTTACGGTGCTAAATAAAATTATGATGAAGTGATGTGGGTCCTATCTAGGCAAGTAATCTGTTACCGCAGGCCGATAAAATTCTAATTGTTTTTCTAAAGTTGTTACCAATTAATTATTCACTTTAAATAATTAACAGAAGTATGGTAATATCGTACCATCATTACTTTGGAATACCTAAAAGGTCTAGACTGGTTTCCTATTACAAGAAAAATACTAAAAGTTATAGCAAATAAGCATAGCTGTACTGTGATGTTTGATTTCTAATACTGAAATGACCAAACAGGCATTTTTAGCTTTCCCTGGGATGCGATACGATCTTATATTGCTGCACTCTTCAAGGTATTAAAAGTACACATCCGATACCTATTAGTAAAAAAAAATAAGCTGATACAAACTGAACAACTAAAACCAGTTTAGAACCTAGGATAAGTCGTTGAAGGAAGACATTGCCAGCTATGAGCTTCTAATAATCCGAAACATAGAAATAATTGATTGATAACAACCTGCTAATTAGCCTGATATGGTCTACTAATACCATTTGAATTCACCTTAATGGTCAAAGACCTCTTAAGATATGTAAGTACTTACTTCTAATAATGTGAAACATAGAAATATTTGATGGGAACAATCTAAATCAATCAGACTAATACCTAGTACAGTCTAATTTATACCTATTAAAGTGAGTAAAAGATAACTTCTAAATGTAATTGATACAATGATTAACAGGGATAATTAACTACCTAATTTACTACCTACTAAAAGTATACTAACTATGATTTGGTAAGCTATCAAATTAACCACTCAGTCTCAGAGACCGGGGTGGAAGTTGATGGAAAAATAGTTAACTTAAGTTCACTTCCTAAAAGTCAAGGATAGTGAATAAATTAAGCATCTTTCAATAAACTTGAGATGTACTTATACTTTAGAATATCTGTATAACGAACACTAAGAGTAAACCAAAGTAATTAACTTCAAATGTTAGTATTCTATTTAAGTTCACTTCCTAAAGTCAAGGATGTTGAATTAATTAAACATCTTTCAATAAACTTGAGATGTACTTATACTTTATAAGATCAGTATAATAGATACTAAGAGTAAATAAAAGTAATTTTACCTGTATTAATAGAATTCTATTTTAGCCACCGCCTGAAGTGGCGTTTGAATAAATTAACCACCCTTTATCGAACTGAATATTAACTTTCTAATAAGACAAGAGGACAGTAAGCTAGTATTGTTACATTGTGATCTCTTATAATAGACACAATAATCAGAGGAATAAGTGTCCGGTAGGATGTTGGCATCCCACATCTGTTTAATAAGTGATTTCATAAGACACAGTTATTGCATTAAACAATTAAGTTCTTAATGTGAAAAGGATATTTGGATGATTTGAGCCAGCCTTGAGGTAAACACTATTGATTTATGAGGAATAATGATAATTAAAATGCTAACACATATTTCATAATGTGAGAGGAAAATAAGTCAAACGTTGTGATGACTCTCTATAAATTAAAGTCGAAGTGGCGGGGCCTGAAGGACGAATGCGTTGAATGGCACGATATGGGCGAGGATGGAGCTCTTATACTTCCACAAGACTTTTATAATTCCACAAAACCTTTACGTAAATTGCACAAAGCTTCTTATGTATCATGCTACTGATAATAAATAATAATACCTGCAAGCTAGGCTATCATCTGATTATCTTTGAGTGGTTACAAATCTTCCCCGCAGCTGCAGTGTAGGATTTAGGTCACAGTTCAGACGAAGTCGTTGCTAGGCTACACATATCTATGACATGTTTTATAGACTGGTAGGTAATTAGGTCAGGAGGAAATAATTTAACACAGGGATAAGCCAATTACTAAACTTTCACGAAGGAACTTGAGTTACTTAAATGCGGTTAACAACGGAGGGTTCACTAGACGATCTGGCCAAAATAGTATTTATTATAATATTACATTGCTTGACTGAAATTCACTGCAAATAGAATTAAGCTATGCTAAGGTTTCATCATCATACAAACACAACCATTAGATTGTAGATAAATTAGGTTAAATAGTTTTAAGAATTAGATAATAAGTTAAGTTAAGGTAAAGGCGGCGATGATGTGTGTATGTATTATAAGGTAGACTAGGCAGTAGGTTAAAGGTTGGGCGGAGAAGTTACAATTTGGTAAGCCGTTACCAGGATCAGAAAGTTGGGTAATATTTTATCATTAAAATAGTTGTATTGGAATTCAGTCAAGCGGTAATACTTTAATTTAGATGTGGGATTTTTTCCCACAAATTGTTGTCGTGTAGTGATGCGTGAGTTTAGAATTGGCTTAGTAGGGAATAATTCAATGAAGATTAATTAATTCAGAGATATTGAAGAATTATAATTTGACACTTTTCACAATAAACGTTGTTATCTTCTAAAGTTGATTCATGCACTTTGTATTACGGGCTCTTGATAGTGGGTGAAGATTAGTCCTTGTAATGCTTGCTGTGAGCTGTAGGTTAAACCTTGTTGTACGAAATCTGTAACAAAAAGATTCTCAGGTTAGGTTAAAGGTCAAATAGAGATAAAACTACAAAAGAATAACGTACCTAATGAGTATTATTTGAAATACAATACCTTTCAGTTATTATCTTTTTCTTCTTTATTTAATGGCGGATTTCGCCAGCATCAAGTACCGTGCGGCTGTTGGCGTTGTTGTTTTCCCAAAGTATCATAAATGCACAAAGTACATAGATATAGTTAATAACCAAAAATCTGGAGTATTAAATTTTAAAACTGTTGAGTTATCTGTGAATACTGAAACCTTTAGTAATTGTTTTCTGTGACTGAAACCTTTAGAGGTATCCAATTTTTGATAGGACGCGGAGTTAATTGTTGACGTTAATGTAATATTAAGTTTGTTTTATTCCTGGTGAGAGATTTCATGTAGGCATAGGCAACTGGTTCATACAGCCTTGTGTTGAGTTATTTTTAGGATCGTAAAAGGTCGATAGGGTGACGTAGTTCAACATTTATTGATTTAGAAAGATTTGTAGAATAGTGGGCGGTTTAATTATTATTGCTGTCGGATGGGAAGGCAAGGGGGCGAGATTGGACAGAATTAACCAACTTAATTATTGCTGGATTCAATTTATATTATAGGACGGCGATATGCTGTACAATATTATAAAGTTATGACGCTAACAGCATAACATAAAACTAATAATAATTATATTTTGACTAATAATCGCTGAGCGATTGTTCTTAGTTGATGTGCTATTCCACGTATTATAATTTATTTTGTTGGTTATGTTAGGAAAAAATATAATAATGAACTGAATATTATTGGCCTTGGGTCTCACGTCTGAAATCCATAGAGTAGTTTTAGGCTAGTCAGGGACTATTAAATCATTTGTCTATGGTTGGACCATGGACATATGATTTAGCTAGACCATAAACAATCTAGAATTATTAATGATTATAAAACATAAAGTTATAAAACCAATCGGAGAGGAAACTTTCTTATCGCGTAATCATATGATCTTGTTATAGCAAGCGGAAACACCTGTTATTTTCCATACCTGTTATTTTTAATACCTGCTATTTTTATGTAGTAGATTAGGATGCAATAACATGGTGGTGGAATTATTATTATGCGACATGTAGATGGGGACAATTGCTCTGCACAAGGGAAATGCCGCTTCATTTTGTTAGTTCGCTAAAATCCTAGGAAAAGTAACATAAAATAGTATTACTGTTCAAAATACACGCGTTGATGAGAAATCGCGATTATAAGTAATAACAAGTAGCAGGGATGTCATGTAGGGGATAGAATCATATGACTATTCACTGCTAGTAGGAATTTTGGTTTAAAAGCAACGTAGTTTGGGATGCATAATGTAAACGGATAAATACGTCTAGTAGGTGATAAAAGTCGTTACCGTCTGGAAACAACTATCTAATATCTACTCTATTGTGGGGAGGTTACCTATTAGCGAGGCTAGATGGCGTTGGGTTACCAATAAAAGATTTTATTTTGGATGATGGTAAAAGGGTGCTGTCTAGTAATAATATGTATAATTGTAATACTCTTGCAGCGTTGTAAGTAGTCGTTACCGGTAATCGTTGCTTCTTACCGTATAGTTGAAATCGTGATAAATAGATAATTAGGAAGATTTACAAAGGATTGTTGTTAGCTTAAGATGAGGTTAACGTACGCAGAGGTAAAGCTCGCTGGGCACAGCTTGCTGTACCTACTTACCTAATATTATCAGTTGTGAGTTACCTAGAGATATCTAAGTCGGGAGAGCGGTGAAAAGAAAAGACCTTACTACGTGACTAATTAGTTAGAATAGGTAGAGATAGATAAATCATTAAAATTCACTGGGTTGGATTAGCCGATTAAGAAGGGTACCTTGCACAATTGTCTATCTCCGTTGAACGATTAAGATGTTGAAAAAAAAAATGATATTACTAGTGAAGTATAGGGTAGAAAGTGTAGGAAGTATACTAGTGGTAGCATTGCACAGGATAGGGTGTAGTGAATATATTCTACGACAAAATATTATATATATTTTATAAATCATATCCAATCAGTACTTGGTACAATACTCAGTTACAGTACTCAAAGCAAAACATAATCACCCATTTTACAGACAAAAACATTGAATCAGATGCTTGACCGCGTCTACATAAGCCAGTAGCTTTGCTTGTGGGTAACTCGGAAGAGGCACTTGTACAAGAGGCTGGTATTGACTAAATCGGGTAGTGCCGACGGAGAATATCCTGACGTGTATCCCAGACGCTAGCTTTGATTAGTTAGTGGTTCTTCTAGGGCAACCATGCCGACTTACTAGGGATCATTGACTAGTCGAAGTTTGATTCTATACACACACAACACTAAAATATTATATTTATAATTATCTTAGAGCCGGCTTTAATTATATTTAATTGAGGAACGGTAGAAATCATACGTGCTAAAGAGATGTTAGTAGGAATACGATAGGCAAATTAGTAGAGAAGAAAAAAAAAAATACTGCTGAGGATACCTAAGATAGACGGATGATGGATAATTGTGGAAGGTGGATATTAATTGAGCTTCGGAGCAAAATAGGGGTCGAAAGAAAAATGTAATAATAGTGGTAGAAAAAAAAAATAGTTGACTGGCTTGAAGTCAAGATTTAACTGCAAAATTAACGAGTTATAGCACTGTTACGCTATAGGGATAACAATAGCGTATGTTATCACATCAATTATAAAGGCGAGTTGCGGGCGGATGTCACGTCATAATCATTAGTTAAATCATTTTATCATTTTAAAAGTTAACACAAGCTACTTATAAAACAGTGATCGATTTTATATACCACAATTTTAAGTTGTAGGATAATTTTAAACTCATAATCCGCAGAAACATTCAAGCCGGAAATAAAGCGACTGACATTGCGAGCTGAGAATAAATCTCTTAGAGTAAAAGTTATTAACAAGTAATTCCCTGATATTGCGTTATCGAGATTACAATACAAAATCAGCTATCACAGTTCACATCATACAAAGTAATTATTTAGATGTTGCCTCGCGTCAACAGGTACATGTTCTAATTTAGTTGAGTAAAGAAAATAGAACTAAAATGGGTTTCGGATGTGTGACGTTCTTAGGACACGTACTGTTTAGTAGCATAATTTAAATTTAATAAAATCGGCCGAATTGGACATATTTCGTTTTGCGGATATATATATTTAACCGAGGTTATCGTGGAGGTAAGCATAGTTCAAGGTTTACTAAACCCGACCTAGAGTCATAGCCTTTCTTTATATGTCAGAAGAAAATAATAAATTTATGAGTAGTAGATTTTAGAGTCAATAGTAAATTTATTTTCCCGAGGTGAGACCTGAAACCTAGTTCGCACTAGGCCATTCAAATACTTTAACCGGTAATGTTGATTATAATAAATATAGATGTTCGGAACTTATAATAATATTCTAATACTGCTATATTAAAATTGTTATTATGAAATTAAATAGGTTTGCTTAACAATTGGCAAATAATTATTAACTCAAGAATTTGTTTAGTACAAATAGTCAATAGTCAATAGTCAAAATATATTTATTCAATAAACTCAATTAATAAGTACTTTGAAACGTCCAAATATTTTTTAACCTACCACCCATTCAGGACATCATTTTTTAACTGTGGCAAAGAACGGGCGCGTGTATAATCCGACACTTTATAATAAGCTTTTTTATAAAGCTTTTCTTTGATTTTGATTTTAAATTTATCAAGATCTAAATTCTGAATATCATTTGGTACTTTGTTGTATAATCGTACACACAGACCCTTAAAAGAATTATTTATTTTATGGAGCCTAGTATAAGGCACTGCTTATTTGTTCTTACTTCTAGTATTTAATTTGTGAATATCACTGTTTTTTGAAAACATTTCAATATTTTTATGAACATACACAAGATTTTCATAAATATATTGTGATGCAACTGTCATTATACTTATATCCTTAAATCTCTCTCTGAGAGAGTCACCAGCCTGTAGGTTATATATTGCTCGAATAGCCCTCTTCTGCAGCACAAAGATAGTTTGAATGTCGGCAGCATTTCCCCACAGTAAAATGGCGTACGACATTACACTATGAAAGTAACTGAAATAAACTAATCTCGCTGTATCAACGTCAGTTAACTGACGGATCTTCATTACTGCATAAGCCGCAGAGCTAAGTCTATTCGACAATTTAGCTATATGTGGGCCCCACTGAAGCTTGGCATCCAACGTGATGCCTAGAAACACAGTGGTGTCCACAGGATTCACATTCTTATCTTTAATTTGTACACTAGTTATTACCTGCTTAACATTAGGCAATACAAATCTTACACATTTGGTTTTTCCCTCGTTTAATAGCAAGTTATTAACACTAAACCAGTGAACAATCTTTGAGACCGCATTATTCACATCGTCATAATTTGGGTGTCGTCGTTTCACTTTGAATAAAAGTGAAGTATCATCAGCAAACAATACTATCTCATGACTGTCTTTTACAAAATAAGGTAAGTCATTAATATAAACCAAAAACAAGAATGGACCAAGTATTGAACCCTGCGGAACTCCCATTTTAACCACTGATCCCGGAGATCTTTTACCGTTAATGTCGACCTTTTGAATCCTGTTACTCAAGTATGAGATTAGAAGGCTCAAAGAAGCATCCCTAATTCCATAGTGGTTAAGCTTCCTGACCAAAGTTTCATGTAAAACACAATCAAAAGCCTTGGATAAATCACAAAATACCCCTAGGGCATCCTGTGATTCCTCCCAGGTATCAAATATTTGGATTAAAAGCTCAACACCGGCGTCAGTTGTAGAGCGACCCCTAGTAAAACCATATTGTTTACAATGTAAAAGTTTATTTTTATAAAAATGAATTTGCATTTGATCTAGTATTAACTTTTCAAAAATTTTACTAAATGTGGGTAGCACAGAAATAGGTCTAAAGTTAGAGGGGTCAGAAGTGCTACCCGATTTAAATAATGGAATTATTTTACTATATTTCATGAGGTCAGGAAAAACACCACAGTCAATGCATTCATTAAATATGCAAGCTAAAACTGGAGCTATTGTCATAATTACAGATTTAGCGACGTCCACGGAATTACCCCACAGATCAGCAGTTTTCTTTTTATTGAGAGTGTTAAATGTTTTTATTATATCTATAACACAAATTTTTTGAAAACTGAAATTATTTTCACAATCTTTAACATTCTCCTTCAAAACAGATTCAGCTACAGTGGGGGAGGAAATCAAGGCGTTTGTAGTTGAAACTGGAATGTCAGTAAAAAACCTCTCAAATGCTGCAGCAACATCAGCATCAGAAGTCAAGGTTTTATTATCACAATTTAAATTGTACTCATTATTACGACTTTTGACCTTTCCTGTTTCACTATTTATAATATTCCATGTCATTTTTATTTTGTCATTACTATTCTTAATCTTAGAACTCAGATAGTTTGCCTTGGCTAATCGACATACTCTTTTGAATAACTTTGAATAACTTTTAACATATAATTTGAAGTCATCGCTGGTGTTATAGTTGCGTTCACCATAAAGTTCAGAAAGGCGTTTCCTACTTCTGTGAATACCAATTGTAGCCCATTCATTAAAAGTTACAGTACCACTAACTGAGATCTTTTTTGGAATAAAAGTTTTATTAAATTCTGAACAATAAATGTTAAAAAAATTATTATAAAAGACATTAGGGTTGTCATTGTATTCTAAATAATTTAATTTTGTATCTAGATTGCTTTTAAAGCGTTCCAGCCGACCTGCAGTTTTTGGTACAACAGTGATATTCTTTTTCGTCACTTGTTTACGCTGGTGTGGAAAGCTGACCATTTGGCCACAATGATCAGAGTCCAGGTTATTAATAATTTGCTTAGCCAGTGGTTTTACATTTGTATATATGTTATCAATACAGGTGGCCGAAGTGGCAGTTATTCTTGTCGGCTCCAAAAATAAATGATTCAAGTTGTATGATAGAAATAGGTTTTTAATTTTAGTTGACATCGTGGAATTTTCTAACAAATTAATATTAAAATCCCCGCAAACAATTATTGTTTTACCTACATTACGGACTTTATGTAATGCCTCATCCATAACTTTTTCGAAAAAATCATATGATGCTGAAGGAGGTCTGTACACACTTAATACAACAAACTGCTCCAACTCCACACAAGCTATTTCTATTGTTCGCTCAACCGAGAGGCTCACTATGTCTTTGCGTTCCTTTAATTTAAACTTTTTACTAACAATAATTAAGGAGCCACCATGTATTGCATTTCCTCGACTGAACGAACTTCCTACCAAATGATTCTTAAAATTGAACATGAACTGATGGTCTTTAAGCCAGTGTTCTGTTATGCAAAGAATATCAATTTTATTACAGTTCACGAACAATTCAATCTCCAAATCTTTGCCCATCATTCCTTGGATGTTCTGGTGGACAATGTTTAAAGATTGTACATTTTTTAAATTTAATGATTGACATGGGCTTTTGCTAAAGCTATTTTTACATTCATTTTATTTCATTTTATTAACAAACATTTCGCAAGAGTTTTCCTCTTTTGTCATATAATTTAATTTAAATAATTAATTGGAATGTCAGTAGAAACACTACTGACGTCTATGTCAAATATACATTGCTCAATAGAAGCAACTTGTTTAGCCAAGTTTTTGGCTGACATTTGAATACAATAGGATAGCGATAAAGCTATTTGTCGCTTAAAATAATTTGGCAGATAATAACTATCTCTTGTCAAATAAAAATTACTAACATAATTGTTAGTGTCAATTAAATGCATTATGTCATTTTTGCAAAATAAATGTAATGTCAGGTTAAGCTTATGTCTAATAGAATTTTCCTCCTGTGGCAAACTACTACAATAAGGTAATGTAAACAATATAATTTTCTTTACAATTAACTTATTTAAACATTCTAAACATTTTAGAAGGCTTGTTTTGTTCAGATTACCTCTATTACCAACAAATAATAATAAGGTGCTATTGGGTTTATATTTATGTTCTACAGCTTTTTTCAAAATATGTTGATAAGAAGCACCCGGTATACAATAATTGATAACTGAATGTCCCAAGTCAGATAACAACCGACCCATGTTTTTACCAAATTCATCACTAAATATTACCAAGTCACTATTACAATCTGTCTTACATGGAATCTGGTTGGTTGGTATAAGTTGTGGTACATTTTTAATTGTGCACTGAGTAAGGGAACCTTTGGAAGAAACATCAATCAATTCGACAGAGGAAGAATCACATGGGATTGATGAACGGCTTGGTAACTGTTTACATTTACAATTACTTGTGAGTGAATCAATCCCTTCATTGTTACCATTACACAGGACTACCAGTTCATCAATGGCCAACATGTGTTCTTTTATTTGACCTTGTGAAAGATCATATTGCTTAGTAATAGATATAAGCGAGTCCTCTAGGTGTGCAATTTTAGTTTGTAGAATTTGTGTATCATTTTTATATTTTAAATTTTTATTGTGTAGTTGTGACGAGTATATATCTAATTTGTCAATTAAGTACAATCTTTCTCTATTTAATTTTACATTTTTAATAAAAAAATTGTGCTTCTTAACTAATTTTTGCGTTTTCTTAATGTACTTATTTATCTTAATATATTTTTTTAGTTTATTTTTGCTACAGCCAACAATCTTCACTGAGTGGTTGCTATTTTTATTTTCTTCACATGTAAGATCTATAGTGACAGTGGGCTGACTGCTAGCTGTCGCAGAAACCATGGAGGGGGCACAGACTACCAACTCATCGAACAAGCTTTGATTTAATGAGGCAGTCATATTAAGTTTAGATGTTTCCAATAAAGTAATTTTGTTATTAGCCTCATGCAATTGTTGTTTCAACTCATCTATGCAGTTCAGAGCCTGGTCATACTCTGAACTACATTGGTCGAACCTGTCCACAATGTTTTGGAGCCTGTCCCGGGCATCAATAGCATCGATATAACGGTCATTTAACTGTACCAACTCATTTTTTAACTTTTGATGCCTGTCTAATGATTCCAAAAGTTCCCTTTCGTTGTCATCTCGCTCTCTGTTTAGTTGATCACACAACTCTTTCGAAGCCTTCAATTCATTTAATGTCAGTTGGAGTTTGGACTCCTCCTGACGAGACAAGGCCTTGCGGGTCATCATTATGGGAAAACTTAAAAATTGAACTGTATAAAAGAGAAATACAAATTTTTAAATACTATGTAGGTGACAAGTAAACATCTGTACGAGTAGTCGCGTAACCAACAAACAGAGGTTATGTTTACGTATGTTAATCGCAACTAAAGTGGTTGGAATTAAACAAGATACGTATAATAATTAACAAATCGTCAATTTATGCAAATTTTTAAGATTTTAAGTGAATTAAGGGTAGGTACCATAAAGATGACAACGGTTCACTTACATGCCGGTAACTGTCACTAAACAGTTTTACTTAAATTTTTGATTTTGCACATGAAATACACTAAAAGCGAAACGCTCACCACTAAAACACAACTTAACTTAATGATTGAATTGGAAAATGGGCGTAAAATGAGTAAATAATAAATTAAATTTCAAATTTTACACAGGAGACATTCAGATCAGCTGTTTACAAAAGTGTTGCCACAGAAGAAAAAAAAAAGAAAAAAAAAAAAAAAAAAAAAAAAGAAGTAAATGTCTACAGGTTTAGAAATGATAGGACGAACGAAACGCGGTTTTGACTTGTGGCAAGGTCAGCGCAGACTGTCACGGCGGGATTATCTTGTTTGGTTATTTATTAATATGAATTACTAGAATTCTTAAATAATCTAGATTATTGGCGTATCATTACAATTGGCGAGCAATTACATCACGTACATCTAATATGTACGTGATGTAATTGTAGATGATTAAAATTAGTGCTAAGGTAGGTTATTGTCGAAGTTATGACACAATCTTAAAATTGTTAGTTTTAATGTAAACTACATATTGCATCTAGATTGTTATAAACAAACTAATTAATTGGCAGTTTTCACATAGGCATGTAGGCCGGGACATTGAGTTGATGAAATAGTGTTATCAAAATCATTCATCACGGAAAGATAAAGATATTTTATTTGCAAGTGTGAATACAAAAGTTTAGTTCGGTTAGTTCTATCCTGTTCTATTCTAGTTTTGTGGTAGCATTTTACCTAGGGTTGTTCTAAATTATAAGTAATTAAATATTAATTGTCTGTTGCTGTCTTCTACGTTAGAGAAGGAACGGAGAAAGATAAGGGGGACTCATTTTGTTATAGTCAGCTGTATGATAGATAATCCTTCTAGTAAATATTTCTTGTGATTGCAGTAGTAACATAGAATGTTTATAGGATGTTTTGTTCATTAACTAATTATCTTCACCGCAGTTGTGGATAGAAATGGCTAAAAATATGTGAACAGGGGTGGAGAAGATTGGTCATTATAAATTAAAATAAATACTTGAATTGCAATATGCCTGACTAAATAGTGCGAAGAGGTTGGTGGACTATGTTAGAGGAATTCTCTATTGCATAATGTTCGAACTTTTGACATTTTCATTTGTAACTTTAGAATTTTGAATAGTGTATTTAACCAAGCGGGTCCAACGAAAAAGGCATGCTGAAAGCGAGGTCTTTGGTCGTCTATGCACACAATAAAACTATAAAAAAAATAAAATTGAATAAAATTTATAGATGACACAAGGAGCGTTCTTAATTGGCACTGTTAAATTAGTAAAAGTAGCTTGTTTAGGGTGTTCGAACATTGTTTAGTCGCACTGGACACAAATAGAACTTAGTTAAGCGTGTAGGGTTTATTGATTTACCTGGTGAACTAATTGAATCGAAGTTTCGGAAGTGTGCTGTAGAATTAGGAGCTACTCAGCACACAATAAAATTAAGTAGTTTCCACTTAAGCTTCACCGCCGAAACTAGCCTTTCTAAAAGTTGTGAGAATTCTGCTGTAGGGTAATTCCATTCGAGGACGCCTTATGGAGTGTGGACCAGGGTAAATATGCTTGACTGACCCACAGAGAGATATTACCGTTAGCTGCGGAAATGAGGTTATTGATAGCATTTCATTTTAGCGTTATCAGTGGAACTCGCGCTACTGGGGAATTTTACAATCTGGACGGAAGGCTGAAGGTAGAGTAGAGTAATTAAGGAGTAACCAATTAGAGTTACAAACATTCGGGAGATTACCATCTTAATAATGTGTCTTGTGCGAGTGTAAAAATAAAATCATCTAATGGAAAAAAAAGGGGGAAACTAGCACTATTGAATCACGCAGTTTGGAATTCAGTAAATACGAGAAGGAACTCACGATATTAATTACCATGAATACTAAGACGAAGTGTCACCTTTAATGACTTATTATTTACCGATTTGACCGTTATTAGTAATATAAAAGGTAGGAAGTTAAGTAGAGTTGTGGGGGCGGATAAGATAGTTACCGGTATGTTTAATTTAATAAGAAAATGATATTTTTCAAAGGTATAGGAAAGTAAGGGGATATTGACGTATTATATTCTAGCAAATGAGACTAAATGTTGTCTTTCATACATAGTAATAACTAGGGGTGAGAAATAGTTATTAGATAGGTTTTGGGATAAATATTTGCTTATACGCATAAGCTCAGTACTTGTCAATTGGTATACAATGTCCAGCGCGTACCGGGGTATTTACAAGTACTTATCGATGACGTATACATTGACAGTTAGACAGATATACATAGCACACAAACTTCTAATAGATCTGAACTACGGGGTATCTAGTTTAAAACTCAAGGACGTGTTTCGAGATACGTACCCCCTTAGAGTGAGGGAGTTTATCCATAAGTATTTACGATCGACAACCTTATTGTAAGGCGTTAAGACCTTTATTTGTATGCACGGTATCAGTGCGTACCGGACGGAAGCGAGTCTAGTATTCTATCTCGGTTATTTGCAGGATTAGACATTAGATGTATCTCATCTAAAATAAAGTTATAACTCTTGGGCGATGATGGTATGCCTACTGGTTTTGGTTGATATGGGGGTTTGGTTAAGATTTCTTATCCGCGGAGAGGAAAATAGGTTTCGGTTGAAAGAAGTAGCTAATTAGGGATTGTGGAGGACGCGGGTTCGATCCCTGCCTGAGGTAGACAATTGTTCCGACGTTTCGTTATCTTAGGTAATTATATAAGTTAAGATGAGATTGGTAGCGTTGAAGTATGAAGGAAAGTTTTAATTCAAATTATTAATTATTATTCATTAGCCTAGTTGGAACTAAAACCATGACGGCGAAGTGGTTGATGCTTCACCCACGAAAGATCCCAGGTTCGATCCCTAGGTTGCAACATTTAGATGCGAAACAAGTTGTAAGAAAAGACGTAAGTTAAAAGAAGGCCATGATGACAGATGTACTTGAAATTATTCTAGGAAAATAATTTAAAGAATAGAATAATTGAATGGTTCGGAAGATGTTATAAACTTTAAGTCGGAATCGTCATAGAGTTGAAGAGTTTTCGCTAGGGGGCGTTACTAGACAGCGCAAGAGACTGTTATATTGATTTATATTATATTATGATTTGTTGTTATGATGGTAAACAAAAGGCAAATCATTATTCGGAGGTTGTGTATGATTAAAGAAATGGTAGATGTCTAAGTTATTGGGAAATATTTGCAGAAACTAAGTTTACTAGGATTTCGGTTCGAACACGAGAACTGGGTATGCAATTATGATTTTGTGTCAGATGAATAGAATGAGGGGTGTGGGCTTTTTTGCAATGAGAATGCTTATTGAGGAAGGAGTCATTAGGGATTGGGAAGGAACTATAAATAGTAGGAATATCTTTGAGGAAGAGGACTAGGATGACAATGAGGTTGTCAAGGAAGGCCGTGCTATTTGTACTTAATTAAGTACAGGGTTAAGATATAATTCGCCGCAGATAAGAGTGGTACTTTATCTGCTTAAATTCTATCGGGGGCGGCTGTAACGGTACAGAATGAATGGTATCCGTCCGTTACTAAGGAATGTGTGGGAGTAGCACTAAAATAAATATTAATGCGTAGCACCATTAATATAATAAGCATGAAAAAGGGCATAATAAACTAGTTCAGAATAATGGTCAGTGGTACTTTATCTTTAGTTTGAATTTCGCGGAGACTGCTCTGTGTGCTCCTTGCGACATAGGCGCCGTCTAGCGTGAGTTATTTACTTGAGCTTCGCATAAGGTTGCTAGTTTGACTTCTTTATTTTGAATTTCGCGGGGACTGCTCTGCGCGTCCCTTGCGACATAGGCGCCGTCTAGCGGGAGTTATTTACTTGGGCTTCGCGTAAGGTTGCTAGTTTGACTAGGACTTTATTTTTAGTTTGAATTTCGCGGGGCTTTGCGAGTCGGCAAAGCGGTTCACATACGGGCGGACGCCATCTATGGTCGGAATACGGAACTTTTTATAATTTCCCAAAATATAAGATTATTGGCTTAAGTGGATGATTATTGAGAGGGAATTGTTAATGGAAGGCTACATTTAGATATTCAAACATGTAATATTGGCTGTCTGACGAGATTTGGTTGGATAATGGAAAAACTTTAGAATTGCGCGGCGAAGGCGGCAATGAGCGAGCGAGAGGTTGAGAAAAAGATTAGATTTTCGCGAAAGTTAAGATGCTTGGGAAAAGGGCGGAAAATTAGCGGGCATTCAATTTTGGGACGTCGGAGGCGCGGTCCAATTTAAGAGTGCGGTAACTACTCATACGGGAAAAATAGTGTCCGAGCTTTGATAGTGCGCTAAGTGATATTCGAGCTGCGATATTAATTAAGATTTGTGAAATTGAAAGTGATTAATAAAGTAAAACTATTGCGATCGCAACTCGAATCCGTTAACGAAATGAAGTATTTCGGGGTATATCGGCGGAAACGCATAACGGTGGCAACAAAAACCTATATACCTTTCAACAGACTTCGATCTGGATGACCTTTGATTGTATTTAATAAGGTCGGCGTTTTATATCATTACGCTAAACAATACACTATCTTCGACGGAGTAATGGGGGAGAGACAGTTGTCTCCCTAGTGAAAGTTGAAGATAGGTCAGACACCATTTAGCTGGAGGTAGACCCGTATGACCCAGTCCAATTTCGAGTCTACCTCCGTACACACAGTGTAGTGATAGGAAAATAACACACTGAGTATACTGGCTCGACTGATAGAATATTTAGGAGTTATAGTTGCTTTCAGGGGCAATGCGACTCTCACAACTCACCACGAAGTTAAGTTAAATGTGGCTTGGGCCTAGATTGCAAAATACACAAGTAGGGACTGTTAGTTCGACAAAATATAGGCATTTTCAAGTGAGGAAAGTTGTAGGAATCTATAGGTAGGCGGATATATATATTGTTAGTTAAGGGAGGGCAAGGTGTTTGCACGCTGTGCGTACATAGGATGGGTGCTTGAGCCGCGAGGCCAGGCTGGATTAATTCAGACTAATAAGGTAGGGATAATTAAGTTACGGTGCTAAATAAAATTATGATGAAGTGATGTGGGTCCTATCTAGGCAAGTAATCTGTTACCGCAGGCCGATAAAATTCTAATTGTTTTTCTAAAGTTGTTACCAATTAATTATTCACTTTAAATAATTAACAGAAGTATGGTAATATCGTACCATCATTACTTTGGAATACCTAAAAGGTCTAGACTGGTTTCCTATTACAAGAAAAATACTAAAAGTTATAGCAAATAAGCATAGCTGTACTGTGATGTTTGATTTCTAATACTGAAATGACCAAACAGGCATTTTTAGCTTTCCCTGGGATGCGATACGATCTTATATTGTTGCACTCTTCAAGGTATTAAAAGTACACATCCGATACCTATTAGTAAAAAAAAAAAAGATACAAACTGAACAACTAAAACCAGTTTAGAACCTAGGATAAGTCGTTGAAGGAAGACATTGCCAGCTATGAGCTTCTAATAATCCGAAACATAGAAATAATTGATTGATAACAACCTGCTAATTAGCCTGATAATGGTCTACTAATACCATTTGAATTCACCTTAATGGTCAAAGACCTCTTAAGATATGTAAGTACTTACTTCTAATAATGTGAAACATAGAAATATTTGATGGGAACAATCTAAATCAATCAGACTAATACCTAGTACAGTCTAATTTATACCTATTAAAGTGAGTAAAAGATAACTTCTAAATGTAATTGATACAATGATTAACAGGGATAATTAACTACCTAATTTACTACCTACTAAAAGTATACTAACTATGATTTGGTAAGCTATCAAATTAACCACTCAGTCTGAGAGACCGGGGTGGAAGTTGATGGAAAAATAGTTAACTTAAGTTCACTTCCTAAAAGTCAAGGATAGTGAATAAATTAAGCATCTTTCAATAAACTTGAGATGTACTTATACTTTAGAATATCTGTATAACGAACACTAAGAGTAAACCAAAGTAATTAACTTCAAATGTTAGTATTCTATTTAAGTTCACTTCCTAAAGTCAAGGATGTTGAATTAATTAAACATCTTTCAATAAACTTGAGATGTACTTATACTTTATAAGATCAGTATAATAGATACTAAGAGTAAATAAAAGTAATTTTACCTGTATTAATAGCATTCTATTTTAGCCACCGCCTGAAGTGGCGTTTGAATAAATTAACCACCCTTTATCGAACTGAATATTAACTTTCTAATAAGACAAGAGGACAGTAAGCTAGTATTGTTACATTGTGATCTCTTATAATAGACACAATAATCAGAGGAATAAGTGTCCGGTAGGATGTTGGCATCCCACATCTGTTTAATAAGTGATTTCATAAGACACAGTTATTGCATTAAACAATTAAGTTCTTAATGTGAAAAGGATATTTGGATGATTTGAGCCAGCCTTGAGGTAAACACTATTGATTTATGAGGAATAATGATAATTAAAATGCTAACACATATTTCATAATGTGAGAGGAAAATAAGTCAAACGTTGTGATGACTCTCTATAAATTAAAGTCGAAGTGGCGGGGCCTGAAGGACGAATGCGTTGAATGGCACGATATGGGCGAGGATGGAGCTCTTATACTTCCACAAGACTTTTATAATTCCACAAAACCTTTACGTAAATTGCACAAAGCTTCTTATGTATCATGCTACTGATAATAAATAATAATACCTGCAAGCTAGGCTATCATCTGATTATTTTTGAGTGGTTACAAATCTTCCCCGCAGCTGCAGTGTAGGATTTAGGTCACAGTTCAGACGAAGTCGTTGCTAGGCTACACATATCTATGATATGTTTTATAGACTGGTAGGTAATTAGGTCAGGAGGAAATGATTTAACACAGGGATAAGCCAATTACTAAACTTTCACGAAGGAACTTGAGTTACTTAAATGCGGTTAACAACGGAGGGTTCACTAGACGATCTGGCCAAAATAGTATTTATTATAATATTACATTGCTTGACTGAAATTCACTGCAAATAGAATTAAGCTATGCTAAGGTTTCATCATCATACAAACACAACCATTAGATTGTAGATAAATTAGGTTAAATAGTTTTAAGAATTAGATAATAAGTTAAGTTAAGGTAAAGGCGGCGATGATGTGTGTATGTATTATAAGGTAGACTAGGCAGTAGGTTAAAGGTTGGGCGGAGAAGTTACAACATTCTTATCTGTAGGATTAAGATGAAGCCGACGATGGAGCGAGCTTGCCCAGAAGCAGCCTATTCACTCGGGCTTTAAAGATGTTGGGCTATATGCACTCGGGAACACAGACGCTGGCAGGGAACTGTACGCATTATGAATGAAAACGAATAGCGCTTGGTGCGTATGAGCGGAATATCAAAAGGGTGGTAAGTAACCCGCCGTACGTCTGGACTCCCGATGGTAGAAAGGGGACGGTGGAATGAACTCGTGTAGCTCAAAAGCACACTCTTCGAAGTACAACCTGTAAAATACCGACAAGCATGCAACTGAGCGACAGACGGAGAGCGAGACTGTGAAGCTTGGTTTTCACAAGCTTATCGTCACCTATAAGTTTCCTGGCTCTGCGTTTCACTGAATCGAGCGCGGCAAGTTGATATTTTGCTGAGCCGTCCCAAAGGTGGCAGCAATACTCCACGCTTGACCGGACTTGTGCTTTATATAGAGTAAGAAGCTGTCCAGGCGTGAAATATCGCTTAACCTTATTTAGAACACCCAGCGTTTTCGCCGCAGTTTGAGCCTTGTTTTCTATGTTGTTGCCTAAGTTGAGATTGGAAGTCAACTTCATGCCGAGGAGATCGAAGTTGTCGGTAATTGGTAGAGGTTATTGACTAGAGGTTTCTTTGCAGATTGATTGTGGCTGTAGTAAGGACTGTAGAAGAATGTTTTTTGGTTTGGTGAACAGAACAATGATAGATCTAAATGTTAGTACCAACTGATACTTCATCAGACGTAACTTTGGTAAATATCCCGCTGGCTGGAGGTCGGTTAGAAAAGCCTATATTTCCGTTGTTTTACGGAACAAATTCTGTCTTTAGCATAATTCAATAGAACAAATATAGATCTAATTCCCTGCATCACTCATAGGTCTCCCAGATAGGTGATCCCGCTGGGTGTAGACACATGATAAATGCTACCCGGCAAACACATTGGGAGGGCTGGGTTGAAGATATCTGGCTGTCTATTCTGCCCTGTACATCTAGTGAACCTACCTTTCACATCTGCCTATGCTACTTGCCTCCTGATCTGCCGCTTGAGAACCTCACGATTTTCCATGGCGATATTCAAAGGGTAATACTTAATTCGAACTTAGAGGATACATTTCTGATACTTGGGGATTTTAATACTGCTAATATTACGTGGATAAAACATGACAAATTCAATACTCTAGCTCCTACGAATCCCCAGGATCGTAAGGCTAATTTATTAATAGAAACTATAAACATTTGTAATTTAATGTAATTTAATCCAATTAAATACAATTCCTAACGAAAATAACCGTTATCTAGATCTGGTGTTCGCTACCCTCCCAGCTTCTTCTATAACTGTAAAAAGATACAAAAAAAAGAAACAAAAAAAGAAAAGAAAGAAAATAAATTAGAGTCGAGCTCATAAAGCTCAAGCTTATTAACCCCCCCTCCAAAAAAGAAAACAAAAACAAAAACAGAAAAAAAAGGCCTGCAAAAAAGCGGGGAGCAAAGCAAAAAAAAAAAAAAAAACTGAGACCGATACTTTACTTTATGCCGAGTTGACCGCCACCATCTTGCCTATAGCGTTGAAATTTCTAACTTAAAAAAAGATAAACCCATAAGACCTAATAATAACAAACGCTTTAATTTTAACAGGTGTGATTACCAGAACCTTAAATCCGATTTAAGTTGTCTTGATTGGGCAAAGCTACTGTCTTCCAATGATGTGAACGAATGTGTTGATGTATTTTATTCTAAAATCAATGAACTTATAGCTAATCATACACCCATTGTTAAACGCACGTCTTCTAAATATCCAATTTGGTACAGTCAAGCACTAATACACTGTATCAGGGATAAAAATAAGTATCACAAACGCTACAAAAAGTTCGGTAACCCACGAGACTACGACACTTTCTCGTTGCTCCGTGCCAGGTGCAAAGCACTTGAGGATTTCAATAGAGGATGACCCAAAGGTGTTCTGGCGATATGTAAATGGTAGAAAGGGAAGGGTTATAATGCCACACAAAATGACCTATAATGGAAAAGCATCATCCGACGGTAAAGGCATATGTGAATTGTTTTCGAAATACTTTGGATCGGTATTTGACAAAAGCTCCTCAGCTGTGTCAACTTTCCTGCTATTTTCAACTTTACTCTTTACAGTCTCAATTTTACACAACAGGAAATTGCTTACAAAATAAAATACTTGGATGCACGTAAGGGTGCAGGACCTGACCACATCCCGACGAAATTCCTAAAGTGCTGCTCCGATGAGCTGTTTTTGCCACTAACCATTTTATTTAATAAGTCGATTGCGACTGCGGTATATCCGGCCCGTTGGAAGATGGCGAGTATTGTCCCTATTCATAAGGCAGGAGACAGATCTTCCTGTTCTAACTATCGGCCAATAAGCATCCTTTCATGTATAGGGAAGCTTTTTGAATCCTTAGTATACAGTCCCTTATATAATCACCTGAACAAGTACATCTCTATTAGACAACATGGATTTGTTAGAAAAAGGAGTACTTTAAGCAATCTTTTAGAGTTCAAGAACTGTCTGTGTTACGTATTTGCTTCTGGAGGTCAGGCTGATGCTATATATTTAGATTTTAGTAAAGCCTTTGACAAAGTTAACCACTCCATTCTATTTCATAAGCTCTCGTACTATGGAATACATGGTTGCCTGTTGAGATGGAAAATATCTTACTTGAATAATCGAACTCAGCTTGTCTCGGTTAAAGTTTATTCATCCTCTCCCATGCCTGTATCTTCTGGTGTTCCGCAAGGTTCACACTTGGGGCCACTCCTATTTGTGATCTTTATCAACGACTTAGTCGATCGTTTGTCATGTCCTTCTCTCTTGTATGCCGATGATCTAAAGATCTACACTAATGTCAGTGGCATAACACAGTGCATAGCGCTTCAAAATGATCTTAAGACTATGTCAGACTGGTATTCTTTTAATAAAATGAGTCTCAACATCACTAAGAGCTGCGTTATCTCTTTCACGAGAAAGAAGAACCGAGTAGTTCACCAGTATTACATCCAGGGCGAGATATTGACCAGAAAAGAGATCGTTAAGGACTTGGGTGTATTTTTCGATGAACATCTTACCTTTCGTTCTCATTATGATCATATCCTGAAGAAAAGTCGGATTCATAATGAGGACAACCCTTCTTATTATATGTCTGTGGGACAACCAAAGATTTTAAGAAGCCTCGCAGTATCTATGCCTATTTTTCAGTTTAGTAAGAAGCGTCCTGGAGTACTGCTGCCCTGTCTGGTCCCCATTTTACAGTGTACATGTGGATAACATAGAAAAATTGCAGAGGAGGTGTTTGAAGTACATGGCACGGAAGTATTATCCTGGTCGTTCACTTGAGGACTACAATGACAGACTATTAAAGTTTGGTCTGATCTCTTTGAATTCTCGTCGCATAAGATATGATTTGTTATGTCTCCACAAAATAGTTCACTCTACTATCGATGCCCCGGATTTGCTCTCTTCGCTCAACTTGAACACCCGGTATAAATCGCGTCACCCAAACACGTTCACAATAAAAGTGTATAAAAACAATACCTCCTTTTACAACCCCGTAGTAAGAATGTGCCTGACATATAATGATGTAATTCGTGGTGGCAGATGCATAGATGTATTCAACTCCAGTTTCTCCCAATATAAGAAGTCAGTATCAGATATCTTTATCTCAGGGGTATCCTCGACTCCTGTAGATGGTGATGTTCCTAAGTTAGCATATGATCAAGGCCTTCAATTAGTGGCTTGTTATTGTTTATTTTTCATTTACTGCTTTTAATTGTTATTCTAATTTAGTAATTTTGATATTTGTTTTGAATGTTAATTATTTAGTTGTTTTAATTGATTATTTTTGTTATTTATTTTGAATGTTAATTTATTGAATTTTATTATTTTAATTGATTCTTTCTGTTCTATTGTTTGTAATTGTTTTTTTTTTAGTAATTGTTTTACTTTAACGTAGCATAATTGGTAGTACTCGAATCATGCTGTGTATGCAATTTATGGATTACAGTCCAGTCTTACTTTATTGTTAAATTCTCATGGCTGTGTAATTGACTGTTATCTGTCTGCGTATCTAATTTAAATAAATAAAAAAATAAGTTGTAAAAGGAAAATAAATGAGGTCTCATCTTCAATGGTCAAGATCGAAACTAACATCGTAGATCGTTTTAAGGATAGTAAAGCCAATTAAATATTTTATAGACAGTATTCAATTTTTACCCGGTATTTAATAAAAATACCCGGTATAAATGGGTAAATACCCTTTTTTACCTTTCCTCCCAATTTTACCCACACCAATTTTTATCCACCCGCCCATCTGTACTCTTATTTTAGAAGTTACAAGGGGGGGGACGGGACACATTTTACCACTTTGGAAGTGTCTCTCGCGCAAACTATTCAGTTTAGAAAAAAATGATATTAGAAACCTCAAAATATCATTTATGAAGACCTATCCATAGATAGGTTATTATCTATTCCATCATCCATACCCCACGTATGGGTTTGATGAAAAAAAAATGTTGAGTTTCAGTTCTAAGTATGGGAAACCCCCAAAATTTATTGTTTTTTTCTAATTTTGGGTGAAAATCGTAATGCGGTTCACAGAATACATCTCCTTACCAAGTTTCAACAGTATAGTTCTTATAGTTTCGGAAAAAGTGGATGTCCGTGACCCCAGCGGGTTAAGCCTCCGGTCCAGACAAAATAAGCAACGAAATTCTTTTAGCTGCGAAATCTAGGGTTATACCCATTCTCACTAATGTATTCAATGAAATCTTGAGATACTGAGTTAATACCTAAGCAATGGACTATTTCGCCAATTAGCTTGAAACACAAGAAAGGAGACAAAAATGACAAATAATTACAGACTAACGTCCAACATCTAAAAAAGTCTTTGCAAAAGTAATCCTCGGACGCATTACGAAAATCCTTGACGAGAACCAACCAAAGGAACAAGCTGGGTTTAGAAGTGACTACTCGACTATCGACCATATATAAGGTGACTGCTAGAAACCGCAAGAAACTTCAAGGGCTGGCCAGGTCAAGTGTTTAAACATGACAAAAATTACAAAAAAGAAATTCGTGTTTTTTTTTCATTTTTAATTAAAAAAATCAAATACACTTTGTGAATTTTTATTGGATAGTCTAATAGATATTGATAATACGTCCAACTTCATGTTATCCATAAATATAATTAATTATTATAAAGGTGGCGTTGATCAATTATGCTTAGATACTAATAGGGGGGTATACCGTATTGCAATGAGAGGAAAGAAATGGTACATCTATTGTTTTGGTTGGAGCTACCGTTGATAATCTGAAGTTTTAGCCTCGTACTTATTGTGCAGCTATGGCATAAGTTAGACCACAGCTTCTCGCAGCTACAAGTGTTTATTTCAGTGAGAAGAGATTGAGTTGATTGGTATCAAAACTGGTCAGCTCCAAAATTTAAATTTTTTTATCCAAGTATTGAGCTGTGTTCATCATTAAGACGAGAACAATTTATGTTTTTCAAAAACAGTCATATCCGCACATTTTGTAAGAAAAACCGGTTTAAAAAGCGGCTGTGGTATCAAAACTAATCAAATCCAGCACTATTCATATTCAAATTTAGTCAAATCCGAGCCGACCAATCAGCTTCGAGTATTTTCTACAGCGCGTCGTCCATGTTGTTTTCATTTCAGTGTCAATCTGTTCTTGCCACGAAACGTGTCTTCTGTGTGTTTTTAAATAAAAATTGCTACAAAAAATGGAAGAAAACCCAAACCAAATAGTTGAAACAGCTCCTAATTTATCAAGAAAGCCCTTGACAGAAAAATATTCAACATTTTGACTGGTCAGGTTAGGCGAAGATATGCATTGTGACAAAACAAAACCGTCAAAATATGTATAAAATGCAATCTCTATTTTCATGACAAATGTTTTATAGCTGACATTCATAGATTTTTAGAATAAATTAGCCTTTATCTGACTCAGTACTGTTTTATTTTATTCCACCCATCTCTCTCAGCACTTTTTGGAACAGATGTACCCAGGGGGTCATTATCGACCCATACAAGTAATTACTTTGATTTAGCCATCTAATTGAAAGTTCATCTAAAATTGTATTTTTACAATACATATAGCAATAATCGATCTATCTAATTTTCCTGTTTTATTTTAAATACTTAAAATAATAACACTTAAAACTAACATTGCTGTCCGTGCAAACCTAAAAATCGCCACATCAGAAGAAATATAGTAGATTGTTATACAAGGGGCTAAAATGACCCATTACATACGAGGTAGTTTTACTCCCGAGCTTTAGCGAGGGAGTAAATAGAAACCGAGTTATAATGGGTTTTTAGCGCCGTGTGTTACACTCTGCTTTTCACTACGAATGCGAGAAAATAAAACAACCCAATACAATATGAAAGCCCATCGCCGCTCTATGCTGTTGGATAGTATGTGCAGTCTTTCCATCTCTTCCCTTGGGTGTCGTAAAAGGCGACTAACGGACTAATGACTGCACATACACCCTACAGCATAAAGCGGCGATGGGCTCATCAAAATAATATTACCAACCGCTCACTTTTCTTTGATGTCGTAAAAGGGGACTAATGGACTAAAGACTGCACATACATCCAACAACATAGAGTGACCATGGGCTCATCAAAATAGTACTACCAACCCATCTCTTTTCTTCGGTGTCGTAAAAGGCGACTAATGGACTAAAGACTGCTCATACATCCAACAATATAGAGCGGCGATGGGCTCATTAAAATAATACTACCAACCCCTCCATTCCCTTGGGTCTCGTAAAAGGCGACTAATGGACTAAAGACTGCACATACATACAACAGCATAGAGCGGTGATGGGCTCATCAAAATAATAATACCAACCCCTCTCTTCCCTTGGGTGTCGTAAAAGCGACTAACGGGCTAAAAGCTCACCACCTAAGCACATGTGCTGACTGTGCAGTTTTTTCTTGCTGAAGCGTGGTCTGTGTTGTCCATAGATTCAAATGATTACTTATTTTAGCATAAACTTTAATAATAACTATCTCAAAAAAGTTCTTGATCTAAGTAAACAGTAATAAGTCGAGTCTTTATTCATGATTATTCTACATAAGACTAAATACTTTTTCGTTTTTGTAGGCTCATAATGTGACAGACAAACGTTTAAAAAAAAATACTTTTTCCCCTAGGGCCAGAAAAGCTATTTTAGCCCCGCTCTAGAACGCTACAATGACGGTCTTTTTGAGCAAGAGGAGTGAAATAGTAGATTGTTATACAAGGGGCTAAAATGACCCATTATATACGAGGTAGTTTTACTCCCGAGCTTTAGCGAGGGAGTAAATAGAAACCGAGTTTTAATGGGCTTTTAGCGCCGAGTGTTACACTCTGCTTTTCACTACGAATGCGAGAAAATAAAACAATCCAATACAATATGAATTGGTTTATTTTATTTAAAATTAACCCATTAGTTGCTTTAACGACACCCAAGGGAAGAGAATGGTTGGTAGTATTATTTTGATGAGCCCATCGCCGCTCTATGCTGTTGGATAGTAGATATATGCAGTATTTCCATCTCTTCCCTTGGGTGTCGTCAAAGGCGACTAACGGACTAAAGACTGCACATACATCCAACAGCAAAGAGTGGCGATGGGCTCATCAAATTAATATTACCAACCCTTCACTTTTCTTCGATTTGGTAAAAGAGGACTAACGGACTAAAGACTGCACATACATCCAACAGCATAGAGCGGCGATGGGCTCATCAAAATAATATTACCAACCCTTCACTTTTCTTCGATTTTGTAAAAGGGGACTAACGGACTAATAACTGCACATACATCCAACAGCATAGAGCGACGATGGGCTCATCAAATTAATACTACCAAACTCTCTATTCTCTTCGGTGTCGTAAAAGGCGACTAATGGACTAAAGACTGCTCATACATCCAACAGCATAGAGCGGCGATGGGCTCATCAAAATAATACTACCAACCCCTCCCTTCCCTTGGGTCTCGTAAAAGGCGACTAAGGGACTAAAGACTGCACATACATACAACAGCATAGAGCGGCGATGGGCTCATCAAAATAATACTACCAACACCTCTCTTCCCTTGGGTGTCGTAAAAGCGACTAACGGGCTAAAGGCTCACCACCTAAGCACATGTGCAGACTGTGCAGTTTTTTCTTGCTGAAGCGGGGTCTGTGTTATCTCAAAAAAATTGTTGATATAAGTAAACAGTAATAAGTCGAGACTTTATTTATGATTATTCTACATAGGACTAAATACTTTTTCGTTTTTGTAGGCTCATTGTCATGTGACAGACAAAAATTTAAAAAAAAAATACTTTTTCCCCTAGGGCGAGAAAAGCTATTTTAGCCCCGCTTAACGATGCGCGATTAAGACTAATTTCATTAATCGAATTAACTACTAATACTAATCTCAAAAATCGAATAACAGATTAGTAATATACTAATTTCAATAATCGAATACTTAAGTATTACTAATTAGTAATAAAATCCATCGATTATTGATATTAAAAGAAAGAAAGCTAAAATGTACTTTAACGCCACAGCATAAGGCTCATAGCGGTTACCAAGAGAGACCGGCTATAATCGAAAATTGCGATCAGTGTATTAGAGCGAGAGGGGATCAAAATGAGTAATTAGAAAAAGTCAGTTACTTGCTTTTACACCACCTCAGTAACGCACTGCTCTGTAGGTAAAATGAATGAAATTTTTGAAATTGGTAATAATTCGTGGGTCCTCTTTACTAAATTAGTTACTTACGTTATCATTCATTAGCAATGAATGACCATTAAGTTGTAAAATTCTGTATTCAGTGGTTGATTCCTACTACTGACTGATTAGCACCCGATTAGTACTGCTTAGTAATTAGTAATACATTTTAAAAGTCATTCGAATTATTCGAATGAAGGTAATAATCGAATGATTCAGTTAGTATCATTCATAATCGCGCATCGCTAGCCCCGCTCTAGAACGCTACAATGACGGTCTTTTTGAGCAAGAGGAGTGAAAAAAAATTTAAAACCTATAAATTGATGCACATTTTTCTAGTAGTGGAGCATTAAATACTTACCAATAGTGCTGTTATTCACTTTGTATGATATAGTTTCGTAATTGTATTTCGGTAATTAGTTTCCCTAAAAAAAAATAAAGACTATGCATCTGTTTGGAGGGTCGTTCTCGACCCCTTGTCAAGACGACAAGCATGTCTAAACTAACAACTAATTACTGACCTACCAATTTTTCAGGAGGACTGTTTTTATTAATTCATAACTTCTAGATACTATTATGTACACACGGCGGCAGATCAAGTTCCCCCTATATAACTTTAGCTACGCTACACACGACATAGAGAATCGTTGGAAAAGGACTTCCATGCGGCACGTTGGCCAATCACAATGCGCTTGCGCTTGTTGTAGTAACAAGCGCATACAAAGCTTTGTATTGATTTTACGACATTTTGGACCTTATTTCAACACAATAAGAATAAGGGATGGAATGGTTTTTGAATGATCTTTAACGCATTGGAATAAGGTGTATTTTCACTACGGTTTTACACGCTGCATTTGCGCACGCACACAGATGTTTTTTCAATCGTTTCGTTTCTTCTAGTGCACTTTTTTTGCATATTTCGCGGAGGCCACGTAGCCAAATATCATCTAATTGGTGTTGACGCTTTGGTCTGCTATTATTTTTGCGTGCCATGATTTACAAAGTGCGAGGCTCTATTATCAGTTGGTGATTGTGATTATGGCGCCACAACTAACTCCTGAGCAGCGGCAACTCATTGTGGTGTTGAGAGAAGCCGGCTTGGTATAAAAGAAATAGAAAGAAGGACTGGGATAACAGTGAGTATTGTTTTTATGTTTTTAAGTGTTTATTATTTTTTTCTTTATTTGTCTTATTGGGTATAGTTATAGTTGTCCTGTAGGTATAGTTAGGTAATAATTACAGGTCATAGTAAAAGTTTAGTAATTCTCAAATCAGGTTTCTCTGTCTACGCTTGAATCGAATTGAAGTTCTCTATATTTTTTGACACTAAATTTATACTGTTATTTATAAAAACGATGTGGAAAGTAGAGACCTTTTCATCTCATAGTTCTTTTCCCTGCAGCACATTTTAGTGGATCTTTATTTTTATGAGCTTAAGGTTGCTTTTGTAACGAATTTCATATTACCTACTGATAACGTTTAATATATTTTTTTTACCATAACGTGCGACTAGAGAAGCACAATATTTTCTTTACTTTATTGTATTTTGTTACCATGTTTTTTTGTAAATAAATTGTTTTTGATTTCTGTTTCATAAGAAGAAATACCTACCTACCTATCCACTTTTTTGTCTAGACTGTAAGATCCCACTATAGGGAAAAGGTCTCTTCTCTTCTTCCTTCTAGTGATTCCAAAACATGGCCGTGCTGGCAAGTCTTAATCCACATCATCGCGCAATGTATCTTACCTAACTGTGCTTAATTTAACAAATTTGTTTTAGAGAATGACAATCAATTATTGGTTGCGACGCAACGAGGAGACTGAAGGTGAGTCCTGTCGAGGCACAATCGGCAGCTCTACCAGCGGGCTACTACCGCGGCACAGGATGCCGCTATTATTGCGGCTCATAATAATGAGCCATTGCTAAAAACACCCAACCAACAGCCTCACTCAACTTATAATGTAAGTTAATTATTCCTTACCTATATTTTACTAACGCTGGGGCCACCCCTATCGCGCTAGCGGCACGTCTGGCCGAACACTTCGTCATAGCTCGATGCATCATCGCGTTAACGCGCTACTGTGTCGCGTAGTAAAGCGACAATGGAACACGAAGTTTTTAGCGCGATAATTTTAGCGCGCTAATGTCACAGATTAAAGAAGAGATAATGTGGCCCCAGCATAATAAAATAGTTTCTTTGAACCATAGCCATTTCTTGTCTAAAGAAAAATGTATCACCTCAAAATGTAAAGAAAAATATAATTCATTTAGTAGATTTATTAATTGAATGTCCAATATATTATCAGCAAAAAAGTAAATTGCATGCTAAAACAAGCTGAATTGCGTAAGTGAATAATAATATTTCGTTCGCATTTTGTTTGTAGGTAAGTATTTTCTTATGTCCGACTCTTGGATCCTGTCTAGGATTACAGACAGAGGATATTCGCGTAAATAATACTGTATTGTATAGGTTGAAGAGTTTGTTGAGAAGAGAACTTTTTAAACGCGGGAGGTGAATTCAAATATTAGGTAGGTTTGTGGGCCATTAGGGAGCTCGATGGCGTGTCCATGTCTACAGCTTCCTCATTCGACATAGAGAAATTCTAAGCATACCATATTTTTGTGCATATTATGTGCAATCAAACGTGTCAGTCCTAATTTTTGTGCCACCACAACTTCGTTACTATGAGTTGTTTTATGTGTTTAAGCTGGAGACACGTGTCACCAGCTCGCACACGCCCGTTAAGACAAACCAGTGAGGATAGGGCTTTAGACTATAGCCAGAAATTTTGTGCATAATTTGTGCACTAGGAACAAAAAAAACTAACCATCATACTCAAATACTGTTGAAACTACGATTATAAAACTGTGCGAGCTGGAGACACGGGTCTCTGGCTTGCACAGCTGTATCTTCGTAATTGTTTAAGCTACGGTTATGAATTATACCTCAAAATTTTGTGCCTAATTTGTGCATAAAGCACAAAAATTTTCAAATTTTAACTCAAAAGGTTTTTGAGCTACGAACCGATAAGTATGTGTAAGCTGGTGACACGTAACACGGGCTAACACATGGTGAATTACTGTAACTGTATAAGATAGCGTTTCGTTTTAAAGATCAACTAATACGTTATAATTTGTGCAAACACGAGGCAAAATTTCAAATCTCTGGGCCTCTTAGTTTAAAAATTATAAGCCAAAAACTGTTTTCCTGCCAAAAAATTCAAAATAATGGCTCGGAAGTGGCTAAGCTAAGCGCGCCGTTGCCGTTCCGTGCGCTACACGATTGCAATCGAGTTTGAACTTAGAGCTAGCAATGTTTAGAGTCATTTTAATTTGCGCTCTCGATTGTTTTAATTTATGCACCGAGAATTTTAGACTAGGAGCCGTTTGTTAAAGCGATGCGCGACGCAACTAATTTAGTTTCACTATAGGTACCTAACTAACCTACCCTACTTTTTATTTTAAGGCCCCAGTACTAGTGTTGTTGCAATAGTTATAGTTTCACTATTGATAGTTGACCTTGAAAAATAGTCGATAGCGCGAATAGTCCTTTCGAAAATATCGAAATGCTTGTAACGGTACAGAATGAATGGTATCCGTCCGTTAGTAAGGAATGTGTGGGAGTAGCACTAACATGGGTATTGATGTGTGGCACCATTAATATAATAAGCATGAAAAGGGGAATGATAAGCTGGTTTAGAATAATGGTCCGTGGTCTAACGCTTTATCTCTGGTTTGAACTTCGCGGGGACTGCTCTGTGTGCTCCTTGCGACATGGGCGCCGTCTGGCGTGAGTTATTTGCTTGAGCTTCGCATAAGGTTGCTAGTTTGACTTCTTTAATTTGAATTTCGCGGGGACTGCTCTGCGCGTCCCTTGCGACGTAGGCGGCGTCTAGTGGGAGTCATGGTTGTGAACTTGACTAGGACCGTATTTTATTTTGAGTTTCGCGGGGACTGCTCTGGGGTCGGGGAAGTGGTTCGCCTACGGGCGGACGCCATCTATGGTCGGAATACGGAACTTTTGATAATTTCCCAAAATATAGGATTATTGGCTTAAGTGGAGGATTATTAAGAGGGAATTGTTAATAGAAGGCTACATTTAGATATTCAACGATGAAATATTGGCTGTCGGACGAGATTTGGTTAGATTATGGAAAAATTTTAGAATTGCGCGGCGAAAGCGGCAATGAGCGAGCGAGAGGTTGAGAAAAAGACAGAAAGAGAGGTCGGATGATAGCTCCACGTGGCGCGACGCGAAGGCGGGGGGGGCATCGGGGAAGCGGCTAGCGATTGGTTGAAGGGAAGAAAAGCGGTCTCGCGCGGAAAAATGTCGAAGGCGTGTGGCGCGAAAGTTAAGATGCTTAGGAAAAGGGCGGAAAATTAGCGGGCATTCAATTTTGGGACGTCGGCGGTGCGGTCCAACTTAAGAGTGCGGTACTACTCATACGGGAAAAATAGCGTCCGAGCTTTGATAGTGCGCTAAGTGATATTCGAGCTGCGATATTAATTAAGATTTGTGAAATTGAAAGTGATTAATAAAGTAAACTATTGCGGTCGCAACTCGAATCCGTTAACGGAATGAAGTATTCCGGGGTACATCGGCGGAAACGCATAACGGTGGCAACGAAAACCTATGTACCTTTCAACAGACTTCGGTCTGGATGATCTTTGATTGTATTTAATAAGATCGGCGTTTTACATCATTACGCTAAACAATACACTATCTTCGACGGAGTAATGGGGGAGAGACAGTTGTCTCCCTAGTGAAAGTTGAAGATAGGTCATACACCATTTAGCTGGAGGTAGACCCGTATGACCCAGTCCAATCTCGAGTCTACCTCCATACATACAGTGTAGTGATAGGAAAATAACACACTGAGTATACTGGCTCGACTGATAGAACATTTAGGAGTTAGTTGCTTTCAGGGGCAATGCGACTCTCACCACACACCACGAATTTAAATTAAATGAGGCTTGGCCTAGTTTGCAAGGTACACAAAAGGGACTGTTAGTTCGACAAAATATAGGCCTTTTCAAGTGAGGAAAGTTGTAGGAGTCTATAGGTAGGCGGATATATATATGGTTAGTTATTAATTCAGACTAATAAGGTAGGGATGATTAAGTTACGGCGCTAAATAAAATTATGATGAAGTGATGTGGGTCCTAGCTGGGCAAGTAATCTGTTACCGTAGGCCGATAAAATTCTAATTGTTTCCCTAAAGTTGTTACCAATTAATTATTCATTTTAAATAATTAATAGAAGCATGATAATATCGTACCATCATTACTTTGGAATACCTAAAAGTCTAGACTGGTTTCCTATTACAAGAAAAATACTAAAAAGTTATAGCAAATAAGCTTAGTCGTACTGTGATGTTTGATTTCTAATACTGAAATGACCAAACAGGCATTTTTTAGCTTTCCCTGATGTACAATACGGCCTTAAAATAGCTACACTCTTCAAAGTATGGAAAATTTTACATCCGATACCTATTAGCAAAAATAAGCTGATACAAAGTGAACAACTAAAACCAGTTTAGAACCTAGGATAAGTCGTTGAAAGAAGACATTGCAAGCTATGAGCTTCTAATAATCTGAAACATTGAAATAATTGATTGATAACAACCAGCTAACTAGCCTGACAATGGTCTACTAATACCATTTGAATAGACCTCTTAAGATATGTAAGTACTTAACTCTAATAATCTGAAACATAGAAATATTTGATGGGAACAATCTAAATCAATAAGACTAATACCTAGTACCGTCTAATTTACAGCTATTAAAGTGAGTAAAAGATAACTTTAAATGTAATTGATTTAATGATTAACAGGGATAATTAACTACCTACTAAAAGTATACTGACTATGATTTAGTAGTCTATCAAATTAACCACTCAGTCTGAGAGACAAAGGGAGGAAGTTAATGGAAAAGTAATTGACTTGAGTTCGCTTCCTGAAGGTCAAAGATATCTAAAAGTAAATTCATAAGACATAGTTACTGCATTAAACAATTAACTTCTTAATGTGAGAAGGATATTTGGATGATAGCCAGCCTTGGGGTAAACACTATTGATTTATGAGGAATAAAGATAATTAAAATGCTAACATATATTTCCTAATATGAGAGAAAATAAGTCATAAGTTGTGATGACTCTTTATAAGATGAAGTTGGAGTGGCGGGGCCTGAAGGACGAATGCGTTGAATGGTACGATAGGGGGCGAGGATGGAGCTCCTATACTTCCACAAGACTTTTATAATTCCACTAAACCTTTATATAAATTGCACCAGGCTTCTTATGTATCATGCTACTGATAATAAATAATAATACCTACAAGCTAAGCTATCATCTGATTACCTTTGAGTGGTTACAAATCTTCCCCGCAGCTGCAGTGAAGGATTTAGGTCACAGTACAGACGGAGTCATTGCTAGGCTACACATATTTATGTTATGATTTATAGACTGGTAGGTAATTAGGTCAGGAGAAAATAATTTAACACAGGGATAAGCCAATTACTAAACTTTCACGAAAGAACTTGAGTTACTTAAATGCGGTTAACAACGGAGGGTTCACTAGACGATCTGGCCAAAATAGTAGTTATTATAATATTACATTGCTTGACTGAAATTCACTGCAAATAGAATTAAGCTATGCTAAGGTTCCATCTTCATACAAATGCTACACACTCTACAAAACTCCAGACACAACCATTAGATTGTAGATAAATTAGGTTAATTAGTTTAAGAATTAGATAATAAGTTAAGTTAAGGTAAAAGCGGCGAAGATGTGTGTATACATTATAAGGTAGCTAGGCATATAGGTGGAAAAGGTTTAGATTTAAGGTATACCAGATTAGAAAAGAGGGGGGAGGTTACAATTTGGTAAGCCATGACCAGGATCAGAAAGTTAAGTTATAAATTATCATTAATATAGTTGTATTGGATTTCAGTCAAGCGGTAATACTTTAATTTAGAAGTGGGATTTTTTTTCCTACAAATTGTTGTCGTGTTGCGATGCGTGAGTTTAGAATTGGCTTAATAGGGAATAATTCAATGAAGATTAATTAATTCAGAGATATTGAAGAATTATAATTTGATACTTTTCACAATAAACTTTGTTGGATCTTCTGGAGTTGATTCATGCACTTTGTATTACGGGCTCTTGATAGTGGGTGAATTATAATTTGACACTTTTCACAATAAACGTTGTTGTCTTCTAAAGTTGATTCATTCACTTTGTATTACGGGTTCGACCAATATTGTAGACAGTCGCAATGAGAGCTGGAGCTAAATTTTGTTGTACGAAATCTGTAACAAAAAGATTCTCAGGTTAGGTTAAAGGTCAAAGGAGATAAAACTATAAAACAATAATGTAATGAGTATTATTTGAATTACAATACCTTTCAGTTATTATCTTTTTCTTCTTTATTTAATGGCGGATTTCGCCAGCATCAGGTACCGTGCGTTGTTGTTTTCCCAAAGTATCATAAGTGCGCGAAGTACATAGATATAGTTATTATCCGGGGGTCTGGAGTATTAAATTTTAAAATTGTTGAGTTATCTATGAATACTGAAACCAGGTATCCAATTTTTGATAGGACGCTAAGATAATAATTGTTGACGTTAGGAGCTATGGTAACTGTAGTTTTGTTTCTATTCCTGGTGATAGATTTCATATAGGCATAGGCAACTGGTTCATACAGCCTTGTGTTGAGTTATTTTTAGGATCGTAAAAGGTCGATAGGGTGACATAGTTCAACATTTATTGATTTAGAAAGATTTGTAGAATAGGGGGCGGTTTAATTATTATTGCTGTCGGATGGAAAGGCAAGGGGGCGAGATTGGACAGAATTAACCAACTAAATTATTGCAGGATTCAATTTATATTATAAGACGGCGATATGCTGTACAATATTATAAAGTTATGACGCTAACAGCATAATATAAAACGAATAATAATTATATTTTGACTAATAATCGTTGAGCGATTGCGGTTTTTAGTTGATGTGCTATTCCACGTATTATAATTTATTTTGTTGGTTATGTTAGAGAAAAAAATATAATAATGTACTTGAGTCTCACATCTGAAATCCATAGAGTAGTTTAGGCTAGTCAAGGACTATTACGTTCTTTGTCTATGGTTGGACCATAGAGACCAATGATTTAGCGACACCATAAACAATCTAGAATTAGGAATGATTATAAAACATGAAGTCATAAAACCAATCGGAGAGGAAACTTCCTTATCGCGTAATCATGTGATTTTGTTATAGCAAGCGGAATCACCTGTTATTTTCCATACCTGTTATTTTTAATACCTGCGATTTTTACATTGAAAGAGATTTTCCTAATACTTATCACGTAGTAGATTAGAATGCAATGACATTGTGGTGAAATTATTATTATGTGACATGTAGATGGGGACAATTGCTCTGCACAAGGGAAATGCCGCTTCATTTTGTTAGTTCGCTAAAATCCTAGGAAAAGTAACATAAAATAGTATTACGGTTCAAAATACACGCGTTGATGAGGAATCGCGATTAGAAGTAATAACAAGTAGCAGGGATGTCATGTAGGGGATAGAATCATATGACTATTCATTGCTAGTAGGAATTTTGGTTTAAAAGCAACGTAGTTTGGGATGCATAATATAAACGGATAAATACGTCTAGTAGGCGATAAAAGTCGTTACCGTCTGGAAACAACTATCTAATATCTACTCTGTTGTGGGGAGGTTACCTATTAGCGAGGCTAGATGGCGTTGGGTTACCAATAAAAGATTTTATTTTGGATGATGGTAAAAGGGTGCGGTCTATTAATAATATGTATAATTGTAATACTCTTGCAGCGTTGTAAGTAGTCGTTACCGGTAATCGTCGCTTCTTACCGTATAATTGAAATCGTGATAAATAGTTAATTATGAAGGTTTATAAAGGATTATTATTAGCTTAAGATGAGGTTAATGTACGCAGAGATAAAGCTCGCTGGGCACAGCTTACTATACCTAATTACCTAATATTATCAGTTGTGAGTTATCTAGAAATATCTAAGTCGGGAGAGCGGTGAAAAGGGAAGACCTTACTACATGACTAATTAGTTAGGATAGGTAGAGATAGATAAATCATTAAATTTACTGGGTTGGATTAGCCCATTAAGAAGGGTATCTTGCACAATTGTCTATCTCCGTTGAACGATTAAGATGTTGAAAAAAAAAAAAAAATAATAATAATAATAATAATAAGAAGGAAGAATGGGAAGATCGGGGAGTATTGGTATAGATGAGGGTGTGAGCTATTTTGCAATAAGAAAGCTTATGGAGGAAGGAGTCATTAGGGATTTGGGAAGGAACTATAAATAGTAGGAATATCTTTGAGGGCTAGGATGACAATGAGGTTGGCAAGGAAGGACGTGCTATTTTGTACTTAATTAAGTACAGGGTTAAGATATAATTCGCCGCAGATAAGTGTGGTACTTTATCTGCTTAAATTCTATCGGGGGCGGCTGTAACGGTACAGAATGAATGGTATCCGTCCGTTAGTAAGGAATGTGTGGGAGTAGCACTAACATGGGTATTGATGTGTGGCACCATTAATATAATAAGCATGAAAAGGGGAATGATAAGCTGGTTTAGAATAATGGTCCGTGGTCTAACGCTTTATCTCTGGTTTGAACTTCGCGGGGACTGCTCTGTGTGCTCCTTGCGACATGGGCGCCGTCTGGCGTGAGTTATTTGCTTGAGCTTCGCATAAGGTTGCTAGTTTGACTTCTTTAATTTGAATTTCGCGGGGACTGCTCTGCGCGTCCCTTGCGACGTAGGCGGCGTCTAGTGGGAGTCATGGTTGTGAACTTGACTAGGACCGTATTTTATTTTGAGTTTCGCGGGGACTGCTCTGGGGTCGGGGAAGTGGTTCGCCTACGGGCGGACGCCATCTATGGTCGGAATACGGAACTTTTGATAATTTCCCAAAATATAGGATTATTGGCTTAAGTGGAGGATTATTAAGAGGGAATTGTTAATAGAAGGCTACATTTAGATATTCAACGATGAAATATTGGCTGTCGGACGAGATTTGGTTAGATTATGGAAAAATTTTAGAATTGCGCGGCGAAAGCGGCAATGAGCGAGCGAGAGGTTGAGAAAAAGACAGAAAGAGAGGTCGGATGATAGCTCCACGTGGCGCGACGCGAAGGCGGGGGGGGCATCGGGGAAGCGGCTAGCGATTGGTTGAAGGGAAGAAAAGCGGTCTCGCGCGGAAAAATGTCGAAGGCGTGTGGCGCGAAAGTTAAGATGCTTAGGAAAAGGGCGGAAAATTAGCGGGCATTCAATTTTGGGACGTCGGCGGTGCGGTCCAACTTGCGAGTGCGGTACTACTCATACGGGAAAAATAGCGTCCGAGCTTTGATAGTGCGCTAAGTGATATTCGAGCTGCGATATTAATTAAGATTTGTGAAATTGAAAGTGATTAATAAAGTAAACTATTGCGGTCGCAACTCGAATCCGTTAACGGAATGAAGTATTCCGGGGTACATCGGCGGAAACGCATAACGGTGGCAACGAAAACCTATGTACCTTTCAACAGACTTCGGTCTGGATGATCTTTGATTGTATTTAATAAGATCGGCGTTTTACATCATTACGCTAAACAATACACTATCTTCGACGGAGTAATGGGGGAGAGACAGTTGTCTCCCTAGTGAAAGTTGAAGATAGGTCATACACCATTTAGCTGGAGGTAGACCCGTATGACCCAGTCCAATCTCGAGTCTACCTCCATACATACAGTGTAGTGATAGGAAAATAACACACTGAGTATACTGGCTCGACTGATAGAACATTTAGGAGTTAGTTGCTTTCAGGGGCAATGCGACTCTCACCACACACCACGAATTTAAATTAAATGAGGCTTGGCCTAGTTTGCAAGGTACACAAAAGGGACTGTTAGTTCGACAAAATATAGGCCTTTTCAAGTGAGGAAAGTTGTAGGAGTCTATAGGTAGGCGGATATATATATGGTTAGTTATTAATTCAGACTAATAAGGTAGGGATGATTAAGTTACGGCGCTAAATAAAATTATGATGAAGTGATGTGGGTCCTAGCTGGGCAAGTAATCTGTTACCGTAGGCCGATAAAATTCTAATTGTTTCCCTAAAGTTGTTACCAATTAATTATTCATTTTAAATAATTAATAGAAGCATGATAATATCGTACCATCATTACTTTGGAATACCTAAAAGTCTAGACTGGTTTCCTATTACAAGAAAAATACTAAAAAGTTATAGCAAATAAGCTTAGTCGTACTGTGATGTTTGATTTCTAATACTGAAATGACCAAACAGGCATTTTTTAGCTTTCCCTGATGTACAATACGGCCTTAAAATAGCTACACTCTTCAAAGTATGGAAAATTTTACATCCGATACCTATTAGCAAAAATAAGCTGATACAAAGTGAACAACTAAAACCAGTTTAGAACCTAGGATAAGTCGTTGAAAGAAGACATTGCAAGCTATGAGCTTCTAATAATCTGAAACATTGAAATAATTGATTGATAACAACCAGCTAACTAGCCTGACAATGGTCTACTAATACCATTTGAATAGACCTCTTAAGATATGTAAGTACTTAACTCTAATAATCTGAAACATAGAAATATTTGATGGGAACAATCTAAATCAATAAGACTAATACCTAGTACCGTCTAATTTACAGCTATTAAAGTGAGTAAAAGATAACTTTAAATGTAATTGATTTAATGATTAACAGGGATAATTAACTACCTACTAAAAGTATACTGACTATGATTTAGTAGTCTATCAAATTAACCACTCAGTCTGAGAGACAAAGGGAGGAAGTTAATGGAAAAGTAATTGACTTGAGTTCGCTTCCTGAAGGTCAAAGATATCTAAAAGTAAATTCATAAGACATAGTTACTGCATTAAACAATTAACTTCTTAATGTGAGAAGGATATTTGGATGATAGCCAGCCTTGGGGTAAACACTATTGATTTATGAGGAATAAAGATAATTAAAATGCTAACATATATTTCCTAATATGAGAGAAAATAAGTCATAAGTTGTGATGACTCTTTATAAGATGAAGTTAGAGTGGCGGGGCCTGAAGGACGAATGCGTTGAATGGTACGATAGGGGGCGAGGATGGAGCTCCTATACTTCCACAAGACTTTTATAATTCCACTAAACCTTTATATAAATTGCACCAGGCTTCTTATGTATCATGCTACTGATAATAAATAATAATACCTACAAGCTAAGCTATCATCTGATTACCTTTGAGTGGTTACAAATCTTCCCCGCAGCTGCAGTGAAGGATTTAGGTCACAGTACAGACGGAGTCATTGCTAGGCTACACATATTTATGTTATGATTTATAGACTGGTAGGTAATTAGGTCAGGAGAAAATAATTTAACACAGGGATAAGCCAATTACTAAACTTTCACGAAAGAACTTGAGTTACTTAAATGCGGGTTCACTAGACGATCTGGCCAAAATAGTAGTTATTATAATATTACATTGCTTGACTGAAATTCACTGCAAATAGAATTAAGCTATGCTAAGGTTCCATCTTCATACAAATGCTACACACTCTACAAAACTCCAGACACAACCATTAGATTGTAGATAAATTAGGTTAATTAGTTTAAGAATTAGATAATAAGTTAAGTTAAGGTAAAAGCGGCGAAGATGTGTGTATACATTATAAGGTAGCTAGGCATATAGGTGGAAAAGGTTTAGATTTAAGGTATACCAGATTAGAAAAGAGGGGGGAGGTTACATGCTGCGATACTATCGATAGTGAAAGTTAGGTAATACTATTAAACTTGGTCGATACTATCGACATACGATACTATCAATGGGATCGATACTATCTATAAACTATTGACACGTTTCGATAGTATCGATAGTTTTGCTTTAGTAACTATCGACGAATTTTCGATATTAGCAAGTGAGTATTGTAAATCTAATGATATGATGTGATAGATGACCTATGTAGGACCTTCTATAGGACTATTGATAGTATGACTGATTTTCGAGGTCTCGATAGTATCACGATACTATCGATTGACTATCACTATCGCAACAATACTACCCAGTACACATTGGCGACTTGGCGTATGTTGGCCCATTGTGGGCAATCGCCATTGTGTAGAGGGGGTAAATTGCGCGCCACTATCGATAAATTGCCCGCGACTGTACACCATTACCCCGTCTACACAATGGCTATGGCCAGTAGTGGGCCAACATACGCCAATGTGTACTGGGTAGTGTTGTTGCGTAGGATTGTGATACTATCGTGACTTCGAAAATCAGTCATAATATCGATAGTCCTATCGAAACTATCGACCCTTGACAATACTATCGATAGTATCGATTGATAAAAATAAGTAATACTATTGCTAAAGATCAATAGTTTCGATACTATCGATAGTATCAGCAAAAAACCATTCGATCGATAGTAACAGTTGTTCAACATCGATAGTCAAACATTTTTCGATACCATTGCTTGCTCATAAAAGGTAATATAACTGGTAATTACGTAGGTCATCTATCACATCATATGATTAGATTTACAATACTCACTCGATAGTATCGAAAATTCGTCGATAGTTTCTAAAGCAAAACTATCGATACTATCGAACCGCGTCGATAGTTTATAGATAGTATCGATACTATTGATAGTATCGTATGTCGATAGTATCGATAGAATCGACGCGATTCTGTTTCGGCGTGCAGTGGTACTGGGGGTAGCGATGCGCATTTATCTGGCACAGACTATAGCTCGTTAGATTTGTTGTTAAGTCTTAACTATAAGTTAGTTAACTGTTTTTTTTATTATTATTAGTATTGACGTCAATAAGTGCCTGTAAAGGTTTACATTGAATAAATAGTTTGACTTTGACTTTGACTTTAGAATCGATAGTATCGACCAAGTTCAATAGTATTACCCAATTTTCACCATCGATACTATCGATAGTATCGCAGCATTTCGATAGGACTATTCGCGCTATCGACTATTTTTCAAGATCAACTATCGATAGTGAAACTATCAGTATTGCAACAACACTAGTACTGGGGCCTTAAAATAAAAAGTAGGGTAGGTTAGTTAGGTACCTATAGTGAAACTAAATTAGTCGAGTCGCGCATCGCTTTAACAAACGGCCTTACATTAAAACAAAAAGGGAAGATACGGCATGCTCCTACTTGTAGTCATTCAAAATATAGTCCTACTCAACTACTTAAGCAAACACTCACACACGCACACCTATAAAGTGTAAATCGAGCGAGCGAGACAAAGCGGTAATTTTCAACGTCAGCGCGAGGGAGTCAGCGAGTAGCGCGTTGACGTCTCGGTCGCTTCGCAACAGACGAGTACGTACGACCGATTCCGACGCCACTGCGGAGTAGCGTCTTTCTCTTTTTCACACAGTAGAATATCCGCAATAGTGCGATGTAGCCTGTTGGCTCGGCAAATTGTGACTGAAGTGAAATTGTGCCTTTAGGCCTAATTTTGGCGGCTCACTCACGAGACGCTAATGCCGTATCTTCCCTTTTTGTTTTAATCTAAGCAAACGGCTCCTAGTCTAAAATTCTCGGTACATAAATTAAAACAATCGAGAGCGCAAATTAAAATGACTCTAAATATTGCTAGCTCTAAGTTCAAACTCGATTGCAATCGTGTAGCGGACGGAACGGCAACGGCGCGCTTAGCCACTTCCGAGCCATTATTTTGAATTTTTTGGCGGGAAAACAGTTTTTGGCTTATAATTTTTAAACTAAGAGGCCCAGAGATTTGAAATTTTGCTTCGTGTTTGCACAAAGTATAACGTATTAGTTGATCTTTAAAACGAAACGCTATCTTATACAGTTACAGTAATTCACCATGTGTTAGCCCGTGTTACGTGTCACCAGCTTACACATACTTATCGGTTCGTAGCTCAAAAACCTTTTGAGTTAAAGTTTTGAAAATTTTTGTGCCTTATGCACAAATTATGCACAAAATTTTGAGGTATAATTCATAACCGTAGCTTAAACAATTACGAAGATACAGCTGTGCAAGCCAGAGACCCGTGTCTCCAGCTCGCACACAGTTTTATGATCGTAATTTCAACAGTATTTGAGTATGATGGTTAGTTTTTTTTGTTCCTAGTGCACAAATTATGCACAAAATTTTAGGCTATAGTCTAAAGCCCTATCCTCACTGGTTTGTCTTAACGGGCGTGTGCGAGCTGGTGACACGTGTCTCCAGCTTACACACATAAAACAACTCATAGTAACGAAGTTGTGGTGGCACAAAAATTAGGACTGACACGTTTGATTGCACATAATATGCACAAAAATATGGCATGCTTAGAATTTCTCTATGTCGAATGAGGAAGCTGTAGACATGGACACCTCGATGGCGCAGCGGCTAGCGCGTTCGGCTAGCGATCTTGCCCGCTAAGCAACTTTCGCAATGCCGGGTCGGTGGATGGGTGACCAAATTAATAACATCTTGAGATCCTCCGTGCTTCGGAAGGCACGTTAAGCTGTTGGTCCCGGTTGTTGGTTGTTGTCGTAAGATGACAGTCGTTAAAACCCAGCCAGCGTGGTTGGTTAGGGTCCGTTATCCCCTGTGCTGTTGTCTACGTGGGAGGCCTGTGCCCAGCATTAGGGCGCACAGGCGCTAAAGGCGCGCGCACGGGGAGAAGGAAGAGCGTGGTAAAAAAACGTTTTTCACCTATTTAGATAAACATATCTTACCTATGTCAGCGTCTTCGCGCTGCGCTTTTTCAGGTTAATATCCTATTTAACTCTCAAATTAGTTTAGCAAAAGCTAAAACGGATGCGTTTGGCGTTGAGGTCATTTCATTACTCATCATACGGATAATAAAAAATGCTAATCTGTGAAACAGAGCGGAGAGTAGTCTTTTTTTGGATATATTTATATTTATTTATCTATTTTAAATAAAAATTAATAAGTACCTACCTGAATACCAACTTAATAAATTCAACGGTTAAAATGCCTATTAGGTATTGTATTATGTTACTAAAATATTTTAAGAAATTACAAACTAGGTGTTTTGTCTCAGGTATCAACCTCAACGATACGTCGAAGGCTGAAAGGATGGCGGGCTGAGGACAAGAGTTCCAGCAAAAAAAATTGATTTGTTTCACAGTCTACAGATTTTTAATTTTTTTGAAATGTTGATTTACATCTTTATAATGCATTTGTCGAGTAGTTAGAGGCTTCAATAAAAATATTTTTGATTTGACAAATATTCTTATTGAAACTTCTTACTACTTGATGTAAGTAAACACATATTTAAGATTTTTAAATGTTGAGAAAGGTAATTTCTACGAATGCTTAGTATAAACGTCCTTATACTTTATTTAATTTGTTGTTGTTAAATACATAGTTCGTAATATTTATTAACACTCTTCAGATTTTTATTTTTATCTGACGATGAGAAACATTAGTTAAAAAATAAAGATAAAAATATATTAATTAAGTGCCGAATTTGAAATTGTATTCTTATAAAAATATTACATATAGCATATAGCCAAGCTTCTGCCAATTCCGTCATAGTGTGGAGCTCGTATATACCACCTGGGAAACGATGTAGGAGGCAGTGATTGATTACATGTCATAAGTAGAGTAAACTAGTAAACTATTTGGTTTAAGTGTTTATAGTTTGTTTAGATTATTTTATGTAAGTTGTTAAAACATTTTTATTGTAAATAAAAACTTTTTCGTACCTACCTAGAAAACTGTTTCTTTTTCCACTCAATAATTATGATAATTATACTTGACTTCTTTTTGGTAATATTTTGTTCCTTGAAGGAACAGGCTAAAGTCAGAATCGGAACAAAAAAGTCAGTCTGAATTTACGTAATTACTCGCGAGGATGAGATTTCTTTGGAATACCTACTCAAATGTGCCGCTTTCCACTGAAATCAGTAGAATTCCATTTATCTAGCAACAAGGTTGTAATTGCAACTTTTTACTAAAAAAACAACCAGTCTCAGAAAAGCTCGAATGGCATTCGAATTCATGACCTTTGGATTGCCGGTACACTGCTCTAACCGCTAATCTAGCGAGACCCCAGAAAACTCGTTGAACTTTTTCTAGTAGTTTGATATTTACGCTGCAGGCCAGCGGTATAATCACAGTCGAAGGAAATACTACATAATTCAAGTATTTAACAATTTATAAAGACGTAAACAATTGCTTATAAATATCATTATTATTGAATTACTAGAAAAAACAACCAGTCTCAGGAAAGTCCAAATGGGATTCGAACCCCTGACCTTTGGATTGCCGGTCCACTGCTCTAGCCGCTAAGCTACCGAGACCCCAGAAAGACTTGTTGATTTTTTTAATCCTATATAACATTGTGAACGCAAAAAATTCAAAATAAAAATAACCTATTGGTTGTTTGTTCAACATTTTTTTTCATACACGAAAAATGTTGCATAAACAACCTAAGTGTTATAGAAATAAAGATGGCAAGTGGTGCTAACCCAGCGGCAAAGAAAATAAAAGAATGTTGACGATTTTTTTGAATTTAGAAAACCCGTTTAGAGGCCTGTTACATCTCGACTGTGATTTTTATCGTTTTTATCGAAAAAGGATAATAAATTCATTATAAAATCTTTATTCATCATGAAGTAACGATTATTCTGGTATACATTTTGCTCAATAATATTATTGTAGATAGGAGAAGTTCACAGGTAACTTAATGCGATTTTCGAAGTTTTTTGGTTTAGAATAAGATTTTTTCCCTATATAAAATCAATGATATCTAAAAACTCTGAGGCAGCTACGCACTATTACGACTATGTGTATAAGAGATAACATTCAATTTTTTTTATTTCATTTGTTTAGAACAGTAGTTCAATCTAGGAGCTAAAAAAAGTGCCTTGGCGCATTTTATGAAAATCTTTCTCTGCAATTAAAAAGTTTAATTAAAAAGTTAAGCAAAATTTACAAAAAGCGAGGCTGCTACGCACTATTCTAATAGCTATTCTACTCTATTCAATAAGTCAAAATTGTTAATGTATCTTGTTTTCTGAGATCCATACCTAACGCCAAAATTGGCCATTTTACGCAAAAATCACAGTCGAGATGTAGGTAGGTAGGTAATCTACTTGTTGTTGCGCCCTTTATTATGTTATGTTATAAGATGCTATTATAGGTATATTACCTACTTATGCAATGTCAAGTAGGTTAGGTATATCATGTCATGATTAATTATTATTGTGGTCTCCAAGATTTAAACAAACCGTATAAAATATATTTTTTATTTACCCACTTCGTCGAAGACAAAACAATTATTATCGAACAATATTAGAATCTCAATAGATAGGTATCACAGCAGGGTTCAATACAACAATTTAATAGACGCGTTTTACCTGAAATAAAACGCATATTAAATACTTACCTCATTAGAAGCTTATAATATTGAGATAGGCATATCCGCTTCCCGTCGTATTTTCCTTCTCTTTCTTCCGGTATATCGCTGTCTCTCTCGCTCATCCCACTCAGTGGCGTCACCAGGTGGCGCGGTGGGGGAACCACGAGATTTCACACCCGTGCCCATTGTTCATCATTGCGTCGAAATATGCAATAAGCACCAGGCGGAAATAAAAACTAAGCTTCTAATGAGGTAAGTATTTAATATGCGTTTTATTTCAGGTAAAACGCGTCTATTAAACACTTGACCGTCATTAGAAGCTTATAATATTGAGACCTGTTTGTTATCGCCTGGTGAAAACGCCAATGTGAGAAATAAATTAAACTATAAGTGCGAGAGAGTCAATCATATGATTATGGTTTAAACAAAAAATTATAAATTAAGTACTAATTATTTACAATTTAAGTCATGTAAGAAAATAATTGGCCAGTCATTGATGAAAAATCAAATAATTTAGCTTGTAAACCATGTAAACGAACATTATTATTAGGAAATAAATATTGTTTATTATTTGATTTCAATCACTTTACAGGGTAAAAATAAAAAATGAAAAACTTCGTGACGCCTGAATCAATATTTCACGACAATAAACCTTGTGAAAAGTATTAAGTAACTAATCCCCAATTACCAATAGTTAGTATATCCTCAATGGGTAAATCTTATCAATCTAGTTTGTAGATGCTACAGCGGAGCAAAACACAACCAGGTGTGGCTGTAATATACCTACATCTAGCTACCACAGTGTATGAAACAGGTGACAGGTGAACCACTCGAAGTTTTAAATAAATTAGTTTAGCCATTTTGTACAATATTTATTGATCCTTTTAACCAGTAGCAATTTCTAGCTTGTTTGTCTGTAGTCCCTACAGTCAGTTTTTGACCCAAACTGTCGCCATAATATTACTGCATTGTCCTGAACAAAATAATGTTTGGTGTCCACAGCAAGGTAACAAAGGAGCAATGCGACAATAATATTGCAGTGTTACGAACTAGTTGATTCTAGGTTTGATATACATTACAAAAATCTACAGACTAATATTACTAAAACCTGGAAAAAGGAGGTTTTGTTGTTTTTAAATGTTTAATTGAGATTGATTTTAAAAACATGTTTAACTATTACCTCGTCACTAAGATTTCCATACAATTGTGCGCTGCAAAAAGTAGAAACGACAATTTATGGTAGTGTATAGTATTGTAAGAAAGATTTAAAATATTAAGTGTAGTAGATCTGCCAAAAACTGGACTGACTAGACCCATTTGGTACGCGTTCCGCGTGTGGATGGCGCCGCTGCTGCTGCTAACGCCCTTCATGTACTACTGGACCAAACACAAGTGCTCATATGGTTTTATAATAACCGGACGCTTGAGTAGGGGAATTTGCTTGTGGTTCCATAACGATATATCATTTAAGCACACCAAATTTCAACGTCATGTCTTGAACCTTGGGGGTTGGCAGGCCTGTGGTTATGTCTACCAGGCGTCTACGTTTCGAATTCCATACTGTGAATGAGGCAGCAATGGGTACCACAATCAGATAAATTCCTGTTGAGGTGTGCTAGCACCCGGGGGATGAGGGAAGGTGGTGCGAATTTCCAAGGCAGAGGGAAGCGTTCTACTTCAGGCTGAAAGCATTGTGAAACATCGCTTCGTAATCATTGAGATAAATCTGCATAGTTTACCCACTACTCGAGCGTTCTTGGATACAAACAGGTGAATTACTGGCCAGGCCCACTTCGCGAATATCGTTTGTGTGAATTCTGGCAGTAGATGCCACTCTAGAGCTTGGCTATGTCGAGACAGTTCATCTGCATGGCTGTTCAATTTCCCTGGAATGTAATGAATTTTGACCACAATTTGGTTGGTGGTCATTTGTTGGTTGGCAATTTGGAGGATTAAAATAAAATTGTCGCAGGTTTCGTGTTCGATGCTTGTAATTCTAAGACTTAGAACAGCCCGCTTTTCTTTTTGATTGCAGTGTAGCTTTTGTTCGGATGCACTCCACCTTCCCGATAGGGCAGAATTGTTGAGTTGTGACCCCCCAATCCTGAAGCAACGGTTGTCAAAAAGAATGTTGGTGGAGGTATATGTATTGGTGTATCTGATAATTTTTAGCTACCAATACATTTAACTACATCCTAAGGTAGAGTCTATTTTACCGCCCAATTTCTTCTCTTAGGTATCGTAAAAGGCGACTAACGGACCATAGATTGCACATACATCCAACAGTATAGAGCGGCGATAGGCTCATCACTTGTCACGTACATGTGCAGTTATCATTTGGTGAAACGTAGACTATGGCAGAGGACTGCTTTTGCGGTCCTCATTGTTTGGTCTCTGACTAACCCTTCGGGGATAACAGTCGTGAGTATATGTAGGTATGTATGGACGCTTGTGATTCCTCCATGTATCCTAGTATGTCCTTGCGGAAGACATTGATTTTGGTAAGCGCCCTGCGAGGGCGGTCAAACAGACTTTTTAAAGTTTATGTGGACACCAAAATAAGTAAGTGTTTCTATTACAATGTTGGCATGTCTGGACAGAACCATCTGGTCTTTATGTCTATAAGATAATAGTCTAAGAAAACATTGCCGTGCTCATCTCAAATGGAAGGCATATAATTTTTAGTAGTAGTTCAGTTACGCCCGAGCTTTACCCTAAGCCACTCGCGTTCACTCGCGCCTTACTTGTCAGTGGTTGTCAACCTTAGCATAGTTTTACAATGCGTTGCGCACTGTGTGGTGAAGATTTTCGTGACGGTGTTCAATGTAGCTCCTGCCGGAAACATTTCGACTTTAACTGCGCTGATACAACGGAATCTAAATTTCGACGTTTAGGATCTGAGAAGCGTGCCAGTTGGAAGTGTTCTTCATGCAGGCAGATTTCGCCGTCTGTAGCATCTGCATCTACGTCGTCAAATAATACTCAATCCGAAGTATCCCTAGAAGCTATAATGGCTAAGCTCAATACTATGTCCTCGAAACTGGAATCTTTGCCTGCTCTTATAGAAGACGTGAAAGGAATCAAGGCCGATGTATCCAAATTGCAAGAATCCTACAAAGGAACTTTGAAAAGAATTCATGATTTCGACGTTAAAATTGTAAAGATTGACGCCCGTGTCTCGTCGTTGGAAACCTCATCTCACGACCTAAATGATATGAAATCTCAGCTATCCGCGTACCAGCGCAATGAGATTGTCAGAGACCAGTGGTCTAGGCTTAACAATATCGAGATTAAGGGAGTACCCATTAAGAAGTCTGAGAACCTATACGAAATTATTGATAAGATAGGCACCTTCATTAAGTATAAGGTTGCTAAGCACCAAATCAATTATATAAGCAGAATACCCTCATTTGGCAACAACAAAGACAAGTCAATGTCGTCAGTTTCCTGAACAGATATGTTAAAGATGACTTCATTGCTTCAGCACGTTTAGTGAAGACAATTACTCTCATTGATATTGGGTATTCCAGCGATAGTAACCAGCGCATATTTATTAATGATCACTTATCCCCGGATTATAAGAAATTACTGAATAAAGCTAAACAGTTAGCAAAAGAAAGAAATTATCAATATGTCTGGGTTAAGTTCTCCAAAATCCATATACGTAAGAACGATACTTCGCATATTATTACTGTGAATTTGGAGTCGGATTTAAACAAAATTACATAATCTGTGTGTCACTTAGTTATTGTAGTTCATCAATGCTTATATTACAATTTCCGAGGCCATTTTTTAAGTTGCTTTTTTGTTTAATGTTGAAATATTCTCTATGGGATCAATGTTGCTGTTTGCATATCAATGTCGCACTTACACTGTGCGGAGGGTTGAGAAGCGCTGCGCCCAATAACTTGTTGCTAACGTGCCTACTATTTTTTTGCCGCATTCCAAAGTACGCCCGGCCGATCGGCGCCGGCGTTCCAATCACAGTTAGTACTAAGCCGAATCTATTTATCTTGCTCGCACTGCTTATTTTGTCACTTGCGTGCCCTCCGTCTTGCTGCACTCTATCTATAGTTATAGCTAACCACATGTCGCATAAATCTGTGCGGTGGACTAGCAATTCACTAATTTTAATCATTGCATTGAAGATAAACACCGGACGGTTGATGCATCAAATGATTTATATTTTGTTACTGAAAACAACAATTCGTATTCTACAAATTATTATGATCAGAGTGGATAGTTTGTTAAAGTATAGATCTACTTTAATACATTCTCATGGTATTTATATAATTTTAAATAGGTTTTTATGCTTTTTATTATACGCGATAGGGTCAATGAGTTCAATGTGTGTTTGCAATGAATATGAAACCGTGTACTACGAACATTCTGGATTATGTTTATTGTGTTTATGTATACGCTATTTATACATTTTTACAATATTTGTGTGTTGTGGTAATTTACTAACAATTTGGTTCTTTTTAACCAGTTTATCGTATTCCATTCAAAATGCATAAAAACGCTTTGATCTGTTACTACCAGAATGTTCGTGGGTTACGTACAAAAACCAGTACATTCCGTCGCAATTTACTTTTGAACGATTTTGATATTATAGCACTGACTGAAACTTGGTTGTTGGAGTGTATATCAGATTGCGAACTCTTTGACGATAGGTATACTGTTTTGCGGCGAGATCGAAAGTATGAACTCACGGCCCAGTCGATGGGTGGAGGTGTCCTTCTAGCAGTTCGCAAGGAATTTCGTGTGTCTGCCCGGCCTGAATGGAACTCATCAGCTGAGGACTTATGGATATCAATCCAAATTGGCAGAAAAAGGTTGCACTTATGTGTTGTCTATTTATGCAATCAAAGTTTGGGTTTATCCTTCTCTCAGCAATTGGTTAATTTTTTATTAAACCTAAGGGATTGCGTGACAAATAACCCATCCGATAGCTTCCTTGTGATGGGTGACTTCAACATGAGTTCAATTTCTTGGTGTAAACCTGATGTTATTTATAATTATTGTAACCCTATTCATGTGGTAGGCTCAAATGAGACCGACTTTATTGATGAATTGAACTTGGTCGATTTGCACCAATATAATCACATAACTAATGTATACGGACGAATTTTAGACCTAATATTATGTAACTTCGATGTTAACGTAAGCGAAAATTCCAACCCATTGGTACCATTGGATCCACATCACAGGGCGTTAACTGTGTTGGTAAATACTAACGAAAATAAAGAGCTTAAGGCTGCGCCTCGTATCAAGTATTGCTTTAACCGCACTAATTTTGAAGAGTTTAATAGTGGGCTCATTAGTATTGATTGGGAACTTAACCTGCGAGACAAACCGTTGGACGACGCTGTCAGTTATTTTTATAGTGTTTTGGAACGGTTGCGTAATCAACATGTTCCGTTTAGATATGTTGGAAATTCCATGTTTCCACCCTGGTACTCCTCTGCTCTTATTAAGGTTCTTAAAGAAAAGTACAAGTACTTTTGTAAATTTAAACGATATGGAATGACTGCTGATAAGAACTGTATTGACTTCTTGCATAAACGAGCCGAGTTACTGGAAGCAAAGTGCTACGATTTGTATTTATTAAACGTGGAAAACTCAATTAGGTATAATCCAAAATACTTCTGGACACACTTTAAGTCACTTTCGAAAAATGGTTCGATTCCCAACACCTTATTATATAATAGCAAAACATCCAGTTCTGGCCCCGAAATCTGTAATCTTTTTGCTGACTATTTTAACTCAACTTTTTTAAATTCCAACTCTGATTCTCAACCAATTGGTTCTGCATACCCTCCATCGACGCTTGCGGACGGTGACATCCATACTGTCAATATCACCAGCTCCTTAATAAAATCCAAATTGTCAAAACTGGACTCTTCTAAATCAGCTGGTCCGGATTATATTCCACCTATATTGCTTATTAAATGCGCGGATAGCATATCGCTTCCTCTTGAAATTCTTTTCACTAGATCCATTGATGAAGGATATGTGCCCAAACTGTGGAAAAAAGCGTTTGTATCACCCATTCATAAGAGAGGACCGAAAAACATCGTCTCGAATTATAGACCCATCTCTAAGCTTTGTGTTATAGCGAAAGTTTTAGAGAAAATAATTTATGAGCACTTGAATGCATCTTTAAGTAGTTCTTTTCCACCGTCTCAACATGGGTTTTTGAGGGGACGATCCACCGTCACCAATTTGGCACTTTTAAACGAATTTGTTACTGATTCTATGGATGATGGAGGACAGATGGATGTAATCTACACTGACTATACCAAAGCCTTCGATAGAATAGACCATCGCATCCTTATTACTAAATTGCAATTTGCTGGAATTAGAGGTGATTTGTTACGATGGTTCTCTTCATATATCGATAATCGTTCACAGGCAGTTGTCCTAGGTAATTTTATGTCTCAGTGGATGAGCGTTCCAAGTGGTGTACCTCAGGGTTCATTATTAGGGCCATTGCTTTTTTTGATCTTTGTCTCTGACATAGATAGTTGTTTTCTAAATTCATGTTTATTAAGTTTTGCCGACGATATGAAAATTTTTAGGAATATTAATTCTATTAATGATTGTCAGCTCCTTCAGAGTGATCTCGCTCGACTTGACGATTATTGTTCTCGGAAAAAACTTGACCTTAACGTTAGTAAATGTTCAGTAATGACATTCACCCGCAAAAAATGGCCGCTTGTATATGACTATTCACTTAAAGGTCAATTATTGGGTCGTGTAGCGGAAGTGAGGGACTTGGGAGTCATACACGACTCAAAATTGTTATTCCGCGATCATATATCATCTATCGTGGGTAGGGCTTCCAGATCTCTCGGCTTTGTAATGCGGTCATCAAAGGATTTTAAATCCTTAAAAACATTAAAAATATTGTATGCTACTTATGTGCGCTGTCATTTGGACTACGCTTCTCAAATATGGAATCCCAGATACGCTGTTTATGTTGAGCGCCTTGAGAAAATACAGCGAAAGTTCTTACGTTATCTAAATTATCGATCCAGGGTCAAACTTAGCAGTTACCTTGATCTTTGTCGTCAGCATCACTTCTTACCCCTTTCATACCGACGCGAAATTGCAGATTTAATTTTCCTATACAAAATAGTTACTTCGTCGATCGACTGTCCGTGACTACTGGAAAAAATCTTGTTCTATATACCAACTAGATCCTTTCGCAGCAGCTCTCTCTTCTATCTTCCTAAAGTTTGTACCAATTATCGTCAAAACTGTTTTATTTACAGAGCAACTAAAACCTTTAATGACAAGTGTAAAGACAGCAATTTCAACATTGATCTTTTCAATACCAGCTTACCTTCATTGAGAAGGCAACTTAGTAAAGGCTTCTTCATAAATTAAATTATTTAGTATGTAAGTAAGGGTAAAAAAAAACTATGCAATTTTTTTTTGTATTAGATTAAATAAAAATATAAATAAATATAGTGCACATGGGTTAGTACCCGAAATTTACTGATGTGATTGTAGTTAGCTTTAACGTTAAGCATTTGTACAACTGTGCTTTGGTGCAAGTATTGCTCCTTTGTTATTCAAGTCGTTTCTAACAGTGGAGACTTTTTAATGACTTTTCTGTTTTACCTATAAGTTTGTAGCTATTCATTTATTGCATAAGTCGATAGTCTTCCTAAGATAATAAATAAATAAATAAATAAATAGTAATTCGCATTTGTAGAACAGACGAAGAAACCATTGTGGGATTTGGCTATAGTCAGATGGTAGTACCTAGGTCTGAGAAAAGTAATTTGTACATCTCGTCTCTTGGCCGTACACAGTCCGGAATTCATATAATAATTTAACGACTTCAGGTTAAAAATTTGGACGGAGTGACCTTTCTTGAGTGCTCTTTGGTACTAAGAACTGGGTTAAAACGAAGTTTGGAAAATAAAACTTACTGTTTCTAGAAACCTGTTCCATCATCTGTGTCAGCATTGCAGACATTTTGTCCGATACAAGCGTGTAACAACTGTCGATTGTAACGTTTGGAACCTTGAGCGATGGCTTCAGATAAAACGGTATTCGATACCTTTGTGTTATGATAGAAAACTTGGAGCACCTATTTAGTCCCAACGGTGTTGATAAAGTGCAAATTGACCGGCTCGAAATTTCGGAGCGTCATTGTCTACGTCTTTTGTTACCTCTGTTAGCAGAGAAGATGGACGTTTTTGTCCTGATTGATAAAGCTGCCAAGCCTATGATCCTGGGGATACAAAGTAAGAACAGCCTCCGTTGTTTATATTACAGCTACGATGTGGTTCGTGGCTGGCATAAGTATGTCCTTGCTGAGGACATTGTTTTTGTTAAGCGCCCTGCGAGGGCGGTTCATAGCCATGATGTGGTTCGTGGCTGGCATAAGCATGTCCTTACGGAGGACATTGATTTTGGTAAGCGCCCTGCGAGGGCGGTTCATAGCCACGATGTGGTTTGTGGCTGGCATAAGCATGTCCTTGCGGAATACATTGTTTTTGGTAAGCGCCCTGCGAGGGCGGTCCATAGCCACAATGTGGTTCGTGGCTGGCATAAACATGTCCTTACGGAGGACATTGTTTTTGGTAAGCGCCTGCGAGAGCGGTTCATAGCCACAATGTGGTTTGTGGCTGGCATAAGCCTGTCCTTGCAGAGGACATTTATTATTTAATTTAATTAAAAACGGTTACATAACCATTTACAACAATTAAACGTATTATTCAAATTCAAATAAAATAAGGGACATTTAGCATAACATTAACATACATGCATCATCTCGCAAAAACAGCAAACACTCAAGTAATATTACCATTGATTTTGGTAAGCGCCCTGCGAGGGCGGTTTATAGCTACGATATGGTTCGTGCTGGCATAACCGCATAAGCATGCCCTTGCGGAGGACATTTATTTATAAAATTTTATTAAAACGGTTAAATACCAATTACAATAATTAAAAATATTATTCAAAATCAAATTAAATTAAATAAGGTACATTTAGCATTATATTAACATATATGCATCTTCTCGCAAAACCGCGAACACTCATGTAATAACCATTGATTTAATTTATAGGCGGGCATATATAGCCACGATATATAAGTATGTCCTTGCGGAGGACATTAATTTTGGAAAGCGCCCTGCGAGGGCGGTTCACAGCATGCTGTGCGTTTGTCTGTCCCATGAACCAGAAGAACAACGCGATGGTACACTATAAGAAGTTTGCCCTTGCGAAAGGTAACCGTTTGTTGTTAGTACAGGTTTTACTTGCGAGGCATTCCCAGTACTAGTATTTAATAACTGGCCAAAAAGTTTTCTAACAGGACAATTTTTTTTTTTAATGCAACTGTAATCTGTTCAGAATTAAACAAATGTGTGTTTGAAGGTAGAATCTTATTCAAAGTAGCAAGCATTAGAGGGTATTTTACATTTTTATGAGTACCTATCCTCTTTTCGTATATTTATAGTTTCAGTCTACAACCTAATCACCACTGAAAATAAGACCTTTATGAGAGGCATCAGATGTTTGCGACCAACTAGTAAACTGCGCAGACAATTATTAAAAATATCTTTTTAGTTTTAAAATACCAAAAGTTATTGGTTGTGCACCAATTTATCAATATTGGTGCTTAAGGCCCAGCTGGCTCTTTTAGTTTACTTTTAAAATCAAAAATCAAACTACACGGAATATTTAAATTGTTAACTGTTTTAGTCAGTATTGGTAACACCTGCGAGGTGCAACAATCGTTGTAAGATTTCCTCTAACGCCCGATAAAGCAGACACATTGTCGTTATCGTCATGAAAGGCGGGTAGGTACGATGACCATGCTTCTTTGAACGATGACGACTAAATCGAACTCAACCTTCGCCGATGCGATCGGGATTGTTAGAAGGACTAGCTTTAGCCGCTTAGCTACAATTCATTTTTCTCATTATCTAATGTAAGCACTAATTATCGGTTTCTTATCTAAAATAAAAAGAAAAAGTGCCTGGAGGGTAGATACCACGTATTAAACACAAAAAACACTTTTAAAAATACTATCTTTACTCGAATGCTTTCTTATCTTAAAAGAAAAGGTGTATCTACATCTCTGGCGGGTAAAATAAAAAGTTTGATATACCAGATAAGTTAAAATTATAAATTCAGCGAACGGTAACACCGTTAAGTTAAGAAACTATTCTAAGTACTCACGTGTATTGTAGAAACTCACGAGAACTGTGTTGCAGTTTAAATAAAAATAATTCTATTTCTTTGTCACTTGATCACTATGTAGTGCACAAGTTACGCCGACGGGAAATTTCACGCCAATGATGAACAAATGGGCACGGGTGTGAAATCTCCTGGTTCCCCCACCGCGCCACCTGGTGACGCCACTGAGTGGGATGAGCGAGAGAGACAGCGATATACCGGAAGAAAGAGAAGGAAAATACGACGGGAAGCGGATATGCCTATCTCAATATTATAAGCTTCTAATGACGGTCAAGTGTTTAATACCTATTATTGTTTTTAAAGATTTAGTTTGTGTGCAGAAATTACTTTCAAGCTAAACCTATTTACATGTAAATTCTCATTATTAATTAAAAAACGATGACATGGTTGTTTACTACACGAGTAGGTATAAATCCAAACGCGATGCACCGCAGCGTCCACTGCAAAACAGAAATTCTTGAATCAATGTTTTTGCGCGCGACGCATACATCAATGGCGTGGCGCGACGAGTTCTCAAAAACTGCATTATAAAAATTGCGAAGGGGTAAGTTTGTGCGCGGGCGCGCAGGCATAGGGTTGCGGTGCGCGCGGAGTGCGGTCGTAGTGACGTCAGAGTGCAGGCGCGCGGGGGGCACGCTCGCCAGTCCGAGAGAGACGAAGTAACAAAAATATACTGGACCCTCTCGCACGATTCTCCGCGTACGACTTCAAACGGTTCAGTTGACGTGACGCCGAGTGTACATAGAAATTGATTATATACTGCTTATACTTAAATAGGGTATTTATCTTTATACTTACTTATCATTAATTTGAACATAATATCCAAAATATTTTATAAAAATAACAAAACAGCAAAAAAGAGCATCACTATATTACGTTTGTACACTAACTTTATATAACATTGTTCACTTAACCCCATCAGATCGACTTCAAATTTCGCACCGATTTAGTTGATTATGTTTAAATTTGTTAGCAAATACCAGAATTTGTTGAACAATTATCGAGATATCCTATGTTAAAGGGTATCCCGCTGGAGTCACGCTCTTCAAAGTTATTTGACCTAAAACGAGCAACAACGAGACACGCTACTGTTATAGTTATTGTGCTAAGTTTTTGTTGATTCAATTCCAGGATTCTACCTTCTGTAGTTACCGAGTAATTAAATACCTACTTTTCGTCAAAATTCCTGCGAAAAGTAAGTTTTAGTTGAGGTATAAGAAAAAAGGCTACATTCATGAAATTTGGGGAAGATTTTGTTGACTCTGAGAGAAAATTTGTTAGACAAAAACGAGAACTCTAGCTACTGTACATCCTGAGATATAACGCTAATTATGGTTATCCCGCTGGAGTCACGGTGTTGATACCTAAATATTGTTTTTCCACAGGAATGGAGCAAGTAGCGAGTGTACCTATGACTATAGCCAAGATTTTGTTGAAGTAAAAATCTAACCAGTTCCTACTTTTCAGTTTCCTAGGTTACAGTATTTTAGAAGAAATTAAAGTTTATAACTTTTTCATACTAAAAGCACATGAATAAATACCCTAAGAATCTAAGCTACCTGTAAGCGGCCCGCTGTAGGTGGACTCATACATAAGCGCGGCGATGTGCTCACCGAACGCCACAGAATAAATAATAGTACTACCACAGAATAAATAATAGTACTACCACAGAATAAATAATAGTACTGTACTACGTCCGACGCGCCGCCGTAGTAAAAACTGGTTTGCGCCGGTTCAGTTGTGGTATGTATGACAGACAGGGCCGCACGTTCGCGCGCATTAGATGAGATTCAGTTATTCGAGTGATTTTGTAGACGAATTTGGGATTTTACCATTACAGTGTTTTAAATATTTAAATACAGCGTGTTTCTTGTAAGGTGTCAAGCCGATGTATGGTGATAGGGAACTACCATACCTATCCATTAGACCCCCATGTTTGTTCTACGATTTTTTGTAGTTTTCGAGTTATAATTTTTTTTCGTTATTTTATGATTCAACGACGAGACGGCTCTAAAAAAATTATATCTTTTTTTTGGGTCGACTTTTCTATGATGTTTTTTTTTAAAACAATGCCTATTGATTGCACTTTAATGAGTAAAAAAATCTCCTTCCTAACTTTAACCTATAGTACTAAAATTTTGATCCTAACTTTAAAAATTGGGTTTATCAAAACAGAATGGAATTTTCAACTTCGATAAAAAAAATTAAAAAACATTTTCCATAGCTTCTGACTAGTCTTAAAAACTGCCCAACCAAATATGCTTTTATACTAATACAAAAAAAGATGTAGGCTAAATGGGACTTTTTTTGCTGAAATCGGTCGTTGAACGTGGTAGATCGGAAATTGTGTAATTTTCATCTATAGGTACTAATATTATAAAGAGGAAAGATTTGATTGTTTGTTTGTATTGAATAGGCTCCGAAACTACTATACCGATTTAAAAAATTCTTTTTCCGTTGGGAAGCTACACTATCTCCGGGTGACATAAGCAACAATATATTTTTTAAAAAATTAGGGATCCTTACTAAAACTCTATTAAATTCCTATCATCGTGTGCGCTACGAAAACTATTGATGATAGAACAAATGCGATGTAGGCGTCGTCACTAGAGTACGCAAGGGGAGTCATTTTGAAAACTCGTCACGGGGTCCACGCGAACGAAGTCGTCAGCGGTCTGCTAGTATTTTATAATTTCTTAATATCTTTGCATATTCTTGTCTATCAGGAGATTAATTATCCCTTTACGTTTAAGAAGAACTCAGTTGATACTAATAACATACATTTCATACCTACTACTATCCTCAAAATTACCCTTAATAATGAGAGAGCCAAAATAAAACTCAAAATGCAATAAATAATTAATATGTTCAAAATGCCGGCCACCAAACGATATGCACATTCGAACCGCCGCAAAAAAGTTTTTTCGCAAATATTTGCGGCGGTGCCGCATTTTGAGTTTTATTTTGGCCCTCTCATTATTAATGGTAATTTTTTTATATTTAAACTCAAAAGGCGGCACCACCGTGACGACGTCTACATCGCATTTGTTTTATCATCAATAGTTTTCGTAGCGCACGCGATGTAAGGAATTTATTAGAGTTTTAGTAAGGATCCCTAATTTTTTTGAAAATATATTGTACCCTATGTCACCCGGAGATAGTGTAGCTTCCCAACGGTGAAAGAATTTTTTAAATCAGTCTATTAGTTTCGGAGCCTATTCAATACAAACAAACAATCAAATCTTTCCTCTTTATAATATTAGTATAGATTAAAATTACACAATTTCCGATCTACCACGTTCAACGACCGATTTCAGCAAAAAAAGTCCCATTTAGTACATTTTTTTTGTATTAGTATAAAAGCATATTTGGTTGGGCAGTTTTTAAGACTAGTCAGAAGCTATGGAAAATGTTTTTTAATTTTTTTTATCGAAGTTGAAAATTCCATTCTGTTCTGATTAACCCAATTTTTAAAGTAAGGATCAAAATTTTAGTACTATAGGTTAAAGTTAGGAAGGAGATTTTTTTACTCATAAAACTGCAATCAATAGGCATTGTTTAAAAAAAAAACATCAAAGAAAAGTCTACCCAAAAAAAAGATATATTTTTTTTAGAGCCGTCTTGTCGTTAAAACATAAAATAACGAAAAAAAATTATAACTCGAAAACTACAAAAAATCGTAGAACATATATGGGGGTCCAATGGATAGGTATGGTGGTTCCCTATCACCATACATCGGTTTGACACCTTACAAGAAACACGCTGTATATACATACACATAATCAGGACTTTTATCCCCGAAGAGTTATTCATTACAAGCTTTTATTTAACTTGCAATGTATGTAATGTATGTACTTATCTTTTGTTCAGGTGGAATTTTGCAACTCAATTTTGAAGCAGATATCTTCAACCGATTGAGCTGAAATTTCGCATACACATGTAAATTGCGTGACAATGCAATATTATGATGACATGGTGATGATCTGATGATGGAAGAAGGTGGTCATAGCAACTCTGTAATGAAACGACGCAACCCCATTGAGTTTCGGCTCGTTTGATTCGTCTTGCCAATTTCTTTGGTGCTAGATGGTAACCAGGGTCTGATGATGGAGCAGGAAGATGGCCATAGGAACTCAGTAATTAAACGACATAACCCCATCGAGTATGGGCTCGTTTAATTCGTTTTGACGAGTTCTTTGGTGCTAGATTGTAGCCAGGGTTTGATGATGGAGCTGGAAGGTGGCCATAGGAACTCAGTAGGTAATTAAGCACACAACCGCGTCGAGTTTGATTCATCTTAATGGATAGACCGTTTTTTATGGGTAGTGAGTGGGTAGTGGTGGTGGTTTGGAAGACGTGAATAAATTCTGTAGTATACCTACACGTTCAGTGAGATGAACAGATGAAAATTAGTTATCCCTAGACACGTTTCCAGGGATAACTAAAAAGTAAAAAATAATTTGAAAGTAAAACACTTTTTTAAAAAGCAACCTTTTATTTAAATGCGCTAAAAAGAAAAAAATAAACTTTTACTTTAAAACTTTTACTAACAACTTATATCGTCATTACACAATTTATATGATATTATCAAGGTTGTTCCCAGATTTACTATATATAAACAAGTAAATTAAATAACTTGATGCGATTGTTTTTAACTATTAAAATTTTCAATCTAAGAAAATACGAGTACATAAATCTCGCAAAAACCTTTTATATCATTATAAATTGTGTAATGACGTTATAAGTTCTTAGTAAAAGTTTTAATGTAAAAGTATTTTTTAGCGCATTTAAAAGAGCCTTTACATAAAAGCTCCTTTTTTAAAAAGGTTTTTTACCTTTTTTTTAGGTCTGCCAACAGTGTTACATTACAGCTTATATCTAAAATGGTAATGTGAATAATAATAGTTACAACGCAACAACATTATAGGCAAACACAACATGACAATAATGAAAAATAATCGGAAGTAATTTCGGGAAAATTATATGAACATTAGTTAATTGAATCAGTACTACAAAGAACTACAAAAAGAAATCACATTAAAAAAACAAACATAAAATTAAGAATCATAAAATTATATTTAGTCAGAGACTAGGCAATGAGAACAGCAAAAGCAGTCCTCTACCATAGTCCACTTTTCACCAAATTGAGACTGCACATGTGCTCAGCGTAACAGGTGGTGAGCCCATCGCCGCTCTAAGCTGTTGCATGTATGTGCAGTCTTTAGTCCGTTAGTCGCCTTTAACGGCACCCAAGGGAGGAGAGGGGGTGGTAGTATATTCTTTCATCGCTACGCGACACGGTGAATTATTTATATAATATCGATTAAGGGACATTCGTGTTTAATCTAAATATAGTATAAAACAAAGTCGGGTTAGTTACACAATTCCCAACTCTTGCACCGTGTGTATGAATAATTCCGGAAAAAATAAGGATATTTCTTTTTTCTAATATTTTAAACATTTAGTTATGATAAGATTGCTTTATAGATTCGTAATATTTGATTATTTGCGGAGGACGCGGGTTCGATTCAAAACATAAGACAATTTTTTCAACGTTTCGTTATCTTTGAACTAATTTAAATCTTTAAAATAAATCTTTCCTACAATCACACCAATTATCTAGCCCAAGAGAAGCTTCGAAGAAACTCGTTAAAATGGTTACTGGACAACGGATAAACATACTTAAAATACTTAAATACATACTTATTATACATAGAAAACACCCAGACCCAAGACAATTTAGAAAACAATACTTTCTAAATTGACCCGGCCGGGGATCGAACCCGGGACCTCAAAGATGGCGAGACACCATGGAAACCGGTGTACAAACCACTCGACCAAGGAGGTCGTCTTTATTTAAATTTAGTATGTGTCAAATTACACTAATCCTTATTTTATACCTTTTGAAATACACGTTTTATTATGTACCTCTACCTACTTACCTTATTTTAGTTTTCCTCCCTAATTTTTTAAACGTGCAACAGGTGTCAGCCCCATCAGAATAGGTATAAATTTTGCACGTTGTTAGAGAGCTTGGACTCTGTAGGGTAGTTACTCATGTGCTAAAAGTACGCGTATAAGCCGACCAAATTAAGTTGATTCCTTATAAAGACCAAGATAGCGGCCAATTATTTTATTTATGGGCCGATTCAAATATTGGTACACCATAATTCAATACATACACCTAATATCACCATGTAATATACCATACCTAATGTAATATATGAATAACTATTCATATTAATATACTAATGTAGATAGATAGATTTACCCTTTTATGATTTACTATCTAATCTAAGGCACGTTAAAATAAAATGATAGAAAAACAATCATAGGTATGGTACTTTTTTACATTGATCGGTTCACGTCGTATTAACGTTACACGTGTATAAAATAAAATAAAAATAAAAAAAATCAACAAGCATTTTAGTGTAACGTATCATCGAGCAAAGGCACGAGCGCGGGTAACAGGGGGACGTTAATTATTTATTATCCAACGTTAATTGGAAACCGCTCAAAGTTTGTCTTTGTATATATTCATTGGCCAACATCTTCTATTTCTATTTTTCTTTTTTTTCGACATTTTAACTAAGAGTGTACGTCAGGTAAAAAGAAGTGTGACAGGCTCACTCGCCGTGAGCCTTACGTCGAACACAGCGTCAAGCATTCGCAAGAACGTGTAACGGTACAGAATGAATGGTATCCGTCCGTTAGTAAGGAATGTATGGGAGTAGCACTGAAATAAATATTAATGCGTAGCACCATTAATATAATAAGCATGAAAAAGGGAATAATAAACTAGTTCAGAATAATGGTCAGTGGTCTAGGGCTTTATCTTTAGTTTGAATTTCGCGGGGACTGCTCTGTGTGCCTCTTGCGACATAGGCGCCGTCTAGCGTGAGTTATTTACTTGAGCTTCGCGTAAGGTTGCTAGTTTGACTATGGTCCAGGGCTTTATCTTTAGTTTGAATTTCGCGGGGACTGCTCCGTGTGGCCTTGCGAGGTTGGCAAGCCGGTGCACATACGGGCGGGCGCCACCTATGGTCGGAATACGGAACTTTTTCGAATTTCACAAAATACAGGATTATTGGCTTAAGTGGATGATTATTGAGAGGGAATTGTTAATAGAAGGCTACATTTAGATATTCAAACATGTAATATTGGCTATCTGACGAGATTTGGTTGAATTATGGAAAAACTAGAATTGCGCGGCGAACGGCGGCAATGAGCGAGCGAGAGGTTGGGAAAAAGATAGAAAGAGAGGTAGGATGTTATCTCCACGTGGCGCAACGCGAAGTTCGCGTATAACAAATAATAAGCGACGCGCAGGCGAGGCGCATCGGGAAACAGCTAGCGATTGGTTGAAGGGAAGAAAAGCGGAAAGTTGGGGAGGGATGTTGGGCGCGCGTGGCGCGAAAGTTAAGATGCTTGGGAAAAGGGAGGAAAATTAGCGGGGCATTCAATTTTTAGACGTCGGAGGCGCTGTCCGATTTAAGAGTGCGGTAAAAACTCATACGGGAAGACGAGCGTCCGAGCCTTTTTAGCGCGCTAAGTGATATTCGAGTTTTAACTAACATTGGTTGTGAAATAGAAGTGAATATTAAAGTAAAATTCTTGCTATCGCGACTCGAATAACTATAACAGAATGAAGTATTCTGGATCACATTAGTGGACACGAGTAACGGTGCCAACAAAACTAATGTGGTTTCAACAGACTTCGGTCTGGAGGCATTTGGCTGTATTCAATAATGCCGGCGTTATTTGATAAAACGCTAAATAATACACTATCTTCGAGAGAATAACGGGGGAGAGACAGTTGTCTCCCTAGTGAAAATTGAAGATAGGTCAGACACCAATTAGTTGGAGGTGGGCACGTACAACCCTTTTTAAAACCGTCCCGCCTCCTTACATACAGTGTAGTGCTAGGTTTACACTCTGAGTATACTGGCTCGATTGATAGTCCATTTAGAAGTCTGTTGCTTGCAGGGGCGACTCGGCTTACACAACTCACCACGAAATTAAGTTAAATGTGGCTTGGGCCTAGATTGCAAGGTACACAAGTAGGGACTGTTAGTTCGACAAAATATAGGTATTTCAAGTGAGGAAAGCTGTAGGAATCTATAGGTAGGCGTTTCTGTATAATTGTTATGAGGAAGTGAGGGAAGAGTACGGTGTGAGCACGCCGTGCGTACATAAACTAGGTACGTGGGCCGCGGGGCCAGGCTAGATTAATTCAGACTGATAAGGTAGGGATAATTAAGTTACGGTGCTAAATAAAATTTACGATGAAGTGATGTGGGTCCTATCTAGGCAGGTAATCTGTTACCGTAGGCCGATAAAATTCTAATTGTTTTCCTAAAGTTGTTACCAATTAATTATTCATTTTAAATAATTAACAGAAGTATGATAATATCGTACCATCATTACTTTGGAATACCTAAAAGGTCTAGACTGGTTTCCTATTACAAGAAAAATACTAAAAGTTATAGCAAGTAAGCATAGCTGTACTGTGATGTTTGATTTCTAATACTGAAATGACCAAACAGGCATTTTTAGCTTTCCCTGGGGTACAATACGGCCTTATATTGCTACACTCTTCAAAGTATAAAAAAATATACATCCGATACCTATTAGTAAAATATAAGCTGATACTTACTAAACAACTAAAACCAGTTTAGAACTTGGTTGGGTCGTTGAAGCTGCGAATCCACCTTAAGACTTTAAAAGCTATGAGCTCCTACTATTATGAAACATAGAAATAGTTAATTGATAACAACTTACTAATTAGCCTGATAATACAGTCTACTTATACCATTTGAGTTCGCCTTAATGGTCTAAAGCCCTTATAAGTCATGTACTTACTTCTAATAGTATGAAACATAGAAATAATTGATTGATAACAACCTACTAATTAGCCTGATAATACAGTCTACTTATACCATTTGAATTCACCTTAGGTAATGGTCAAAGACCTCCTAAGTTATGTAAGTACTTACCTCTAATAATATGAAACATTGAAATATTTGATGGGAACAATCTAAATCAATCAGACTAATATCTAGTACAGTCTGCTTTATACCTATTAAGGTGAGTAAGGGATAACTTCTAAATATAATTGATTCAATGATTAACAGGGATAATTACCTGATTTACTACCTACTAAAAAAATATACTAACTATGATTTAGTAGTCTATCAAATTAACCACTCAGTCTGAGAGACAGGGGTGGAAGTTAATGGAAAAATAATTAACTTAAGTTCACTTCCTAAAAGTCAAGGATATTGAATAAATTAAACATCTTTTAATAAACTTGAGATGTACTTATACCTTATAAGATCTGTATAATGATCACAAAGAGTAAACCAAAGTAATTTACTTCAAAAGATAGTATTCTATTTAAGTTCACTTACTAAAAGTTAAGGATATTGAATAAATTAAACATCTTTTAATAAACTTAAGATGTGATAATCTGCTAATGCAGCCCATACAATGTAGTTATATTGATACTTTATAAGATCTGTATAATACACACTAAGAGTGAACCAAAGTAATTTTACTTCAAATGATAGTATTCTATTTAAGTTCACTTCCTAAAGGAGTAGGATATTGAATAAATCAAACATCCTTGAATAAACTTAAGATGTGATAATCTGCCAATGCAGCTAATCCAATGTAGTTATATTGGAACTTTATAAGACCTGTATAATAAATACTAAGAGTAAATAAAAGTAATTTTACCTGTATTAATAGCATTCTATTTTAGCCACCGCCTGAAGTGGCGTTTGAATAAATTATCCACCCTTTATAGAACTGAATATTAATTTTCTAATAAGACAAAAGGACAGTCAGTTAATATTGTTACATTGTGATCTCTTTATAATAGACACAATAATCAGAGAAATAAGTGTGACCTATTGGATGCTGGCATCCCACCTCCGTTCGATAAGTGATATCATAAGACATAAGTTATTGCATTGAATAATTAAGTTCTTAATGTAAAAAGGATATTTGGATGATAGCAAGCTCTAAGATAAACTCTTGATTCATAAAGAAATAATTGAATATAGAAACTAGTAAATAATAATTTTCATATGTAAGATGAAATTAAATTTTGATGAAAGATGTAAATTCTCAGTTTAAAGAATTAAAGCCACAGGCTAATTAAAGTTAAAGTCAATCTGGTCAGAGCTGATATTAAACAATGAGCCGTTCAGCATGCTAATAGCGGGGCGGGGCTATTAAATTACCAGTATCCTCAAATATGTCATATATTTCCACAAGACTTTCACGTAAATTGCACAAGACTTCTTATGTATCATGCTATTGTTAATAAATAATAATACCTGCAAGCTAAGCTATCATCTGATTATCTTTGAGTGGTTACAAATCTTCCCCGCAGCTGCAGTGAAGGATTTAGGTCACAGTTCAGACGGAGTCATTGCTAGGCTACACATATCTATGATATGCTTTATAGACGGGTAGGTAATTAGGTCAGGAGAAAATAATTTAACACAGGAATAAGCCAATTACTAAACTTTCACGGAAGAACTTGAGTTACTTAAATGCGGTTAACAACGGAGGGTTCACTAGACGATCTGGCCAAAATAGTATTTATTATGATATTACATTGCTTGACTGAAATTCACTGCAAATAGAATTAAGCTATGCTAAGGTTTCATCATCATACAAACACTACGCACTCCACAAAAACTCCAAACACAACCATTAGATTTTAGATAATTTAGGTTAAATAGTTTTAAGAATTAGATAGTAAGTTAAGTTAAGGTAAAAGCGGCGATGATGTGTGTTAAGGTAGAGAGAATAAGGTAGAGACTTAGGTTAGGGCGTAAAGTTACAATTTGGTAAGCCGTTACCAGGATCAGAAAGTTAGGTTATAATTTATCATTAATATAGTTGTATTGGATTTCAGTCAAGCGGTAATACTTTAATTTAGATGTGGGATTTTTTCCCACAAATTGTTGTCGTGTAGAGATGCGTGAGTTTAGAATTGGCTTAGTAGGGAATAATTCAATGAAGATTAATTAATTCAAAGATATTGAAGAATTATAATTTGACACTTTTCACATTAAACTTTGTTAGATCTTCTAAAGTTGATTCATACACTTTGTATTACGGGCTCTTGATAGTGGGTGAAGATTAATCCTTGTAATGCTTGCTGTGAGCTGTAGGTTAAACCTTGTTGTACGAAATCTGTAACAAATAGATTCTCAGGTTAGGTTAAAGGTCAAATAGAGATAAAACTACAAAAGAATAACGTACCTAATGAGTATTATTTGAAATACAATACCTTTCAGTTATTATCTTTTTCTTCTTTATTTAATGGCGGATTTCGCCAGCATCAAGTACCGTGCGGCTAAGGCGTTGATGTTTTCCCAAAGTATCATAAATGCACAAAGTACATAGATATAGTTAATAACCAAAAATCTGGAGTATTAAATTTTAAAACTGTTGAGTTATCTGTGAATACTGAAACCTTTAGAGGTATTCAATTTTTGATAGGACGCGGAGATAATTGTTGACGATAGTGTTATATTAGGTTTGTTTTATTCCTGGTGATAGATTTCATGTAGGCATAGGCAACTGGTTCATACAGCCTTGTGTTGAGTTATTTTTAAGATCGTAAAAAGTCGATGTTGGCGATAGGGTGACGTAGTTAAACATTTATTGATTTAGAAAGATTTGTAGAATAGGGGGCGGTTTAATTATTATTGCTGTCGGATGAGAAGGCAAGGGGGTGAGATTGGACAGAATTAACCAGCTTAATTATTGCTGGATTCAATTTATATTATAGGCTGTACAATATTATAAAGTTATGACGCTAACAGCATAACATAAAACTAATATTAATTATATTTTGACTAATAATCGCTGAGCGATTGCGGTTCTTAGTTGATGTGCTATTCCACGTATTATAATTTATTTTGTTGGTTATGTTAGGAAAAAATATAATAACGAACTGGATATTATTGGCCTTACGTCTCACGTCTGGAATCCATAGAGTAGTTTTAGGCTAGTCAAGGACTATTACGTTATTTGTCTATGGTTGGACCATAGACATATGATTTAGCGCGACCATAAACAATCTAGAATTAGGAATGTGTATAAGACATGAAGTTATAAAACCAATCGGAGAGGAAACTTTCTTATTGCGTAATCATGTGATTTTGTTATAGCAAGCGGAATCACCTGTTATTTTCCATACCTGTTATTTTTAATACCTGCGATTTTTACATTGAAAGAGATTTTCCTAATACTTATCACGTAGTAGATTAGAATGCAATGACATTGTGGTAGGATTAATATTATGTGACATGTAGACGGGGATGATTGCTCTGCACAAGGGAAATGCCGCTTCATTTTGTTAGTTCGATAAAATCCTAGGAAAAGTAACATAAAATAATATTTCGGTTCAAAATACACGCGTTGATGAGAAATCGCGATTATAGGGAATAGCAAGTAGCAGGGATGTCATGTAGGGGATAGAATCATGTGACTATTCATTGCCAGTAGGAATTTTGGTTTAAAAGCAACGTAGTTTGGGATGCATAATGTGAACGGATAAATACGTCTAGTAGGCGATAAAAGTCGTTACCGTCCGGAAACAACTATCTAATGTCTACTCTATTGTGGGGAGGTTACCTATTAGCGAGGCTAGATGGCGTTGGGTTACCAATAAAAAATTGGTTGCCTGCAAAGTCGGTATACGGGCGAAAGTTTTACGTGACAACGACTTTGAGTGGTAAAATAATTTTAATGTGAATATTCATTCGTATAGTAGGAAGAAGGATGAAATAATATGGAAGGGACGCGTGCCTTTCACTTTTTATGTCTGTCTCTCTCGCTCTTAGGCGGGCTAACCATGCCCGAGTGGAAGGGACGCGTGCCTCTCACTCGCTCTCATTGTGAGCGCATAACGTGAGCGGAGCGTAACGCAGTTTCTTGAAGTGTCACCCGGCAAACCAATTTATAAGACGTTGTCACGTCAAAAGATTTTATTTTGGATGATGGTAAAAGGGTGCTGTCTAATAATAATATGTATAATTGTAATACTCTTGCAGCGGGGTAAGTAGTCGTTACCAGTAACCATCACTTCTTACCGTATAGTTGAAATCGGGATAAATACTTATTTATGAAGATTTACAGAGGATTATTATTAGCTTAAGATGAGGTTAACGTACGCAGGGGTAAAGCTCGCTGGGCACAGCTTACTATACCTACTTACCTAATATTATCGGTTGTGAGTTACCTAGAGATATCTAAGTCGGGAGAGCGGTGAAAAGAAAAGACCTTACTACGTGACTAATTAGTTAGGATAAGTAGAGATAGATAAATCATTTAATTCACTGGGTTGGATTAGCCGATTAAGAAGGGTACCTTGCACAATTGTCTATCTCCGTTGAACGATTAAGATGTTGAAAAAAAAAATGATATTACTAGTGAAGTATAGGGTAGAAAGTGTAGGAAGTATACTAGTGGTAGCATTGCACAGAATAGGGTGCAGTGAATGGATTTCAACGACAAAATATTATATATATTTTATAAATCATATCCAATCAGTACTTGTTACAATACTCAGTTACAGTACTCAAAGCAAAACATAATCACCCATTTTACATACAAAAACATTGAATCGGATGCTTGACCGCGTCTACATAAGCTAGTAGCTTTGCTTGTGGTTAACTCGTAAGAGGCACTTGTACAAGAGGCTGGTATTGACTGAAACGGGTAGTGCCGAAGGAGAATATTCTGACGTGTATCCCAAACGCTAGCTTTGATTAGTTAGTGGTTCTTCTAGGGCAACCATGCCGACTTACTAGGGATCATTGACTAGTCGAAGTTTGATTCTATACATACACGACACTAATCTGTTATATTTATAAGTACGTTAGAACCTGCACTTAGTTATATTTAATTATTGGTTTTACATAATTATATTTGGGCGGAGATACTCCTGTTGTGTGAGAAAGTGTAGGAAGTATACTAGTGGTAGCATTGCACAGGATAGGGTGTAGTGAATATATTCAACGACAAAATGTATATATTTTATAAATCATATCCAATCAGTACTTGGTACAATACTCAGTTACAGTACTCAAAGCAAAACATAATCACCCATTTTACAGACAAAAACATTGAATCGGATGCTTGACCGCGTCTACATAAGCTAGTAGCTTTGCTTGTGGTTAACTCGTAAGAGGCACTTGTACAAGAGGCTGGTATTGACTGAAACGGGTAGTGCCGAAGGAGAATATTCTGACGTGTATCCCAAACGCTAGCTTTGATTAGTTGGTGGTTCTTCTAGGGCAACCATGCCGATTTACTAGGGATCATTGACTAGTCGAAGTTTGATTCTATACACACACAACACTAAAATATTATATTTATAAATATCTTAGAGCCGGCATTTAATTATATTTAATTGAGGAACGGTAGAAATTTTACATGCTAAAGAGATGTTTGTAGGAATACGATAGGCAAATTAGTAGAGAAAAAAAAAAAATTTCTCGAGGATACCTAAGATTGACGGATGATGGATAAATGTGGAAGGTGGATATTAATTGAGCTTGGGAGCAAAATAGGGGTCGAAAGAAAAATATAATAATAGTGGTAGAAAAAAAAATAGTTGACTGGCTTTAAGTCGAGATTTAACTGCTAAATTAACGAGTTATAGCACTGTTATGCTATACTGCCCTCATACCAAAGAACACGGCTAAGTGCAAAAAGTAAATTTTGGGAAAAATGCAAAAAAGGCGCGAAATTGTGATTCTTTAGTTCTATGAGAATATTGCAGTTCTATCAATTGGGTTTTGTAGAAGACATTGTGTAGCATCTATCTGTACAGAAAACATTGATATAAAGGTATAATATGTAGTTAAAAACCATTAAATAATCACTTAGCCGTAGCACAACCTTATAATGCACTACTAATATCATACATTAAAACACGGTTTAGTATACCTTTGCGGTGTTATATCGTAGTACTGATTTCCATCCTACGCTTAAAAACGGCTTACTTACTCAACTGCTCTAAAATCTATGATGCAGTATTGAAAAATATTTGCAATACTACGCTATATCGCCGTTAAGTTACTTAGTCGTCTTTTAGGTTAGTATTCAACCACACAATTATAAAAATGGTCTAGTGGAACTAAGCATAAACGCAGTAACATACGCATCTTTAACACAAAACTGTCTTTTAGAGTAGTTTTGTTCGTGAACAGACAAAACAATACAATAGGTTGAACAGTTAAATAAAACAATTTCTTTCTTCAAAGTATTGTAATAAAATGCAAATGCATGGTTTCATGCAAAATCACGTAGAACAAAAAGTATTTCTGTACCTAGTAAGTAGTACCTTAAAATTATAAAAAGATCAAAAACAATACTTTAGTATTAAAATATTATGACAAAAAGATAAACATTCCCTAAGCTTTTACATTTTATTGATTAACTTTTTTATTTTATTTTTTTATTGGAGACTGATTGCGCGTTTGTCCCCGATTTCACGTGTTGGAAAGTGATAATGAGGACGAAGATGGAGCACGCGCAGTCAGTAAATGCCTGTTTACTCTAGCCTTAAAGACGACCAAGTTGTAGCGTTTAACATTTTTTTTAAATAAATTGTCACTTAACAGTTTCATTTACGACTATCACACTGCACGATTTGTTGATGGTCACCCTGTTTCGGAAGATTAGGAGTCGAAGGTAATGAATACGCTGTACGTAGATTGATTTTCACATTTTTCGAAATCGGAATCGCTCTGCTCTTTCAAAGAGGGTACGTAATATTTATATCCTTTACGGAATCATTGGAATCAAAATCTTCAAGGGTTGATTTTTCATCAGAAGTATCTTTGTATGAAGTCAAAGATGGATTCATTCATTCAAAACAATTTAACAAATGAACAGTTGGGTGATGTTTTGAATTGAAGTAGTGACTAAGTTTTCGGACTGCATAAAATTACTTTGCAAAACTGGTAAGATTTCGTTTATAAAATGTAGATCTGTTGTTTCGTACTCGTTAAACTTTTGCAATATATCATTCATTGAGTAAAGGTACGTTTCCGATACGGACCGCAGACTGCAACCGCAGGCGACATTGCGCCTATCGCTGTGGTTTACCGTGCCTGCGGTCGCGGTTGCTTCTATTTCCAAGCGCGGCTGCATGCCGCGTCTGCACAATGCATAGAACAATGCTTCAGTCACTCCAGTACCTTTGTGCGAGACAGAATGTGGAGAAAAAGTCGCAATTTTTGTACGTGACACGTGTAAACTCTCTGCGGTTCGCGACACCACTGGTGCTGCAGTGACCGCAGACTGCACTGCAGTCTGCGGTCGCTGCGTGCCGCGTCCGCAGGCAGCAGTGTTGCCGCGCTTGGAATCAATTTCATATAGATGCATAGAAACTAGTAGTGTCGCTTGCAGCCTGCAGCTGCAGTTTGCAGCCTGCGGTCCGTCTTGGAAACGTACCTTAAGTAGAAAATCTTCGTAAGTCAAACAATGTGGACATGATAGGACGTAATTAAAAGTGATGGTGATGAACTGATGATATCTTATGGTTTTTTATTTTTTCCTCATTGTTTATGTTAACACTAACCTTGTCTATTTTTTATATTTTTTATCTCTTGATGAAGATGCTTCACCTAACATGCACATATCCACTAAATCCTTCTTGCCTCTTCGGAACTTGGCCATATTTGAATGTACTCGTACCTCAGTACTTATAAAAAAAAATATTTCATTAAAATAAAAATTAGGTGCTCACAGAGCCGGTGTAATGATAGTGCTAGTTCGAACATATCAAAAGCTATTCATTATTGTCTGTAGCAACAATCCACTTTTTCAACTTTGAATAAAACATTTAAAACTATTTTGTAAAATAAAACATTAAAAACTATTTATTAACTGCATTTTATCCAAAACTTTCATATTTCAATTAATCAATCTGTTATTATTTCAAAGTCAAGAAAGTTTATAAACAGCTAGGCACTAGCTTATTTGCAACCACAACCGACCGACCATCCGTATCGGGTACCTACCTACACTATCTACCTACTACAGACAGAAGGTAGGTAATTAGTTTTTATTTTATTTTGAAGTAATGAATTGTACCTTAAAGCTATAGCTAATTAACTGAATAAGTCAAGTTAAAAACTAATTACTTACGTAATTTAATTTATGCACTTGAACAGCAACATAATCAAACCGTAATTTTAAACACACCTACTCGTCATATTAAAATGGGTTCACAAGACACTTAGGTATCACATAAGTTTAGTTACCATGTGCAAATTATTAGAACATGATTTATTGTTAACAACAATAAGTAGGTACACTTACCGTTGGGTCTATGCAATAATTTGGCGCCAAAACTCTCCATGCGCGCGACCCCCAAGGCACAATAAATAATAGTACCTACTACGTATCCATAAGGCTAGAAATCGATGGAACGAACGTTAAGTATTTAGTCGCGTTTTAGAGTAGTACCAGTGGCTTAGCCGCGTTTTTAGAAGGATCGAAAAAAATCGAAAAAAGTGTATCCTTTGCTAGAATGCCGTGACCGTCCTAAAGCTTAGCACAAGTTTTTAATTATTTTTTAGACACTACTCTTAAATACAGTTAAACCACGATAACCGCGTTTTTATCTAGCAAACCTATGTGGCGGCGTTCTAGCATAGTATTTTATAAAAACGTTGGAAGTATTTACTAAGGTAAATTACCATTAAGATACTTTAGTGGTTCTGTATCGTAGTACTAAATAGTAACCGCGTTTTAACTTAGGGCAAACCTTAAAAATAAAATATAGCAGCTACTTAGCGGTAACGTATCTCTGAAATTATTGAACTTAAAATTATTATGTTAAGATCAGTCGATGCGGATTCTTTTGCTGAATTCGCTGATAACAAGAAGTTAAAAACGGTAAAATGTTACTCGGTATGAGGGCAGTATAGGGATAACAATAGTGTATGTTATCACATCAATTATAAAGGCGAGTCGCGGGCGGATGTCACGTCATAATCATTAGTTAAATCGTTTTATCATTTTAAAAGTTAACACAAGCTACTTATAAAACAGTGATCGATTTTATATACCACAATTTTAAGTTGTAGGATAATTTTAAACTCATAGTCCGCAGAAACATTCAAGCCGGAAATAAAGCGACTGATATTGCGAGCTGAGAATAAATCTCTTAGTGTAAAAGTTATTAACAAGTAAATCCCTGATATTGCGTTATCGAGATTACAATACAAAATCAACTATCACAATTCGAATCATACAAAGTAATTATTTAGATGTTGTCTCGCGTCGACAGGTACAAATTTTAATTTAGATGGGTAACGACATTAGAACTGAAATGGGTTTCGGATGTGTGACGTTCTTAGGACACGTACTGTTTAGTAGCATAATTTAAATTTAGTAAAATCGGCTGTATTGGACATATTTCGTTTTGCGGATATATATATTTAACCGAGGTTATCGTGGAGGTAGGCATAGTTCAAAGTTTACTAAACCCGACCTAGAGTCATAGCCTATCTTTATATGTCAGAAGAAAATAATAAATTTATTAGTAGTAGATTTTAGAGTCAATAGTAAATTTATTTTCTCGAGGTGAGACCTGAAACCTAGTTCGCACTAGGCCATTCAAATACTTTAACCGGTAATGTTGATTATAATAAATATAGATGTTCGGAACTTATAATAATATTCTAATACTGCTATATTATAATTGTTATTATGAAATTAAATAGGTTTGCTTAATAATTGACAAATAATTATTAACTCAATGATTTGTTTTAGTACCAAGTAAATGTCTACAGATTTAGAAAGGATAGGATGAACGAAACGCGGTTTTGACTTGTGGCAAGGTGAGCGCAGACTGTCACGGCGGGATTATCTTGTTTGGTTATTTATTAATATGAATTGCTAGAATTCTTAAATAATCTAGATTATTGGCATCTAATATTTACGGGATATAATTGTAGATGATTAAAATTAGTGCTAAGGTAGGTTATTGTCGAAGTTATGACACAACCTTAAAATTGTTAGTTTTAATGTAAACTACATGTTGCATCTAGATTGTTATAAACAAACTAATTTATTGGCAGTTTTCACATAGGTATGTAGGCCGGGACATTGAGTTGATGAAATAGTGTTATCAAAATCATTCATCACGGAAAGATAAAGATATTTTTATTTGCAAGTGTGAATACAAAAGTCTAGTTCTGTTAGTTCTATTTTGTTCTATTCTAGTTTTGTATAGTTCGGTTAGTTCTATTCTGTTCTATTCTAGTTTTGTGGTAGCATTTTACCTAGGGTTGTTCTAAATTAAAAGTAAATATTAATTGTCTGTCGCTGTCTTCTACGTTAGAGAAGAACGGAGAAGGATAAGGGGGACTCATTTTGTTATAGTCAGCTGTAAATATTTCTTGTGATTGCGGTAGTAACATAGAATGTTTATAGGATGTTTTGTTCATTAACCGATTATCCTCACCGCAGTTGTGGATAGAAATGGCTAAAAATATGTGAACAGGGGTGGAGAAGATTGGTCATTATAAATTAAAATAAATACTTGAATTGAAATATGCCTGATTAAATAGTGCGAAAAGGTTGGATAACGATATTAGAGAAATTCTCTATAACATAATGTTCGGACTTTTGATAATTTCAATTGTAATTTTAGAATTTTGAATAGTGTATTTAACCAAGCGGGTCCAACGAAGAATGTAATGCTGAAAGCGAGGTCTTTGGTCGTCTATGCACACAATAAAATTTATAGAAGACACAAGGGAGCATTCTTAATTGGCACTGTTAAATTAGTGAAAGTAGCTTGTTAGGGTGTCCGATCATTGTTTAGCCGCACTGCACACAAATAGAACTTAGTTAAGCGTGTAGGGTTTATTTTGATTTACCTGGTGAACTAATTGAATCGAAGTTTCGGAAGTGTGCTGTAGAATTGGGAGTTACTCAGCACACAATAAAATTAAGTAGTCCCCACTTAAGCTTCACCGCCGAAACTAGCCTTTCTAAAAGTTGTGAGAATTCTGCTGTAGGGTAATTCCATTCGAGGACGCCTTATGGAGTGTGGACCAGGGTAAATATGCTTGACTGAACAACAGAGAGGTATTACCGTTAGCTGCGGAAATGAGGTTATTGATAGCATTTCATTTTAGTGTTATCAGTGGAACTCGCGCTACTGGGGAATTTTACAATCTGGACGGAAGGCTGAAAGTAGAGTAGAGTAATTAAGGAGTAACCAATTAGAGTTACAAACATTTGGGAGATTACCATCTTAATAATGTGTCTTGTGCGAGTGTAAAATTAAAATCATCTAATGAAAAAAAAAAAGGGAAACTAGCACTATTGAATCACGCAGTTTGGAATTCAGTAAATACGAGAAGGAACTCACGATATTAATTACCATGAATACTAAGACGAAGTGTCACCTTTAATGACTTATTATTTACCGATTTGACCGATTATTAGTAATATAAAAGGTAGGAAGTTAAGTAGAGTTGTGGGGGCGGATAAGATAGTTACCGGTATGTTTAATTTAATAAGAAAATGATATTTTTCAAAGGTATAGGAAAGCAAGAGGACATTGATTGACGTACTTTATTATAGCAAATGAGACTAAATGTTGTCTTTCATACATAGTAATAACTAGGGATGAGACATAGTTATTAGATAGGTTTTGGGATAAGTATTTGCTTATACGCATAAGCTCAGTACTGGTATACAATGTCCAGCGCGTACCGGGGTATTTACAAGTACTTATCGATGACGTATATATTGACAGTTAGACAGAGATTAATAGCGCACAAACTTCTAATTGTTCTAAACTACGGGGTATCTAGTTCAAAACTCAAGGACGTGTTTCGAGATGCGTACCCCCTTAGAGTGAATGAGTTTATTCATAAGTATTTACGATCGACTACCTTATTGTAAGGCGTTAAGACCTTTATTTGTATGCACGGTGTCACTGCGTACCGGACGGGATTAGACATTAGATGTATCTCATCTAAAATAAAGTTATAACTCTTGGGCGATGATGGTATGCCTACTGGTTTTGGTTGTTATGGGGGTTTTGTTAAGATTTCTTATCCGCGGAGAGGAAAATAGGTTTCGGTTAAAAGAAGTAGCTAATTAGGGATTGTGGAGGACGCGGGTTCGATTCCTGCCTGAGGTAGACAGTTGTTCCGACGTTTCGTTATCTTAGGTAATTATATAAGTTAAGATGAGATTGGTAGCGTTGAAGTATGAAGGAAAGTTTTAATTCAAATTATTAATTATTATTCAATAACCTAGTTGGAACTAAAGACCATGACGGCGACGTGGTTGATGCTTCACCCACGAAAGATCCCAGGTTCGATCCCTAGGTTGCAACATTTAGATGCGAAACAAGTTGTAAGAAAAGACGTAAGTTAAAAGAAGGCCATGATGACAGATGTACTTGAAATTATTCTAGGAAAATAATTTAAAGAATAGAATAATTGAATGGTTCGGAAGATGTTATAAACTTTAAGTCGGAATCGTCATAGAGTTGAAGAGTTTTCGCTAGGGGGCGTTAGTAGACAGCGCAAGAGACTGTTATATTGATTTAAATTATATTATGTTATGTTGTTATGATGGTAAACAAAAGGCAAATCATTATTCGGAGGTTGTGTATGATTAAAGAAATGGTAGATGTCTAAGTTATTGGGAAATATTTACCGAGACTAAGTTTACTGGGATTTCGTTTCGAACACGAGAACTGGGTATGCGATTATGATTTTGTGTCAGTTGAATAGAATGAGGGGTGTGGGCTATTTTGAAATGGGAATGCTTATTGAGGAAAGAGTCATTAGGGATTGGGAAGGAACTATAAATAGTAGGAATATCTTTGAGGGCTAGGATGACAATGAGGTTGTCAAGGAAGGCCGTGCTATTTTGTACTTGATTAAGTACAGGGTTAAGATATAATTCGCCGCAGAAAAGAGTGGTACCTTATCTGCCTAAATTCTATCGGGGGCGGCTGTAACGGTACAGAATGAATGGTATCCGTCCGTTAGTAAGGAATGTATGGGAGTAGCACTAAAATAAATATTAATGCGTAGCACCATTAATATAATAAGCATGAAAAAGGGAATAATAAACTAGTTCAGAATAATGGTCAGTGGTCTAGGGCTTTATCTTTAGTTTGAATTTCGCGGGGACTGCTCTGTGTGCCCCTTGCGACATAGGCGCCGTCTAGCGTGAGTTATTTCATTGAGCTTCGCGTAAGGTTGCTAGTTTGACTATGGTCCAGGGCTTTATCTTTAGTTTGAATTTCGCGGGGACTGCTCCGTGTGGCCTTGCGAGGTTGGCAAGCCGGTGCACATACGGGCGCCACCTATGGTCGGAATACGGAACTTTTTAGAATTTCACAAAATACAGGATTATTGGCTTAAGTGGATGATTATTGAGAGTGTTGGCGCTTAAGGCACCAACATGCGGCGCAGGGAAATGGAAAAATAGGATAGCTGGGCTTACTTGGTTCCGGGCTGTGGTCACAGGATCGTGCTGGAGCTGAAGGCGGCTGGCGCTCTAGGCGCGGGGGCGCAGGCTTGAGGGCGGCAACACACAACACAGTTCACTCAGGGCACTGGTCGGTGGCGTTTTAGGGGTAGTTGAGCTGGTAAACGGAGCGCTCTCACTGAACACACACTAATCACATATCTGACGTGGTGACGGGCTGAGTTATTGCGCGCGCGACGCGGGGGTTCTAATTGAACGCTCGGAGCACACTGCGTGGGCGACCGCGTGATCCCGCGGTCTAGGAGGTTCGTCTGGTATACTTGTCACCTCCCTCTGATTGGCCGATTATTCGTTGCGGTTCGTGCGACGGGGAGTGCAGTCCAATATGCACTTTAATTGACCGGCGCAGAGACGGTTGTTATTCGTTGCGCTGTGGCGCAAACAGAGAGGGAATTGTTAATAGAAGGCTACATTTAGATATTCAAACATGTAATATTGGCTATCTGACGAGATTTGGTTGAATTATGGAAAAACTTTAGAATTGCGCGGCGAACGGCGGCAATGAGCGAGCGAGAGGTTGGGAAAAAGATAGAAAGAGAGGTAGGATGTTATCTCCACGTGGCGCAACGCGAAGTTCGCGTATAACAAATAATAAGCGACGCGAAGGCGAGGCGCATCGGGAAACAGCTAGCGATTGGTTGAAGGGAAGAAAAGCGGAGAGTTGGGGAGGGATGTTGGGCGCGCGTGGCGCGAAAGTTAAGATGCTTGGGAAAAGAGAGGGAAATTAGGGGGGCATTCAATTTTTAGACGTCGGAGGCGCTGTCCGATTTAAGAGTGCGGTAAAAACTCATACGGGAAGACGAGCGTCCGAGCCTTTTTAGTGCGCTAAGTGATATTCGAGTTGCGATTTTAACTAACATTGGTTGTGAAATAGAAGTGAATATTAAAGTAAAATTCTTGCTATCGCGACTCGAATAACTATAACAGAATGAAGTATTCTGGATCACATTAGTGGACACGAGTAACGGTGCCAACAAAACTAATGTGGTTTCAACCGACTTCGGTCTGGAGGCATTTGGCTGTATTCAATAATGCCGGCGTTATTTGATAAAACGCTAAATAATACACTATCTTCGAGAGAATAACGGGGGAGAGACAGTTGTCTCCCTAGTGAAAATTGAAGATAGGTCAGACACCAATTAGCTGGAGGTGGGCACGTACAACCCTGTCCAAAACCGTCCCGCCTCCTTACATACAGTGTAGTGCTAGGTTTACACTCTGAGTATACTGGCTCGATTGATAGTCCATTTAGAAGTCTGTTGCTTGCAGGGGCGACTCGGCTTACACAACTCACCACGAAATTAAGTTAAATGTGGCTTGGGCCTAGATTGCAAGGTACACAAGTAGGGACTGTTAGTTCGACAAAATATAGGTATTTCAAGTGAGGAAAGCTGTAGGAATCTATAGGTAGGCGTTTCTATATAATTGTTATGAGGAAGTGAGGGAAGAGTACGGTGTGAGCACGCCGTGCGTACATAAACTAGGTACGTGGGTCGCGGGGCCAGGCTAGATTATTTCAGACTGATAAGGTAGGGATAATTAAGTTACGGTGCTAAATAAAATTTACGATGAAGTGATGTGGGTCCTATCTAGGTAGGTAATCTGTTACCGTAGGCCGCTATTAAATTACCAGTATCCTCAAATATGTCATATATTTCCACAAGACTTTTACGTAAATTGCACAAGACTTCTTATGTATCATGCTATTGTTAATAAATAATAATACCTGCAAGCTAAGCTATCATCTGATTATCTTTGAGTGGTTACAAATCTTCCCCGCAGCTGCAGTGAAGGATTTAGGTCACAGTTCAGACGGAGTCATTGCTAGGCTACACATATCTATGATATGATTTATAGACGGGTAGGTAATTAGGTCAGGAGAAAATAATTTAACACAGGTATAAGCCAATTACTAAACTTTCACGAAAGAACTTGAGTTACTTAAATGCGGTTAACAACGGAGGGTTCACTAGACGATCTGGCCAAAATAGTATTTATTATGATATTACATTGCTTGACTGAAATTCACTGCAAATAGAATTAAGCTATGCTAAGGTTTCATCATCATACAAACACTACGCACTCCACAAAAACTCCAAACACAACCATTAGATTGTAGATAAATTAGGTTAAATAGTTTTAAGAATTAGATAATAAGTTAAGTTAAGCGGCGATGATGTGTGTATGTATTATAAGGTAGAATAAGGTAGAGACTTAGGTTAGGGCGTAAAGTTACAAACGTTAGACTACATGGAAATGTTACATGGAATCTAAGCATTTGCCTGTATTGTACCATTCGTAAGAACGTTACATTACACCGTAATGCTCGAGCAAATGCTTTAGTCTATATTCACCTTAATAATACAAATCTATGACGTCAACTCGACTAATTGAACATCTTAGTCGGGTAGCAGATGATGCGCAGGAGCGGTTTCCATCGGAAGAATTGGTGTTTTTGGGGGACTTCAACGCCTACTATGAGTTGTGGTTAGGTTCCTCCAAAACAGACCATGCTGATAATAACTGCCCACGTATTCGCTCTCACGCATGACCTGACGCAACTGGTAAACCAGCCCACCAGGATCCCAGACATAGTTGGCCATGCGCTCTCCTTACTCGACCTTCTGCTGACGAGTCGCCCAGCTGGATACCGGGTGGAGATTCGAGCTCCTTTAGGTTCCTCGGATTGCTGCTTGATATCCAGCACAGTGCCCTTGGCATCGCGCCCGCCAAGAGCGGTTTCGAATCGCCAGATTTGGTACTACGCGTCGGCAGACTGGGACGGTATGCGGGAGTATTTTGCATCCGTCCCTTGGAGGCAGCGCTGCTTTAGTGGGAAGGACCCGACCGCTAGCGCTACTGCTGTTGCTGATAAATAGTATTAGGAATGGAATACTATATTCCACACTCCTATGTCATCAGCAAAGGCAGGCGCAACCGCTGGTTCAATCGCAAGCGGATACCGCGCTTGGATCAGAGGTAAAGCTCATGGGGATCCCGAAACTCGCTCGCTAAAAGCAGCCTATAATAATGCCACCAAGTCGTGTAAGAGGGCCTACATTAAAGGGGATGCCCAGCGCGTTTCACGAGAAGGCCAAGAACTCCTGACGCATCCTACGGGCAGCCGTAGCTACTGGCGTCTGGCCAAAGCCGTGCAATCCAACTTCTGCCAACCCTCGCTGCCACCACTGAGATGTCCTGACGGAACTTTAGCTCACAAGCCGCAGGAAAAGTTCGATCTCCTGGCCAAACTCTTTGCGGCTAACTCCCGGGATCCGGATCAATGACTGTAATGCACAGCCACCCTCAATTCCTCACTGTGGCCACACAATGTCTGATATTAAACTCAGGCAGTGTGATGTGCGTGCGGAGCTGCAGTCAATCGATGTCCGGAAAGCTAACGGTCCTGATGGCATCCCAGCAATAGTCCTGAAAATGTGTGCAGCAGAGTTGTCCCCTGTGTTAACGCGTCTGTACTGTCTCTCGCTCTCTCCGGGTAATGTGCCGGAATCTTGGAGAGAAGCTAATGTGCAACCGATCCCTAAAAAAGGAGATCGGTCAGATCCGACTAATTACCGCCCTATAGCCGTAACTTCAGTGTTGTGCAAGATCCTAGAACGAATATTGAACAAACAGCTTATTCGAAATCTAGAAGATCACTCCCTAATTCACGATCGTCAATATGGGTTTCGGCCAAAACGGTCAATGGGTGATCTTCTAGCGTACGTCACACATCTCTGGGGTAAGGCTATTGACAAGCGTGGCGAGTCACTGGCAGTTAGCCTTGACATAGCCAAGGCTTTTGATCGGGTCTGGCACAAAGCTCTTCTCTCCAAGCTCCCGGCATACGGTTTGCCCGCTCAGTTCTGTACCTGGATTGCTAGCTTCCTGCATGAGCGTAGAATCCGTGTCCTATCGGATGGATGCGCTTCGCGGTTCATGTCAGTGAACGCTGGTGTTCCTTAAGACTCCGTTCTATCCCCCGCGTTTTCCTTCTGCATATCAATGACATGCTGCCTCTTGGAAACATTAATTGCTATGCAGATAATAGCACAGTGCATGGGGGATATAACGGTCACCCAACGGCTGGGCGGGTAGACACCGAAATGAAGCGAGCAAATCTTGTCATTGAGCTCGATCGGGTGTTGGACCTCATTTCTAAATGGGGCTCCGATAATCTGGTGGAGTTCAATGCCAAGAAAACACAGGTGTGCGCGTTCACAGCGAAAAAGTCGCCATTCCTTCCCCTTCCCTCTCTTCAGGGTACATCTCTAGGCCTGCAGAGCAGTATTAACATCCTCGGTATGGATATCCGCTGTGATCTGAACCAAAAGGACTACATCGAAACCGTGATTAAAAATGCCTCACGTAAACTCGGTGTCCTGAACAAGGTGCGGCGATTCTTCACGCCTGATGAGTTGTGTCTATTATAAAAGACACAGGTGCGGTCTTGCGAGGAGTATTGCTCTCACCTTTGGGACGGCTCCGCAATGTACCTTCTCGATGCTTTATACCTATTAAAGTGAGTAAAGGATAACTTCTAAATATAATTGATTTAATTATCAACAAGGACAATTACATGATACCTACCTACTCAAAGTATAATAACAATGACTTAGTAGGCTATTAAATAATCACCCAGTCTGAGAGACTGAGGTATAGGTTAATGAAAAATAATTAACTTAAGTTCACTCTAAAGTCAAGGATATTAAATAAATTAAACATCTTTAATAAACTTGAGATGTAATATGCTGTCAAGGCAGTCTGTACAATTTAATTATATTGTTACTTTATAAGATCTTTATAATAAACCCTAAGAGTAAACAAAGGTAATTTTGCTTCAAATAATAGCATTCTATTTGTATCCACCTCCTGAAGGGAGTAAGAAATTGAATGAATTAAACATCATTAATAAACTTGAGATGTAATATGCTGTCAAGGCAGTCTGTACAATTTAATTATATTGTTACTTTATAAGCTCTGTATAATAAACACTGAGAGTCAATAAGAGTAATTTTGCCTTTATTAATAGCATTTTATTTTAGCCACTGCTTGAAAGTGGGTTTTGAATAAATTATTCACCATTTATAGAACTAAAGGTTAATATTCTGATAAAGCAATAAAGTCAGTCAGTTAATAATGTTTCATTGTAATAGTTTTATAATAAACACAATGATCAGAGAAATAAGTGTGATCTGTTGAATGCTGGCTTCACTCCTCTGTTCTATAAGGGATATCATAAGACTTTATTGTATTGAATAGTTGGGTTCTTAATGTGAAAAGGATATTTGGATGATAGCAAGCCCTAAGATAAACTATTTTGATTTATAAAGAAATAATTGAATATAGAACTTAGTAAATAATAACTTACATAATGTATGATGAAATTAAGTTGAAAAGTTATGTAGACTCTCTATAAGTAATAAATTAAAGTCATTTGGACGGGGCGATAATTACACAATGTGATGTATTGGCACGCTATGGAGCGGAGGTTGGAGCTCATAAGTTTCCACAAGACTTTTATGTATAATGCTATCGATAATAAATAATAATACCTGCAAGCTAAGCTATCATCTGATTATCTTTGAGTAGTTAACATCCCTTTACTGCAGCTGCTGTGAAGGATTTAGGTCACAATTCAGACGAAGTCACTGATAGGCACATATCTAGGATATTAGGTATTGACGGATAGGTAATTAGGTCAGGAGTAAATAATTTAACACAGGGATAAGCCAATTACTAAACTTTCACGAAAAGGACTTGAGTTACTTAGATGCGGTTAACAACGGAGGGTTCACTAGACGATCTGGCCAAAATATTATTCTATTATAATATTACATCGCTTGACTGGGATATATTGCTAATAGATTTAAGTTAGGTTAAGGTTCCATTATCATACAAACACTACGCACTCTACAAAACATCAAAGACACAACATTAGATTGTAGATAACATAGGTTTTAGTTAAGATAAGAGTAGCTTAATATAAGTTAAGTTGAGGAGTAGGGAAGGCGTAATTGATGGTAATCTTGAACGGCGGTATATAGTAGGTTAACTAGTTTTAAGAATTAGATTAGTCAGTTAAGCTAAGGAAAGGCGGCGATGTGTGTGTGTGTATTTTAGGTTTTAAGGAGGGCAAAGCATTGAAAGGTTACAGTATCGGCTTTTAAAATGTATAAAACGCCTAAACTCTTCGAGTATCTAATTTATTTTAAACGTCTTTGAGTATCTAATTTATTTTAAAGCAATAACAGAAGAAAAAAAATTATAACAATAAAAAATAACAATTATTTACAACGCGCGCCCGTCAAGGTAGGTACTGACGCGGACGGGTCAACAGACGGCCGGCCATTGACCCGTCAACATAGGTACTGGCGCGGACGGGTCAACCCTTTCCCCGCGCGTTGTAAATAATTGTTATTTTTAATTTCGGATAATCTCTTCGGATGCAACGTCTCGTACAATTACGGTCAAACTTCACTTCAGGTGAGTTTGTTTAACCATCAATTATTTGTCAAAAGCTAGAAAAACATACGAGTATGCTTACTAAAATGAATAATTAATTTTAAAGTAAATTAGCTTAAATTCGTATAAGTCTTTTATTTATTAAGTACAATATATTTTTAAGATGGGAAGATGATGATGATGGATTATTTTTTTCATCGAATATGTCCATGAATACCTATATCTCGGCAAATTAGTCTCTTTCCGGGCGCGACAGGCATGGAAGCTGCCATGAAACCGCACCGAAAACGCTTGGAAGAGCTATTGGTCGATGAAAGACGAACTACCGCTTTCACTAAAGAAAAAGCTAATGGACACATGCATTATTCCTATCCTCACCTGTCTACGGTGCACAGACTTGGTCTTTGACTGCTCAGCAAAAGTCCTGGCTCGGGGTATGCCAGCTAGTGACGGAGCGCAGTATTCTGGGAGTCAGATTGTCAGACCGCGTCAAGAACACAATACCTAACCTACTGCGCTCCAAAACACAAATCGCTGATGTTGGTTAAAAGGTTGCCAGTCTGAAGTGGAACTGGGCCGGACACATCTGTCGCATGTCGGACGAGATGTGGGCGAAAACCGCGACTATGTGTGTGTAGTATTAATAATATATTTTTTAAAGATGTTTATCTATTATTATTTGATATTTTTGTTTTATTATTTTTAAATATATATTTTTTAAATTCAATTTGTTTACGCTCACACCAATTATCTAAACCAAGATGAGTATTGTGACCGAGTCATGGATGTTTATTAGTACCCATTTATGTATGTTTATCTGTCATTCAGTTACCATAGTTCGAGCTATGCTTAGTTTGGGGCTGAATCATTGATGTGAGAGTTGTGATTTATTATAATTAATTAATTATAATTATTCTTTTGAAACTCGTTAATATGGTAAAATAACTGATAAATATCATACAGATAGAAAAAACACCCAGACACGAAATCAATTTAGAAAAACAGTTTCTCTAAATTGATCCCACCGGGAATTTAACCCGGGACCTCAGAGATGGCGCGACGCCAGACCCGGCGTGCTAACTACTCGACCACGCAGGTCGTTATTTTTATAAACAATAGTCTTCTAAATATTCTGATACCTATATCATGATATCACCTTCTTCTATAAGTAATTCTTTTAACTTATTTTTAAAATGTACACCGGAGGTCCAACTTTCCCCCTTCCCTCCACAATTCCTAATCCATCCTCAAGGTCGGCAACTCCTCTGGTTGTGTGGGTGTCCATGGGCGGCGGTGATTACCTACTTTCTATGGTGACCTACCTGCTCTTTGTCTCCGTTTCGCATTTAAAAAAACATCAGCCCAGAACATTTCACGATTTCACGAATATAGACAAAAGAGTCAGATTTAGTTAGTGACGGCGGTTGCGCCATAATGTGGACCTCGGTTTTTTTTATACGTAGCACGGCATTACGACTCCTCTCCACCTGATGTTAAGTGGAAATGGAGTCCAGGCGTGAAAACAACTGGTGCAGTGTTAACAAGATGAAGCATCAGTCGCCCTCACCGTGCCGGCCTAAGAAGTGTCTCTTCACGCCTCGCTTGAAAGACCCCATATAATAGCAAGGAGGGAAAGAATGTGCTGGTAGCTTAGAATAATTAAGCATAGAAAGATAGTCCCGCGCGACCATTTTTAAGCACATTTTTTGAGCCACATATGGCTCTAAGGCCGGGCTTCCACTGACGCGGAGCTGTGCGGAGCGGAGCAAAATCGACCAATCACGATGCTCGAAATCTCCGCTCCACAAGATTTCGAGCATCGTGATTGGTCAATTTAGCTCCGCTTCGCTCAGCTCCGCCTCAGTGGAAACCCACCCTAAACGCCGAGTTTTCAATGTACACTAGGGAAGGGGGGGCATGATAGATAGGGTGGGCATGATGGATAGGGTGGGCAAGATGAATAACGTGAATAATTTGAAAACTAAAGACCGGGCGAAGGTTCCGAACGCACCCTGCACTCCCGCGCGTCGATCTTAGTTCGTTGCTCAGTGCAGCCCGGGACGCAACGCAAAGTGCACACTTAGGGAACGCTTCGTTCATTTTCATCGAAAAAACATTGATGTGTCTAATCTAAGGTATGTAAAGTGTTATATTTCTTTATTGCGCTTAAACTGTTCCTTTCACATTGTGCATAGCTGATGGTTACCTATCATAGTTCTAAATTTAATCACGTTTAATTACTTTCTGTTGGTAACTTTTGAAGTGAATATATGCAGCAAGTCGAGTACGGGGCAAAATAGATAAATCCATCTTGCCCGGTATCCGTTTTTCCCGCCTTTTTCTCAAATGAAAATATAGCACTCATTTAATTTAATTATTGTTTCTTTGCATTTCAGATGGTGTATATTTGTACACCATCTGAATTATATTACGAAAACAAATAGAGGCTCTTGGAGCTCTGATCAACTTAAAAAAGCGATGGACGAAGCATTCAAAAACATCGATAAAAAAGCTTTCGATATGGTTGGTATAGGTAAGTACCGTATGGAACTCTACATCAACATTTAAAATCTAATTCTACATTATATGTCTGTGTTCTACATAAAAACGATAAGGACGCTACACAACAATTTTTACAGTTGAAGAAGCAATGGAACTATCTGAGTACCTACCTACATTAAAAAAGTAGATGCTTTATTTTATGGTTTTTAAATTTATCGGTTATTTCTTTGCTATTTTGTTTATTATGATAAAGTTTATCCATGATCACGTTTTTAGAAGTTAAATGTTTATTTTATAATTATTAAAAGGGTATGTCCAATTTTCCCACCCAAAGTATTCGTTTTGCCCACAATAGAGCGGGCAAAATGGATATTTCTAATTATTATGGTTTTTACTGTTATAGTGAAAATTATTAAAGACTGATTGTTCTAACTTTCTATAATAAAGGCTGATTATTTACTTTTTTCGTTTTTTACTTGGGAATCTCCGTATTTGCATATTTGTTAATATTATAAGCTCATAAACACAATTATATCCATCTTGCCCACCTTTCCCCTACGGAGTTACAAGTGTACGTGTGCGTGTCGCCGAGCGCAAGCACGTAATCGTAGTGCTTCACTTTTGACAGAGCGCTTGTAGGAAGACTATTTTTCTATACGTAATTGTTCTAAGGCTGGTAGACTATTCCTACTTTTGGCGGTGCGACAAAGAAATGAGTCACCAAATTACTTTGTGCGCGATAAATAATATTCGAGACAGAAATGGGTGACTCCGGACTCCGGAGAGCAGCGGTTTTAGGACTGTTAAAATAGCATCAATACCAACATAAAAATAAAGATTAAAATATATAAAAATTTATTAAAATAATATTCTCTAACATTTTTTGGCTTAATATGACACTAATTAATACATAGGTAGTTTTTTTATATAAAACATAATAGGTACACACATGAATGAGTAAACAAATATCTACGGTAGGTAATACAATATAAAAATATTTAGCTTCACATTATTGTCTTCACACAATAAGACCATATTTATATTTAAGATACTTAATTAATGTACGAAACTGTGGAAAGTAGGTACTTAAATGTTTATTAAAAACACTGATAAAGTACAGACCCCATTCTTAAACCTACCACAAAATGTCAAATTTCTTCAATAAATTATGAACTTTGTCACTTAGCTAGAACGATCAATATCGTTTGGAGAAATTTGACAGATTCTGATAGGTTGTTGATCTGCAAGCGTGTGTGCTGAAACTGTGGAAAGTAGGTAAATATTTAGAAAAAACCCTTGTAAAGTACCTACTTTGGTATTAAAGTACACTCAGCAATTTTAATAACAACACATAAAGGCACTGACTGCTTATATCAAAACGGTACAGTAGCTACGTATTTTCTTGCGGCCTTAAATACTCCATAAATTATAAACGTTTTGGTTGAATTTAAGTTGTAGGTACATCCATAGAAATATGTAAAGTCAAATGTTAAGTAACGTTTTTAAGTAAGGGGGTAAGATAAGATAACATTCAATTGCATTCGGATATTATGCGATGATTACCAACACTGTGCCTACTAGTTGAGACAGTCCTCTTTTGACTTTGACTGCATCGAGAAGTAAAAAGGCACATAAATAAGGCACAAGATTACGGTAAAATTACAATATTTACCGATGTTAATTAGTAAAGTTATTACCTACTGTAAATAGCATAATATGCAGGTTAGTAAGAGGCCGTCCATTAATCGCGTAAGGCACGAAAGGGGTTCCTCACGGTTCGGATAAAATCACGAAACATCACAAGGGGGTAGCGGGTGTAGTGAGATAATCATAAGATGACACTATTATCCCGAAGGGTTAGTCAGAGACTAGGAAATGAGGACAGCAATACTGGCGTTTATACACTAAAATGCCGTTAACTGCAAAAGTGACATTTTGAGAGATAATCTCCATTTATTAAAAAACGTTACATGATGTTTAGCCACATTATAGTTTAGTATTTTTAATCAACGGTATTTAAGTCATGGGATTATTAGTATTAATTTAATTAACTTTGTGTTTTGAAAGAAGAGAGCTATGAAAAATAAATTAACGATGTTATAGCATTATTATTAAAAAAAAATTTATTTAACTGCGTTTTTCGTGTAGATATCGATATCCCAGGTAATTAAAAATATAGATTTTTTCTAGAGTCAGACAGTTCGATGGCGCGTTTTATTCTGAGTTCAATGATATCAAAAAAGTCAAAATCGACTTCAGGTCGGTTGACGGCATTTTAGTGTATGGACGGCAAAATAGCAATCCTGGTATTTCACGCAACGCGACACGGATAATCTGTTTTGAGATAATCAAGTGTATTTTTTTTTTTTCGTTGAACGCGCACTATTTCTCCGAAAAGCGGCGTGATGGACCTTGGGGCTGCCCGCTCTCATGCGATAATAATCGGTGATCGATTATTTGTAGGAGAAAAATAAAACGTACCATTGCAATAGTGCAACGCACACTTCCTACAAAAAGTAGGTCAGAAATCAAAGCAGAAATCAAAAAGAAAAATCGGCCCGATTATCGATCCTACAAAAAGTTAGAGGCGGGCGGGCAGCCTAATTTTCTTAAATTTTTAAAAATATTTTCTATCAAAACGATGCACATGATTCTGGGTATGGGTGGGAGTGGTGTAGTTTTAAAAATATTGCAAAAAATTAAGGACGGCCCCTAATAGGTATATAACCTATAATCTAGTACGAAGAATACCTAGTCCTATAATATAAAAAAATAACCAGCTTATTGCCAATGCATCTTTGGGTTTCGGTTGCCGCTGTCAATCAGACGGACGTATGCTCGTTTGCTGGCTCAGTACAAAAACATTCGTTTCATTATGCAGGATTCCGAACATACGAAACCCTCTGTGGGTTTCGTATGTGCGGAATTTCGACAGATATCCATTCATTTTTAGATTTTTATTTTATTATGTTGTGTTATTATGTTGTGTCCAGCAGTAAGGAACTGCAGCGTGATTGTGTAAAGACTTGATCCAAAAGTCGACCCTGAATTTCGCAGTGAGTTACCGAATCAGCATTCTTTAAATGCAGCTCTATACATACCGTCATAAAGGTCACTCTTGATCAAAACGCGAGTATCGAAGTGAAGAGGCGAGAGTTTACCATCGAGCTTTTGAGAAACACCATGTCGAATTGCCATGACGACCTGACACCCTAACCTTGGTTTAACACTTTCTTGTCGTACATGACAGTGGCAATACCGGTACCACCACTGTTCCTGTCAATCTTGATGGCCCTCACTCCCCTCTGCGGCTCCAAATACGTTATCATGGTGCAACTGCCGTCCTGACTCAACGTCGAGTTCGTTTTGTTAGTCGGATTGCCCACAACCTCTTCGGCTATCTTGAAATACTGATCCGGCGTCAGCTCTCCCATGCCACCGAAATCTTTATGCTTCAAGTAGTGGTACGTGGCTGCATCATTGCTAAAGAAACCAGGCTCGCAGCTCTGGTTCAAAGGCGTGACTCTAGTCTTCAAATCATTATAACGGTCATTGAGTTTGTTGTAACCGTCTTCTGTCTTGAACTGACCCATGGCTTGCTCTTTGTGGAATGCGACTCTTTTGCCTTTAATGCCGCGAGCTTCGTCGAAGCTCGATTGCTTGAAGCCAGGCTTAGCTTTGGCGGCCGCCAAGTCTCTCTGGTAGTTCGCCTCGTAAGTTTTCACCGTCTCGTTCAAGTCCGCCACGAAATATTCAGTGTACAAGATGAAGTCTTTCGCCGTGGTGCAACCTCTCGACTTTGCAAACTCCGTCGCCATCTCCATAATTGTCTCGTTGTTTTGCACAGTGTTCTCGAGCACAACCCGCAGACGGTCCATTTCGTGCGGCGTAGCGTTTACGAACACCTTCCTCCCTCCAACGGTTATGTCGTTGATTCTCTCCTTGCCATAGATTTTGCATAGCCGTTGCATCGTCTCCTCCCTCATGGATTCGAATGCGATTTGGTGCGTTTTGCAGTGTTGTTGCATGTTTTTATGGAAATCTGTTTTACTCAAGGTTCCGCTTTGATACTGCTTGGTAGCATCGAAAATGGCTTGCCGCGTCGGCGCTGGGATCTCCAGCAGTTTCAGCGGATGGATCTTTAGATTCTTGTTCACCTCCAGCAGTCCCTTGTACCCGTCCGGCGTGAGTTTGACCTGTAAAATATACAAACATGTATAAATATGAGTTACCTGTCCGTTTTAACTATGTACAGTATTTACGTCGATATGACTGACACATTCACATCTCAGTCTTCCTGTAATCATGATATTGCATGAGGTTCAAGATTGAAACTCAAAGTTATCAAAGTAAGTGTATTTTAATTGGTGGCTTCTGTTTGAAAAGGTATACTAGTAGTTACTAAAGAGACAGGTACGACGGTAACTACAGCATGAATAGTAAATTATCAAACTTGAGAATAGCGGAATGCTAAAAATGTTAGGGGAAGCCACAAAGTATTTACCTTATGGTTTGCAACGTTCTTGTTAGACATCATCTCGTACAGATCTTTGGAACTCTCAAGATTGTTCAGCTGTTTCACAACGTTAGCATTGCCGTGCATCTCATCGGGCCCGCGAAGTCGCCCAGTCTGCTTGTTAAACAACTTTTTGGCATCCTTGCTCAAACCGTCTCTATGGCTGCTTATGACGTCATGTTGCACTTCCTTAATGATGGTGCTGGCAGTCTTCATGTTCATAGCTGCATTCGTGAAGAAAAGCACCGATGCACTGAATTGGAACACGTCCAATGGCGTCAGTTCATTTCTCTCATTTTTGTCAATGAGTACTGCTAGCCCGTGCACAATACCTATGCCGTTGATCGTCAAACTGCCCGTCTGCACCACTAGGAACGCTATGCGACCAGCTTTGCCCATAACGTCCCCGGCTCTAGCCGCATTCGACATAGAAGCGATCATTCGACCCTGAGCGAAACCCAAACTCGACCCCACAATTGCCAACCAGCAGCCTCTGGCATCAGCGTCGCTTAGTGCAATACTCTGACTGTGCGCGGCGCGATCGTACAACGCATATGTGCTGCGGGTCACTCCGTAAGCGCTAGTGGACACACCAGCTACTGCTGTGGCAGCCATGATGGGGCCCGCTACAGGAATCGTACAGAGAGCAGCCACTCCAACAGTCGTGGCGGCTACAGTCACCACTGTCGCCGCTGTGTCGAAAATGCTGAACACTCTACTTATTAAATCGCAAGCCGGCGAAGTGCCAAAACTGACACAGACTTCATTGTCGCTGTTTTCCTCATAGTAACCTCGAGTTGGGTAACAGTAGATGCATCTCTGCAGTGTGTTATTGGACAAATAATCATTCCAATCGGAATATTTTCTAGCGCCCGTGTCGACAAACACACCTGTCGTGCGGTTGGCTCGTTTCGCTTTAAACACCGGTACGGTGAAGCGTTTGTCGAAATCCTTCATGACAACGAAGATGCAAGCGAAATGGATTTCATTGTTTTTGAAGTCCATATTCTCTACCAATTGGTCGCATATTTTCTCGATCACTACCAACTCTTCCTTTTTGTATCCCGTTTCCTGGTTTTCACTATTCGGCACCGAGCTGGGAGGTCCGTATATGCCGAAACCAACCTTCCTGCGGAGTACGTTCCAGTCCCAGGATTTGATGGAATCCCATTGTCTGTCGCCGAGGAGATCGCAGTATTCCTGCTGTGATGTCCGAGCCTCCTTCTTGAACTGCTTGATATCCTCCGCGTCCCAGTTGACCATTTTGATGAATTAGTCCGAGAACCACCAGTGAGATGAGGGTAATTTGGCGATTTCCGCTTGGAAGCTGGCACTCCGCTCGCCGTCGTCAGAATACGGATCGAACTCCGCGGTTCTCAGGCGTTCGTCGAGACTGTCGATGTCTTCGTTTTCAACAAACTCTTCTAGGGTTTTCTCCAAAGTTTTTGGTTTTTCTTCAGTGGTTACAGCGAAGTCTTTGAATGTGTCAATGAGGAACTGTAACCCGGACCGCTGTATCCTGACGGAGTCTACGCTTTCCGATGAGAATCCGCTGGTCAGAGTGGACAGTTGGTAGCCTAGCCCTTGCAAGGCCGCTGGAACCAGACGGCCGATAGTGCGTTCCTCTTCTGGACTGTATGCTGTGTTAGACACTCCCGCTTTGTAAATGGCAAACAAAGTATCTTCAGCAGAGGATCTTATCTTCACCAAATCTGCGGGACTCTCAAATTTAGTTTTCGTTATGGTGTTGAGTCCTTCAATGATCCGGTTCACAATTTTGCCACGATCCGTCATTCTGGGGAAGAGAGAAATTCTTGTTTTAATAATGTTTTGGCACCTTATCTAAACTTATAAATAAATAAAAATCAATTGCCACGAATGTATATTTGCGCATCACTTCAGAACGGCTACACCAACTTGGCTAATTGTGATTTCTGTGGTGTTTGTAATAGTCAGGACAAGGTTTGTATGCATGAAAGTTTTGGAAATTCGTCACGGCATATGGGGTGTTCACGCGGACGAAGTTGCGGGCGGGCCACTAGTCACACTAATAATAAAAAGGCGAAAGTTTATGAGTGTGTATGTTTGTTACTCTGTCACGTAAAACCTACTGAATGGATTTTGATGAAATTCGGCATACAGATAGTTTATAACCTGGATTAACACATAGGATACTTTTTATCCCGATATTCCCACGGGAACGAGAACCACGCGGGTGAAACCGCGAGCGGCCGCTAGTAGTGTATAAAGGTCGCACTGAAAGCCGTCTGGATGGCGAATTAAAGATAAGACCAGAGAGATAATTGAATAAGTATGAGGTAATGGAGGACATTATACGTTATCTAGTCACTTTATACAATGTTTGTTATTTGTAACGGTCTTAATACTCGTACAATAAATTACTTTTTAATCAGAATACTAACAGCACTAATACTAACTAATCTTAACAAATCCTACTAATATTATAAACGCGAAAGTTTGTAAGTATGGATGGATGTTTGTTACTCTTTCACGTAAAAACTACTGAATGGATTTGGATGATATTCGGCATACAGATACTTTATAACCTGGATTAACACATAGGATACTTTTTATCCCAATATTCCCACGGGAACGGGAACCACGCGGGTGAAACCGCGAGCGGCCGCTAGTATATACATATAATCACGAATATTATCCCCGAAGGGTTAGTCAGAGACAAGACGTCCTCATTGGACAGCAAAAGCAGTCCTCTACCATAGTCCACTTTTCACCAAATAGCGACTGCACATGTGCTAAGCGTGACAGGTGGTGAGCCCATCGTCGCTCTAAGCTTTATAAGTATGTGCGGTCTTTACTCTTTAGTCCGTTAGTCGCCTTTTACGACACCCAAAGGAAGGGAGGAGGTGGTCGGGTGGTAGTATTTTTTCACCTCTACGCGACACAGTTACGTAGGTACATACATAAGTACGTTACGTAAACAGGTGCAGAATCTACAGGTCCCGAGTTTGATTCCCAGCGGGAGTACATGAAATGATATCTTCGTGTACTCGGTTTGGTTGGTTAATAGGGCTTGTTAAGTCCGCCTGGCTTTACTACCATCATATCTAATGTGTGGCGCTGTAATAACAATGTTAATAAGTATTGTCTTCAGACAGTATAGAGATAAGACAGCCAGTTAGTTCCTCAGTGGTTGAGGATTCCGGGTGAAGCGCGATTTCACCTTCGGCCTTATCGTCACTTACATGATTAGATGAGATGAAACCGTAGTGGATAAAAAAAAATATTTGCTGTTTTCCGCTAAGCCCGTTTTAATAAATTTTGGTAAGTATACTTAAAGGCTGTTATAGTCCACTTTTGCCGCGGAAAATTAACACGAGCGAAGCCGCTGGCAAAAGATGGATACATTTCTCGAAACCTACTTTGTTTTACCTATCAGGTATTCTCGGAAATAATCTGTTTGCACTGTCTGGTTGAAAGTTAAAGCGATTATTATTAGCGCTGAACATTTGGCGCTAGCTTGCTACACACACACACGTTATTACTTCGCACCATTGAGGAAGACATTATAACTAGAGATGCACCACAAACCATTTCCCGCACACCATTTTGAGACAAGCCATTCAAACCATCGATAGGACGATGGGTAGTTTACCTCTCTAATCAGGATATAAACACACTTCTGGAATAATCTTCAACACCATTTTCTAATGTGGAAATTTTGCGGCTGCAAATTCTCAATCCCTGAGGCGATTGCAGTCCATGGGCCGCAACACAATGCGCAAAAAGTTACTTAGCGATGACGTCTCTAGTTATAACACTCAATGCTTCGTACGGCGACTGGCGTACGTGACTTGTTGCACGCTAGCGCTCAATAACAATAACAATACGGTCCGTTTATACACGGAAAATCCCCGACAATCGACCGGCGTATCATAATCTAAATATAGGCTGAGTGAATAACACGAGTGTTATGCGTGTGGGGGCGTGATTTCTGTTTCAGCTCAGTTGTTCAAGTTTCGGTTAGTGTTATTTTTTATAGGACCTGTGGCTGGTAGTAGCTCATTAAGGGGAGGTATTTCAAGCGCTTCTCTCTCGCTCTCTCGACGGTACGACGGTAAGGGATGGGTATAACAGCGAAGCGGCGCGAATAATCTCGTTATATATTTTTTTTAAATGATAGAATATTAAAAAAACGATCGGTTATAATCCCTTAAGTTATCTATGAACTTCATTTTGGTAAATGACTCATAGTATCAAATCACTTATTTTAAGAATAAAACCTAGAAAAGAAGATAAAATTACACAAAAATATGTAACTTTGTGAATTTATTCTATCCAGCCAACTTTATCAAATCGTGTTTCCATCGGGTATATTCCACAGAATAAAGCCTCAACCATATTTCATAATTTTCGCAGATTTTAATTTTACTGTTTATCTACTACCTACTTCAAAAATTAATTCTAAGAACGTGTAATTTTGATTTTTCACTAACACCTAGTCTTAACCGATTCATTGCGTATCCCACTTTTAAGGACCTTTGTCTATGGCGGCTAACAAATATTCTCTGTGAAGCCTCCGCGCGTCAGCCGCCATCGCATACGCCCTTGCGCGTCTTCAGCCATGCCCATGAGTGGACACATTTTGCTTTTTGTCATGATTTTGGCTTTCCTTTGCCTTATTATTATCATTGTTTTAATAATAAAATTTTGATTAACAAAATAAAAACACAATTTTATTTATTTTTTCTCACAAATGTGTTGAAAAATTTTGCTTTTTGTCATGATTTTGGCTTTCCTTTGCCTTATTATTATCATTGTTTTAATAATAAAATTTTGATTAACAAAATAAAAACACAATTTTATTTATTTTTTCTCACAAATGTGTTGAAAAATGTCGTATGAAACGCGTGTGCATTACCAACATTGCACACTTGTATCATATTGTAGGTACTCTGGCTAGAAGCAAAGGAATGGTAGATACACTGCCACCTCCACAAGTAATGTTAATATTATTCGATCATTTTTGATATGATATACCTATTCATTCAAAAACGTTAGTTTACCGTTGGAAAAAGCTTAGGGTGAACACAAAAAGAACGCAGTTTGTTTAATCAACTGTTGGAAACTAATAAAAGCATTGGTTACGTTTGTAGTTCATTTACACACGCTAGCAGACTGATCCAGCTACCCAATACTGTCTAAATTTTCTAAGCGATAATCATTACACTCAGGATAATAACTAGGAGTGCTGTGGGCACTCCGTTTGGTCACCATTCGAATTAGGTACATTTGTTTATGTCGCTTTTGAATTTTGTATCATAAATGGTGAGTGGTTTTTTTTTGACGTTTTTGGCAACTTATTTTGTCTCTTTTTTTTCAATGTTTATGATGGCCCATTTGAAAAAATAGGACAACTACACGAGTCTCATTTGGACTTCTTTTTTTCTCTCAATTAATGGCTTCGTGCGATTAGCACATTTATGGACTCCTATGCTTTAGTTATTATTTTATGTCATTACATATTATCATAGACAAATAAGTCCTTGCATATTATTAAGTATTGTCGCTGTTTTCCTGTCTGTGGCTCCGCTTTCTTTTTCCGTACTTACGCTATGGATTTTTATGCAATTTTCACTAACAGAAAGAGCGATAACTAAGGATGGTTTTTGTTTATAATTTGTAGATATTTTGTACAAAATGGCTGATGTGTGGTGTTTCTAAGTTAGCGTGGACGAAGGCGCGGGCGGGCCGCTAGTGATCCATAAACCCTAATTGTAATGTAAAGTTCATAATTTATTGACAAATTTGACATTTCGTGGTGGTTAGGTACATACACCTGCTTTTTGGCGTACCTATGTACTCAAGCCAAGCCTAAGCCGGCAAACAAGTGCGCGTTTTAATCCCACTCTCACACAAACTACCTGGTCCAAGTTTAGCTTCTCTTGAAACTTATTTATTAGGTAGTTAAACTAACTAGACATACCTACTTAATAAACCTACATAGAAAACACCAAGACACAAAATCAGTTTCAACGCCGCGCGGGTCAAAAACAATTGAATTTCCATTGTTACGTGACCCAACGGCAGTGAAAGAATTAAAAGAACCTCTATTTCTAAATTAACCTAACCAGGAATTAAACCCGGGACCTCAAAGATGGCGACGCTAGAACCCGCGTGCTAACTACCCGACCACGAGGGTCGCAATTTGCCATTCGATCTCTTTTACAAAACCGAAATTCTACTCGCCTCTTTGCTCAACAAACAAAACACAATTGTACGCTAAATAAAAGTAGTGGAGGCAGGCGCTCCGAAACATTATTCGCTTACGATAACTTACCACAAATTACGGTATGAAAACACAAAAAATTGAGTGGACTGACCGATAAATAATCTTATCTACCTATCCACGTAGTAAACAAAATACTAGTAAATACTATTTCTATTTACGTCTGATTTATTTACTACACAACACAGGTAAGTAATCAACATACAAGGTGTTTCTTGTAAGATGTCAAGCCGATGTGTGCGGTGATAGTGGACTACCTATCTATTGAACCCCCCGTGTATGTTCAGCGATTTTGGTAGTTTTCAAGCTATAATTCTTTTTCTTTTCTAAGTATTTTATTACGACATCAGTTTAAATTATTTTTTTGTAACTTGGCGTGATATTAGGAAGATGATTACTTAGTTAAATAAAAAGTGTACCTACAGAAATGTCCACACAAAAAAAGATAGTTACTTAAAAGAAAAAAAGATACTTAAAATAAAAGTCATTCGACATAAAATACTTAGAAAAAAAAAACAGCTCGAAAACTACCACAAATCGATGAACATACATAGGGGTACAATAAGTATGGTAAGATAGGTATGGTAGTTTTTTTTATTTATTCGGCAACGGGTAAGCGCTTGGCCTTCATCTCACCTGATGGTAAGTGACGATAAGGCTGAAGGTGGAAGCGCGCTTTACCCGGAATCCTCAACCACTGAGGAACTGACTTTCTCATCTCAAACTGTAGTAACACAACAAAGCTATAAACATCGTTGTTATGGCCACAGACTTAAATAAGATGGTGGTAGCTAGCCAGGCGGACTTAACAGCCCTACCACCAACCAAACCAAGCACACAAAGATGTACCCCCCGCTGGGAATCGAACCCGGGACCACTGGGTCTGAAACCGGTGGCTTAGCCACTAGACCACAGAGGCGGTTAAAATCCTATCACCCTATCACCACACATAGGATTGACACCTTACAAGAAACACCCTGTATGCCATTGCTAGGCAAATTAAGTTGTGTGGTGGGGGCTCTTAATAGAACACTACCGACCGACCCATCTCTTTCTTAAAGTAACGTAAAAGGCGACTAACGGAATACTGCACATGCATCCAACGGCATAGGCGATGGGCTCACCACCTATCACGCTGAGCACATGTGCAGTTGTAATTTGGTGAAACGTGGACAGTAGATTGATTCTGCTGTCCTCATTGCCTAGTCTCTGACTAACCCTTCGGGGATAATAGTAAAAAAAGGTTAACAACTATAAAACATTAGCTATCAAAGTACTCACAGTTTGTTGTAGAACCTAAGCATTTAATGCACTTTATCACTTAGCAAAGTCTATGATTTTTACATAGTTGTAAGGCTCAGTGCGTATTCACTTAGCCGATGCTTTTGGCTCAACCACTGACTTGTTACCGTTTTTTGTTATTAGTAATTTGTTCCCTGTGCGAATGCAAACAGCTAACAAAGCGAAATGCACGAAATAGGTATAATGATTGGGTGGGGTTAGTTACATTTTTTAACTAGCAAAGTGTTAGATTTGGCAAAAAAAAATACAGATAATTTTGAATTGAATCTCAAGAAATACTCAATGAATCTACAAAAGACAGATGGTAAATAACATTCATGTTATGTAGGTATATAGATCAACAGCTAAACACAATTGTAACGTAGTCAAATTAAATGAAATCCAAATACTTTTGATAACAAACATTTTTGAATCGTCCAGCATAGTATTTGAGGTACTTATACTTAAACCTATGCAGCTTTGGAATCACACTAATATTATAAAGGCGAAAGTTTGTGAGTGTGTATGTTTGTTACTCTTTCACGTAAAAACTACTGAATGGATTTAGATGAAATTCGGCATACAGATAGTTTATAACCTGGATTAACACATAGGATACCTACTTTTTATCCCGATATTCCCACGGGAACGGGAACCTCGCGGGTGAAACCGCTAGCGGCCGCTAGTATTTAATAAGATTACTAACATCTTATTCGGTTTTAAAAAAATCTTTAAGTTAGCCATAAAATACAGCCTTTTAATGCCAGGCTACATTTCACCCAGGCGAAACCGATTGTTCAGTGATTAAAAAGTTAGATTGGAACAACACAAGAACTTTTCTGTATAATGACCTTCCAGAAAAAAATACTTTAATGTAACAAGATGTGAGTATGTTTTTTTACAAACACAGCAATTTGAACACTGAAAAAAGACGACAACCTCAGGCGGGAATCGAACCACGCACCTTCCGCATTCCGGGCGGCTGCCTTAACCACTTGGCTACCGAGGCTCAGAGGTGAAAACTTCTAAGATTTGATGAAGCAAAGTTAAATAAAAACATAAGCATCAAGCACTGACAAATTTCGACGGTTGAAAGCCAGACCAGAGTGGTTCGATTCCAGCCTGAGGTTGTCGTCTTTTTCATTGTTTAAAATTTTACTTAAGTATATTTAAGCGTTAGTAAAACGCTAAAATATAAAACATTTACAGCAATTTGATTAAAACAAAAATAGACAGCGAAGAAAGTTTACGACAGTTTTGACTGAAAAAATTGAAAATATTTTTGACCAATCAGCATGCTTCTACGAATCTAGCACTCTCATAGTAGGTATTTCGGTTAAACGTAAATATTTGTTTAAAATGTTCAAAACATTTATATGTGCTTCTTATTAATTCTATACTAAGGCCAGTGAGAAAGATTATCGAGAAAACAACTAAAAATGATGTTTTCTTAAAAAAAACCTAAAAAATCGATAGATCTGCACAAAGAATTTGAGAATAATAAAATTTGCTTACTTATAAACATTCTTCATCGAATTTAGGCTCTAGTATTTCTATCACTCACCCAAATTAGATGGGAAGGCAACGGTGTTTCATAAACTTTGGAATACGCTGACACGTCTAACTTAGGAGCAGGCAAAAGACAAATGTTTCAAAAACACCGGCCGGGAACTATTTACGCGCGAGGAACGCAGGCGCAGCGCGTGCGTGACGTCATCCGCTTGACGGGATGGCCCACAGTGGTTCCAAATTTAAAATTAGTGGACACATGAGCCGATGTCGGTGTCTCGAGCTGATTTTTTTTATGGCTGATGATGATCCCCTATCACCTTTTAGAGATTCGTCAAACGCCTAATTTTTAAAAAAAATTGTTGAATTTTTTTTTGAGATCTTGAGAAAAAAATATTATGAACATTCAAAAATATTTTTTTTTCAAGATTTTTTGAATTGCGTCAATGTGTGAAAGGCCAGATGATATATTAGGTTGGGAAAAAGTTTCTTCGCATTTTTTAAGAAAATTCAAAACAGTTTTTAATATGGTTTATTTACATTTAACTAAAGTATGTAGGTGCCATTTTGTTCGATAATTTTTTGCTATCTTGTAGGTAGAGATATGATCCCATTGCTATAGAATTTTTTTGGGACTTCGGATCAAAATACCGCGATAAGTGGTTTTGGCAGTCCTCTCGCAATGTTAACCTGACACTGCCTAAAGAATTCTGACGAGACTGAAACAGGTGGAAATTTGAAGGTGCATGGTCAGGACTATACGGCGGATGGACACCTCCCAGCCAAACTCTCTTAATGTTTGCTGAGTGCACACAGCATCACCCTGTTGCTAGTTAACCCGGGTTTCTCCACAGCCTGTGAAGCCTGACCGGCCTTTGACAACGACCATTTTCGCACGTTCTTGTCGTATGTGATCCACTTTTTATGACCAGTTATCAGCTTCTTCAAAAATGGGTCGGTTTCATTACGTCGTAATAAAGAATCACAAATGAGTATACGGTTCATTAGGTTTCTTTCAGTGAGGTACCCAAATATCGAGCTTTATTTGTGTACCTAGTTTTTTTTTAAATGCGCCAAAACTGTTTTGTTGTCAATTCCCAGTTCTTTAGCTACGTCGTAACTTCTGATATGCCGATCTTGCTCCACTTTTTCAAAAATGGCATCCATTTTATCCGTAATAGGGGGGCGACCAGAGCGACGTCCATCTTTAACATCAAAATTTCCGGAAACGCTTAAACCAAAATTTGTGCTACTCTCACAGACACTGCATAGGTCCATAAACATCGCAAATTTTTATCACGGCTTGCGTTGCGTTTTTCCCTTTTTTGTAGTAAAATTTCAAACTGTATCGAATTTCTTTATTCGATTTACTCATCTTGACAGTAAGTAAAACAAATGAAAATCACACATTTTCCTAATTTGAATATGGAATTATCTTAATAAAATTTAAACTTTTAATAATACCAAAACGAGCCAGATACAAATAGTATAGCTAAAGAGATTTTATTATAAGTTTATACATTAAGCGAAAAGACTCTTCCTTTAACCTCCTGACCGCAGAATGACTATATGCAGGACATAAAACGACCCAAAAATCTACTATATTTTTTATTCAACTTACGTCGGAAAAATACAAGTGGCGTCATCTAGTAATCCTTTACCAAACAAAAAATGCCATTAGTGATTTTCTGGAGATGTCGCTTTAGTGTCAAAATGGTTGCGGAAAGGGAACGTGCGACCGAGCGCCGGCGCATAGGTAAATATATCTATTTTAATTATTGAGAATATCGTGTAATTCCTTTGTTTTTTATATCATAACATGCTTACTTGTAATGTAACTAATGAAAAATGGTCATATTTTCAAACAAGTGTAGAATATGAGGATGTTAACTAGATCAAATGTTTTATGTTCTAGGGGTAGGAATTACGTTGGTTGTTCATAACTTTTTGTTCACTTTATGTCCTGTATACAGGAACGGGGTTGTCAAAACATGTAATGCTTTTTTCTTTCAGCATTGTCTAATGAAGACGTTTTATAATATTTGGCTGAATCTGTTAGAGATTTCTCGAGCCATGATTCTGACAGTGATCCAAGCTTCAGGGAAACCAGAGCACGTGTTCCAGAAGTAAATAGCAGTTCATCTAGCTTTGAAAACTCGGACATCGACAAAATACATGCTCCTTCACCATCATTGTCGTCCTCTACCATAAATAGGCGCTCACGTGCAAAGAATTCCAAAAACCGTGTGCGTGCTCGTAGCCGTGGGGTGCCTATGCCTAATACCAGTAGAAATACGCATAATAACATTTTGTTTGATAAGTGGACTGCTACTTTTTTTGACGATACTTATTATAATAAAATGTAATACCATTTTTTATATTTGTTAATTTTTTTTTGTTTCTGTCTTCGAATTGTAAGTCTGATTGCAGGGTATAGTATGTAACTTAAGCTTGATTACTTTGATCTTAAGAAGAATTCGATTTGTTAATAAAAACATTTGAAAATTACCGTTTTGCTTATTAATTTAAAAAATAACTCACGCTTCCTAAGCACATATGTTCTAATGGTACGACATAAAAATGTTTAGTTGACCACATATGTACTACATGTAGAACATAAAGAAAAGCTAGATTTTCCACATATAGATTTTTGTCATGAATTTTTTTGTTAGAAAATAAACCATTCTGAAGAAGCTCAAGAAGCAAAAATTAATTAGCCAAATTTGTTTGTGGTCTGTTTACTTGTGTTGCCTTCTTTCTGTTGATCAATTGTTGCTTATTTGTATACATTTAATGAAATATTAGAAATATTTCAGCGCGCTGATAATCGTAGAAAAATTTTTTTTTTACTAGTGAAATAAAACGAACAAATATAACTTAACCATTTCAGTAAAATAATATTTTTCTTAGTCTTTCTTTAATTTAAGATACTATGTTGTAAAAGAATTTGATCCTTAATTTATGAATGACTCTTTCGGTTGGTATCAAAAGATACAGGATGTTTTTATTCACATTTCACCGGTTCGATTCCCGGCTCAGGTGATTTGTCAAAAAACTTTAAATGCATTTTTAATTATTTTTTAAAATAAAGAATTGTTTCCTTTCAGTAAAATTTGCCATCATCAATATTAAGGGTACTTTTCCTCCAACCACGGTATTTTTTTTCCACCCTGTATATAACCACAGAATAATATTACTAGCAGAAACGACACTATCGCCACAATTGCAATACAATATCAACCTACGGTGCACGCGAATACGGTCCGAAATAACTCTGCTCCTGTACTCATACCTAAGTCTTTCAACGGCCGGGACAATCGAAAGTAAATCTTATATCTAAAGGCGGTACGAGCGCGAGCCGCTGCATTCACAAAATCCTGCTTGGCAAGCTTGACGTAACACGGCCGCGTGTTGCTCATAAATGACCACCCGGGGGGAACGAGCGTGTAGGTGAATAAGTCGACCGTATTACGGAGTGTCACCCCCCTGATATAACACCCATATAATTATTAACCCTACAAAATATCAAGCTGAGATCTGCCTAGACTTGGTACAAAGAACATGTTAGATAGATATTATTATCGTCCCATACATTTTATTTTAATATTTAATTTTTCTCGTATAATATGATATTATACAAAAAACTTGCCTCAATAACATCTGATCGCCTTAATTAGGGCTACCGATTCGTATAAAGAAAATAAAGATATGTAAAAAAAAGTCCAATGTCCGCAAATCCGAAATCTATCCCACTGTGCGGCGCGGCGCGCGGCGGCCATTTTGCAAAACAAATGAACATCGCGAACATACTTACAGCCTCGTCCATAGAATAACACTTGATATCGGATTTGCACATCCCGTAACGCTCACTTATAAATAAATACTAACACAGCTAATACTTCTAAAATTAAATAAAATGGATATAATTACAGGCTTAGGGCCGATTTACAAATGTCAGATAAAACTTATTTTTAAGTTAATTAATTAAAAGCTATGTCGCGAATACTACTTCTCTCTTACCTTAGGTGTAGTAAAAGGCGACTTAAGGACAGACTACTCATACATCCAAATTAAAGCATAGAGCGGCGATGGGCTCACCACCTGTCACGCTGAGCAAATGTTGTAACTTGGTGAAACGTGGACTATGGCAGACGACTGCTTTTGCGGTCCTTTTTGCCTGGTTTCTGACTTACGTGTAGAACACACACTGAAATCAATCTTGCCTACTAAGTATACATAATATTATGAAAGTGTTCTCTCTTTGTTCGCCGAGTGCACAAGCACTCGGCAAACAAACGTAGCGCGACGCCTACGGAAATTGTCAGAATTAAGCTTTGGAATAAGAAATACTTTGCATAGGTACTTACATACATAAACTGGCACAGCTCACGAGTGTTACCCCTTGAGGATTAGTCAGAGCCCAGCCAACGAGGACCGCAAAATCAGTCCTCTGCTATTGTCGACGTTTCACGAAAAAAACAACTGTACTTACAACAATAATAAAACACGAGAAACAGTAGACACTTTGTTCTACAATATTATCGGCAAATTAGCAAAATATTCAGTAAGCTTGATAATGATAATAGTTATGTGTTGATTGCTAAATAAATAGACACGATACGAAGAGATTACCTACTTGGTAGACAAGATTATTTTCGATTGGTTAATCTAATCATCGCAAAAGTTGAACTAAATAATAGTGTTCAATAAATAAGTAAGTACTATAATTAAGTATTTTATAAGCGTATGGGCACATGAAGTATGGGTGCCGCGCGGCACGTGAGGTTAATGGGTGGCAACATACTATTTTCTCCGAAGGGTTAGTCAGAGATCAGGCAATGAGGACCACAAAAACAATCCACTGCCACAGTCCAGGTTTCAAGAACTGCACCGGACTGCACATTATGCTCAGCGTGATATTGGCAATACTTTTTACTGTTGAACAAAAATAAAGTATCCAAAATATTGTTTAGTATCACTGTGCACTGGTAACCATATCTACTTACCTGTTTAAAAAGTAAAAAAGTCAGCGCGGCAAATTTAAATCTTTGTAAAAATAAAAGACTGTCCATTTTTCTAAAATAATGTTTATTTTTCTAATCTTACCTTAGGATACTTTATTTTTTTTAACCCTAGTGACAGGTGATGAGCCCATCGCCGCTCTATGCTGTTGGATGTGTGAGCAGTTTTTGGTCCGTTAGTCGCCTTTTACGACACCCCAAGGGAAGAGATGGAGCGATGGTACCGGCACAGCACCGAGTGGCAATCCATCTGACTTGATTCAGTTACTTTTGTTAATGATTTTTTCTCGTCTGTGGGTAAATCATTGGCCGAATCTTCCCTTGCTAACGTCTCCACGCCTAACTCTGCTAATATACTACCAATCCCCCAATGTTCATCGTTCGCTCTTCTTGATACTGATCCTTGGGAAGTGAATAGTATAATTAAGGGTTTAAAAACAGACAGCGTGCCGGGCCTTGATAACATCACTACCAAATTTGTTAAGCTTGCGTCAGATTGTGTTGTCCCTATCATTTGCCACCTGGCGAATTCATGTTTCGAGATGGAGTTTTCCCTTCTCCGCTGAAACAGTATATTGTCACTCCGGTGTTTAAGGGTGGTGAACGTGAGAATTTCAACAATTATAGGCCAATATCCGTATTGCCTATTATTTAGAAGATTAAAGAGAAACTCCTAAACATCTCAAAATTATCTTGATAAAAATGTAACCTTATTTCCAATTCCCAATTTGGCTTTAGAAAAGGAAAATCCACGGAAGATGCAGTGGTAGCTCTTACATCTTTAATAGCTGATCAATTAGACATAAACAAAAAATGTTTGACGATCTTTTTAGATTTAAAAAAAGGCCTTTGACACTGTCTCGTTTCCCATCGTACTACAAAAACTAGAGCGTATCGGTATAAGGGATGTGCCACTTAAATTATAGAGACTACTTATACAATCGAAAGCAGAGAGTCAAAATTGGTGAATATATGTAGATGTCGCGACTCAGAAATCTCATATGGAGTTCCTCATGGAAGCGTCTTGGGTCCCACGCTATTCCTTATTTACATAAATGAACTGACTGATATCAATGTTAAAGGGGGACGTGTATTCTCTTATGCTGATGATACAGCAATCGTTATTACCAGCACATCTTGGATCTCAGTTTTCAATGAATCTGAACGTGCGACTCTCTAAAGAATCAGAATGGCTCAAATCCAACCTCTTTAATCTGTTTTTCCACAACTGTAAAATGTCTTGTAAATTCAAATTTATGTTTGAAAATTCATCAATTTAAATTTTTTATCTCAACCTGTAGCTGCCTTGATATTGAGAGAGCCGTATCTACAAAATATCTTGGTATTCTAATTGATCAGCGCCTGTCTTGGCACCCTCATATTGATTTTGCTAAAGATAGAATAAGAAAGTTGATTTGGGCATTTAAAAAGTTAAGACATATTGCTTCTAAAACACTTTTAAATCAAATATGCATAGCTTTGGTGCAATCTGTAATAGGATACTGCATCCCTGTATGGGGAGGTGCTACAAAGACTCGACAGAGAAAGAGCACAATGCGGTCTTATCAAGGTTATGTATTTCAAGCCGTACAGATTTTCCACAGATAATCTTTTAACAGTAAGACAATTATACATCCTTCAAACAACTCTAAAACTGCATCATTCGTTACCTTTTCTCCTTGAAACTTTAACTAACAGGCGAAAGATAGTTGTCGAAAAACATTACACTAAAACTGCAGCCGCGAAACGACATTATAAATATCACTCAGTTCATTTAATTAAATATCTACATATTAAAAGTAAGTACACGAGTGTAAAACAAAATTATGTAAATGGCTGAAAACACTTACTTATTATGAAACAGAGTCACTTTTAAAATATTAGTTGCTATACCTTGGAAAATACTATAGTTTCATCATGAGTTTCATAGACATTTTTTAACCGTTACTGCGTGATTAAAAAAGTAAAATCTATATCGTACAATAAACCGTATTTAACAATGAATTAAAAAGTACCCCTTATAATAAAACAGATAAATAATAATACTTATAATTTCATTAAAATAACTAATTATTAAAAAAAAATTAATATTATTTATAAATTATACATTAACAGACACTCACATATATAATTATATACACTGTATGTCGAGAACTTGTTATTGCGTTACAATAAATTTATTTATATAATTAAGCTCATTATAATAATGAATGATAATTTATAAGAGGTAGGAAAGAGCGGGACTATCTGCAACAGGCATAATTAAGGTAGTTCCAAAACATTGCATGTTTATCAGACTTGTTGTAGTTATGAAATAAATATATAGAATTTAGAATAAAGTAGGCAAGTAGGTACCTACACTAAAATACTTTATTTACGTAAAAGACAAATATTACGCAACAAAAAATACGTTTTTAAGGACAAATTAATGAATACTCTTTTTTATGCTATACATGTAGTTACCTACTTCATTTTTGTTAAAAAAAAAAATGAAAAAATAGTTATTTTTTAATGTAAAAAGGAGGCAAAGGGGCAGGCGGGTCACCTGATGGAGAGCAATCACCGCCATCACCGCCGCCCATAGACACCCGCAAAACCAGAGGAGTCGCAGATGCGTTGCCGATCTTTAAGTAAGGAATAGGATTAAGGAAGAAATAGGAATTGTGGGGGAGGGGGACGGGGCCTCCGGAACTCTCACTGGCCGGACGAAACACAACAGCACCAAGTGTCAATATTTCACGCCGGATATTCGTGAGAGGGTGGTATTACCCCGGGCGAGCCGGCCCAATGCGTGCTGCAACGCAGCGTGACTCTACCACTCAGTCAGTGTCACTCATTTAGCACCACCCAGGGGTCACGTGTAGGGTCTCAAGGGTACACCTACGGACGCGAGTAACTTTAACCCCCAAACTAAACCTTATTCGTCCTAAAAAAAAAGGAGGCAACCCTACTAATGAATGTTCCAAAAAATAGGGTTAAGCGGAAGCCCAGAGATAGAGCAGCTGCAGGGGCACCCAAATCACCCCCATATATGCAGTGGCGTGGTCGTAACGAGTTTGTAATTGTCAGGAAAAGGTAGTATGAAAGAAAAATTGTGGAAATTCTTCATGGGATATAGGTACAGGGTTTTCACGCGGACGGAGACGCGAACGGGCCGCTAGTAAATAAGGCCATATACCTTCTCACGTGGGTATATTGTGGTTGTATAATTACTAGCGGCCCGACCGCGCCTTCGTCCACGCTAACTTAGAAAGACCGTCATGGTTCAGCCATTTAAAAAAAATAAATAAATAAGAACATAAACAAAAACCATCCTCAGTTAACGCTCTATCTTTTAGTGAAACCCGCATAAAAATCCATTGCGTGGTTTAGGAGAATAGTTCAGTGCCACAGACAGAGGACAACGGCGACTTACTTTATACTATGTAACTAGCGACCCCCCCCCCCCCCCTTCGCACGGGTTACTCTCCGTACCCGTACCTAAACAAATTATTGCCTATGACCTTAATCGATAAATGGGCTATCTAACACTGCAAGAATTTTTTTAATCGGACCAGTAGTTCCTGAGATTAGCGCGTTCAAGCAAACAAACTCTTCAGCTTTATAATATTATTAGTATAGATGATGATGATAATAAAATTTATACTAAGCGTTTCTTAGAAGTAGGAAGCCAATCGTCTTGTTTGTCTAAAGATTAGATACAAGCAAACCTATTTCTCAGATAAGGTGTAAGTAGTATTTATTACTTAATCTGTGGTGAGCGAGCTGTTGTGTGGCGGCTCTTAAGACAGTGGGAAATATATTCCCATCATACTTTGATCTTTATACGTGGGGCGCACAAAAAGTTTCCGGAATGAATAAGAAAAAAAGACTATTAAAAATAAAAAATGAATTGATTTTTTCTCATAATATTCTTTCTCCCTTTGCGTAAATGCACTTTTTCATTTGATTAAACCAATTTTAAAAACTTTTGTGCCACTCCTCCGTGTTGACCTCAGAAACGTGTTTTTCATGTTCTTAATTTTTGGGAACAGGAAAAAGTCACAAGGTGCCAGCCAGTTCGGCACTGTATGCAGGATAGCTCATATAAGTTCTACGTTTTTCACCTTCAAAAATTCGTTTGTCTGTCTGGCCGTGTGGGAACTAGCATTGTCGTGGTGCAAGATGACACGGCGTTTACGATTATTTTTACGGAGTTCGTCAATAATTTCCGGCAAACAAATGGTCGTGTATCAGTCACTATTCACGGTACGACGATTCTCTAAAGCAACAGTAGCCACGTGTCCAGTTTTATTAAAAAAAGAAGCTCATCCGCTTAGATGCACTTTTCACGCGCGTCACATAAGTTGATTTCGGCTCATCTTGAAAGACCCATACGCTCGATTGTTGCTTTGTTTTGGGATCGTAGCAATAAATCCATATTTCGTCACCTGTTACCACAGACCATAAGTGGTCTGTGCCTGTTACTATGTCCCACACCAAATTTTACGCACCTTCGTTGAATCTGGTAAGCATGGCACTGCACCAAGTGACGCGGTCCGTTTTTTGAGCCTCGGTCAAATTGTGTGGGATCCACCGCGAGCACAGCTTTCTCACACCCTAATGTTTGTGTAGGATTGATTGTATTTGACGCATGCCTATGTCTAAAAATGCGCGTATCTCATGGTAGGTCACATGCCTGTCTGTTTTCGCTGAGCACATGTGCAGTCGCAACTTGAGAAAAGTGGATTATGGCAGAGGACTGCTTTTGCGGTCCTCATTGCCTAGTGTCTAAATAACCCTTCGGGGATAATAGTCGTGATTATATGTATGTATGTAGTAATACCTATGTATATATAATGTAAAAGTGCTTAGCTCAATCACATGAGCACATGAGTGACTACCCTATTTACTCGTGTGACATGAGTTCCGTTACCTACTTTACTCATTTGCATGTAGCTTAGTAGCGTCGCAGCGGCTAGCGCGTTCGGTCTGCGATCTTATTGCCGGTTAATCATCTTTCGCAATGCCTAACCGGCGAAGCACTGGATGGGTGACCAAATTGAACACTTAAGGTTGCTTCACACATATCAGTGAAGTCACAGTTCCGACACAGTACCGGCACAGTGATAAATATTCTTTCATACATTCTCTATGAATTTAGTCAAAACGAATACGTCCGCGATTTGCCGGTGGCGGCACTGACACTGAGAGCCTTATCACTGACAAGTGGGGATGCGTTCATAGAGAATGTATGAGAAACACTGTGCCGGAACTGTGGCTTCACTGATATGTGTGAAGCAACCTTTAAGCTCCTCCGTGCTTCGGATGGCACGTGAAGCCGTTGGTCCCGGTTGTTATCGCAAGATTGCAGTCGTTAAAACCCACCAACCTGCATTAGGCCAGCGTGGTGGGTTACGGGTAGGCTTGCCACCTTTTTTAGGACGAATATGTATTTTTTCATTTTGTTAGAACAAAAATAAAGTACGTACAGCATAAAAAAGAGTAACTACATATTTATTTATTTATTTTATTCTTTAATTTTTTAAGTGACTACACTTTGTTATGTCTGTCCCATCATAACTTTTAAGCTTAGCTAACAACATTATATTTTGTTAATATGATTCTATACAATCCCTAATTAATTAGTAATAGCTAGTAGATACTTAGCACTTATCTGTCCAGTGATATCTACCAATCATTGACGACTCACCAAGAACCTATTTATTTATTTGTCCTTAAAAACGTATTTTTTGTTGCTCTTTGCGACATTTAACAAATATTTGCCTTTTGTGTAGGTACGTAAATAGAGTATAGTAGCAGTCTCGCACCCGTTCCCCCCTTATCATTCGCTCCTTTTCCTAAAAATACCCTTTCGCCCCCTACCAAGTTACTATTATTATAGGTATTCGCGCCCCTTAATGCGGGGCGAAACTATTTTCAACATTTTGGAAGCACCCGTACGCCCCTTGTAATATTTAGATCAAAAACATTACAGTCATACATAACATCAAATAATTGTTTTCTGAGGTTTAAGCGAGCACTACACATTGAGGGACACAGGGAGTCTCCCTGTGACCACGGACCCTGTAAAGGGTTCGAAACGTCAGGATAATATAAAAACTATGTAAATAGTAAATTAAACGCGAGTTAATCCGTAAAAAAGTGTTTCATTTCAACATCAAATAAACCAAAACCCCCACTTTGCTAAAGAATTTAACCAGTTTCTTGACAACTGTACTTTTACTTATTTATTAAGGGGCGAACAGAACCATTTAATATTTCAAGGGCCGAACGGGTCCATTTATGGTATGAGGGGCGAAACTTACGGGGCGAACGGGTCGGAGACCATTTTAGCGTACTTTATTGGTGTCGTAGATTATAAAGTGCGCCTACATGAAAAAGAGGACAATACTCTATTTTAGAATACGGGTGGCAACCCTAGTTAAGGGCCGATATCCCCATGTTGAAAAAAATGTCTTAACTGAATGTCCTACTAATATTATAAACGCGAAAGTTTGTAAGTATGGATGGATGTTTGTTACTCTTTCACGTAAAAACTACTGAATGGATTTAGATGAAATTCGGCATACAGATAGTTTATAACCTGGATTAACACATAGAATACATTTTATCCCGATATTGCCACCGGAACGGGAACCACGCGGGTAAAACCGCGAGCGGCCGCTAGTTTAAAATATTGTAAAATATTTTTGTTCCAGATCTTTAAGGATGTAAATTCTAAGAGGTTTGTTATGTTACAACATGACTGTTGCTGTAAAAACATAATGTCAAAAGTGTTGGAAAATTTCGTCAGGTATTACCAATATCTTGGTGGCAGAGTGATGAAGCTCCGCAGCCGCCGGATTGCGGAGGACGTAGGTTCATTTCCCAACTGAGGTAGACATAATTTTTTCAATGTTTTGTTATCTTTGACCCAATTTTTATTATTGTTTAATGAAAAATAAATAAATAAATAAATTGTCCTTTTATTATTCTCTGTGTTGTGGTTTTTCGGTGGTAAATCCAGGTCTACCATTTATACTTTTATACGGTAAGCACAGATTAAAAAACCTTCCGGCATATTTGTACATATGCTATTTTTTCTATTTTTTAATATATTTAATTAGCCTATCACAACAATGAGTTCAGTAATACATTCAATACTTACTTACTTATTCTATTACAAGAGGTTCTTAACTAAAAGTGTCCCATTACGGAGAGCACCACATGCTTAAAACGAAATTGTTAAGTAAGAAGGTAAACAATAAATATTTAAAAAAATTTCTTTGGCTGTCTATCTTTGCTTGAATAATAATACAAAACTACGAAGAGGTGGAAAATACATCAATTTTACCGACTATGTTTGCATTCTTCATTTGTCTAGAGTTAAGTTCTTCGGTTGTATTTTGATTGTGATATTGGTTGTATTTAATAAATGCGCTTGATAGTCACTTATGAAAGACTTCTTTTCAAAGCAGTCCAATAAAGACACTAGGGAGACTATCTTAATGGATTTACGTCGGTTCTGTTCCTTAAGTATTTTTATTTGCTTGCTTTGTTGAATAATTTTCTGTTGAGCAAGATTTAGTTTGCATACTAATTTTCTTTTTTTGGGTGTATTCAACAGTGTACCCTGTGTAGATGTTTGGTGGTTGTCCTGTAAGACAAAACATATATAATATTCTTACATAGTATGTCAATATACAATCAATTCGGTACCTACTATTGTATCAATGTCACAATGTAACAATATTATGGTCCACTGTGCTAATAGATTCAAAATAATAATTATATAGGTAACTTTCATTTAAATAAATAAGTTTAGTGTTAATCATTTAATGTCAACCCACTTACTTCAGTTGAAGTTTTTAGTACTTACATCTATAGTCAGTATCGCGTATGACTGTAGTCTCTTGAATTTTTTTGTTTCTGAAAAGCTGTCTTCACCAAAATGAGTAGAGCAAATTCGGCTATATTTTGTTGGAAACCAATTTTAATTCCCTGTTGCTTCTATCCATTTCTCTTTCACGTAAGGGTCACATGGAAATCTGCAATAATATTATAGAGTACCTAATAAAAGAATCATGTACCTAAGTGTATGTGTTACAAAGAAGAAATAATTGAAAATAAACGATTGTAAACATGCACAATTTAAAAACAAAATTACCTACATACCTATGAAAGGAAAGTTGTTGATTATCTTGGCTAACTTTTCTTGTACAGTTTTTTCAGTTCGATACGGCGCAAGTAGTCATATTCTAGAATTTTACAATTTCACTTGTCCAGTGCTCACAATGGTTAAGAGCAGACTAAATAAAACGCGGTCGAAAGATGGGAATTTTTCCATCATTTTGGCACTATTTTCGCACGCAAAGTACTTACGTACACATGTGGTTTCTATCAATGATTTTATTATAATATCATTGGTTTCTATGATCTATTTCTGTGGTCAACAGCAATGACAACTAAAATGGCCAGTGTGGTGGGGTAGGTTAAGGCACAATATCCCCTTGTGGGAAGACCTGTGCCCAGTAGTGGGACGTTTAATAACTGATGATTTACCAACTAACCTCATTCTACGTCCGCAGACGTTAAGTTCCTTTTCAGTTCACAAATCACTGAAATGACACACTGTCACGCACGCTTACGATTTCGCCGAAATAGTTATCTATTTAGTCTATAGCACACAAGATGAGACACTTCTTGGTATTATAGCGTGCCGTACGTTCGGCGAATCTAATTAACAAGATTTACAATTTAAAGTTTTCAGAAACAATTATTATTCAAGGTCACCGATTCGTAATCGCAATCATCACACAAGCACAAACAAAACAACAGCTGTGCGCGGTGTTGCCATACGTCATCGTCATGTGGTCAAAGTGTCAACTGTCAAACAAAGTCGCCAGGGTACAGTCGGGTCCGCTGCGCCAGATTTTGAACAGAACATTGTTCGAAAACATAAATTACTCAATGGGCCGATGAGTACGAATAAATATGGTTACGTACGAGTATAGCTGCAGTATCAAAATCGTCTATTTTTGTAACATTATTTTTTTGTTAGGTGTCGATAATTTATTTTCTTCGGTGGTTGCCGTAGTCGTAGATGCATCATCAAATACGAAGATTTTTTCGAGATGCGACACACAGTAGCACGCCCTATACCAAGAGCATTCGCAACGCGATCAACCACTTGCTTTAAGGGTAGTAGAGGACCTTTGTTTGGGCTCTCACGCTCGAAATAATTTCGCAAGCGTACTACAAACTCACGACTTTCGCTATTCAAAAGTCAGTCTTTTTTAACCTTTTAGGCATTGTATCATTAAAAACAACAAACTTTACGAACAGTTATAACAGAACAAAACTTTACAAACCAATAAAAATAACAACAAATAATACATTAAATTAGCAAACTTAACAAACAATTACAAATAAACAAAACTTAACAAACGAAAAAAATAGCAAATACTACAATAGGAAAACTGAAAACACGTTACGCATACAAGACTTTGGCACTTGTATCAAAACAAGATAGCCAACTAGCACTAAAAATCGAATAAATGTTGAATAATGGCTACCGAGTGATCATATTGTGCTAAAGATGCGTTCGTGTGACTTTTTAGCTATTTTCCCTATTGTGGGCTATAATTATGACGTATAAACGTTTATTCTACGTACTTATGCCGCAACTATTCGACAATCGTGTAATAGTGTCTATTACTCCTTTATTCAACATGAGTCTGTTATAGTAGCGCTATAAGAGCATTGAATTATCTATTTGTCTGTGTAGGTCGCAACTATACAGCCACTACTAAACGTTCCGTTATCGGAACCAATTTGCTGAATAGTTGCTACCCGTTTATTAAAAAGCGTCATGATTACTGATACAGCGTTATAAATCGACTAGTCCAATAATAGCTTTTAGATTACAGCTACTGAACCAGAATTGTTTTCAATGCCATTATATCACATTTATTCAGTACAAGATGCAATAACAGATTTTTAGTGACCTTTAGAGCTCTAATGTGAGGATATTTTCTTAACCACTCTGAATATAGTGGTTCTGTACACAACTTATTAGTTCACGACTATCTTGAAATTCATGTTTAATTAATTAAATTGATAGAATACAGTGAAGAAGTCGACTGTCAGGCTTCACTGTTTGCAATAGAAGTTAATAATAATGAGTTTTTGAAGATTCCTGTAATTGCAGTTCAGATGTTGAAAGCCCAGAGAGTTTTGAAAATGAACAAGACAGAGCGATTTAGAATAAAATGTATTTTTCTCGTATTCAAATCTGTTTCCACTCTACATCCGTAGCACCTTTCTAACAAAATAAAATGCGTTTCCTGCCACGTGTCCACATTCATAATTATAAACAATCATCTAAAAAGAGAAAAAACTTGAATCATTTCAGTGGCTACCAGATTATAGAGTTGTATCTATAGTTGTAAACCAGCGGCTTGAAAGCAGGTAGTTACCGAAACCAGCGACTAGAAACGAATAACCAGCCGCTTGATACCGGGTAGAAGATACCCGACTTAACATCGAAAAAAAAAATTTTTATTACATTTTTGAAAATTATAAGAATAAAGATAGCTAAATTAGTTTACTTTAGATCTAATCATCATTATAAACCAAACACAGGAATCTCGCGGCAAAATTTAGGCTTACAGGCTTTGGTGCATTGAAGAAATACAACTAAATGCTTACTATTACTAGGTATCTGTCCACACTTTATTTCATAGATAAATACATATTTCCAAAACATCTCTCACAAATAAATTAAAATAGTCCTATTCCACTGCTGCGTCACATTTTGTATGAGAATTTTGAGTATTTTAACACATAATACGGATGCAAATTTCACTGTTTATGTCTATTTATGTTAAATGTACCTATCCTATAGTAAATAAATCAGAAAAACAACAAAAACAAAAACTAAATCATGTGAATATAAACTGTACAATAAAATGTAAGCAGCCGTTTTCAGCCGCTAGTTATTGCTAAAAATGATAACAAGCCAAATAAGCCGTTTCTAGCCGCCAGGCTAGAAATGTTAGTAACCAGCTTTACATCTATAGTTATATCTAACCATTCAAGTTTTGTTACCGACTTTGAATCAGGAACCCTAAAATAACTCCATTTATTAAATATGGTGGAACAGTGTCGCAGTTATTCAACACATGATCGAATTTATGCGCTATAACAGCAATCTATTCACCAGATTCGTGTAATTTATATATTATTTTAATATTTATTTATTAATGTAACGTTTTTAGCAGTGCCCATAAATATATACACGTACAACCATACTACAAAATTCATATTTGGTTGAGTAGTTCCATTACTATTGGATAATAACATCAGGAGGAGATTGGTATTTATTCACTTAGTTGCAGTTTCATTAAAGCAGAACTTTTTGGAACAACAGTATTTTATTCGCTTTTATCGCATCAAAATATCGATTTGTAGCACATTGGCAACCTTTATAGCATTATTTTGTGGAATATTGGAAACCACGTAACTTTAACTCTATCAAATAGTGCAGTAGTTGCCGCGACAATGCTATTACTGCTCTAAAATGTGTTAGGTTTGCTGTTAAATCACATCTATTCCATAATTAGGCGATTTATTCCACAGTTACTCTGCTTCTATTGCACCAATTAGTGGAGTAATTTGCGCCTAAATCCCGTTGAATACACGTTGACTCCACATCTATTCAACTTATAACGACGCTGTTATAGAACTGTTTAGTATAACAGGAACGTTGCCGTGACTGTTATAGCACACCGTTTTGCTAGTTGGGTAGCTCCCACCCCCAACCAAACCGTCACAGATGCAGTAATGCGAAGTTTATTTCCAATTAAAATAAAACATAGTGAACATCGAAATGCGACCACAATCATCGATTTAAATTGAGCCCAATGATGTATTGTTCCTTTCTAATGTGTAAATTTAATAACTTTTAAAGATTTTCATTCCTTATACTCGGAAAATAGGTCTAAAGTTGCATGAGGAGCGGGTGGAAAGTAGTACTATCAATGTCGTAAAAGGCGACTAACGGACTTAAGGCTGCACATACAACCAACAGCAAAGAGTGGCGATGGGCTCATCAATATAATACTACCAACCCTTCTCTACTCTTCGTTGTCGTAAAAGGCGACTAACGGACTAAAGACTGCACATGCAACCAACAGCATAGAGCGGCGATGGGCTCATCAATATAATACTACCAACCTCTCTCTTCTCTTTGGTGTCGCAAAAGGCGACTAACGGACTAAAAACTGCACATACGACCAACAGCATAGAGCGGCGATGGGCACATCAAATAATACTACCAACCCCTCTCTCTCTCTTCGGTGTCATAAAAGGTGACTAACGGACTAAAGACTGCACATACATCCAACAGCAAAGAGCGGCGATGGGTACATCAAATAATACTACCAACCCCTCTCTTCTTTTAGGTGTCATAAAAGGCGACTAACGGACTAAAGACTGCACATCCATCCAACAGCATAGAGCGGCGATGGGCTCATCAAAATAATACAAACAACCCCTCTCTTCCCTTCCCTAACAATGTACTATTTTAACTTCAATATAATCGTCATTAAACTCAAGATAAATAAGTAAAGACTAACAAATCAATTAATATAGCTAGATTTATAAATACAAAATTAAAGTCAATCGATTGATTAACATCAATTGAACTTAAATTGATTTACTATCCCAACACAAGTATTTTTTTGTATTGGAATGACCTTGTGAAGGGGTACGTTTTTTGACGTGACAACGTCTTATAAATTGGTTTGCCGGGTGACACTTCAAGAAACTGCGTTACGCTCCGCTCACGTTATGCGTTCACAATGAGAGCGAGTGAGAGGCACGCGTCCCTTCCACTCGGGCATGGTTAGCCCGCCTAAGAGCGAGAGAGACAGACATAAAAAGTGAAAGGCACGCGTCCCTTCCATATTATTTCATCCTTCTTCCTACTATACGAATGAATATTCACATTAAAATTATTTTACCACTCAAAGTCGTTGTCACGTAAAACTTTCGCCCGTATACCGACTTTACAGGCAACCAATTTTTTTTTTATTGTAATGTTTACAAATTGTGTTAAATGTGTGTTATGTGAGTTTATTCGGATAAAACCTTATCTAACGTATAATAAATAGTCACAAAAAGTAATTGTAGTATGTTAAGTGATGGATTATAAAAAATAATATTATTTAAATGTTGTCAAATAATTTCATACGCTTTTACAAAGTCACGTCGTCGTTTTGATGACACCTGTCTTAAGTATCAAGCTATATTGAACAGACTATGACGACGATATTGACGACCTCCTTGGTCGAGTGGTTTGTACACCGGTTTTCATGATGTCGCCATCTTTGAGGTCCCGGGTTCGATCCCCGGTCGGGTCAATTTAGAAATTATTGTTTTTCTAAATTGTCTCGGGTCTGGGTGTTTTCTATGTATAATAAGTATGTATTTAAGTATTTTAAGTATGTTTATCCGTTGTCTAGTAACCATTTAACGAGTTTCTTCGAAGCTTCTCTTGGTCTAGATAATTGGTGTGATTGTAGGAAAGATTTATTTATTTATGTATTTATTACTATAGTAAGTTTTGAGGTTTATTATATCTTTTCAAAATAGTGTCCGTTTACATCAATACATCGCTGCATCCGGTGGAACCACTGAGAAAAGCAATTTGCCCACTTCGCCATAAGGGTCTCTTCAACGGCTTTTTGAAACGCAGCTACTCTTCCTCCTTTTTCTTTTGTTTTTAGGAATAAATAAAAATCGCAAGGTGCGAGGTCAGGGCTATACGGCGGGTGACCTAGTAATTCCACGTCTGACGAGGTCAAATAGTGAATTGTTTGCCTGGCGGTGTGCGACGAAGCGTTGTCGTGGTGAAGGAGGATTCTACTGCGAGGGCGTTTCTCCCGAAATTTTTCCAAGACAAGTGGCAAACAATTGTTTGTGTACCAATCGGCAGTTATAGTTTTTTGATCGTCTAAAACAATTGTCGCGTAATGACCTGTCTTTCCGAAGAACGAAGCCCCCATCTTTTTTCCCACGCTTCGACCTCTCTTCACTTTAGTTGGCAACTCATCGGAAGGAAACACCCACTGAGCAGACTGTCTTTTGGTTTCGGGATCATAACAGTAAATCCAGCTTTCGTCACCCGTAACTATGTCGAACACAGCATTCGAGTCACCTCCGTTAAATGTTTGAAGCATTTCACGGCACCAATCAACACGACGGAGTTTTTGGGCCTCGGTCAAATTGTGAGGTATCCACCGGGCGCAAAGCTTCCTGACAGCTAAATGTTCGTGGAGGATTTTGTGCACTTGACTCATACCGATGCCTAAACTTGCCCGAATCTGCTGATAGGTCACTTGTTTGTCAGTCTCTATCATACGCCGCACAACACTGATGTTATCTTCAGTCGTCGCCGTAGAAGGCCGTCCCTCACGCAGATCGGTGAGATTAGTGCGACCACGCTTAATCTCATTGAACCAGTTGTAGACAGTGGCATGAGATGGGGCTTCATCGTAAAAGGCCAATCGAAGTCTATCGTAACTTTCTTGTTGACTTAATTGACATCGGAAGTCATTGAAAATCATTGCACGTAAATTTACCCGGCTTAGATTCATGCTGACGTCACACAGGAAATTTTCAATTTGCCGCCAAATCGAAGACAAATGACAAACTAATGAAATTTAAGTTCCATTTACAAAATTCAGACTTTATTTTTAATTATATCGTTTACAAGTGGCCAGTTCTAAACACTTTCAGTGTCACCCTCGTAAAGTCCTTGGTTTTATTTAGGCAGAACATGGACAAAACTTTAGATGGTACTTAACTATAAATTAAGTACAATATTATGAGGCAGAACCATGGCGGTGGATGCAAGTCTAAAAGCCGGGTCCGCTGCGCCAGATTTTTGAACAGAACATTGTTCGAAAACATATTTAAAGGGCGTGGCCCATTGAGTAATAATGTGGCCCATTGAGTAATTTATGTTTTCGAACAATAAGTCTCGATTTTATAATGTTATATAGTTAGATATAATACGGCTACATTTAGGTATATGTATTTGCATAAGTAGATTAAGTCTCATATGTGTAAAGATTTTTTTTGATATTAAATAATTAATTTATTGAGTTTTTATTTAACAAAGGTAAAAGTTATTGAAAAAGGTTTTGACAAAGGTAAGGGCCAGGTATACGTGCCTTACGCCTCTTTAAGGTAATTAAAGTTAGGAAAGTAGTAGGGTTTTTAGAGTTCTGGCGCACTCAAAACTGGTCTGGTTCTGGCCCCCGCTGGGCTCCCCCCCAAAAACCCCCCCCATTTGAATCGATTGCGCTGGGTCCCAGAGCGATATCTTTAACCGTTTCCGAGTTCATTTACTAATGAATCGTTAATGACTCCTCGGTCTTAATCACCATTCCCGATGCACATCATTATCTAATGACGTACCGATGCCACTGTACTCTTGTTCAGTTGATTTGCTAATAAACCACTGTTAATGACACCCCACTGGTGGCAATAGACGTAGATAAAATGGTGGTACGAAGATTGCCAAACGGATTTTTCTAGTCCTAGCACCAACCAAACCGAATACACACATGTGCAACCCCTGCTGGGAATCGAACCCGTGACCCGGAGTCTGAGACCGGGGTAGTCCTAACCACTTAACCACAGAGGCGGTTAGTGACTTAATTGTAATCATTCAAGTCCTACCACCAACCATACTGAATACACACATGTGCAACCTCTGCTGGGAATCGAACCCGTGACCGTGAGTCTGAGACCGGGGTAGTCCTAACCACTTAACCACAGCGGCGGTTAGTGTGTTAATTGTAATAATGGACATTCGGTATGCATGAAATCTTCCCTTCATGGACCATCTCTCGTGAAATATTTTTGCTATAATAATACACCCATACTTACTAACTTTCTGATAAGAGTATATCTTAATAACTTTGTTCATTATAATTAGATAAACTCTATTTACTTATACTTTGAAACTAGTTTATCTGCTCGTTTAAATTAAATTAGCTACCGAACTTGTTTATTCGTGATAGAGAAACGAACATTGTTCATTAAAATTAGACTTTGAAAGTAAAATTTTCCTAAACTAAAGTTAAAATAATCATTACATTAACTATCTTGTCTTGTTAAACCACATCGAATTAGATATCTTAAGTAGAGTAAGTTCAAATAGTCATTACTTACTAAAATTGATATATAACACACTGAGTTGTCTATTTTCGATACTCGTGGATAGGAAACTACTACAAGTGCTCCGTTCTGTATTCAACACCAGTACCATGAATGTAAGTAAAACGTTTTTATTTTTTATTTTCTGAGTGAATGTTCTGATTTGTTCTGACTTCTGTCTAACGTATATGATGTGCATAAAACTGATGTGATTCGCTTTCATTTTTTAATTACTGAGTGAATGTTCTGATTTTTTATGACTTCTGAGTAACGTATAAAATTGTACTGGTTGTTACAGATTGCTCGTTCTACATTCAATGAAGACGATGACGATGTGGTGTTCCAAGAAAACACGTATAAACATTATTATTACCCACAGTCGGACGACGATGAACTTCCATCGTTGCAGAAGAAAGACTCAATCGACGAATACTTTGAACCACCAAAGAAGAAGCCGAGGACAATGAGATCTTCAACAGTTGGACGTTGTTCCGGGAGAGATTCGACATCTTACGTGTCAACCAACACCGACGACGGAGCAAGTGCAATTGAGGTGTATGATTTGAAGAAGATTGAAAACATTGATCAATCGGACTATTGGAAGCATGCAGATGTTCGTGTGAAATATTACACAAAGTCTACCAATGACGATCATCATAAGAAAACTCGTCAGCTTATTTACAACATAACAAAGGGAATATCCAATTCTCCGAATTGTCGGAAATTCTCTTACAGCAACAAAGATAAAAAGTAATACGCCTAAATCCATAGTACTTATTTGTGATTTTGTAGAACGAAGCACTTTCTTATGTCATACAATAATTCAGATATTGGTTTGTGAGTATAAAATAAATGTATTGTTAAATCATTTACTTGTTTTTATTTATTTCAAAGGTTTTAATGAAATACCAAGTTAAATTTCAACATATTTAATAATAATTTACCAAAAAAAAAATAGGTTACAGTTACATGTTATTGAATCAATAAAAAAGACTTAAATACATGTTTTATTAACACATCATTATTATGTATCTTTATTAAACATTTCAACAAAGTCACTAAGAGGCATACCTCTAAGCTTAAGATACAAATACACAAGACGTTATTCACCATAAAGAATAAGAAATATCGAATACAATATAACTTAAATTATATAAAATGGTTTTTTAAAATTTTATTTATCGTAATTTATAATGACCCCATGCTAATGTGTCAGTGGAATTTGGTACAATATATCTCTTGGTATCATTGTAAGACAAACAAATTTTATTTATCTTTTGAGTAAAAATGACATGTTTAATGGATCTAAAACGATACATTTCAGCAAGTTCTACATTTTTTTTAAACAAACAAGTTTTATAATTATGTAATTTCAATTGTCTAGTTACACATTTGTTTACACCTTTTGCTTTAGTTATTGTTTTATTCTCTACTTGCATAGCATACATTTTTGAGCGTAAACCGACAAATTCAGAAAAAACATGGCCATTGTGTTCATCTTTAAAATAACCTAATTTTTTCTTATTTAATAAAGGAAAACCATAAATATTGTTTCGTGCGTAATCCGATGTGTCAAAATAATTACATATATCGGGTAGAATTTCTTTATAAAAATCTGCACAAAAAATTTGGTAAACTAAGCTGTCAGTGTCCGTATACAACAATTTTAAATTTTCAAATTTACAGTTCATGTATTTGTAATGAAAATCATACATTAAAGTTTTTGATAAATCTAATATACTAAAACCTAAAAATATGGGTTTATTGTAAAAAAGTTTAGTCTTTTGTAATTGGACTGATACTAAACTCTCAGAGAAAACTGACAAACTATGAAATTCAGGTTTGGCAATCAGATCTGACGCACCTTTTCTTTTACCCCGATTTTCCCAGTGAGTCAATAGTTTAACGTTTACTCTTTTTTCAATATTTTCCATGGTCTTTCCAAAAATTGAATTATTCATTAACTTATAATAATCTTTTTCAAAATCAGATTTTGCTAACGTACGCAATTGCGTGTTTAAATCTATATATTTTTTTAACCAGGCACTTTGTTTAAATTTCAGAACTCTATGAACTTTCGTAAGTTTTAAACCCAACTCTAAGCTTTGTAAGAGATTTCTATAATGTAAAATATATTTTCCTTATTATTTAAATTTGGGACCAGCTTTCGTTCCTTAGAACCACCAATACATATATTTTCAGGACATAATGGTAAATCGGAATGATGATCATGAAGGCTATCAGGATATTCCAAATCTACTTCTAAAATGTAACCAAACTCTAAAGTGATAGGAACATTAAAATTAACATCAACACTCGCCCATTCAAATTGAGAAATAGGTAAATACTGAGACATAGCCCACCCATACAAATTATTAGCATCCAAATAGTTATGTTAGAAAAGAAATAGGATCATCTGCTTTATAATTATCCATATAAGGATTATTGGCTTTAGCGTAATGATTTCTACATTGAGACACACCACCCCTGATACCAGCTTTTATAAAGGCTATTTTATCAAAATCTGTCAATAACTCGATTTCGACTTCGGTAAACTTTAACATAGCGTCCCAGCTTAAACCAGGAGCAGTGTAATAATGAGCAGGATCTAAATCATAGGTTTTTAGACAAACATTTCTAAAGTTTTCGAATATATCACTTAAAAGCAAAACATCTGTTTTTAAATAAAGATAAGAATAATCAGACATACTACAACATTTAAAATGAGACCACACTCTTTGAGCGTGAACGTAGTCTTCGTTAGAAATCGTTGACTCAGTAAGTGAATTAAAAAAGTCATAAAGTTTTGGAAATGATGGTGATTTTAATGACCTGAAAAAACTCATATACTCATATGGATATACACCTTTTCTTTTCAGCAATTCAAAGTCGTTTATTTTTTTTTTATTTAATTTATTCTGGCACGGAACAGTCATTACATAAAAAACACAAATACAAAAAAATACACAAAAATTTATAGACAAAGAGTGCCCAAACATAATTTTAACTTACTAATATGTAACTAGTTGTAAAACAAAGCGTTGAAGGTAGGATACAAAACTTAATTACGTACACCTACCCGCATGCATATAATACACATACACATGCATGTACGCAAACACCCACATACACTCTCTCTCTCTCTCACACACACACACACACACACGCACACACACACGCACAGACACACACACACACAATCTATAAATAATATGTGAAGTCACGAGCGTCAAAATGCAAATAATATAACTCCCATCCATTAGGATTAACTTACAGTGGAATAAAAGTCAAAACTTGTTAAAAGTGTATTATACTTACATGTTAACGCCCGCGAATGCACAGACACATAGAAAATGTTAAGAGAATATTTTAGAACAAGTTCATTAAATTAATTGTGTGAAAAGTTTTGACTTAAAGCTATTCAAAGAATTATTAAATAAATCTATGTCAGAGAACTCAGTATCATACAAAGTAAGGCAGCGGCTAAAGTAGTTATTTTACATTAGTTAGTTAGTTTACATTCGGAAATTCATTTTTTAGTTCTATAAACTGATTATTATTAAGATTAGAAGCTAATGAATTTAAACTACTTGATAAACATTTAAAAGAATCAATAAACCTTAAACTTACACGCTGACCGTTTACTTGAAGAATTTTAGAAAATGAAATATATTTTTCTTTATTTTGGGGGATTATTTGTACTTCACCATCAGCAAAATTTAATGCGTGTACAATAAAGTGAGCATCGTAATTACTTAGATTATGTAATACTACTGGTACAAAGTCTATTTTATGAAACTTTTTACTACATATTTCATGTGAAAGACCTATAAACGCTCCCGTCTGCCAGTTGTAGTCAATAAATTGCTCATATAAATCTTTTTTACAAATGTAACATACTTTGGTTTCTTCTATAAATTTTTTATTTTCATTCGTAAGAGGGAGAAGAGCAGTTTGAAAACTATATTTACTACATATAATTTTTAAATCTTCTTAGAGCTTATTCATAAATACATGAGCACAGTTTTCTCCGCTATAACTAACATATTTAGAGAGATTACTATCATATGAACACTTAATATAATAACCGAAACTGTACACGTCATGTCTCTGAACATTAATGGTTGATGATTTGTTAGGATCACCAGAACAAGAGGCAATAGGTTTTAAAAATAATAAAAGGAACCCTCTTTTTCTTTTCAAATTTATCAAAATATAACCTATCATTAGAAACATTTTCATTGAACCAGTTTTTTCTAAACATACTTGGACTTGGTAATATTGTACTAATATGAGCACAATCATGTTTTTGGTGGTTATCTACCGCATTGCTTGTAGGAAAATAAAGCAGACAACCATCACAAATGTGAACCGCGCCATTTCGTTTAGTGATCTGCTTACTCACTAATCGTGATAAATTTTTAATATAGCAATAATGTCCGTTACTACCACTGGTGACGTAAAGTAAATTTATATGTGTTGATTTGCGAGACTTTGTAAAGTACAGGGGGCCAATAACATGATGAGTTTTAGTCTCAGAGTTATATTCTAAACCAAAAACGTTAATGCTTATATTGTTTAAGCGCTCAACTCTGTAAATATCAGTTAATTTTACTGGAAACGAAATCCCATTAAAATTTAACTTGTTTTCCAATTTCCAATACTCGTTTACACGATCGGGGTTTTTTGATACAGGATACCAAGCTGAGAGTAAAGCCCATTTACAACACTGCACATCTGCGTTTTTAACATTGATGACTGCTTTTTTAGTCCTAATATCATAAGGTAATTCAATAAAAGATGATCCCCGCAGTGGATTGAATTTATTAATATTCATATCTAAACTAATTAGGTCCGTAATACTCCATCCACTATCTTTTTTCTCAAACTCACTGACTTTATTAGCTAATACTTCTTTTATTGAATTAAAAAGTATATTGATGTCTTCGGATTCACTGAGAATATAGTTCTGAGTTTGGAAGTCAAAAACGTTTTGTACATTTTTATTTTGGTGCACGAAGTTGGTACACAGTATAAAGTTTACTTTAAACGTTTTTAATTGTACTATATCATCAAGAATCAAAGTCCTTAAATCATCAATTATTGAATTAAAAAATGTATCAACCGTTTCCAAATCTTTTGAGTCCGCTAAAGAAGTTATTCTGTATGTATGAACTCTTTTGCCAAAAGCAGTTTCAATTAACCTTACATTTGGTAAATTATCATGGGAACGAAACACATTATTTTTGTGATTCTTACTTTTATAGTGATTGGATAAATACCTTTTTTTAACGGAAATATTGCAAACTGAACACATCATCATCTCGCTATTATCTGCAGTCGAATCATCTTCAGCTCCTCTAGATGTTGATGGTTCATTAATACGTCGTCTTTTCTCATTGTTTTGAATGCTATTCTCAGTTTGCCGTTTTAATTGCCAGCTTAGGCTGGTCGCCAAAGGCGACCAGCCGAAGCTGTGAGGCGAGCAGTGGTGCCTATGGTTTGTCATGTCAAATTCAACTTTTCAATTGTTCGAAGAATACAAACATTTGAGTGTGAAGTCTTCGTTTCATGGACTAGCTCTCGTGATATATTTTTGCTATTATAATACACCCATACTTACTAACTTTCTGATAAGAGTGTATCTTAATAACTTTGTTTATCTGCTCGTTAGCTACCGAACTTGTTTATTCGTGAATAAGAAACACATAATGATCTACCTAGTATAAAAACGACGAGCAGTGGTGCCTATGGTCTGTCATGTCAAATTCAACATAAATAGAAGATCGATCAAATATTAAAAGTTACTAGTTAGTAATCAATGCTCTGAGTCATAAACTTCTACTCGTCTAATTGCTTGAGAGTTAATAATAAATGGCTGGAACGAAATATGTCAGTGCTATTTTTTCATCTTCAGTCGATAGCATTTGCATTTGCACTGTACTACTTAGTATTACTACTTAGTATTGACACTGTAAATAAGTTTTTACTGAGCTACTATATTGTAAGTACATATTATTAAATTGAAAACGAATAGACAAAGCTGAAAATTTACTACACCACTTGTAACCTCACGTTGGTAATTCTCACATAGCTGCTTTGCTATCTATTTACCTCTTTTAAAATGAACACCCGCAAAGCAACTGCCCGTCAAGTGGAAGACCAGCTTGACAAGACGTTAAGAGAATTGAAGTCATCCAGGGCTGAATGTGAGCAATTGCTGCTAGAGAGAGATGACAGTGAGAGGGAAATGTTGGGTCTATTGGAAAAAAACAAAAAATAAAAAAGTGAGCTGGTAGAAATACACTCTGAAATGGTTAAAATTCAAAGTCAGAGAGACCAACTTCAGCGGGTGGTGGATGAGTTCGACCAAAGCAGCAGTGCGTTTGATGTTGCCCTTAGACGCATTTCTGATTTAGAGCAAGAGCTGCGTGATGCATACTTAGAAATAAGCATGCTACAATCAAAGCAAAACAACTTAAAAGACTCCCTCACTCAGTCTCTGTACCATGAGTTAATTAGTGAAACTTCAACTAATTGTTCTACCACCTCACCACATTGTTTAAACACTCCCATTGAGACTATAGATTTAACTTGTAACGATTCCTTATGTAACACTCCTTCTTTGCATACTGTAGGAACACTGTCAACTAGTAAAAACAAATTGAAAAAATATATTAAAATTAACAAATACATTAAGTCCACACAAAAATTGATCAAAAGGAATCATAATTTCTGCAAGGATATGTATTTGAGAAAAGAAAGATCTGTATTATTAAATGAAATAAAACAATGTAACTTAGATTCAGATTTAAGTAAAGTAAGTTATGAATGTGAGACACAACGGCTGCAGTCTGAACTTGAAAGTTTAAATACAAAATTACATTTAATCAGTTCTAAATATGAGTTAGCGCAGAAGGAGATTGGGGAGCATACTTTGGCCATGGACGACCTTATTAAATCAAGTCAATACAACTATGAAAGATTTGAATCTCTAATGGCAAAGAACACCTTCAATTGTGAGTCACCTCCAATGGATTGCCAAACGCCAAATGATGCATCTCTTACTCTGCAAGCGCAGAGCCCTTGTGTCTCTTTAGACTCTTCAAGCATTTCCTTCTCACATCAGTCAGTATTAAAAAATAGTCAAAAACATAATATTGTCATGTACAGTGATGAGATTGGAAAATCAATTAGTTTGCAATTAAACCTACTCTTTGGCCAGAATGTAGTAAACAACTGTATGCCTGGGGCCACATATTCTGATATATTGGAAAAAATTATTTCTACAGAATTCAGATTAAACACAACTTTAATCATTTTAATCGGTAGAAGAGGTAAAACAAATAATAAGGATATGATCAATTATTTTACACAATTAAGCAATTTAGTCAACATTAATAAAATCATTTTGTTTGCTGTACCGTTTAGTCAAAGTTTGCCAGAACGAGAAAATACTTTTAGGCACAAGTTAAACTTATATATGAATACTTTGACATGTCGTCATTCTTGTTTTCAATTTATGGACACCAATATATTTATTGGTAAATATTTTTATTTGACGAAAGATAATTATTATTATCTTTCCCGGTATATTATTCGACAATTAGCACATGTGCTAAATTACACTATTATTAACTTGTCCAGTCTAATGGACAACCTGACACCTGTTTCTATTGAGCAGGTTGATACCATGGGTATCACAACTGTGGAATATCTTCCAGTTAGTTTAAACTAGTTTGTAAGACAACTGAGAACAACTCGGGCAGTACTTTAAGCTTGAATAATATGAAATATAATAATTTAAAAATGAATAAAAGCCCTTTATCACTGTGTAAATATAATAACAAGAATAGTCTTCACAACCTGGTGCACCAAAATATTCAGGGCATATCAAGTAAAACTTTGGAAATTGAGTTGTTCTTGAATAGTAATAACATTGATATTTTGTGTATTACAGAACATTGGCTTAAGAGCCACCAGTTTATGATTAATTTTAGCAAGCATCAGGTTGCAAGTTCGTTCAGCAGACAAAAATCAATACATGGAGGCTCTTTGATAATTATTCTTAGTACGTTAAAATACAAGGATCGGTCTGATATTGTGAGCCTGTCTGTGGAGCGAACTATAGAAATGGCATGCATAGAGCTTGAGCGGCTTGTTGTAATAAGCGTATACAGACCCCCAGCATCATCATTTGATCTTTTTGAAAAAGTAATGGATCAAGCTTTGTTTAAAATTAGTAACAATAATAGTAAGAATATAATTGTGGAAGAAACTGGAAGAAAGAAACCTCGCAATTTAAATTTTAGTTTAAAAATCAATAATCAAACATTGAATACTGACCAAAGTGTTGCTGATGCATTTGAAAAATTCTTTTCTGATATTCCAGTTTCATCTATAAAGTGCCTTAATTCATCTCCCACATTTGCTGAATCAATAATTAAGTCTAATGTGAATGAATGTAAAATAAAATTTAACTTTGCTTATGTTACTTGTAATGATATAGTCAAAGCTTTTCAAGCTTTAGAGAGAAAAAATGCTACATGGATATCCATGGTTTCTCTGTAAAAATAATTAATTCTATAGTTGATTGTATTGCTCCATACTTGGTTGTAATATTTAATAAATGTATTGATACTGGTGTGTTTCCTGATCTTATGAAGAACAGTAAAGTTATTCCGTTATTCAAAGCCGGTAGTCCGTCCGACCCCACTAACTTTAGACCCATATCAATTCTACCAGTGCTTAGTAAGATTTTTGAAAAACTTATTTTGCAACAATTAGTGCATCATTTTTACTGTAATAACTTAATGAATGTAAATCAGTTTGGTTTTTCAAGGGGTCGCTCAACAACAGATGCTGGTGTTGAGCTTGTTCAGCAAATTTTCAGAGCCTGGGAGGTTTCACAGGATGCCATTGGGGTCTTCTGTGACTTATCCAAGGCATTTGACTGCGTCCAACACGACATCTTGATCAGGAAATTACACCATTATGGTGTCAGGGATGGAGCACTCAGCCTTCTGAATTCTTATTTGGGCAACAGGGTTCAGAGGGTTGAAGTTAATAGTAAGAGATCATCCGGGTCTGTTGTTAGCATGGGAGTGCCACAGGGCTCTATTCTCGGGCCATTTCTGTTTCTGGTCTATATTAACGATTTGCCATACTTTGTAAAGGATAAACATGAAATTGTATTGTTTGCTGATGATACTTCATTGCTTTTTAAGTTATCTAGACAGCAAACTAATTTCGATGACATAAACAATGCCATATCTAAAGTTGTAGAATGGTTTACTACTAATAATCTTCTACTTAATGAGAAAAAAACAAAATGTATTAAATTTTCATTGCCTAATGTTAGACAGGTTGACACTAACATAGTAGTTAAGAATGAAGAAATGAAACCTGTGGACACAACCAAATTCTTAGGCATTACATTAGATACTAAACTTCAGTGGGGTCCTCATATCACTAGTTTGGCAAAAAGACTCAGCTCTGCAGCATATGCTGTTAAAAAAATTCGACAACTTACTGATGAAAATACTGCGAGATTAGTATATTTTAGTTATTTTCATAGTCTTATGTCATATGGAATTTTACTTTGGGGACATGCAGCTGATGTAAATGCAATTTTTATTCTGCAGAAAAGAGCTATTCGTGCAATATATAAACTAGAACCAAGAGTGTCGTTAAGAAATAAATTTAAGGAAATCAATGTTTTAACTTTGACATCTCAATATATTTATGAAAATCTTGTATATGTTAGGAAAAACATACATTTATTTAAAAAGAAAAGTGACACTCATAATGTAAATACTAGAAATAAGGAAAAACTTGCTGGTTATGTAAGTAGACTTCACAAAGTCACTAGTTCATTTAAGGGTCTGTGTATACGTTTTTACAATAAGGTCCCAGTTGATATAACAAATTTACCTTTAAACAAATATAAATCTGTTTTAAAAAAGAAGTTGTACACAAAGGGCTACTATACAGTGTCCGAATATTTAGATGATAAAAACCCATGGGACTGACCTGCGCAGCTACATGCTAGCCAAATTTTATGTGTTAGGTAAATGCTTATTAAATATATTTTTAGTTATATGTCAATGTGATCAGAAATTGTTAATAGTTTATAAGAGCAACCCCTGAGTTTCTTGCTTGTTCTTCTCCGGGGAAATCGGCCTTACGAACGAGCTGTAGCTTTAAAAATTGACATATTTCAAGTGTAAATAATTTACCTACGAAATAAAATATTTTGATTTGATTTGATTTGATTTGATAAAACTGATTTGAACTGCACTGAATATGATGAAGAGTTAAATGAAATCTGTGATATAGTAGAAACTACTGAAAATAAAGAACGAAATATTTTTGACTCATATTTCGATGAATCATTAGTGAAACTCAGTGAAGAAATTGAAAAGACGTAAGTATTATTTTTAATATTTTTAAAAAATTTATGTTGTTGATTTTTTGTTAGTTCTAATATTTTTATTTATGTTTACAGTGTTAACATACAAATTGGGAGAGGATTAAAACGGCAAACTGAGAATAGCATTCAAAACAATGAGAAAAGACGACGTATTAATGAACCATCAACATCTAGAGGAGCTGAAGATGATTCGACTGCAGATAATAGCGAGATGATGATGTGTTCAGTTTGCAATATTTCCGTTAAAAAAAGGTATTTATCCAATCACTATAAAAGTAAGAATCACAAAAATAATGTGTTTCGTTCCCATGATAATTTACCAAATGTAAGGTTAATTGAAACTGCTTTTGGCAAAAGAGTTCATACATACAGAATAACTTCTTTAGCGGACTCAAAAGATTTGGAAACGGTTGATACATTTTTTAATTCAATAATTGATGATTTAAGGACTTTGATTCTTGATGATATAGTACAATTAAAAACGTTTAAAGTAAACTTTATACTGTGTGCCAACTTCGTGCACCAAAATAAAAATGTACAAAACGTTTTTGACTTCCAAACTCAGAACTATATTCTCAATGAATCCGAAGACATCAATATACTTTTTAATTCAATAAAAGAAGTATTAGCTATTAAAGTCAGTGAGTTTGAGAAAAAAGATAGTGGATGGAGTATTACGGACCTAATTAGTTTAGATATGAATATTAATAAATTCAATCCACTGCGGGGATCATCTTTTATTGAATTACCTTATGATATTAGGACTAAAAAAGCAGTCATCAATGTTAAAAACGCAGATGTGCAGTGTTGTAAATGGGCTTTACTCTCAGCTTTGTATCCTGTATCAAAAAACCCCGATCGTGTAAACGAGTATTGGAAATTGGAAAACAAGTTAAATTTTAATGGGATTTCGTTTCCAGTAAAATTAACTGATATTTACAGAGTTGAGCGCTTAAACAATATAAGCATTAACGTTTTTGGTTTAGAATATAACTCTGAGACTAAAACTCATCATGTTATTGGCCCCCTGTACTTTACAAAGTCTCGCAAATCAACACATATAAATTTACTTTACGTCACCAGTGGTAGTAACGGACATTATTGCTATATTAAAAATTTATCACAATTAGTGGGTAAGCAGATCACTAAACGAAATGGCGCGGTTCACATTTGTGATGGTTGTCTGCTTTATTTTCCTACAAGCAATGCGGTAGATAACCACCAAAAACATGATTGTGCTCATATTAGTACAATATTACCAAGTCCAAGTATGTTTAGAAAAAACTTCATTTTGGTTGGTGGTAGGGCTGTTAAGTCCGCCTGGCTAGCTACCACCATCTTATCTAAGTCTGTCGCCATAACAACGATGTTTATAGCATTGTTGTGTTCCGGCAGTTTGCGATAAGATAGCCAGTTCCTCAGTGGTTGAGGATTCCGGGTGAAGCGCGCTTCCACCTTCGGCCTTATCGTCACTTACCATCAGGTGAGATGAAGGCCAAGCGCTTACCCGTTGCAAAAAAAAAAAAAAAAAAACTGGTTCAATGAAAATGTTTCTAATGATAGGTTATATTTTGATAAATTTGAAAAGAAAAAGAGGGTTCCTTTTATTATTTACGCTGACTTCGAATCGTTTTTAAAACCTATTGCCTCTTGTTCTGGTGATCCTAACAAATCATCAACCATTAATGTTCAGAGACATGACGTGTACAGTTTCGGTTATTATATTAAGTGTTCATATGATAGTAATCTCTCTAAATATGTTAGTTATAGCGGAGAAAACTGTGCTCATGTATATTTATGAATAAGCTCCAAGAAGATTTAAAAATTATATGTAGTAAATATAGTTTTCAAACTGCTCCTCTCCCTCTTACGAATGAAAATAAAAAATATATAGAAGAAACCAAAGTATGTTACATTTGTAAAAAAGATTTATATGAGCAATTTATTGACTACAACTGGCAGACGGGAGCGTTTATAGGTCTTTCACATGAAATATGTAGTAAAAAGTTTCATAAAATAGACTTTGTACCAGTAGTATTACATAATCTAAGTAATTACGATGCTCACTTTATTGTACACGCATTAAATTTTGCTGATGGTGAAGTACAAATAATCCCCCAAAATAAAGAAAAATATATTTCATTTTCTAAAATTCTTCAAGTAAACGGTCAGCGTGTAAGTTTAAGGTTTATTGATTCTTTTAAATGTTTATCAAGTAGTTTAAATTCATTAGCTTCTAATCTTAATAATAATCAGTTTATAGAACTAAAAAATGAATTTCCGAATGTAAACGACTTAGAATTGCTGAAAAGAAAAGGTGTATATGCATTTGAGTATATGAGTTCTTTCAGGTCATTAAAATCACCATCATTACCAAAAATTTATGACTTTTTTAATTCACTTACTGGGTCAACGATTTCTAACGAAGACTACGTTCACGCTCAAAGAGTGTGGTCTCATTTTAAATGTTGTAGTATGTCTGATTATTCTTATCTTTATTTAAAAACAGATGTTTTGCTTTTAAGTGATATATTCGAAAACTTTAGAAATGTTTGTCTAAAAACCTATGATTTAGATCCTGCTCATTATTACACTGCTCCTGGTTTAAGCTGGGACGCTATGTTAAAGTTTACCGAAGTCGAAATCGAGTTATTGACAGATTTTGATAAAATAGCCTTTATAAAAGCTGGTATCAGGGGTGGTGTGTCTCAATGTAGAAATCATTACGCTAAAGCCAATAATCCTTATATGGATAATTATAAAGCAGATGATCCTATTTCTTTTCTAACATAACTATTTGGATGCTAATAATTTGTATGGGTGGGCTATGTCTCAGTATTTACCTATTTCTCAATTTGAATGGGCGAGTGTTGATGTTAATTTTAATGTTCCTATCACTTTAGAGTTTGGTTACATTTTAGAAGTAGATTTGGAATATCCTGATAGCCTTCATGATCATCATTCCGATTTACCATTATGTCCTGAAAATATATGTATTGGTGGTTCTAAGGAACGAAAGCTGGTCCCAAATTTAAATAATAAGGAAAATATATTTTACATTATAGAAATCTCTTACAAAGCTTAGAGTTGGGTTTAAAACTTACGAAAGTTCATAGAGTTCTGAAATTTAAACAAAGTGCCTGGTTAAAAAAATATATAGATTTAAACACGCAATTGCGTACGTTAGCAAAATCTGATTTTGAAAAAGATTATTATAAGTTAATGAATAATTCAATTTTTGGAAAGACCATGGAAAATATTGAAAAAAGAGTAAACGTTAAACTATTGACTCACTGGGAAAATCGGGGTAAAAGAAAAGGTGCGTCAGATCTGATTGCCAAACCTGAATTTCATAGTTTGTCAGTTTTCTCTGAGAGTTTAGTATCAGTCCAATTACAAAAGACTAAACTTTTTTACAATAAACCCATATTTTTAGGTTTTAGTATATTAGATTTATCAAAAACTTTAATGTATGATTTTCATTACAAATACATGAACTGTAAATTTGAAAATTTAAAATTGTTGTATACGGACACTGACAGCTTAGTTTACCAAATTTTTTGTGCAGATTTTTATAAAGAAATTCTACCCGATATATGTAATTATTTTGACACATCGGATTACGCACGAAACAATATTTATGGTTTTCCTTTATTAAATAAGAAAAAATTAGGTTATTTTAAAGATGAACACAATGGCCATGTTTTTTCTGAATTTGTCGGTTTACGCTCAAAAATGTATGCTATGCAAGTAGAGAATAAAACAATAACTAAAGCAAAAGGTGTAAACAAATGTGTAACTAGACAATTGAAATTACATAATTATAAAACTTGTTTGTTTAAAAAAAATGTAGAACTTGCTGAAATGTATCGTTTTAGATCCATTAAACATGTCATTTTTACTCAAAAGATAAATAAAATTTGTTTGTCTTACAATGATACTAAGAGATATATTGTACCAAATTCCACTGACACATTAGCATGGGGTCATTATAAATTACGATAAATAAAATTTTAAAAAACTATTTTATATAATTTAAGTTATATTGTATTCGATATTTCTTATTCTTTATGGTGAATAACGTCTTGTGTATTTGTATCTTAAGCTTAGAGGTATGCCTCTTAGTGACTTTGTTGAAATGTTTAATAAAGATACATAATAATGATGTGTTAATAAAACATGTATTTAAGTCTTTTTTATTGATTCAATAACATGTAACTGTAACCTATTTTTTTTTTTGAGAAATTTTTAAATATGTTGAAATTTAACTTGGTATTTTCATTAAAACCTTTGAAATAAAAAAAACAAGTAAATGATTTAACAATATATTTATTTTATACTCACAAACCAATATCTGATTTATTGTATGACATAAGAAAGTGCTTCGTTCTACAAAATCACAAATAAGTACTATGGATTTAGGCGTATTACTTTTTATCTTTGTTGCTGTAAGAGTATTTCCGACAATTCGGAGAATTTGATATTCCCTTTGTTATGTTGTAAATAAGCTGACGAGTTTTCTTTTGATGATCGTCATTGGTAGACTTTGTGTAATATTTCACACGAACATCTGCATGCTTCCAATGGTCCGATTGATCAATGTTTTCAATCTTCTTCAAATCATACACCTCAATCTTAATGAGATGTGTTGCACTTGCTCCGTCGTCGGTGTTGGTTGACACGTAAGATGTCGAATCTCTCCCGGAACAACGTCCAACTGTTGAAGATCTCATTGTCCTCGGCTTCTTCTTTGGTGGTTCAAAGAATTCGTCGATTGATTCTTTCTTCTGCAACGATGGAAGTTCATCGTCGTCCGACTGTGGGTAATAATAATGTTTATACGTGTTTTCTTGGAACACCACATCGTCATCGTCTTCATTGAATGTAGAACGAGCAATCTGTAACAACCAGTACAACTTTATACGTTACTCAGAAGTCATAAAAAATCAGAACATTCACTCAGTAATTAAAAAATGAAAGCGAATCACATCAGTTTTATGCACATCATATACGTTAGACAGAAGTCAGAACAAATCAGAACATTCACTCAGAAAATAAAAAATAAAAACGTTTTACTTACATTCATGGTACTGGTGTTGAATACAGAACGGAGCACTTGTAGTAGTTTCCTATCCACGAGTATCGAAAATAGACAACTCAGTGTGTTATATAAGGTGACTGCTAGAAACCGCAAAAAACTTCGAGGGCTGGTCAGGTCAAGTGTTTTAAACATGACAAAAATGACAAAAAAGAAATTCGTGTTTTTTTTATTTTTCATTAAATAATTCATTTTGTAAATTTTAATTAGAAGGTCTTTGAGTATCTAATTATTTTTAAATCAATAGCATAAGAAAAATAAATTAAAACAATTAAAAATAACGATTATTTACTACGCGCGGGCAATGAACGGCTGGCCGGCCGACTGTTGACCCGTGTGCGTTGTCAGCTGGGCGATAAGTACCTACGTTAGTCTGCAATCTTTTGAAATGTGCGTAGGTATAAGGTGCAGTTAAGTCCAACGACTATCGATAGCATCAAGTTATGTTATGGCCACATTTTAACTGTAATTATGATAAGTGTTATGATGTATGAACGTAATTTCAATTCAATCCTAGTAAAAATCTATCACACCACACATTATGAGAAGTTACAATTATCTTTCCTTTGAATGAAAGATCAATGTGTAGTTTTCTAATGTCGCGTCCGTACGCTAAGCACTTGCCGCTAACTCCAAACCAAATGACCAGATGACCTTTAATGTCCTCGATAACTAAACAGCCTAAAGCATTGTTATAATAAGTATCAGTCTTACCTATTTATTTACACTAAATTAAGTTAAACTAATGTCTCGCAATAAAGGCAACGTTAATACCTAAAAAGCTGCGTAATTAATAGGTGTCGGTAGGTACTTACATAGTGTTAAATAGCATTCCAGTTTATTACATCAGCGAACAGGAAAGGTGATAAGCTTCCCATCACACATAGCAGGCTTTGGACTGTCAAACTAATGTAATAATAATTAAATAAAAGTGAAAACCTGTGCTAAAATTTCGTAAATAAATTAAAATTTATTAAAGGACGAACTAGAACAACTTTTGTGTTCGGCACACAATGATATCATTGTCGGCACATGATTATTATTACACTAATTCGGCGTGTTTAAAAGTTCATCACCTATGTATTTACAAGTCTTATTTACACCTTAAAACTAAAAAACTCTCTCTTCGTTTAAGCGCATAGCACCACTTACTACCTCGTCACTCTCACGATAGCAAAATAGCATCTCAAGATATTGCTGGTTCGTATACCTATTCATTTTTACGCACACGCGACGCGACGCGAATGCACCAGAATGCATAAGTTGACTGCCGAAAAAATCAAAGCAGCCGTGTGTAGGTCACGTGATTAGGGTTGGCACGCCCAAGAAAATAAAACCATTACTTACTTAGATCCTAGAAGTTACTGAAATGTCAAAACTTTGGCCTTTTGTTGATAACAAACTCTTTCACATTTTTTTTACAAACATGAATAGACAAACTTAAATAATTAAAGCTATCGTCCAAACTTGCATATTAAGCGAATTTACAATTATAAAAGTTATTAGATTAGATCAATAATTTATCAGTTAATTTTTATTAGTTAATTTGGTAAACCAAAAAACTTATACTATCAAGTAAATGTTAATAAATCTGGATTGCAATTCAATAGAAAAAGAAAACAAAAACTTTAATTATCCATAACCACAACGCACCAGCAGGTTTACATTGTACATAAACTAACACACTTGGAATATTAATTCTAAGATTAACATGTTACTGTATTGACTACAGTTTTATGGGATTTGTTGTAATGGTCATAAAAATATCCAAAAATGTTTGCTCGTAAAAGTTTAAAAGGATCATAACATAATGGTTAAACAAGCTACTGATGGTAATGATTGAGATTCAAACTGGTACGCATCGCATCACTACTAGTGCGACTAGCTGTTTTTGGTCTGCATCACGTGAATTCAGAATTAAGAAAAATAAATCAACAACTAAATTAGGTATTTTTATGTGGATGCTACATAGGTACTTGAAATCAATTTATTAATTATTCGCGCCACCGTTTCTTTTTTCTAATAAACAACGTTTTTCTTTTATCACGAATTCTTATCTTATTAACATTGAGATATTAAAACGTCGAAAAAAGTTTACTACCTCAGATGGGAATCGAACCCACATCCTCCGCAATCCGGGAGGCGGGCGGCGTTAACCACTCCGCCATCTAGATATTTTTTGACATGTCAAAATTTTTCAACGCATTTGACTTGTGTTGTTAGCAACAGTGTCTCATCAAACCTCTTTCACTTTACATCCATTACACAATTTACACACGATATGAATTACGAATTCGAATTCATATCGAAAAAGAACCGCTCATAGTTAGCGGCAGCCCTAACTAGATATGGATCGTCGCAAGCGTCTTTGAAGAAACGCCGCCACACACAGTGTTGCCAAATTGACGGATTTCTCGTGAGCGACACAGACGCTGTGCGCATGACTGTGATCTGCTGTCTCTTTCCAATTCTATGAATATGAAAGAGACAGAGTCATTCTCATCGCAGCGGCACCAACTTTACGACTTTAACTTAGAGAATCGCACTGTGGCACTGCGCTGCGCTGTCTGTGCTGAGCTGAGTCAGTCTCAGTCACTGAACTCACTGATTCTCATGCGCAGCAGGTGTGTTCAGTTTCCTCGGGGAAATTTTGTTGTGTAGTGTAGGTACATAGTTGTGTTGTGGTATGTGAGGTGTATTTGTGTATGCGCGATTAAACTAATATCTAGTATGAGTTAATTAGTGAAGGATTAGTATTATTATGAATAGGCTATCGTGAATAAAGTAATCAGTTCAGTAACAAATTAATGATTTGAGTAACAAATGGGTGTTAAGTCGTATTAAGACTTGTAGGTAGAACAGGTGGTGTTCTTTTAAACACGTTGAATAAGTGTAATAATAAATATGTGCCGATAACAAAAGTTATTTTAGTTCGTCCTTTAATAAATTTTATTTTATCTAAGTACGTAATTTTGGCGGAGGTTTAATTTTTATGTAATATTACATAAGTTTGAAAGCCTGTTAAGTGTGATGGGAAGCTTATCACCTTTCCTGTTCGCTGGAATAAACTGGAATGCTATTTAACACCATGTAAGTACCTACCGACACCTATTAATTACGCAGCTTTTTAGGTATTAACGTTGCCTTTATTGCGAGACATTAGTTTAACTTTATTTAGTGTAAATAAATAGGTAAGACTGATACTTATTATCTCAATGTTTTAGGCTGTTTAGTTGTCAAGGACATGAAAGGTCATCTGGTCATTTGTTTTGGAGTTAGCGGCAAGTGCTTAGCGTGCGGACGCGACATTAGATAACTACCCATTGATCTTTCATTTGTAAGGAAAGATAATTGTAACTTCTCATAATGTGTGGTGTAATAGATTTTTACTAGGATTGATTTGAAATTACTTTCATACACTTATCATAAGTACAGTTAGAATGTGGCCATAACATAGCTCGATGCTATCGATAGTCGTTGAACTTAATAACTGCACCTTATACCTACGTCTAATTCAAAATATTGCAGACTAACGTAGGTACTTATCGCCCAGCTGACAACGCGCACGGGTCAACAGTCGGCCGGCCAGCCGTTCATTGCCCGCGCGTTGTAAATAATCTTTATTTTTAATTGTTTTATTTTTCTTATGTTATTGGTTTAAAATTAATTAGATACCCAAAGACCTTCTAATTAAAATTTACAAAATGAATTATTTAATAAAAAATAAAAAAAACACTAATTTCTTTTTTGTCATTTTTGTCATGTTTAAAACACTTGACCTGACCAGCCCTAGAAGTTTTTTGCGGTTTCTAGCAGTCACCTTATATATCAATTTTAGTAAGTAATGACTATTTGAACTTACTCTACTTAAGATATCTAATTCGATGTGGTTTAACAAGACAAGATAGTTAATGTAATGATTATTTTAACTTTAGTTTAGGAAAATTTTACTTTCAAAGTCTAATTTTAATGAACAATGTTCGTTTCTCTATCACGAATAAACAAGTTCGGTAGCTAATTTAATTTAAACGAGCAGATAAACTAGTTTCAAAGTATAAGTAAATAGAGTTTATCTAATTATAATGAACAAAGTTATTAAGATATACTCTTATCAGAAAGTTAGTAAGTATGGGTGTATTATTATAGCAAAAATATTTCACGAGAGATGGTCCATGAAGGGAAGATTTCATGCATACCGAATGTCCATTATTACAATTAACACACTAACCGCCGCTGTGGTTAAGTGGTTAGGACTACCCCGGTCTCAGACTCACGGTCACGGGTTCGATTCCCAGCAGAGGTTGCACATGTGTGTATTCAGTATGGTTGGTGGTAGGACTTGAATGATTACAATTAAGTCACTAACCGCCTCTGTGGTTAAGTGGTTAGGACTACCCCGGTCTCAGACTCCGGGTCACGGGTTCGATTCCCAGCAGGGGTTGCACATGTGTGTATTCGGTTTGGTTGGTGCTAGGACTAGAAAAATCCGTTTGGCAAGCTTCGTACCACCTTTTATCTAAGTCTATTGCCACCAGTGGGGTGTCATTAACAGTGGTTTATTAGCAAATCAACTGAACAAGAGTACAGTGGCATCGGTACGTCATTAGATAATGATGTGCATCTGGAATGGTGATAAGACCGAGGAGTCATTAACGATTCATTAGTAAATGAACTCGGAAACGGTTAAAGATATCGCTCTGGGACCCAGCGCAATCGATTCAAATGGGGGGGTTTTCCTTTTTTTTTTTTTTTTTTTTAGTTTTGGAAACGACTTGAACTAGCCCAGCGGGGGCCAGAACCAGACCAGTTTTGAGTGCGCCAGAACTCTCAAAACCCTACTACTTAGGAAAGTAAGAGATTAGCTTTCGTAATTGTAGGTTTCTATTGTTAGCAAACTCTAAAAGTCTTCTCAATAGACAAGGAATATCAATGTAATTAGGAAAATAAATGTGTTGGGTATCCAGATTACGACTGATACCGTAGGGTAGGTAACGAATTTAAGATAAAAAGAGAGGTCCGAACGAAAGGGACAGCTGCACAAATTACGACGGTTCATGTGGGTAGTTAGCTAAGGTAAAATGTAAAACTGACCACATGAACCGGCAGCTGTCCCACACGGCTGCTTGTTGCCAACCCTTAAGCTGGCCACTGACGATCAGTTTTGCGCGTCAGTCCAACCGCCCGATTAGTCTTCTCAAATCGTTGGGAAAACTTTACGAACGTGTCCTCGTAGCCCGGTTAAAGGACTTTGTGTTCAGTAACAATATTTTAATTAACGAGCAGTTTGGTTTCCGGCCCAAACACTCGTGTACGCATCAGTTGCACCGCCTCACGGAGCACATATTACGCGGCCTTAATGGCTCATTACGGCCGCGGGGTACGGAAGCCTTTTTCTTCGACATTGCGAAGGCGTTTGACAAAGTCTGGCACAATGGCTTACTTTACAAGCTTTACAAACTCGGCGTGCCAGATAGACTCGTTCACATCATTCGAGACTACTTGTCAGATCGCACCTTTCGCTTTCGCGTCGAGGGAACGCGCTCCTCCCCCCGACCCATTCGTGCCGTAGTCCCGCAAGGCTCCGTGCTTTCACCTTTGTTGTTTTCGCTTTACGTTAACGATATACCCAGGACGCCTCGCGTTGAGTTGGCGCTCTTCGCTGATGACACCGCGCTATATATCACTGATAGAGATATGACCAAACTCTCTCAGAGACTTAAATCCGCCGCGACCACCTTAGGCGATTGGTTCCGACTTTGGAGAATCGAGGTGAACCCCGAGAAAAGTGCCGCGATCCACTTTCATCGGGGCTCATCCGGCCTCCGTCCGACCCCTATCCGACTCTTCGACCGCGTCATACCGTGGAAGTCACAGGTCAAATATCTCGGTGTCATCTTCGACAGTCGATTGACGTTTGCACCACACATCCAAGCTATCCGAAATAGGGCAGCGTTCATTCTAGGTAGGCTCTACCATCTCGTAGGCAGGCGGAGTAAAATGTCTCTTAGAAATAAGACGACAATTTACAAAGCCTGCATCCGTCCCGTCATGACGTATGCTAGTGTAGTATTCGCTCACGCCGCGAACTCTCATCTGCACCGGTTGCAGAACGTTCAAAACCGTTTCATGCGAGGCGCCACGGCCGCCCCGTGGTACCTACGCAATGTAGATTTACATCGCGATCTCGATCTTCCGACCGTCCGTTCCTTTATGAAGGACGCCTCTCAGGCATACTTCGACAAAGCGATTTCGCATCCGAATCCTTTGGTGGCGGGAGCTGCCAACTACGATGTTGGCAGCTTTCGCCCCCAGAGAGGACCGCGCCGCCGGTTTCCGCGACACGTTTTAGACGACCCCGATGATGCAATAACAATTGCAAACGCGCCAAAGCCCGACACTACACACCCAGCCACACTAAACTTGCACACTAGTTTAGGACCAAGACACCGCACTCGTAGAATAAGTGTGCGTAGACCCGGTTCACACCCGCCCGGTGGCAGGTACATTCGTAATAATGTACCTGTTACTCGCGTACCCCCCACGACACGGTAAACCCGAGCCGAGGTACCGTGCCTCCTAGAGGCGCCCTCGGGTTTAGCCGCTCCCTACCGGTTCGAACCCCCAGAGGCTCTGGGGGGGGGATCGGAGACTCGCTTGCGAGATGCCATCCCCCACCGGAATCCCTCTGGGGAATTTCGACCACTCACGGCTTGAGGAACGCTTCAAGTTTCTCGCCGCCCCCAAACAAGCCCGGTAACGCTGTAAAGGTCATCTGCGACCGACAGCACTCACACTCAAAAAAAAAAAAAAAAGCGTCAGTCCAGGCGTAAAACAGTGGCGTCACTCCAAATGGTTTTACGCCAAACAGATTTCCCCACTCACTGGCGTCACGCCGGCTCGTCAGTCTCGACCGGCCGGTACAATCAATTTTGAACTTTAGTGTTTGGCTCTAAGGATCAATATTCATTGGAGAAGTTCGAACTGACGCGAAACAATCAATTTTGAACTTTATTGTATGGTGCTAAGGATCAATATATTCATTGGAGAAATTCGAACTTACTCGATTGGAGTGACGATCACACACTCACGGTCAGTTTGGCGCGACGCGCCAGCTTTACGTGTCGCGCCGTCAGTTAAAACTCTGGAGTGACGATTCGACATTCACGATCAAATTTTAAACTGACGTCAGTTCAACTGATGGGAAAAACTGATCGTCAGTGGCCACCTTTAGTGTGTTTAAGTCACGGCCGGTCAGAGCAGAATTTGTAAGCTCTTCGGACCCCACCTAGAAGAATACTAAGCACTAATCAAGAACCGAGTTTTATTGAAGAACCTACGAGTCCACATCGAAGCACAACGGCTAAACTGTTCGGCGACTATAACCGTCGGGAACAAACTGCGTCTCGATCGAACTGAGGGCCTAGTCAATTGGCAAACAAATTAAACGCTACGAAATCTTCGCTACGATAAACCGAATGTATGGGATTGACATAAGCAAAAGTTACCTACGACGTAAAATTTACGCTAAAATAGACCTAATTGACAGTTTGACAAGCCAAGAATCGCTAATCTAGCGATCACTCAAACATTGAAGATAAAAATTCACACAAAATGGCGATTGTTTGATCAGCTGATGAAGGAATAGTTGTGTTGTGTTGAAAGTTTTGTTTAAAATGCTCTTTTTAGGGCTATTGTGGACTGCGATAATCAAGTGCTCAGGCGCTAAGGAAGAAAATGTTTCCCTACGTTACTTGGAGCAAATTAACGAAATCGAGTTTGTTGTACTTGTGAATAGTTCTCGGAGTTCTCGTTTACGAACTTTTAAATATCTAACTAAGGTCTGCCGGGAATTGCGTGCTGATATAGTTGTTGCGATGTGAGTGACCAAATAAATGTGTGTCATGCAACATTTTCCGCAACGAAGAGCAAGTCGCTGCATAACAATTTGTAGGGGCTCTCAAACCATACACACATTTGGGCCAAATAAATCCACCTAAGTACCTTTAATCATGACAAGAAAGGTCAAGAATAAGACAACAGTAAGGGACTTTTTGTATAAATATTAAATGTAAACCTATCCATAATGTCCATTTATCAATTTATAACTTAGATTGCCTATTTGTTTTACAGGTTCCAATGAAGATTTAATTTGCCAGGTAGCTTAGAGTATTAAACCAAGGCTCTAAGTGTAGTAAGGTGTACCTATTGACTATACCCTATAAATCTTATACAGACAAGCATCTTTCTTAATAGAAAAAGATATCAGTCCTTACGTTCAAACGGTAAGTTTTAATAAATAAATTATTACTTATATAATAAAGGTAAGTATTATGCCTATTATTATATTGGGATTTACCAGGAAATGTCAGTTTTGTTAAAATTGCTAGAATAAAGAGTATTGACATAAAGATAAAACTATTTTATGTGGTTTTGCAGATTTGAGATGACGATTCAAAAATCTTAAATGTTACCTCATAATTTGGTGGATGGACTTCCTCAGAATGGTGAACAAACATGGTTATTTGGTAAAAAACAATATCAAGCAATTTTGTATAATACATAGGTACTTACCTACTAACTTTTTATCTATGACAATTTTCTATAAGTAAGTATATTGTTCTAATTTCTTAGGAGATTCTGGATACCTTCAAAAAGCATGGTTAATGATAATAAGAACAATATTTAATGCTGCATCAGACTCACAAGAAAGGAGGGGTGTGTACCACATGTCATATCCAACAATGAAACTGCATTGAACATGGCTTTGGCATCGTTGAATTTAGTTATTTATATGATTTTTTTTTGTGGAGCTCTAATGTTGACAACGTTTTTATTCTACAAAAAGGAGCAGTCTGTGCCATAAATATATTTATCCATAAAATAGTATTTTGGTTTATTTGATGAGGAAAAATTAAGTATAAAGTTAATTTAAGTAGTTCTAAGTTTATTGTGCTTTATTTAAAAATATTTACTTATGTACAAAAAAACAGTACCTTCGTTGACAACATTTTTATTTTAAGAAAAGGAACAGTGTGCCATAAATATATTTAACCCATAAAATAGTGATTTGGTTTATATGATTGGGAAAAATTAAGTATAAAGTTAATTTAGTTCTAAGTTTATTGTACTTTATTAAAAAGATTAACTTAGGTAGGTACTAAAAAACAGTACCTTCTTATACACACAATTGGCATTTATTTTTATACACATAAGAGAAAGTGAAGCCTCATATTTAATAAACTTTGACTTTGAGAGAGTTAGGTAAGGAAATAAGAATATATTAAGAAATACAACATTAATGTTATTTTTTACTCGATATTTAATTTTACTTGCAGTAGGTACCTATAGAAAATGTTTAAGTACCTACTTATATCAATTTCTACTAGTCATAACATTAAGCTATTGAAGTTGTACTTGATTCATTATCAACATACAAAGGTAATTATATGTATAAACTTGCATTATTATTATCCGATTATTAAATCCGGTGGGTTCTATTGTGTTTGTTATAATATTGTTTTTTCTTTAAATAGGTGGCTTAACATAAGGTGGCTTGTTGTACATATAATACAAATTAAGTTCCATATCTAGCATACTCTGTAATAGTTTAGTTGTTATCAATTTGGCGATTGTGAAGTAATCGATTGTATTTGTTGCTTGAGTTTGTAATGTTACTATCACATTTTTATTTGTGTGAATCTGTAAATGGTTTGCTGTTTCACATTTTCAGTGTTATACTTTTTATAGAACTGTCGATTCACCTGTGAATATAAAATAAATAAATAAAATTAATTGTTTTTAAATTATTTTTGGTAAATATATACTACCTACTAACTTTTTATGTATGACAATTTTCTATAAGTAAGTATATTGTTCCAATTTCTTAGGAGATTCTGAATACCTTCAAAAAGCATGGTTAATCATAATAACACCAATATTTAATGCTGCATCAGGCTCACAATAAAGAAGGGATGTGTACCACATGTCGTATCCAACAATGAAACTGCATTAAACATGGCTTAAAGTTTATTTGATTCATTATCAACATACTAGGGTAATTATATAAAATTAATTGTTTTAAAATTATTTTTGGTAAACATATAAATAATCCTATGTTTTATTTCGAAACATTATCAACCAACTCATAATGAATGGCAGTGAAATAAATAATGTAAAATAAATAAATATTTTAACTTGTCGCGTAGAGACCACGATCATGTCATTGTGTCTGTGAAGGCGTATATTTAATAAATGATTTGACTTTTAATTTCAAGTATTTTCGGTACCTACCGCTATAAATAAGTAACAATGAAACAATCCTATATTAAGGCGATGTTGTCTTCATCGTCATCCTATGAACGTCCTGAACGTTCCCACATGAACGACAGCACTAAGGCAGACTGGGCTATAACAGGCTTAAGCCCTGAGCCAATACAACCGCAGTGTGCTTTACGTGCCTTCCGAAGCACGGAGGAGCTCGAGACGCTTTTTATTTGGTTACACATCCTTTAGCTCGGTAATGTGAAAGTTGCGTAACTAACTGGCAAGATCACAAACCGGTCGGCGCGGGCGGGGACTTTTTGCATTAGTTGAACCTCTAGCATTACCTTTCAAGTAACAGTAAGTACATTGCTTCGCTAGTTTGCATATTTTAAAATTAGTTTTAATTTAACTAGCAAAACCATGTACTTGGAATGTTTTTTATTTTATTTTATTTAGGACAATAATCAATTAGAAAAGTAATGTGATAGGTGTTGTAGTTAGACAACTAAACCCGAAAGCCTTAGCCGCTACGCCATAGAGTTACTTTAGGCGATGTACTCATACAAGATGCAAACGTTTTAATCACTACCTAGTGGGTACTCGCATCTAAGATCAAACTGCTTAAATGTTCGCGCGGTTTGTAACATTTAGTGTTATCACTTATTTCATTACAGACGGACGTCAAGTTGTTAATATTTGAGAAATTCTTGGCAGCAAGCGTTTGCTTGTGGTCTTCAGTCTTAATTATATTTATATTATAAGCTAAAAAATGGGTTTGGTCTCATATCAATATCATATTATGGTAGGTAAGTCACTCGTCATCATTATAAGTACTTATTTACAAACGTGCTTGCCTGGCGAACTTCCGGCGAAAAAAGCGATTGATTCATTTTTCAAATTGTCTCAAGGAGTCTACCCGAATTTCTTAGTAAAGTGACATTCAATTCACTAAAACTCAAAAGGATCGGTGTGGTTACTACCTATTTATTAATCTTACATAAGCGTTACATTATCATCAAACAAAAAAATACTAAGACAAGCCTGTATGTTCTATATCCCTTAACTTATCGATATCGATAGGCCCTCTGAGGGCCTAGTCAATTGGCAAACAAATTAAACGCTACGAAATCTTCGCTACGATAAACCGAATGTATGGGATTGACATAAGCAAAAGTTACCTACGACGTAAAATTTACGCTAAAATAGACCTAATTGACAGTTTGACAAGCCAAGAATCGCTAATCTAGCGATCACTCAAACATTGAAGATAAAAATTCACACAAAATGGCGATTGTTTGATCAGCTGATGAAGGAATAGTTGTGTTGTGTTGAAAGTTTTGTTTAAAATGCTCTTTTTAGGGCTATTGTGGACTGCGATAATCAAGTGCTCAGGCGCTAAGGAAGAAATGTTTCCCTACGTTACTTGGAGCAAATTAACGAAATCGAGTTTGTTGTACTTGTGAATAGTTCTCGGAGTTCTCGTTTACGAACTTTCAAATATCTAACTAAGGTCTGCCGGGAATTGCGTGCTGATATAGGTAGTTGTTGCGATGTGAGTGACCAAATAAATGTGTGTCATGCAACATTTTCCGCAACGAAGAGCAAGTCGCAGCATAACAATTTGTAGGGGCTCTCAAACCATACAAACATTTGGGCCAAATAAATCCACCTAAATACCTTTAATCATGACAAGAAAGGTCAAGAATAAGACAACAGTAAGGGACTTTTTGTATAAATATTAAATGTAACCTATCCATAATGTCCATTTATCAATTTATAACTTAGATTGCCTATTTGTTTTACAGGTTCCAATGAAGATTTAATTTGCCAGGTAGCTTAGAGTATTAAACCGAGGCTCTAAGTGTAGTAAGGTGTACCTATTGACTATACCCTATAAATCTTATACAGACAAGCATCTTTCTTAATAGGAAAAGATATCAGTCCTTACGTTCAAACGGTAAGTTTTAATAAATAAATTATTACTTACATAATAAAGGTAAGTATTATGCCTATTATTATATTGGGATTTACCAGGAAATGTCAGTTTTGTTAAAATTGCTAGAATAAAGAGTATTGACATAAAGATAAAACTATTTTATGTGGTTTTGCAGATTTGAGACGACGATTCAAAAATCTTAAATGTTACCTCATAATTTGGAGGATGGACTTCCTCAGAATGGTGAACAAACATGGTTATTTGGTAAAAAACAATATCAAGCAATTTTGTATAATACATAGGTACTTACCTACCTACTAACTTTTTATCTATGACAATTTTCTATAAGTAAGTATATTGTTCTAATTTCTTAGGAGATTCTGGATACCTTCAAAAAGCATGGTTAATGATAATAACAACAATATTTAATGCTGCATCAGACTCACAAGAAAGGAGGGGTGTGTACCACATGTCATATCCAACAATGAAACTGCATTGAACATGGCTTTGGCATCGTTGAATTTAGTTATTTATATGATTTTTTTTGTGGAGCTCTAATGTTGACAACGTTTTTATTTTACAAAAAGGAGCAGTCTGTGCCATAAACATATTTATCCATAAAATAGTAATTTGGTTTATTTGATGAGGAAAAATTAAGTATAAAGTTAATTTAGTTCTAAGTTTATTGTGCTTTATTTAAAAAGATTTACTTATGTACAAAAAAACAGTACCTTCGTTGACAACATTTTTATTTTAAGAAAAGGAACAGTGTGCCATAAATATATTTAACCCATAGAATAGTGATTTGGTTTATATGATGGGGAAAAATTAAGTATAAATTTAATTTAGTTCTAAGTTTATTGTACTTTATTAAAAAGATTTACTTAGGTAGATACTAAAAAACAGTACCTTCTTATACACACAATTGGCATTTATTTTTATACACATATAGTTTTAATGTCAATAAGAGAAAGTGAAGCCTCATATTTAATAAACTTTGACTTTGAGAGAGTTAGGTAAGGAAATAAGAATATATTAAGAAATACAACATTAATGTTACTTTTTACTTGATATTTAATTTTACTTGCAGTAGGTACCTATAGATAATGTTTAAGTACCTACTTATATCAATTTATACTAGTCATAACATTAAGCTATTGAAGTTGTACTTGATTCATTATCAACATACAAAGGTAATTATATCGCACACCCATTCGTAAACTGACCCAATCCAAAATTTTGCTGAATTGAGTTAAGTATACAGAACAATTAAAAAAATCGCGCTCTATCGCCTAGTAAATCAGAAACTGCCCTATTAAGGCTAGAAAAGGAGAAACTCAATCTTGTGTCTCTTTCTTACTAACGAATCCTGCGCCTTTCGTCATTACGATAGTGACGTATTTAGTATTGCGTTGGAGTTAGATGCTGCGCAACTAGTGGAGAAGTGGCATGAACCTCAATGTGTCACTGTAGTACAAAACTTGGGGTAAGTTTACTACTTTCATTTTAATCGTAAAGTGACCGAAGTTTGTTTTGAGTCACTTTATAACTGTAAACTGAGCTTTTTTTGTGACCTAAACCAAATAGGGTTGGTTTACCACTGAATATTTGATCAGAATTACGGGCTTTTTATATTTTAAGTCTGTATTTGATTAATTAATTTATAACTTTTTTGGATATTTGGTGCTCAGGTCTGTTTCTGAATAAATAAAACAAAAATTCTGATGTTGCACTTAGGTAAGGGTCTGTTAATTTCTATTTTTTTAGCAATTAAATAGTGAAGTCGTTTGTTTTAGATTTAAATTTGTATAATAAAGAGAAGAGTTGACCATATTTTGGAAATGTTAATGACCACGCGAGAAGAAGAGGTAGGTACCTAGGTAATTAAATTGTTACATAGTAGCTACTATGTAACAATTTAATTATCATGTTTTCTTTAATAAAATACCTAGGCACCTAGTGGTTTTAGTGCACCAGCATTCTAATAAATAATTGTATACTTCTTTAAACTCAACCAAATTGGTTCACCGAGTCTTTTCTGTTTAGTTTACACAACACAATAATATTCACTAACTATTTCACAGAATTAAACAAGAGATAATTATCAATTAATTATCGAAGCTATACCAGAAAGAGAAATTCAGGCTGAGGTATGTGTTTAAAACAACTGATATTTATTCTTACATGACGTTATAATTAATAATATCATTATCATTACTATCTGCCCATTATATAAACAAAAAATTTTGTGCAGATTACTGAAAGAGATCCGTCCGTCAGTCCGTCTATTATTGAAAATACGCTAGAACAAGATGAAACATTTTTGTACCTACCTAATGAAAAAAATCGAACATACTAGGTTCATACAATTATTATTTTAGTACTGATTTATTTAAAACGAATAACTACTTATTTATTAGAGTATTTTAAGTATTTGTTATATTTAATAATATTAATATCCAGTTTTCAGTTTAATGTCCATAACACAAGTTCTTAAAGAATCTTGACTTGGGGTTAGATGATCGGTGTGACTGTTGAAAATTATTATTTAAATTTGTTTAATATTTCCAGATTATAAAGGATGTTGAAAAGGCTTGTAACAGTCCACCACCATTTATTGAAAACCAAATCCTGTTTACACAGACGCCCGAGATGCAAGTGGATAGTAGTCGAATTGAGGTATGTAATTAAATATATTTTATGATACTTTTACATTATTATGAGTTTTTATAAATTATGTAATCTTACTTTTAGGTAGAAAAAAATACAGAAAGAACTGAAAATGAACCAAAAATATCTTTTGTGAAAGCTTCTATCAGATCAAGATCAACTAGTTCGTCGTCATCCAGTTCTTCCTCATCCAGGTCTTCCTCATTAAGTTCTTCCTTGTTGAGTTCTAAGAGTTCATCAATTTCAAACCAGTCAAGGCACACTGATTCAGCTACATGTTCAGCAGTTCGTCCAAACTATCAGGTATCACCAATCCACTCTAATGAAAGTGACGTAGACTTGAGTGACTCGGACCCAACATACGCAAATAATACACGTAGAGGTGTTCAAATATTTCTCGATCAAGCTACTCGTCATCCTCGTCCTCGCCTCATAGGAATTATTTAAGATCTGACGACACTCCCCGCAAGTCTAGAAAATGTAAAAGGGACCCTGATAATTGGAAACAAAATAAACTACTGAAAAGTTGCACGTCTCTTTTTATTCCAATAATTGTGCCGGTCAGAATAAAAATAAAACTATTGCTAGCTTATATATCATTTGCAGTGACCTTATTGCTTAACATTGTAAGAATAACCCACAAGTATTAAATAAAAGGCCACACGCGGAATGAAGCGGACAACGTACGTAGCCTCATAGAAAAAGAGATCACAAATAATGAAAAATGTAGTCCTATTTATATATCTTGCCAATACGCAACACTTATCAAAAGTGCACAAAAAACAGGCCAACCTTTTAGGGTCAAGGAACTAGACTACAGGTTTATCTTGACCATCAAAAGCTTGCAAGCAAAATGGGGCCTCAACTACAATGAAAACACAAACAAAAAAAGGAACGATAACTTGAAATAACATCAAAGTTTTGAAATTCGTAAAAGAAAATACTTTCGAATTCGATTACAAGACTTCTTACACGGACACGGAATACAAAACTATTAATATGAGAAGCAAGAGGAAAAAAATGTTAAGCTTTGACGTAATCGAAATGGAATAGTTATATTTGGAGGAACTGGGCTTAAAAGAAAACAAATAAAAAGACTTAAACTTAGACGTAAACAGATACTCACTGATTGTAGCAATGCTAGTATTAGGTATAACTGTCGTGATTATTTTTAATAGTACTTAGGTAAGTAAACATTTTGAAATTTTCTACCTCATTGACTGATTCGCTGCTTTACTTTATTTTTATGTGTGTCTGTGTAATAGTGTATGTAATTCATAACTAAAAATCATTCTATTATATTCTAAAGTTCAAAATTTTTGGTTTTTGTAGTTGATTAATGATTAATATTATTGATTAATCTTACGGTTTAGGTTTTATAGTAGGTACTTACCTAAATTTGTTTTTGTAGCTGATTAATGTTAGGTACCACCTGTGATACTTACAAATAAAAATATCTAATTGTCATAGGTACTTAGGTTTAGATAATAGCTCTTGTTGTGACTATTACATTTCGTATTTTATTTTTTATTGTTTAGAAATAAGCACAGCATGTGATATTGAAAGCTGATTAAGTAATAAATAATACTAAGTAAGTTGATTGTTTAAGAAGTTTAAATAAACAGAGAACAAAAGAAAGTGATTTCAATTTATGTTTTATTTCGAATACCATAGAATTATTTTAGTACATAACTGCATAATTGAATATTACACCGAAAAAAGTCTTGAAGTTAAGAATTAAAGGGAACTATTTGTAAATAAGTCATCCAATCAAACATATTGCTAAGAAATAAAGAGACATATTTGTACAAAAGTCCAACGTTCAAAAATTTTTGTAGTACTAAACTGACTCTTTATTGGAAGTTTTTTTTCAGCGACGATTTACTACTATACTTATAAATATTTTTAAAGAAATTTTTATCCGTACCAGTAGTCTTTAGACCAAATAAACTGTAGTACTTTGAATTTTGTAAATAGCTCATTATTTCATAAAGTTATAGTGTGATATACCATAAACTGTCGAGGACCGAAACACGTTTTCTTCATTTCCCAAAAAACATGAATTTTGGATTGAGCCAGTTTACGACTGGAGGTGCGATATGTATAAACTTGCATTATTATTATCCGATTATTAAATCTGGTGGGTTCTATTGTGTTTGTTATAATATTGTTTTTTCTTTAAATAGGTGGCTTAACATAAGGTGGCTTGTTATACATATAATACAAATTAAGTTCCATATCTAGCATACTCTGTAATAGTTTAGTTATTATCAATTTGGCGATTGTGCAGTAATCGATTGTAATTGTTGCTTGAGTTTGTAATGTTACTATCACATTTTTATTTGTGTGAATCTGTAAATGGTTTGCTGTTTCACATTTTCAGTGTTGATACTTTTTATAGAACTGTCGATTCACCTGTGAATATAAAATAAATAAATAAAATTAATTGTTTTTAAATTATTTTTGGTAAATATATACTACCTACTAACTTTTTATGTATGACAATTTTCTATAAGTTAGTATATTGTTCCAATTTCTTAGGAGATTCTGGATACTTTCAAAAAGCATGGTTAATCATAATAACACCAATATTTAATGCTGCATCAGGCTCACAATAAAGAAGGCATGTGTACCACATGTCGTATCCAACAATGAAACTGCATTAAACATGGCTTAAAGTTGTACTTGATTCATTATCAACATCCCTAGTATGTTATGTAGGGTCAGGTGGGCTACAGTGAGCCAGTGGTACACAGAGAATCGGTATTATTATATTCAAAACTAGTAGTTACCGGATCATGGAACCGACACGTAGCAACGTGTTTCGTTACGTCTCCCTCACTCCCCAGTTGAGGGCGAGCGCCCGTTGTAAGCGGTCGTGTGGTGCGACGATTTGTGTTTTCCCACGCGAAAAGTCAAAAATAGGTAAGTTTTGCTTTTCTTCTTCAAAGTCGTGTTTTCTGAGCTTTTCGTACCGAATTTTATATACATGTAAAGTCACTATCTAGCAATAATATGGTTATTATGTTTTAAACATATTCCTTGATCAATTGCCTTTTTTCAACATCAAATGTCAAATAACGTAGGTGGTACACAGTGACTCAGTATTACAGGGTACACAGTGAACCGTGGTTCAGTGTGTACCGCTTGATGGTTCATTGTGTAGGTAACAAAGTTCAACATCTAATTAGTTAAATAGATACAACTTTTTTTGCTTCAGGATGGGTCGAACTAAGGCAGTGAATAGAAAGATTGGGGGGCATAGCAAGGATGATATGGTGCAAGCACTTCAGCTTATAAAAGATGATTGGCATATCCTACGCTACGGAGGTACGCTAAAAAAATCCAGTCGGATGAAAACACTAACTTAGTTCCTAATTTTGAAGTCAATGCAGTATTTTCCCAGGACCAGGAACTAGTGTTAAAAGATTACATTAAACAATGCGCCTTAATGTTTTATGGGCTCGGGGCAAAAGAAGTTCGTCAAGTGGCATACCAAATGACAAAAACCAACAAAATTAAATCACCAAACGCAACTTTGAGACTGATGTTATAGGATAGATAAGTTGATAATATAGATCTCAATTAATAAAAACTGCATCTATTGTATTTTTTAGAATATTATATTTTATGTTACTGTTCTACAGAAATTTAATGCAATACCTTTAAATCAGGATAATCTTAATCAGGATCCTGATTAAGTTATAATTCTATTTTTGTTTTTTCTTGACATTCTAAGCAATAAACCTTCTTGAATGAATGAAAAAACTTTGTTTTAATGACGCATTTTTGATTGATGACCGATTTACCCGAATTAGTCCAGTTAAAATATAACTTATCTTCGTTTAATTCTGTTATGGTTCACTGTGTCCAACGGTGGTTCACTGTGAACTTCATCATGGATCAGTGTGTACCAAAGAGTGTACACAGTGAACCAATTCCCATTTTTTTTAAAACACTTGGTAATGTCTAACCTATTAGTTTTTGAGCTTAATTTTGTAAAGAAACCTTAAGTCTATTAGACACTAAATGGTATGTATGAAAAAAGAAAACGAAAACTTTTAATTTGAGTACATGACACAACTTTGAATTTTTTGTGGTTCACTGTTGCCCACCTGACCCTAATTATATAAAATTAATTGTTTTAAAATTATTTTTGGTAAACATATAAATAATCCTATGTTTTATTTCGAAACATTATCAACCAACTCATAATGAATGGCAGTGAAATAAATAATGTAAAATAAATAAATATTTTAACTTGTCGCGTAGAGACCACGATCATGTCATTGTGTAAGGCGTATATTTAATAAATGATTTGACTTTTAATTTCAATTATTTTCGGTACCTACCGCTATAAATAAGTAACAATGAAACAATCCTATATTAAGGCGATATTGTCTTCATCGTCATCCTATGAACGTCCTGAAAGTTCCCACATGAACGACAGCACTAAGGCAGACTGGTCTATAACAGGCTTAAGCCCTGAGCCAATACAACCGCAGTGTGCTTTACGTGCCTTCCGAAGCACGGAGGAGCTCGAGACGCTTTTTATTTGGTTACCCATCCTTTAGCTCGGTAATGTGAAAGTTGCGTAACTAACTGGCAAGATCACAAACCGGTGCGGCGCGGGCGGGGACTTTTTGCATTAGTTGAACCTCTAGCATTACCTTTCAAGTAACAGTAAGTACATTGCTTCGCTAGTTTGCATATTTTAAAATTAGTTTTAATTTAACTAGCAAAACCATGTACTTGGAATGTTTTTTATTTTATTTTATTTAGGACAATAATCAATTAGAAAAGTAATGTGATAGGTGTTGTAGTTAGACAACTAAACCCGAAAGCCTTAGCCGCTACGCCATAGAGTTACTTCAGGCGATGTACTCAGATGCAAACGTTTTAATCACTACCTAGTGGGTACTCGCATCTAAGATCAAACTGTTTAAATGTTCGCGCGGTTTGTAACATTTAGTGTTATCACTTATTTCATTACAGACGGACGTCAAGTTGTTAATATTTGAGAAATTCTTGGCAGCAAGCGTTTGCTTGTGGTCTTCAGTCTTAATTTATTTATATTATAAGCTGAAAAATGGGTTTGGTCTCATATCAATATCATATTATGGTAGGTAAGTCACTCGTCATCATTATAAGTACTTATTTACAAACGTGCTTGCCTGGCGAACTTCCGGCGAAAAAAGCGATTGATTCATTTTTCAAATTGTCTCAAGGAGTCTACCCGAATTTCTAAGTAAAGTGACATTCAATTCACTAAAACTCAAAAGGATCGGTGTGGTTACTACCTTTTTATTAATCTTACATAAGCGTTACATTATCATCAAACAAAAAAATACTAAGACAAGCCTGTATGTTCTATATCCCTTAGAGGGCCCTCTGAGGGCCTAGTCAACTGGCAAACGCTCGACCGGTGACAGCGTCAAAATCGCTCATCAAATTCGCTAGGCTACATCGATATCGATAAGCTAAGGGATATAGAACATACAGGCTTGTCTTAGTATTTTTTTGTTAGATGATAATCTAACGCTTATGTAAGATTAATAAATAGGTAGTAACCACACCGATCCTTTTGAGTTTTAGTGAATTGAATGTCACTTTACTAAGAAATTCGGGTAGACTCCTTGAGACAATTTGAAAAATGAATCAATCGCTTTTTTCGCCGGTAGTTCGCCAGGCAAGCACGTTTGTAAATAAGTACTTATGATGACGAGTGACTTACCTACCATAATATGACATTGATATGAGACCAAACCCATTTTACAGCTTATAATATAAATAAATTAAGACTGAAGACCACAAGCAAACGCTTGCTGCCAAGAATTTCTCAAATATTAACAACTTGACGTCCGTCTGTAATGAAATAAGTGATAACACTAAATGTTACAAACCGCGCGAACATTTAAACAGTTTGATCTTAGATGCGAGTACCCACTAGGTAGTGATTAAAACGTTTGCATCTTGTATGAGTACATCGCCAAAAGTAACTCTATGGCGTAGCGGCTAAGGCTTTCGGGTTTAATTGTCTAACTACAACTTCTATCACATTACTTTTCTAATTGATTATTGTCCTAAATAAAATTAAATTAAAAACATTCCAACTTAAAACTAATTTTAAAATATGCAAACTAGCGAAGCAATGTACTTACTGTTACTTGAAAGGTAATGCTAGAAGTTCAACTAATGCAAAAAGTCCCCGCCCGCGCCGCACAGGTTTGTGATCTTGCCAGTTAGTTACGCAACTTTCACATTACCGAGCTAAAGGATGGGTAACCAAATAAAAAGCGTCTCGAGCTCCTCCGTGCTTCGGAAGGCACGTAAAGCACACTGCGGTTGTATTGGCTCAGGGCTTAAGCCTGTTATAGCCCAGTCTGCCTTAGTGCTGTCGTTCATGTGGGAACGTTCAGGACGTTCATAGGATGACGATGAAGACAACATCGCCTTAATATAGGATTGTTTCATTGTTACTTATTTATAGCGGTAGGTACCGAAAATACTTGAAATTAAAAGTCAAATCATTTATTAAATATACGCCTTCACAGACACAATGACATGATCGTGGTCTCTACGCGACAAGTTAAAATATTTATTTATTTTACATTATTTATTTCACTGCCATTCATTATGAGTTGGTTGATAATGTTTCGAAATAAAACATAGGATTATTTATATGTTTACCAAAAATAATTTTAAAATAATTAATTTTATATAATTACCCTAGTATGTTGATAATGAATCAAGTAAAACTTTAAGCCATGTTTAATGCAGTTTCATTGTTGGATACGACATGTGGTACACATCCCTTCTTTATTGTGAGCCTGATGCAGCATTAAATATTGGTGTTATTATGATTAACCATGCTTTTTGAAGGTATCCAGAATCTCCTAAGAAATTGGAACAATATACTTACTTATAGAAAATTGTCATACATAAAAAGTAAGTAGGTAGTATATATTTACCAAAAATAATTTAAAAACAATTAATTTTATTTATTTATTTTATATTCACAGATGAATCGACAGTTCTATAAAAAGTATAACACTGAAAATGTGAAACAGCAAACCATTTACAGATTCACACAAATAAAAATGTGATAGTAACATTACAAACTCAAGCAACAATTACAATTGATTACTTCACAATCGCCAAATTGATAATAACTAAACTATTACAGAGTATGCTAGATATGGAACTTAATTTGTATTATATGTATAACAAGCCACCTTATGTTATGCCACCTATTTAAAGAAAAAACAATATTATAACAAACACAATAGAACCCACCAGATTTAATAATCGGATAATAATAACCAAGTTTATACATATAATTACCTTTGTATGTTGATAATGAATCAAGTACAACTTCAATAGCTTAATGTTATGACTAGTAGAAATTGATATAAGTAGGTACTTAAACATTTTCTATAGGAACCTACTGCAAGTAAAATTAAATATCAAGTAAAAAATAACATTAATGTTGTATTTCTGAATATATTCTTATTTCCTTACCTAACTCTCTCAAAGTCAAAGTTTATAAATATGAGGCTTCACTTTCTCTTATTGACATTAAAACTATATGTGTATAAAAATAAATGCCAATTGTGTGTATAAGAAGGTACTGTTTTTAGTACCTACCTAAGTAAATCTTTTTAATAAAGTACAATAAACTTAGAACTAAATTAACTTTATACTTAATTTTTCCCCATCATATAAACCAAATCACTATTTTGTGGGTTAAATATATTTATTGCACAGACTGCTCCTTTTTGTAGAATAAAAACGTTGTCAAATTAGAGCTCCACAAAAAAAAATCATATAAGGTGCGTTGGGGTAAGAACGGATCGGGGAAAGATCAGATAATTCAAATAACTCCCAAGCGCGGCAATATTTTTTAATTCTGGCAACATAATATAAGACTGCATTTTATTCTGCCGCTCCCTTCAGTCTGCGGTCGTCGCTGCGATAGGTTAAACGTGTTTTTTAGGCACAAAACCAAAACCGAATATTTTTGTGTCGCCACTGAAGATCCGGCCTTCCCCCAGACTACATATTTTTGATTTGATGGTGAGTATTGATCGTTTTTTATTATATTTTGAATGTGAAAACGTTTTATAATATGTAGCTGTTAGTTTGAACTGACAAATACAATCGTAAGATGGCTGTAAGCTGAGATCCGGTCTTGCCCCGTGTGGTCGAAGATCGGACTAATATCATCTGGTCTTTCCCTGTGGAAAAAATGTCAGTGATTGTCAAAATTTTATTTAGGTTAGCTTACATAGAAGGTCTAGCTGTTGATACTATGCAATTTTAGTTTTTTTTATACATACGTGTTAGTAGGTACTTTAATACTTTTTGTATAGACCACAGTATAATAGTGAGTACTACATACAGTATGGCCGCTCCCTGCCTCTCGCTGTATACGCCCCCACCCGCGATCAGTTAGATACCTCACAGTTACCGACTGACAAAGACGCGGCATACAAAATGATTTGTTTGTTTAGTTTTCACGGAAACTGTCAAAGCAGTACGAAGTCCGCCGGGTCAGGTAGTTACAAATATTTTTTGCGCGAACCCTAGCATGTCATCTCACTCACAGAAACATTCCGCGTTCACCTGCACGAGCTTTTTTTTGGAGAGATTGCTGATTGCCTCAGACGGCATTTTCAGCTTCACCGGGCTTGTTTGGGGGCGGCGAGAAACGTAAAGGGTCCCTCAAGCCGTGTGAAACGAATCACCTTCGGACGTTTTCTAGAGGGAACGGCATCGCGCACTAGTGCGCGTCCCCGTGCCCCGCTAGATTCTCCGAAGACTTGGATCGGATCCCTGCACGAGCATATGACTGTGCATTAGAACGCGTTTGACCATTACATACATTTTGTCGCGAGTGACCGAGGTGTGGCTATACCTAACTAATACTTAAAATATTTATAATTGATTCTTGGTTCTTAGATCATGTGTAAGTAGCTGCAAACCTCTTAACCTGTGGTAGGGTGTCAGACAAACAAAATAAAAATAAAAACGAATGTTTTTTTTTCGTTTTAGTTCAGGAGTAATTTAGTTACTTATTTTGTTTTAAATCTGTAATAGGTAGGTAAGTAAAATTTGACTGACTACTTCCGTTACACTCTCTATACAGGTAGTTAGGTACAGTCGGCGGCAGATCAACCTATCCAAAACTGTCAAATTTCTACAATCAATTTTGAACTTAATATTTTGGTTATAAGGATCAATATTCATTGGAGAAATTTGACAGATTTGGGTAGGTTGATCTGCCGCCGTGTGTACATTCGGTCTTAATGTGTAATTTGATTAGCCTTCTTAGTTTGTATTCTAACTAACAATATATTTCCTTTTATTGCAGATTCAAATATGCCTCGGAATTATGAGAGAAGATCATCGCGTGCTTCATACTCTCAAGATGACTTACAAGCCGCCATAGAAAAGGTGAAAAGCAATGAGCTATCTAACTATGTAGCTTCGCAAATATATGGAATTCCTAAATCCACACTTAATGACAGAGTTAGGAATAAATCTGGTGTAATCAGTCAAACCTTGGGACGGCCACTAGCAATTCCCCTAGCATTGGAATCGGAGCTCGCGTCTTGTCTTCGCACTCTTGAAAAATGGGGATGGGGATTGTCACGTGACGAAGTGCAGGAGATAACTGCAGAATTCATTAAAAAGAATAAATTAAAAACACCATTTGCAGATGGGAAACCTGGCGCTGATTGGTTCATCTCTTTTAGGAAGCGCCACTGTTTATCAATTAAGAAGCCGCAACCAGTAGAATATCTACGAAAGAGAATGACTGATCCCTTTGTGGTGTACGATTACTTCAAAAAATTGGATGAAGTATTAAAAGAGCTTAATCTTGGGTCATTGCCAGACAGGATCTGGAATTTAGATGAGACCTCGGTCTGTCTAGATCCAACGAAGACAAAAGTAGTTGGTGCAGTAGGCAAACCATGCACAAGAACCATCGCTGGTAGCGCCAAAGAAAACATTACAGTATTAACTACAGTCAACGCAGCTGGCAAAAAATTGACTCCTTTAATAATATACAAAGGCAAACACGTTTATGATGAATGGATGGCGGAGGACAAACAGGAGTATGATTTTGACATATCTTATGCAGCCAGTAATCGCGGCTGGATGGAAACGGAGATCTTTTATAACTACATGTTAAAAATCCTTATTCCCAGTTTGGGACCAGAACGACCCGTTCTGATTATTTATGATGGGCATAGCACCCATGTTGACAGCAAGGTTGTATCTTTGGCCATAGACAACAATGTGACTATACTGAAATTGCCAGCGCATACATCACACTTGCTCCAGCCGTTAGATTTAGCGGTATTTAAGTCTTTGAAGACCATGTGGGACAAAAAGCTTGTTAAATTTCAACGACAAAACGTCGGTGTCAAATTACGCAAAAAGGCTTTTGCTGAAATGTTTGCGGAAACATGGAATCAAACAAGTCCGAAAGTGATACAAAGCGGCTTCAAAAAAGGAGGCATTTATCCGTTTGACGCCGATGTAATCCCAGAGGAAAAATTTGACCCAACAGCTTTAAACAGATGGAAGATTTATGGAGCAAAAAAGGAGATAAAGCCCCTCAAACCACTTAAGCAGCTATGCTTAGAGACTATAAACAACGTTATTTTTTTCCCGACAGCTGCCTATAGAATTCAGAGTGTTGCCTATTGTGACGCTGAACATCCTGATCCATCGGTACCAAAAAGTACGTTTGAGGAATTACTTTTACAGACGCTTAAATATCATCCCCAAACCACAAACAAAGTAACACGAAAACGTGTTGCATCCGGAGCTGAAGTTATCACACGCCAGATTTTGGAAAACAAGAAAAACGAACAGCATAAGACATCCAAAGAAACATTGCAACAGCTGAAAACAAAGTCAACCAAAATCAAACAAAATTCAAAAAGTTCTCTGAGTGGCACTGCAGTTCAAGTTAAAGTTGATTTGATGGACAAGAATATAGATGATTCTAGAAAAATTGGACAAAACAAAAGGAAAGTCAAAACTGAGACGGAACCTCGAAAAAAAATTAAAACGTGTTCGAGTACCTTAACTTCCATCAGCGAACAAATAAATTTTCAGAGCGATTCTGATGTCTTAGAAGACTGCGAAAATTTTTCAGAATTTGATCTATTTAAGTGGATTGAGGATGATGATGCACGTGATATGGATGGATTATTGCGAAAATCAATCAAAAAGTCACAAAAAGATTTGAATAAAGATTTGCAGTTTGATTTGATACAAATGGAATCGGAGATGAAAAACGATCTACAAGAACAGAAGATTAAAAACGTTTGGAATTTAGACACAGGACATAAACATGAAGACGAACATAGTGATATGATAGATATTTTGGATGATCAAACAGGATTTCTGCGAAAAGTGACAGTTACTAAGGCGATAGTAGAGAAACCAAAGCCATCAAAGGACTCCGTAAGTTGCAAATATCTCGAAAAATATAAAGAAAATGTTGCTGATATCGTAAACCACCGAAACCGTAACGAAATACAGTCATATACCAAAAAAAATGTAAAGAAACGAACAAGTACAAAACCTAAAAAAAAGAAGATATTGCGTAGTAGCTCTACAACTACGGACGAAGATATTATGAGCGTTCATACTGATAGCGACATATGTGACGTAATATCGATTCAAAACGAGGAAGAAGATGAAAATGTAATAGTAGTAGTACCGACTCAATATGAAGAAAACGATAAAGATTTATTCAGAAAATCTATTGATGAAAAAGAAGCTGCTATATTTGCAAAAATTTATGAAATCGACAACATTGAAAAACAAACACTTATTGACAAAGAGAAACCAAAAACTAGGAAGAAAAGAGATGTACAAAAACTAGAAAGGCAAATAGTGACTCGGCAGACTAATAAAAAGCAGAAAAAGAATGAAAAAAAAGAAAACGAAGGTACAATATTAGTGTCGACAAAAAAAGTAAACGATGCTTGTACGTACCATCTTGGACATCATATATTGGCTAGGTACTTTTACAAGAACAGTTGGAAGCATTACGTGGGATCGATAACTGAAATTATTAATGAGAACCAGCTTGAAAAAACATATAGAATATCTTTCTATAAAACTGTACGGACAAAAAATACATTAAAATTTACCCAACCAAAGAGGTCTGACGAGGACTGTATACCAGCCAATCTAATTATCAAAGAAATAGAATTGATCCAAATTAAGGAAAATCCAAATGAATTTGTCTTAAATGATGATAGTGATGATGTTTATTTTTCATAATTTATTAAAAATATACTTGTCCCTCATAATGCTCATAAGTAGTTCCTATTTCTTTCAGCAATGTTTGTTGATTAAATTGCTAAATTTAGGTTCGTAAGTAAGTACACAGTAAAGAAAGTCTTTTGAAAATTCTTTTTAAAAAGTATTTTTTATTAATATGTTTATTTTTTAGTTTTAGAGTTTTTTGTGTCGCTAGTGAAGGCGAGTTAACGCTCATTCTATTGTTATTTACGTAATATAAGGAAAATTATACCTAATAATTATTCTATCTGAATACGTCTTACGTGGTGATAATGACGAGACGTATATTACTTAAGAAAAATATACTTGTGCCTACAAGACCAAATAAAAAGTATAGACTGAACGTCGCGAACAGCAAAGTGAGGATGCTAAAAGTACGCCTCGCCGTGTAACAGACACTGATAAATGCACGAACATGTCAAGCTAAGCCTTAGCTGATTGTTTGAGCTCAGCATCCAAAGGAGTACACGTTTTTGTACTCGTTCGGTTTATTTTCATTACATTTGTGTGCGTTTTTCTGTGTACGAACACGGCGAGGCGTACTTTTAGCGGTTTCACTTTGCTGTTCGCGACGTTCAGTCTATACCTACTTGTAGGTACCTCATAGTGTTGATTGGTACTTCCTATTTTATGATAGTCATTTATGCAATACTCGGATTTAATTACTAAGAAATGACTGCTGTTATTGTTTTTTATTTTACTTAATTTTGTTTTGATTAAAGCACGGTTAATTATGTTAATCCGTATTTTATTTACTAAAACATTTTCCTAAAGGTATGATTCCGTGGCCGACCGCACACAGCAACCGCAGACTGCACTACTGGTTTCTATGTATTTGTATTAGATACTTTCCGTAGCTGGTAGTAGTGAGTCTGCGGTTGCTACGTGCTGTTCCTGCGTGCTGTCGGCCACGGAATCATACCTTAACCTATACGAATGACTAAAACACAGTCTGCTAGGATCTAGAAACCTACAAAGCTAAAAAGTAAGAAATACTTTCATACATGCTAGTTTGTAGGTATAGAAAGTTTGAGAAACATAATTTCTTCATTTGTCGTTATGCGGGGGAAGATCGGACTATTAAATTTAAAAAAAATATTTTGTATCTGTCATACCTAAACTACTTATCTTTTTAAAAAATCCTTTAATACATTAATGAAACGGGAAATACCGGATATTTCTCTAATGAAAACCTTACGTATTAAGCCACACAGTAGCTTTTAGAAAGTAGTCCGTACTTACCCCGCCATGGTCCGGTCTTTAACTGGTATTTGGATTAGCAAACCTAATCTTCACAAAGGTGTATCTTGGCAACCGCGTAACAAAAAGAAACTATTAAAATACTGATTGAGAGAAAATTTGATCCTTAGCAACGAAAGATCAATTACATTTGAAAATCTTAAATAGGAAATTTTGAGAAAAACATTTGCTGGAACCTCTTCAACTAACCGAAAAACAGTCCGGCCTTACCCCAACGCACCTTAAATAACTAAATTCAACGATGCCAAAGCCATGTTCAATGCAGTTTCATTGTTGGATATGACATGTGGTACACACCCCTCCTTTCTTGTGAGTCTGATGCAGCATTAAATATTGTTGTTATTATCATTAACCATGCTTTTTGAAGGTATCCAGAATCTCCTAAGAAATTAGAACAATATACTTACTTATAGAAAATTGTCATAGATAAAAAGTTAGTAGGTAAGTACCTATGTATTATACAAAATTGCTTGATATTGTTTTTTACCAAATAACCATGTTTGTTCACCATTCTGAGGAAGTCCATCCTCCAAATTATGAGGTAACATTTAAGATTTTTGAATCGTCGTCTCAAATCTGCAAAACCACATAAAATAGTTTTATCTTTATGTCAATACTCTTTATTCTAGCAATTTTAACAAAACTGACATTTCCTGGTAAATCCCAATATAATAATAGGCATAATACTTACCTTTATTATGTAAGTAATAATTTATTTATTAAAACTTACCGTTTGAACGTAAGGACTGATATCTTTTCCTATTAAGAAAGATGCTTGTCTGTATAAGATTTATAGGGTATAGTCAATAGGTACACCTTACTACACTTAGAGCCTCGGTTTAATACTCTAAGCTACCTGGCAAATTAAATCTTCATTGGAACCTGTAAAACAAATAGGCAATCTAAGTTATAAATTGATAAATGGACATTATGGATAGGTTACATTTAATATTTATACAAAAAGTCCCTTACTGTTGTCTTATTCTTGACCTTTCTTGTCATGATTAAAGGTATTTAGGTGGATTTATTTGGCCCAAATGTTTGTATGGTTTGAGAGCCCCTACAAATTGTTATGCTGCGACTTGCTCTTCGTTGCGGAAAATGTTGCATGACACACATTTATTTGGTCACTCACATCGCAACAACTACCTATATCAGCACGCAATTCCCGGCAGACCTTAGTTAGATATTTGAAAGTTCGTAAACGAGAACTCCGAGAACTATTCACAAGTACAACAAACTCGATTTCGTTAATTTGCTCCAAGTAACGTAGGGAAACATTTCTTCCTTAGCGCCTGAGCACTTGATTATTGCAGTCCACAATAGCCCTAAAAAGAGCATTTTAAACAAAACTTTCAACACAACACAACTATTCCTTCATCAGCTGATCAAACAATCGCCATTTTGTGTGAATTTTTATCTTCAATGTTTGAGTGATCGCTAGATTAGCGATTCTTGGCTTGTCAAACTGTCAATTAGGTCTATTTTAGCGTAAATTTTACGACGTAGGTAACTTTTGCTTATGTCAATCCCATACATTCGGTTTATCGTAGCGAAGATTTCGTAGCGTTTAATTTGTTTGCCAATTGACTAGGCCCTCTGCTCTGCGCTGCGCCGCGCCGCACTGCTGCCGGCAGTGTTGCCAACTGTTACCTCCAGCTAGTGGCTAGACGTATTGCAAAAAGTAGCTAGATTGCTCGATTTTTTAACCCCAAAAAGGTGCTAGAAGTAGCTAAAAGTTTCATAAGAAACAAAAGATGTTAGTATTTGGTAAGTGTTTCTTTAGTAAACAATTAAACGAAGAATTTATGACAATATCGGTTTTTTTATTAAATTAAACACAAGCAGGTATTCTATTTGATATTAAAATATAATTAGAGTCTGTTCAATAAGTCAGTTTACTTGGTAATTTTACAAAAATGTAAAAATCTAATCAATAAATAAATATCAATTACAATTTATTAATTGTTTAGTAAAAATTGTGCACGACTATTATCCCCGAAGGGTTAGTCAGAGACCAAGCAATACTTCTCGTGAAATAGCTAGAAAAAGTAGCTAAAATATTTAGCTACAAGTTTCATTAAATTGTAGCTGCCTGGCTTCCTAAAGTAGTTAGATCTAGCCACAAAGTAGCTGAGTTGGCAAGACTGACTGCCGGACGACAAACCAGGCGGCGGAGCTAAGAGGATGTAAGTTTGGCGGCGGCGCGGGAGCGGGCAGCGGGGCAGAGCAGCACGAGCGCGGGCCCGCGATGTTGATAATGGCGGCCATAAATGTTTTCTATGGGCCATATTACTAACATGACTCACCGGGGGCATGGCGTTCGACATGGCGACCGCGGTTTAAACGCGGTCCAGCATTGCAACTGCTTTGAAACTGCCGCTGCGTTCAGTGTGCCGACTATTGCAGATTCCCGCGCTTCCAGTAGGCCTAGCGCAACACGAGATATAGAGAGACGACATAATAATATCATTTTAAGTTGTCATGTTAAGGTTTGTAGCCAAAAATACCAGTTTATGCAAAAACTACTATTAAGTCTATTTTTGACATATTATGTAGAGTTCTAAACATGGATGCATGGTGTCTTTAGTGTCAATAGACATTAGATATAAATTAATAAAACACGAGAAAACGGGTCGAGAAGAGTCTGTTCTTCTGTTGCGCATGCTTCTGTCCCGCGTTCGGTGTACTGAAGCCTCTAACAAGTACAGATGCCAGCATTTTGACCTACCACAAAATGACAAAGGAGATCGGCGAAATTGGGACTAACCATTACAGGAATCAGACTTTAACTAAAATCATAGTGTAATTTTTAATAACTTGTGGAATAAAAAACAACTAATAATTCTATGGGGAACAATTTTTTGTAATTAATTATAATAACCACCTAACCAAAGACGCATATCACATGGTAGTCGAAGGACAATGCTGCCAGTAGAAAAACTGCCTATTGTTTCGATTAGTACGAATTGATTATTGTATTTTTATTCAATTTAGGTAGTATTGAGATTGACTTATTCATTGATACTTCACATAATAAATAAATTAGTGATTTTTGATTTTTGATTACGCTATACGTATTACGGACTTTGACGATAGCTGCCATTACGAACAACCCGCGCCTGCACAACGGACATTGATCACTGCTTGTTTGACTTTCTAAGTACTACTTTGATCACTGCTTGTTTGACTTTCTAAGTACTACTACGTACTCTCTAAGTAAGTACTGTCTAAGTATTCTAGCAGTGGTGAGACAACGACCATTGCTTCCGATTGTACTTCTTTTAAAGATAAACTTCATAAACTGTTGCGTTCGTTTTACTCGTAACAATGCTTTAGGTTTGCTTTTGACACAAGACGAAGCAATACTGTCAGTTATTCAACAGAGAATACTCTTACAGTAAGTGCATATAATATGTAAATATTTCAGTTACATACCAAATACACAATATAAATAGTAAGTAAACAGCAATATGTTTAATTTACGTTAACAACCTCACTTTGAGTTACTTAACTCCCAATATTTGTGTTATCCCGTAGAACAGATTTGTAATTGTTATATTGTTGTAATCCGCTGGTTTTGATCTACAAAACCGCATATAAATCATCAATGTAACGGTCAAGGCCCAAGTTCCTAAGAAATTTCGCAGGTCTCCTTTCTTCAATACATTTTGAACTTTAACTCTAAGTCATAAGGATCAAAAGCGATAAGAGAAATTTGTCAGTTTTGGATAGGTGGATCTGCAGGCGTGTGTTGTGTACTATCGCGGACTCAGTCGCATTACCAGTCTTAAGGTCAAAATCCCTTGCATAACGCGTTGTGGGCGAGCGGTGCGCTTCATACGAAAATTTTTGCAAACTGGTAAAGCGACGGTGACCCCGACCGTACATTGTTCGTTATCGTTAGTTTTATGATTGATAGTCGCTGGTCGCATAGTACTACACCCAATGGTAGAGATGGGTTGGTATTGGTAGTATTTTTTTAATAATGAGCCTCCACCACATATACCTACTTTACAGTAACCTCTTGCTGTAAAAGCAAAAGGGAATAAAATTGGTGGCGTGGCCAAAAGCATTCATAATTTTCACTAAAACCCAAATCAATCAGTAGATTAGTTAATACGCCTATATTTAATTTATTTCATTACGTGCATGAATAGGATATTGCTATTAGAATCTTTTAGGCGTTTAACACTGGGGTGACCCACATTTATCATTATCGCATTACTTTATTGATTAAGTACCAATAACAGAGAAATATTTTATTGGTTAAGTATAAGTAAAAATAAAACCAAATATATTTGCAAAGAAGTAACTAGGTAAGTACTTAACTAAAATAAAAAACTAAAAAATAAAGTGGGTAGGTACCTAGCTCGTAATGATATACTTACATTACTTACATCAGTATACAGTAGGCTAGCTAGCGGTATTGCCTGCCACGCTGGATTGCTGCGACGAGACGCTGCGAGTATGAGACGTTTATTTATTGATTTACTAGCGGCATAGAATAAACATAATAATACAAGTACTAGCGGCCCGCCCGTGACGTAAACATACCTACCTACCCTGTATCCTACCCTGTATACCTACCATGACGAATTTCTAAAAAAATTCATTCATACAAACCCTGGCCTGACAATTGGGTCAGGGCTTGGGGTTGCTTTTGAATGGAAGTTTAAATCAACATGTTACGAATGTCTGTGCCCCAGGTTTATCAATGAATCCTATATACTTATATATATATATATAGAATTCATTGATAAACCACAAAATTTATTAGTTATTTCATTAAAAATGAAAAAAAAACGAATTCTTTTTTTGTCATTTTTGTCATGTACTTACCTAATAGGAAAACACTTGACCTGACCAGCCCTTGAAGTTTCTTGCGATTTCTAGCATTCACCTTATTTATACGTAGCATATCTCAGCAGTCATTGAGCAGTTCCACTAATGTAAGTAATTATTTTATGTGGTGACGATTCCTTAGATTAAAACAAAAAGTGTTTTAATCTAAAGACAATCCACAAATTAAGAAAGTGACGTAATAGAAAATATAACTTTATTGTTACAATTTCAAGCGGATACAAATTGCACTTTAATTATTGTTAGTGCTTTTCCCTACTGTAAAAACTTAACCTGGGAACAAAACAAACGTATTTTTGACTTAAATTTATTATTAAATAATTTATTATGCCGTCATAGTGACATTATTTTATTTTTTGACATTAAAACATTTATTAATAATTTTATTTTGACTTCAGATACATGTGTACCTATCTGCCAAATAAATAAAAGTGCCAGATAGCTAATTTATTAGCTTATACCTAATTATATTATACCCAGTTATACCTGGTTTAACTAAGTCTATTTATAATAATGTCATCATTAGTAGGTAGTTCTACTAATGCATCTTTTATAACTGGTAGTAAGGTGACTACCTCCAGTTTAAACTGAGGTCTAAGACAAAAGCCAAGTCCACATCCAGTAATAATTTAAATCAAAACATTCATCAGGGTTTGGCTGGCAAGTGGCTGGACTTTTAGAATTAATTGCAAAAAGTCAGGCTATTCATATATTTTGTATAAGTAACTGAGCATTGGCTAAAACACATGACTAGGGACTGCAATCTCAAGACGAGATCGAAATTCGAGATCTCGCGAGATTAGAAATGACAGTATCGCGCGAGATCTCGGTATTTTCGAGATCTCGAGTAGTTTTCGCAAAAACATTTCAAAAGTTCATTCGTTTAAAAAGGGCTGAAAACTGCTTGATAGTAATTATGAGGTTAATAAAACACAAAGGTATACCGTAAAGTGAAGCTATTTAGGAATTAAGGAGCTATTCGGGCCGAAGCCGAGGGCCAAACGGTGCACAAAAATATTTTTTTATGTCAAAGTCGAAGTCAAAACCTTAAAGATATTTATTCAATAAACTCAAATAATAAGTACTTTTAATCGTCCAAATCTTTTTAGGATTCCGTAGCCAAATGGCAAAAAACGCAACCCTTATGGATGCGTCATGTCTGTCTGTCCGTCCGTATGTCACAGCCACTTTTTTCCGAAACTATAAGAACACTATTGAAACTTGGTAAGTAGATGTATTCTGTGAACCGCATTAAGATTTTGACACAAAAATAAAAAAAAAACAATACATTTTGGGGGTTATACGTGGGTCACTACGAAAGTTTTGAGATACAAAAAAAGTATAAAAGTTATTCAATTTTTTTTTATTACAGTTTCTCAAAGTACTCTCCATTAGCTTCTATGCATCGATTCATCCGCCTAAACCATGATTTATAGCATTCCCGGTACTCTTCTTTAGGGAGGTCTTCTACGGCCTGCAAGTAGGCATTCTGTGCATCCTCAGGACTGTTATATCGCGTGTCACGAAGTCAGAGTTTGATTTTCGGAAAGAGGAAGAAATCGCAAGGAGCTAAAGCGGGGCTATACGGAGGATGACACAATTCTTCAATCTCTGTACTCTTCAAAAAATCCTTGGTGACAATGGCCTTGTGCGGCGATGCATTGTCATGATGCAAAAAGAGCCCCATCAAACCAGTTTTAGGTCGTTTTTGTTTTAAATTATTAAATACAGTAGGTAAACACACTTCAATATACCACTTAGCATTCACAGTTTTTTGGTCGTCTAAGGAAATTGTGGACTACTTGCAGAAAAAAATGTGGCCACCATTTTTTTCTCAACACTTCGCCCGCGTTTCACCTTCGTTGGAGGTTCATCATCAGGAAACACCCAAATTGTCGATTGCCGTTTAGTCGGTGGATCATATTGGTAAATCCAACTCTCGTCTTCAGTAATAATGTTAAAAATTTACCGTCCTTCTCCGTGATCAAATTTTCTGAGCATATATTTGCACCATGTCACACGAGCTTCTTTTTGTTCTGAAGTCAGCGAGTGAGGCACCCATCGTGAACATAATTTCCTGACTCCAAGCCGGTTGTGTAAAATTTCAATAATAGCTGGCGATGAAATCTTCAAGACCTCTTCTATATGTTTATAAGTCACTTTTGGGTCTTTCTTAATAATTTTTTTCACAACTAGGACGTTTTCTTCTGTAACTGAAGTCGCGGGCCGGCCACTTCTTTCATCATCATTTAAGGAGAAAATCCCTCGTTTAAATTGAGCAAACCATCTGAAAACTGTTGCACGCGATAGTGCATAGTCCCCAAACGGCGAAACTAATCGCTGTTTGCACTCACATTCATTTAATCCAAATTTATAATCGTACAAATTCATCGCACGACAATGTTCTCGCTTAAAATCCATAGTTGACGATGAAAGCCCGCGGAATTGAAACAAAAAATCAAACGTCATTTTTTTATTTTTAAATATTTGATCAAATGGTTTTCTATGTTCGAATTACAAATAATTTATCTTTAAAAAAAGGTTCAATCTAGTTGCGTTCTTTTTATAAATTTTGAGTATCTCAAAACTTTCGTAGTGACCTTACGTACTTAGAACTGAAACTCAAATATTTCTTTTTCATCAAATCCATACGTGTGGAATATCTATGGATAGGTCTTCAAAAATGATATTGAGGTTTCTAATATCATTTTTTTCTAAACTGAATAGTTTGCGCGAGAGACACTTCCAAAGTGGTAAAATGTGTGTCCCCCTGTAACTTCTCAAATAAAAGAATAATAAAACTAAAAAAAATATATGATGTACATTACCAAGCAAACTTCCACCGAAAATCGGTTTGAACGAGATCTAGTAAGTAGTTTTTCTAATACGTCATAAATTATTTAATAAAAAAAAATACAGTATTATTAAAACATCGATCAAAGTTACAACGAACTACAAGAACTTCTATATGATGTTACTTGCTGCTACGGAACCCTTCATGGGCGAGTCCGACTCGCACTTGGCTGCTTTTTTTAACCTACCACGCACCCATTATTTTCGACGTAAAGGGGTGGTTTATGATGATAATGGTGAAAAGATAGTAGAAAGTAATTCGCAGTAGACATATTACTAACGAGTTCCAAATGAATGGCCTTGGTGGTGAAACACACGAAGACACAAATGTATGACTTGATAAGCCTACAGCCTCGCCCCGCTTTGTTGGCAACCATCACAGGGCCAGCACCCAACTAACAAAAAATATTCTTTTAATGGCTTACATCGCCAAAATTAATAGCTTTGTAATAGCCGTATTATCTCTTAAAAACCTGCGTTTGGGCACAAATTATAAGGACAATAACTTTATACCCTCCTTATAGTGGATTTATTGTTAGCTTTTTCTTCTTATACGTGTTTTATTATGGTCAGCAACAAGAGAGTAAAATTTATACCAGCAAAGCAATAGTAGATTGTTATACAAGGGGCTAAAATGACCCATTATATACGAGGTAGTTTTACTCCCGAGCTTCAGCGAGGGAGTAAATAGAAACCGAGTAATAATGGGTTTTTAGCGCCGTGTGTTACACTCTGCTTTTCACTACGAATGCGAGAAAATAAAACAATCCAATACAATATGAATTGGTTTATTTTATTAAAAATTAACCCGTTAGTTGCTTTTACGGCACCCAAGGGAAGAGAGGGGTTGGTAGTATTATATTGATGAGCCCATCGCCGCTCTATGCTGTTGGATAGATGTGCAGTCTTTCCATCTCGTCCCTTGGGTGTCGTAAAAGGCGACTAACGGACTTAAGACTGCGCATACATCCAACATCATAGAGCGGCGATGGGCTCAACAAAATAATACTACCAACCCGTCTCTTCCCTTCGGTGTCGTAAAAGGCGACTAACGGACTAAAGACTGCGCATACATCCAACAGCATAGAGCGGCGATGGGCTGATCAAAATAATACTACCAACCCCTCTCTTCTCTTCGGTGTCGTAAAAGGCGACTAATGGACTAAAGACTGCGCATACATCCAACAGCATAGAGCGGCGATTGGCACATCAAAATAATATTACCAACCCTTCACTTTTTTTCGATGACGTAAAAGGGGACTAACGGACTAAAGACTGCACATACATCCAACAGCATAGAGCGGCGATGGGCTCATCAAAATAATACTACCAACCCCTCTCTTTCCTTGGGTGTCGTAAAAGCGACTAACGAGCTAAAGGCTCACCACTTAAGCACATGTGCAGACTGTGCAGTTTTTTCTTGCTGAAGCGTGGTCTGTGTTGTCCATAGATTCAAATGATTACTAATTTTACCATAAACTTTAATAACAACTATCTCATAAAAGTTGTTGATTTATGTAATAAGTCGAGTCTTTATTCATGATTATTCTACATAAGACTAAATACTTTTTCGTTTTTGTAGGCTGGTTGTCATGTGACAGACAAAAATTAAAAAAAAAAATTACTTTTTCCCCTAGGGCGAGAAAAGCTATTTTAGCCCCGCTCTAGAACGCTACAATGACGGTCTTTTTGAGCAAGAGGAGTGAAAAGTATTTTATAAAGGCATGTATTTAACACAGCGACTAATAAATCTGATTTAAGATATATAAAATAATTAAAGTGGATAGCAAATATAATAGGTTGGCAGTAATGGTGAAGTACAACAGTATTAAGTAAAAACTAGCAGCATTAAAATCCATTATAAGCTTTAGTTTAATTTAAACTGGCATCGAGTTTTTCTTTTGGCTATTGAATTTATTGTTGAGCGAAAACTTGAAGGCAACTAAAAACTACAAAATAGGCATTCATAAATTGTAAAATAGAGATTTCAATTAAAATTATTTTAGGTAATATTTAATAGGATTGAGATCTGATTAACATAATATATGGTGAAACATATTATGAGCTGCAAATAAAGTAAAAAATAGCATGCAATTTAAATATTGATAGTTTTATTTCTTGACTTCTTTTTTTCTTATAAGGGCGAACAATTAAAAGGCATAAAAGTTAGGCTGTGGATAGAGTGCCACAAGCGGCATTCTAGTACGATCGGTTACGATGCCGTAATAACGGCATCCTAGTACAAAGTGTAGGCAGTGAATAGAGTGCCACAAGCGGCAACATAGTACGATCGGTTACGATGCCGTAATTTGACGGCATCCTAGTCTAGTACAAAGCGTATAGAGTGCCACAAGCGGCATTTTATCTCAATCGGTTCGGGAACCGTAACATATTTTTTATTTGTCAAATAACTAAAGACAATCGCTACGCTGCGCTTCGCGATTGTCTTAAATTTCTAACCTATCACGTGACCTACAGGAGTAGGGCAGCTAGTATGTCTAACAAATACTTTACGGCAGCTTAGGCGGCGTTACTATTATACCGCAAAACTAACGGTTCCCTAACCGATGGAGATACGGTGCCGCTTGTGGCACTCTATACACTTCCTAAAAGTTATCAAACCTTTATTTATTTGTTTATTGTTTCGTAATAGTTACGAAGTTATACCTAGGTAGGTATATCTATACTAAAATTATCACTGAATAATTAGGGCTGGCTTCGATTTGGTGGGGCGCCCACGCTTTCTTTTTTGTAATATTGGAATTGAATTGAAAAAAAAAGCTGGGTGTGCTTAATAGAGCGGGTCAGTATTTCACGCCGGCCCACCGTTTACAACTGTATAAAGCACAGGTCAGGCCGCATATGGAATACTGCTCCCATCTCTGGGCTGGAGCACCCCAATACCAACTCCTTCCATTTGACCGCATTCAACGCAGAGCTGCTCGAATTGTCGGCGACGTGGTTATTTCAGGTCGGCTCGATCCACTGGCTCTTCGGAGAGACGTTGCGTCTCTCTGTATATTGTACCGTATATATCATGGGGAGTGTTCTGAGGAATTGTTCGGCTTAATCCCTGCCGCTGATTTCCTTCACCGCACTACACGCAATCGACTGTCATTCCATCCACATCGCCTTGATGGATGGCGGTCTACTACTGTGCGTTTTTCAAGAAATTTCTTGCCTCGAACTACAGTGTTGTGGAACCAGCTCTCGGCGGCGGTATTTCCGGACCGTTACGACTTAGGGATCTTCAAGAAACGAGCCTATTCTTTCCTTAAAGGCCGGCAACGCGCCTGCGATTCCTCTGGTTTTGCGGGTGTCCATGGGCGGCGGTGATTACTTTCCATCAGGTGACCCGCTTGCTCGTTTGCCTCCTTCTGCTATTAAAAAAAAAAAAAAAATCATTTTTGCCTCTAAAGACGAAGTTGTTAGTTTTAACCTTATGGCAAGACCCAGTATATGTTTACAGGTGTATATTTTGAAAAATTGTGGACAGTTACATGTGCCTTGCTTCCAATTTGCCCTGGGTAGTACAATTTTCCAAACTAAAAAGTTTTTTCTATAAACTCATCAAATGTATGCCCCACGTGATATTCCCGTAGCCGTAGCTTTTTTATCAGATACTAAATATACATTATTTACGCAATCAGTTGTTAAAGTCTTTACTTTAATGTTCTGTTTAGCCCAACAATATCCTTCTGTCTATTCTTTAAGTTCGATCTTGTGTGTATCTGGGAATGAGTCTTCAGAAATTTCGTTTGACCATTCGGTAACCATCTCGCAAGCCACAGTAAGGAACCGGGACAGGGGAAAGCGAAAGGAAACTTCATCATCACAGTTTAATACACGACTCGGTCCTGCTAACTCTAACTCATTCATTTCTACATATAAACTTGTCGATCATGAACAAAATATAATATTAAAACTTCTTGACGTGATCGTATGCACTATTACCGGCGAATTGCACAAACAAGTAAACAACAACAAGCAATCGCTAGTCCCGTGACGTTCACTCGCCGCTGCCATTGGCTGGTGGCGCGCTTCGCCCCCCGCGCCACGACCCGCGCTCCGCTTCTATCCTGCGGGTGCGCCTGCCGCCGTTTTCATTAAATATGATTTCTAAAACTAAAAAAAATATTCCCTAATATTTATTTATAGTATTCGTTTTAATATTTACACTTGCTCGTAAATCAGAGCCAAAAAGAGTTTTTTTAGATGGAAGCCTACAATAGCCATAATATATTATTTGTTATCCCACTGATAATATTAGTCGCCATATCATTATTTTTAATACCTCACCTAGAATTTCAATCGCCCTATGTAAAAAAATTACTTCCTTGAAGTCGCAGCCGTTATTTAGTTTTTATAATACCATTGCAATTGCAGGTTATCCAATATAATGAAAGCCAAATTATTTAAACATTGCCCAGTTATTTTTATAGATGCCAATAGGTAATACCTCATTAATTTTTCATTCGCCTCGATAATAATAAGCCTTTTATAAAGCTGTTTGCCCATGTATGATTCTGTAATAAGTATTATGGATTTACATTTTCGTAAAAGTTTGGCGAAAAATTAAAGTGACAGCGTCAACCATTAAAATGAATAGAACAGTAAGTTTATAATTTATTTTATGTTGTTACTGAGTATGTGCCTTGTATATAGTGAAAACGGTGTGGGAATTCAAATGCATGGCAAAATGTGGTACGCAGTGTGTTATATTATCAACGCGCCCTTGAATTTAGGCTATTTTGTGATACAAAAATGGTTAATTATTTATTCATGTTTTATTAAGGCTATTATAAGGGGAAAAGGAATCGCACATCGTTTATAAGGAATCTTAAGCTTATGCTATTGCCATTTTGTATATATTTAGGGTTCTTTTCTCACCAGTAAAATCCCGTACCCACATTTATTTTATTGCCCGAAGATTTTTATTTATTTTATTTTACTTTACTGTTTTGTTCATATTTTAATTCTTATTTCTTTTTCAGGATAATAATATTTTACGGCTGATAAAGCCGAAGTAATAGAAGTGTAATGTGTCTTATCCTATTGAAACAAGAAATTAAGAAAACGCAGTAATAATAGTAATAGACTTCCGTCAGTCTTTTAAGTAGGCAATTCAGCAGCCAGCCAGCTATCAATACGCGCCTAATAGTCTAATTACGTGCTGTAATATTTTAAAATAAATAAAAGTTATATGAAGGAAATATTGATTTTTACTTCCCAGACTTTTATATCCTTACACCAACATTTCAATGGATTTAGTAGGGCGACGGAACCCGTAACTGTTTTTTTAACAGCTAGATAATTTTAAACCATGATGAACTATGTTTTTGTAAAGTTATATAGAACACTTGAATGTAGTCATCTAGAAAATAACGATCTTATAAAATAATATGTAATCGAGTATGGTTTGCTTTAATTCTATTAAAGACTAGGTACTTATATAAAACACTTTTACACTTTTGTCATAGAGACATCTTATAAAAAGTTCCTATAAATTAAAAAGCTATATAGCTACTCTGTGCATTGCTTTTATAAGAATAATTGGCCCTATTAGAAACCTTTACATAGCTTTTGAATGTTATATGGCTTAAAAGCTATATATTCTTCTAGGTATTTTTATTGGAGCTAGCTGCTATAAGAATACCACATTTTGAACCCTTATTGTGGCTATATTATTTGGATTTATTACCGTTTACCCAACTAAATTATAAGAATAATGGTAGGGCAGGAGCCCCAGTTGTGGCCACTTCCCCGGTTTTGGCCACTTGCAACTTTAGAGGTCAATAAATAAGGCATAGAAATCAGATTTGCTTCGTAGTCAGTGGTAAAAAATCCTTTATCTATAGTCCGTTCTGACAAGTGACAGTTGTGACGTCTTAAGCTTCAAGACCTTTTTTTATTAGGTTAATAAGTTTTATCAAAATTTTCTGGTACTTTCTTAGGAATAACCTTAAGAGACACTAGGTAAGTAATCAATAAATTTCTCAGAAATCTTTTTAATTTTTGTTTTGGATTTTATTGAAGCCTACTAACAGAATGTCTAGCAACATGGTTTTGAGGTTATTTTGTTACTTGTTTATATTCCGTGTTGGGAAGAGGGGGTGGCCACAACTAATACTCTAATTTGTACTTTGCTTGGGTTGTGGCCATGCTAGTAGCCACAACTGACTCCAATACAACATCAGTTTTGGCCACTTTGTTTTTATTATATGTTTAGTGCTTCACAATTACTAGCTGGTTTGGCAATACAACTTTTTATTTCTTTTGTACTTAGGTTGAATGAAATGGCTCCAAAAAATAATAAAAAAATGCGAAATTGATAATTCGAAGAGGAAGCTTTTTGCTTATTCGCCTTCCAAAGTTGCGTTGGCCTTAGGGGGGTTTACGCATTTTGGTTTCCCATACTTTTCTAGTCGAAATTTTTTAAAATAAATAAGCCATTTTTAATAAAACTTTGCATGCTAGAGTAAAATACAGGGATCTGAATAGTTTGCTGAAAACCTTTTTAAAAGTTTAAAATCGCAATAATTCAGTTAATTAAACGTTTTCCAAAAATATTTTCAGCAAACTGTTTAGATCTCTGTATTTTTTTTTAAAATTTCGACTTATAAGTTTGTATGGGAATCTGTAATGCGTAAATCCTATATAAGGTGGTATGAAAGTAGCTACTGCTAGCCGAAACATTCGAATTCCAAGTGCCCGCGTTCAACGCGAGGTTTTCTAAGTGCCTGGAATGGCAAAATATTGGAAATTTGTTAACTGTTACCTACCTACCTAAAAATAAATATTTACTTCTATATTTTGGTTTATTTTCTTTAAAAAAAACCGAAATATATCCTTACTAATTTAATGGCCACAACTGGTGCAACGGTATGGCCACAACTGGGGGAAAAGTGGCCAGAAATGGTGAAATCACACCTTTTATATTTAAAACCATAAATGAATGATTGGCCTCGCTGCGCTCGTCCGCAGCGACACCAATCATTAATCTAAGTTTAAAACCATATAAAAAAATATAAATTGACTCGAATCAAACATCGCATAGAAAATTTAAAAGGTAAATGTATACCCTTCATTTTGGTTATTTCAAACCGCCACATTACACATTCTTGTATTAGTAGAAAATTTTTGAACATAGAAATTCCCTTAAAGTGGCCAAAACCGGGGGCTCCTGCCCTAGTATTAGCTAAATCTTCTTATAATGTACCATTATAAGGTTCATTGACATATTTATTGCTATTTTAAAACAATGGGCGATTTTCCGAGATCAAAAAAAAAAAGAAATTGGTTCGTAAATGACTTCATAGATGGCGCTTAGCATAGATTAGTATGGCGCTTAGTAAAAGGCGGGTTCATGAAGAGCACGTGTATGGCTGCGTAATATTTATTCTATTCCAAAATAGAAATAGGTTCTGGATGTCCTGAATATAAATAGGTAAGTAAATACTATTTTTTTATTCTTTTGGTAGACAAGTAAAAGTGTAGAATTTATTACAGCCCATAAGTAGCCCAGCTTTCATAAAACGACATCTATCGAGTGTTTTTGAACTAATTTTTACTTTTTAATTCGGGCTGTCAGAAAATCGCCCATTGTAAGAGTATTGACCTTATATTTTAATTTTATAAGGGTATATTGTTAGTTGGGCATAGTCGACTGCTGAGTATTGAAATATGCATAGCCGGTAAGAAATCTTTCCTTAGGTAAATTTCCCATTGTAGGGGTTACTGTATTGCCGCGAAACCGATTACAAATAGTGCAATTTCGAGAAACATACCTTGCCAAATCACGACCACCTACCGTCCAATAATTTTGTCTAGTAGAATACAATAAATGTTGTGGTCCAGCATGCATTAAAATCTTATGTTCATTGGAGAATAATAATTTTGTAAATATATGATTTTTATGTAATAATATTGGGTGTACTTTATTAAAACTGTATGGTGAGTTTTTAAGACGACCACCCACTCTTATTAATTTTAAATCGGGATCAAAAAATGGATTAAGTGAAAGTAATGAATTACCACTTTTTAATGATTTATTTAATTTTAGTAAATCGTATTCAGTACTGTAACTTTCTTGTTGTGAAATATAAATTAATTTATTTGTAGCTAAACGAAGTTCGCTAACCGTTAAATATTTGTTTGTGCATTTATTAATTTTATGTTTTGTGTTGTTTATAAATCGCAACACATTATGCCATCGTACTCGTCATACGAGAATAACTAGAAAATACATGATTCGGGTATAAATTAATTATTGTTTTTTAAATCAAATGTAGGCCACAATGATTCATCATGTTTTAGAAATTGTGGGCCGTTCCACCATTGCTCGCAGTTACCATTACGCGTCAGGTAGTCAGACGAATTTAAATTAGTAGGTACGTACTTCCAGGTATTAATATCTGTAGTGGACTGTATTTCTGCAACTCTGTTCCGTACAAAAGTTTGTAATTTGTTTGTTGGTGCGCTTAGCCAACTTATAACAATGGCAGAATCTGACCAGTAAAAACACTGGTGTATTTGTAATCGTAATGAATTAATAACTTTATAGCTAAGTTTGGAGCCAAGAAGGGCACCACATAATTCTAATCGAGGAATTGTTTGTGATTTTAAAGGACTCACTTTATTTTTTGAACATAATAATTGCAATGTATATTAATAAAGTGTCCCACTTGTCTGTAGGTTCACCTAAAGTGGCTATGATCTTAAATTTTTGGCAAAACTATTGACTATTCTTTTTAAATTGAATGAAGTGTCCTTTTGTATAGGATAAACACTAAATAAAGATTTGACATGATTGGCGATTAGCATTTTCTTGTTGTCATACCTATCGCAGATTAATTTCCATGCAACTTCATAATTGTTAGATGAAAATTCTATAGATTTAATTACTAATAGGGCACTACTCCCGAGAGACGAGCGCAAATAATGGAATTTATTTATTGGACTTAAATCAGGGTTATCGTGAATAAGAGCAATGTATGTGTCTCGAAATTTCAACCAAGAATCGTATGTACCATTGAACCTTGCCAGTTGAATTACCGGCAACTTTACATTGGCCCTCGTGTGTTGCACCACGCTGGTTGCGTCCTCCGAGTCCCTGCGAAGGCTTTGCTGCGGTATATTTAATATTACTCGCGCTCGTGATACCTAATTTCGCCTTCGCAGATGCTACTGCTTTAAAATACATTCCCTCAAAAAAATCGCGTTCCTTGAATTGCTTGTCAGGATTGGATGACAAACATTCTAATTGTTCTTGAATTTCGTTGTAAGTATCCATTAATACTTCCATCTTTGACACTCGCAATTCAAGTTCCAATTGAGCCTCGTTACTTAATGTTTTCGGCAAACTATTGATGTAATTAATGAATAACGTTAGGCGACCTTTACAGTTACTACGTTTTTTAATGAATTCTTCTTCGGTAGTCATTATAAATTAGACTTATAAATCGTAACGTAAAATAGAAAAAATTGCAAATCACGTAGTCCTATCCAAATAAATTTAGTTGTAGGTAGGTAACCACAAGTAATAGAAAAAATATAATTGCGACGATAGTTATCGTAAATGTATGATTTTTATAGAATATTATTATAGAATAGCTAATAGGTAACCTTTGTTTGGCAATAGGTAGCCTTAATAATGCGGCAATGGGTAGCCCTTTGATATTAAATTGACTAATATGTAGGGTAGAAATCGGTAGAATGCAACACTTTCACAAACGGGTGACGCGATGTTGAATGTTAGTTAAGTAGAAAAGGTTTGGAATTATTGGCACAAATCTTTAAAAACAGTCTAACCAGTTCGCCACTCGCCTCAGAACAATGTTGTTCTGGAAAGCTGCGCACAATGTCTCCCTTCACAAAATAGGTAAACCACTTTACTCCCGTCGACACTGGATCACTCTTCTTCGACTTTTATCCGGCTCGAAGGACCAATATTTACGACGTAAAGGGGTGGTTTATGATGATAAGGGGAAAAGATGGTATGACTTTCGAAAATGGGTGTACTTGTTTAAATGGTACAATACATATGTGATTGACAATGCGATCGAAAGCAGAGTGAGTTGCGCGGGCCGACGATAGCTTGAGCTTTATATGTGTGCGCGCGTGTGCGAATACACACAAAGATGCGTTCAGTAGTATAATGTCGCGCCGACACCCATTCAGGACGTCATTTTTTAACTGTGGCAAAGAACGGGCGCAAGCAACCACAGCGCGCAGAAGCAACGACATTTACAAATAAATATAAATATGTCGTTACCAGGTCATGAAATACAAAATTTGAGTTTGAATAAATTATGTAAATGGTAATCCATATAAATCATATAGACAATAACAAATAGCTGTTGGAGTACTTGGAGCATTTCAGACCCAAGCTGTTTTGTTATCTGTGTAATCTGACACTTTATAATAAGCTTTTTATAAAGCTTTTCTTTGATTTTGATTTTGAATTTATCAAGATCTAATTTCTGAATATCATTTGGTACTTTGTTGTAAAATCGTACACACAGACCCTTTAAATAATTATTTATTTTATGAAGCCTAATAAGAGGTACTGCTAATTTGTTCTTACTTCTAGTGTTAGAGATTGGAGATTTTTATTCAAAAGTGAGGAATTCATTTTGGAATGGACAGTGGCAAATGGTCTTTCATCATCATCGAACAAATAATGTTTGCGAGGGATGGAACTCCAAACTTAATAAACTAATAAAAAAAAACTATAACCCTTTATTCAAATTTCTAACTGTACTAAAAGAAATCTAAACGGAAAATATTAAAGAAAAAGAGAGAGGAAGCTTACGAAAGAAAATCGATGCAGTAATATTTACAAGCACAAATGGAACTTCTCAATTACTTATGAAATCAATGTTGGTTGTTTCTTAAATGATCTAAGTTAACTTTGTTTTTACCTAATGTGTGTTTTAAGAGTAAAATAAGTTTTTCAACGGCTATATAAGAGCAAATTAACTTAAGTTCATGAAAATAATAATTTAACTGATAATATGTATTAAGTACTTTCTTTATTTTCTGTTGTGACACTATGATCCAGTTATATATTTCTTCTTCTTCTTCTTCAGCGTATCATCGTCCACTGCTGGACTTACACCTCTCCAGTCCTCCTCCAACCAGCCCGGTCGCCAGTGAATCTGGTCCAGGTCGGCCCTGCGACTGCCTTGATGTCATCGGACCAACGAGCTGGAGGTAGTGATGGGTTTTTATCCGGATAAATACTCAAAATGGATAAATACTCATAAATATCCGTTTTTACTCGAGTATTTATCCAAAAAGACGGATAAATATTTTATGAACCCTTTTCTTCACAAATCATGTAAATTTTGAAATTAAAATATAGGTACCTAGTTTGTTAATATAAACAAAATAACTGCTACTGAGTTTTTTAATTCCTAAAAATGAGCGATAAACAAAAATACTTGGTCAAAATTATTTGGCAAGTTTGAATTCAATTGAATGGGTTACGTTTTTAGCTTTTTATGCAATGAATTATAGATTGTGGTATATCATTTGAAAGGTAATTGTATAAGCTTTCAAATTATATCAAAAAGATTTAAAGTAATAAAATTTCCTACCTAAATATAGGGAATTGTTGCAAAAGGTTGAAGTTGTGGATGTCTAAATGAATACTGTGTATTTTATCCCCTCCTCAATACTTTGTATTACCCCCTGGCCATAATAACTGCCTGTAAACGGTTTTATCATTGACCGAATGAGTTTTCTGACGGAATCTTGTGGAATTCCTTCCACTCTTTGACCAAAGCAGTTTTCAGATTTTCTATCGTCGCCGAAGCTGGATATCTTCCTCGTACCCTTCTTTTCAGCTCGTCCCACACGTGTTCAATAGGATTCAAGTCAGGACTGTGGGCTGGCCAGTCTAAGGTGGAAATCCCAACTTCTTCCAGGTACTGTCTTGTCATTGCAGCGGTGTGGCAGCGGGCGTTATCGTGCATAAGCAGGAAATATTCGCCAATAAACTCAGCCAACGGGAGCATATGGTCTAGCAGAATGTCATTGATGTATCTTTCAGCAGTTAGGCCACCTCCCCGACCACCACCAGGTACGAATACCGGTTCCGTTTTTTCTTCTATAGAAATCCCCGACCATATCATACTGGACCCGCCCCCGTATGCCTCTGTTTCCGCCAAACTGCATTGTGCAAATCGCTCCCCCGGTCTTCTATAGACTCTTTGTCAACGGTCACTACCATGTAGGCACATCCTTGTTTCGTCCGAGAACAGAACTCGACTCCATTGCTATATATTATCCCATATCCCTATGTAAGTGATCGCGAGCAAAGTGAAACCGGCCTTCTCGATGGGCTGGAGACAATTTGGGCCCCGTAGCTGGCCTTCTTGTTGTCTCATATACTACAATACAAGCTGTAGGTAAATGGTTAGATGATAATAATTTAGAAATGAACTTGACTAAGACTAATTTCATTAATTTTAATAGTAACACATTAATGTCATTTAATATCAAATATAAAGATTATATTATTGATCAAATAAATGAAATAAAATTTCTTGGCTTAACAATCGACAAAGATTTAAACTGGAGTATACACATTGAACACGTTTGCCAAAGAATAAATAAATTTGTCTATGCACTAAAGCGTCTTCGAAATATTACCGATATGAACACGGTGTTGTCGACCTATCATGCATACGTAATATCTGTACTTTGTTATGGTCTTATAGTTTGGGGTAACGGTTCTGCGATACAGACAGCGTTTATTGCACAAAAAAAAATGCATAAGAGCAATAACAGGCTATATGCCAGTTATGCCACGTGACTCATGTAAACCATTATTTAAAGAACTTAGTTTGTTGATATGTCTGTGGTTTGTTGCCACTACCATGTTTATACATTTATGAAGCTTGTGTCTTTATGTATCAATATTTTGTAAAAGCAATTGAGCTATATCCAAGAACTGTTCGGAATGTCGGTAGACTTGTATTAGATGAAATACCTAAAACAGAAAAATACAATAGCAGTTGTCTGTGTATGTGTGTTAGAATATTTAATAAATTACCGAATGACATTCAAGTACTAAATGTAAAATTATTTAAGACAAAATTATATAAATGGCTAAATAATTATAATTTCTATCGTATGTAAGAGTTTCTTGACATGCAAAGCAATATAATAATTAATGTAAATTAAATAGAATGTAATTTGTAATTTTTAATAATGTAATGTATCTGTAATAATAATGTAATTATTATGTATTTGCATCAATGATATTATATAAAACAAGCAACAGATATGTCACTACGCGGCTTGAGTTGAAAACTCAACTGTTTTAATATCATTAATTTGCATGCTATCTTAATGGCAAAACACGCTGTACCGTTTTAAATATTATAATAACTTAAATACCGTGTTTTAAGGCAAATAAATGTTTTCAATTCTATTCTATTCTATTCTTGGAGTCAAATTCGCTTCTTTAAGTCGTCGTCTCACTGTCCATTCGCTAACAGCCCTCTCTTAAACTTCTTTGAGCTGCCGTTGGACGTCCACGCCGCGCCGATTAGGTGTCGATTTCGGAGAGAAGTGGTGACAATGAATGAATCGGTCATCTCTCACCGAAGTGCAACGCAGATCCTTTTTTTTTTGGCTCGCCATAATGGCCTCACTCTGCCTGATGAAAAGCAGCCAGTGAAGCCCAAGAAGTGAAAGTTCATCACAACGCTACCACGCTATGCCGAACGCTCACACTATGGCGGCCTGCATGAATGCTTTTTCACGCCCCGCTTAAATAACCAGGGCGACAAAGAGGAGAGAAATACGTGTGCGGGAAGCGCATTCCACATACGGGCAGCTCGGCAAAGGAACGATTGTCCAAACTTTTTGGTACGTGTCTTGATGGTCAGCACGGTATGAGGGTGGCTTCTAAGATCTACACGCGTCGATCTGGAAAGGAAAGGAGAGGGAGGGATAAGGTCAAAGAGATCCTCAGAGCATTCACCGTGGTAAAGGTGGTAGAAAGCACTAAGGGAAGCAATGTCCCTACGTATCTGTAACGGCTCCAGACTGGTCGTAACGTCATCGTTACCGATAATACGGCCAGCACGTCTTTGCAACCTGTCAAGAGCTTCGAGCAAGTACTTGGCGGATCCGTCCCAAAGATGAGAGCAATACTCCACGCAGGAGCGCACCTGAGTCTTATACAAAAGACAACGTTGCTCCGGCGTGAAGAACCGCTTCACTTTGTTCAGGATTCCGAGTTTACGTGAGGCTGTGGTTATAATGCTCTCAATATAGCTCTTCGGGTTGACGTCGCTGTGTATGTCCATACCTAAGAGACTGAGACCAGTCTGGATGGGTAATAGGTTGCTCTGGAAGAAGGGTTGGGGGAGAAATGCGGACTTTTTAGCCGTGACAGCGCAGACCTGTGTTTTTGGCATTAAACTGGACTAGGTTATCAGAGCCCCATTTATAAATGCGGTCTAACTCCCCGTCCAGCTCAATGTCAATCTTCCGTCTCGACTCCACTACATCGGCTTGCTTTGCCGCAGGGTGACCTAAATAACGCTGATGTACTGTACTGTCTACTGCATAGCAATGAATGTTACCCAAGGATAACATGTCATTGATATGCAGAAGGAACAGCGTGGGCGATATTATAGAACCTTGCGGCACTCCGGCGTGCACCTGCAGAAACTGTGAGGCACTGCTTTCGCAGAGTACGCAAATGCTGCGCTCATGCAGGAACCCGGCGACCCAATCGCATAGGCGAGGTGGCAAGCCGTATGACGAAAGCTTGGAGAGAAGCGAACGATGCCAAACTCGATCGAAAGCCTTGGAGATGTCTAGGCTAACTGCCAGTGCTTCTCCGTGCTTGTTCATTGCTTCACCCCACAGGTGTGTTATGAACGCCAGGAGATCGCCCGTTGATCGTTTCGGTCTGAACCCGTATTGTCGATCATGAATCAGGGAGTGATCTTCTAGGTAGCGAATGAGTTGCCTGTTTATGATTCGCTCAAAAACCTTGCAAAGGACAGAGGTGACAGCAATAGGTCACAAATGGAATCGCGTCGCTTCAATGGGAACAATGGCGAGTGTTTCCAAGAAATGGGGTTGCTGTAATGGCGAAAGTAATACTAATAAAGGTTTTATGACGTGTACGGCATGTGGTAAGTTATATCATTGTGCCTGTTTAACTATAAAGGAATATACTGTCCCTAATAAAAGCTGGAAATGCCCGAACTGCCTATGTAGCGCGCCAAAGGTAGTCAAGAATGATTCTACGCCAACACGTAACGTTTTGTCTAACAGAGGAAATAAAAGGGCTGCAATTGGTTCTCCTTCTCCTCCTGCCCCAATAAGTAACACAGAAGACAATATGCGTTCTGTTATTTAAGAAGTTATAAAGGAAGATTTTGAGCGTTTTGAGCGCAATTACCAGAGAAATGGAGCCAATAAGAAAGGAAATAAAGGAAATTTCAGACTCTATGTCATTTATCAATATAAAATTCGAAGAAATTGAGAAGGAACAGATTGTGACTAGGAGTGAGTTAACGACGATGAAGTCAGAAAATACTGCACTAAAAAGCACCATAACTGACCTTACTACCCGTCTTAATGCCTTAGAACAACAATCCAGATCATGTAATTTAGAAATTCAATGCTTGCCGCAAAATAGAAATGAAAACTTATATAACATTATTTCTCATCTTGGTGTCAGTGTTAATTGCAAGATAGAAGAAAGTGATATACAACACAGTACTCGAATTGCTAAGAATGATCCGTCTAGCACACGTCCAAGTGCTATAATTGCGCAATTTGTGTCCTCAAGACTTCGTAATCTTCTTCTGGCATCTGTAATGAAATACAATCGTGATAACCCCTAAAATAAAGTAAATAGCGGACATTTCGGAATTTCTGGGCGCAACACCCCGGTTTACGTCGTTGAACACCTGTCTCCAACTAATAAATCGCTACATGCTTCAGCCAGGATCAAAGCAAAGGAGATGAACTATAAATATGTTTGGGTTAAGAGCGGAAGAATTTTTGTAAGGAAGTCTGATGATTCAGAATACATTATAATTAAGAATAACAGTAGTTTAAGTAAGATAGTCTGACGTTATTTTTTTTTCTCTCACTTTTCTTATTTTAATCATGCTTTGGGACTTTAGTTTTTAAAATACGCGAATTTAAATATTTGTATCGATGTTAAATTAAATCGATGATACCCATGACCTCGACACTAACTCTAGTTTTCTTAGTTCCTTGCGTCTTAATAGTCAAAGTCTATCTAATCTGATCATCGGCCGGGATAGCCTGCTTTTAAAAATGCAACACCTTGATATTCGAAAGGGTGCAGGACCAGACGGTATTCCCCCTATTTTTGTTTCAACGTGCGCATCTGTTCAGGTTAGTCCACTTTTAAAAATAATGAATAGATCTTTAGCTACTGGTGTATTTCCTGCCCAATGGAAGAAGGCGAAAGTCGTTCCGGTTCATAAATCAGACAAAAAAGATAATGTCTCTAATTACAGACCCATCTCTATTCTTTCATGTTTTGCCAAAATTTTTGAATCTCTGATCTGTCCCTAACTTCGACAGCATCTTAAATTATATCTAACTGTTCATCAGCATGGTTTTGTCCGTTCCCGATCTACAACCACAAACTTACTTACTTTTGCAGAGTCAGTTTTTCAAGCAGTCGATTGTAATTCGCAATACGATGTCATTTATACAGATCTAAGCAAAGCTTTTGATAAAATATATCATTCCATTTTGATACAAAAGCTTTCATGCTACGGTGTCGCTGGACCTTTGCTGAATTGGTTTTCGGATTACCTTGCAGGACGTAAATTTTATGTAGCAGTCAATGGATTCCAGTCAACCACACTCGAAATAACCTCTGGTGTACCTCAAGGGTCACATCTGGGCCCTGTTTTGTTTAATCTATTTATCAACGATGTACCAAGCTGTTTTCTAAACTCTGACTGTTTTTTATATGCCGACGACTTAAAGCTTGCTAAAAAAATTGACTCTTACATCGACGTTGCACTTCTGCAGGATGACTTGAACAGGCTCATCGGATGGTGTAAGAGTAATGCAATGCACTTAAACTCCAAAAAATGCAGTCATGTAAAGTTTTTCAGGAAGACCAAACTGCTCCCTTCTGAATATTTTATAGACACCGGAAAGCTTGTGGAGGTGGATGTGATCCGTGATTTGGGAGTTGTTTTTGATAAAAAGTTAACTTTTGTACCTCACATGGATAACATTATTGCTCGAGCATCAAAAATATTAGGATTTGTCATACGTAATTCCAAAAATTTAAAAAAAAGTAGCACCAAAACCTTGCTTTACAATAGTTTCGTCCGGAGTATTCTAGACTACAACAGTGTTGTATGGAGGCCTCACTTTGCTACACATACACTACGTCTAGAGCGGGTTCAATAGCGGTTCTTGTGGCATTTAGCTTTCTCCGTTGGAAAAGATAAAAAAAATCGATCCTATAATAAACGCTTACAGTATTTTAAGGTTCAAAGCATAAGCACCCGTATGGAGTTAGCTGACGCCACATTTATATATAAGTTGTTAAGAAATAAAATTGATTGCCCTCAGTTGCTATCCCAATTCAAATTTCGTGCTCCCATGCGATATCCTCGTAATAGAATCACTCCCCTTTGCCCACCTTTGCGAAGGACAGTGCTTGGTGCTCATTCTCCAGTGGCTAGAATGTGCAAAATTATTAATAGCTGTAGTGATGCTATTGACTTGCATAATGACACACCTGGATTATTCCACAAGTCTGTTCAAACGAGCCTATTGGAACAACTCAATGCCTGATCTCATTTCATTTTTATAAGATACCAACTATTTTTAAAATTTATATATGTTGCATGTTGTGTTAGCCTTTAAGTAATTGTAGCATTCAGTCGTTATATTAAGAAAGTATTGTTACAATGAAAGAAACAATGTATACAATTGTTGGTTAACCTAATAAATAATTTAAAAAAAAAAAAAAATAGGTCGATAGCTGGGTCGGACCTTTTTTTTTTATAGCAGAAGGAGGCAAACGAGCAAGCGGGTCACCTGATGGAAAGTAATCACCGCCGCCCATGGACACCCGCAAAACCAGAGGAATCGCAGGCGCGTTGCCGGCCTTTAACGAAGGAATAGGCTCGTTTCTTGAAGATCCCTAAGTCATAACGGTCCGGAAATACCGCCGCCGAGAGCTGGTTCCACAACACTGTAGTTCGAGGCAAGAAATTTCTTGAAAAACGCACAGGCATAGACCGCCATCCATCAAGGTGATGTGGATGGAATGACAGTCGATTGCGTGTAGTGCGGTGAAGGAAATCAGCGGCAGGGATCAAGCCGAACAATTCCTCAGAACACTCCCCATGATATCTACGGTACAATATACAGAGAGACGCAACGTCTCTCCGAAGAGCCAGTGGATCGAGCCGTCCTGAAATAACCACGTCGTCGACAATTCGAGCAGCTCTGCGTTGAATGCGGTCAAATGGAAGGAGTTGGTATTGGGGTGCTCCAGCCCAAAGATGGGAGCAGTATTTCATGTGCTGCCTGACCTGTGCTTTATACAGTTGTAAACGGTGAGCCGGCGTGAAATACTGACCCGCTCTATTAAGCACACCCAGCTTTTTGAGGTCAGAATTTTTTTTAACGTATTTTGACATTATGCCATGCTTATTATTTTTAACAGGTACCTACCATTTTTATTTAAATTAATTCTAGACATTACATTGATAAACCAATAGGTACCTAATAATGTCATCATGACTAATAAGAAGTGCACATGCCGATATTACTAACTAAAAAGTACTTAAAATGTACACCAACACTGAAGCTTAAATAACAAATGAGTTTGTGCCTGTATTATTATTTTTTCTCTTTGGTTTGTACTTGAGCAGTTATGCCCAATTTCTTCCTACAGCGGTTAAAGGTAATAAATAAAACACCTCTGTTTGGTACATAATATTTTTTATTCATCATCACTACCTAATCTTACAGCTACCTCATCCAAAAACTCTGCCGGTGCTGATATATCGGATTGATATTTAGCCCATCCAAGGTACCAGACTAACGTCATTACTCGGGCGCAACAGCCTATTGTTCGACCCTAAAACCTAAAACACCTCTATGCACTTTCTGGATACGTGGAACTTCATTTAACAATATGACAGTCTTGTTTAGATCGTCCAGTCCAGAAAAATAATAAATTGTCTTTAATTTCTAGAATGCTTTCTATTGTGCTAAAGTCCAAAAATGGCTTAAATGAAAAGATATGTTCCACTTGTTCAACGGTGAATGTTCTAATGCTTCTATCAGAGTTATATAATGTATCCCAATCATTAAAAAATATATACATTTTGATCCTACGAGCCGGATACATACCTACAGTCCACTAGTTTAAACCCTACCCTACACATTTCATTTTTTGCCTCGACTCGTGCCACGCCTATACAACACTACACAACACACACACAATGCACGCGCAGGCCGGGCCCAGCCCAAACACCCCTTACTGCCCTTACTGCAGGGCTAGGGGGCATAAATTGATAGCGTGCGCCCGCTACAATGCCCAACCGACACAAGGTCGGTGGGACTTTATAAAGGCGCGCGAGCGGTGCCAGAAATGCCTGGGCCCACATTACCCACAGGAGTGTAAGTCGGTGAAGGGTTGTAGAGTGTGTGGCAACGCCGAGCACCACACGTCCCTTCACCGACCGGACGACGCCACGCAGCACTACCAGCCGGAATCGGCGGCGCGGTGGCTCCCGCCCCATCTGCGGGACACTCCGGCACAACGACCCATCGACAGCCCGCTGCATGCGTCCGCGCACGCACAGCAGCCGTCGCAGCAGTAGGTACACGTCACCTTAGGTATTCAGCCCCACATTATTTATACAGTCCACTATTATATATATATATAGGATAACTATTTCAGCCCATTAACTATTTCATTACATTTTGGTCCAATCGAGCGCCAAGGTTCAGCCATAATCAGAACCTAACTTTATTTTAATTTTCAATTTAAATACAGAATGATACATTGTTCGGTAACTTAGTAGTTAAATTATTACGTTACGTAGGGTAATATAACGAGAGAAGGTTTCCCGTTTTATTGCGTTACATGTGGTATTATGACGAGAGATTTATTTTCCCGTTTTATTTTGTAATGAATTTTTTATGTTCTTGTCGTGTTAAATCGGCTCAGATCTCGTGCATGCTCACCACGAGTGCCAAGTAGCGTGCTTTTATTTTACGCTCGTGTTAATTTTATATATTTTTTCTGTTTTTAATTTTTGCCTTGGCAATTGGCTCATTCTTGTGCGTGCTCACCACAGGAGCATAATACTTCTACACACGTGCACCCACACATCAGCCTGCAGCGCATACACACACACACACATGCAGTCTGCCTTTTATTTTTATTTTATTTCTTTGCTTTATCGCGGTCGCTTTTATTGCGCTGCGCCACAGCGCGCACGCCTGCGCTTTTTTGTGCCTGTATGCTATCATGCTCAGTGCACGACTCACGTGACTACATGGTAGCATGCCCAGTGTACAGCCTTTTTTTGTTGTTGTTTTTGTGCCTATTTGTTGCTATGCTCAGACCACGATTACGTGTCTACATGGTAACATGCCCAGTGTACAGCCTTTTTTGTTGTTGTTTTTGTGCCTATATGCTATCATGCTCAGTGCACGACTCACGTGACTACATGGTAGCATGCCCAGTGTACAGCCTTTTTTGTTGTTGTTTTTCTGCCAATTTGTTGCTATGCTCAGACCACGATTACGTGTCTACATGGTAACATGCCCAGTGTACAGCCCTTTTTTGTTGTTGTTTTTGTGCCTATATGCTATCATGCTCAGTGCACGACTCACGTGACTACATGGTAGCATGCCCAGTGTACAGCCTTTTTTGTTGTTGTTTTTGTGCCTATTTGTTGCTATGCTCAGACCACGATTACGTGTCTACATGGTAACATGCCCAGTGTACAACCCTTTTTTTGTTGTTGTTTGTGCCTATGTGCTGCTGTGCTCAGTGCACGATCTTACTCATACAGTCACACACGTGCATTCCTCTCAGCTCATCATATACACACCCACTCGACATTAACTCGACACAGCACGAATCGAGGCTGTAGTCTCCTGTTACTCCGTTCCTCCCCCCCCCCTCCTACCCCCTGGGGCCCGGGAAGATGTTTGCGCCACAGCGCAACGAATAACAGCCGTCTCTGCGCCGGCCAATCAGAGTGCAGTGACAAATATACCGAACGAAGTGTTCGCCCGCGCCTGCCGGCGCCCGCGCAAAAGCAGTGTGCTTCGAGCTATCATGGCGAACCCACGCGTCGCGCGCCCTCGAACTCAGCCCGTGACCACGTCAGATATGTGTACAGTGTGTGCAGTGAACAAGAGCTAGGACTACCAGCTCAACTACCCCTAACACTAAACGACCAGTGCCCTCAGTGAATTGTGTGTGTGTTGCCGCCCTCAACCCCGCCGCCCGCGCCTAGAGTGCCAGCCACCTTCAGCTCCAGCACGATCCATTGACTACAGCCCGGACCCTGGTAAGTTCCTTTCCACCTCCCGCCTAACCTTCTTTACTCTGCTGTATTCGGCGGTGTCTCCTGACCCGCGAATACAATGCTCTTGACAAATACGAGCATGAATTGGTATATAATAATGATGAGAGCTAAGTATTATAGCTCTTAAGGTGGATTAGACCAAACTGAAATAAGGTCTTATACCTAGATTAAACGCCGAATTTGTATAGACTAATCTCGGAGTAAGTCTTATTCCAGTTTGGTCGAATCCACCCTTAGAGAGTCTGAAATGTTGTGTAGACTCATATTAGTGCACTCAGAAAACAAGCAATGTGACGCAGTATTTGCTGCACGACGATAATTCAGCATTGTTAAGTGTCCTGTCACAGCGCCAATAACTCGCTCTTCATCTGCTATATTTTGGCACAAAATTATTTCTTCCTCCACGTTAACTGGTTCAACTTGATGTTCATCATCATCTTGAGCTCGTGCCTCATCGATTTGCTGCTGACGTACAGCTAACCTTCTGATACTGACCCAACACAAATGGCATATCCGATCTGATGTCATTATTTATAGAAGAAAATAAAATAGTTTTTTATTTTTAAATGATCAAGTATTACTATTTTACATTTCTCATAAAAAGTAGGTATGAACTAAATAATAAGCAATTTCTTTTTTTTTCATTTATGAGATTCAGACACATAACTTAAGTACCTATTTGTTCTTAGACAGATCGGAAATAAAAGTCTTACATTTAACATTTTTAAGAGGTAAATTAAGGTAAATATTAAATTAAGAGAAAAAAGTACCCGACGTGGATTAATTCTTGTTTCTATAATAGTTCTCATCATTCTTTCCATGGGTGATGGATTATTAATACAAATAAGATGACTCTGTCGTCTTAGTAATGAGCAACCACACTGTGCGCAGACTTGTGTATGTCTTTCTTGTCGAGATGAGCTTGCACTCTGTCCATCACCACTTAAAGTGACCATTTTTCGATTTACTTCCCTCATAGCAATTTCACAGCATGTTTCACAAAATGTAAACCTCTTGAGCGTCGACTTGCCGACTATCGGCAAAGACAATTAAAAATTCTATTGTGTCTGGCGCGCGACGCACAGGTAGATATTATAATATTAAGCACATTATCGTCACAGACAACAGAATACTAGTTTAATTGTATTATATTTGAACCAATTTGAATAGACTGATAATTAATGTAGGTATTTTCACACAATATAGTTATTTGTTTATTCAAATGTGACAATCAATGACAATCTTAACAGAATTGAGGCAAAGCTTTACTGTGCTTCTGCATGGATATAGGTACAAACTATGTAAGTAAAAGGTATGAACATCATTGATAGTTAACGCTGAGTAATGAAATAACTCTCGTCGACGAAACGTCGAATTGCATCTATACAAACTTTGCAGTCTATCCACAAAATGCGCCCACTTGATATTGAACTCTGCTTAAAATCCAAATCGCAAGCCAAGAGTGTCCAATAAACGTGAGTCAAGTGTTTGTCGGTGTGAGAAGAAATGGGTGTCCAGAAATCAAAAGAAAAAACTCGTTATTGTTAGAAGATAATATCAGAGTCCAGAGGATAGCGTAGGTCAAAAAGGAAAACTCAAAATCGAAGCAACAAACGCACTGCTGAACACAACGAACACGGAACAACGACAGACATTTTTTTTAGTTTTGTTCCTCCGTTAGGGGTAAGGCAAAGTGATCTAGCGCATACAGCCTGGTCTTCAGTATTTTTTCTTTTTCTTATTTATTTTTAATGAGTGAATTATGAATTATTGTGTTAATAATTCTTCTCAAAATGTTAAATGTATTTTAAGTCATAGTAACGCTTCCTTTAACTGATATTACCCACCCATAATTTATCAAGCATCACGTTCAACTGACAATACAAAGGTGAAACGGAACGCACACAGCCGGCAGGGTGCGTTTAAAAACCTTAACTTAGTTACTACCCTAGAAATAGAAAACACAATATTGTATTACTCCTAGAGCTTTAATGGAAACCTAGATAACATGGTTTGGTTTAATGAATTTAGAGCTATTTTTGCCAATAGCACTTGATTTTATACATTTCCAAAAAAATCAGGTCAATAATGGCCATTGTTCTTTGCTAGTCTCCCTGAACCTTCTGTACACCTTCAAGACACAAGACTGGCTTAGATAAAGCTGTCGAGCAATATTACGCTGAGACAACCATTGCCGGATTAAGATGATGATTTAAGCGGTTTCTGCAGGTGTGGTTTCCATTTTCTTTTAGATTCAGTGTTCCCAGTGACGTGAAATATTGGACTGATGACCAATTTTCAGGGATGCTCACTTTTTATAGTGGACCACGACGCGAAGCGACGACGCGGGAAGAGGGAACCCGAGCTTGCTTATATAGGTAACTAAATTGCGCGGCGAAGCCGGCAAATAATTGTGACCAAATCAAATACAGTAAAAAGTATAGGTTTTCTCTCTCTCGCGGATCTGTGCGCAACGTGTGCAAGAGTAAGAAAGCCTAATTATTTCAAGGACGCGACGCAGTTCCACTAGAAACACTATTACCACAGCTATTACCGTGACTTGATAGGTATATACAGTAAAAAATTTAATAAAATAGTATATTAGTAGTACCTATTATTCGTCAAATGTAGTCCAGGAAGGCGATCGCGCTACTTAATCTCAACCAAACTACAACTGAACCTCAGCCGTTATATAGTGCTATCGCGTTTGAAACACGCGATGGCGCTATACGAAGTCGGCAGAACGGCTGCGGTTCAGATGTGGTTTGGTTGTGAATTTATAGCATGATCACTCCATAAAAAAACAAAAGTTGTGCGTGGATACCGCTAAAAAGATATTTATCCGTGATTTTGAGTAAATATCAGATAAAAATGGATAAAAACGAGTAATTATCCATTTTCGATAAATATCGGAGTATTTACTCTTTGGATATTTATCCACTGCCCATCACTAGCTGGAGGTCTGCCGATGCTCCGCTTTCCCGTTCTTGGTCTCCAGAATAGAACGTAGTTGCTCCATCTCTCATCATCACGGCGACAGAGATGACCGGCCCAAGCCCACTTCATCCTTGCAACTCGGTTCCCTATATCGGTCACCGTTGTGCGGTGTCTTAAAGTGTCATTCCTCACTCTGTCGCGCATGGTTAATCCCAGCATACTGCGTTCTATCTTTCTCTGGGCGACTTTGAGTCTAGACCCGCTCTGAAGTGGATGCTCATACAGTCACCAGCATTAAGATGTGACTATCGACGGCCTGCAAAAATATGTTATTGTTCGTGGAAGACATATATATGCCTATAATATACCTTCCACCAATGATCAGATATTTTTGCATCATCACATTTTAATGCTGGCGACTGTACAAATATGTAGGCAACTTACATAGATATAGAATGAAGTTAATTTATTGTGTACTGTAGACTTTATACCATGTTAAGGCGCTGGCTGGTTTTACTTTGTTGTAATTCATAAATAAAACGTAAGGTACCTACCGGGTGACAAGGCCCACAGTTTTCCAAGGCCCAAGCGCAGAAAACTATGTTTATTACATTTGATCCGTGCCAACTTCGTAGCATGCATGAAACACATCAATATGAACGCCGAAACGCAGCAGCGGACAGCGAGCGGCCACCATCTTGTCACTGACACCCGGTAGTTCCCCGACATCGGTCGCGGCCGCTTATATTACTAATTTTGGCTCCTAAAAAACGTCAGTTTTTACTTGTTTATACTACGATTTGTTAGTAGATTTTTATTTTTTGTGTTTATTTGATCATTACTATTTTAACATGTACGACTTTATAGTTTTTTATTTTGTAAATATTCAATTCTCAAATATTCTATTCAACTCACTCAATCACTTTAGGAGATATTTTAATCCAAATTTTTACACATTTTCCCATTATTTTTAAAAAAATTCTTTCACACAGTCCTTGACATAACGATTTTGAACTCAAAAAAAAAGAATTAGCCAAATAGGTGCAGCCGTTCTGCAGTAATGCGCGTACAAACATTTCGGCAATTGATTTTTATTAAAATAGATAGATAGATGAGTCTTCATAAGATACATACATACATACATATCTCCGAAGGGTTAGTCAGAGACTAGGCAATAAGGACAGCAAAAGCGCAGTCCTCTACTATCTTCATGAGATAATGGTACAAATAATATCATTGTACATAAACAATACGGTATGATAATCATATTATGAGTGACTGAACCAGTTTTTTTCGAATTTTCGTGTCATTGACCTATAATGTCTTCAAAGTTTCAAACCAATTATGTTGTTAAGTAAATTGATGGAGGTTATGTAAGAAAACTACGTGTTGGAACTCCTTGATTACGCCCTTGAGTGCCTTCTCCTTGGTACAAGGTTTGGATATAGCTGCTAATTCTAAAAAAAAAGTAAGAGAATATCACACAGAATTTGCTTAGTACCGCTAGCTAGCTAGCTATGCATTGTTCTCGAAATTTTAAAACTCCATACAGTATGACCCACCAACTCCAAAATCCGTTTTTTCTTGTCCTACCAACTCTAAATGATTTTATTTATTTGTGTAATACACACGACGACGTTAGTATCAGTAACTACAGATAACGTACAGTACAGTTAGCAACAAAACCTATGAAAATTTGATTAATAAATAACTTGACGGACTCTACGGTGCAATTTATAAATAGTCATAAAATGTTATTTATATGTCTCTTTCTTACTAAAACACAACTAAACGTTACTGGTACAAACGAGTTGCTGTTGTATTGACAACTGTCACGGTATTCGGTGCTACCCGGTCTTTAGGACATGGTTTTGCAAGAGGCACGTGCAAAACATCAAAAGCCTCTGCATTCGCCGAAGTTACCGTTTGGGCGGCCATCAGCACACGGAATTATGGGACCCTGTTTCTTTGAAAATCAACAAGGGCAATCTGTCATTGTAAATTCCGACCGATACATAGCCATGTTAAGGGAGTTTTTCTTTTCGCAACTGCAACAATTTGAAGCCTATAATCGTGCGACATGGTTTCAACAAGATGGCGTGACATGCCATACACCTAATGCCTCTTTGGCGGCCGTAAACAAGATGTTTGCTGGGAAACTGATATCGCGCCGAGGTGACAAGTCCGGATCTAACGCCACCGGACCTTTTCATGTGGGGATACCTGAAAAGTAGAGTCTATTCCAATAACCCAGCCACGATTAACCAGTTGAAGACAAATATCCGAGAAGAAATGGCAGTTATTCCCCGCGCAGTGTTCCAGCGAGTTTTTACCAATCTGAGGTTCAGATTCGAGAACTGTTTGCAGTGCGATGGTGCACACTTAGATGATGTTATTTTTAAGAAATAAATTTCCCAAATGTCTATTTTAATTTAAAAAAAAAATGTATATGTGCATAAAGTTATTGTATTTAGTTTTTTTATTTTTTTTTTCAAATTCGCATATCTTTCTGGTCCACCCTGTATAATATGTTTACATAATGTAAAATCATAAAACACAACTAAACACACTAAAACATGAAAATTATGACTCGGTCGCTTGAGTTACCGCGCGACGGTAAACTTTTTTGCAAACTGTATCTTTATATTTTTGGAGCGATGGGCTATACTAATGTATGAAATTCTAAAATATTGAAAACACGTTTTTGGAGTTGGCGGTACAAGATCGAAATAAATTTCGAGTTGATGGGACACAAGTTTTGGAGCTAGCGGTACTAAGCCACAGAATTTTATATTTAACGGAACACTGAAAACCTCTGCGAGTGACAGTAAGAGGTGATAGTACACAGTAGTGCCCCTGAGAGCTATGTCTATGTCTAAAACATTATACCTACAATATAAAGTAGCTTCTGCTCGCGGCTTCTCTTGCGTTAATTTGTTGCAGATAAAGAAGCCTGTGTGTAGGGGTGCACTAAAAGAATACCTAGTACCACTAACCCAAAGTACCCATACATAATACATCCAAAGTGGGTCATTGCCCTAACCATTGTTAGGGTTGCCACCTTTTTTTAAGTTTCGGTTTTGAACAAATATTAAACATTAGGTTCTATGGGTTTTGTGTCCGTTGCCCAACTTAGAAAATAAAAGAATCTTAAAAAATAATCTTGGTCGAACTTCTTGTCTTGGAGTTAGAAAAATATTGCGATCTGAAACGTACGCTGCCCTTTGATTGCTATCGGTTTTAATAACGCACAGCGCCAGACGCCATAAAATAGCTAAAAACAACGGCGGGTATTGTACGCGCATTGCAATCGTGGCGTTAAGGCTAGGTGTTAGTAAAAAATTAAAATAACACGTTCTTAGAATTACTTTTTGAAGTAGTAAACAGTAAAATTAAAATCTGCGAAAATTATGAAATATTGTTGAGGCTTTAATCTGTGAAATACACCCGATGGAAACACGATTTGATAAAGTTGGCTCGATAGAATAAATTCACAAAGTTACATATTTTTGTGTCATTTTATCTTCTTTTCCAGGTTTTATTCTTAAAATAAGTGATTTGATATTATGAGTCATTTACCAAAATGAAGTACATAGATAACTTGAGAAATTATAACCGATCGTTTTTTATTTATTACTTCTATCAATTTTTTAAAATATAAAACGAGATTATTCGCGCCGCTCCGCTGTTATACCCGTCCTTTACCGTCGTACCGTCGAGAGAGCGAGAGAGAAGCGCTCGAAATACCTCCCCTTAACGATTAGCGTCCGCGAAATAAGGAATTCGCGACCGCCGTATGGAGTCCTGAGAACAGGGCTGGCGGCGGGCAGATCAAATCGCGTCTAATCGAGTTCCATCTAGTCTAATTGTGCTAGTTTAGTGAGCCCCACGTAAAGTTGACCTTGGCAGCATGGTCCGTGCGAGATAGAGTAGTGATCTGGGTTGGTGGAATCTGACCTGCCACGTTGGAGTTGGGCGTGGGACGGCGTCAGGGGCTTGCGCCCCTTCTACTCATCGTTGGATCAACGTACAGGAGAGTACAGCAGCGCAGGTCAGACCCACAACTAATTAATTAGGTAATTAAGGGGGTGTATCGCCCCATGTTCAGAGCAAACTCCAGCTCGTTTCACTCCCAGGGATTAGTTTATTGGCCCGGTATGAGCCTGATGTTGGCGAATGAGGTGGGGTTTGGCTAGAATATAATTTTTCATTTTATTAGAACAAAAATAAAGTACATAACAAAAAAAAGAGTATTTTTTTATTTGTCTTTAAAAACGTATTTTTTGTTGCTCTTTGCGAGATTTAACAAATATTTGTCTTTTACGTAAATAGAGTATTTTAGCATACTTTATTGGTGTCTTAGATTATAAAGCACGCATTCATGGAAAAGAGGACAATACTCTATTGTAGAGTACGGGTGGCAACCCTAGCAATAGTAGAAGACTGCTTTTGCTGTCCTCATTGCCTAGTATCTGTTACCCTTCGGGGATAGTAGTCCTGATTATATGTAAGTATGTAAAGATATATTAAAGTAAAAAAATATATATTATTTAAAGATCACCAAAAATTATAGGTTCAGTAAGTATCAAAAGTAGTAGTCTAAGATCCGAGTATAGAACGACCTTCACCGAGAAGGTTAATGGATGAAAAGTATTTTATATCAAATTAAATAAGTTATATAATATATCGCGAGTGGGTTGGCTAAAAAATTTCAGTCCAATACCATTAATGATTTTTTTTTATGCCAAGCCCGGCAAATGACCCCACTCCACCTGATGTTAAGTGGATATGAAGTCCAGGCGCGAGGACAACTGGTGCAGCGTAAGAGACGTAGCATCAGTCACCCTCACTCTGCCGGCCCACAAAGTGCTTCTTCACGCCTCGTTTGAAGGACCCTATGTCATAGGTAGGAGGGAATACGTGTGCTGGTAGACTATTCCATCTTTTGGAAGTGCGACAAAGAAACGAGTCACCAAATTTCTTTGTGCGTGATGGAATGTTAGAGACTGTAAATTGGTGACTCCGGAGAGCAGCACGCGTACTCCTATGGAGGAAGGGAGAAGGAGGGATGAGGTCAAAGAGTTCTTCAGAGCACTCGCCATGGTATAAACGGTAAAAGACGCTGAGTGACGCAATATCTCTACGCAATTGCAAAGGCTCGAGAGTTTTAGTGACCTCCGCATTGCCGATAATGCGCACAGCGCGGCGCTGCAATCTGTCCAAGGCATCGAGAAGGTACTTTGCGGAGCCGTCCCAAAGGTGAGAGCAATACTCCACGCAAGACCGCACCTGTGTCTTGTATAATAGACACAACTGATCAGGCGTGAAGAATCGCCGCACCTTGTTCAGGACACCGAGTTTACGTGAGGCATTTTTAATCACGGTTTCGATGTAGTCCTTTTGGTTCAGATCGCAGCGGATATCCATACCGAGCATGTTAATACTGCTCTGCAGGCCTAGAGATGTACCCTGAAGAGAGGGAAGGGGAAGGAATGGCGACTTTTTCGCTGTGAACGCGCACACCTGTGTTTTCTTGGCATTGAACTCCACCAGATTATCGGAGCCCCATTTAGAAATGAGGTCCAACACCCGATCGAGCTCAATGACAAGATTTGCTCGCTTCATTTCGGTGTCTACCCGCCCAGCCGTTGGGTGACCGTTATATCCCCCATGCACTGTGCTATCATCTGCATAGCAATGAATGTTTCCAAGAGGAAGCATGTCATTGATATGCAGAAGGAACAGCGTGGGGGATAGAACGGAGCCTTGAGGAACACCAGCGTTCACTGACATGAACCGCGAAGCGCATCCATCCGAAAGGACACGGATTCTACGCTCATGCAGGATAGCAATCCAGGTACATAACTGAGCGGGCAAACCGTATGCCGGGAGCTTGGAAAGAAGAGCTTTGTGCCAGACCCGATCAAAAGCCTTGGCTATGTCAAGGCTAACTGCCAGTGACTCGCCACGCTTGTCAATAGCCTCACCCCAGAGATGTGTGACGTACGCTAGAAGATCACCCGTTGACCGTTTTGGCCGAAACTCATATTGGCGATCGTGAATTAGAGAGTGATCTTCTAGGTACCGAATAAGCTGTTTGTTCAATATTCGTTCTAGGATCTTACACAACACTGAAGTTACGGCTATAGGGCGGTAATTAGTCGGATCTGACCGATCTCCTTTTTTAGGGATCGGTTGCACATTAGCTTCTCTCCAAGATTCCGGCACACAACCCGAAGAGAGCGAGAGACGGTACAGACGCGTTAACACAGGGGACAACTCCGCTGCACACATTTTAAGGACTATTGCTGGGATGCCATCAGGACCGTTAGCTTTCCGGACATCGATTGACTGCAGCTCCGCACGGACATCACACTGCCTGATTTTGATATCAGACATTGTGTGGCTACAGTGAGGAATTGAGGGTGGCTGTGCATTACAGTCATCGATCCGGGAGTTAGCCGCAAAGAGTTTGGCCAGGAGATCGACCTTTTCCTGCGGCTTGTGAGCTAAAGTTCCGTCAGGACATCTCAGTGGTGGCAGCGAGGGTTGGCAGAAGTTGGATTGCACGGCTTTGGCCAGACGCCAGTAGCTACGGCTGCCCGTAGGATGCGTCAGGAGTTCTTGGCCTACTCGTGCAACGCGCTGGGCATCTGCTCTAATGTAGGCCCTCTTACTCGACTTGGTGCCATTATTATAGGCTGCTTTTAGCGAGCGAGTTTCGGGATCCCCATGAGCTTTACCTCTGATCCAAGCGCGGTATGCCGTCTGTTTGCTCTCAACAGCGCTGGCACACTCGCGATTGAACCAGCGGTTGCGTCTGCCTTTGCTGATGACATAGGAGTGTGGAATATATAGTATTCCATTCCTAATACTATCTCATCAGCAACGGCAGTGGCGCTAGCGGTGGGGTCCTTCCCACTAAAGCAGCGCTGCCTCCAAGGGACGGATGCAAAATACTCCCGCATACCGTCCCAGTCTGCCGACGCGTAGTGCCAAATCTGGTGTTTCGAAACCGCTGTTGGCGGGCGCGATGTCAAGGGCACTGTGCTAGATATCAAGCAGTGATCCGAGGAACCTAAAAGAGCACCCGGTATCCAGCAGGACGACTCGTCAGCAGAGGGTCGAGGAAGGAGGGCGCATGGCCAACTATGTCTGGGATCCTGGTGGGCTGGTTCACCAGTTGCGTCAGGTCATGCGTGAGAGCGAATACGTGGGCAGTTCTACCAGCATGGTCTGTTTTGGAGGAACCTAACCACAACTCATGGTGGGCGTTGAAGTCCCCCAAAAACACCAATTCCGCTGATGGAAACCGCTCCTGCGCATCATCTGCTACCCGACTAAGATGTTCAATTAGTCGAGTTGTCTCCATGTCGCCGTTATGGGATCGGTAGACGCAGACGTAGACACGGCAATGAGAGCCTAAATCGACGTGTATCACTAGGAGGGAGAAGGAAGGGTCCTCCAGACAGCGCAGACGGCGACAGCAAACATCCGCCCGAACGAATAAGCAAACTCCGGCTTTGGCTTTGAAGGCTTCCGGGATAGTTCAGGTAGGTGGTGTCAGCAGGGCGGATTATTTGCGTCTCCGTCAGGAACAACATTGCTGGGCGTGCCGTCTCAAGATGGTGGTGGACGGCATTGAGGTTTGCATGGAGTCCGCGGATGTTAGCGAACTCCACCTCAAACGGTAAGGTTGTGGTGGGGGTGTGCACCGCTGTAGTACCAGTTTTGTTGTTAGGCGCTGTCATTTTAGGAGTGGAAAGAGAGAGGTGTCAATCGAGAAAATGATGCCGCGATGCGAATGGTCAAAGTGTGGTGGCCTGTTTCCCCAGAATTTTGCCCACAGACGAGTATTATTAACCTGCCGAACGGAATGGCCCCCGAACCCCCCCGGTAATGGCCGCCGGGACCCCACCTTCCGGTCACCAACCGGCACGACGGACCACCCCGAGATTATGCGTGGCATGGTGAGGCAGCCTCATAAGCTGGTTAGGCTCGCTTGGGCCCCTGTACTGTGCCACGGGCGGCCAGCGGGACAACCGTTTCTACGGGACTCCCTGGTCGGCAGGTTAACGAAGTCCTCCTGGTACTGGTTTGACGGAAGCCTTCACAGACCAAATACATCGCAGCATCATCCTCTCGAGCTCTGGTTATACGCTGGCTGATCCCGAAACGCTTCCGACAAGCAGTCACTTGACGGGTTTTACACCATGCGTACGGTGGTCACCAACCAGACGGGTCAAGCCCTACCACCAGTGGAGCAGATCATCGCTCGAAAGAGTCCGTTAGTCGCTTCTTACGACACCCACCGGACGGAGAGAGGGGCGGCGATTGGTATTCTTTTTCCGTCACCGCACGGATAAAATTGATTAATTTAATATTAAAAAAAAAATTTTTTTTTACATTACACTGGTTTGGTGTGTGTGTTTGTAATGAGCTAATCTTTCTAAAAAAATAAATTTTATTTATATAACCAGACGGATGCAAGTTACTAATATTGACTTGCCTGTTTACACTTGCCTACCCATGTTATGACAGGAAAAAAATAGTCAACCTAACGTTTGCATATTCTATAGGCTTCATACTTTCGATTGGTACCTATTAATTTATTATTATCGAAACAAGTGCAATATTTTAAAAAAATATATATATTTAATTAATCATATACTGGACTGAAATTTTTCAGCCAACCCACTCGCAATATATTTTTTAACACATTAAATTTGATATAAAATACTTTTCATCCATTAACCGCTCGGTGAAGGTCGTTGTATACTCGGATCCTCTACTATAGCTTATCATATGAAATTTTCAAATAATTGTTAAGGTTGAAATGACCAGAATTGTCTGACATAGCTGTTGAGTCAAAAGTACATGACCGTCACTGTAGGTAATTATAGAGAAGTTATAATTATGAACACAAAAAATGTCATATAATTCTGAAATGTTAAATGATGAGTATGTAAAGACACTTACACGTGACTATTACTTTTGCCACCTTGTTTTTGTTCAGTTACTTTTGATGCTGACTGTTCAATTGCTATAGTTTTCGGTGTTCATCCTATCCTACTACCCTACTAATATTATAAACGCGAAAGTTTGTAAGTATGGATGGATATTTGTTACTCTTTCACGTAAAAACTACTGAATGGATTTGGACGAAATTCGGCATACAGATAGTTTATAATCTGGATTAACACATAGGATACTTTTTATCCCGATATTCCCACGGGAACGGGAACCACGCACGCGGGTGAAACCGCGAGCGGTCGCTAGTTTTAACATAAAGCCTATGAAAAGGTATATCTGTGATACCGTTACTAAGATAAGGCACGTTATAACAAACATACATATATTCCCGACTACTATCCCCGAAGGGTTAGTCAGAGACTAGGCAATGAGGACCGCAGAAGCAGTCCTATGCCATAGTCCACGTTTCACCAAATTATAACTGCACACGTGCTCAACGTGAAAGGTGGTGAGCCTATTTTCTATAGTCTATTAGTCGCCTTTTACAACACCAAAGGTAAGAGAGCGGTTAGTAGTTTTTTAAGTGAGCTTCTATACCTACCACCACGGTATACCACGTCAACAACTTTGTAATTAAATTAAATTGCTATTCAATATATTCTGTACGTGCCACCATAACGTCCGTGATCACGTTCGTCTCATAATGGCGTTTGCAGGCATGACCGTGACGCTAGTCTAGCTTCATCTCTAGCAATTTTCCTGTTGGTGACCTTAGTTTTCTATTAGCCTGTACGAGCACCCACCTATACTATTAGGGTGTCGTAAAAGGCGACTAACGGACTAAAGACTGCAGATACTTCCAACAGCATAGAGCGGCGATGGGCTCACCACCTGTCACGCTGAGCAACATGTGCATTCGCTTGCATTCGCTAGGTATTTGTTGAAAAGTGGACTATGGTAGAGGACTGTTTTTGCTGTCCTCGTTGCCGAGTTCCTGCCTTCGGGGATAATATTCGTGATTATATGTATGTTTGTCTCCCTCTCGCAGCAGCTCGTTGACCCATTGAGATCTTTTGTGCAAGACACGACCTTTGCATTCTGTCCCACTACAGCTGGCTTTAAGCTGCGCCATTTTTAGTCAGGGGGCTAATTCAACACCTATTCTTCCATACATGCCACTCGTCTGCTGTTGTGTTTCGTCCGGTGAGTGAAAGTACAGGAGGTTCATCTCTGAATCATCCCCCTCTACAGTTCACGCCTTCCTAAAAGTTCCTATTCCTTCCTCAAGGTCGGCATCGCATCAGCACGCAACTCCTCTGGAATTGCGGGTGTCCTTGGGCGGCGGTGATCACTCTCCATCAGGTGACCTGCCTGCTCGTTTGCCCCCTTTTCATTTTTATTAGGTGTTTAACCGTGTCGCGTAGACTACCACCCCTCTATTCCCTTGGGTGTCGTAAAAGGCGACTAACGGACTAAAGACTGCACATACATCCAACAGCACAGAACAGCGATGGGCTCACCCTCGTCACGCTGAGGACATGTAGCAGTTGCTGTTTGATGAAAGAAAAGAGGACTGCTTTTGCGGTCCTCATTGCCTAGTCCCTGACTAACCCTTCGGGGTTAATAGTCGTGATTATATGTATGTATTCATAGTCATACCTTTCGAAAGTACATATGTTTTTAATACCAAAACTACTACCGTTTTATATGAAACTAGCGGCCGCTCGCGCTCACACGTTTCACCCGCGTGGTTCCCGTTCCCGTGAGAATATCGGGATAAAAAGTATCCTATGTGTTAATCCAGGTTATAAACTATCTGTATTCCGAATTTCATCGAAATCCATTCAGTAGTATTTACGTAAAAGAGTAACACAAACATCCATCCATACTTACAAACTTTCGCGTTTTTAATATTAATGGGAAGGATCTGGCCATACGTAAAAGAAGTGCTATTATGACCAATTCCGTATTCGGTTGTGACCTACTCAGCCAAAGATCAACGTTATGAAACAAAAATATCCTTTTCTGACATTCTCTTTAGGATCTCTTGCTATTGAAATGTGCCTGTTAGCTACTTACGTATCATACAATTTTGAATAGTTTCACAGTTTGTTATCCAATCACTCCATGGTTTCAAATCTTGACTTGAAATTCTTGGACATTTTAAATTATGTTTATGAAATTTTTTGTAGCCGGTTGAAATTCATTAAGAGGCCTAATTACATCACGACTGTGATTTTTGCTAAAAATGGCCAATTTTGGCGTTCTTGATCTCAGAAACAAAAATACATTATCAGTTTTGACTTATTGAATAGTGTAGAATCTTAGAGCATTCAACCAACTGTAGAATAGCTATTGGCATAGTGGGATGAAATGTTTCAAATCTTGAATGAAGATTCTTGGACATTTTGAATTATGTTTATGAAAATTTTTGTAGCCGGTTAAAATTTATTAATTCAGTAATTAGAAGGTTTAATAATTAACTACTTACTAGGTACTTGTAATTATTTGCAAAACTAAAGCCTCCCTTCTGAATAATTTGAATTAGGTAGGTACTTCTATCTTTTTGGTATCCTATTATGTTTAACAGATTTACAATGAGAACCGCAGAAGCAGTCCCACGTTTCACCAAATAGCAATTGCACATGTGCATAATGTGATAGGAGTTGAGCCCATCGCCGATCTATGCTGTTGGATGTATAGTCCTTAGTCAGTTAGTCACCTTTATGACACCAAATTAAAAAAAGACATGGGTTGGCAGTATTCTTTGAATTACGAGACGCCACTGTACATTTAACATTTTAATTAGGTACCTACCTACCTATTATAATATTTTTAAGTTTCTCAAACATATTTCATTTATACCTTGACGAATCGCTTGTTAAAGAAAGAATACAGTCAATTATGCACGGTTAAGTAGCTAAGTACTTAATGTACAGTTTAGTAATTTAATATGTGAACATAATAATTATACCTAATAATTATAATTCCGACAATTATCCCCGAAGGGTTAGTCAGAGACTAGGCAATGAGGACAGCAAAAGCAGTCCTTTAACATTACTCCACTTTTCACCAAATAGCGACATACTTGTGCTCAGCGTGACAGGCGGTAAGCTCATCGCCGTTCTACGCTGCTGGATGTATGTGCAGTCTTTAGTCCGTTAGTCGCCTTTTACGACACCCAAGGGAAGAGAGGGCACCCCCTCTCTTTCCTAGTAGTATTCTTTCACGGCTACGCGACAAAGTTACACACAACAGCATAAAGCGGGGATAGGCTCACCACATAAGCAATGTGCAGTCGTAATTTGATGAATGGACTATGGCGGTGGACTATTTCTGCGTTCTTCATTACCTGGTCTCTGACTAACCCTTCGGGAATAAAAGTCGTGAAATATAATATGGTTGGTTTTTTGTGCAGTCTTTAGTCCGTTAGTCGCTTTACTTGATACCGATAAATAAAAGAAGAGAGGGGTTGATAGTACTGTTTTAGGGGTTTTAGTGGGAATCGCTATACCATACAGCTCACTGGTTAACAGCGCGGTAGGTCTGTATTGACATAATACTTTTAAAAGTGTTACGCTACTTCTAAGGCCGACAGTAGATACTTACAAACAAGTTGAATTATAAGCAGCCCTGCCTTCAATATGGCATTGGTGCGAAGACGTTTCATTTCACTCGGTGTTGTACTTGGCATTGCAAATAAGGAGCCTTTTCCAAAAGCGATTTTGCCTTTGTTGTTTTTTATGTAATCACTAATCAGTTTGGCGGAAACGCACGGCGCGCGCAGTCGCATGTCTTTTCACTGGCGGCCATTTTTAAATTGGGTTCTTTTTAACGTCGTTATTTCGGTGGAGCCGCTGTGTGTGTATTTTTTAATGTTATTGAGCCGACTAAAGAGTGTAGACCCTGATGGAAAGCTGTAACAGTCCATGTATGATTGTGACATCAAGGGCATAAATGTGAGTATCGTGAACGAGTGTAAAATAAAGTTATTATAGTGATTTCGTGAGGGTAATAATTGTAAAACGTCTACTTCCCCCGCTGGTCAGGCTACGCCTAGTGTGGGGGCTAGAAATGTGTAAGTATTATTTGTAAGACTGATTACGAAAATAAAGTTTTTTTTTATCCACAATGGGTAAGCGCTTGGCCTTCATCTCACCTGATGGTAAGTGACGATAAGGCCGAAGGTGGAAGCGCGCTTCACCCGGAATCCTCAACCACTGAGGAACTGGCTATCTTATCTCAAACTGTCGGAACACAACAATGCTATAAACATCGTTGTTATAGCGACAGACTTAGATAAGATGGTGGTAGCTAACCAGGCGGTCTTAACAGCCCTACCACCAACCAAACCGAGCACACAAAGATGTACCCACCGCTGGGAATCGAACCCGGGACCTCTGGGTCTAAAACCGGTGGCTTAGCCACTAGACCACAGAGGCGGTTGAAAAAATTATTTTAAACTATCATGTTCACTACAATTATTTTTAGGAACAAAAGGGATTTTTATTTTTTACCCTGTTTGGGTTGTTGATTTTGAGTCCCCGATATTCCGGCGCAGTTGCATGCACCATGATTACGGAGTATACGGAGTTACTGACTGACGGAGTAACTCCGTGATCGTGGTGCATGCAACTGCGCCGAAATATCTGGGACTCAAAATCAACAACTCAAACATTGTAAAAATCCCCATTTTTTTTTCTAAAAATAATTTTTATTCTTAGATATTATTACTTACTTATCACTGTTTTAGTCTGTGTTATAGCTAGCACTTTTAGACCGGCTATCCGATTCTCTATGCGACACAGATGCGCAAGGTTGTGATCATGGTATGTTATGCCGCGACCGCACGCTTGCCGCTTGCGCTTGCGCTTGCGTTTGCGCTTGCGTTTGCGTTTGCGCTTGCGCTTGCGCGCCGCGATTTGTTCAACGGATCGGCTACAAGCCAAGCCAAACATTCTATCCACACGTTTGAATTTGTGACGGTTTGTTGAGGTTTGAGCCGGCATTGCCAAGCGTGTGGAGCCGGCATTACCACGCTGCCCAGCGGCGCGACAGCGGCGCGGCGTAAAGCGTGACTATAAAACCAGCCTTAGGGTGGATTCGACCAAACTGGAATAAGGTCTTATAAGTACCTAGATTAAACGCCAAATTTGTATAAACTAATCTCGGAATAAGTCTTATTCCAGTTTGGTCGAATCCACCCTTAAAAGAATACCAATATGGCACGCTCACCGCTGTTGCAGCCGCTGCTACCAAGGCTTTAACGATGTTTGCGCTTACAGAATCGCACTACTGTTTTACTGTTCTGTCAAATATTACTAACCCGCATCTTCCCACCTCCCCATGTGCTATTGTCCATGTGAATAATCTTTTTTCTTCAGTTCACAATCTATTAAGTTTTTTACTTTCTTATATTCAGTAAAACATAATTATAAGTAAGTACTTATTATTATTTGGATTGTGGAGGAAGTGGGTTCGAATCGCGCATAGTTATAAGGTAATAGCTTGACCACGACCGCTGTACCGCTCTGCGGTGCCTACTAACTTGTATGGTAGCAGCGGTATATAGCAGTCGTGGTCAAGCTATAGCAATTTTTTTAACGATTCGTTATGTTCTAGTTTATTTGAGCGTTAATGAAGCAAAAAATTAAATACTTATTACGATTCTACAGTGTCTTTTTATAACTTTGACATTGGCAAATGAGCGAACCGTAACGAAATGTTTAAAAAAAAATACAAAAAATATTTTGTAAATTATTTAATGCACATACCCAATGGAAAGTGGGATTCAGTAAAGGCTCGATCCAAAATTCGATCCTCAATCTGCAGTGAATTATCAAATACTAAATTCGACTCTGCGAAAGAAAGGTCACTCTTGATCGGAACGTGAGGGTCGAAGTGAGAGGCGAGTTTACGATTGTTTTTTGTTGTTACTGTTTTTTTATCTAAAACTAAAGGCTCGCCCGCGACTTTGTCCGCGAAAACGACCCGTATCCCGTGACGCATTTCCAAAAAAAATGCTTCTAAACTTTGTCAAGACGATTACAACCACAGTTTAAAAAAAAACAGCCAAATCGGTCAAGATGTTCTGAAGTGATGCCCGAACAAACATTTCGACAATTGATTTTTACTTATAGTATTGATATATTTTTTACATTCAAATAAAACTAGCTGCTCGCGGTTTTACCCGCGTGGTTTCCGTTCCCGTAAGAATATTGGGATAAAAAGTATCCTATGTGTTAATCCAGGTTATAAACTATCTGTATGCCGAATTTCATCCAAATCCATTCAGTAGTTTTTACGTGATTCGCCTTTATAATATTAGTGTGAAGTGTGATGTGATAGTGTGTTAAAGGAACCGTGAAAAACCGTGTCGCGTCGCGTAGAGGTGAAAGAATACCTACTTACTACGACCACCTCTCTTCCCTTGGGTGTCGTAAAAGGCGACTAAACTAAAGACTGCACATACTTCCAACAGCATAGAGCGGCGATGGGCTCACCACCTGTCACGCTCAGCCAGAGTTGTGACATATTTGAAATACTTGTATTTAAAATACAAATACAAAATACGTATTTTGGATTTTGTACGTAAGTACTTTTTTTTTAAAGTATTTTGTATTTTATTTGAAATACTATTCGAGACGGATTTTGTATTTGTAAAATGGTTTGTAAAATACAAAATACTTTTTTATTCTTAGCTTCATTTTTCTAAAGCATTCCGCGATTCAGTAATAACAAAAAATGGCCACTAGTGGCGCAGCAGCTTTGAAAGTCTATGCGCAAAATCGGCCACCTCTACAGATGGCAACAGCTGCAGCACCTGCACTGATTTGGAGACCCTCCAATGTTTAAGAGATGAAGACACAAGTCTGAATGTCCTCAACACATATCCAACTATAAAAAAAGTGTTTTTACCTACAACACTTGTGTTGTTATCTCGAGTTCAGTACCAGTGGAAAGGCTATTTTCGTATGGTGGTATAATTATGCGTCCACACAGACGCAACATGTCAGATGCTCTTTTTGAAGAGCTTGTGATTTTAAAATCTTTAATAAATAAAGAAAACCAGTTATTTTACCATAAAGTATTTCCAAAATACTTTATTGAAATACATATTTTGTATTTAGTTTTTAAATACAAAAGGCAAAAGTATTTTGTATCTTGCATTTGAAATACTATATTAAAAAAGTATTTGCATTTTGTATTTAAATACTTTTCGAAAAGTATTTTGTACATCTCTGCGCTCAGCACATGTGCAGTCGCTATTTGGTAGTTCTACATAGACATGCAAAGTTTCACTAAAATTGGCTCATAGTTGGAAGTTTGTATGGGAAACCGAAATGAGTTAACACTCTTAGACTTGAATTTTGGTTTAGGTATCTAGATACCCTGGAAATAAGATAGCCCTGGAAACGGTTGTAAGTACGTAGCCACGAAAATGGCTCAAAAAAGGCGAGCAAAGCCGCGCTGCGGCACAGCTGCGGGTAATTTCTAGTATTTTTATACATACATACCTACTTACATAATAATTACGACTATTATCCCCGAAGGGTTAGTCAGAGACTAAGCAATGAGGACAGCAAAAGCAGTCCTCTACCATGGTCCACTTTTCACCAAATAGCGACTGCACATGTGCTCAGCGTGACAGGTGGTGAGCCCATCGCTGCTATAAGCTGTTAGATGTATGTGCAGTCTTTAGTCCGTTAGTCGCCTTTTACGACACCCAAGGGATGGTAGTATTTTTTTACAGCTACGCGAAACGGTTTTTTTTATACATAAATTATATTGCTATCTTAACTTTGGAATTAATTACTTAAGTATGTATTTCGATAATAATTTATTGATGTGTATCGCCACACTGGTATGTATCTGGGCAAATTGAAACGTATTCAAATTGTTATCGTTCATCGAAAATGTGCTGTATTTTTGTTAGATAAACTTTATTAGGACTTTATCACACGAAACGATAAGTATGACGTTTATTCTTACTAAATTATCGCTAATATTTTTGTTTTTATTTATAATCATCAACTGTCATATTACTTGTAAGATTTTATGTACAACCGTTGGCGATAATAAACTTTATTATTGTTATTATTAAATAATAAAAAGCATTGGTGATTTCTGGGAGTAACAGTCGATGCCTTAGATGCATCTCAAATTATAAATACCTAATTTATTTTAGATTTTTTTAGCGGCAAAATCTATAATTTTTTTAAACAGCTGCTGTGTTGCACAGTGTACCAATTTATAGTATACAAGTACAATAAAATACACGACTCTACCACCCCAAAATGTGCGCTTAGCAGAAATAAAACAATTAACACCATCTATCACTATAGTTAATACTTAATTTTAGTAAATCGGCGGGCGTACTACGGTAGGTTTTATGCCAATTTTATATTTATCTAAATTTGTTTGACAATTTTGTTTTTCTTAGCTTAAAAAAGTAACCATTTGGTCTAGGTTTAGTATGTCCTGAGACTAAATATACTAAAACAAAGTTTTATTGATAAATATTTTTTTATTTATCATCATAGTCTCCTTCAACTGCAATACAGTCTCTCCAACAATTTTTTAACTTTTCTATTCCATGAGTGTAAAAAGTTATCTTTGGCTTTAAAATAAGCCTCCGTTGCTGCGATTACTTCACCATTAAAGTAAAATTTCTTGCCCTGGAGCATCTTTTTTAAGTCTGCAAACTGCCAGTAATCACTGGGGGCCAGATCTGGAGAATAAGGTGGATGAGGAAGTCATTCGAAGCCCAAATCGTTTAGTTATTATTGGTTTGCCCATCGTTATCATGGACTTGTGACATGGCGTATTGTCCTTTTCTTTATCGCTTCAATAATCCTATGTAATATTCGTTAATAATGCGGTCTCAAAGATTGTTCACTGGTTTAGTGTTAATAACTTGCTATTAAACGAGGGAAAAACCAAATGTGTAAGATTTGTATTGCCTAATGTTAAGCAGGTAATAACTAGTGTACAAATTAAAGATAAGAATGTGTATCCTGTGGACACCACTGTGTTTCTAGGCATCACGTTGGATGCCAAGCTTCACACTGAAAAAAAAAATCGGTAAACCCAATCGATTTTTCGGTAATATTCACCGCTTTGGTCAGTAAAAATAGAGCCTATTGTCCAAAGAAGTAAAACTAACTGTTGAGTTAGAACAGTAGATTTTACTGTGCATCTGCAACTGTTTTCAGGCCGGTAATTCTAACTGTTTATAAGACAGTAAATGATAACAGTAATAGTCCTCTTATGAACTGTTTTTTTGTTTTACTGTTATAAACAGTAAAAAAAAAAAAGGTGTCTAACAGTAGGTTTAACTGAACTATGATAGTACTTATAACTGTCATAAAGTTTAAGCTTACAGTTGATTTTACTGTGTTTACAGAGTACGAACTACATAGGACAACATTAATGAGTACTGTGCGATCCAGTAGAACAAACTGTAAGCGACCAGTTCTGTTCATTGTAAGTATGCATTAATAGTGACCGTTTCCTCACAGTAACAGGCATCTAAATACACAGTAAGGTATACTTTGGTTGCTCATTAAAATATACCTTGCTGTCCAGTTGGAAGTACCTTCAGATATCAGTTATAATAATTGATAGTACACATTAATAACAACCGTTCCCTCTCAGTTATTTGTACAGTGGAGATACTTAATAGTTACTGTGCGAAAACAGTAACAAATACTGGCTGTCTGGTATTAGATACTGTGAGAATACTTTAAAAAATACTGTGAAGGTCGCTATTAGGAAATGTGGGCTCATTAAGATATACCGTGATTATCAGTTATAACAACTGTGGATCCATTAAAAGAAACTGTGCCTTACAGGTTTAAGTACATAATTCCACAGTAACATGCAGTGACCGTGCATTACTTAGTACTGTGCGACTCAGTTACTATAACGTATTGTCACATTAACGGGTACTGTAGAAGCTAAGTTGTAAGTACTGTAAGGGAACTTTATTCCGAACTGTTCATTCGCATTGACAGGTACTGTTACATCACAGTAATTACTGGGTACCCAACCCAGTTATTACTACTGTATAACATTTAAAAAATACAGTAGTAATTACTGTGATGTAACAGTACCTGTCACTGCAAATGAACAGTTCCGAATAAAGTTCGCTTACAGTACTTACAACTGTTCATTCGCAGTGACAGGTACTGTTACATCACAGTAATTACTGGGTACCCAACCCAGTAATTACTACTGTTTTTCGTAATGGTATACAGTAGTAATTACTGGGTTGGATACCCAGTAATTACTGTGATGTAACAGTACCTGTCACTGCGAATGAACAGTTCCCAATAAAGTTCGCTTACAGTACTTACAACTGTTCATTCGCAGTGGCAGGTACTGTTACATCACAGTAATTACTGGGTACCCAACCCAGTAATAACTACTGTATAACATTACGAAATACAGTAGTAATTACTGGGTTGGGTACACAGTAATTACTGTGATGTAACAGTACCTGTCACTGCGAATGAACAGTTCCGAAAAAGTTTGGTTACAGTACTTACAACTGTTCATTCGCAGTGACAGGTACTATTACATTACAGTAATTACTGGGTACCCATCCTAGTAATAACTACTCTATATCGTAATGCTTGAACATTGCGATATACCGTAATATTGAATACTACGATATACGGTAGTAATTACTGTATATCGTAATATTAAACATTATACAATATACAGTTTTATTTCAGTAGGAATATTAGTAATAAATGCAAAAACTTGTAAAAAGTATACGGATTTATTTTTAATAATTATTATTTTAAATATTAGATTACAATTACATTAATGTACTATAATTAATTTTTAATTAATGAACAAGTTAGAAGTAAGTTAATAAATGTCAGTATCTATAGTCTTCTTCCGCTGCGATATTCTGTGATATTGCGAGAGAAAAACAATATTTTGTTTTTAGGTTTGGTGTCTTCCTTCTCACTACCGCCACACCTCTCTTTATTCTCCCTCTTTCTTTTACTTTGGTACTTTCAGTAAGTTTTCCTCTCTCTCTTCGGCAATCATTTATCCACGACTCGGCGGCGTCGGATCAATTTCGGGAAGAAAGAGAGCACCACAGTAAAAGAAAGAAAGAACATTTGGAGAGGGGTTGGTGGTGGTGAGAAGGAACACACCACATCTAAAAAACAAAATACTGTTTCTCTCTCTTCATTTTATTTATATTAACAGATTATATTATGATATCGCAGCGGAAGAAAGCTATAGTCTAAGATCCGAGTATAGAACGACCTTTACCGGGCCGGTTAATGTATGAAAAGTATTTTATATCAAATTAATATGTTAAAAAATATATCGCGAGTAGGTATGCTGAAAAATTTCAGTCCAGTACCTATTATAAATAATTAAACAAATAATGTACTGGTTTGGTGTGTGTGTTTGTAAATATTTAATTAATCAATTATACTGGACTGAACCTTTCAGCCAACCCACTCTCAATATATTTTTTAACATATTAAATTTGACAAAAAATTTTTTTATTCATTAAACGGGCCCGGTGAAGGTCGTTGTATACTCGGATCTTCTACTACTATGAATAAAAGTATGACTATAACATTTTAACTTACTGCGTACATAAAAGGTACACTTGCAACCTATTTAATATTTAAACATAAATTATAATCAAGATTAGACTTAATTACTATGCTTCTAAGAAAAATGCCTTCTGGCAAAAAGTGTACCTACCTACATGGCTATCACAATACGACTCCGCTCTTGCTGTGTGACGCGTGACGACCAGCTATGCGATTCTCTAAGCGACACATAGACGCTGCGCGCATGGCTGTGATGTGCTGTCTCTTTCCAATTCTATGAATATAAAAGGGACAGAGTGATTTCTCAGCGCTGCGGCAGCCGCAGCTATCAAGGCTTTAGCTTAGAGAATCGCACGGCAGAAAGCGTCGTTTTGCTCACCTTGCAGCGTAACGGAGGTCACGGAGGTGACATGCGTCGCTCAGCAAGAGCGGAGTCGTATTGCGGTGAGCGAAGCGAACACATCAACTTAGATGGGTATCGTTTTCGGTCAACTGAAACACATAGATTACGAAAAAGATGTCCATTTTGAAATCCAAGATGGCTGACATTATTTAATCGCAAAATTTACACATTGATTTCGATTTAGACAAAATTTAAGACTAGGCTAGGTACGTCCATGGCAACTTAACTAAAAAAAATCTCTACTAACACAATAACCGCGAGCTAAACAAACTAATTTTTATATAAAACCAAAAAAAACGCTTTTGTGAAAGTATTGCCATTTTCATATTTCCTTTATGTATTGACAGAAGTTTAAACACATTAAAAATCACTTTCTCTGATACTCCTCCATCAATAAAAGATAACAAAACGGAAATACTTTTAAAATAATGTACAAAATATTCGCCAATAATTTAAAAAAAAAAACATTTTACCGCCTCTGTGGTCTAGTGGCTAAGCTACCGGTTTCAGACCCAGAGGTCCCGGGTTCGATTCCCAGCGGGGGGTACATCTTTGTGTGCTCGGTTTGGTTGGTGGTAGGGCTGTTAAGTCCGCCTGGCTAGCTACCACCATCTTATCTAAGTCTGTCGCCATAACAACGATGTTTATAGCATTGTTGTGTTCCGGCAGTTTGAGATAAGATAGCCAGTTCCTCAGTGGTTGAGGATTCCGGGTGAAGCGCGCTTCCACCTTCGGCCTTATCGTCACTTACTATCAGGTGAGATGAAGGCCAAGCGCTTACCCGTTGCCAATTAAAAAAAAAATAAAAAAAAAAAAACATACATACTGCGCGGACGTCTCGCCATAACTTAATATTGCGCTTCCAGCGCGCAACGCTCTCCCTCGCTTAATTTAGCGTTATTTTTAATATTCAAGTTACATTTGTGTCTTAGTATTAAAATATAATACAAAAATTTATAAAATATATATTTAGACAGTCGGAAAATTGAGTCAGTTCGCGTCCGCTGTTTAATAAAATAATTTTAGAATAAATAGTGACAGTGCAGTGTACCAAGTGAAGACGTAGGTATGTGATTGATCAAACCACTAAGGAACTTTTAATAAAATTATAACTTATAATTTTCATACATTTAATTACCACGTTTTAAAACTAACTACGACACTGTTGAAAGTTTAAAAAGGTCCTTAGAATAAATATTATCAAGAATAAATCACGACGTGTTAAGGAAAGCCGTGAATTGTATGAGAAAACGCATAAACTCGTGAATAATTCAAGAAAATATTTACTGAAATATTTACATAGCTGTCTATATTCATTAGACTGTGAGGTTGTGGTGGTCGCGGTAGCTAGCGTACAGTGATTTTTTAAGAAATGTCGACGGAAAGAATTAAACAGATGGTATAAGGTCGAGAACAACCATTTTCAACGCAGCGATATTGATCAAATGTGTGGTGTGTATGAAAGAAATCGAAATGTGTTCGAAGTGCTCTTAAGTCAGTCAATAAAGTTTTGCAGATAAAACATGTTACCATTTTGTTTATATTATATCGATCAAGCCCAAGACGGATGCAGAAACTTTGTCCTTTGGGACTGCTTTGTCAGAAAATGTATAAATTACACGTTGCAAAAACTGCTAAACAGGCAAGCATTCAATAGGATATTCCAAATTGAGAGCCCAAATTATCTTGAAACACGTATCCACAGCCTTGATAATGTTTGGCATTTCATAAACAATATTGTCGACAATCACATACCTGGCTGAAATTTTATTCAGAGTGCCTGCAACTATTATGTATGGCTGAATTGTTAACCCTACGTGTAAAAACTTTTCCTGGCGTGTTTGCTGCTGTTCTTGAAGCTTTAGCTCTTCTTCAATATGAAGGATAAAGTTTTTTCTTTATATAAGAAGGTCCAAGTATATGCGGAATTAGCAGAAGAACCGCAAGATTGCTCGTCTCAGGATCTGGGTCTGAAAAATAAAAGAAATCATTTAGTAAGTAATTAAAAAATATCTTCGAAAAAATTTTTATTGTTTTGTATAGTGCATAGTTTTCATATCTGTACTAAAATTATAAAGAGGTAAGATTTGTATTTTTGAATTAAATAAATAAAATAAATCTTTCCTACAATCACACCAATTATCTAGCCCAAGAGAAGCTTCGAAGAAACTCGTTAAATGGTTACTAGACAACGGATAAACATACTTAAAATACTTAAATACATACTTATTATAGATAGAAAACACCCAGACCCGAGACAATTTAGAAAAACAATAATTTCTAAATTGACCCGACCGGGGATCGAACCCGGGACCTCAGAGATGGTGACACCATGAAAACCGGTGTGCAAACCACCCGACCAAGGAGGTCGTCATGTATGTATGTAACGGATAAACTTGAAAACTACTGAACCAATTTAAAAAATCTTTTACCATTAGAATGCTACATTATCTCTGAGTACATAACATAAGTAATATATTTATTAAAATAAATGTCCACCCGTGTGAAGCCGGGATGGACCGCTAGTTTTAAAATATTTTTTTAAATAAATTACTCACGAATATTAAAAAAAAATCATTAAAACCGACTGCGTTTTAAAATATATAGTAGGTAACTGAAAAGTGATAAACAAGCTGTCAATTCTACAATAGAAAATGTAAATGTAAAATGTTTGTAATGTGCATGTATGTATATTTGTAACTCTTTCACGCTAAAACGGCTGGACGGATTTTGATGAATTTGATAAGGAGACAACTTAAACGTGTTGGATTAACACAGTGTAGGCTACTTTTATGCCTGGTAAGCTCGATTAACACCGCGGGGCGTAGCTTGTCTAGTAGGTAATAAAATAAAAATTACACAAGAACAACTCACCACGAGCAAGTTGTTTCAACTCTGCCAGGTGTGTGTTCTTTCTTGCGATCTTGTCAAATGCCGCAAGCAACTTTACTTTGAGCAGAGGGAATTTGTCATCGAATGAGGTTTCGTTTCCTGGGTACCATGCATGGAAGTCGGCAATTAGCTGAAACCGAAATTACTGTGATATTAGGAACCTATATTATATTGTATTAAATTATATTAAGATTTTTTAGTAAACTATTGTATAATTTTATGTAGGTGGCCCTCGTGGATCTTGATTAACGTAATCTTATTTCGTTCGGCCAATTTGGTTTAATGAGGTGACAAACATAAACAGACACAAACTTTAATAATGTGATAAATACATACCAAGGTATAGCCCCAAGAGCGTCTAATACAGGGAAATTCCTGGATGTACGATTCGTTTTCATTTGATAAAATGCGTTTTAGTCGTTCCTTGTTAGTTTTGTCCCATTTTTCTGCACATAAACTGTAATCGTGAACATTGCTTTTTAGCCATTCTATAATTTCCTGTATCTCCTGGTTAGTGTCGTTGTCATTGTCAGCAGCAATCACGTCATCGAAATGTGTTGTAGACCTCTCGCTAGATGAACTGGTAGATGGTTTCGGTGTTAATACTTTTTCAAGTGAACGACGTGCCCGTGGTTCAAAGACTTTGTTGCGTCGATACTTTGCCTTTAAATTGGAAATGGCATCAAAGAGTCGACCGTGAGCCCGTCCCAATGACCCATTGGGTTTCGTATAATAAATGCTGCTATTCTCTTTGGGAAACACTTTCTCTGTAAGTAAAACAAGTACATAAATAAAAAATGTAGGAAGGTAGGAGTCCTTATGAATAGTGTTAATTGATAGATAACTTACATCGAGATATAGGGACATGGATCTGCATGACGACGAGGTGCTTGGTGACGATAATGCCGAAGTTATTGGTGAATTTGTAAGTCCACCAACATTCTCTCCGTACACTTCCACAAGGTTTTCAAGATTGTCATAAATCTGTAAAATAAAAACAAATTATGTTCACAAAAAAAAAGATTCCAAGGCGTGCCCATATTTTTATACATAAATTAAGACCGGGTGTCGCGAAGGCGTTGCATAAAAAATACACTCTAATTTTTTTTCACAAACTGACGGCAAACATTGCTATCAAAAAGAGATATAAAGTATTTTTAGGATAAAAATAAACATTTAATTTTTGTATGGAGCTGGATTTCTGTAGTCTAATAAAAAAATAACCTCGAAACTTAAATAAGTGTCGGCTCCATATAAAAATCAACTGAACTTTTTTTTTCACATTTTTTTTATTTTTTTGGAATTTTTTAAATCTCTTTTTGATAGCAATGTTTTCCGTCAGTTTGTGAAAAAAAAGTTAATTTTGCTTAAAATTTTTTTTAAGTCCTGCACCCCTTTTTGACTTAACCATGCTGTGTGCTTACATCGGAATTTAGTTTGGAAGCCTTCCACTTCTGAAGCGCTCTTCTAAATTTGGCTTGAGGGCCAATAGCTGGTATTAGCACCCGGATTTGCTGATCATCGAGCAAAGACAGCGCCTCTATGTCAACTTCATGTTCTTGAATAACAAACATTTATAATTAATTACAGTCTTGCATACAGAATAATACATATATACAGGCAGCGGCACCCACAGCAATCTCAACACAAATTTTCATAAGTAAAATTTATTAGTAAGTAGTTATTAGTAATATTACATTTTATTAAGTAGTTTAGTAGTTAACTAAATTTTAAGTGTCAAATTTAAGTGTGTGTCTGTCCATACATATTTAAGTAGTTAAGCTCTTTAGTTCACTCAAGAAGGACGATCAACAACGTAATGAAGTCGTAAATTCTGTGCTTAAATAATGGCTCCGTGTGGTCAGCACATTTAGCCAGTGTCAAGTAAGATATTAAAGTGAATATTTTTTTTGCATAAACTAGATGATAATGAAAATGAGTGATTATGAACGTTTAAAAAATTAACCAAACCCAAACCAAACCTCTTCAGACTTAATAAAGAATTAATTACAGTCTTGCATAGAGAATAATACATATATACAGACAGCGGCACCCACAGCAATCTCAACACAGATTTTCATTAGCAAAATTTTTTAGTAATTTTACATTTTACCATATGTCCGATTTACACGTTTTAAGTAGTATTGAGATCTCACACGGATTTCTTGAGAGAATATGAAAAGTGATGTTGCACGGTTTTGTTTTATTTGCCAACACGTTGACACAGCAAGCGGTTAACGTCCCAGAGACGTTTGCAATTTTGCATGTGCCGGGAATCACAAGACTACTGATCAATCTGAATTCAGAAAGCCATTCCGGCTGTGTGAGGCCAGCCTAAATTGTGTCTGTTCAAACATGTCAAGTGACAAGCCCTGCCCACCAACTTAACCGAAAAATAGACAAAATTCTATTTTAGCTCTTTAGTTGTTAACTTAACTTACTTAATACGTCTATATCGGGCATTACGCACTCAACTGACTGTGCAGTAAGCAAGCTCGCAACACATGTAAACAGTTCAAACCTGTCAAGCTACTGACTGCACAGTGCACGAGTACTTACAATCCGCGTCACGAAAGATGAGACCTGACGGATCACGTGGTTCGACTTGTGCAGAGAAATCGTCTACCTACTGCGCAAGTCAAATTAGTGGTGTCCCAGGTCCCAGGTTTATCCGACTGTGTAGCGTACCTACATGTAGGTACAAGTATAAACTAGCCATGCCATTCTAACCTAGACATAACAAACGCCACAGAGGTGCAATGGAACCAAGCAAACCCATTCCCAACTTAAAGGAAGATTCATATTATGGCAGATTCACACATCCATAAGTAAGTAAGTAAGTTTAACTTCCTACTTCCTTGTGGATGTGTGAATCGGCCATAATACCGTGTCCACGGGGGACACATTTAGGATAATCTGAATCTCCACAATGTGAAAAATAACACAAAAAGCTTTCCATAATATAGTGTGTAGGTTATTATTATTACCATTAAACTCTCTTAGACGTGAATGAATGGACTCCAACAAGTTAAGTCATCTCTGTAACATAAAATCTTATTAAATTTGGCCATAATATTGGTAGGAACGTACGCTGCAAAGTACCTACTTACCAGTCACTTACCAATAAATTGGTCGAGATATTTCTCAAAGCCCCACTCTTTAAATAAAAGTTCCATGGTTCCTTTCACACGTGGTACACTGCTTTGTCACTATTTAATTTTTTTACGCGATTTGCGACTATATCATACAGCGGACGCGAACTGACTGGCTTGAGATTGTGGCGCGTGCGAGCTAGGGATGCCCGATCTTAATCGATTCACGGCAATACAATCTGCCGATTTTTTTTATCGATTCAACAGGAACGATCTTTGCTCAGATCGAATCGTATGCTTGGAAGATCGTATGAAAAAATCGTATCAATCAAATACAAAAATAATGCAAACTACACGATACATAAGATCTTTGGCAACACTAACACTTCAGCGGAGACGATGTATCTACAACGGTTACGTATCATAAATTCGAAATTTGCCTGTACGAATTTTTTTGGCCGAAAACGTTTTGTAATTTTTTGTTTTCCATAACATCTTCCAAAAGAAAAAAAGTAGTTTTGATAATCGGCTAATAGTTTTTCTGGAAAATTAAACGTTTGTATGATAAGTTTATGGATTAACAAAATTATGTAAAATCTGGTATTTAAAACTTCCTCATACCGTTCTCGAACAATTGAAATTCGTACAGGAAAGTTTCGAATTTAGGATCTACAACAAAGTAAGATTACCTACACCTATTTGTTGAAATAGTCTCGAGTTACGTACATAAGTAAGACTGCCGTGAGTATGAAATGAAATGAAGATAGACCTGAATTAATATTTGTTTATTTTATACCGCCGCAAGAACATCATAGGTAATTTTGTTCATTGTAGATAGTACTACGATTGAATACGGAGTGTTTTAATTTGTAAGCGTGACATGTCAACAATGTCATATTCATATTCATATCCATTTATTCCACTTAAATTTGTAACAAAAAGTACAATAACATACAGAAATATGTTTGTGTTAGAAAGGTGTTATGCTAGTCACAAATTTACCTTTTCAAGGCATTGGGAAAACATGGTTAGATAATTTAATTATTAAATTAATAAATTTCGTTTTAAGACTGATTTATAAGTAATGTTAAAGGTGGCACAAGCTCATCTACGCAATAAACTATCAGTGATCCTGGGATTTCGTTATGTACACAAGTGTTATTGCGTTTTATTTTTAATATAAATCGTAATGACATCGAAACTCGAGACGAGGTGAGTAGGTACATCACTAATTAACGATGCAACGTGCGGCCGCGCTTAGACAGTTATTTTAAATGTTTTGCTATGCTATGATTCTAATGTTTTAAACAGTTATGGCGGAAGGCCATAAAAATACCTTTCTTTTGTTTAGGTACTTTAGTTAAGCAGAGATGCAAAATTACTCTTGCTACCTACCTAAAAGAAACAGTAGGGTCTGGTACCTTAATGGGTCTGATATAACTTACCCAAAATGCCAAATATGTACCTACCTACTAACCTAGCGGAGTCTGATAAATCTGGAGTACCTAGATGCATCGGGTAGGTAGGTAATATCAGTGCTCCGTCACTCGCGCTCAGATTTGGGTTAGGTAATTATACTTAATAGTTTTAATTTCACACATAAGTTAGCAAGATGTAGCAAGTAGGTACCTACTTACTAGAGTATTGACTTCAATGATTTTATTGTTTTATGAGCTAGTTCGAGACACTTTTTTTTCTCTTGGGCACCGACAGAAACGATAGAACTGATAGAAATAGTTTTTCGGGTGTATAAATTTGTTGTGGTAGGTAGGTAGGTTGTACTTTCCCATTCGGCACAATACACGACTTGTAGAAAGAATAATTCTCCAGTTTCATAAAGCTTAACACTTAGAACGCGCCGCCACTACACAATAGAAATTCTTTTCATTGTACACTGATCAGTGCGCTGCCGCAGTTGAAAGGTTAAAACAACAATATTCATATGACTTCGTCGTCAAACTTACTACTTATACTTAACTATGTAGGTGTGACGGAGTCATGTCAATGGAGCCATGACGTTGATGAGCGTTATCAAACTTTAAAATTAGATTTTATACCAATTACCTACTGGAAGAAATATTAGTACTTAACATTCGATTTATTATTTATCAGCCAATACGTAAGAATTATTTCCCAATAGTAGGTAATCAAATAGCCTATTGGCTAAGTAGGTAACTACGTAGTACCTACCTAGCACAAATCGAAAACTCATCAATCATGATTCAAGATAGTTTGTAAATACCTACATAAGAAAGTCTTATGTAAATAGGTATGTTATACAGCTTTAACATGAGCCCACAACAGCAAATTGTTATGAATATTTTAGAGGTAATAACATCACGCGTGAACGGCTGGACCTTTATTACTTTGTTGTTTGTTATTGTCAGGAGAAGGTTCTTATTAAAGAAATTTTTTTTTTTCTTTTTAAATTCTAATTCTATATTCATAATTAAATTAATTAATTAACAGGACAACGTCTGCAGGGTCAGCTAGTTATTTATAAATTTTATATCACATAGGTACAAGCTTTTATTTAACTAGCATGTATATTTGTTCGGGTGAAATCTTGCAACTCAATTTTGAAGCAGATTATCTTCAACCGATTGAGCTGAAATTTTGCATACCTGTCTGTGTAAGTCGCCTGACAATGCAATTATGATGACATGGTGGTGATTTGGATGATGATACTGGAAGGTGGCCATAATAACTTCGCAATGAAAGAACACAACCTCATCGAGTTTGAGCTCGTTTGAATCATCTTGACGAATAGTTTGTCTTTCAATGGTAACCAGGGTCTGATGATGGAGCTGGAAGGTGGTCATAGGAACTCTGTAATGAAACGACGCAACCCCATCGAGTTTCGGCTCGTTTCATTCGTCTTGACGAGTACTTTGTTTTCAAACTTTTACAGGGTCTGATCTGATGATGGAGCTGGAAGGTGGTCATAGGAACTCAGTCAAGAATCGACGCAACCCCATCGAGTCTAAGCTAGTTTGATTCGTATTGACGAGTACTTTGGTGCTAGATGGTAACCAGAGTCTGATAATGGAGCTGGAAGATGGCCGTAGGAACTCAGTAATTAAACGACATAACCCCATCGAGTATGGGCTCGTTTGATTCGTCTTGACGAGTACTTTGGTGCTAGATGGTAACCAGAGTCTGATGTAAGGTGGCCATAGAAACTCAATAAGTAATTAAACGACATAACCCCATCGAGTATGGGCTCGTTTGATTCGTCTTGACGAGTATTTTGGTGCTAGATGGTAACCAGGCTCTGATGATGGAGCTGCAAGGTGGCCATAGAAACTCAGTAATTAAGCGACACGACCGCGTCGAGATTGATTTGTCTTAATGGGTAGACCGTTTTTGATAGGTGGCGAGTGGTGGTGGTTTGGTGGACGTAAATAAATTCTGTATACCTACCTACACGTTCAATGAGTTGAACAGATGAAAAACGTGTCCAGCAGGCCTAGCATGCGCAACACGAGATATGTCCCGGACGAGAGACGACAAATCATTTTAAGTTGTCATGTTAAGGTTTGTAGACAAAAATACAACAGTTTATGCAAAAACTACTATTAAGTCTATTTTTAACAAATTATGTAGAGTTTTAAGCGCATCCATGTTTCTTTAGTGTCGATAGACATTAGAGATAAATGAATAAAACACGAGAAAACGGGTCGAGAAGAGTTCTCGTGTTGCGCATGCTAGGCCGGCTGGGATGACTAAAAAGTAAAAAAAAAGTAAAAACCTTTCTTTTATTTGTATGCGCTAAAAAGAAAAAAAAATAACTTTTACTATTAACTTAAAACGTCATTATACAATTTATATTACTTATATAAAAGGCTAAGTAAATACGAGAACATACTTAAATCTCGCGACGACCTTTTATATCGTATAAATTGTATTGTAATTACACAATTTTCACGTGTTTTCCTTTTAGCACATCTAAATAAAAGCTTGTTTTTTAAAAAGGTTGCTTACTTTATTTTTTTATTATTTAAGTAGCTAAGTAGATAGGTACTTATACAAACAGTACAAGTACACGGAAAGAAATTATTAGTTGGGTTTACCATATTTCGACAAAATTTTAGGGTTAATATAGCACCTACTCTTGAGTTTTGTTGAATGAACAAAAACTGTATTGTTGATCAGTTACGGTAATTTGAACTTATTACATATATCTTTTGTTGTTTTAACGTATTCCTTCTGTAAATTTAACTTTAAAAATGGTTATTTCAACAATTTGAACAGTAAAATCAACAATTACCTATTGAATTATGCATGAATTGTTGGCGTAACAAGTACAAATAGGTAAAAACAACTGCTTTCATATCAACAAAAACTTTTCTGTGAAAACAACAATTTGTTCATGTTGCTTTAACCCATCACTTTGTTAATTCAACTAATGTGTCGCCAACCCGTGCAAAATCAACCTTTTTGTTCTTTCGGTGTAGTGGTAATAATAAAAGATGGCCAATTACAGGTCCTCACAAGTAACAACAAAAACATACAGACAATACCCTTATTAAAAAAAAAATATGTAAAAATAAATTAAGTTTTTTTGTTAATATTTGCCCAAAACCAAACACGCTTATATCAGATGGAAAAGAGAATCCTATCTATTGTGATTTTAAACTAAACTGTTTAATTCCTTACAGTATGCTACAGAAACTGTTCAGAAGCAGTAAAAATAACTGCTTCGATATTAGTAATACTTAAAAGAAACTGCTTGTATCAGTAAACGTTACATGTTCAAACAGTTGATATTAACTGTTTAGTTCCTTACGTGTGCTACAGAGACAGTTCAGAAGCATTAAAAATAACTGCTACGATATCAGTACAGCCTAAACACGGCAATACTTAAAAGAAACTGCTTGTATCAGTAAACGTTACGTAATCGAACACTTATTTTTAACTATTTAGCTCCTTACCGCATGCTACAAAAACTGTTTAGAAGCATTAAAAATATCTGATTCGATATCAGTAATACTTTAAAGAAACTGCTTGTATCAGTAAACGTTACATGTTCAAACAGTTTATATTAACTGTATATTTCCTTACAGTATGCTACAGAAACTTTCCAGAAGTAGTCAAAATAACTGCTACGATATCAGTACAGCCTAAACACGGCAATACTTAAAAGAAACTGCTTGTATCAGTAAACTTTACATGTTCTAACAAATAATTTTAACTATTTAGTTAAGGAGCTAAATAGTTAAAATTAACTGTTTGAACATGTTAAAAAAACTGCTTGTATCAAACGTTACATATTCAAACAGTTGATATTAACTGTTTAGCTCTTTACCGCATGCTACAAAAACTGTTCAAAAGCATTCAAAATAACTGCTTCGATATCAGTAATACTTAAAAGAAACTGCATGTATCAGTAAACGTTACATGTTTAAACAGTTGATATTAACTGATTATTTCCTTACAGTATGCCACGGAAACTGTTCAGGAGCAGTAAAAATAACTGCTTCGATATCAGTACAGCCTAAACAAAGCAATACTTAAAAGAAACTGCTTGCATCAGTAAACTTTACGTGTTCAAACAGTTAGTTTTAGCTATTTAGCTCCTTACTGTATGCTACGGAAACTGTTCAGCAGCAGTAAAAATAACTGCTTTGATATCAGTAATACTTAAAAAGAACTGCTTGTAACAGTAAACGTTACATGTTCAAACAGTTGATATTAACTATTTAGTTCCTTACAGTACGCTACAGAAACTGTTTAGAAGCAGTTTAAATAACTGCTACGATATCAGTAAAGATTAAACACGGCAACACTTATAAGAAACTGCTTGTATCAGTAAACGTTACAGGTTCAAACAGTTAATTTTAATTATTTAGCTCTTTTCCGCGTGCTACAGAAACTGTTCAGAAGCAGTTAAAATAACTGCTTTGACATCAGTAATACTTAAAAGAAAGTGCTTGTATCAGTTAACTTTACTTGTTTAAACAGTTGATATTAAATGTTTATATCCTTACAAAATGCTACAGAAACTGTTCAGAAGCAGTAAAAATAACTGCTTCGATATCATTAAAGCTTAAACACGGCAATACTTGAAAGAAACTGCTTATATCAGTAAACGTTACATGTTAAAACAGTTAATTTTAACCATTTAGCTCTTTACCGCATTTTACAAAAACTGTTCAAAAGCATTCAAAATAACTGCTTCGATATCAGTAATACTTAAAAGAAACTGCTTGTATCAGTAAACGTGACATGTTCAAACAGTTGATATTAACTGTTTAGTTCCTTACAATACGTTACAGAAACTTTTCAGAAGCAGTATAAATAACTGCTACGATATCAGTACAGCCTAAACACGGCAATACTTAAAACAAACTGCTTGTATTAGTAAACGTTACATGTTCAACAATTAATTTAAGCTATTTAGCTCCCTACTGTATGCTACAGAAACTGTTCAGAAGCAGTAAAAATAACTGCTTTGATTTCAGTAATACTTTAAAAAAAAAGGCTTGTATCAGTGCACGTTTCATGTTTAAACAGTTGATATTAACTGTTTATTTCCTTACAGTATGCTAAAGAAACTGTTCAAAAGCAGTTTAAATAACTGCTTTGATATCAGAAAAGCCCGAACATCGCAATACTTGAAAGAAACTGCTTGTATCAGTAAACGTTATTGTTCAAACAGTTGATTTTTACTGTTTAGCTTCTAACAGTTTGCCACAAAAACTGTTTAGAAGCAGTAAAAGTAACTGCTACAATATCAGTAAAGTCTGAACACGGCAAAACTTGAAAGAAACTGCTTGTATCAGTAAACGTTATTGTAAAAACAGTTGTTATTTACTGTTTAGCTCCTAACTGTATGCTACAGAAACTGTTCAGAAACAGTAAAAGTAACTGCTACGATATCAATAAAGCTCATGAACTCGGCAATACTAAAAAAACTGTTTGTTTTAGTAAACGTTAATGTTCAAACAATTGAAATTACTGTTTCACTCATTACTGTATGCTACAATAACTGTTTAGAAGTCAGTAAGAATAACTGCTGCGATATCAGTAAAGCTCTGAAAAGGGCAATACTTAAAAGTAACTGTTTGTTTCAGTGAACTTTAATGTTCATACAATTGAAATAACTGTTTAGCTCTTAACTGGATATGCCCATTTAAGAGTACTGTCAGTAATCAATTATGTCAACATAAAAATAAGTTTACTTAACCGTTTTTTTTTTTACTGTACATCAACAGTTAAAAGTCCCGTTTTATTTTTTTCAGTGCAGTGGGGCCCACATATAGCTAAATTGTCGAATAGACTTAGCTCTGCGGCTTATGCAGTAATGAAGATCCGTCAGTTAACTGACGTTGATACAGCTAGATTAGTTTATTTCAGTTACTTTCATAGTGTAATGTCGTACGCCATTTTACTGTGGTGAAATGCTGCCGACATTCAAACTATCTTTGTGCTGCAGAAGAGGGCTATTCGTGCAATATATAACCTACAGGCTGGTGACTCTCTCAGAGTGAGATTTAAGGATATAAGTATAATGACAGTTGCATCACAATATATTTATGAAAATCTTGTGTATGTTCATAAAAATATTGAAATGTTTTCAAAAAACAGTGATATTCACAAATTAAATACTAGAAGTAAGAACAAATTAGCAGTGCCTTATACTAGGCTCCATAAAATAAATAATTCTTTTAAGGGTCTGTGTGTACGATTATACAACAAAGTACCAAATGATATTCAGAAATTAGATCTTGATAAATTTAAAATCAAAATCAAAGAAAAGCTTTATAAAAATGCTTATTATAAAGTGTCGGATTATACAGAAGACAAAACAGCTTGGGTCTGAAATGCTACAACTCCAACAGCTATTTCTAATTGCCTATAATTAATTTATATAGAGCACCATATTTAATTAAACTATTTACATTCAAATTCATATTTTGTATTTTGTGACCTGGTAACGACATACAATATAGGTATATATTTTTTGTAAATGTCGTTGCTTCTGTGCGCTGTGGTTTCTTGCGCCCGTTCTTTGCCACAGTTAAAAAATGATGTCCTGAATGGGTGGTAGGTTAAAAAATATTTGGACGTTTCAAAGTACTTATTAATTGAGTTTATTGAATAAATATATTTTGACTATTGACTATTGACTATTGGCTATTTATATGTTTCCCTCTATCAAGGTACTCGATGAACAGTAGGTATTCCATGCACATCCCAAAATACAGAGACCATAACCTTTCCGGCAGATTGTTGTGTCTTAATAGGCCGCTCCGGGCGGCTTTAACCGGCCGCTCACCACTCAGCTGACTGCCGCTTCATCTGTTGTCACGACACATACCGACGTAAACAATCCTTTTTATTTCTATGAAACAGTGCTAAACAGCGCTGTGAATTATTACGTTGTAACATTTGATCAATTGTTAGCAGACGCGGCGCGGCACCCATTTTTTTAAATATTGATTAATGTTTCATATTTTAGCGTTTTATTAACGCTTAAATATACTTAAGTAAAATTTTAAACACTGAAATAAGACGACAACCTCAGACGGGAATCGAACCACGCACCTTCCGCATTCCGGGCGGCTGCGTTAACCACTTGGCTACCGAGGTCTAAGAAAGAATTAACACCACATTAATCTATAAACGCAGCTTCATCTTAACCGAATGTACAAATATTTGTAAAAATATTTCTTTCGGATCTCAGAGGTGAAAACTTCTAAGATTTGATGAAGCAATGTTGACTAAAAACATAAGCATCAAGCACTGACAAATTTCGACGGTTGAAAGCCAGACCTCGGTAGCCAAGTGGTTAAGGCAGCCGCCCGGAATGCGGAAGGTGCGTGGTTCGATTCAGTGTTTAAAATTTTACTTAAGTATATTTAAGCGTTAATAAAACGCTAAAATATGAAACATTAATCAATATTTAAATTGTTTGCTTTTCAAAAAAATGTAATGCATATCATTTGATAGCCAGTACTTTCTAAAAATCAAAAGAGTTTTTAATATAATATGCGCCATCTGCAAGTAATTCTCGGGACTTGAAAGATTTAGTAATAGGTACACAAGAAACAATAATGTTTATTATTTTTTACGAGAAATGCGTTTATGTAGAACTTAACTCTCAAAGTGTCTCTGCGGTGGTGGCATGTGCGTCGGGTCGTTACGATCCCTAAAACATGGTTGAGCGATGGCTGATTCACGTGACTGTCATACTCGTGAACGGGTGCAGCCTGTGGAGGTTGGTCTGCTCTTACAATCAGTTTTTATTGGTAGTATATAAATAAATAGTCTTGCTTTCTCTTTTTTTTCAAAGATACTGTAAGACGTTGTTTAGTATATTTTAAATTGAGGAATACCTGTTTTTATTAGATATTCTTTTGTATGTTGTTGTGTTGTCTTGTAATCGTACTAAATGTTGTTTTTATCTTGTAATGGAAAATATCCTTTTATGATAGGGTGGACATTTGAAAGAGCCGAAAAAAGAAATGCCCTTGCTGAGTTTCTTGCCGGTTCTTCTCAGTACAAAGCCCCATAGTTAGACTTACGAACCGATGCCATAGTGACATTCATAAGTGCTCAATTATTGTAGCCTATATTGAATAAATCATTTAGAATTTTAACTTTTTTTTAAATTTTATTAAGTATCTTAGTAGTAGTATTGTCATCGTTATCTTCTAAAGATTTGTTGAAGCAACCAAGGCAATGGTGGAACAATGCAATCCAGCATTGCTTTGACACATCCACATCTTATTCCGCAGCCTTTTTCTTGTATGATTTAGGACAAATAAACGAACTTTTATTTATTTGTTTATTTTGTGTAAAATAATATTTTCAGTACCTATCGACTGTGGAGCTGGTGACTTTGTGGTCTTTTTTATCTTTTTTTAGTCAACTTTGATGCACCTCTTGGAAACTATAAATCGTATCAAAATGAATAAAAGTACTTATATTTGCAGGTAATTTATTTACAAATAATTCAGTGTTTTACCATGTTGTCATAGCTTGTATAGTTTTCCTGAAAATTAAGAAAATCTGTAAAACGTGACACTTTTAAGGAGGGGAGGGGTGAATATAAATTTTGCCGTTTTGCCCATACATTGAAATCTAGAACGAATAAAATAATATTATTAGGCTTCGAGCTGTGTGGTATCGCCTTATTATTAAAAGAATACTACCGACCCATCTCTTTCCTTCTTCGGTGGCACATAGGCGACTAACAGACTAAAGACTGCACATACATCCAAGAGTACAGAGCGGAGATTGGCTCTACACTTTTTTTTTTTAGTCAGGCTAAGCACATGTGCATTTGTTATTTGGTGAAACGTAAAGTAGGTACTTATGGCAGTATACTGCTTTTGCGGCGAGTTAGAGGTGTTTAGTCATGGTCATAGAGTAGATAATAATACAAGTTCATGGTGTCGTTTCGTCATTATTATTAACTTTCATACTTAGATGTAGTGTCGTTTCGTCATTCATGAAATAATTTAAATATATTTGGTGGACGTTTCGTCATTTGTACATCTGCTACAAAATATTGTACAGTCAAAAAACTAAATAAATGAAACCAATATGAACAGGTCTGAAATCATAAGTATAATTTTAACAACAATTTTAATTTTTTTTAATAAAACAATGTTTAACTATACTCCTTAAAATTCCTCATTGCGCACAATTTTTTTTTTTAATTAATTTACTATACAATTTCTATTCGTATTTCTACTAACATATATGCATGCAATGCATGTAAGAACATGTCTGTCACATGGATCAAGTTATCTGAATAAATAAATATTATCCTAGTCTCTGACTAACCCTGACTAACCTGACCCTTTGGGAATAGTGGTAGTGAGTGTAGTATGTAAGTACCTATGTATTATTTATTTATTATTGCTTCAGCATATCGCTCGTAGAACCGATAGACGTTGGGTTGGGGCAGAACGATTCTTGAGTGGCGACCGCGCACCCGGAAAACGCGTTGTAGGCAGTCCTTCAACTAGGTGTCCACTACCGCAAAGCCATAGTACATTATTTCCCTCCGGAACCATCGGTCTACTTTCCCGATCGGTCCACTTTTGCAAACCGTCTACTTTTCCCATTTGGTCAACTTGTTCAAACCGTCTACTTTCCTGATCGGTCAACTTGTACAAACCGTCTACTTTTCCGATCGGTCAACTTGTACAAACCGTCTACTTTCCCGATCGGTCAACTTGTACAAACCGTCTTCTTTCCCGATCGGTCCACATGAGCAAACGAGCGAAACTTTTACATGAGGCGGTGATCCGCCCTAGAAATTTTAACAAGCAAATTTTTATTTGCGTTTTTCTCAAAAGTACGTTTCATGTGGTTAAGCGGTTTTGGCCCCCAAGGGACGACATAGACTTAAACCACAGAACTAAAGGGTGTTTTTAATGCAATGCTCAGCATATGAAAATTAGTAGTATTTGGTTATCATATTTCAATCCTAATAGGCAAAGAAAGAAGAAGATGATGAAGATGTTTTTAGTTGTTTTGAAACTAGTCTGAAACGACGTTTTATTTGTTGTTTATTTTATTAATTATTAAATATCCCCTTTATTATATATATTATAATAATCCCTTTATTATTTTTCATTTATGGATCGGTAATTGATTGAACCGTACACTGACTGCAAGTTAGCTGCTATAAAGTTAGAATTGCAGTTCTGTTGCAGTCCTTACAACTGCAATAGCAATGCATTACGACCGTGCAGTTGGCTTGCAGTCGGTGTGCTGCCAACGGGACTGCATCAGAACTGCACTTGAACGGCTATTTTGCAGCCGAGTTGCAGTCAGAATACTGTCCATCTGTCTCTGCCCTTACCCTTACTGCCTTCTATACCTACGAGTACAACCCTGTTGTTGTGACACTTGGGAGAAATTTTGTATGCCAGTTCATACATGACGTTAAAATGACAGGGTACTAATGTATACAGTTAACGTTGTTGCAGTTTGTACTAATACTTTTAAATATATGCTAAGACTTATAATCCTTTTTAACTTGGACCAAAATAAAAGGACAGAGGGATGAGGAGAAGCAAGTAGACAGTTAGGGAAAGTGGACCGTTTGGTAAGTAGACAGATCGGGAAAATGGACAGTTAGGGAAAGTGGACCGTTTGGTAAGTAGACAGATCAGGAAAATGGACTGATCAGGAAGTAGACGCATAAGGAAAAGCAAGTTGACCAAATGGGAAAAGTAGGCGGTTTACAAAATTGGACCGATCGGGAAAGTAGACCGATGGTTCCGGAGGGGAATTTTCTTCGGTGTTCATCATTTTGACTGTCGGTCGGTTAGGTAAGAGAATAGGCCTGCTGGTGAAGGTCGCGGGTATAATTATTACATTCCTTTAATCCTCTATGCTTTGTATGTATTTAATTTTACTATAATGCAGATTATTGCTCCTTGGCAGCAGAAAGAGGTGTTAGGGTGGTCCCCTTTCATTCGAATTTTGGAATATATCCTATCACCTACAGTCGTTAGAGAAAATCTTGTAAAAAGACATATTCCTCCATCCCTCCTCCCTCCATTCCTCCATAGGAGTACGCGTGCTGCTCCTCCGGAGGCACCGATTCACAGTCTCCAATATTCCGTCGCACACCAAGAAGTTTGGTGACTTTTCTTTGTATATAGAATAGTCTACCGGCACAAGTTTTTTAGTGAGCTGTGTCTTGTAGTGGCTCATTAAAAGAATACTACCACCACCTCTCTTCCTTTAGGTGTCGTAAAAGGCGACTAACGGATTAAAGACTACATGCAGATGCATAGGCTCACCACCTGTCGCGCTGAGCACGTGTTATGAATTTGGTGAAATGTGGACTATTATATGGCAGTGGACTGCTTCTGCTGTCCTCATTGCCTCTCTGACTAACCCTTTGGGCATAAATTTACTAACATAGGTGTTAAGTATTTTTGTTGCAAACATTTAATGGACTTTATGTTGTCTGATTAATAAACATTTTTTTATTTTATTTTATTTTATATTAGTCGTGCATCTATGTATCTAAGACAATGTACAAGTTTTCCCTCCTTCCTATGACATAGGGTCATTCAAACGGGTTGATCTAAAACACAACTGGTCTAAAAACAAGTGGTCTATACTGGTCTAAATCGCAACTGGTCTAAAACGCAACTTTTTTCGGCGACCAGCTATTTAGACCACATGCATTTTAAAACAAATTGATAATATGACAGTAGACAAAATAATTTTGTGACGAGTTGCTTCATTGACCGATTACGTATTCGACTATCTACAAATTTACCCAAATGATTTATAGGTGAGTTCATACCGTAGACCACTTGCGTTTTTGACCATTTGATACTATATTATAAACCCATTCAAACGAGGCGTGAAGAGGTACTTTGTGTGCCGGTAGGGTGAGGGTTATCCTCCACTTACACTTTACATCAGTGGAGTGTAGTCCTTGGATTTCTTTATAAACAAGAATATCGCAAAATACCCTAAGCTGACGAGCGTGTAGGTAGGTGTACAAAGCGGAGATGGCACTACGACAATAAATGAAAATATTGGCTGTACTAGTTCATAGAAATAATTTTAAACTACTTATCAAATAAATCTTAGCACTGATTTTTATTTAATTTTTCATTAAAAGTTAAGTTACCTACTTACCTAAAAAATATTTAATTTGTATGAAAAATAAAAATAAAAATTCAGTGCGAATATTAATTTGATAGTTTTAAATTATTTCTATGAACTAGTAAGTAAGTATAGCTAATATTTTCATTTATTGTCGTAGTGTCATCTCCACATAATATTGAATTAATGAAGTGAAATAAATGTGTCACACACAGGATCGTATGTGAGTACCTATGTAATGTATTTATGTACGTGTACGTATGTAGTGTCACGTACAGAAACTATGTAAACAAGTGTTTGCAGTCGAAGGCGACCGGATTGTGGCATTATCTCATATCATTATCGTAATCAATGTAAAACAATATTACACAGCTGCAATGACCATGTTATTGCAATACGCCACCACAGATTAATGACGCCACTTAAATGTTCTGTTTATTTTCACGTCTTAGTGGTGAGTGCAGTGCAAGTTTTAATATGTGAACAGTGTTCTATTAGCTTTATTAGTAAGTTGCGTTTATCAATATTAAATTGGTTGACAAGTTACTGTACTTATAAGCGTGTCGAGTCGAACGCTACCAAAGAATATACTAGTATAGTTGAATAAAGATTCATCAATCGTTACATCCTACTTCCTACTAATATTATAAACGCGAAAGTTTGTAAGTATGGATGGATGTTTGTTACTTTTTCGTGGGAATATCGGGCTAAAAAGTATCCTGTGTTAATCCAGGTTATAAAATATCTGTATGCTGAATTTAATCCAAATCCATTCAGTAGTTTTTACGTGAAAGAGTAACAAACATCCATCCATACTTACAAACTTTCGCGTTTATAATATTAGTAGGATGATGTTACATAAATTAGCTTAAGTTTCAATTAGGTACCAATTGAGATTTGACAATGGGAGTGTAATAATAGAAAAACAGAAAGAAAAAAAAGAACAACTTGATCTTAAAAAAAAGGCTAAATTAAAACTAAAAACAGGTATTAATTTACCTTTTCCAATTGAGCGTTCGCTAAATTGCGTAAGTACTAATAGTTGACATAAGTCGGTAGTTGGTAATAATATGGAAGGAAGGATTACTTAAGATTCTGTCCTAGGCTAGCCATTATTCTAAGTAAGATTTTTAAAAAAAACCTTTTTTATAAGTACCTATTTCTTGCATTGACTTTAGCATTAAACTGTTATATTTTTGTAAATGATTGTCGTCGATAAAGTACTTTTTTATTGTTAACATGGTTGTAAGACCCTAGTGTGGGGATCACTAGTATCTCTGTTATTATTATACCTACATTTGAAACAAAAATAATAAACTTAATAATACATTCATTATTCTATTCCATTTGCCATTATTTGTCTTGTCTATATAGACTCCCTCAGATTATACATTAATTAGGCCCCTGTTTAGGTATAAGTTTATAAAAAAACCTGGGGTCTTCCATCAAATAAAATTGGTTTATGCTCACACCAATTATCTGCCCCAAGATATTATTCCTACGAAACTCGTCAATATGGTAACATAACGGATAAATATACATAAACATAGAAAAAACACCTAGATCTGAAAACAATTTAGAAAATTAGTTTTTCTCTAAATTGACTCGACCGGGAATTGAACCCGGGACCTCAGAGATAGCGCGACGCCAGATCCAGCGTGCTAACCACTCGACCACGAAGGTCGTCGTCTGCTCTAAAAGGTGACACTATGGCCCCTGTATTGGAAAAGGTCTGCTTTTTTTGACAGCAGGTGATGTGACGTTTAGACAGTGATGATGTGATGATGATGAAGGTCATAATGACGTCACGATGATGACTGTTTTACATCAAAATGTGAATCGTAAATTAAACTCGGTAATATTTTTATTTGTTTAACAACGTCAGTAGGTTATGACTCCGTTTGTACGTAGATTTAGGTAGTGTGACAGTGTAATATGAAAGAAATGGGACGTCAAACCAATATTTCTGCCACTAAGCAGCATTTTATAGCACTGCCTTTTTATATGCAGCCCAGCAAACGTCTTTGCTTTACCTGATGTTAAGTGGAAGGGGAGTCCAGGCACGAGGACAACTGGTGCAGCGTAAGAGACGTAGCATCAGTCACACTCACCTTTCCGGCTCACAAAGTGCCTCTTCATGCTCCGTTTGACTAGCGGTTGCCAGTGACCTGAACTAAAATAAAGATTGAGGGTTGGCAACGCGTGGAAAATATGAAAAATATTATTGGAAGACAAGGTTGACTATTTTATCATTTTTCCACTACTGAAAAGGTATTGGCCATCATCTCACTTGCTGGTAAAAGTTAATTACCTTCTTTGTTACTTTAGAATATACATAAATAAATTCACAACTATTATCTCCAGTGGGTTAGTCAGGCTAGGCAATGAGGACCGAAGAATCATTGTATTAGTCCAAGTTTTACCATATTGCAACTGCACATGTGCTCAGCGTAATAGGTGATGAGTCCATCGCTGCTTTGGCTGTTGGATGTATGTGCAGTCTTTAGCTCGTTAGTAGCCTTTTACGACACCCAAGGGAAGAGAGGGGTTGGTATATTGATGAGCCCATCGCCGCTCTATGCTGTTGGATAGTATGTGCAGTCTTTCCATCTCTTCCCTTTTGTGTCGTAAAAGGCAACTAACGGACTATAGACTGCACATACATCCTACAGCATAGAGCGGCGATGGACTCATCAAAATAATACTACCAACCCCTTTTTTCCCTTGGGTGTCGTAAAGGCGACTAACGGACTAAAGACTGCACGTACATTCTTGTAGTGAGACGCTATTATACCACACAGCTCTATAATATACCTAATTACATTATTATATCCAGAGATTAATAAAATTTATGATGTCGCGCCCTTGAGAGGAGTTATGTGGTGATGGCTCATTATTAAAAGTATAGGTACTACTGTTACGGCGAAAGGCTTTGCAATAACAGCGACGTAATTAAGGTTGTGGATTAGGTCGGTATGGATAATGAGGTACTTACAGAGGTGATGAGTCACAGGAACCGGGAGACGAGCTGGCCACGGGCGGCGATGTAGGTTGGTTTCTTGGTTCTAGGGTCACCACAGTCACGTCACACTGATGTACACACACTTGATTCGTTAGGTTGACAATGGTCGATTTCACGGGTAGGATGTTGCGTGCGCGCGTACTAGCCGGTGAAGAATGCGACTCGCCACGTCTCAGCGAAACTCCTTCGATCTGGTCACCGGCGCGGCCGATGTTGGCGCGCGGGTCGTTAGTTGAATGGTGACTCGATGAACGGATAGATGGCGCTAGGAGTACTTAAATCGTCGGCCAGCATTGGCACCCGCCTACTACTATACTACCATACCAACCCGTCTCTTCTCTTGGGTGTCGTAGAAGGCGACTAACGGACTGAAGTTAGTTGGTGAACGTGTAATGTAGCAGTGCACTACTTTTCGGTCCTCATTGCCCAGTCTCATATATACCCTTTGGGGGTTATAGCAGTGAACTAGTGAGTGAGTGTATGTATGTTGTAGATTGTCCCGTTTAAAAAGATAAAGATGGTGTCACTACGCATTCATTCCATTATCATCTTATCTATAATTTATCAAAAAGCAATTATTTCCCATTTCTAGTCTGATTGTGATCCTTTTGCGAAGCGGGCACGCACAACGTGATAATTGTATTCGTGTAATGAACAACATTTAAAAATAAGTTGTTCTTTTTATTTGTGTTACTAAACGTGATTTTTGAAATCAGGCGAACTTAGTAGTGTAGTACGTATTGTTGGAACAAATTATAAGTGCACAAGGTAAATTATCATCATTGTTCAGCCTGAAAAAAATTATAATAAAATAAAAAAATGTTTATTGCAACAGTCACCACCAATTTCCCTAACAATAATAAAGAATCAAACGAACGAGAAGTTTGATTCCAATTAAGCGAGGGTCTCAACCGAAGACGATGACTTACACATACAGCAGTAGGTACACATGATGGCACCATCTTTTTCACACTTTTAGATAAGTATCCTAAAAAGAAAGTTCTTATTTCCGTTCCTTGCACTGGCAACCCCGCGTCACGTGACGTCATTATTTCAGAGAATTGTGTGTTATCCTCCACATATTTTTTTTATTTTTATTTTTTAGGTTGGGAGTTTAGAATTTTCTAGGGTTGGAACCCATCCCGGGATTACGTAATCGTCTTCGGAAAAAAAAATATGTAAATTTAAATTTTACAATATGTAATGTACCTACGTAGTTTTTATACCTACATAAACTTTCTTTTACCTTAAAAGATGCATTTAAGGCTAGGTGTTAGTGAAAAATTTAAATAACACGTTCTTCGAATTAATTTTTGAAGTAGTAAACAGTAAAATTAAAATCTGCGAAAATTTTTAAATATTTGTGAGGCTTCATTTTGTAGAATACAACCGATGGAAACACGATATGATAAAGGTGGCTTGATAGAATAAATTCACGAAGTTATGTAACTTGTGTCATTTTATCTTTTTTTATATCTGGTTTTATTCTTAAAATAAGTGATTTGATATTATGAGTCATTTACCAAAATAAAGTTCATAGATAACTTGAGGGCCTATAACTGATCGTTTTTTATTTATTACATCTATCATTTTTTTTAAATATAAAACTCGATTATTCGCGCCGCTTTGTTGTTTTACCCGTCCCTTACCGTCGTCGTACCGTCGAGAGAGCGAGAGAGAAGCGCTCGAAATATCTCCCCTTAGTTAAAGATGCATTTGTCGTTTTCTCAACATTAAAATCTGTACCACAACAATATTATACTTACCTTCTACTTTTTGGATAAAGCAGAAGGTATATTGTTGTGGTACAGATTTTTATTTAAATATTGGTATTTATAGGTGTTAGTATTAATATACTAGCAGACCGCCGGAGACTTCGTTCGCGTGGACCCCGTACCCCGCCTCGTGACGAATTATCAAAATTGAATTTCAAAATCTTTATAATTAAAAAAAAATAATTAAAATCCAAGTGTGACGTAACTAAAATAGTTAGACATTATGCTATCGCGACACTTTTGTAGATATTGGTGTGTTCTGCAAAGCCTTAATACATTATTTTATTCTATCACAAGCGGCCGCTTCACCCACGTGGTTCCCGTTTTCCGTGGGAATATCGAGATAAAAAGTATCCTATGTGTTAATCCAGGTTATAAACTATCTGTATGACAAATTTCATCCAAATCCATTCAGTACTTTTTACGTGAAAGAGTAACAAACATCCATCCTTACGTTCCCGTGGGAATATCGGGATAAAAAGTATCCTATGTGTTAATCCAGGTTATAAATTATCTGTATGCCGAATTTCATCCAAATACATTCAGTAGTTTTTACGTGAAAGAGTAACAAATATCCATACATTCTTACAAACTTTCGCGTTTATAATATTAGTAGGATTAATAGTTTTATTAGCGCACGCGATTTTAGGAATTTATTTGAGTTTTAGTAAGGATCACAATTTTTTTTGAAAATATAATAAAGCCTATGTCACCCGGAGATAGTGTAGCTTCCCAAAGGTGAAAGATTTTTTTAAATCGGTCTAGTAGTTTCTGAGTCTATTCAATACAAACAAACAATCAAATGTTTTCTCTTTATAATATTTAGTATAGATTTAAATAAGTACCTAAATTATTATATTTTTTAAATTTCCCTAGACATTAAGCAAGACGGGGATAAAGTGTAAAAGGATACGTTTCAAAATATGGGTCAGGCTTCCGTGATGCATTATGTTCTGCGTTTGTAGTTTCAATAATTTGACAATAACTAATAATATGTAAATATGCATACTCCGTATCTCCGTATCTGTATCCGTATAATGTTATCACAAGACTGGATGTAGGATGCGATCATACAAAAAAATGTCTGAATAAGAACTTGTCTTGTTCAAACAACTTGGTGTAGGTAGGTACCTACTTACATCAAACCGGAACTGACAGCTGTGCATACCGTAGTCAAAAGTCCTGAATTTAGCTAAAACCTTTATTGTACATTTATGTTTAAAAACAAAGTCTGTTGCTCGGTTTTTTAGTAATGCTTTTGTTAGTGTTTGTGACAAACCCTAAAAAAGGTGCTTGTACTCGTAGTTATAATATTCAATAGACTCGCGCTCGTCATAGTTTGAGCTTAATTTTCGTGCGAAGAAGGCATTGAGTTAAACTAATAGAGAAGCAAACCTCATTACCGCGCGTCCTAAAAAATGTAACCACTATTTAACCGCGACGACATAGCTTTGAAACCAATAAACATTTTAATGTAAACATATAACTGTCTCAACTACACAAGTCGCAAGAACCATGCTGTCACTAAAATTAGACAAAGACAGATATATAGTCATGCGCTTACGGGCCAGTGTTGCCTGCCATATGAATTTTACCCCAAAATAAGAGAAAAAAATAGAATATTTTTGAAAGCAATTGTTTTATAAAATACATGAATTTAAATAATACTATTATTATAAAGAAGAATTATTTGTTTGTTTGTTTGCATGTAGCCGATAAACTCGGGAACTACTGAATGGATTTTAATATTATTTTTGTCCATTAATATGCTAGTAGCATAATTGAAACTATGTTAGCAGGACAGGGCCTCAATCAAACTAAGCACCAACGATATTACCAAAACTATACCTTTACCGTTCAGCCGCATGTGTCAAACGCGATAGCACTATAAAAGTACGTCTGACGACTACATTTCAGTTGTGGTTCGGTTGAGATTATTTAGCGTGATAGCCCCCCAGGACGCGATGCGTTTTCTGAGTGAATGCTTACTTACTGCTTGCGGTGCTGCGGCCGAATGTCAAGCAGTACTAAGTAGGCATTTGCTTGTAATGTGTGTCGCGATTTATCCCGTTGACATAGTTTTAATATGATGTTTATATGTATTTAAGTATGGATATCCGTTAACTAGCCGCCATAGTACAAGCTTCGGCTTTGTTTGGGGCTAGCTCATTGGTGTGATTGTTGAAATATCTTTATCTATTTATTATTTACTTTACGAAGATAAAGTTGCGAGGAACAGCTAGTATTATTTAAATAAGATGTCTTGCTTACTAGATACATAAAAGTAAGAATAAGTAATGAAATAATCCTCCTGCCCTCGAAATTCTATCGTTTTCGCTAGTAAGAAGTAGTTATATGTGTTCTGAATTACTAAACATAATTCCATTTTTTCATTTTGAGAAGTTAAGTAATTTATATGTCATTAATCTAGTCATAATCTAATTTTATGTAGGTATTTACTCATGCTGCATGATAAAATGTCACTATTTTAATAAAAAAAAATTATAAATGTTCTCTTATAGTTTTTGCCCAGTGAATGGACATTTATTCGGCATATACAGACATTTATCGGGCATTTATTCAATGCACCCAAAACGCCCGGGCGTAAACCCATCCCTAGTGATGGGTCGAGGGCAAAAACAGTATAGGGCAGAAATGGGCATAAACGGGCATATTGGGCATAAACTAGTTTACGCCCAAATAAATGCCCGATCACTGGGCAAAAACAAAACAACAACTTTATTCTGTAAAAAAGCTCCTAAGTTTCGATTTTAATTATATTATGATAAGTATATCTTTAAAATAAAACTAAATATTGATATTTTGTAACAATATGTCAGTTTCAATAAAATAACGTAGTCATAAAATAATCTCAGTCATATTAAATCACAGTTAAGCATTTTAATAATTTAAATATAAAATGATAACTAAATCTAATTATTTTAAATATTTCTGAAAATTTCAAGTATTTCAACGTACCATAAGTTCAAGGTTTTTTTATGATAGATGGGTTTGCTCTTGGCCACATTCTTATCCGTAGGATTAAGAAGAGGCTGACGATGAAGCGAGTTTGCCTCGAACCAGCCTATTTACTCGGATTTTAAAGATGTTGGGGCTATATGCACTCGGGAACACAGACGCCGGCAGGGAATTCCATACCTTGTCTGTACGCATTATGAATGAAGACGAATAACGCTTGGTGCATATGAGTGGAACATCAACCAAGTAAGAGTGGTAACCCGCCGTACGTCTGGACTCCCGATAGTAGAAAGGGGACAGTGGAATGAGCTCGTGTAGCTCAACAGCACACTCTCCAAAGTACAACCTGTAAAATACCGACAAGCAAGCAACTGAGCAACACGCGTGAGCGAGACTGTGAAGCTTGGTTTTCACAAACTTATCGTCACCTATAAGTTTCCTGGCTCTGCGTTCCACCGAATCGAGCGCGGCAAGTTGATATTTAGCTGAGCCGTCCCAAATGTGGCAGCAATACTCCAAGCACGACCGGACTTGTGCTTTATATAGAGTTAGAAGCTGTCCCAGCGTGACATATCGCTTAAACTTATTTAGAACATCCAGCTTTTTGACCGCAGTTTGAGCCTTGATTTCGATGTTGTCGTCGAAGTTAAGATTGGAGGTCAACTTGATGCTGAGGCGATCGAGGTTATCGGTAAGTGGTACATCTACACCCCGGAAAGTAGGAGCCAGGTTAAAAGGTCTCCTTTTGGCCGATAACAAACACGCCTGCGTTTTGGTGGCGTTAAAACGGACCAAATGGTTGTCACCCCCATTGGGAGACAAGACTTGAAGTCAAGTTTGTCCGCTCAACCATGACCTCTCTTAAGGAACGAACTTTCTCTCCGCCGACCCTTGCGCTAGATACCTCTCTGAGACCGTGCTGTCATCTGCATATCCAACAATTCCGGGCTTGAGCAGATCGTTAACACGCAACAAGAAAAGGGTAGCAGAGAGAGCGGAACCCTGAGGAACCCCGGCATCGATAGCCATGACGTCAGAGGAACAACCATCAATGACTACTCCGATTAACCGTTCACTCAGGAAGTCCAAAATCCAGACACAAAAATCAGCAGAGATGCCGTACGCTGGAAGCTTGCTCAGCAAGCTAGCATGCCAGACCCGGTCAAAGGCTTTCGAGATTTCAAGCGACACGGCAAGCGCTTCGCCATGCTTCTCGATTGCCTCGCCCTAGGAATGTGTAACGTACACCAGAAGGTCCCCCGTGGAACGGCCCCCCGCTGAAAGCCATATTGGCAGTCGCTGAAGAGGTCGTGGGATTCTAGATACGACAAAAACTTTCTATTCAGTACCCTTTCCATAACTTTGCATCGTGTGGAGGTGATGGCAATTGGTCTGTAGTTGGTGGCGTCAGCACGATCGCCCTTCTTGGGCACTGGCTGCACATTTGCAAGCTTCCAGGACTGAGGAACCGCTCTAGTAAGAAGAGAAAGGCGTTACTGACGCGTTAGAACCGGAGACAATTCAGGCGCACAGACCCTAAGTCATCTAGCTGGAATCCCGACCGGGCCGCTGGCCTTATGCACGTCCAGATTCTACAAAGCTTTTCTTACCTCTTTGGTATGAATAATGACACTTGGCATGGAAGCACCACAGTGAGGTAAAGTTGGTGGCTTTGCAATGTTTGCATCTAGTCGCAAATTGCCCGCGAACAGAGATGAAAAAAGATTTGCTTTCTCCGTTGCAGTGTGGGCCAACGTCCCATCGGGCCGCAGCATGGGGGGCAAAGTGGGCCGGCAAAAATTTTACTCGACCGACTTGGACAGTGACCAGAACTGCTTACTACCAGCAGGGTAAGATGCTAGTCTGGCTCCTATGCGGCTTGTGTGGTCGAATCGCGCCTTGCGGATCATTCTTTTGCACCGCCTAAATGCAGAGTTGAAGGCCTTCTTCTTCGCACGAACCCTCCGAGCCCGTTCTTTACAGTCACGAGCGCGTACCCAGGCTTAATAAGCGGATTCTTTACGTACTTCTGCACTTGCACAGTCCACATTAAACCAAGGTCGGGCATTGTAACCGTGAAGGACGTCTGAGAACGGATAATAAAGTATTCCATTCCCTGTGGTGTGTCGCGTGTGATTCGCACTTTTACGATCGCGTCTACAGAACTAAAGGGATCATTCGAAGAAAAACACACTTGGCGCCAAGGGTATGATGCGAAGAAGTACCGTGTCTCGTCCCAATCAGCTAATTCGTAACGCCAGACACGCCTCGTGCCCCTAGGGCTGACATCAGGGCCTCCTGAGCAGACACATACGGATTTCACCATACAAAGATCGGACGTTCTCAGGCGAGCAGACACATACGGATTTCACTATACAAAGATCGGACGTTCTCATGGGAGCTGAGACCGATACTGAGTGTATATTAGGGTTCATCGTCAGTAAATGATTGAGACAGTTTGGCGTATGGCCATCAGCAACAGTTACCCGCGTCGCCACATTCAGCATCTGGGTGACGTAGATGCTTGTGATATCGTGGATGGAGTTCCGCGCCAACGTTTCCGTACTCCAGGAGGTCGGCATCACGCCGCGTCTGTCGGCCGTAGTACAGTGGCGCATACTGCAGTACTTTGGCCATGTCTCTCGGCTCTTTGAGGTTGGCGATTCCATGGAGAGGCTGGTCGTACAAGTAAGAGTGGAAGGAACCAGATCACATTTCAGGTCACCTATGCGCTGCACTGACCAAGTCAAATTCACAATAGGGGACAGTGTATCAGACGGTGCCAGACAGTCTAAAAGCAGGGAGATATGGCGGGAGATCGTGAAGAGAGCTGTATCCACCTCAACCACCAAACTTGACGACTCAAAGTGACCACGACCTTTCCGCAAAGAGCGAGTCGATAGAGAAGAAGTTAAACTTATGAAACTATAATAATAGGTAATAAATAAATCAGTATAATAGGAAACATCAGTCATTATCAGAACGGAGGTTGTTGTTTGCAACATCAACGAATTCTAATTCTAATCACAGTCAAATTTAATTACAGTTCAATATTACTATTTTAAGATATTTGTTTTTTATGTCAAATTACAAATTAATATGCATAAATTTAACTTTAAAAAATATAATAATACCAGCACATAGGAAACTTCAGTCATCATCATCATCACTGAGGTCATCACTGAGGAATAGCGACATCGACGAATTCTAATTCTCGATTGGTCGAAGAAGATATTGATGGTTGGGGATCATCGGACGTAGTCCGAATCAAACCAAATTCAACCGAATCAAAGTTATATTATGTATCATCATCGTCATCATCAATAAAAGTATTTTAGATATCTGAATCAAATTGGTAACGTTTGACAGTGGTATACTGCCACCTTGACTACTTTTCAAACTCCAAGTACGCCAAAAACCAAATTTTAGCTGCTCGTTCTGTCTTAGGGCGATTCCTTTTTGCACTGTGTGTGTATATTGTAACTTCTCCATCTCTCTATAATTTCTCTACCTAAATCTAATGCCTTTCACACCTATATGCCTAGTCTACCTTATAATACATACACACATCCTCGCCGCTTTCACCTTAACTTAACTTATTATCTAATTCTTAAAACTAATTAACCTAATTTATCTACAATCTAATGGTTGTGTTTGGAGTTTTTGTTTAGTGCGTATTGTTTGTATGATGATGAAACCTTAGCATAGCTTAATTCTATTTGCAGTGAATTTCAGTCAAGCAATGTAATATTATAATAACTACTATTTTGGCCAGATCGTCTAGTGAACCCTCCGTTGTTAACCGCATTTAAGTAACTCAAGTTCTTTCGTGAAAGTTTAGTAATTGGCTTATCCCTGTGTTAAATTATTTTCTCCTGACCTAATTACCTACCAGTCTATAAATCATAACATAAATATGTGTAGCCTAGCAATGACTCCGTCTGAACTGTGACCTAAATCCTTCACTGCAGCTGCGGGGAAGATTTGTAACCACTCAAAGGTAATCAGATGATAGCTTAGCTTGTAGGTATTATTATTTATTATCAGTAGCATGATACATAAGAAGCCTGGTGCAATTTATATAAAGGTCTTGTGGAATTATAAGAGTCTTGTGGAAATATAAAAGTCTTGAGGAAATATAAAAGTCTTGTGGAAATATAAGAGTCTTGTGGAAGTTTAAAAGTCTTGTGGAAATATAAGAGTCTTGTGGAAGTTTAAAAGTCTTGTGGAAATATAAGAGTCTTGTGGAAGTTTATAAGTCTTGTGGAAATATAAGAGTCTTGTGGAAGTTTAAAAGTCTTGTGGAAATATAAGAGTCTTGTGGAAGTTTATGAGCTCCAACCGCCGCTCCATAGCGTGCCATTACATCTCATTGTTTAATTATGGCCCCGTTCACTTTGGCTTTAACATTAATTATTAGCTTGTAGCTTTAATTCTTTCAAACTGAGAATTTACATCTCTTCTCAAAATCTAATTTCATTTTACATTATGAACTATGTGTTAGCAATTTAAATTCTTATTATTCCACATAAATCAATAGAGTTTATCTCAAGGCTTGCTATCATCCAAATATCCTTTTCACATTAAGAACTTAATTATTCAATGCAATAACTTATATTCAGTTCCGTAAAGGGTGGATAATTTAATCAAACGCCACTTCAGGCGGTGGCTAAAGTAGAATGCTATTAATACAGGTAAAACTACTTTTATTTACTCTTAGTATTTATTATACAGGTCTTGTAAAGTTCCAATATAACTACATTGGATTGGCTGCATTGGCAGATTATCACATCTTAAGTTTATCAAAGGATGTTTAATTCATTCAATATCCTTGACTTTATTAAGTGAACTTAAATAGAATACTATCATTTGAAGTAAATTACTTTGGGTTACTCTTAGTGTTCATTATACAGATCTTATAAAGTATAAGTACAGATCAAGTTTATTGAAAGATGTTTAATTTATTCAACATCCCTGACTTTTAGGAAGTGAACTTAAGTTAATTACTTTTCCATTAACTTCCACCCTCTGTCTCTCAGACTGAGTGGTTAATTTGATAAACTACTAAATCATAGTCAGTATACTTTTAATAGGTAGTAAATTAGGTAGTTAATTATCCCTGTTAATCATTAAATCAATTACATTTAGAAGTTATCTTTACTCCCTTTAATAAGTATAAATTAGACTGTGCTAGGTATTAGTCTGATTGATTAGATTGTTCCCATCAAATATTTCTATGTTTCAGATTATTAGAGTTAAGTACTTACATATCTTAAGAGGTCTATTCAAATGGTATTAGTAGACCATTGTCAGGCTAATTAGCTGGTTGTTATCAATCAATTATTTCTATGTTTCAGATTATTAGAAGCTCATAGCTTGCAATGTCTTCTTTCAACGACTTATCCTAGGTTCTAAACTGGTTTTAGTTGTTCAGTTTGTATCAGCTTATTTTTGCTAATAGGTATCGGATGTAAAATTTTCCATACTTTGAAGAGTGTAGCTATTTTAAGGCCGTATTGTACCTCAGGGAAAGCTAAAAAATGCCTGTTTGGTCATTTCAGTATTCGAAATCAAACATCACAGTACGCTAAGCTTATTTGCTATAACTTTTTAGTATTTTTCTTGTAATAGGAAACCAGTCTAGACTTTTAGGTACTCCAAAGTAATGATGGTACGATATTATCATACCTCTGTTAATTATTTAAACGAATAATTAATTGGTAACAACTTTAGGAAAACAATTAGAATTTTACCGGCCTGCGGTAACAGATTACTTGCCTAGCTAGGACCCACATCACTTCATCATAATTTTATTTAGCGCCGTAACTTAATTATCCCTACCTTATTAGTCTGAATTAATAACTAACCATATATATATCCGCCTACCTATAGATTCATACAACTTTCCTCACTTGAAAATGCCTATATTTTGTCGAACTAACAGTCCCTTTTGTGTACCTTGCAATCTAGGCCAAGCCACATTTAACTTAAATTCGTGATGTGTGGTGAGAGTCGCATTGCCCCTGAAAGCAACTAACTCCTAAATGTTCTATCAGTCGAGCCAGTATACTCAGTGTGTCATTTTCCTATCACTACACTGTATGTACGGAGGTAGACTCGAAATTGGACTGGGTCATACGGGTCTACCTCCAGCTAAATGGTGTCTGACCTATCTTCAACTTTCACTAGGGAGACAACTGTCTCTCCCCCATTACTCCGTCGAAGATAGTGTATTGTTTAGCGTAATGATGTAAAACGCCGATCTTATTAAATACAATCAAAGATCATCCAGACCGAAGTCTGTTGAAAGGTACATAGGTTTTCGTTGCCACCGTTACGCGTTTCCGCCGATGTACCCCGGAATACTTCATTCCGTTAACGGATTCGAGTTGCGATCGCAATAGTTTTACTTTATTAATCACTTTCAATTTCACAAATCTTAATTAATATCGCAGCTCGAATATCACTTAGCGCACTATCAAAGCTCGGACGCTATTTTTCCCGTATGAGTAGTACCGCACTCTTAAGTTGGACCGCACCGCCGACGTCCCAAAATTGAATGCCCCTAATTTTCCGCCCTTTTCCCAAGCATCTTAACTTTCGCGCCATGCGCGCCTAACATACGCCCGCGCGAGTCCGCTTTTCTTCCCTTCAACCAATCGCTAGCTGTTTCCCCGATGCCCCTCGCCTTCGCGTCGCGCCACGTGGAGCTATCATCCGACCTCTCTTTCTGTCTTTTTCTCAACCTCTCGCTCGCTCATTGCCGCTTTCGCCGCGCAATTCTAAAATTTTTCCATAATCTAACCAAATCTCGTCCGACAGCCAATATTACATCTTTGAATATCTAAATGTAGCCTTCTATTAACAATTCCCTCTTAATAATCCTCCACTTAAGCCAATAATCCTATATTTTGGGAAATTATGAAAAGTTCCGTATTCCGACCATAGATGGCGTCCGCCCGTAGGTGAACCACTTTGCCGACTCGCAAAGCCCCGCGAAATTCAAAATAAAGATAAAGTCCTAGTCAACCTAGCAACCTTACGTAATTATAACTTATAACGTAAACAAAGTACTTCATAAACTACTACTACTAATATATTATTTTAGATATAAAGTCGGATTTAGGCAAAAAAATTAAAAAACATATTTTTATTATTTAAAGATTTAAATGAGTCTTTAAAAATATTAAAGGTAAGAATGGTTACCATAATTAAGACTCAAAAAACTGTTACATATAAGTAATTGATTTTGTATTAAGATTTGACAAAAATATTTCAAAATTTTGTTTGGCTCTCTTGAAAACCTGACTTTTTCTAGATACGACCTTATGCTTTCATGTTCAGAAGTATTAAGTATGTAATGTTGTGTGACTATGTGAAATTTTATGGATCTAATTTTGATAATTATTATGCTAAGTACTTACAGATTTTTAATTTTATAATGTATAATTGAAACAATTTTAAAACAGAATTATTTTAAGCTTTTGCAAAATTTTAGTGATCTCATGTTAAACGTTTTCGAGAAATTTAATAACTTTAAAATACGACGTGGAAGATACGATGTAACTACGATAAGGTAAAATTTTATGATGTTGTATAATTTGCTTGAAGAGAGTTTTTACTTTTTTAAATTTAAGTTTTATGTTTTTATAACACATTTTCTTTGAATTAATGGTTTTATTTTTTCAACTTATCAATGATCTTTGCTTAACTATAACAGGGTTATCCACGAATAATATATACATAACTTTATTTTAGCTAAGTAATGTCTTGTAAATTCTTGCTATACCTTTTAAAATATTTCCTTTTCTTAGTTACATAAAGGTTACAATACCTTAGCCATTATCTTATTTAGGATTGTGCTGCTGTTTTTATATAGAAAGCTTAGTTATAAACCAGTTAAGAAGCTTAGCTATCTTATAGCTAAGCATTTCTGAATAACTTTGAAGTAAATTATTGATTGTGACAGTTACCCGAAATTACTACGCTAAAAGTCAGTTGCGGTATGGTTAACCCTGTTTTAGTGCCGTAATTATTTTAACTTTAGAAAAAAATACTTAGCTTAATTTAAAAAAATCATTTTTAGGCATTTTACTGTCAATATTTTAAAATGGGAATAATACCCTAAGGTAGTATACAATATGACCTATTTTTGTGTAGAAGAACGTTTTCTCTATCTAATATAGTTTTTTAGAGACATCATTTCCCACGTTTTTTGACGATATCTCAAAATCGACTACTTGGGGTTAACCCTTTTCTAGCTTAAGTACGGCAGAACTGTCTCTCCCCCATTACTCCGTCGAAGATAGTGTATTGTTTAGCGTAATGATGTAAAACGCCGATCTTATTAAATACAATCAAAGATCATCCAGACCGAAGTCTGTTGAAAGGTACATAGGTTTTCGTTGCCACCGTTACGCGTTTCCGCCGATGTACCCCGGAATACTTAATTCCGTTAACGGATTCGAGTTGCGATCGCAATAGTTTTACTTTATTAATCACTTTCAATTTCACAAATCTTAATTAATATCGCAGCTCGAATATCACTTAGCGCACTATCAAAGCTCGGACGCTATTTTTCCCGTATGAGTAGTACCGCACTCTTAAGTTGGACCGCACCGCCGACGTCCCAAAATTGAATGCCCCTAATTTTCCGCCCTTTTCCCAAGCATCTTAACTTTCGCGCCATGCGCGCCTAACATACGCCCGCGCGAGTCCGCTTTTCTTCCCTTCAACCAATCGCTAGCTGTTTCCCCGATGCCCCTCGCCTTCGCGTCGCGCCACGTGGAGCTATCATCCGACCTCTCTTTCTGTCTTTTTCTCAACCTCTCGCTCGCTTTTTCCATAATCTAACGAAATCTCGTCCGACAGCCAATATTTCATATTTGAATATCTAAATGTAGCCTTCTATTAACAATTCCCTCTTAATAATCCTCCACTTAAGCCAATAATCCTATATTTTGGGAAATTATAAAAAGTTCCGTATTCCGACCATAGATGGCGTCCGCCCGTAGGTGAACCACTTTGCCGACTCGCAAAGCCCCGCGAAATTCAAAATAAAGATAAAGTCCTAGTCAACCTAGCAACCTTACGCGAAGCCCAAGTAAATGACTTCCGCTAGACGGCGCCTATGTCGCAAGGGACGCGCAGAGCAGTCCCCGCGAAATTCAAAATAAAGAAGTCAAACTAGCAACCTTATGCGAAGCTCAAGTAAATAACTCACACAAGACGGCGCCTATGTCGCAAGGAGCACACAGAGCAGTCCCCGCGAAGTTCAAACTAAAGATAAAGCGCTAGACCACGGACCATTATTCTGAACTAGTTTATTATTCCCTTTTTCATGCTTATTATATTAATGGTGCTACGCATTAATATTTATGTTAGTGCTACTCCCACACATTCCTTACTAACGGACGGATACCATTCATTCTGTACCGTTACAGCCGCCCCCGATAGAATTTAAGCAGATAAAGTACCACTCTTATCTGCGGCGAATTATATCTAAACCCTGTACTTAATTAAGTACAAAATAGCACGTCCTTCCTTGCCAACCCCATTGTCATCCTAGCCCTCTTCCTCAAAGACATTCCTACTATTTATAGTTCCTCCCCAAATCCCTAATGACTCCTTCCTCAATAAGCATTCTCATTGCAAAAAAAAAAAAAAACCCACACCCCTCATGCTATTCAACTGACACAAAATCATAATTGCATACCCAGTTCTCGTGTTCGAAACGAAATCCTAGTAAACTTAGTTTCGGCAAATATTTCCCAATAACTTAGGTATCTACCATGTCTCTAATCATACACAACCTCCGAATAATGATTTGCCTTTTGTTTACCATCATAACAACAAATCATACTATAATTTAAATCAATATAACAGTCTCTTGCGCTGTCTACTAACGCCCCCTAGCGAAAACTCTTCAACTCTATGACGATTCCGACGTAAGTTTATAACATCTTCCAAACCATTCAATTATTCTATTCTTTAAATTATTTTCCTAGAATAATTTCAAGTACATCTGTCATCATGGCCTTCTTTTAACTTACGTCTTTTCTTACAACTTGTTTCGCATCTAAATGTTGCAACCTAGGGATCGAACCTGGGATCTTTCGTGGGTGAAGCATCAACCACTTCGCCGTCATGGTCTTTTAGTTCCAACTAGGTTAATGAATAATAATTAATAATTTGAATTAAAACTTTCCTTCATACTTCAACGCTACCAATCTCATCTTAGCTTATATAATTACCTAAGATAACGAAACATCGGAACAATTGTCTACCTCAGGCAGGGATTGAACCCGCGTCCTCCACAATTCCTAATTAGCTACTTCTTTCAACCGAAACCTATTTTCCTCTCCGCGGATAAGAAATCTTAACCAAACCCCCATATCAACCAAAACCAGTAGGCATACCATCATCGCCCAAGAGTTATAACTTTATTTTAGATGAGATACATCTAATGTCTAATCCTGCAAATAACCGAGATAGAATACTAGACTCGCTTCCGTGCGGTACGCAGTGATACCGTGCATACAAATAAAGGTCTTAACGCCTTACAATAAGGTTGTCGATCGTAAATACTTATGGATAAACTCCCTCACTCTAAGGTGGTACGCATCTCGAAACACGTCCTTGAGTTTTGAACTAGATACCCCGTAGTTCAGATCTATTAGAAGTTTGTGTGCTATGTATATCTGTCTAACTGTCAATGTATGCGTCATCGATAAGTACTTGTTAATACCCCGGTACGCGCTGGACATTGTATACCAATTGACAAGTACTGAGCTTATGCGTATAAGCAAATACTTATCCCAAAACCTATCTAATAACTATTTCTCACCCCTAGTTATTACTATGTATGAAAGACACTATTTAGTCTCATTTACTAAAATATAATACGTCAATATCCCCTTACTTTCCTATACCTTTGAAAAATATCATTTTCTTATTAAATTAAACATACCGGTAACTATCTTATCCGCCCCCACAACTCTACTTAACTTCCTACCTTTTATATAACTAATAACGATCAAATCGGTAAATAATAAGTCACTAAAGGTGACACTTAGTTTTAGTATTCATGTTAATTTAATATTGTGAGTTCCTTTTCATATTTACTGAATTCCAAACTGCGTGATTCAATAGTGCTAATATTTTTTTTTTTTTGATGATTTTAACTTTACACTCGCACTAGACACATTATTAAGATGGTAATCTCCCGAATGTTTGTAACTCTAATCGGTTACACATTATGCATTCTACTTTACTTTTCAGCCTTCCGTCCAGATGGTAAAATTCCCCAGCAACACGAAATCCCCTGACCACGCCAAAATGAAATGCCATCAATGGCCTCTGTTTCTGCAGCCTAAGACATTATCTCTCTATAGGTTAGTCAAGTATAATTGTCCTGATTTAGACTTCACAAGACGCCCCCAAAGGAACCACCTTACAGCAGAATTTCCGCAACTTTAAGAAAGGCTAGTTTAGGAAATGAAGCTAAATGGAAACCACTTAATTTTATTGTGTGCTGTGTAATTCCCACTTCTACAGCACAGTTCCGAAACTTCGATTCAATTACTTCACCAGGTAAATCAAACAACCTACACGCTAAACTAAGTTCTATTTGTGCCAGTGCGACTAAAAATATTCGAACACCATAAACAAGCTACTTTTACTAATTTAACAGTGCCAATTAAGAATGCTCCCTTGTGTCATCTATAATTTTATTGTGTGCATAGACGACCAAAGACCTCGCTTTCAGCATGCCTTCTTCGTTGGACCCGCTTAGTTAAATACTCTAATCAAAATTCTAAAGTTACAATTGAAAATGTCAAAAGTTCGAATATTATGCAATAGAGAATTTCTCTAACATAGTTACTCCACCTCTTCGCACTATTTAGTCAGGCATAATGCAATTCAAGTATTTATTTTAATTTATAATGACCAATCTTCTCCACCTTTGTTCACATATTTTAGCCAGCCCTATCCACAGCTGCGGTGAAGATAATTAGTTAATGAACAAAACATCCTATAAACATTCTATGTTACTACCGCAATCACAAGAAATATTTACTAGGAGGATTATCTATCATACAGCTGACTATAACAAAATGAGTCCCCCTTATCTTTCTCCGTTCCTTCTCTAACGTAGAAGACAGCAACAGACAATTAATATTTAATTTCCTATAATTTAGAAAACCCTAGGTAAAACGCTACCACAAAACTAGACTAGAACCGAATAATACTAACCGAACTAAACTTTTGTATTCACACTTGCAAATAAAATATCTTTATCTTTCCGTGATGAATGAGTTTGATAACACTATTTCATCAACTCAATGTCCCGGCCTACATGCCTATGTGAAAACTGCCAATTAATTAGTTTGTTTATAACAATCTAGATGCAACATGTAGTTTACATTAAAACTAACAATTTTAAGGTTGGGTCATAACTTCGACAATAACCTACCTTAGCACTAATTTTAATCATCTACAATTACATCACGTACATATTAGATGCCAATAATTTAGATTATTTAAGAATTCTAGCAATTCATATTAATAAATAACCAAACAAGATAATCCCTCTGTGACAGTCCGCGCTGACCTTCCCACCAGTCAAAACCGCGTTTCGTTCGTCTTATCATTCCTAACTTGTAACCAAATCATTGAGTTATTATTTATTTATTAATTGATAGGCAACCCTATTAAATTTCATAATAACAATTTTAATATAGCAGTATTAGAATATTATTATAAATCCCGAACATCTTTATTTATTATAATCAACATTACCGGTTAAAGTATTTGAATGGCCTAGTGCGAACTAGGTTTCAGGTCGCACCTCGGGAAAATAAATTTACTATTGACTTTAAAATCTACTACTAATACATTTATTATTTTCTTCTGACATACAAAGATAGGTTATGACTCTAGGTCGGGTTTAATAAACTTTGAACTATGCCTACCTCCACGATAATCTCGGTTAAATATATATATCCGCAAAACGAAATATGTCCAATACGGCCGATTTTACTAAATTTAAATTATGCTACTAAACAGTACGTGTCCTAAGAACGTCACACATCCGAAACCCATTTCAGTTCTAATGTCTTTACCCATCTAAATTAAAATTTGTACCTGTCGACGCGAGACAACATCTAAATAATTACCTTGTATGATTCGAATTGTGATAGTTGATTTTGTATTGTAATCTCGATAACGCAATATCAGGGATTTACTTATTAATAAATTTTACACTAAGAAATTTATTCTCAGCTCGCAAAGTCATCGCTTTATTTCCGGCTTGAATGTTTCTGCGGACTATAAGTTTAAAATTATCCTACAACTTTAAATTGTGGTATATAAAATCGATCACTGTTTTATAAGTAGCTTGTGTTAACTTTCAAAATAATAAAACGAGTTAACTATTGATTATGACGTGACATCCGCCCACAACTCGCCTTTATAACTGATGTGATAACATACGATATTGTTATCCCTATAGCATAACAGTGCTATAACTCGTTAATTTTGCCGTTAAATCTCGACTTCAAGCCAATCAACTATTTCTTTTTTCTACTATTATTTTTTTTCTTTCGATTTATATTCTTTCTTTACTATTATATTTTTCTTTCGACCCCTATTTTGCTCCCAAGCTCAATTAATATCCACCTTCCACAATTATCCATCATCCGTCAATCTTAGATATCTTCGAGAAGTAATTTTTTTTTTTTTTTTTTACATCTTAATCGTTCAACGGAGATAGACAATTGTGCAAGGTACCCTTCTTAATAGGCTAATCCAACCCAGTGAATTTAATGATTTATCTATCTCTACCTATCCTAACTAATTAGTCATGTAGTAAAGTCTTTTCTTTTCACCGCTCTCCCGACTTAGATATCTCTAGGTAACTCACAACTGATAATATTAGGTAAGTAGGTATAGTAAGCTGTGCCCAGCGAGCTTTACCTCTGCGTACGTTAACCTCATCTTAAGCTAATAATAATCCTTTATAAATCTTCATAATTAACTATTTATCACGATTTCAACTATACGGTAAGAAGCAATGATTACCGGTAACGACTACTTACAACGCTGCAAGAGTATTTCAATTATACATATTATTATTAGACAGCACCCTTTTACCATCATCCAAAATAAAATCTTTTATTGGTAACCCAACGCCATCTAGCCTCGCTAATAAGTAACCTCCCCACAATAGAGTAGATATTAGATAGTTGTTTCCAGACGGTAACGACTTTTATCGCCTACTAGACGTATTTATCCGTTTACATTATGCATCCCAAACTACGTTGCTTTTAAACCAAAATTCCTACTAGCAATGAATAGTCATATGATTCTATCCCCTACATGACATCCCTGCTACTTGTTATTACTTATAATCGCGATTCCTCATCAACGCGTGTATTTTGAACCGTAATACTATTTTATGTTACTTTTCCTAGGATTTTAGCGAACTAACAAAATGAAGCGGCATTTCCCTTGTGCAGAGCAATTGTCCCCATCTACATGTCACATAATAATAATTCCACCACAATGTCATTGCATTCTAATCTACTACGTGATAAGTATTAGGAAAATCTCTTTCAATGTAAAAATCGCAGGTATTAAAAATAACAGGTATGGAAAATAATAGGTGATTCGGCTTGCTATAACAAAATCACATGATTACGCGATAAGGAAGTTTCCTCTCCGATTGGTTTTATGACTTCATGTTTTATAATCATTCCTAATTCTAGATTGTTTATGGTGTCGCTAAATCATTTGTCTCTATGGTCCAACCATAGACAAAGAACGTAATAGTCCTTGACTAGCCTAAACTACTCTATGGATTTCAGATGTGAGACTCAAGTACATTATTATATTTTTTTCTAACATAACCAACAAAATAAATTATAATACGTGGAATAGCACATCAACTAAAAACCGCAATCGCTCAACGATTATTAGTCAAAATATAATTATTATTAGTTTTATATTATGCTGTTAGCGTCATAACTTTATAATATTGTACAGCATATCGCCGTCCTATAATATAAATTGAATCCTGCAATAATTTAGTTGGTTAATTCTGTCCAATCTCGCCCCCTTGCCTTTCCATCCGACAGCAATAATAATTAAACCGCCCCCTATTCTACAAATCTTTCTAAATCAATAAATGTTGAACTATGTCACCCTATCGACCTTTTACGATCCTAAAAATAACTCAACACAAGGCTGTATGAACCAGTTGCCTATGCCTATATGAAATCTATCACCAGGAATAGAAACAAAACTACAGTTACCATAGCTCCTAACGTCAACAATTATTATCTTAGCGTCCTATCAAAAATTGGATACGGTTTCAGTATTCAAGAAAACAATTACTAAAGGTTTCAGTATTCACAGATAACTCAACAATTTTAAAATTTTATACTCCAGACCCCCGGATAATAACTATATCTATGTACTTCGTGCACTTATGATACTTTGGGAAAACAACAACGCCTAACAGCCGCACGGTACCTGATGCTGGCGAAATCCGCCATTAAATAAAGAAGGAAAAGATAATAACTGAAAGGTATTGTATTTCAAATAATACTCATTACATTATTGTTTTATAGTTTTATCTCCTTTGACCTTTAACCTAACCTGAGAATCTTTTTGTTACAGATTTCGTACAACAAAATTTAGCTCCAGCTCTCATTGCGACTGTCTACAATATTGGTCTTAATCTATTATCAAGAACCCGTAATACAAAGTGTATGAATCAACTTTAGAAGATAACAACGTTTATTGTGAAAAGTGTCAAATTATAATTCTTCAATATCTCTGAATTAATTAATCTTCATTGAATTATTCCCTATAAAGCCAATTCTAAACTCACACATCGCAACACGACAACAATTTGTGGGAAAAAAATCCCACTTCTAAATTAAAGTATTACCGCTTGACTGAAATCCAATACAACTATAATAATGATAATTTATAACTTAACTTTCTGATCCTGGTCACGGCACCAATTTGTAACTTCTCCATCTCTCTATAATTTCTCTACCTAAATCTAATGCCTTTCACACCTATATGCCTAGTCTACCTTATAATACATACACACATCCTCGCCGCTTTCACCTTAACTTAACTTATTATCTAATTCTTAAAACTAATTAACCTAATTTATCTACAATCTAATGGTTGTGTTTGGAGTTTTTGTTTAGTGCGTATTGTTTGTATGATGATGAAACCTTAGCATAGCTTAATTCTATTTGCAGTGAATTTCAGTCAAGCAATGTAATATTATAATAACTACTATTTTGGCCAGATCGTCTAGTGAACCCTCCGTTGTTAACCGCATTTAAGTAACTCAAGTTCTTTCGTGAAAGTTTAGTAATTGGCTTATCCCTGTGTTAAATTATTTTCTCCTGACCTAATTACCTACCAGTCTATAAATCATAACATAAATATGTGTAGCCTAGCAATGACTCCGTCTGAACTGTGACCTAAATCCTTCACTGCAGCTGCGGGGAAGATTTGTAACCACTCAAAGGTAATCAGATGATAGCTTAGCTTGTAGGTATTATTATTTATTATCAGTAGCATGATACATAAGAAGCCTGGTGCAATTTATATAAAGGTCTTGTGGAATTATAAGAGTCTTGTGGAAATATAAAAGTCTTGAGGAAATATAAAAGTCTTGTGGAAATATAAGAGTCTTGTGGAAGTTTAAAAGTCTTGTGGAAATATAAGAGTCTTGTGGAAGTTTAAAAGTCTTGTGGAAATATAAGAGTCTTGTGGAAGTTTATGAGCTCCAACCGCCGCTCCATAGCGTGCCATTACATCTCATTGTTTAATTATGGCCCCGTCCACTTTGGCTTTAACATTAATTATTAGCTTGTAGCTTTAATTCTTTCAAACTGAGAATTTACATCTCTTCTCAAAATCTAATTTCATTTTACATTATGAACTATGTGTTAGCAATTTAAATTCTTATTATTCCACATAAATCAATAGAGTTTATCTCAAGGCTTGCTATCATCCAAATATCCTTTTCACATTAAGAACTTAATTATTCAATGCAATAACTTATATTCAGTTCCGTAAAGGGTGGATAATTTAATCAAACGCCACTTCAGGCGGTGGCTAAAGTAGAATGCTATTAATACAGGTAAAACTACTTTTATTTACTCTTAGTATTTATTATACAGGTCTTGTAAAGTTCCAATATAACTACATTGGATTGGCTGCATTGGCAGATTATCACATCTTAAGTTTATCAAAGGATGTTTAATTCATTCAATATCCTTGACTTTAGGAAGTGAACTTAAATAGAATACTATCATTTGAAGTAAATTACTTTGGGTTACTCTTAGTGTTCATTATACAGATCTTATAAAGTAAAAGTACAGATCAAGTTTATTGAAAGATGTTTAATTTATTCAACATCCCTGACTTTTAGGAAGTGAACTTAAGTTAATTACTTTTCCATTAACTTCCACCCTCTGTCTCTCAGACTGAGTGGTTAATTTGATAGACTACTAAATCATAGTCAGTATACTTTTAGTAGGTAGTAAATTAGGTAGCTAATTATCCCTGTTAATCATTAAATCAATTACATTTAGAAGTTATCTTTACTCCCTTTAATAAGTATAAATTAGACTGTGCTAGGTATTAGTCTGATTGATTAGATTGTTCCCATCAAATATTTCTATGTTTCAGATTATTAGAGTTAAGTACTTACATATCTTAAGAGGTCTATTCAAATGGTATTAGTAGACCATTGTCAGGCTAATTAGCTGGTTGTTATCAATCAATTATTTCTATGTTTCAGATTATTAGAAGCTCATAGCTTGCAATGTCTTCTTTCAACGACTTATCCTAGGTTCTAAACTGGTTTTAGTTGTTCAGTTTGTATCAGCTTATTTTTGCTAATAGGTATCGGATGTAAAATTTTCCATACTTTGAAGAGTGTAGCTATTTTAAGGCCGTATTGTACCTCAGGGAAAGCTAAAAAATGCCTGTTTGGTCATTTCAGTATTCGAAATCAAACATCACAGTACGCTAAGCTTATTTGCTATAACTTTTTAGTATTTTTCTTGTAATAGGAAACCAGTCTAGACTTTTAGGTACTCCAAAGTAATGATGGTACGATATTATCATACCTCTGTTAATTATTTAAACGAATAATTAATTGGTAACAACTTTAGGAAAACAATTAGAATTTTACCGGCCTGCGGTAACAGATTACTTGCCTAGCTAGGACCCACATCACTTCATCATAATTTTATTTAGCGCCGTAACTTAATTATCCCTACCTTATTAGTCTGAATTAATAACTAACCATATATATATCCGCCTACCTATAGATTCATACAACTTTCCTCACTTGAAAATGCCTATATTTTGTCGAACTAACAGTCCCTTTTGTGTACCTTGCAATCTAGGCCAAGCCACATTTAACTTAAATTCGTGATGTGTGGTGAGAGTCGCATTGCCCCTGAAAGCAACTAACTCCTAAATGTTCTATCAGTCGAGCCAGTATACTCAGTGTGTCATTTTCCTATCACTACACTGTATGTACGGAGGTAGACTCGAAATTGGACTGGGTCATACGGGTCTACCTCCAGCTAAATGGTGTCTGACCTATCTTCAACTTTCACTAGGGAGACAACTGTCTCTCCCCCATTACTCCGTCGAAGATAGTGTATTGTTTAGCGTAATGATGTAAAACGCCGATCTTATTAAATACAATCAAAGATCATCCAGACCGAAGTCTGTTGAAAGGTACATAGGTTTTCGTTGCCACCGTTACGCGTTTCCGCCGATGTACCCCGGAATACTTAATTCCGTTAACGGATTCGAGTTGCGATCGCAATAGTTTTACTTTATTAATCACTTTCAATTTCACAAATCTTAATTAATATCGCAGCTCGAATATCACTTAGCGCACTATCAAAGCTCGGACGCTATTTTTCCCGTATGAGTAGTACCGCACTCTTAAGTTGGACCGCACCGCCGACGTCCCAAAATTGAATGCCCCTAATTTTCCGCCCTTTTCCCAAGCATCTTAACTTTCGCGCCATGCGCGCCTAACATACGCCCGCGCGAGTCCGCTTTTCTTCCCTTCAACCAATCGCTAGCTGTTTCCCCGATGCCCCTCGCCTTCGCGTCGCGCCACGTGGAGCTATCATCCGACCTCTCTTTCTGTCTTTTTCTCAACCTCTCGCTCGCTCATTGCCGCTTTCGCCGCGCAATTCTAAAATTTTTCCATAATCTAACCAAATCTCGTCCGACAGCCAATATTACATCTTTGAATATCTAAATGTAGCCTTCTATTAACAATTCCCTCTTAATAATCCTCCACTTAAGCCAATAATCCTATATTTTGGGAAATTATGAAAAGTTCCGTATTCCGACCATAGATGGCGTCCGCCCGTAGGTGAACCACTTTGCCGACTCGCAAAGCCCCGCGAAATTCAAAATAAAGATAAAGTCCTAGTCAACCTAGCAACCTTACGCGAAGCCCAAGTAAATGACTTCCGCTAGACGGCGCCTATGTCGCAAGGGACGCGCAGAGCAGTCCCCGCGAAATTCAAAATAAAGAAGTCAAACTAGCAACCTTATGCGAAGCTCAAGTAAATAACTCACACAAGACGGCGCCTATATCGCAAGGAGCACACAGAGCAGTCCCCGCGAAGTTCAAACTAAAGATAAAGCGCTAGACCACGGACCATTATTCTGAACTAGTTTATTATTCCCTTTTGCATGCTTATTATATTAATGGTGCTACGCATTAATATTTATGTTAGTGCTACTCCCACACATTCCTTACTAACGGACGGATACCATTCATTCTGTACCGTTACAATATCCATGAGTGTTAAAAGAACCGCGTGGCGGCGCGGCGCGCGGGTACCCCGCCCCCTCCTGCCCCCGAAATTCTAACGTATTCGCTAGTAAGAAGTAGTTAAAAGTGGTCTGAATTACTAAACTTAATTCAATTTTTTTTTTGAGAAGTTGAGTAATATATATGTCAATAATATAGTCATAATATAATTTCGTGTAGGTATTTACTCATGCAGCATGATAAAATGTCACTTATTTAATGAAAAAAAATGATAAATGTTCTCTTATAGTTTTTGCCCAGTCAATGGACATTTATTCGGCATATACGGACATTTATCGGGCATTTATCCAATGCGCCCAAAACGTCCGGGCATAAACTCACGCTTATGCCTACGCCACTCACGCCTACGCTGGCCCAATGTGCTTTAACAATTGCAACTTAGAAAAACAATTTTTATATTTATATTTGTTTTTGTTACAGATCCAATGCAGAACAACAAAATGTTAAGCCGTTTAAACAATGCGAGACTTTAAATCGGAAATTATGTGTAGTGTCAAGTGTTGAGGGAAAAAAACTTTTAGTGAAATAAAGTAAAGTGAAACAACATGGCTACCACGCAGTTTGGTGAAAAGCGATTGTCGGTAAGAAACACTGTTATTTAATTATTTTATATTATATAAGATGACTTCTAGACACCGCAAGAAACTTCAAGGGCTGGTCAGGTCAAGTGTTTTAAACATGACAAAAATAACAAAAAGAAATTCCTGCTTTTTTAATTTTTAATTAAATAATTCATTTTGCTTAATTTAATTGGATAGTCTTTGTGTATCTAATTTACTTTAAAGTAATAACATAAGAAAAAGACGCACATTTCGTAATAGGAAAATAAATGGGGTCTCATTGCAGACAAACGTAGGTACTTATCGCCAGGCTGACGCGGACGGGTCAACAGACGGTTGGGTCAATGACCGGCCGTTGCCCGCGCATTGTAAATAATCGTTATTTTTAATTGTTTTTCATTTTATTTTTGTTATGAATTATTAAAATGAATTATTTAATTAAAAATGTAAAAAGCACGAATTTCTTTTTTGTCATTTTTCTCTTGTGATTGTGACGCATTATCTCTCTTCCACTCCATCGGCCGATGCGTAATGTTTTCTTATAACGTTATCACGTAAAGTTATCGTCCGTAAACCGACTTTACAGACAACCAACCAACTCGGTAGCAGGTGATCTTTACAGCTTAAACAGGCTTGTTTAGGGGCGGCAAGAACTTACAGGTTCCTCAAGCCGTGAGACCCAACTTCCATTAGCTACGACCGTGGCTTACATCCTTTGCTTCACTCAATAACATAACGTTCTTCATGCTCGTCGGTGTAGGTTACTCTTGCTGGACCTGACCTTTAACGAGCACGTCACCGATCTGTTCTAAACGTACGTTCGACGAGGTCTTCCCTTTCCAACTATCACATTCACTCTCGCTTCATGCTTGCACCTTCTTTGTAATTATTTTTTCATCCATCCTCTCTTCATGACCAAACCACGGAGCAAAGTAGACTAAACCATCTCAGCGTGCCTTTTACTTCTTTGTCACTACATCTTCATACATTTCATAAATTTTATATTTTTTCGAATATTCATCATCTCGAATTCTTTAAGTATTTAATTTTGTTAAAGAGAGAGAGAGACAGTAATCACCGCCGCCCATGGACACCCGCAAAACCAGAGGAATCGCAAGATAAGATAAGAAAGGGTTAAGGAAGGAATAGAAATTGTGAGGGGGGGAGAAGGGGCCTCCGGAACTCTCACTGGTCGGACGAAACACAACAGCACCAAGTGCCATTATTTCACGCCGGATATTCGTGAGAGGGTGGTATTACCTCGGGCGAGCCGGCCCAATGCGAGCTACAACGCAGCGTGGCTCTACCACTCAGTCAGTGTCACTCATTTAGCACAACCCAGGGGTCACGTGTAGGATCTTAAGGGTAAACCTACGGACGAGAGTAACTTTAACCCCCAAAAATTATTAATTATTGTATGTTTTAGTATCGTTGCATGGTATAACAACAGATACATCGTCATCAAATAGAGAACAAGTATATTCTGTAGTATCCGGGAGTCATTTATATAAAGAAGGAACAATAATGGGACCAAAATACTCCCTTGAGGGACTCCAACTGTGTTAAGCTTTGTTGAGGACCTGTGATTTTCTATTTCCATTTCACTGTTGATTTTAGCAATCTCTACATACTGCACTCTATCACTTAGATAACTATTTATCCATGAATTTGCTAGACCTCTGATACCCATTTGCTTACACTTTTCAAGTAATATTTTATGTACGACAAAATCAAAGGCTTTGCTCATATCAATCAAGACTGCAGTGACAGGGATTCTTTTATCCATGTAGGTTAGTGCCTTATTTATTAAGGAGAATGCAGCTGACGTGGTCGATTTACCACTTTGGAAACCATATTTATTGCTGGGATTTAATTACATCAATTTTTTCCAAGAAACTCAATAAACGTAAGTTCATAACATAGCCTTTTCAAATATCTTTGTTATAGACAAAAGAGATATCCTACTAATATTATAAACGCGAAAGTTTGTAAGTATGGATGGATATTTGTTACTCTTTCACGTAAAAACTACTGAATGAATTTGGATGAAATTTGGCGAACAGATAATTTATAATCTGGATAGGATAGAAACCGCCAGCGGCCGCTAGTAGGTCTATAGTTATCTACATACTATCTCTAGATCCTTTTTTAAAGAGAGGTGTTATTACAGATAATTTTAATGGTTCAGGAAAAACGACAGATTTAACAAAATAACTCAACACAGATGCACCTTCCCTTTTACATGATTTTACAATTTTGATTTATATTTCGTCATGCCCAGTAGCACTTGTCTGGTTGAGCGAAGTAATTATTTTCATAATCTCATATTCATCAGTTGGAGCCAAGAATAAACTAGAATGTCTAGATTGTACAAGTTATAAGTCACTTTTGCATTGCGTAGAAGAAGTATTTGTCATATCTATGTAATAGTTATTAAAAACTTCTGCAATGTCTGTAGGATTGTTATAGATTTTATTATTTGCTGCTATTCGATCAATACTTTTGTCAATAAAAATATTTTGTGTCTTGTTTCTTATCACGTCCCAAGTAGCCTTACAGATATTTTTAGATTTACTTATGTATATAGTAGGTATGTTATTTGTCAATTTTTGAGCCTGGTTTATACAACGTATCAAAAGTTGAGTATTTTTGGTACTTTAATTTGGAAACAGCATTCGGTTTCTTGTAGTAAGCAAAACGTAACTGCCTTTTAATAATGACAGATTTTCTTAAACCCTTTAGCAAACCAGTTCGTACATTTATTTTTAGGCTGAACTTTAATTGTGATGATGATGATGGGAAACATAAATTATAAAAAAGTTTGAAATTATTAAGAAAATTAGCAAATGAAATATTAACATCTTTTTCTTCATACACGTCCACTGTAAACTGCTTAGACACTCACGAAATTTAGTAGTATTATTTAAACGAAAGTCCCTTTTACTATAATACCAACGTTTCAAAGGATTAGTTCTATTCAAAACTGGAAAAGAAACAGATTGTGCAGTATCATGGTCAGATAAATATAAACTATGAGTTTCACCTTTGACTTCAGACACATTACTAATAATCTGATCCAGACATGCTTTCTTACGCCATTGAATACGTAGTTGAAAATTGTTATTTGTAACAATTCGCTTTAGTTCATTTGCTTCACTTTTATTTATTAGGATGTCTATATTAATATCATCCAGCAATGACAATTTTATATTCTGTTTTATATTTTAACTTCCTTAAAAGCAGTTCGAATTTTTCGAGAAATAGTTTTACACTAGATGTTGGCGTTCTGTATATACATATAACAATACTCTTACTTCCTATAATTTCGATACCACAACATTCGAAAACATAACTCGTTGCCAAACCCGTCTAAAAAGTTACGTTTCAAGTTTCAATTTCGTAAGAGTTCATTATACAGACTCCGCCCCTTTTTCCATGTGATCTTGAATATGTTGTTGCCAGTTTATATACTTTCAAATTTAAGTTTCCCTCAGTTCCTGCTTTTAAGAATGTTTCGCTAAAACATAGAACGTCGAAATACGTACTATTGCGTTTTAGTTCGTCTAACATTAATTCTATTATTTTTTTACCAAGTATACCTGCTATATTTATTAGAAAATATTAAAGTTTAAAGTTTCACTTGTTACGAAAAAGATTATTAGAAGATGCTTAAACAGGTTCTTGTGCAGTTTTAATGTTATATATTGTGTAATATTTTTGTGATTATATTCTGTTTGAGTATTTTGTTTTTGCCTAATACAACAGCTTTATTCGGTTTTATATTAATTGGTTTGAAGTAACGCAAAATAGTCTCCTGCTTTAACTGAGCCTTTTTTGAGACTAGATCGTTTGTTGATTTCCTACAATTAGTCACCTTCCAATTTTTGCAACCCAAATACTTTTTGTCATAGTACATTGAATCAATTGTCATATTAATTCTATAGCATACTCAAGTCATAAAGTTTTTGTCATAGTAATCAATATCATCTAAATTTAAAAATATACAATTTTCAAAGTTCTTACAATACATTCTCAAAGTCTCATTCAATCTCTTTTCCTTCAAATATACACAGCTTTTTATACCTAATACAACTAAAGTTGCTTTGTTGTGCAGTTTTAAAAAGTAACTTAACTCGGCACAAATTTTGAATGGCTTGTAGTCAAATTCACCGGGTGTGTAATGTTTGATATAAATACTTATGGTCTAACGTTCAGATAATATAATTTTATTTCATATAATTTCATTTGATATAACAACTAACTTAATATAATAAACATTTAATATAATTTTAGATTCTATAATTTCATTTGATATAATGTACATTTGATATAATAATCAAATGATATAAAACATTACTCATGTAATAAGCAAGCAGCATGCAAGCAAGCAAGCAGCATGCAAGCAAGCATGTAGCATGCAAGCAGGCATGCAGCATGCAGGCACACATGGAGCATCCAAGCAGGCATGCAGCATGCAAGCAGGCATGCATCATGCAGCAGGCATGCATCATGCAGCAGGCATGTTTTCTGTCACGGCTCCGGCGCTGCGGGACTCCGGCGGTCCCACACGAGCTTATCGTCGCAGATGGCTTTCGCTCACCACCTGCTCCTCAGCTCGTGGGCCGCCTCGATCCTCCGCGCCTACGCGGGATTAAATTACACTCGAGCGTAGGGCAGACAAGTCTACGTGGAGTCGGTTTTGCCGCGATTCGTTTCTGTCACTGACTTTTTTAGCACAACCATGACGAAAACACAACGTATTTACTTTTTAAGACAATATTTGAAATCAATTTAGGGTTACAATGTTATTTTTATTTTTAAGCAAATATTATATCAAATAAAGTTATAGAATATGATTATTCTACCAATATAGCTTTATAGAATAAGTTGTTAGAGAATATGAGTATTATATCAAATGAATAATATACGTACTGTTGTTTTAGGAAGTGTATTTAGAACAAGTAAAAATTATATCCATTGAACGTTATGTTCTTAGAAATTAGTTCATTTGTCATTATATAAAATGATACGCACCCAAACTCACCGATGCTTATAATAATTTTATCATTTTTATCTTCACTATTATCTTCACTGCGTGCATTTGGCTTGATATTAGAAGTTATTGTATATTTTTCATACTGTGTGTTTTCCCGAAGTTGAGATAATGTCGTAGCCATTCTAATACATTGATGACTATATACTATATTTTGTTGGTTTCTTCTTCGCATTTTTCTAAAGTTTCATCTTTGAGTTCCTCTTCAAAATTAAGTCTTTTCTTACTTGTTCTTGATCATTCTTCTCATTAAGTACCTTGCTATCAGCAAGAATAGAGTAGCAGTAATTTTTTTTGTAAATGTCGAAGGCCTTCGATCTGGTCAATCATCACAATTTGCTCCAGAAGTGTTACCAATACGGCATTAGAGGTCTAGCATAAGATTGGATACAATCTTATTTGCACAACCGTATGCAATGTGTAGAGATAACACGAGTTGAAAATGATCCTGATACCACTTTACGTGTACATAAGTCAGATTATAAAGTTAATGGCCTTAGTGTCCCACAGGGAAGTATCCTGGGTCCTTTATTATTTTTACCTAATATGACCTCCCAAATGTGATCGACAAAAACTGTGTTCTTTTCGCTGACGATATCTCAATTATTATACCTGACATTAAAAATGATAACTATCCTGACACATCTTATGAAACAATTGTAAATAACACATTAGACAAAGTGTTAAGATGGCTAAATTTCAATGATCTTGACATTAATATTTCAAAAACAAAATATATCCAATTTTGCATTCATAGGTCCACAAATAAGTCACTTGACATTAAATACAACGCTACTCCCCTTTCGGAAACTGACGAAATTAAGTTCTTGGGCCTGATATAAGCACTGTAATTGGAAAAGTCATATAAATTACGTATGTAGCAGATTAAACAGATTCGTCAATGCTCTAAAACAACCAATCATCAAGCAGCACTTACTGCCTATCACGGTTATGTCGCATCAGTGCTCAGGTATGTACTTGCTGTGGAGAAAATCTACTGATATTAAAAGAGCTTTCCTGGTATAAAAAAATGTATCCGAGCTGTTTGTGGTGTCGGACCACTGACCTCTTGCAGGCCTTTATTTAAACAGTTGGGAATTCTTACCTTAACCTGCTTGTATATTTTAGAAGCAGGAAATCTTGTGAGAAGCCATCCTCATCTTTTCGAATAAATATCGAAGGAAAGCAAACTTCAACGCCGAGATGTTACAAAGTTAAGAAATCCTTTATGTAAGGGCTCTCTTTACGATATAAACTGCGCTGTTTTTACCGTGAGGATTTATAATCACATTCCAAGGATCATTAGGGAACTGCCGGTGCGCTACTTCAAGAAAAAATTAAAAGAATGGCTCCTTGAAAAGTTATTCTATACGTTTAATGAGTTTATTTTTCAGTAAAGGTATTCGTTTGGGTTGTGTTATTGTTTACTAACAACTGACTTATGTTCCTAACTTTTATAGTTATGGTTTTTTTACTGTTATTTGATTAATTATTATTATTTTACAACCATTATTTTTTATTTGAATTAAATGACCCTAAAAAATTTACATCTTATATTTTAATGTAATTCAATGTGCATTAAATATTGTGTCGATTACGATTATTTTGCAATAAACTTAAATTAATTTGCATACTCTTATGGGAGTGGAACATATAGTACATAATATAATCAACTGTAACATACTATGTTCTTGGCAAATAAAGAATCATTTCATTTCAGAATCATTTCATTTCATTTCAGGAATTGGCGTCGAGTTTTGAGATGTGTTTGTTTGCAGCTGTAGTTTAATGTTGGATATTTCTTGACTTTTGCCTTTTTTAGTTAGTTTTGGAGTAGACTTGCATATATCTTGTAATTGTTTGATTTGAAAAGTACATTATTTTAATTGTCCGTTTAGTGCACCGTTTTCCAGTAAAAGATTTTCAATTTCGTGATCATCGTGAGCGCTATCAAGATTTTCCTGTAGGTATGTAATTTTATTTTTCATTTCGTCCAAATCATATCTATTATTCTCATTTAAATCAGGACAGCTTCTATTAAGGGTGTTGTTACGAAAGTTTGAGCAATGTGATTCATCTTCGTTTGTTAAAGAAACAAATGAATTATGTATCGGGATATTTTATTTCCTAGTAGTAATATTTTCTTGAATAGATGTGTCTTGTGTTTCATTTTCCATATTCGGTGCTGATATTTTTTGAGTTGGAGTACTGGTTATTTAGGGAGAAGTTTTACGAGCACATGTAATACAAGACCATTTATCTCTTCGATCTTTGTCCATAAGATAAAATAGTTTTTCTTTTTGCTTGCACACAAGATCATATGGTTGATTGCATCTCGAGCACTTGAGGTAATGTTTTTCTCGTATAAGTTTATGACATTTGGCGCAGACTAATTTTGGAGGAATATTAAAAGTATTTTACGTTGTCGTATACTTTTTCGTAATTATTTCTTTCCTCTTTCCAGACTGCCTTTACTTTCCCCGAAATGGTAGAAATATTTTTCCTATGGCAACACTGGGAAAGTGTTAAAATCAAATTTGTAGTTGTATATTGAAATTGACAACTATGTTAATGAGTGTTTGTGGGTACTCATAACTAACGTAAATAACAGTCTTCTAATATTTTCAAATGTGGGTATAAAATTCAGGCTTATCTGTTTTGTATTTTCGTGTTTGTAGCCGGCGATAGGTCTGGATAACAATTTCACCGTGTATTTCGATGGTGTACTTCACTAAAACGTTATATTTTCTTCATTTTAGTGTAATATTTTCATTAAAATAGAAAAAATATGTTTGGAGCTAAATGTTTACCGCCGGGGTTGCCAGCGGACTTTCGCACACTAAGAACTGTAAATATGTAATTTGTTATTCAATACACTTGCTCGTAAAGTGGCTCTTATTCCACCGATTTCAGCATCGTAATGTAGCTTATTACACACTAGTGCGGTAATGTAGTTTAAAAAATAGAATCTCGACCAGAGCGATGAAATATTAGCATTTCTTCCACTAGGGAAAAAAGTTTTTTTTTAAATTTTTGTCTGTCAAATGACAATAAGCCTACAAAAACGAAAAGTCTTTAGTCATAAGTAGAATAGTCATGAATAAAGACTCGACTTATTACTGTTTACATAAATCAACAACTTTTTTAAAATATTTATTTAAAGTTTAAGGTTAAATTAGCAATCATTTGAATCTATCAACAACACAGTCCACGCTTCAGCAAGAAACAACAGCACAGTCTGCACGTGTGCTTAGGTTTTGCCCGTTAGTCGCTTTTACGACACCCAAGTTGGTAGTATTATTTTGATGAGCCCATCGCCTCTCTATGCTGTTGGATGTATGTGCAGTGTTTTACCATCTAAGTTCAAAGAGAAATATATTTTGGCTTAGCAAATATTTATTTACTAGAAAAACAACAAAAAAACGCATTCATTTTTAGAAAATGTCTGTTCCTCACAAGTGTGTTGAAAAACGTCGTATGAAACGCGAGTGCATTGGTAATTACAATCCTCGGCTCCACTAAGCCCTCGCCTTCGGCTCATAACCCGCCTCGATTTTAATGACCAACTTAGCACACTTGTATCATAATGTACTACTATATATACATTCTTCATATTTGGCTTTAGTATTATAGACAACATGACTGTAGTTGAGTCTCAACAATGTTCTTCATAATTAATTACGTTGGACATTCGTTAAAATTGTACAATATACCTACTGTTAATGGTCGATAATCGTGTCATATCGTGGCTATCGAAATTGAATAGATATAAATCGATATGTTTTAGGGCCCGTTTTTAAAACACAGATAATTTTCTTGTTACACTGTCACAATGAAAATGAGTCTTTATTAAATTATTTGTACTAAAACCGGCGACACTTTGAACTGGTCGCATTATGCCTACGTTCCGATAGATGGTAGTTATCTGAGACAAGCCAGCTAAGCCTACCCAAAACAGACAAATTTCTCCAAACGATATTGAATTGATACTTATAATCAAAAATAAATAAAGTTTATAACTCATTAAATATGTTTAACATTTTGTTGTCATGGTGGTAATCTAATCTGTACCTTGTTACCTGCACTTGTATCTAATGACGTATAGACTGAATGGAAGCCAATTAATTTGATACTTGTCTATGTATGGTATAGTCATGTAGAAAGGATGGATAAAAAAGAATTACAAAGAATTTGCACGAGGCGAGAGTGAATGGGATAGTTTGGAAGGGGATGACCTAGACGAACGTACTTAGATCAGATCGGTGACCTTCTTGTTAAAGGTCAGCTACCCTATCGGCTAAAAAATATGAATATGAACATGGGCTTCATTTAGCATTTGAAGCCCATAATATGCCCATAAAATGACAAAATATGGGCTTCAAATGTCAAATGAAGCCCATGTCCATATCCATATTTTTTAGCCGATAGACCCGCAGGTCTAGAACGACTGCCCTAAAACGACGAGCGTGTATGAAGTGTTATGAGAGTAAGTAGAGCAAAGGATGTGTGTGTGTGTATCGTAGCAAATGCAAAAAGCTGTGGTCTCTGCCTACACCTCTGGGAAGCGGCCGTAATGTAGGTATCTATGTAAGTATATATGTATCAAACTAAACTATGATAACAAAGATAATTCATACAAACCCACAAAGTGAGGGAAATTTCGTCACTGCCGTTTCGTCACAGCTGCGCCGGCCGGCGGTTCATTATATAAAATAATACTAGCGACCCATCTCTTTTCTTGGGTATCGTAAAAGGCGATTAACGGACTGAACATTACCCATATATCTAACAGCAAAACATAATAAACATACATAATAATCACGACTATTATCTGAAGGGTTAGTCAGAGACTAGGCAATGAGGACAGCAAAAGCAGTCCTCTACCATAGTCCACTTTTCACCAAATAGCGACTGCACATGTGCTAATATTGCCATACATCTACACATACATATCTAACAGCAAAAAGTACGGAAAATTCGAAACGTACTGAAATGTTTGTGAATTGTAGAGCACAATGAAATAGACGTCTGTATCGAACAAAGGTTTATTTTGAGAAGGAAGTAAGTACCATACATTGAAAAGAAGATTAAGATAAGACTGGATCCAAATCGATTTGGTCGTGTAAAACTGTTTTTAGAGCTCTTTTGCAGTGCTTAACTGCGTTTTCGGCCGCACCGTTCAAAGAAGGGTGGTACGCCGGGAGCGAAAGTATGACTTTTTCCATTATTTTGTCATAAAGTAACCTAACTCTTTGCTAGTAAAGGGCGGTCCGTTATCGGATACAATCTCTTTTGGAAGACCAAACTTAGAAAAAAATGTCCTTACATTTCAGGCTGACGAACAAGTCATCATACTCGTAAATCCTACAATTCATTTTGTTGTTGAATCGACTACTACAAAAAATATAAAACCGTTAAAAGGGCCCAAAAAATCTTTGTGTAGTCTACTCCAGGGTTCCGCATGGTAAACCCAAGGTTTGTTTGTTTGGGAATGCATTTATCTCTAAACCACATCCGTTATTTTACTCATGTGTCTAAACTTAACGTTTGGTTTATTTTTTCCTATAGGAGTTACCTATTTTTATACCTGTATAGAAACAAAGTACTACATTGGTTTGTAGTCAAGGCAAATCGAAAAAATGATTTTTGTAAAAATTGTAACTAACGCAGCAAATAGCACTTCCGGTATAGATTTCCGAATATTTTTATTATCTATTTCAATATACTTCGTTAGGGGCATAGAACAATTATAAACATTATTAGGACTATTAATAGTCATTGTTACCTTAGGGGTGAAAGTAGTTTATTTACTCCCGAGACAGGGTTTGGCGCCCGAGCGTAGCGAGGGCGCCAATAGTTCGAGGGACTAAATAAGTCTTTCACCCGAGGTAAACACTGTGCTTTTTATTACGAATATAAGGAAAGTAAACACAAAAACATGAATGTCTTTAGTCCGTTAGTCGCCTTGTCTTTAGTCCGTTAGTCGCCTTTCACGACACCGAAGAGAAGAGAGGGGTTGGTAGTATAACTTTGATGAGCCCATCGCCGCTATATGCTGTTGGGTGTATGTGCAGTCTTTTTTTTTATTGTGGCACGCCATAATGTTCTCACTCTGCCTGATGAAAAGCAGCCAGTGTAGCCCAATAAGTGAAAGCGTTCATCACAGCGCTACCACGCTATTCCGAATGCTCACACTATGGCGGCCTGCATAAATGCTTTTTCACGCCCCGCTTAAATAACCCGGGAGAGAAAGAGGAACGTGTGCGGAAAGCGCATTCCACATACGGGCAGTTCGGCAAAAGCACGATTGTCCAAACTTTTTGGTACGTGTCTTGATGGTCAGCACGGTATGAGGGTGGCGTCTAAGACCTGCACGCGTCAATTTGGAAAGGAAAGGAGAGGGAGGGATGAGGTTAAAGAGGTCCTCAGAGCATTCACCGTGGTAAAGGCGGTAGAAAGCACTAAGGGAAGCAATGTCGTCCCTACGTAGCTGTAACGGCTCCAGACTGGTCGTAACGTCATCGTTACCGATAATGCGGACAGCACGTCTTTGCAACCTGTCAAGAGCTTCGAGCAAGTACTTGGCGGATCCGTCCCAAAGATGAGAGCAATACTCCACGCAGGAGCGCACCTGAGTCTTATACAAAAGACAACGTTGCTCCGGCGTGAAGAACCGCTTCACTTTTTTCAGGATTCCGAGTTTACGTGAGGCTGTGGTTATAATGCTCTAAATATAGCTCTTCGGGTTGAGGTCACTGTGTATGTTCATACCTAAAAGACTGAGACCAGTCTGGATGGGTAATAGGTTGCTCTGGAAGGAGGGTTGGGGGAGAAATGCGTACTTTTTAGACGTGACAGCGCAGACCTGTGTTTTTTTTGGCATTGAACTGGACCAGGTTATCAGAGTCTCATTTATAAATGCGGTCTAAATCCTCGTCCAGCTCAATGACAATCTTCCGTCTCGACTCCACTATATCGGCTTGCTTTGCCGCAGGGTGATCCAAATAACGCCGATGTACTGTACTGTCGTCTGTATAGCAATGAATGTTATCCAAGGATAACATGTCATTGATATGCAGAAGTAACAGCGTGGGCGATATTAAAGAACCCTGCGGTACTCCGGCGTTCACCTGCAGAAACTGTGAGGCACTGCTTTCGCAGAGTAGGCGAATGCTGCGCTCATGCAGGAACCCGGCCGGCGACCCAATCACATAGGCGAGGTGGCTTAATGGCCAATAGTTCGAGGGACTAAATAAGTCTTTCACCCGAGGTAAACACTGTGCTTTTTATTACGAATATAAGGAAAGTAAAAACAAAAACATTAATGTCTTTAGTCCGTTAGTCGCCTTTAAGACACAAAAGGAAAGAAAGAGGTTGGTAGTATTATTTTGATGAGCCCATCGCCGCTCTATGGTGTTGGATGCATGTGCGGTCTTTAGTCCGTTAGTTGCCTTTTACGACATCCAAGGGAAGAGGTGGGTTGTTAGTATTATTATAACAATAAGTCACAACTACACATGACAGTACCTGCCAGAAAAACTAATTTTGATGAAAAATATTTTTTTACACCACTTGCTCGACAATGTCAAATTATATGTCATGCAAACCTAACCTAAAGTCAGTCATTAAAGACCTGAGGTCTAGCAGGGCAATAATATTGTACTGAATTTCATTATGACCCGCTGGTCATTAATGTGATTTGAATTTGGAACATAAATAGAAATCGCATACGAACATTTACTGTAATAGGTAGTAGGTAGATGTGCAGTTTTTAGTCCGTTAGTCGCCTTTTACGACACCCAAGGGACGAAAAGGGGTTGGTAGTATTATTTTGATGAGCCCATCGACGCTCTATGCTGTTAGATGTATGTGCAGTATTTATTTAGTCCGTAAGTCGCCTTTTACGACACCGAAGAGAAGAGAGGGGTTGGTATTATTATTTTGATGAGCCCATCGCTGCTTTATGCTGTTGGATGTATGTGCAGTCTTTAGTCCGTTTGGGTCATTTTAGCTCCTTGTAAACAATCTACTATTGGTTTTACTATTGCTTTTTATTGCCTCGTAGATGGTGTGAAATGTAGAGTATTCTCCTCGGGGATAAAGGTGTCTTCGTCTTGGGCGACCTTGAATCCCACACTGCACTCAGGATTCTTGTCTTAGCCCTAAACACCCTCGCTAGGCTCGGGAGTTAACGCTAGAATCCTTCGTTTCGCTCGGGATTCAATACGGGGCGCCCGCTACATAAGACTCTACTTTATCCCCTTGGTGCATTGTTTAATAGTATATATACTATTAAACAAATTACTTATTTTAGCATTTTATTAACGCTTAAATATATTTAAGTAAAATTTTACCAAACAGTTTTCTAATTTACAAGTTAATGCACCAAAAACAAAAAAAGCATATAATACGATCTTCTTGAATAAGAGATGAATTATATTAGACCGGGCCGTGCACGGCACGCCCCGTGCACGGCCCGGTCTAATAATTCATCCCTTATCCGCATATATATTTTTTTATAACACATTTGCTCGTAAAGAAGCTCTTACGAGTATTACACCGATTTCAGTATCGTAATGTAATGAGTTTCGCACTAGTGCGGTAATGTAATTTAAAAATTAGTAATCATTTGAATCTATGGACAACATAGGCCTTTAGCCCGTTAGTAGCTTTTACGACACCCAAGGGAAGAGAGGGGTTGGTAGTATTATTTTGATGAGCCCATCGCCGCTCTATGCTGTTGGATGTATGTGCAGTCTTTAGTCCGTTAGTCGCCTTTTACGACACCGAAGGGAAGAGAGAAGTTTGTAGTATTATTTTGATGAGCTTATCGCCGATCTATGCTGTTGGATGTATATGCAGTCTTTAGTCCGTTAGTCGCCTTTTACGACAACCAAGGCAAGAAAGGGGTTGGTAGTATTATTTTGATGAGGCCATCGCCGCTCTATGCTGTTGGATGTATGTGCAGTCTTTAGTCCGTTAGTCGCCTTTTACGACACCCAAGGGAAGAGAGGGGTTGGTGGTATTATTTTGATGAGCCCATCTACGCTCTATGCTGTTGGACAAAGAAAAATATGTGTTGGCTTACCAAAGATTCATGCACTAGTAAAACAACAAAAAACGCAGTCATTTTCGGAAAATGTGTTTTCCTCGCAAATATGTTATAAAACGTCGTATGGCATACGTGCGCTTTGATAATTACAGCCTCTGCTTTCTTGTAGCCCTCGCCTACGGCTCGGGTCTAGCAATATCGCCTCGGCTGTAATTTTCATCTTACCGCACTTATATCATAATGTACTATTACATCCACGCAATGGATTGTAATGCAGTTTTCACTTATAGGAAGAGCGATAAAATACTGCTGATAGTTTTTGTTTATAATTTGTAGATGTATTGTACAAAATGGCTAAAGTAATGACGGTGTTTCAAGTTAGCGAGAACGAACGCTCGGGCCGTGCCGGTAGTTCTGAATGAGAGTCTGAAGGGTTGCGTTAAATTCATTCACACGTTGTACATAAAAAAGTTATTGCGATAAAGGTTAAAGATTACGCGCAGATTAAAAGCCGCGACTTTACCATGAAAATAGATCTAAATGGAAGCCGCATGTGTGCGTACTTTGCGTGTCAAAATACTGCCAAAAGGGTGGTAAAATCCCATCTTTCGACCACGTTTCATTTAGCCGTTGTCAGTAGGTACCTACTGACAACGGCTAAATGAAACGTGCCTTACATAGTGAAATTTAAACAAAAATACTATCTACTTGCGTCGTACCGAACTGTAAAATCTGTACAATAAAGGTTAACCGAGATAATCAACTAGTTTCCTTTCGGTAAGAAATTTTTTTATTAAATTAAAACAGAATAAAGTGGTACACGCTTAGTTTTCATACAATGGAGCTAAGACATCGTCCTAATTCAACGCGATAACGCGATCATCGCGCGATTAAACGATGCGACCATCGCGTGATAGCAAAAACTGGGTGTCCTAAGCCCCTTCATACACAAGGCTTCGCAAATCTCCGATACTCGACGATTTTAGTCTCCAAGCGACTACCGCCATACAAATACATTGAGATTCGTACACTAGTCGCGTCGCCGACATTTGTCTCGCGACTCGCGTCGCGCCAGTCGCGCGCTAACTGCCACCTGCCAGTCGAGATCTTCGCTACTAAGTCGCGGCGATTTTCAAGATGGCAGAGCAATCATTTAATATTAAATTTGTTTCTGAGGTGGAGAAATATCCTTGCCTATATATACAACATTAGTATTGGAGATTTGCGTAGCCTCGTGTACGAAGGGCCTAATAGAACGCGAATACGCGATCACGATTACCCCCGCTCCCTATCGACGCGACGCGATCATCGCGCGAACCTCAGTTAGGATAGGACACCTATTCATCATTAATAGGTTTGATCGCGATCGCGCGTGGAATTAGGAATCTTTTCTAGATCAATATGTTTGATCGTCGACTCGTACGATGGTCGCATCGCTTACTCGCGCGATGATCGCACACTCGCGTTGTATTATAGGACGATGCCTAACATGCGGCTTCTATATAGATCTATTTCTGTGGACTTTACCCATTTCACGGCGATAAACCTTAACGATATGTTACACAACGCCAGATTGAATGCCATGCAACCAGTTACAAATGCAGTTAGTGATTTGTATTCAAACGTTACGCTTACGACTCACCGCGTCTCGGCGCAGATGTGGAAACGTAATATTATTTTTTTTGTTTGATAATATGTAGTACTTATAGGGTTGATGAGGATTCATACATAATTTACATACTTACATACAGAACACATCACTATAGGTACACAGATCCATCACACACTCTTTTCTCTTTTTATATTAATAACAAAATTTGATTAGGTTATTGGAGTTATACTCGTAAAGTCTTAAATTTTATTTATGTTTTAATAATTTTTTTGTATGATTATTTTACATCATTAACAATGTTTGAACTGTGTGTCCACCAAAACAAGTGGTTTTGTAAGTTGGTCTGGCTGCTGCGTATCAAGCTTGTATTAGTGGAGAAGCCGCTGCGCTGGAATTAAGGATAACAATTGTAATACTTGCAACAAATAAATAGATTATTATAACATAGCTATTCACATCTTACAAAAAAAAATTATACTTAATATTTTATATAAAAAAAACATATTTACAGTGTATAAAATATTTTTAAAAAACTCACCTAGGTTGCCACCGGCCGGCGGCGCCGGCTGCGGGCTGCGGGGCGCGCAGCAGGGATAGATAGATTTATCGGTAGCGTAAGCAGAGTGAGGAACCTCCTGGCAATACGTGCCGTGTCAAGGAGTAAGTACTTACTGCCTTTTGCATCTGACCCTTGGCCCATTATTGAGTTAGGCGACTAATGTCTGTATTGAAAAATGACGAGGTATAAAAATGTTGACATCTTTATTATTATTATTCTCTTTTTTAAAAACATTATCTTAACTTAAATTTTTTACAATATTTTATAATAAAAAAACATAAGTAAGTACTTTATGTTTAACTAAAATTTAAAATATTATAAAAAAACTTAACCTAGGTTGTCACCGGCAGCGGGGATTGACCCAAGCTATCGGTGGTTAGGGCTGCAGAGTGAGGAACCTCCTGACAGTACGTGCCGTGACAAGGAGTACTGCTTTCTGTATCTGACCCTTGACCACCTTGACCCAACCTTTTAGCGAGAGATTCTCTAGATGTTGATCGAGGCTCTTAGCTCTAAGAGCGCTTTCACATATAGGCGTTTTAGTGTGGTTTTACGCGCGCGGCTGCAGCGCTGCAGATCGAATCCTTTCATACTACAGCGGCTGTAGCACAGTATAAATATAAGCTTATATTGATACTGTGGCTGTAGCACCTGTAGGCTGTACGCGGCGTATCCGCCACCACAAGCTCGGAGCGTTGCATTCGCGCTTCTTTCAGTGATCTGTCGCGCGGCTGTCGCGCTGCAGCCGCGCTATTTCGAGCGCTTCTAGTTCTCTCTCGCTCTCTCGACGGTACGACGGTAAGGGACGGGTATAACAGCAAAGCGGCGCGAATAATCGCGTTATATATTTCAAAAAAATGATAGAGTATTAAAAAGAAACAATCGGTTATAATCCCTAAAGTTATCTATGAACTTCATTTTGGTAAATGACTCATAGTATCAAATCACTTATTTTAAGAATAAAACCTAGAAAGGAAGATAAAATTACACAAAAATATGTAACTTTGTGAATTTATTCTATCGAGCCAACTTTATCAAATCGTGTTTCCATCGGGTATATTCTACAGAATAAAGCCTCAACCATATTTTATAATTTTCGCCGATTTTAATTCTGTTTACTACTTCAAAAATTAATTCTAAGCACGTGTTATTTTAATTTTTTACCCAGTCGTGCTACTGCAGCGCTACTTAGAAGCGCTGCAGTCGCGCGACTAAAACGCCTATATGTGAAAGCGCCCTAAGACCGTTTACATTACGTAATTTTTCACTAACACCTAGCCTTAATGTATGAAGAACGTTATGAGAGTAAGTGAAGCAAAGGATGTGCGTCAGGATCGTAGCAAATGGAAAGCTATGGTCTCTTGGATTAGTCTGGACATGTCCGGACTTTAAGACTCTAGTCCAGAGTTTGTCCGGCTCTTTAATATGTCCGGATTTTGGAATATGAGTAACAAAACTATACGTGTTAAGTAATATCAAATAAGTCTTAAATCTTTATTAACTTCTCATCATGTGTGTCTGCCTAGCGGGGCCCCCCGAGCTAGACACGTAAAACTAATGGCAATGCTTCAGTTGCTCAATGTACCTCTAGAATTAATTAACAGAATTCAATATACCTCAACCGTTTTGACAGAATTACGATAAAATGCCTAATCTTCCCAGATGGGCCATCGGCTGTATAACGCTCGAAATACTAAAAAAAATATACTGATCTAATGTATCTAACGCCCGTACTAACACAACTCATCGTATTTACAACACAATGTGGTCTGTTTTGTTATCGTGTTTGTAAACAATAACACGCGCGGTCGCTTATAACAATGAGTTACCGCACGATCGCACAGTTCCCGTAACAAGTCATGAGCGTCAGTGCAGCTGTGAAATACTTGTTACAAACACGTTTCGTGACCGTAGTAGAGGTCGTCTGTGATAACTCGGATATAGCTGTCACCAGAGTCAGCGTTACCGTAAGTGATAATCGGACGAGACTTTAAAGATAATTGGTTTAACATAAAACTAATTTAGGTCATAAGTGAAACAAAAACAACATAACTTAATTACACACAAAAATATCATAAATAACAAAACAAAAGACTATGTAAGTACTTACGTTTATAAATAAAAAAAATCAACTAACTCGCTTACTCGCCTGTTCGAGGCAAGGTACCTACCCAAAAGACTGGCGGCATTGTATAGCTAGACTTATCCGATGAGCGAAAAGCTAGACTTATCCGATGAGCGAAAAAATTGTTAGCCGATTTCAGGTAGGCTACTCTTGAAACAGAATTGCATTAATCAATTTCCAATCACAAATCTAAAAAATGTCAAATGGCACTTTTGTAAGCGACAATAGCGCCACATTGGAATTAAATTGCGTGGAAATTGATTGAACAAATTATTATCGAGATGGCGTTCCGGAATTATCTTTACTTATCCCAATATCGATACATATTAATCGCATTGGAATTGTATTAAGATTAAGTTTGCGTTCGAGAGTAACCCCCCAGGGCATATGCATACATGGTCAATTGCAAAATTATTTCAGGTCGTATGCGTACATAGTCGATTGCAAGTCTAGCAAGTTGCGAATTTGGAATATGGTCACCGACTGTCATTCCATCCACATCACCATGTCTACTACTGTGCGATTTTCAAGAAATTTCTTGCCTCGAACTACAGTGTTGTGGAACCAGCTCTCGGCGGCGGTATTTCCAGACCGTTACGACTTAGGGATCTTCAGGAAACGATCCTATTCCTTCCTTAAAGGCCGGCAACGCGCCTGCGATTCCTCTGGTTTTGCGGGGTTCCATGGGCGGCGGTGATTACTTTCCATCAGGTGACCCGCTTGCTCGTTTGCCTCCTTCTGCTATAAAAAAAAAAAAAATGGTCATAGGCGTGCATGGTAAATTGCGTTTCTGGTACATTGAAAGCTGTAACTACTCCACCTGACTTATTTCTAAACCTTATAATACATACACACACTAATCGCCGCCTTTACCTTAGCTTAACTTATTATCTAATTCTTAAAACTAGTTAACCTACTTTATCTACAATCTAATGTTTGTGTCTTGATGTTTTGTAGAGTGCGTAGTGTTTGTATGATAATGGGACCTTAACGTAACTTAATTCTATTAGTAATACCTTTCAGTCAAGCAATGTAATATTATAATAAATACTATTTTGGCCAGATCGTCTAGTGAACCCTCCGTTGTTAACCGCATTTAAGTAACTCAAGTTCTTTTCGTGAAAGTTTAGTAATTGGCTTAATCCTGTGTTAAATTATTTTCTCCTGACCTAATTACCTATCCGTCAATAACTAATATCTTAGATATGTGTAGCCTATCAGTGACTCCGTCTGAACTGTGAAATAAATCCTTCGCAGCAGCTGCAGGAAAGCAATGTTAACCACTCAAAGATAATCAGATGATAGCTTAGCTTGCAGGTATTATTTATTTATTAACAATAGCATTATACATAAAAGTCTTGTGGCAATTTATGAGCCGCAACCGCCGCTCCATAGCGTGCTATACATCACATTGTTTATATATAGCCCCGGCATGTTGACTTTAATTTACTATTTAAAAAGAGTCTACATAACTTCTCAACTTAATTTCAACTTACATTATGAAACTATGTGTTAGCATTTACATTCTTATTATTCCACACAAAATCAATAGAGTTTATCTCAAGGCTTGCTATCATCCAAATATCCTTTTCACATTAAGAACTTAATTATTCAATGCAATAACTTATGTCTTATGATATCACATATCGAACAGAGGTGGGAAGCCAGCATTCAACAGAACCCACTTATTTCTCTGATTATTGTGTCTATTATAAAGATATTATAATGTAACATTATTAACTGACTGTCTTTATTGCCTTATCAGAACATTAACCTTCAGTTCCATAAATGGTGAAAAATTTATTCAAAACCCACTTTCAGGCAGTGGACTAAAATAGAATGCTATTAATAAAGGTAAAATTACTTTTATTTACTCTTAGTATTTATTATACAGATCTTATAAATCACCAATATAACTAGATTGTATTGGCTGCCTTGGCAGATTATCACATCTTAAGTTTATTAAAAGATGTTTGATTTATTCAATATCCTACTCATTTAGGAAGTGAACTTAAATAGAATACTATCATTTGAAGTAAAATTACTTTGGTTTACTCTTAGTGTTTATTATACAGATCTTATAAAGTACCAATATAACTACATTGTATTGGCTGCCTTGGCAGATTATCACATCTTAAGTTTATTAAAGATGCCTAATTCACTCTACATCCTTAACTTTTAGGAAGTGAACTTAAGATAATTATTTTTCCATTAACTTCTACCCCTGTCTCTCAGACTGGGTGATTATTTAATAGCCTACTAAATCATAGTTAGTATATTTTTAGTAGGTAGTAAATCAGGTAATTATCCCTGTTAATAATTAAATCAATTATATTTAGAAGTTATCCTTTACTCACTTTAATAGGTATAAAGCAGACTGTACTATTAGTCTAATTGCGTTAGGTTGTTCCCATCAAATATTTCTATGTTTCATATTATTAGAAGTAAGTACATAACTTATAAGGTCTTTGACCATTAAAGTGAATTCAAATGGTATAAAGTAGACTGTACTATTAGGCTAATTAGTAGGTTGTTATCAATCAATTATTTCTATGTTTCATAATATTAGGAGCTCAAAGATTGTAAGGTCTTTGACCATTAAGGTGAATTCGCAGCTTCAACGAATTAACCTAGGTTTCAATCTGGTTTTAGTTGTTTAGTATCAGCTTATATTTTACCAATAGGTATTGGGATGTCTATTTATAATACATTGGAGAGTAGCAATATTAAGGCCGTATCGCACCTTAGGGAAAGCTAAAAATGCTTGTTTGGTCATTTCAGTATTAGAAATCAAACATCACAGTACAGTTATGCTTACTTGCTATAACTTTTAGTATTTTCTTGTAATAGGAAACCAGTCTAGACTCTTAGGTACTCCAAAGTAATGATGGTTCAATATTACCACACTTCTGCTAATTATTTAAAATGAATAGTTAATTGGTAACAACTTTAGGAAAACAATTAGAATCCTATTGGCCTACGGTAACATATTACATGCCTAGATAGGTCCTTTCAGCGCTCCTATCCCACGTCACTTCATCGTAATTTCTATTTAGGCACCATAACTTAATTATCCCTACCTTATTAGTCGGAATTAATCCAGCTTGGCTTCGCGGCCTACGTACCTAGTTTATGTACGCACAGCGTGCACACACCGTGCTGTCCCCCCACTACCTAGTAACATATATAGAAACGCCTACCTATAGATTCCTACAGCCTACCTCACTTGAAATACCTATATTTTGTCGAACTAACAGTCCCTACTTGTATACCTTAGCAATCTAAGCCCGAGCCACATTTAACTTAATTTCGTGGTGAGTTGTGTAAGTCGAGTCGCCCCTGCAAGCAACAGACTTCTTAATGTACTATCAATCGAGCCAGTATACTCAGTGTGTAATACCTAACACTGCACTGTGTGTAAGAAGACGAGACGGTTTTGGCCCGGGATATACGTGCCCGTCTCCAGCTAATTGGTGTCTGACCTATCTTCGATTTTCACTAGGGAGACAACTGTCTCTCCCCCGTTACTCTCTCGAATATAGTGTATTATTTAGCGTTGTAATAGATAACGCCGACCTTATTAAATACAGTCAAAGGTCATCCTGACCGAGGTCAGTTAAAATCATATTAGTTTTCGTTGCCACCGTGATGCGTTTCCGCTAATATGATCCAGAATACTGCATTCTGTTAACAATTCGAGTTGCGATAACAATAATTTTACTTTAATAATCACTTTCTATTTCACAAAGAATTTTAGTTAATATCGCAGCTCGAATTACACTTAGCGCGCTAAAAGGCTCGGACGCTCGTTTTCACGTATGAGATCGTTATCACCCGGCGACCTTGAATCGAATGCCCCGGCTTCCCTACCATGACGCCAACATCTTCCAAAATCCCGCCACTTCGCCCGACAGTCGCCCGCGCAAATCCATTTCCCTACCCTTCAGCCAACCGCTAGCCCTCTCGCCTATGCACATCAACTTCACGTGTTTTATCTTTCGTCACATGCAAACTTCGTGTCGTTCCACGTGGAGATAACATCGCCCCTCTCTTTCTATCCTTTTCTCAACTTCTCGCTCTTTGCCGCCGTCCCCCGCGTAAATTCTAAAGTTTTTCCATAATCCAACCAAATCTCTTTAGATAGCCAATATTTCATGTTTCAACATCTAGATGTAGCCTTCCATCAACAATTCCCTCTTAATAAACACCCACTCAAGCCAATAATCCCGTATTTAGTAAAATTATAAAAAGTTCCGTGTTCAGAACATAGGTGGCGACTGCCTGTATGTGAACCGGTCTTGCCAACCCACGCCTATGTCGCAAGGGACGCGTTAGCCTATCACATCACTCTAAGCCATTGCCAACCTAACAATCTTCCGCGAAACTCAAGTAAATAACGCACGCTAGACGGCGCCTACGTCGCAAGGGACGCGTTAGCCAATCCCGGCAGACCCCCCCCCCCCCCCCCCATCACTCTAAACCAATAGACAGCGCCCATTCCGTAAGTGTCACCCGGAACAGTCCCCGCGAAATTCAAAATAATATTGAGTCCCTTGTCCACTGACTCATTCTTACAACTTTCAACATAAAGCCACTTGTCCACATGTCCATTATTCTAAACTAGTTTATTTTTCCCTTTTTATGCTTATTACATTAATGGTGCAACGCATTAATATTAATTTTAGTGCTACTCATATATTCCTTACTAACGGACAGATACCATTCATTCTGTACCGTTACAAAGCCACCCGTTGCCATATTATGTATTCTATGCCGTTGCCTCAAACTGGCGTGTAGTTAAATTGTTTAAAAAGAGACTTTTATATACTTATCTAATTCGATCAGTACGAACTCATGGTCAAGTTTTTCCTGTAAGTCACACTAATAGTATTAGTAAAAAAATTTAAAAAAAATCCTGTTTTTCACACTGGTGTGACATGTTGGTGTGACCACGAGTTCGCACTCAATTCGATCACTTAAAAAAACTATAACTCCAGCGTGACAGGTGGCGATGGGCTCACCACCTGTCACACTGAGCACATGTGCAGTTGTTTGCGGTCCTAATTGCCTAATAGTCTCTGACTTACCCTTCTGGGATAATAGTCGTGATTATATACAGCGTGTTAGTTAAAACTAGGGACATATTAATGGAGGACATTAGGTATTCGATATTTTGCATAAAGCGCGGAAAAAGATCAAATATAATCAAGTATGACGGAAAAACGGGTTACACATTTAATACTATTTGCGTAACAAATGAGTCGAAAGCGCTAGGGTGCCCAAACATTACATTAAATTTTAATATCGATTTTCTGAATTACTCTTATGTCTCGAGTAGTATTTTTTTATTTGTTTATGTTTACCCAGGCATAAAATACCATAGGATTGAACATGTCCCTCGTTTTAACTAACACGCTGTATTATAGGTTGGGGAAAAAGACTGTTCGCATTTTTTAAGAAAATTCATATATACATACTGTCAAATAAGTTTCGGGAACGGATGATATGATTAAGAAGCCAAATTATTAATTTTTGTAAGATTGGCACAACTGTTAGGTATCCATTTTGGCGCGGAGTTTGAGTTGCATCTGTTATTTAGATTAAAGACAGTGCTGTTTTTAGTTAGTTTATATCTAGTGTGTATTGCGAATTTCATAATGGATAAAAACATCGAACAAAGAGTTTGTCTTAAATTTTGCTTCGCCAATGGAATTTCGTGTTCGGAGTCACTGAAAATTTTACAGAAGGCTTACGGTGAATCGACTTTATTAAAAACACGTGCTTATGAGTAGTGATGTACAAGGCTCGAGGCGTCGAGTCCTATTTTTGAAGCCTCGAGGCGAAATGGCAAGATTCAGTGAGCTCGGTAGGCTCGGAGTCCCGATCCTAGCCGAGCCGCGAGCTCTCTGAGCCAAGCCTCGAGGCTTTAAAAGAGTTCAAGCCTTCAAAAGCCGTAAAAAGAGCTCGAGTCTTAAAATAAACGCAAGCCTTCATTAAGAGGTTAAGTTTATGTTTATTTTTATTTACTTTAATATCTCTGGAGTTCTTTCGAAGGCTCGAGTTGTTGTTCAGAGAGCTCGCTATCGAACTCACAGAGCCCTGCGAATCAGATTTAGTGGTGGGTAATATATCTTTTTTTGTGAATCGATTCGAAACTATATATCGATATTTGATATCGGATTCTGAAACTACTATATATTTTAATATCGGTGATATCGGTGTATTCGTAAAACTTTACTCACCTGATACTAGTAAGAAATAATAAGAATTTTCATTTCATTTCATTTTCTTTTTCGTTTCAATTTCTTTTCATTTCATTTTCTTTTAATTTCATCTTCATTTCATCTTTATTTCATCTTCATTTATTCTTCATTTCATCTTCATTTCATCTTCATTTCATCTTTATTTCATCTTTATTTCATCTTCATTTCATCATCATTTCATTTTCATTTCATCTTCATTTCATTTTCATTTTATTTTCATTTCGTATCGCCCACTCCTAATCAGATTCGAGTCTCCAAAATTATAACTCAAAAAGACGAATGTATTATGTCATAAAGTCCACAGTAAATGCTCTATTGTGCTTTACCTCTACTTATTTTTATTCATCAACATCCATTAAAACTAGAGCGCAGAAAAAGACTAGTGCGCTAAAAAAGACTCGTGCCCTGAAAATGCGTCGAGATCGATCGGGCACTCAAGAGGGCTCGAGCTTTCAAAAAGGCTCGAGCTCTGCAAAAGACTCCCGAGTCGTCGGGCGCCATACAAACGAGGCGAGCCCTGTAAACTACACCGAGCTCTAGGCAAAAGGACTTGGACGCCTCGAGCCTTGTACATCACTACTTATGAGTGGTACAAAGCGTTCAAAAGCGGTCGAGATGTGATGGAAGATTTGCTTCGCTCTGGTAGGCCATCAACGTCTTCAAGCGAAGTCAACATCGCAAAAGTGAAAGAAATGGTGACTGAAAATCCTCATTCAAGTTTGAGACAGATAGCCGCAGAACTTTCTGTGTCTCACGAGTCGATTTACCATACCGTACCATTTTAAATAATCACTTTGGGTATGAAACATGTTGCCTCTCGGCTAGTCCCAAAAGACCTGAATTTACTCCAAGAACTCAATCGCATAAGAGCCGCTGAGGACATGCTAGAACGAGTCAATTCCGTCCTAACATTCATGCAACGCATTGTTACTGGTGACGAGACGTGGCTTTACGAGTTTGACATGCAAACTGGTCAACAAGCTTCGGAGTGGAGCCATCCGCCTGAACCAAAACCGAAAAAAACACGCCAAAGTCGATCAAAAGTCGAAGTTATGTTGACTGTTTTCTTTGACTATCGCGGTGTTGTGCACTCGGAATTCTTGCCGGAAGGTCATACGGTAAAAAAGAATATTATTTGAGCGTTATGCGGCGTATAAGAGAGCAAATTCGACGAAAAAGGCCAAAGGACATTGTACAGAATTGGCTTAGCGCGGACAGACTTTTCAGAAAATAATAAGATTACGATTATTCCTCATTATTTTTGTAAGATTTTCTGACCATTTATTGGAGTGTAAATACGTATAATTAAAAAGTATCATTTAATGAGTCTTGTTATTCAAGTATCCTTTATACGGGTAAACAATGTTGCCATTTGACAAAATTATATTACCCTGTAACTTTATTTTTTTATTTTTGGAAGAAGTTTTTTTATTATTTTAATGCAGAATAAAAATATGTAGCTGCATTATCTATAGGTAACCTTCGTACTTTTATTATTATACACAATATTCATATTTTAATTATAATAAATAGATTACAGGTAATATGTTTAAAAGTTACAGACGATAATGTTATTCTCGGTAATGGTAACATTTTACAACTTCATTTATAGTAAAGTGCAGTAAAGGGAACTTCCATTAAATAATGACTTCATTCATTCTACGACTGGCTAAAAAAGACTCGCATTCGGAGCCGTAAAAAATAATATTAAAAAAAAACATTCTTCCGGTTGTCAGTCAGTGGTGTGAATGTGTGATTGACACTTGCTGCTTGTCTGCTAGTTACCGGTGTTCTTGTGTTCCTTATTTTATTTTCTTTTCGATTCGACGTACGCTTTGATAATAGACTCCGATACTACTCACCCTGACAACATTTGCCTGAATTTGGATTCTGATACCCCTGCTCAAATCGACCCCGGCCCGACCATGGATTCCGATGATGTTTTCTTTGACGATACGGGCTACTAGCGACAACCAATCCACGTCATGCCACACTAGACCTTGCTTGATATGCATGATTGTTTTAATTGAAATGAAGACATTGCCAATCATCATATTTGGCAGGAGGGTTGTAAACTTGTGATTGTTGCAGTGCTCAAACAGATTAATGCTGCTACTGTCCTTATCTAGAAAAGTTTCCTCGATCACTCCTTATACCCCCTATTAGATGAGATTAGGCATATTAATATTGTTCTATACTACTATAAAATTCTATTTTCACGTAATTTGCATATATTTTGAACTATAAATAAAGTGAACCTAACCTCAAAATCAGCTATTTTCAGCACGTATAACTATTTATCAGAATTAATTGGTACAAAAAAATATATCATAACGGTTACCTAGTAACACATCCAACAGACGTCAACTGTGACGTACTGGCCTATTGAAAGGCTTCACAATCCTCATGGGCATGGGCTACCATGTAGACCATGGGAGGTTTCTCAATTTCCCAAACTTGTGCATAGTTATGAAAATGGTACACAAACGCAATGACTCTAGACTATGCGGAGTCGAGTCGTCAAACTGTGTACATAATAGAAACAAAACCGAAATAGTTGGCACTGCCAGCAGTGTAGAGCGACCCAGAGCTGTCTGGATGCCTAGTAGGACCCGTCCTAGTACCCCGAGCCCAAGAGTAGGTCAATTGGGCCAGGTGACAAAGTGTGGGTCTGCCCGATCTAGACCAATGTCTGTGCCGTTATCCCTGCGGGCGAATTTCATTACCGTTACCGAAATTGACATTCTCACATAGATGCATGTACCGAGGAGAGGGTGACTTGTGTTAGCCCCGTCAAACTCCCGGTAAACATGCCACCAAACAATGTCGCACAAAATTAAAATTTCAAATCTAAGATTTCTTTAAAATCTTTCAAACCGCGGCCGCCGTAGTATAAAGCAAAACCGTCCGTGGTTTTGCTCTCGCAAAGGGGCAGGCTAGCTATGGCCTGCTCGGGTCCCAAATCTGCAAAGAAGGCCCCCGCCCGTGTGATACCGCGGGTGGTACGATAACCGCTGCGGCATAGCTCGAGCGCGGCTGCACGCTGGCGCGCACAGAGCTAGTTGCAGGGAGGGGTCCCTCCTTCGTGACACCGTCGAGGCCCCCGCCCGTGGGATACCCAAATCGCACTCGGGCCGGCGGCATGGGAACCTGCAGGCACGGGTTTGCGCGCCTGCGCATGGTTCACCTTTCGGTGTGGGGGCGCGCCTCGCGCATGACTGGGCCTCCAGTCCGCTGGTAGGTGTGTGAGGTGTGTGCTCCGCGCTGGAGCACCCCTGCCCGTGTAACGCTGCCACCGCTGTTGTGTGGTCGGTGAAGCCGCTCCCGACCTGTGAACACCCAACAATAATAAAAGCTGTGGTCCACCAAATGCACTGCGGCGTTGAGGCCTATAGCCAAAGCAAAGGCCGCTGCGCCTTGCTATACGCCGCCTCGTCATTACACGCAGCCCTCGTCGGTCCTGGCACCGCGTCGTAGTGTGACCCGTTTGGCCACACTGTGTACAAGCCGGGTCCATGCCGGCCGCTGCAGTCAGCGCCGCCCGCCGCGACGTAGTGTGTCCTGGCTGCAGCTGTACAGTGGGATTCGCCTGGCGTCCCATTGAAGCCTGCGCCTCTGATGGCGGCAGGTCAGGCTGGGAGGTCGCTACGACTCCCGCCTCATAGCCGAGGAACTTTAGAAGTTCCTCCAATCCCGGCAGAGTAGCTCCCCCTTTCTCTGCCGTTTGCCGCTCAAACCGGGAACGAACGTCCGTTGGCATCTTATCTAAAACAATATGCATCAGTAGGAGCGACCACTCGGCTACTGGCAACCCTAACTGTCGCAACGCATTACGCGCAACTGTGACTGGCGTCAACAGTTGCGTCTTTAAGTCCGCCTGATTAGCTACCCTAGGTAGCGACAACAATTGATGCGCATGTGCGTCTACATACGACCCCTCTTCCACAGTGCCACCCAAACTTCCTAACTGATGGGTAGGAAGCCCAGGCATCGCAGGCCCTCCCACTGGTGGCGGTATGGATGGCTGGACATCCCCTATCCGTCGCCTTTTAATGTCGCAGGCCGCCTGGACGACATTATCATTTATTTCCATGATCTGGGCAAACTCTTCCTCGTATGCCGACCATACCTTTTTGTTGGACGTTGGAGCAGTCTCCGACAACACCACCATGGCGGTCTCAACCGAAGACACCCGCTGCCTTAACTGCCTGGCTCGCTCGAGGATGTCATCATCGCAGTCTCTCCGAGACAGCAGACCCTGCGTGTGCACGAACCAGCGCAGCTCCTTGGCCAGGACTGCCTCCGCCATCGCGTTGTCAACAAAAAACAAATAACGAGGAATTAGATTCTTTGTCCAACAATAGCACAAAGACAGGGCAATGTTCCCTACTAATGTAGCCTTTTAATTACAATGTAGCCACAACCAAAATTAATAAGTACATAAAAAAACTTAAACGGGTTTGCAACAAGAAGCGCACTAACAAATAATGTGCAATTATTATTATACTTCGGGTCTCAATCGAAGACGATTACTTATTACATGCAGCAGTACATGAGATGGTGCTATCTTCTTCACACTTTTAGATATATCCTAAAAATAAATATCTTATTTCCGTTCCCTGCACTGGCAACCCCGCGTCACGAGACGTCATTACCACGGGTGGAAATGTTCCCTACTGAAAAAAGTTGCTATAGAGAACGCATCTCAAGAATGATGTATGACAGTTTCTTCCCGATGCGAATGTCACTACTGTCAAAATCTTTGAAAACGGCGTCACTTTCATCACTTGTTGTTTTGTGTCGAGGGCGATCTAGATTTTATTTCCGTACATATCTATTTCTCCAGATAACTTCTAAGTGTTACTTGAGTATTACTCAGATTATTTCGTTTAAGTTACGTTTTAGTGCTTTCTACGATGTTTAATCATTGCAGTGTTCCCAACTGTGATAGTGTTTACAACAGACCGTTAAATTACATGTATTTCCATGTGTTAATGCTATTAGACGCAATAAATGGCTGGAGTGCATAAACAGCGAAACTCTTCGGGCGTTAAATGTTAATGAACTTTGAACTTGAAACGCTTTATTTGTTACAAAAATTTTGAGAAGAGATTTATAACTTCCAAATCTCGCCTATTAGGCACTGGTGCAATATCAAGAGGCACTGACATCCGCAGGTTGCAGAAGAGAAGTCTTCCAATGATGCAAAATAAAGCTTTCATAAAATATACTTACTTACTAAAAAGATAAAAAGAAAATAAATGTGCCTACTAAATAAATATTTGTTTTTATTTCAAAAGGTAACTATTAGCAATTACAAAATATCTTGCTTAATAGTTACCTTGGTAAATTCTGATGTATCCTAATATACCCAAGAAAAACAAACTGCCTGGTATGTCGCTTCGGCTCTGGCTGAATGTAGAAAATGTTGTTGCCTCATATTAAGCATTCAAGATTAAAAAGTTACAAATATCATACATCAATCTTGAGCTAAGATGGCGGCCAGCTCTAAAGCTTCATAGAAATGTACGATAGATGTCCGTCTGAACTTGTTCACTATATAGTCTGTGGTCATTACGTGTTTTTGTGTTATCGGAATCACACGTACTTTTCGTAACGAAATTAAATATGTATTTAATAAGATGGGAAAATGTTAAAGTTCGAAGTTGAGAGACAGTGATCATTACGGTATTCTTCGTCAGAGTCAATTAAAAATGATTTCTTCAAAGAAATCATTTTTAATTGAAAAAACGTAGGCGTTTATCATCATCGGTGTCGGTGAATAGTGATAAATGTCGTATCAACGATATTACGACACGCAGGTATTGGAACATAACGCTAATTTACCTGGAAAATTAACTATTAAGGAATGTATCATAGTTGTAAGGAACTAAGATCATTTATCATTAAAATTATCTACCCTCATTTTTATTGGTTTTTCTTGGGTTCTTTAATAATGATTGTAACAAAATTAAAAGCCATTTACAACAAGAAATTCATTAAATACTAAATTACTTACTTAGACACCATTGTAACAGTGTTTAACTGACTAAACGTATGATGTGTCGAGGATATATAACTGCTCAACAGTGTTGATGCTTTATTTTACTCAATGACATTGAATGTCATTGATTTTACTCCATACAAGCCGTATCGAGGTTACTTACACCAATTAGACAGTGCTGAGGTTCTATTTTACTCCACGCAAGCCGTGTCAAGGTAACTTACTCCTCTTTAACAGAGTTGAGGCTCCACGCATGCCGTATCGAGGATACTTGCTCCACTTTAACAGTGTTGAGGCTCCACGCTAGCCGTGTCGAGGATACTTACTCCACTTTATAAGTGTTGAGGCTGCACGCAAGCCGTGTCGAGGATACTTACTTCACTTTAACAGTGTTGAAGCTCCACGCAAACCGTGTCGAGGATACTTACTCCACTTCAACAGTATTGAAGCGCCACGCAAGCCGTGTCAAGGATACTTACTCCACTTTAACAGTGTTGAGGCTCCACGCAAGCCGTTTCGAGGATACTAACTCCACTTTAACAGTGTTGAGGCTATATCTTACTCCAAGCAAGCCGTGTCAAAGATACTCACTTCACTTTAACAGTGTTGAGGCTATATCGATGTTGTCAATTGGTGTCAATTGTCAATTGGTACATCAAGAAAGAAAATTCCAAGGAACCCCTCTGGATTGGAAGCAAAGGAGTCGCCACGCGGTTTTCAGGTCAGACCTCAGCATTATATATACTTATTAATGGTATTAGAATAAGAATTAGGCTTTCTCCGTGACACAGCGGCTACACAAGCCGTGCGAAGATACTCACTCCACTCTACCAGGGTTGAGTGAGGCTATATTTTATTTCAAGCAAGCCGTTTCGGGAATATGTATTTAGTACATTTTAACAGTGTTGAGGCTTTATTTTATTCCACGATAGCCGTTTCATGGTTTCTAACTCCACTTGAACTGTGTTGAGGATTTTCTACTCCACATAAACCGTGAGAGGCCATAGCTATTTCACCCTAACAGTTTCACGTTGCCACGTCATCCGTGGAACAAAGCAGAGTCTAAACATTGTTGAGGACGTAAGTTCGATTTCCGCCTGGGGTGGACATGTTTTCAACGTTTCGTTATCTTCGGGTTTACTTATCATTAATGATTTGGTAAACACATCTTAAACTATGTCATTGATGTTTACAATGACTCAACCAGTAGCGGCAGAAACGAAGCTTGGCCATTCGCGCTGCTTGCAGCGCTAGCGCCTGTGCCCGTGCCAGCTGCGCCACTAAGATCTTCGATCTGTCCCCGTATATGACGGTCAGTTCGACGATAGCCTGCTTTCATTGGACACCCATGGATTCTACAATTTCTCAGAGACGAACCTCATAAAAAATGAAGGGTTACTCATAATAATAATTAACAAAAAAAAATAATAATAAGTACTTACTTACCTACTTAAATAAATGGAAAAAAAAAATGGTAATAATGTACATAAGCCTCGAAGCTCCATAACTAAATTAGGAAATTGAAATAATAATAATAATAATAAATGAAAATCAAAAAGAAATGATAACGAGAAACAGAGCTAAACGAAGCGCACGCCCTCCACCATCGCCTACTCCGCCGACTTCAAGCTCCTCGTCCAATGATGACCTCAACAGAGTGTCAACCGACGAGTCGAGCAGCGCCAGTGGGCGATTGCCGTCTCCGCCACCACAACGAGCAGCGCGACGTGGACGACCACCGCTGCCGGCACGCTTGGGATCAGTGGGGCAACCTGCCCCGCGTACGACCCCCGCTACCGGTGGTGTAGTGCGCCGCATGCGATGGACTCAGCCTATAAATGAGAACTGCATGCGCGCTTACTATGGGGCAACAGAGGGAGGAACTAACCTTACTGCGTATCGTGTTCGGCTGCTGTCTTTGTTTCAGACCCTTGAACCGACCATCGACGTGTCTGCCCAACGATTGTCGGATCAAGTGCGGGTAATCCAGCGTAACAATTTGCTGGATCAGTCAGCACTTGATCGGCTACGCCTGGAGTCACTACGTATTTGTACGGCTTCTTCTTCGGTGCAGGATCGCCCTGCCCCACAATTACCGCTGTGACGCCGGTATTGGTGGCGCGAGTAGATCCGGTACCCGACGATGAAGACTATATAAATACGAATGTAAGTACACAGGCGAATGAGCAAATGAGGAGCGCTTTGAACGATGCCATTCTACAGTATCGTGACACGCGTAACTCTAGGCCGCGTATACCTTGTTTGCCCACGAATAGGCATAATTTGGCGTTAATGAGTGCCTTGAACGATTTACTGGTTCCTTTTCTTGGAACCAGTGAAAATTTAATTGATACCCACTCGATTCTTTATTGTGGGGCCATCGCGGTGTGTCGCGTTGCTCGTGTCAAATTCCAGGATTCGGACCGAGTACCGCGGCGAACCGGGACTGCCCCTGCTTGGCAATTGAGGATCGAGGGGCGTATCAATAGGTTTAGGACACTCATTGCAAAGCTAATTTGCTTCAGAAATGGCAATAATCGGCCTCGCGTCATGCTATTCGTCACACAAGCCTTTGTCGGGACTGATGTTCGACCGAAAAACTATAATAAGGAACGTATTGACTTTCTGAAGCAAAAAGTCTATGCATGGGCAAACCGTATACGTCGCTACAGAGTGCGTGTGGACCGATACCAACAAAATCGCCTCTTTCAAAGTGACCAAAGAAAAGTATACAGACGTTGGAAAGGAGCTGATCAACGTGTGGGCGACGGGCAGCTACCGGATGTTGATGCCATGACTAATTTCTGGCGCAACATTTGGTCGGTGCCCGTCGAGCACACGGAAGGTGAATGGATGAGTGTTATCAGTGAGGCGTGTGAACCTATCGAGACAATGCAGCCTATTAATATTAGTACAGCTGACGTAAGTTGTGCAATCCGTACGGCCCAAAATTGGAAATGCCCAGGACCGGACGGATTGCACAACTTCTGGATCAAATGGTTTCGATGTTCACACGAGTTACTGGCAACGCAATTCCAAGAAGCCATAGAGCTCGGCTCACTCCCAAGTTTGTTGACTACTGGTGTCACTTTTCTGTTCCATAAATCGGGTAGTACCACGGAACCGAAAAATTATAGTCCCATCACGTGCTTACCTACTTTATACAAGCTCCTTACATCCATTCTGAGAACATTAGAAATTAACGCGCACATTGTTGCAAACAATATTTTGGACAAGACTCAGAATGGATGTAGGGTTGGGTCCCGTGGTACTAAGGAGCTTCTCCTCATTGACATGACCATATGCCAGAAGGTCCGGCGTGGCAGAGGGACTCTCTCTACAGCCTGGATTGACTATAAGAAGGCCTATGATTCGGTGCCGCATTCATGGTTGGTGAGGATTTTAGAGTTATATAAAATTGATATAACTTTAAAATCCTTTTTGATATCATGTATGCGGCAGTGGACCACGGTCTTGAGTCAACCAGGATGTCGAGATAGTGTTTTTGCCACGCAGGATCTTATAAGGATAGAGCGTGACATATTCCAGGGCGACAGTCTGAGTCCTTTATGGTTTTGCTAGCTTTGAATTCTCTCAGTACTTTGTTGAGAAATTCAAAGTTAGGCTGTCAACTGCGGAGAGGGGGTGAAGTTATGTCGCACTTGTTGTACATGGATGACCTCAAGTTGCTCGCACCAAACCGCCAAGACTTGGTGAAACTGCTGAAAATTACTGAGACTTTCAGCAGTGCCATCAAGATGGAGTTTGGTGTGGATAAGTGTGCGGTTATGCATGTACAGCGTGGGAGAGTAGTAAATTCAACCAATTTACAACTCTCCGAAACGATAAACTTCAGATTTCTCTCCGAAGTTGAAACATATAAATATCTTGGTATGTCACAGTCTTTGGGTGTTGTGGATGGGGACATAAAACAGTCATTACGGGAGCGATTCTTTTGCCGCCTAAGAAAAGTACTTAACAGTCTTTTATCGGGTGGCAATAAGACGCGTGCTTTTAATGGCTGGGTTATGCCTCTACTCACATACTCCTTTGGCATACTAAGATGGACTCAGACCGAATTTGACGCCTTGGATAGATGAGTCCGTCAAATGCTCACGACTTCCAGAATGTTACACCCGCGCTCATCTGTTATGAGGCTGTACATCCCGCGGAGATGTGGGGGTCGCGGCTTTTTAAATGCCAAGGACCTACATAACCGTGAGGTGTGCAGTCTCAGGGATTATTTCCTTAACAGTGAGTGCGGGATGCATTTGGATGTCGTGGCAGTTGATAGACACTTTACGCCGCTCTCCTTGGCAACAGAAAACTGGCGCAAACCAGTGGTGCTAAGCACTCTCGATCGCAAGGACATATGGAAGAGCAAGGTGCTACACGGGCGCTACTATCGGGCTCTAACTGGGCCTGATGTAGATTTGCCTGCCTCGGTGAACTGGCTACGTTTCGGTGACCTTTTTGGGGAAACCGAAGGTTTTGTCTGTGCTATTGAAGATGAAGTTATCAAGACGAATAACTACCGGAAATATATAATGAGGGACGGTACGGTCGACATCTGTCGGGCATGCCGCCGTCCGGGAGAATCACTCCGACATATTATTTCCGGTTGTTCTCATCTTGCTAACGGAGAGTATTTGCACAGACACAACCAAGTAGCCAGAATAATTCACCAGCAACTTGCTCTTCGATATGGCCTTGTTGAATCAGAGGTGCCATACTATAGGTACGCACCTGCGCCAGTTCTCGAAAATGGTCATGCAACGCTCTACTGGGATCGCTCTATCATCACGGACAGGACTATTGTCGCTAATAAGCCTGATATCGTGGTGATCGACTGATCTCAGCGCCAAGCAATATTGGTTTATATCACCATACCTCATGACGAGAACCTCGTGAAAGCCGAGAAGGACAAGCTCAGTAAGTACCTTGACTTGGCTCACGAGGTTACCGCCATGTGGGATGTGGATTCAACCATTATTGTACCGATAGTCGTTTCGGCACACGGCCTTATAGCGAAGAGCCTCGATCAACACCTAGAGAGGCTCTTGCTGAAAGGTTGGGTCAAGGGTCAGATGCAAAAGGCAGTACTCCTTGACACGGCACGTATTGTCAGGAGGTTCCTCACTCTGCAGCCCTAACCACCGATAGCTTGGGTCTATCCCCGCTGCCGGTGGCAACCCAGGTTAAGTTTTTTATAATATTTTATATTGTAAATAGGTTTTTTATATAAAATATTGTAAAAAATTAAACTTAAGAATAATGTTAAATAAAGAGAATAATAATAATAACAATAATAAGCTCTGTTGGAGATAATGTTTAAATAAATGAATAAAAGTTTTAAAACTTCACTTTCTGGGCATAATAATATTAAGACCCCTAATGCCTTAACCAAGTTTGATTCGGAAAGAAAACAAAAATCCAACGCTCTGTACAGAGTCCCGGGCTGATGCCCGGGCTGAAGTTGTGATCAACTTCGAGGTTCTTTAAACTATAGGGGGGGCGCCACTGTGCGTAGTAGTATCATCAGCTATCGAGCTGCGATCAAGCCCACCAGCAACATTCACACCGCCAAGGGACTGCCGAGGTTCCGCCGGATATCTGACAGGGAGACGTTGGAATCAGAGCTCCTGCAGTCGCTTGACCTATTTTTATGACTGAATGACAGAAGGTGTGAGCTCACTAGGGATCGTAATGTTTTAAATTGGATTCGTAAATGTAATATTCATTTTCCCGGCAAACCTATACAAAACAACTATACTTCAAAACAATGTTTGTCACTTACTATCTCATATAGATAAAAATGAATCGCCAAATGTGTTGCTAAGCGCACAAAAACGGCTCGACTGATTTGTCTGATTCTCTATTGTTGTGTTTATAAAGGTCAGGAAAAGTTTACAAAAACAATGTATAGGATCTCACAAATTCACTCAAAATTTAAAGCAGCTTCAAAATAATTATATTTAAAAGAATCGAACTGCCCTTAAATTATTAAATCACAGCTACTATTGTCAACAATTGATATTCAAGATACTTATTTTTAATTAAGTATCTACTGCAATTAAAGCTGATCGGAAAAAGTTAAGGTTTAGTTTGAGGCCTCAGTTGAAATTAATGTTCTTCTGTTCGGCCTATTTGTGTTTGCGAAATTACTGGAACCGGTTCTAGAACAATTGCGCATAATATTTGAATTTTCTACAATAATTGTTTAGTTTATGTTTTGTACCTACGCACGAAAAATAAGCTCAAATTATGACGAGTGTGTATTGAATAATAAAACTACGAGTACGAGCACCTTTTTGGAGTCATAGGGTTTGTCACAAACACTTACAAAAGCATTACTAAAAAACCGAGCAACAGAACTTGTTTTATACATAAATGTATAATAAGAGATTTAGATGAATTCAAGAATATTGACTACGGCATGCACAGCCGCCGTTGCGGTTTGAATTACCTACCTACACCAAGTTGTTTGAACAAGAAAAATTCTTAGCATTAATTGATTCAGAAACTTTTATGTATTCGCATCCTACATCCAGTCTTGTGAAAACATTATACGACTATACTTAGATACGGAGTAGGTAACTCTCCTATCATGCGTTTTCACATATTATTAGTTTATTGGCAAAGCCATAATTTGACCTTACAAACCCTTACAAACGCAGAATGCATCACGAAATCCTGACCAAGTTATAAAAAAAAAACTTACATTTAATATAAATTGGATAAAGCAGAAGGTATTGATGTGGTACAGGTTAGAATTTACATCCTTGGTATACAATGTGACCCAAACTTGTTGTCCAAGAAAAATGTTCTTCGGCCCTAAATAATATTTGTTATACCTAATTTCCTTTCAAGGCGAGCCATCCACTTCTAGATAGCCTTATCCAGGTGGGGCCAAATTATTAGTGAATCGTTGACCAGACATGGTATACCACGAGCATCTTGTGATATATGTTTACATCTCTTGAGACAAAATCAGTAACATTAAATCAGTACTGTATTTGATAATATCTTGGTAGCTTTATTCGAAAAATAATAACTTGAATCTTTTCAAAGCTGATAGTTATAAAGTTATCATTTCTAACCAAAAAGTTTGAGGAAGGTTCTATGTTGTTTATACGCATAGGTCTACTTTACCTGTCATATAAGGGAAGTAATTTACTTTCCATGAATGACTGTGTTTATCACAGTTTTGTTAAGTGTACACTAACTAAGATTTATTGCTCCAAATCAAAAATACAATTCAACATGGGACACAAATGTCATATTAATTAAACCATATTTCCAGGACTATCCTTAGAATCAGATCATAATCAATGATTTGTCACTTTGATTCTTACACTATATTTTCTATTGTTTCTGCTCAAAAAAGGCAGTCTATTAGTTTAATCAAAAATAATATATCAATACAAAATTATGTGATTGTGATTGAAATTACCGACTTCATTTAGATTTCAGGACCCGTGTTTAGCAACCGCTCATCAGATTGTCCAATATTTGTAAGAATCCCAGTTATTTGTTGCTGGCTGTGCCAACTTCATAAAAAGGCGGTCACAAACATTTGTTGCAGATAAAAAAAAATTAAAAAAAGGATTTTAAGACAGTGGACGACATGCCGATACGGATATTTGTCTGTATTTGGAGCTCACAGTCACGTAGTCGCTCGGCATTTACTGCTCACACTGCTCACAGATCTAGTCTGGAGGTGTTTCGCATAGTTGTTGTGGGCTGGGCTGAGTCACTTAAATGTACTTGTTAATACTGTTGGAGAAATGTTTAGGTACAAATTAGAATGAATTTGTCAATGCAGTATTTACAACAAAATAATAATACTTAATCAAATAAATAAATGAAATTGTTAAAGTCATTGTTTAGAAAACGACCAATGCATCGATAGCCATTAAATGCATCTTTTAAGGTTTAAGTGGAGACCGCGGTCTCATGCGACCGCTTGGGGTTTGACGGAATGGCGCGATTTTTAGGTGCGGTCTCATGCGACCGCTTGGGGCCTGAGGGGCTTACGAAACTATAAAAAACTACCTACATATTGTAAAGTTTAAATTGACATAATTTTTTATTTTTATTGTGTTAACATTACAATGCTCTGAACATCTGCATGTAATAAGTAATCGTCTTCGGTTGAGACCCGAAGTATAATTAAGAATCAAACGAACTTACCTTGTGAAGTTTGATTCCAATTATGCGAGGGTCTCAACCGAAGACGATTACGTCAACCCATCCCTCCCAACCCAAAAAATAAAATAAAAAGTTGTGGAGGATAACACAAAATTCTCTGAAATAATGACGTCTCGTGACGCGGGGTTGCCAGTGCAGGGAACGGAAATAAGATATTTATTTTTAGGATATATCTACAAGTGTGAAGAAGATAGCACCATCTCATGTACTGCTGCATGTAATAAGTAATCGTCTTCGGTTGAGACCCTCGCATAATTGGAATCAAACTTCACAAGGTAAGACCGTTTGATTCTTAATTATTACATATTCCCTATGCATAAATCAACCAATTTAAACCAATGTAATAATCAAATTAATTTTAAAATTAGTTTTCAAAAATGAAGGCACCAACAAAACAAAATGTGCCATTATTATTGTATAAACCGTTATATAATAATCCAACCAAATTTTACATATGCCGCTGTGTAGAACAAACAATCTATTCGGTTCCAAAGAACCAGAGTAAACAAAATGAATGTTTAACTAACATCACACAAGGATAAACCAGTAATCAGGCTTGAATTGATATAACAATAAAACGAGTTAACTATTGATTATGACGTGACATCCGCCCGCAACTCGCCTTTATAATTGATGTGATAACATACGCTATTGTTATCCCTATAGCATAACAGTGCTATAACTCGTTAATTTTGCCGTTAAACCTCGACTTCAAGCCAATCAACTATTTCTTTTTTCTACTATTATTTTTTTTTTTTTCTTTCGACCCCTATTTTGCTCCCAAGCTCAATTAATATCCACCTTCCACAATTATCCATCATCCGTCAATCTTAGATATCTTCGAGAAGTAATTTTTTTTTTTTCTCTCTACTAATTTGCCTATCGTATTCCTACTAACATCTCTTTAGCATGCATAATTTCTATCGTTCCTTAAATATAATTAAATGCCGGCTCTAAGATAATTATAAATATAATATTTTAGTGTTGTGTGTGTATAGAATCAAACTTCGACTAGTCAATGATCCCTAGTAAGTCGGCATGGTTGCCCTAGAAGAACCACTAACTAATCAAAGCTAGCGTCTGGGATACACGTCAAGATATTCTCCGTCGGCACTACCCGATTAGTTAATACCAGCCTCTTGTACAAGTGCCTCTTTCGATTTACCCACAAGCAAAGCTGCTGGCTTATGTAGACGCGGTCAAGCATCCGATTCAATGTTTTTGTCTGTAAAATGGGTGATCATGTTTTGCTTTGTGTACTGTAATTGAGTATTGTAACAAGTACTGATTGGATATGATTTATAAAATATATATAATATTTTGTCGTAGAATAAACTCACTACACCCTATCTTGTGCAATGCTACCACTCGTATACTTCCTACACTTTCTCACCCAACACTTAACTAGTAATATCAATTTTTTTTTTTTTTTTTTTTTTTAACATCTTAATCGTTCAACGGAGATAGACAATTGTGCAAGGTACCCTTCTTAATAGGCTAATCCAACCCAGTGAATTTAATGATTTATCTATCTCTACCTATCCTAACTAATTAGTCATGTAGTAAAGTCTTTTCTTTTCACCGCTCTCCCGACTTAGATATCTCTAGGTAACTCACAACTGATAATATTAGGTAAGTAGGTATAGTAAGCTGTGCCCAGCGAGCTTTACCTCTGCGTACGTTAACCTCATCTTGAGCTAATAATAATCCTTTATAAATCTTCATAATTAACTATTTATCACGATTTCAACTATACGGTAAGGAGCAATGATTACCGGTAACGACTACTTACAACGCTGCAAGAGTATTTCAATTATACATATTATTATTAGACAGCACCCTTTTACCATCATCCAAAATAAAATCTTTTATTGGTAACCCAACGCCATCTAGCCTCGCTAATAGGTAACCTCCCCACAATAGAGTAGATATTAGATAGTTGTTTCCAGACGGTAACGACTTTTATCGCCTACTAGACGTATTTATCCGTTTACATTATGCATCCCAAACTACGTTGCTTTTAAACCAAAATTCCTACTAGCAATGAATAGTCACATGATTCTATCCCCTACATGACATCCCTGCTACTTGCTATTCCCTATAATCGCGATTTCTCATCAACGCGTGTATTTTGAACCGAAATATTATTTTATGTTACTTTTCCTAGGATTTTATCGAACTAACAAAATGAAGCGGCATTTCCCTTGTGCAGAGCAATCGTCCCCGCCTACATGTCACATAATAATAATTCCACCACAATGTCATTGCATTCTAATCTACTACGTGATAAGTATTAGGAAAATCTCTTTCAATGTAAAAATCGCAGGTATTAAAAATAACAGGTATGGAAAATAATAGGTGATTCCGCTTGCTATAACAAAATCACATGATTACGCGATAAGGAAGTTTCCTCTCCGATTGGTTTTATGACTTCATGTTTTATAATCATTCCTAATTCTAGATTGTTTATGGTCTCGCTAAATCATTTGTCTCTATGGTCCAACCATAGACAAAGAACGTAATAGTCCTTGACTAGCCTAAACTACTCTATGGATTTCAGATGTGAGACTCAAGTACATTATTATATTTTTTTCTCTAACATAACCAACAAAATAAATTATAATACGTGGAATAGCACATCAACTAAAAACCGCAATCGCTCAACGATTATTAGTCAAAATATAATTATTATTAGTTTTATATTATGCTGTTAGCGTCATAACTTTATAATATTGTACAGCATATCGCCGTCCTATAATATAAATTGAATCCTGCAATAATTTAGTTGGTTAATTCTGTCCAATCTCGCCCCCTTGCCTTTCCATCCGACAGCAATAATAATTAAACCGCCCCCTATTCTACAAATCTTTCTAAATCAATAAATGTTGAACTATGTCACCCTATCGACCTTTTACGATCCTAAAAATAACTCAACACAAGGCTGTATGAACCAGTTGCCTATGCCTATATGAACTCTATCACCAGGAATAGAAACAAAACTACAGTTACCATAGCTCCTAACGTCAACAATTATTATCTTATCGTCCTATCAAAAATTGGATACCTGGTTTCAGTATTCATAGAAAACAATTACTAAAGGTTTCAGTATTCACAGATAACTCAACAATTTTAAAATTTAATACTCCATACCACCGGTTATTAACTATATCTATGTACTTCGCGCACTTATGATACTTTGGGAAAACAACAACGCCAACAGCCGCACGGTACCTGATGCTGGCGAAATCCGCCATTAAATATAGAAGAAAAAGATAATAACTGAAAGGTATTTTATTTCAAATAATACTCATTACATTATTGTTTTGTAGTTTTATCTCCTTTGACCTTTAACCTAACCTGAGAATCTTTTTGTTACAGATTTCGTACAACAAAATTTTAGCTCCAGCTCTCATTGCGACTGTCTACAATATTGGTCTTAATCTATTATCAAGAACCCGTAATACAAAGTGTATGAATCAACTTTAGAAGATAACAACGTTTATTGTGAAAAGTGTCAAATTATAATTCACCCATTATCAAGAGCCCGTAATACAAAGTGTATGAATCAACTCCAGAAGATCCAACAAAGTTTATTGTGAAAAGTGTCAAATTATAATTCTTCAATATCTCTGAATTAATTAATCTTCATTGAATTATTCCCTATTAAGCCAATTCTAAACTCACGCATCGCAACACGACAACAATTTGTGGGAAAAAAAAATCCCACTTCTAAATTAAAGTATTACCGCTTGACTGAAATCCACTACAACTATAATAATGATAATTTATAACTAAACTTTCTGATCCTGGTCATGGCTTACCAAATTGTAACCTCCCCACCCCGTTATAAATTCTATACCTAAATCTAATGCCTTTCACACCTATATGCCTAGTCTACCTTATAATAAATACACACATCCTCGCCGCTTTCACCTTAACTTAACTTATTATCTAATTCTTAAAACTAATTAACCTAATTTATCTACAATCTAATGGTTGTGTTTGGAGTTTTTGTTTAGTGCGTATTGTTTGTATGATGATGAAACCTTAGCATAGCTTAATTCTATTTGCAGTGAATTTCAGTCAAGCAATGTAATATTATAATAACTACTATTTTGGCCAGATCGTCTAGTGAACCCTCCGTTGTTAACCGCATTTAAGTAACTCAAGTTCTTTCGTGAAAGTTTAGTAATTGGCTTATCCCTGTGTTAAATTATTTACTCCTGACCTAATTACCTACCAGTCTATAGATCATAACATAGATATGTGTAGCCTAGCAATGACTCCGTCTGAACTGTGACCTAAATCCTTCACTGCAGCTGCGGGGAAGATTTGTAACCACTCAAAGGTAATCAGATGATAGCTTAGCTTGCAGGTATTATTATTTATTAAAAGTAGCATGATACATAAGAAGTCTTGTGCAATTTACATGACATATTAGAGGATTCTGGTAATTTAATAGCCCCTCCCCGCTATTAGCATGCCGATCAGCTCATTGTATTATATCAGCCCTGACCAGATTGAATTTAACTTTAATCATTAGCTTGTGCCTTTAATTCTTTAAACTGAGAATTTACATCTCTCCTCAAAATTTAATTTCATTTTACATTATGAACTATGTGTTAGCAATTTAAATTCTTATTATTCCACATAAATCAATAGAGTTTATCTCAAGGCTTGCTATCATCCAAATATCCTTTTCACATTAAGAACTTAATGATTCAATGCAATAACTTATATTCAGTTCCGTAAAGGATGGATAATTTAATCAAACGCCACTTCAGGCGGTGGCTAAAGTAGAATGCTATTAATACAGGTAAAATTACTTTTATTTACTCTTAGTATTTATTATACAGGTCTTATAAAGTTCCAATATAACTACATTGGATGGGCTGCATTGGCAGATTATCACATCTTAAGTTTATTAAAGGATGTTTCATTCATTCAATATCCTTGACTTTTAGGAAGTGAACTTAAATAGAATACTATCATTTGAAGTAAATTCCTTTGGGTTACTCTTAGTGTTCATTATACAGATTTATAAAGTATAAGTACATCTCAAGTTTATTGAAAGATGTTTAATTTATTCAACATCCTTGACTTTTAGGAAGTGAACTTAAATAGAATACTATCATTTGAAGTAAATTACTTTGGGTTACTCTTAGTGTTCATTATACAGATTTATTAAGTATAAGTACATCTCAAGTTTATTGATAGATGTTTAATTTATTCAATATCCTTGACTTTTAGGAAGTGAACTTAAGTAGAATACTATCATTTGAAGTAAATTACTTTGGGTTACTCTTAGAGTTTATTATACAGATTTATAAAGTATAAGTACATCTCAAGTTTATTGAAAGATGTTTAATTTATTCAATATCCTTGACTTTTAGGAAGTGAACTTAAGTTAATTATTTTTCCATTAACTTCCACCCCCTGTCTCTCAGACTGAGTGGTTAATTTGATAGACTACTAAATCATAGTTAGTATACTTTTAGTAGGTAGTAAATTAGGTAGTTAATTATCCCTGTTAATCATTAAATCAATTACATTTAGAAGTTATCTTTTACTCACTTTAATAAGTATAAATTAGACTGTACTAGGTATTAGTCTGATTGATTAGATTGTTCCCATCAAATATTTCTATGTTTCATATTATTAGAAGTAAGTACTTACATATCTTCAGAGGTCTATTCAAATGGTATTAGTAGACCATTGTCAGGCTAATTAGCTGGTTGTTATCAATCAATTATTTCTATGTTTCAGATTATTAGAAGCTCATAGCTTGCAATGTCTTCTTTCAACGACTTATCCTAGGTTCTAAACTGGTTTTAGTTGTTCAGTTTGTATCAGCTTATTTTTGCTAATAGGTATCGGATGTAAAATTTTCCATACCTTGAAGAGTGTAGCGATATGAGATCGTATTGCATCCCAGGGAAAGTTAAAAAATGCCTGTTTGGTCATTTCAGTATTAGAAATCAAACATCACAGTACAGCTAAGCTAATTTGCTATAACCTATAGTATTTTTTTTTTGTAATAATAGGAAACCAGTCTAGACTTTTAGGTATTCCAAGTAATGATGGTACAATATTATCATACTTCTGTTAATTATTTAAAATGAATAATTAATTGGTAACAACTTTAGGAAACAATTAGAATTTTATCGGCCTGCGGTAACAGATTACTTGCCTAGCTAGGACCCACATCACTTCATCATAATTTTATTTAGCGCCGTAACTTAATTATCCCTACCTTATTAGTCTGAATTAATAACTAACCATATATATATCCGCCTACCTATAGATTCCTACAACTTTCCTCACTTGAAAATGCCTATATTTTGTCGAACTAACAGTCCCTTTTTGTGTACCTTGCAATCTAGGCCCGAGCCACATTTAATTTAAATTCGTGATGTGTTGTGAGAGTCGCATTGCCCCTGAAAGCAACTAACTCCTAAATGTTCTATCAGTCGAGCCAGTATACTCAGTGTGTTATTTTCCTATCACTACACTGTATGTACGGAGGTAGACTCGAAATTGGACTGGGTCATACGGGTCTACCTCCAGCTAAATGGTGTCTGACCTATCTTCAACTTTCACTAGGGAGACAACTGTCTCTCCCCCATTACTCCGTCGAAGATAGTGTATTGTTTAGCGTAATGATGTAAAACGCCGATCTTATTAAAAACAATCAAAGATCATCCAGACCGAAGTCTGTTGAAAGGTACATAGGTTTTCGTTGCCACCGTTACGCGTTTCCGCCGATGTACCCCGGAATACTTCATTCCGTTAACGGATTCGAGTTGCGATCGCAATAGTTTTACTTTATTAATCACTTTCAATTTCACAAATCTTAATTAATATCGCAGCTCGAATATCACTTAGCGCACTATCAAAGCTCGGACGCTATTTTTCCCGTATGAGTAGTACCGCACTCTTAAGTTGGACCGCACCGCCGACGTCCCAAAATTGAATGCCCGCTAATTTTCCGCCCTTTTCCCAAGCATCTTAACTTTCGCGCCATGCGCACTTAACATTCGCCCGCGCGAGTCCGCTTTTCTTCCCTTCAACCAATCGCTAGCTGTTTCCCCGATGCCCCTCGCCTTCGCGTCGCGCCACGTGGAGCTATCATCCGACCTCTCTTTCTGTCTTTTTCTCAACCTCTCGCTCGCTCATTGCCGCTTTCGCCGCGCAATTCTAAAATTTTTCCATAATCTAACCAAATCTCGTCCGACAGCCAATATTTCATCTTTGAATATCTAAATGTAGCCTTCTATTAACAATTCCCTCTCAATAATCCTCCACTTAAGCCAATAATCCTATATTTTGGGAAATTATCAAAGGTTCCGTATTCCGACCATAGATGGCGTCCGCCCGTAGGTGAACCACTTTCCCGACCCCAGAGCAGTCCCCGCGAAATTCAAAATAAAAAATACGGTCCTAGTCAAGCTCACAACCTTATGACTCCCGCTAGACGCCGCCTACGTCGCAAGGGACGCGCAGAGCAGTCCCCGCGAAATTCAAAATAAAGAAGTCAAACTAGCAACCTTATGCAAAGCTCAAGTAAATAACTCACGCTAGATGGCGCCTATGTCGCAAGGAGCACACAGAGCAGTCCCCGCGAAGTTCAAACTAGAGATAAAACGTTAGACCACGGACCATTATTCTGAACTAGTTTATTATTCCCTTTTTCATGCTTATTATATTAATGGTGCTACGCATTAATATTTATGTTAGTGCTACTCCCACACATTCCTTACTAACGGACGGATACCATTCATTCTGTACCGTTACATGCTATAGAAATTTTGTGGCTCTGATCAAAATACCACGACAAGTGGTTGTGGCAGGCCTCTCGTGATGTTAACCTGACACTGCCTAAAGAATTCTAAAAATACCGAAACAGGTGGAAATCTGAAGGTAGAAAGTAAAGAAGAAGGTAAAGAAGCCATTAACACCTCCCAGCCAAACTCTCTTAATTTTTGCTGAGTGGCTAAAGATGTGTGAGGTCTAACGTTATCATGATGAAATACTACACCCCTTCTGTTGATTAATTCCGGCCGCTTTCTCTCAACTTCTTGCTTTAATCTCATCAGTTGTTCGCAAAAGAGTTCAGAATCGATGGTCCTGCCTGGTGGTAACAGCTCATAATGAATAATGCCCTTCCAATCCTACCACACACACGTGTATGTCACCTTGTTGCGAGTTAACCCGGGTTTCGCCACAATCTGTGAAGTCTGACCGACCTTTGACCACGACCTTTTTCGCACGTTATTGTCGTACGTGATCCAATTTTTATCACCAGTTAACAGCTTCTTCAAAAATGGTTTGGTTTCATTACGTCGTAATAAAAAAATCACAAATGAGTACACGGTTCATTAAGTTTTTTTCATTAAGCCTGTGAGGCACAGGTACCCAAATATCGAGCCTTTTTGTGTACCCAGTTTTTTTTCAAATGCGCCAAAACTGTTTAGTGGTCAATTCCCAGTTCTTCAGCTACGTCGTAACTACTGATAGGCCGATCTTGCTCCACTTTTTCAAAAATGGCATCCGTTGTATCCGTAATAGCGCGACCAGAGCGACGTGCATCTTTGACATCATAATTTCCGGATTGAAAATGCTTAAATCAAAGTGCTACTTCTCATTTAAACATCGCAATTTTTTTTCGCGGCTTGCTCTGCATTTTTACCTTTTTTGTAGTTTTGTTGTAAATTACCTTCGATCAACAATACAACTAGATGTCAGGTCGGCGCTAAAAATGTGTCTCGGTAAATATGAGCGCACTTGAGAAGTGAGCTCTTATTTCCTCGCAAGGCATTACAGGAAAATGGTACTTTATTTGTTGCCCCCTAAGGTTGATTTCACCACTACATGTTATTGACTTCTTTTCTTTTTTAAGTGACAGGAGTAATTTATTGCTTTGAAAAAGTATTTATTCACGTGGACAGAATTTAGCTTTAATTTTGTACTTGACGCGTTATCTAGTTAGTTGGTATTGTTGATCGAAGTAAATTACACTCAATTTCACTCAACTTGACAGTAAGAAAAACAAACGAAAATCACACATTTTCCTAATTTGAATTTGGAATTATCTTCTTTAAAATTTAAAGTTTTATTGATACCAAAACCAGCCACACACAAATAGTATAGCCAAAGAGATTTTATTACAAGTTCATACATACTATATAATGCGATAAAACTTTTTCTATGTCCTACTAATAAAATAAACGCGAATGTTTCAAAAAGCAGTCCTCTACCATAGTCCACGTTTCACCAAATAGCGACTGCACATGTGCTCAGCGTGACAGGTGGTGAGCCCATCGCCGTTATATGTACAGTACGCCTGTTGGATATATGTACAGTAGGGTGAAGCGTCAATGAATGAAGAAAAAAAAGTTAACGAATCGTCGTTAATGATCTCCCGAAAATTACTAATTTTCATTGTTCATTATACGCAGATGACATTGCTGTAGTAATAAGTGACAAATCAGATAAAAATTTAAATGACGTAATTAACTCTACAGTTTCTGACATTATTAATTGGTTCAAATAAAATAATTTAATGGTAAATATAGATAAAACTAAATTAATTCAATTTATAAATAAAGGAACTCCCAAAATAAATTTAGACATCAATTATAACGACAAGAAAATCACAAGAGTAAATCAAACTACATTTTTAGGAATTGAGTACGATATGATAAATGATAAATGTACATGGAAACCGCATATTGAAAAATTATGTAATAAGATCAATAGGTTTGCGTACGCTTTATGGCGCTTGGCAAAAATAAGTAATAAACAAACTGCACTGCAAGCTTATCATGGATACGTGGCTTCAAACTTAAGGTACCTACGGAACACTGGTATGGGGTAACTTGGTAAAAATTAATAGGGTGTTCATTGCTCAAAAGCAATGCGTGAGAGCCATTGCTGATGTTGACTCAAGAACTACCTGCAAGCCTTTATTTAAGTCATGGATTATTGACAGTCACGAGTATATATATATTCGAAGTATGTGTCTTTGTAAAAATGCACCCCGAGCTTTATACAACAAGAAAACAATATTGTGTATTTAATACCAGATATCCTAACAGATTATGTCTACCTATTTCAAAAACGGAAATCTGTGCTAGAAATAGCATGTCCATGTCAGTAAAAATATATAATAAATTGCCTGAGCTTGTAGTAGCACTCCCACTTTCCTTATTCAGGCGGTCGCCTACATAAACTTTTAATTGACAAGTGCTACTACTCCCTGAATGATTTTTTTAAGGACAAGGCTATTTGAGCCTATATTATTTAGTTGGGTGATTTAAACAATATAATTATTTTATTATAATTATTTTAATTTTTATTGACATTGTGAGCTTTGATATCCTAATAATTAATTTAATTGAATACTTTATTGAATACTTTAAATTTTATACTCGAATATGATTACTTGATTATGTTAATATTATTTGTTGTTTTTACTTATTATGTACCTAATATTGCATGCTGTACGACAGTCAAATATGTGAGACTTACAAACTAATAATAACAGCACTCTGTACCATATTTCTAGCAATAAATGATTTATGATATGATGATTTATGGTCTTCGAATACCTAGAAAAGTTTGCGCATGTGTGAATTTTGAACAAATATATTTTTATTTATTTTTTTCGAGATATTTTTTAGCCCTCTACCTTGGCCCAAAGATTTAAAATTCTTGACAAAAATTGAATTTTTTAATATCATTTTATAATGAATGCAATTATAAAATGTTTTTATTTTGTTTTATTAGTAATAATAAAACACCAAATTTATGAACAGTAATTTTTATTTGTGAAAAAGAGATAAGTTTGTTTCAATAAAAAATTATCAAAATTCGACAAAAACATGAAAGTTTGACGATGTTAATTAATGACGTTTTTGTTTATTTTACAACTTTTTTAGTCTCAAAGTGAGGCATTATTTCTCGTGATTCAGTTTTAGATCTAATCCTTTTCACCAGCGACAGCCAATGACGCTTTACTCACCATTTCAACACATCGTTCTAGCGCTTGTGTGTGGCAAGGAAAATAAGGATAATTCATAATGGTATGCAACTGTGTTTGAAGCAGGTTTTCTCATTCGTTGTCAGTAATTTTATTCAACATTGGAGGTGGTGTGACTTGTGATTCGCCCAAAATAATTATATCAGTGTGTAGTCATTGGCACTAAAGTTTAACTTTGGTATTTCGAATATTCTCACTCCTGGTTTTTCCATTTCTCTTGCTGCAAATTATTCGTTTTAGCCCTAATTCTCTATATGTTGTCGTTCATCGTATAACATTCGGAATAAAAAGTTCTCAGGGTGTGCAAAAAATGCATTTTGCTGTATGGATTGATAATTTTTTGACATCAGAACTCAAAGATCTAGAAAATGTAATCAATTTGTAAACGTAAGGTAGCTCTTTTTTAAACGAACTTTCTTTTTTATACTGAACTACACAGGAGCGTATACTTTTATAATGATCTAGTTACTAGAAGGACTTTGTGTACCAACGTAAAGTCACAAAATTCTATTGGCTGTTGTTAACCATCGAGAGTGAGCCATTTTTTCAACATTTCTATGAGAGGACAAATACTTCTGATCTGTACTTAGATTATCCTCTATTCACTTAGATAAAACAGGCATGTTTGATGGGATTGCGATAAATTCAACAAAAGGAAGATTAGTACAATTTTCTAATGCTTTTCCTATTGGACCAGAACAAAGTTGAGTTGCGGTTGTCGCCGCGTCTTATTTAATAAATAAATCCCGCAGAAGCAGCTCATTTGCATATAGTTGACAAATAAACTATTGCAGTGATCTACTTAACTTTAGTTCGGATCACACCACTTTTCCAGCCAGTATTTGTTGCTGTTATACCATCACATCCAACAATCGCATCTAACAACCACTACATTCTTTGATTCGAGTTCTTTTTTGGTGAAAAATGAATATATTGAGTCTACTATTGCTTTCCCTGTACCAAATAATGTTGTTATATGTCCCAAATAAAATGAGCCCGGTTCCCCAATTAAGGATATAAATGTTCCTTCGTAACTTTTTTTATGTAAACGTTGACCTCGCTTTTTGTAAACCAGTCTTATCTTTTCTACATCGTTTTCATTCTTGTTTTCTAGCTCTTCGAACTTTGCTTCGGTCTATCACATTTTCAGCGTTCTCCGAAGTAATGAAGCCAACATCGTGCAATGCTGCGCTTGCAACTGCTGCTGCCGAACGATCTGAGACACCAAACCGATCACAAACTTCAGCTAAAGTAGGAAGCGACAGCATGTTTTTTTTAATCTGCATTATTGGAATAGAATCTGGTGTTTTTGCTGTTGAAGGATCGCTGGGAGCACTGAGTCCGTTTCGTTCCTCGTCATTTTTTTCCGTAACTTTACTATGAACCTTTTATATTGAACTATATACTTCAACTACAATAAAAAAATATACATCAAAAGCAAGAACTCAAATAACAAACCTACCCGCGGCAGTGTCGTATCTTTATCGCAAAATATGTTTATAATTAAGGTTTTTTACGTTTTTGTATTATGAGATCATGCTTAATTGATAAATAATATTTTAATTAAACTTCTTCATATTTAGAGTAAGATGAGGTACTTTTTATAAGATTTGGATAAATAATTTTGTTTTTATAAACTTCCAAAATCTACTCGATTTTGCATATTTTTTTAAACTTTGAGCGGTGGTAGAGGGCTAAAAGTATATTCCAATAATTTTATTATTATATTTCCTGTATTACCTATCACCAACTGCAACTTTTTTTAACTATTCCATTTCAAAAATCAAAAAAAAAATGACGCTCCACCTGTACAGTCTTTAGACCGTTAGTCGCCTTTTACGACACCCAAGGGAAGAGAGGGGTTGTTTGTATTCTATGAGCAAGCGCCACCACACAGCTGGGTCGATAATAACCAGATAATAAAGCCATATTGACATTTCAGGAGGCGAATGGAGAGAACGTTGAGATGAATGACGTGGACATCAGAAGAAACGGCAAAACACATGGAGAGGTAAGAAGAAGTAATCATTAACAGTGTTCTTTTTTATAACATACATACATCCTATTTCCTACTTTAAATATCACACTATTATTATAAAGGCAGAAGTTTGTGAGTGTGTATGTTTGTTACTTTGTCACGTAAAAACTACTGAATGGATTTGGATGAAATTAGGCATACAGATAGTTTATAACCTGGATTAACACATAGCACGATATTCCCACGGGAACGGGTACCACGCGGGTGAAACCGCGAGCGGCCGCTAGTACATAATAATGACGACTATTATCCCCGAAGGGTTAGTCAAAGACTCGGCAATGAGGACCGCAAAAAGCAGTCCTCTTGCTATAATCAACTTTTCACTAAGTAGCGACTGCACATGTGCTCAGCGTGACAGGTAGTGAGCCTATCTTTGCTCTATGCAGTTGGATGTATGTGCAGTCTTTAGTCCGTTAGTCGCCCTTTACGACACCCAAGGGAAGAAAAGGGGTGGTAGTATTTACCGCTACGCGACATGGTTGTTTTTATAACTGCTTTCTACATAGGCTCCCACAATCGTCTGGCCTAACCTTTTAACTAAGCTTCTTTTGAAACTTGTTAAAAGGTTGTCCAGATAGCGAATAAACATACTCTAAACATAGAAAATAACCAAACAGCTAAGCAAAAAAGCTGCTTAGTTTTTTCTAAACTTTTTCGTAGGGAGTTGAAACCAGGACCTCAGATATGGTGCGAATGTGGAGCGAGTCTTTCTCTCATGATTTCTCAATGGAGCAACGAAAGAAATAGACTTTCAGTGGAGTCATTAAGAGCCATATTGCTTACGAAATACAACTATAAACACGTAACGTGCGAACAATTTTATAGTGAAATTGCTGGAAAAGCCGACTTATTGAATGCGGTTGCTAGCAACCAAAAATACATATAATAACAAATAAAAATACTAAAATACTCCTTCTTTTTCAGTTGTATTTTTTGGTTAAAATATTATTAAGTACCTACTATGATTTTTATTTTATACACATGGCAGGAATTTTTTTTCAAAATCAGGATTTTTAGACTTGGCAGACAGGATTTTTTATTTCTAGGCCTGGTAACCCTAGGTGCGATGCCAGAAACGGCTTGCTAACCACTCGACAACGGAGGTCGTCTTAAGTTCTGTTGTAATATTGTGTGTTGTATAAAGTGACTTGGCCGGAAATATCTGCAGTTTTGTCATACGGTGGTGAGGTCATCGCCGCTTTATGCTGTTGAATGTGCAGCTCAATTATTTATTTCACAAATTGCACAAAATAAAAAATGGTACAAAAGGCGGACAGTCTTCAATCTGTTAGTCGCCTTTTACGGCCCCCAGGAAGAGATAGGTTGATAGATATGAGTAAGATGCGCCGCCGCCGCGCAGGACTGAAATTAACCTTTTATTAATATGTAAAAACTAGCGGTCGGTCGCGGTTTCACCCGCGTGGTTCCCGTTCCCGTGGGAATATCGGGATAAAAAGTATTATATGTGTTAATCCAGGTTATAAGCTATCGTATGCCGAATTTCATCTAAATCCATTTAGTAGTTTTTACGTGAAAGAGTAACAAACATCCATCCATACTTTCAAACTTTCGCGTTTATAGGTAACTAGCGGTCGCTCGCGGTTTCACCCGCGTGGTTCCCGTTCCCGTGGGAATATCGGAATAAAAAGTATCCTATCGTCGGGGATAGTGCAAGTCCGCGAATCTGCTACAGGTAGGGGGCGCGTATCTGCACTAAAGATAGTTTTACTTACAGGAGAAGGTAAAAACTTTATAACTTTTTATTTTAGTAAATTTTAGGCTCATTTCTGCATATAGAGTTTTATTCATGCTCCGTGTAATGTTAACAATAGATATTACGTGTTAAAGTTATTAATTTTGTCGCTACAACAGTTACGCGGATTTGATTTAACCACAAACTTAAAAGAATGGTACCTTAGAGTATGTTATGCGGTATTGAAATAAAACTAATAATTTACAAATGAATGTTAAATAATTATGATATTAGTATTATAATAGGTACTGTATTATTTCTTACAAGAACTTCATTAAATAAACTAAACAAAACAGAAAATGAACTTTTATTTTGAAATCTCTTCAAATATAAACATTGATTAATACAAAACAAATTATTTAAATTGCAGTTTAATTTAATCTTACATTATACTCAGCCTCTATTAGCCTTTTCTTAGGAAGGTAATAGGTAGATAAGGTTACCTTATTGGGAACAATATAACAAGCGACGTAGTATCACAAAATAAAATCATAAACAATAAAAGAGCTTCTTTAGCTATCTAACAAAAATAATGCGTATGACTTAGTAATTTCCCCACCGTGGAATAAGCACGATAACGAGCGCACCTATTCATGACGGCCTGCATAAATGCCGTTTCACGCCCCGCTTAAAAGACCCGGGACTGTAGGAGCTGGGAAACACATGCGCCGGCAGAGAATTCCAAAGCCGAATGGTCTTACAGAGGAACGACTTGCCAAATTTTTTGGTACGAGCACTGATAGTCTGTACAGTATGATGGTGGTTCCTAAGACCAGCACGTGTAGTTCGGGAGAGGAAAGGAGAGGGCGCGATAAGATCAAAAAGTTCTTCAGAACACTCCGCAGTAATGCCGGTAGAAGACACTGAGAGAAGCAATGTCTCTACGCAGCTGGGGACCCTCAATGGAGGCTGTAACCTCAGCATCTCCAATAATGCGTACCGCTCGCCTTTGCAGTCTATCAAGTGCATCGAAGAGGTATTTAGCGGAGCCGTCCCATAGATGGGAACAATACTCCATACTTGATCGCACCTGAGTTTTGTACAGCAAACAGAGCTGCACGGGAGTGAAAAACCGCCTCACCTTATTGAGAATACCCAACTTCCGAGGGGCAGTTAAAATAGCAATCTCGATGTAGCATTTCGGATTCAGTTCCTGGCCGATGTCCAAGCCAAGAATACTGAGGTTCACCGAAATGGGTAACGGAGAGTTCTGAAGAGAGGGTGGAGTAAGGAAGGGAGTTACCTTGGACGAGAATGCACAAACCTGAGTTTTGCTAGCATTAAACTCGACCAGGTTTTTAGATCCCCACTTCGAGACACGATCGAGAGTCAGGTTCAGTTTGGCAACCAGTTCTTGCCTTTTCACCATGATATCGGCTTGCTTCGCCGCAGGATGTCCCAAGTACCGCTCATGCACCGTACTGTCATCCGCATAACAATGAATATTGCCCAAGGACAACATGTCATTAATATGCAGAAGAAATAGAGTAGGTGAGAGCACAGAACCCTGCGGCACTCCGGCAATGAATTTGTAGAACGCGGAGGAACTACCCTCACAAAGGACACGAACCATCCGCCGCTTCTTCTCTTTTAAACTGCAATAATTTTTCACGCCTTTCCTTTAAAGATTTTAATGTCGTAACATGAAGTGTTTCATCTTTTTGACAAAAGTCACTGCTATTCGCCATTTTAATCTTAAATAGATATTAGAAAGAAAGAAAGAAAGAAAGAAACGTTTATTTGACATTTAACAAAATTAATAAAAAATAAATTTAAACTAAATAAAACCGCACAAAAAAAAATGAAATGCCAAAACGGCTTCTCCTCAGCTTAATGTCACAGCCGGAGCCATGAAGCTGATTTTCAGGAGGAACCTGTTTGGAGGATAGATAGCGCTACATACAATGCTTTATAAATACTACAATAACAACAAGCACAACAAAGTATCTCACAATTCCCAGTCATAAAAGTACCGATTATGCGTACAATTAGATGCTCGTCCGCTCCAAAATAAATAAGAGTAAATAAGAGTGCATCCCTAAATTAATTGACACCGCCAAGCTGTATACTCAGGTAATAACTCTAACTTTTGCCATAAAACTGCCAATAGAGGTCAAGTTACGCAGGGGAGGTGGAATATCGTTCCATATCTTGGCGGCGGCATAGTTAAAACTACCCCTAAATGCTGATGTATTGTGCGAAGGAACAGCAAGACGACCAAGCCGAGTTTGATGCGACCAGCAAAGTTTATCATATAGGTATCGCGGTATTCGACTCTTTACAACGCCAAATAAAAGTGAAGCAAAGTGAGCGTATCTTCTTGATGCCATGTTCAAAATGTTTAGCTGGTTAATATAGGCGACACATGACTCCTGGGTGGAATATCGAAACAAAATCTGGCACATGCGTTTTGTACACGCTGTATTAAACGACAAAGCAGCCCTATTTAGGATCGCTCTGCTTTCCCCAATCTGGGGAGGGGCCTAGAAAAGGTGGCCTAAACATAGTCCGTCTCACCTAAAACTCATCGGCAAACCGCGGTCGTTGAGCACCAACTTTGGCGCGGTCGAAATAAACATAAAGAAGTTATAAAGAAACTCCTAATAGCGACCTGGAACATAAGAACATTACAGGATAATGACAATAACCAATGTCCTGAAAGAAAAACCGCTGTTATAGCACGTGAACTTTCCCGATATAACGTCGATATCGCTGCCTTAAGTGAGACTCACCTGGCGGATAGCGGGGAATTACGCGAGGATCTGGGAAGGTATACTTACTATTGGGTCGGTAAACCTGCGGGTGAAAGGTCATCCAGCGGCGTAGGCTTTGCAATTAAGAATAGATTCGCGCGAACGCTCGTCGAGCCTCCAAAAGGCATCAACGACAGGCTGATGACATTGCGACTACATATATCCCGTAACAAATATTTACACCTAATAAGCGTCTATGCGCTTACCCTTCCCTCTTCAGATGAAGATAAAGAGCGTTTCTACAGTGATCTGCGACGGGTTCTGCTGAATATACCTTGTAGTGACAAACTGATTTTGCTCGGAGATTTTAATGCGTGTGTGGGTACGGAACATGAGGCCTGGAAGGGGTTATTGGGTCGGCATGGAATTGGAAAATGCAACGCTAATGGAAATGCACTTCTCACCTTATGCGCCGAATTCAATCTTAGCATTACAAATACCTTTTACAGGCTTCCTGACAAATATAAAACATCTTGGATGCACCCCCGCTCTAAGCATTGGCACCTTCTAGACTACATAATAGTTCGTAGAAAAGATCTCCAGGATGTGTTAATAACAAGGGCCATGCGAGGAGCCGAGGGATGGACAGATCATCGTCTCATCAGATCCAAGTTGAGAGTTTTATACAAACCTCCGCGTAGAGGTAGAGGAACATAGGTTTTCGCCAAGACTAGCTTTCAGTAAACTTACTCGCTGTGAAGAAACTAGGCATAAACTTGATGCTGAATTTGGAGCTATGAGACTTCACCCAAAAGGTACGTCAATTGATGAGACATGGCGGTGTTATGCACAGTCTCTGTATGAAGTCTCTCAACGAGTTGTAGGTAGACCACTGAAGAAAAACCAAGATTGGTTCGATGAATCTGACGTGGAATTACGGAAACTCTTTGATGGCTCAAGACTTGCGTTGAGCAACGCAACGAATGTCGGCGATCGCAGAAGAATTCAGCCGGCACTCAAAGAAAAAACTCGTGAGTTGAAGAATATGTGGTGGACAAACAAAGCTGTAGAGTTGCAATGCCTAGCTGATAGTAACAATATGGGAGGATTTTTTGAGAGCCTCAGAACCGTCTTTGGGCCAAGATGTAAGTTCACGGCACCAATTCATACGCGAGACCGAACTCAACGACTAACTGAGCCGAAAGATGTTCTCGCTCGGTGGGCAGAACACTTTACTGAAGTACTCAACCCGAGAGACCAAGGTGCTGATCTCACCTTTATAACTTCACTCCCGACCTTGCCAACGTCACTTGAGATGGATGATCCTCCAACACTTGAAGAGTTCGAACGAGCGGTAATGCGTATGAACAATAACAAAACGCCAGGTTTGGACAGTCTGCCTGCAGAAGTTTACAAATATGGTGGCCCAAACATAAATGAGCGGCTGTTCAAGATAATTCTGCAGGTATGGGAGTCTGAGGAAGTACCGCGGGACTGGAAGGATGCTTCCATATGCAAGCTGTACAAGGGTAAGGGAGACCGCTCTGATTGCGGCTCCTACAGGGGCATATCATTGTTAAGTGCAGCCGGAAAGGTCTTGTCGCATGTTATTAATGGACGCTTGAACTCGCTGGTGGAACAAATATTGCCTGAAAGTCAGTGCGGTTTCCGTCCAAACAGAGGCACGGTGGGTGCTATATTCGTGGTCAAACAGCTACAAGAGAAAAGTTTCGAACAACACCGTGATCTCTACATGTGCTTCGTCGATTTGGAGAAGGCATTTGACCGAGTGCCGAGGATAGCGCTTTGGATTGTTCTGGAGAGGGCAGGGTGCCCTGCGAGGTTTATCCAAATGGTGCGTCAGTTTCACGATGGCATGATGGCGCGAGTACTGCACGAAAACAGCTTTACAGATGAATTTCCAGTGACAGGCAGCGTCAAACAAGGCTGTGTTATGGCTCCCACACTATTTGCTATATACTTCGCTACTGTGATGAGCGAGGCCCTAAAGAACTGCAACGGGCAAATAGAGTTGAACGTGAGGTCTGACAGAAGTGTCTTCGAACTCTCGCGCTTTAGAGCAAAAGCCAAAGTACGCCAATTACCAGTCCTTGAGATTCTGTACGCTGACGATGTTTGCCTCATGGCCGACTCCATGGAAAATCTGCAGCAGTATCTGGACCAATTAGATCTTTCTTGTCGAAAGTTTGGCATGGTCATAAGCGTGTCAAAAACTCAGATACTTAAGCAATCTGCAAATGACACCCCGCTTAATTTAGCCGGAAACTCCCTGAAGGAAGTTACATCTTTCCGTTACTTAGGAAGTATGATACGGAGTGACAATCGTCTAGATACCGAAATCGCTTCACGTATCGCTGGGGCTGCTGCTACTTTTGGCAGGCTAAACCAACGAGTCTGGAAGCCGCACGATTTACAGCTTAAGACCAAGATTGCTGTATACAGAGCCATTGTTCTACCGATACTATTATATGCATCTGAGACCTGGTGCTTGTATAAAACAGATATCAAGCGTCTTGACTCTTTCCATCTGAAGTGTTTACGGGCAATTCTACGTGTAAAATGGCAAGATAAAATTCCAAACTCTGAGGTTCTACGAAGGGCTAATGTAAGCGGTATGGAGGCTATGCTTATGAAAGGTCAACTAAGGTGGTGTGGACACTTGGTGCGCATGGATGATGCTAGACTTCCAAAATCAGTCTTTTATTCGGAGCTCCGTCATGGCAAACGTAAGGCTGGTGGTCAATTCCTGCGCTTTAAGGACGTCCTGAGGCGACACCTAATATCGAGCGGCATATCTGTGGGGGACTGGGACCGGTTTGCTTTAAACAGGCCAGAATGGCGTAACAAAATCAATAGGCACGTAGAAGATTTTGAAAAAATGCGTTTAAAAGACCTTAACGCAAAACGCCTTATACGAAAGACCCGACCTAAGCCATCTTATAACTACACACACAATAACAGCGGTCAGCTGTACTGTGCGCCCTGTAACCGAACCTTCAAGACCAAGTTCGGCTTTGCAAGTCACATAAGGGCGCACGCCAGGAAATGACGCCAGAGTGTCGCCATCGGCGGATACGTCGTGGAGGACATCATCATTAAACATTTCGTTTTGGCTAAGAGTCGCGGACCGTAAACTGAATCTGCGTAATTAAATTTTGAAAGGATCAAAGAATCAGTCAGGCGGATACGCAAATCAACACTCAAATACTTTCGGATCCTATGTCATACTTTCAATCGGTGAAAACAGTTCCGTACTAGCTCCTGAATGTGTGTTTCAAATCTTAGTTCAGAATCTAAAACCAGACCCAAATTACGCGCTTCATGTGTGATTTTAATAGCGTCACCATTCAACACAACAGAAGGATCGACTTTTGCAACTTGATACCTGGAGCCCAAAATCATTAGTTTAGACTTGTTGGGATTTAAAACAAGGCAATTTCTTCCGGACCATTCGGAAACTCTCTCTAAATCCTCATTAATCTTCTCAGCTGCTGCCTGAACTTCATTTGGGTGGCAAGATAGATACATTTGCAGATCGTCGGCATACAAGTGATATTTACAGTTTTGTATACACTTAATTATGTCTGCGCTGTAGAGGATAAAGAGCAGAGGCCCCAAGATGGACCCTTGTGGAACACCGCGGGAGACTGCAGAGAGAGAGGACGATGACACCGAACCATTACTATTACGCAGCTGAACATACTGATTCCGATTAGTCAAATAGCTGTGAAACCACTTCACCGTGGGTACATCAAAGCCGTAAAATAACATCTTTGTGATCAATAAAGATATATTTATAGTATCGAAGGCACGGGAGAAGTCCAAAAGAACCAGCATTGTAACCATACCGACGTCCTGTGCTTCCAACATACTAGAAGTGACGTCTAATAATGCTGTAGCGGTACCTCTGTTTTTCCGAAAGCCAGATTGAACCTGTGGAAGAATATTATTGCTTTCTAAATATTCAGAGAGCTGTAGGTACACCACATTCTCCATAACCTTCGACAAGCATGGTAGGATGCTAATAGGTCGGAGATCCTTAAAAGTTGAGGGATTTGTAGTCTTAGGAAGAGGCTGAACAATAGCCGTTTTCCATAACTCAGAGAAGGTGCATGTTATAATAGATCTGTTAATGATCGCCGTAATCGCATCCAATGACTCGGGCAAACTAAGCAAAAGCATATCCAAGGATATAGAATCAACGCCTTGAGCATTCGATTTCAGGGAGTTAAATATTTTTAAAACATCCTGTCCATTGACACATTTCAAACAAAAAGTGGAATCATTAAACTTATTGGACTCAAAATAGAGTATGTCCGACATATAAACAGTACTAGCTCCAGGCAAATCAAGGAAATGCTTATTAATATTTTCTGCGGAGCACAGATTATCAGGCAAATCAATGTCGGCTTTAGAAGGAAGGACATTTCTTTTAAGATTTTTCCACAATACTTTCGGGTCTTTATGATGCGGGTTAATATGATGTCCAAAGTAGGCATGTTTCTCAAGATAAAGAGTGGTGTTAACAAGTTTCTTGAACTGTTTATAATATTCCTTGTGGGCATCGTTTTTAGTTTTGAGGTACCGCGAGTGCGCTTCATTCCTCAGTCTCATCATGAACTTAAGATTGTCAGTGACCTAGGGATATGATTGACTTTTTATAACAATTGATTTAACAGGGGCGTGCTTATCTAACAGATCTAAAAGCAGTTTATCAAAATTAGCGACCATGACGTCAATATTGCAAGACCTGGCTATGCTTGGCCATGGGAGAGACTTCAGATCATTTTTAAACTGTGGCCAATCAATTTCTTTTAATGGTCTAAACGAAATCAATTTTGAAGGAATTTTAGGTTTTCTAAAGTTAAACTCACTTAAAACAAAAGCATGATTTGATAACTTACTACCCACAACATCAGTTGAAACTTTTTGCACCTTAGCATCTGTACATACAACATCTATAAGTGTCTGACTACGATCCGTGAAATGCGTTGGTGTTGTAACTACTTGCTTTAAATTAAGAATATTAACAAAATCAATAAGCTTCGAGTAATTAACACTGTCAGAATCCAGCAAATCAATGTTAAAATCACCAAGAATTATCATACTATCGCAGTGGCCCAGTGCATTAACAGTGTCTATGAGAGCATTCAAAAAAATATCTACATTAAGCCACGGGGGGCGATATGCTGTTCCTATTATGATTTTGACGCCATTGACACTAAATCTCATCCACATTTGTTCAACAGGCAAACACACTGGGTGCTCACATCTTTTAACTCTAATACCTTTCTTTACATAAAAAGCAACACCGCCACCGCGGCCGCCACGGATGCTAGAAGGTCTGGCTACACCGTGCAGCGTGTAGCCAGGTAAAAATGGTGCCCTCCCCTCTTCGTTCGGCCGCAGTCAAGTTTCGTTTATTGCTAATATATCTACCGAGTACTGCATCACTGTCAAAAGAATCTCATCATGGTTTTTGCCCAGAGAACCTGGGTTGTAAAGGCCAACATTAAAAAACTTATTAGTGTGCATTATTTTTTTTGACATTTTAGTAAAAGGGATGAAAAATAACATGAAAATATGTACATGAAAGTTGAAACAACAGTGACAGCGTGCAATACACGGTAAAAAGGCAATATCCATTTGCTACTCTTTTGAATGGCTACTAAAAACAAACAAATTAAACAAATGCGGTTACTATCAGGAGAGAAGTAATACAACTGATGCAAACGTAAGTATAAAATAAAAAGTGCATACAAACCTATCAAACAAGCAACAACATGACAATTACAACAACACTCGTACAAGTAACAAAAACAATTTTGAAAACAGTCAACAGGAAAGCACAAAGCAGCGCAATTTAGTACTTGCATTTTTATGCAACATGTAGACAAAACTATTAAGCAACAATTCAAACTATATGAACTGCTATTAACTGTGCAATAAAAACCATTTTGAAAGCATTCAACAGTATACATGACAAAGCCATTTAGAAACATATTCATATACCATACAAGCAAAATCATTAAGCACCAATATATAATGAAATAATATAAACTGCTAAAAACTGTGCAACAAACACAATTTTGAAAACATTTGACAAAACAACACATACCAAAGCAATTTGGAAACACATATCTGTAAAATATAAGCAAATCTATTAAGCACCAATTTAAATAAGATAATCCGATATAAAATGTGCAACAAACACAGCCTTTAAAGCATATAACAGTAAAACACAAAACAAAGTAATTTTGAAACATATAAATGTATAATATAAGCAAATCTAATAAGCAGCAGTTTAGAATATATAATCCGATATAAAATGTGCAACAAACATAATTTTTACAGCATATGTAAGTAATAAAACAAAAAACAAAGCAATTAAGAAACGTGATTACGTAAAAAGGAAGCAAAACTATTAAATACAACTTCAAATTAAACAAATTGCTATGAACTGAGAAATAAAAACAATTTTAAAAATGTCAATAGTTAAACAAAAAACAAAGTGATTTAGAACATTATTTTTATTTTTTTATTATAAAAAATAATAGTAAAAAATATTATTGTACAAGATAAGGCTAACATTAAGATTGCCCAAAAATTTTTACAATGTCCTCTTCCGACCGAAGACGATGCCGAGGGGACCCGTGTTCCTTACGGGCAAAGATCTTGCCGTCTCGGGTCCAAACATACTTTCAGTTACAGCGTAATGATTCGCTGCGAGCCTTGTGAAAGATCTGTCGGTTGGATCGGGTCAGCCTCTCGTTGAGGTATAATCGTCGCTCAGGTGAAGCCAGCCCTAGGCCAGCCGTAGTAACGCTGCGCCGCACGCGCGCCGCTGATATTAAGTCTTCGCTAAGTGCGCGGCGCGCCAGCCGCACCACGAGCGGGCGCGGGCGCGACTCTTCACCCGCCTCCGAGCGCCGTACCACGCCAGCGCGCTCCGCACTAACGATATCTCGCTCCTCCAACGAAATTCCCAGTTTTGTAGCAATAGTGAGAAAAAGATGAGTAGGTCGCTCATGCTTTTCCTCTGATATTCCTGCGATCTCAATGTCATTGCAGAGCGCGGCCTGGTCGCGCTCGTTTATTTCCAGTTTAAGGTTTACTATAGTTTGCTCGAGCACCGAGGTGTCACCGGTGGCTGCTGGTTCGCGCTGTTGGCCTTCCATAGCCTCCACCCGGATGGCAAGTTCGTCGATGCGACTATTACACACGCTGACAGCAGATGTAAGGCTTGATATAACATTTCTAAATTCCTGGATCTCAGATCGAGCAGCCTTCATCTCTTCTCGTAGTAGGCGCACTTCGGTTATAAGGTCGGTCGACACCGCTGCCGCCGTCACAGTAACGGACGGCTCGGGCAAGATAGCCGCATTAGACCTGCCAGAGCGGCTCCTTGTCATAATGTTCGAATGTTCACCAGCGCCATCAATTGTATTTTCAATATTCGAGCAATTTTCGCATTTCCATTTTTTTTATGTTCGTCTTTCATTATATTGTAGAAACGTTTTCCATTAACGCTTGTACATAATAAATCGTAACATTTGCTACATCGGCAACATTTCAGATATTCGCGTGTTATTATTTCCTTTGAACACCGTGCACAGGTAATGATATTTTTTGTAGCTGACGACTCCATCTATCTTCAATTCTTGTTACTATTATGTATGGTTGTGTACTGAACAAGTCAAGTAGATTGAGCAGTAAGTAAATCACAGATGGCGCTATTCTCCCTAGATTCGATAGTTTTTGTAATTATGATTAGGTAGGTACACCAAAAACTATTTTTTTTTATTACTAACTCACTTCATATTAGATTATAATTTCTATAATATTATTAAAAGTTGTAATTAAAGACACAACACAATGAATAGCAATGTTTATAAATAACGACTCACGTTGTTCTGTAATTTCACTAAACATAAAAGTTGTTATGAACACGGCTCGAAGCACAAACACAGCACCTTTAATTATAAGATTTTATCCAGTATCAATGAGTATTTCAGAAAAACAACTTTTGTACGTGATTATTGTAGCAACAGTCACTCGAAACCAACTAAATCTTGAGATATACCTATAATAAACTATTTTAATCGAGATTTAAACACAGTGCCAATGTTACTAAGACGGCAGCGCCATCTAACCCTAATATTATGAAACTATTTAATTACCTTTCTCCATGTATCACGTAAATTACACTTTACCAACAGCAAAACCGCGTAAATGCGTTAACCTAACTAAAAGCAGACAAAATATTAAATATTATTTATAAATTTTGGTGGATTTTTTCAAAATAAAATTAATTTATATAAACTGGCTAACATACACATACTCACCTTGCAATATTTAGCTCTTTTGCTAAAAAGTTTAGTCATTAGGAGGGTTAGGACGAAAATATGAACTGTAATGTAAGTTATTTAAAATAGTACTAAATGCCAATATTCTATTAAAAACATAATTAAAAAATATTGTTTAAACGCTTACCTGATTTTTTAAATTATAAACCGTGTTAAACAACGTAAACAAACCACAAATACGCTTTAACTGACAACTGATCACATACGCGGTACCGACACTTGCCCGCCCCAAATACGCAGTTTTGTTTTTGGGCGATTTCTTGCTTTCTATAGGTTAATGACAGGAACGTCAAAATGGCGGCTGCCAATCAGAATTCAGCGTGCATTGCCCGCGAAATCTTAAATTGGCTACTTATGTCAGATACGCGATATTATCTAATGTTAGTTACGCGGTTTTGCACTATCCCTGACGCTATGTTATAAACCAGGTTATAAACTATCTGTGTGCCGAATTTCATCCAAATCCATTAAGTAGTTTTTACGTGCAGAAGTAACAAACTAAGTAACAAACAAAAGTAACTAAAGTAACAAACAAAAGTAACAAACTCACAAACTTTCGCCTTTATAATATTAGTGTGATATTAGTAGGAAAGTGTCAAACAATCACGATGGCTTTCGGACTTTTCAAAACATAATCTTATCACCGTGGTTATGGAAGGGAGTGACAATAAGTTTAAAGTAATTTAATTCAACATTGTGATAAAGTACCATCATGCAAGATATACATATAGAAAGAAAAGTAAGTTTGTAACAAAGAGAAAAAGACAAAAAACACACCAGTTGAGCACATGTGCAGTGGTTAAGCACATGTGCAGTGGTTTTTTTGGTGAAACGTGGACTGTATGGCAGCAGAAAATAAAGTGTTGACAACTAGTGTATCAGTATTCTAGCGGGACCTAGAGGTAAGAAATATGTCTAATGAGACTGAGCAAATGAAGCATAAGTGCTCGGTGGCGCAGTGAATAAGGCCTTCTTGCCAGTTACAGTTATTAAGCAACTTTCGCAATGTCGTTTCATTAGATGGGTGACCAAAATTAAAAACATATCGAGCTCCTCCGCGCTTTGGAAGGCACGTAGGAACAAAATTGTCAGCAGAACTCGAGGATACCTCTGTACTAAGGTGTCACCATAATTTCCAATGAGGGAGGACCTAGACTATGAGGACCGCCAAAGCAGTTCTCTGCCATAGTCCACTTTTCACCAAATAGCGACTACACATGTGCACAGTGTGACAGGTGGTGAGCCCATCGCCACCTGTCACGCTGGAGTTATAGTTTTTATATGTGATCGAATTGGATATGTACTTTTATAAGTCTCTTTTTAAACAATTTAACACACGCCTGTTTGAGGCAACGGGAGACCGCTGGCAATTTTTTCGCTCAGCGGGTAAGTCTAGCCATGCAAAGAGGCAATCCCACCAGTCTTTTGGGTACCTTGCCTCGAACAGACGAGTTAGTTAATTTTTTTTTATTTATCTTTGCTTTCTTCTTTAGCAGATAACACACGAGTATTTAGACTACGAGCCCTCCGGTTGGCTTGAGGTTTCCCTGAAGAGGGTCGGCAGTTCCACCGAGGAGTTCTTGAAGACCAACGGCACCGCAATGAAGACCATCATGCTGTTCATATTCAACGGTCTGGTGTTTGGCTTCTTCATCGGCAGCTGGTATTATTGGGCTACTATATGTGAGTATTGCTTTTACGTACATACATATAATCACAACTATTATCCCCGTAGGGTTAGCCAGAGACTATTCAATGAGGACTGCATAAGTATTCATCTGCCATAGTCCACGTTACACTAATGATAACGGGACTTTTGCTCAGCGTCACAGATGCTGAGCCCATCGCCGCCCTATTATGTTGGATGTATGAGCAGTCTTTAATCCGTTAGTCGCCTTTTACGACACCCAAGGGAAGAGAGGGGGTGGTAGTATTCTTTCACCGCTACGCGACTCGGTTATAACCTTCTTTTACCTTCTTTCTTTTAAATGTTAATAGGAGGCAAACAAGCAGGCGGGTAACCTGATGGGAAGTAATGCCGCCCTTGGACACCCGTAAAACCAGAGGAGTTGCAGATGAGTGGCCGACCTTGAAGAAGGAGTAGCATCTTTTATGGAATTTGTAGAAATTGAGACTGGGAGAGGGAACTCACTGAGTTCCCTCTGAGAACTAAGTCCGCCTGGCTAGCTACCACCATCTTATCAAGCCTGTCGCCATAACAACAATGTTTATAGCATTGTTGTGTTCCGACAGTTTGAGATAAGATAGCCAGTTCCTCAGTGGTTGAGGATTCCGGGTGATGCGCGCTTCCACCTTCGGCCTTATCGTCACTTACCATCAGGCGAGATGAAGGCCAAGTGCTCACCCGTTGCAGAATAAAAAAAACTGAACGATACACAACAGCATCGAGTATTGTTCTTTTACCTCCAACCCGTATTGTGCCAGCGTGGTGGGCTATTAGGACCCAATCTCCTGACGACGACCTGTACCCAGCAGTGGGATGTTAAAAGGCTGGTAACAGTGATAATACTAACGGACGCCCGCGACTTCATTTGCGTAAATACTTGTGTACCGAGATGGTATTGAATATATAAGGTGAGTGCTAGAAACCGCAAGAAATTTCAAGGGCTTGACCAGCCAGTCAAGTGTTTTTAATATGACAAAAATGACTTAAAAGGAATTCGTGTTTTTTTCATTTTTAATGAAATAATTCATTTTGTGAATTTTAATTGGATAGTCTTTGAGTATCTAATTTATTTTAAAGCATACGGCCATCTGTTGACCCGTCTGCGTCAGCTGGGCGATAAGTACCTACAAAAAACACGAATTCCCCTTTTGTCATTTTTGTCATGTATAAAACACTTGACCTGACCAGCCCTTGAAGTTTCTTGCGGTTTCTAGCAGTCATCTTATAAGATAAGATATTATCAGTATAAGATACAGCTCACATTAAAAGAATACTACTGACCCATCTATTCCCTTGAGAGTCGCCTAACGGACTGAAGACTGCACACAACAGCATCAAGCGGTGCTGAGTTGACCACCTATCACGCTAAGAACATGTGCAGTTTTTATTTGACAAAACGTAGACTATTTCAGAGCACTGCTTTTGCGGTCCTCATGGTCCAACCCTTAAGGGAATAACTATTATAGTCGTGACTAGGGTTGCCAGCCGTACTCTAAAATAGAGTATTGTAAAATTTTAAACATAAAAGACGACAACCTCAGGCGGGCATCGAACCACGCACCTTCCGCATTCCGGGCGGCTGCCTTAACCACTTAGCTACCGAGGTCTGGTTTTCACCCGTCGAAATTTGTCAGTGCTTGATGCTTATATTTTTTAGTCAACATAGAGTATTGTCCGGTTTTTCATGTGGGCGTACTTTTTAATACGACACCAATGTAAAGTACGCTAAAATACTCTACTTTCGTAAAACTAATTGTTACTGGCTAAAATGTCGCAAAGAGCAACAAAAATAAGTTTTTAAGGACAAATAAATAAATACTCTAATTTTATGATATGTAAGTACTTTATTTTTGTTCTCATCATCATCGGCCTATAAACGTCCCACTGTTGGGCACAGGCCTCCCACGTGGACAATAACACGTGGGGATATTGGGCCATAACACACCACGCTGGCCTAATGGGGGTTGGTGGGTTTTAACGACTGTCATCTTACGACAACAACCAGGACCAACGGCTTAACGTGCCTTCCGAAGCACGGAGGAGCTCGAGATGTTTTTCATTTGGTCACCCATCCAGCGACCCGGCATTGTGAAAGTTGCTTAGCGGGCAAGATCGCAAGCCGAACGCGCAAGCTGCGATTTTTGTTCTAATAAAATTAAAAAAAACAACTTTATTTTTGTAAAATGTGGCAACCCTAGTCGTGACCGTGGTATCTATACGAACTTAGCTAATTCACCAATTTTGTTTCCAGTAAACACCCCGTTGGAGCTGTGTAATGGCTTTGGAAGTCTCATAGCATTCCTCGGGATCGTGTATTTCTTTCTGCTGTACTTCCTGGTCATCAAGAAATACATGGGCGAATGGTTTGGACGAACTGTGTGGAGTAAGGTCTCGGTCTTCATAGGCCACTTATGGCAGATTGTGTGAGTAACTAATTACCTTAATGACGAAAATTATGTAGACCAATCAATCAGCACATTCCTAATGTCACCGTTCCCCATGAGGCTGGCAAATCGCATCGCGTAGCGGTGAAAGAATACATACCACCCCCTCTCTTACCTTGGGTGTCCTAAAAGGCGAATAATGGACTAAAGACTGCACATACATGCAACAGCATAGAGCGGCGGTGGGCTCACCATCTGTCACGCTAAGCACATGTGCAATCGCTATTTGGTGAAAAGTGGACTATGGCAGAGGACTGCTTTTGCTGTTCTTATTGCCTAGTCTCTGACTAACCCTTCCGGGATTAGTTAGTTACTTCCACTTTTCACCTAATAGCGACTGCACATGTGCTCAGCATGACAGGTGGTGAGCCCATCGCTGCTTGAAGCTGTTGGATGTATGTTATAGTCTGTAGTCCGTTAGTCGCCTTTTACGACACCCAAGGGAAGAGAAGGGGTGGTAGTATTCTTTCACCGCTACGCGATACTGTTAATATCAAACTGCTTATTATAAAAGATAAGCCACTGCATATTCAGAATCAAGTTTTACATCGTGCCTTTACAGAATCTCACCACACTGCAGTTTTACATAACATCACTTGTCTCCACAGATGGTTGCGCTGGTGTTTCATTCTGGCAGTGGTTGCGGCGATCGCAGTGTTCCTCTATTTCGATACCACGGACGCGCCGGAGCGGCTGATCTCCCTGCTTGGGCTGGGAATACTGCTAATGCTAGGTAACGCAAAGTAAAGTACCTACAGCCTGTTTACTGTACCACAGCTGGGCAAAGACCTCTACCATTGAAATCACATCATCGCTACAACTATGGTTGCCAGGTCGCCAAACCTAATAGCCGGACAGACCAGCCAGTAGGCTTACTCTTGAAACACAATTGCATTAGACAATTTCCAATCACAAATCTAAAAAATGTCAAATGGCATTTTTGTAAGCGACAATAGCGCCACATTGGAATTTAGAGACCCCCACACTGACGTCTTTCGAGCGTCGGCGTCGAGCCGGCGTCCACGCTGTAGTAGATATTAATATGGTAGGTAGATTTGTATAAATGTACCCACACTAATGCAAGGACCGGAACCGCTTACCAAATAAGGGGTTTTTGATTGGGTAATTCATAGACTTGTTTTCACTAACCCTATCAATACGGTTAGCATATCGTCGACTTACCGCATCGAAAGAATAACCAAATTGATACAGTTAATTAGGGTAAGCACTAACCGCATCCAAAAACCCTGTTGAAGCTAACCCTATAAAAAGGGTTTTAACGCGCACAAGCGATTCAAGCTTCTACTAGCAATGCATTAGACTTATTATTGCATAACTGTTTACGTGTGTAGCTTTCAACAGAGGCCCCCTCGCGGCGAGCGTGCTGCAAAATATCGCTTACTCGTAAATAAGTTATTCGCACTAAAGTTAATTTTCGTGTGACTTGTCAATCAGTTCACGTTAAGACCTGTCGCGCGGTGCTTGCAATGCAGCTTGTTAGATTTTTACAAGATTTTATTTCGTTTCACCTGTCCGTTTGTCATCAAATCTAGCAAATTAAATTTTATCCACTTCCCGGTTACGAATTGAGCTTAAATTTTGCATGCATGTGTAAATCGCGTGACAATGCAATATTATGATGACATGGTGCTGATCTGATGATGGAGCTGGAAGGTGGCAATAGAAACTTCGCAATGAAACGACACAACCTCATCGAGTTTGGGCTCGTTTGAATCGTCTTAACGAGTAGATTGTCTTTCAATGATAACCAGGGTCTGATGATGGAACTGGAAGGTGGTCATAGGAACTCAGTTAAGAAACGACGAAACCCCATCGACTCTCGGCTCGTTTGATTCGTCTTGACGAGTACTTTGGTGCTATATGGTAACCAGGGTCTGATGATGGATCTGGAAGATGGCAATAGAAACTCAGTAATTAAACGACATAGCCCCATCGAGCCTGGGCTCGTTTGATTAGTCTTGACGAGTACTTTGGTGCTAGATGGTAACCAGGGTCTGATGATGGAGCTGGAAGGTGGCCATAGGAACTTCGCAATGAAACGACACAACCTTTTTGAGTTTGGGCTCGTTTGAATCGTCTTGACGAGTAGATTGTCTTTCAATGGTAACCAGGGTCTGATGATGGAGCTGGAAAGTGGTCATAGGAACTCAGTTAAGAAACGACGAAACCCCATCGACTCTCGGCTCGTTTGATTCGTCTTGACGAGTACTTTGGTGCTAGATGGTAACCAGGGTCTGATGATGGAGCTGGAAGATGGCAATAGGAACTCAGTAATTAAACGACATAACCCCATCGAGCATGGGCTCGTTTGATTCGTCTTGACGAGTACTTTGGTGCTAGATGGTAAACAAGGTCTGATGATGGAGCTGGAAGGTGGCCATAGGAACTCAGTAATTAAGCGACACAACCGCGTTGAGTTTGATTCGTATTAATGGGTGGACCATTTTTTATGGATATGTTAAGGTATTAAAATATAAAATAATACTAAAAAGTTAAAATTAAAAGAAAAAAATACTTTTTAAAAACAAGCTTTTTTCATGTTCTTGATGATAAAATGAACTAAAAATTTAAAAATAATAATTTAGTCCTGATAAGAAAAATATCATTATAATAGGTAATGTAATGTTTTATAAATAAAAGGGTGTTACATTGTGATTGCAAAAAAAAATATGACGGTGTAATAATGCTAACTGTTCTTTAATGCTCCATCACAATGTTATTCTTACGCTTTTATTTAAAAAAATTGGGTATGTGATAAAAACGCAAAGATTTAATACAAGGTGTAAAGTTCTATGGTTTAATAAAAATGTCTAATAGGTATGTACCTACTTACGATATTTGATTATTGTGACGTAGACGAATATGGTTAATTACCGTTAAAGGTTGCAATGTAGGTATGCCTATTATAATGATACTTTTCTTATCAGGTTTAAATTATTATTTTAAAATTTTAGATCTTTTAACAACAAGAACATAATAAAAGCTTGTTTTTAAAAAGTATAATTTTTTTTAATTTTTGTTGTTTTTGTCCGGATAAATCCATGCTATATGATAAATGAATAATGTATGGTAATCCTATGTTCATGGACGTATGGCAGTTCTAACAACAGCATCATCAGCTTACTAACGTCCTACTGCTGGGCACAGGCCTCCCACGTGGACAATAGAACGTGGGGATATTGGGCCATAACCCGCCACGCTGGCCCAATGTGGGTTGGTGGGATCATACAATTGTACATTATTAAGGTACCTACCTATATACTATGTGGTTTTTTATTCTTTCAAAGTCTCTATTGACTGAGCAAGATTTGTATGGAAAAGTAAAAATAATATCTCGTGTTTTGGCCTATTTCTTGGAGAAAATTGTTCAGTTTTAAAGTCTGGTCAACCCACCGGGGTCTAAGACAAATAAAAACCACGTTATTATTTGGAAACTTGATAAGTCCCTACAAAAAATCCGGACATTAAGCCAAGGCAACTTGACCGTTCTTCCAAGCCTTACAACATAAGAGTAGCGAACTTGATTCCTTTGCCTGTATCAGTCATGCAGGGCCGTCTGACGTTCGTACGTTCGGACGTCCGGCCTCACCCGACTACGGTTACCATCTGTCCGGATTATACCAGAAATTGACTCCGGACTTTTAAGACTCTAGTCCGGACTCTGTCCGGCTCTTTAGTTTGTCTGGATTTTGGAATATGCAAGTGATCAACGAGTGATCTTCTAGCGTACGTTACTCACGCGTGGGGTGAAGCGACGGACAAGCATGGCAAATCCCTGGCAGTTGGCCTTGATATCGCAAAAGCTTTCGATAGAGTCTGGCATCGTTTCCTTCTTTCCAAGTTGCGAGCCTTCGGTGTGCTGCCCCGTTTGTGCGGCTGGGTTGTAGACTTTTTAGTGGAGCGGAGCATTCCTGTCCTTTGTGAGGGTAGTTCCTCCACGCTTTACAAGGTTAATGCATGAGTGCCGCAGGATTCTGTGCTCTCATCTACTCTATTTCTTCTGCATTAATATAACATGTTGTTCTTGGGCAATATTCATTGTTATGCGGATGACGGTACGGTGCATGAGCGATACTTGGGACATCCTGCGGCAAAGCATGCCGATATCGTTGTGAAAAGGCAAAAACTGGTTGCCAAGACGTGGCGGCGTATGTATCTTATGCAGGGATCACTATGCATTTAAGAAACTTCCATTTCTTAGGGAACTAGCAATTCAATGATCATTTGAGTGTTGTGGCATTGAAATTCCTCAAATTAAAGTATAGTTGTCTGTATTTATCGAACACCCAGCTCTAACTCTCATATATTCCTAGAGCGGTTTGAGAACTTACTCTCAAAACTAAGATATAAAAGAAACACCAAAGTAATCATTGCCGGTGACTTCAATATAAACATATTAAAAGAAAGTGATGTTCAAGAAGAGTACATTAGATTAAATCAAATCAATGGAACCATAATACACATTAAAGTACCAACTCGTTGGAAATCTTACTTAGACCAGATAGTAAGTAATATTCCTACAGCTATAGGAAATACTTGCCCAGTAGGATTATCGGATCATGACACTTGTCAAATACTCTGCATCCCAATACAAAATAAAGTAAAGCAAAATAGCGCACGGTACATTTACAGATGGGATTTCAGCATTGAAAATATGGAAAAAATTTAGGAAATTTTATTTGGTTTGTCTTGGTTAGATGTATATGAGACTACTGATCTAAATACATCATTTAATATATTTCATGACACCTTAACACTGTTTTTTAAATTATGTTTTCCCTCGTGTAAAATTAAGTTAAGAAATAGATCTAAACCCTGCAATTAGATCACAATGGGAATTAAAAAGTCATGTGTGTCAAAGAGAAAATTGCGTTAGTTAAATTACATAAGCAAAATCAGACATAACAATATGAATATTACGGACCCTATTGACATTTGTAATCATTTTAATAATTTTTATTCCGACATTACAAATCAATCATCTAATTCTAATTATAATTTTAATTCTGACATTACAATCCAATCATCTAATTTTCATAATTCTAATGCGACATCTGTTAATAATATCCAACATTTAGAACCGAGCATCTTTTTATACCCAACAACACATGACGAGATATTTAAAATTATAAGATCCCTCAGTATCACAACATCGGTGGGCTATGGCGCACTACCCACAAAGATTCTTAAATACTGCGCACTAGTTCTTTCTGACATATTAAATTATTTAACCAACCTTTCAATGACTGAAGGCACATTTCCGGAAGCCCTCAAACTATCAATCATAAAACCAATACATAAAAAAAGGCGATATTGATGTAATGGATAATTACAGACCTATTGCATTAATACCAGTACTATCTAAAGTCTTTGAAAAGGTTATGCACAATCACAGACATTATAATATGTCTGTGTGCACAATAGAATTTATGACTTTTTAGAAAAATTTAAAGTATTAGCCAAGGAACAAAATGGTTTTCGGAAAGGTAAATCAACCACATTAGCAGCCTTTAATTGGATAAAAAATGTTACCGAAAATATTGACAAGAATAACGATACAACAGCCGTATTCTTCTAGCTTTCGAAGTTTTAAAGTTTAAAGTTTATTTAAGTTTATTTATTTCGACTTTGTCTCACATGACATACTTTTATCTAAATGCGAGAAATACGGTTTAAGAGGAAATGCATTAAAGTGGTTACAAACTTACCTTAGAAATCGTACACAATATATCGAAGTTAATTATGTTAATGAACATAAGGAAGAATCTTCTGCAAAATCACTACTTGTCCGAAATAATGTGGGTGTCCCACAAGGGACTATCTTAGGACCCTTATTATTCATAATACACATTAACGATCTACCTCCTGTTACTAATTATCAGTGCAATTTATTCGCTGACGATATATATGTGATACCAAAACTCCAGACCGAAACTTTAATGAAGATATTAACAATACTATTAATAATATTACGAAATGGCTGACAGAGAACAATTTAAAAGTTAATGTAAACAAAACTAAATATATACAATTTTATAACAGAAAACCCAAAAGTCTAAATCTATCTGTGCTTCTTAATTATGAACCAATATCGAAATCAGATGAAGTCGTTTTTTTTGGGCATAATAATTGACAGTCAGTGCATATTCACAAAACATATTAAGAAATTATGTTCTAAAATAAATAGATTTGCTTACGCGCTGTGGTGACTGACGACGCAAATCAACCAAAAAACCGCATTGATGGCTTATCACGGATACGTGGCATCAAACCTTAAATATGGCATACTTTTGTGGGAAAATTCAGTCGACATGAATAAGGCTTTCATATCACAAAAACAATGCGTTCGGGCCATATGTGACGTGACACCAATGACATCATGCAGGCAATTGTTCCCAAAATTAAATTTATTAACTCTCCCTTCATTATATATACTGGAATGTTGTATTTTGTAAAGAGTCATCAGTATTTATTTATTAATAAAGATGTAAATACTAGTGACGTAATATTCAATATAATTATATTGGCTATAATGTATAATTAATTATTAGTATTTTTTTTTCAATTCGGTTTACCTAATTATCTTCATTCACATGCCCTGCGTTGGCAAAATAGACGAACATTGTTATAAATTACCATCTTTTGTACCTACTCTATTTTCTGTAATTAAATTATTTCATTTCATTTCCAAACTGAACCTGGCTCTCGATCGTACACGTATCGATCGCTGTACAAGAGTCAGGTGCGATCGAGTATGGAGTATTGTTCCCACCTATTATGGGACGGCTCCGCTAAATACCTCCTGATCGTACACGTATCGATCGCTGTACAAGACTCAGGTGCGATCGAGTATGGAGTATTGTTCCCACCTATTATGGGACGGCTCCGCTAAATACCTCCTCGATGCACTTGATAAACTGCAAAGGCGAGCGGTACGCATTATTGGAGATGCTGAGGTTACAGCGTCTCTTGAGGACCTCCAGCTGCGTAGAGACATTGCACCTCTCAGTGTCTTTTACCGGGATTACTACAGAGAGTGTCTCTCCCGGACTACACGTGCTGGTCTTAGAAAATACCATCATACTGTGCAGACTATCAGTACTCGTATCAAAAAATACAATAGGTGCGCTTGTTACCGTGCTTATTTCACGGTGGGGAGCGCTCTCATTATTTTGGACTGCATCGGCTGCTTACCATTAGGCATGATGCAGTCACTATGACGACTCAATAAAAAAAAACCATAAAACAACAGCACATGAGTAAAGAAACGGAACAGAGACAATGCTTCTAGGGAGCATACGAAAATTCTTACTTATTTTAGTAGGGTTTCAAAAGAGAATAAAATAAAATAAACAAACTTATGAGATTTTTATTAGTAAAAGTTTATTTTTTCTTTTTAGCGCATTAAAATAAAAGGTTTTTTACTTTTAATTTATTTTTAACTTTTTAGTTAATCTCAGTGAACGTGTATCCAATATTTGTTCACATCTATCAAACCACCACCACTCACCACCCATCAAAACGGTCCAACCATTAAGACGAATCAAACTTTTCGTTTGTTCGTCTTAATGGTTCGTTCCTATAGCCACCTTCCAGCTCCATCATCAGACCCTGGTTACCATATAGCATTAAAGTACTCGTCAAGACGAATCAAACGAGCCCATACTCGATGGAGTTATGTCGTTTAATTACTGAGTTCCATGGCCATCTTGCAGCTCCATTATCAGACCCTGGTTACCATGTAGCACCAAAGTACTCGTCAAGACGAATCAAACAAGCCGAGACTCGATGGGGTTGCGTCGTTTCTTTACTGAGTTCCTAGGACCACATTCCAGCTTCATCATCAGATCAGACCCTGGTAACCATCTAAAAACAAAGTACTCGTTAAGACGAATGAAACGAGCCGAAACTCGATGGGGTTGCGTAGTTTCATTACAGAGTTTCTATGACCACCTTCCAGCTCCATCATCAAACCCTGGTTACCATTGAAAGACAAATTACTCGTCAAGACGATTCAAACGAGCCCAAACTCGATGAGATTGTGTTGTTTCATTGCGAAGTTTCTATGACCACCTTCCAGCTTCCAGCTTCCTTAGCGCCATGTCATCATAATATTGCATTGTCACGCGATTTACACATGTATGCAAAATTTCAACTCAATCAGTAACCGGGAAGTGGATCAAAATTAAGTTGCAAGATTTCACCCGAACAAACATGCATTGCAAGTTAAATAAAAAACTTGTATAGTAATATCCTATGATATTACTATACAAGTTTTTTATTTAAATTTCAATTCAATTTTTTTCTATACAAATACCGTTTCGGCGCGGTTGTATGAAGCTTTCATGTGACAACAGCGGGCGGCGCGGCGGCGCGGCGGCGGACTGCAGTCCTCCGCCCGCAACCCGCCGCCCGCTGTGCGCGAAAACGAGATAGGAGACAATAGGGTAACCTTATTAGTTGATAAGCGCTTAAAATTACCGTTACAAATACCCTATTTGATTTGGTAAGTGCATTGGAAGCAGTTAACCTTATTCAAAAAAGTTACCGCTACGAAAGACTAACCCTATCAATAGGGAAACCCTATCGTTCGGTAACCTTTTGATGGGGTTTCCCTAACAATCGGCTTAACCAAAAAAAGGGGTTTTCCGGTCCCTGCACTAATGATGAATAAAGATCAGTATTCAACTAGCAAGCAGTCTTTTACTACATGGTGACAGCGGTGTCGTTAAAACAGTGAAGTCAAAGTACTTATAATAATATTAATTGTGCGAATAGATACATTACTGTGTTACTTATTTATTACGCTTTAAATAACTGATAGGTATCGTTATAATGGAGCATGCTCGCCCCCCTCCGGAATTATCTGTGGAAGGCAGTCCGGCCGCGCGCGCGGAGTCGTGGCGAAAGTGGTGGAAACTGTTTTCGGTGTTTTTGAAGGCGTCCGGTGTTTATAAGGAGTCAAAAGACGTCCAGGCTAGCTTGCTGTTGAATCTCATAGGGGCGGAAGGATATGAAATATTTTCAACGTTCACTTTTACTAAGGATGAAAGCCCGGATGATATTGAATGTTTAAAAAAGAAATTTGACTCACATTTCGGAACAAAGGTTAACGTTACCTCGCTGCGGTTTAAGTTTTTTACCCGAAACCAAGACACGAGCGAGACAATCAACCAGTACGTGACTACGTTGAAGTTACTCAGCCAGGGCTGCGAATTCGAACATCTCGTAGATGGCCTAATTAGAGATCGTATCGTCTGCGGTGTGGTGGATAACGTCGTGAGAGATAGGATGCTGCGGGCGGAGGAACTGACGCTCGCGAAAGCTGTGCAGATTTGTGAGGCTGCCGAGATGTCCAAGGAGGAGAGTCGGCAAATAGAGGGAGCAGCATCAGCTTGTGGGCACGTGAACGAGGTGCGCGCTCGCGGCGGGCGCCGGCACGGGCAGCGTGGCCAGCAGCGCCGTGGCGGCGGCGGCGGGCGCGGCGCGTGGCGGGCTGAGACAGCGCGGCAGCTGTGTGCGCGCTGCGGCCGGCCCTCCTGCGAGGACGTGCAGCGTTGCCCGGCACTGAAGTCGACGTGCTTCGTTTGTAACGGCAAAGGACATTTCGCTCGCGTGTGCTTTAATAAAGTGATCGGTAAACGAGTTCATAATCTGAGTATTGCGGAGTACACGGATAACTCCGACGATGAAGTGATGTTCGTAAATATGGTAAAAATACGTGAAGAAAAAAATAACGCACCGAAGGAGTGGATTGAGATTATAGACTTTGAAGGTACGCGTATTTTATTTAAATTAGACACGGGTTCGATGCTTAATGTGCTATCGAAAGCAGATTATGTGCAGCTAGGATTAAGTCTGAATAGCTTAGCTTCATACAACAAAAAAGTTTATTCATACACGGGAAATTCGGTTCCTATTATAGGAGAATGCAATATCAAAATAAAATATAAAAATTGTTATCATAGTTTAAAATTTGTTGTTGCAAATATGCACTGTCAAAATATTCTTGGCTTAAATGCATGTGTACAGATTGGAGCTATTCAGAGAGTAGATGCTGTTAACATAAATGATTATTCAGATTTGTTTCACGGCTTGGGAAAATTACCAGGAAAACATACTATTGTTGTAGATAAAAGTGTACCATCGGTTATATGTCCGGCGCGTAGAATTCCCATGGGTATGAGGCAAAAGTTGTGTATAGAACTGAAAAGAATGGAAAGCTTAGGTGTCGTGCGCAAAGTCAGTCATCCTACTGAGTGGGTTAACGCTATAGTTCTCGCTGCAAAGAAGAACGGCGACATAAGAGTGTGCTTAGATCCGCGCGCGTTGAACCGTGCGGTGCGGCGCGCGCACTTCGCGCTGCCGACGGTAAGTGAGCTGGCGGCGCAGATGCGCGGCGCGTGCTACTTCAGCGTGCTGGACGCGCGCTGTGGCTTCTGGATGCTGGAGCTGGACGAGGCACCTTTGCACCTTCGGAACGCCCTTCGGAAGGTACCAGTTTTTAAGACTCCCTTACGGTATCAACTGCGCACCGGAAATCTTCCACGCGAGGGTGAGGCAGCACCTGGAGGACCTGGAGGGCACGGAATCCTTCATTGATGACGTCATCGTGTGGGGTACTACTAAACGGGAACATGACATGAGGCTAGAAAAGTTACTACTCAGAGCTAGAGAGGTAGGTATAAAATTTAATAAAGATAAGTGCAAGTTTGGCGTGACTGAAATAATGTACTTAGGCCATATATTCGACGAAAGAGGTGTGAGACCGGATACAGCTAAGGTGAAAGCGATAGTGGGCATGCCGGAGCCGCAGGACCGGAAGGCCTTAGAGAGATTCTTGGGGATGGTGAACTATCTTTCTAAATTCATTCCCAACTATTCAGAAAAGGTTGCAGTGCTCAGAGGTCTTTTGAAAAAAGATTCTGAATGGCTGTGGGAAAAGCATCATACTGAAGCGGTATGTAGATTAAAAAAAGATATATCGTCTGCACCAGTGTTGACTTTATACTCTAACTCGCTACCGATCGTGGTGTCCGTGGACGCGAGTGCGGGCGCGCTGGGCGCGGTACTACTGCAGGCCGGACGGCCGGTCGAGTTCGCTTCCCTCACGCTCACGGACACGCAAACGCGGTACGCTCAAATAGAAAAAGAGATGTTGGCAATTGTGTTCGCGTGTGAACGATTTCACCAATATCTATTCGGTAGGTGTGACGTCACGGTGCAATCTGACCACAAACCCCTTGAAGCTATTTTTAAAAAAGCATTGTCCGCTGCACCGGCACGGCTACAGCGCATGATGTTACGCATACAGAATTACGATTTTAAGGTCGTCTATACTCCAGGTAAATATATGTACGTCGCAGATACGCTATCTCGTGCCGCATTGCCAGAGTTAATGCATGAACGTGTGGATGAGGAGGTCGACGCTCAAACATGTTTCATGCTGGAGCATCTGCAATATAGTAACGAAAAGCTTCAACTGATAAAGAAGCACCTAGCGCGAGATAACGAGGCTAAAACACTAATGAAATACATATTGAGCGGCTGGCCCAGGAGCCAGTATAACATTGACGTAAGTCTTCGTGCGTTCTGGCCTTATAGAGGGACGTTGCAGTATGTGGACAATCTTATATTAAATGATGGTCTTGTCTACATCCCGACGGAGCTACGTGGCGAAATGGTGCGGCGCGTGCACGAGGGCCATCTGGGCATCGACCGCTGCAGGCGGCGCGCGCGTGACGTCATGTTCTGGCCGGGCATGGCGCGGGACGTGGAGCGCGCGGTGCGAGGCTGCGTCACTTGCGCGTTGCATGCCGTGCGCCCACCCCGGGAGCCACTGTTACAGCATTCGATTCCTGACTTACCCTGGGTAAAACTAGGCTCAGATATATTTGAATATAAGAAAAAATACTTTGTAATATTGGTAGACTATTTCTCCAATTACGTAGAAGTAAGCGCTCTAAAGTCATTGAGTAGCAAGACGGTGATTGAGGTTATGAAAGAACAGTTTTCTAGACATGGCATACCAAATGAGTTGATAACCGACAATGGACCATCGTACAGCTCAAAGGAATTTAATGAATTTGTAAAAAGCTGGGAAATAAAGCACGTGACTTCATCTCCTTTGTACGCACAGTCAAACGGAAAGAGCGAAAGAACTGTACGTACGGTAAAAAACCTAATTAAGAAATGTGAGGACTCAGGTCAAGATTATTATTTGGGTTTATTAAATTTAAGAGCTACGCCTCGGGACGGCGTAGATTCTCCGGCTCAAATGTTGATGGGTCGGCGGCTTACTACGCGGCTACCGATTCATAGATCGTTAATAGAGGCAAAAGTCGACAATAGAAAAAATTACGACGCGATTTGGGAAAAGCGAGCTAAACAAAAGGAGGTTTACGACAGGGGTTCAAGAAAGCTTCCTACCTTAACATGTAACGATAAAGTAGTAGTAGCCGATGGAAACAAGCTGGAATTCATGACAGTAGTCAAAAAGGCACCGGAGCCAAGATCGTACATCGTGCAGGACTCAGTGGGACGTAAGTATAGACGAAACCGTCGCCATATAGTATACAGACAGCCGCAGGGCGAGACTGGCGGGGACGCAGGTGAGTCGGCAGACACGGCGCGCGCGAGCAGCGGCGCCGAACAGCACCGCCCGGCATTACCGAATGACAAAGGTACAGTTGCGGTCAGTAACAACGATTCACAGCCGCGCGAATCTAAGCAAAAACTTGGTACAATGGTTACTACTAGGAGCAAGGCTAGACAGTTGGCCAAAAGTATATTAGACACAATGTAATTTAGTATGATTCATTCTTTATTGTATACTTACCTAGATAATTCTGTATAGCTACAGACCTGCCTAGTTGATGTTGTAACGTTGTTTGCTTGCATATGAAAGTATTTTGGTCTAGATTAAGTTTCACAAATATAAAAAATACATAAGTACTTGCTTATTTATGTAGTTAGGTATGCAATTTGATTTTATGAAAAATAGGTAATTAATTGTTAAATAATTGTGTAAAATAAAATAGTGATAATGTGTTTGAAAATTTATTAAGTTGGTTCTTATAACGAATAAATATTATCAACAGCATAGTTTATTTTACCTAGGTAGGTACTTAGATAGCATCAATCTTTAAAAGTTTAATACTTACATGGTAATATTACTAGTAGGTACTTACCAAGATCACAGAATATTAATAGCCTAGATATATAAGTTGGTGAAGGGATCAAGTAGGAGGTAAGTATAGTTTGTAAACGTAAAACATAAAAGTAGGTTCCTAATTGTTTTAAACTAGCTAGGTACTTGTTGCCAATTGTTCATTGATTATATATATAATATATATATATAATAAGTATAGTTACATACATATACATAATACTAATTGTTATAACTTTAGCATTAGGATTAAGTTTAATATGTTTTATATTAGTTTAAGTCCGAAAAGGGAAAGATGTAGTAGATATTAATATGGTAGGTAGATTTGTATAAATGTACCCACACTAATGATGAATAAAGATCAGTATTCAACTAGCAAGCAGTCTTTTACTACACACGCGGCGTCAGTGCAGCGCTCGCGTGGCATCGACGCCGCGTGAGCACTGCAACGATGCCGCGTTGACGCCACCGGCACGTATGACGCTGACGCTCGAAAGACGCCAGTATGGGGGGTCTCTAAATTGCGTGGAAATTGATTGGACAAATTATTGTTACCGTGCACAGTGATACAAAAACAGTTAGGATACTTACTTTATTTTTGTTTAACAGTAAAAAGTATAATGTAGAGAAAAACTGTATAGGTAATACTGTTTTTAACAGTATAGTTGGCAACCCTAGTTATGTTTTTACTCCAAGTGCTGTTGACAATGTGGGAAGGCCTGTGGCCAGCAGTGTTATATTTTTATGGGCTGATGGTGATCATAAGATAAGATGAGCATAAGAAAGATAGAAAGAAAATACATTTATTAACAAACACACACATACATGGTAATACAAACAGATATTTAATAAATGAATAGAATTATGACACAGTTAACAGGACAGAAAAATAAAAAAGACTATTTGAAAAAAGAAGGCGGTGAGTGTGAAGTTGAAAGAGCATAGACATGCCTACTAACATACCCGACATAAGCGTATCATTATGAATGCGCTCTACATACGTGCTACCATAGACAAATAAGATAATAAAGACTGACATTCTCCATACAAAAGAGCGTAGCGCGGAAATAAGTCTAAAATGTACGAGATTCGTACACTTCCGCTTGACGGCGCTACCACCACTACATACAGGTACTAAAAAAGTCCGCTAGAGACAGAGCGCTTGCTTGGTTGCTTTCAGTTTTTTTTATTCACGTATAGACGGCGTTAATGTAAGTAAGTATTTTAGGCATCTTTGTGTATTAATATAATACTTAAACTAGGTACAAATAAAAAAAAACAAGTTTTAGTTTTTTGTAAAATATAGTTCGTAAAGAAACGAAAACATCTAACGTAAATTTGTAGTATTACTAAGTTCGTTTGACGAAGTGACAAATAGCTGCTGCAAGAGGATTACTTAATTTTGTACAATATTTCAATTTGAAACTACCGGATACATCTATCGAAACATTTTATAACTATATTAAAAGTTACGCTCGTTTGTATGGAGAATGGCAGTCCTTATTATATATCGTCCTTGGTGCTACATATCGACGATGAAGTGTAATGACCTCCTATCTAAAAAAAGACGATTTTAGAGGAAACGAAAAAAAAGTTTATTATTTTTTTACGCTTACTATTGAATAATTTTTACTTAGCAAATTTATCATAAAGCTTTAATTTATAACTTTAGTGAATATATGGTAATCCTATGGATTACTAAATTAGATGTAATTAGGAGATTGTTTTAAAATTATGGATAGTTTTAGTTCCATAGTTGGAGCAGGTGTCTTGAACAGGCTGATAGGTGTCAGAGGGACGACACACGCCATCGTCGGGGCAGGCGTCTTGCTCAGGCTGATAGGTGTTAGAGGAGCGACACACGCCATCGTCGGGGCAGGCGTCTTGCTCAGGCTGATAGGTGTCAGAGGGACGACACACGCCATCGTCGGGGCAGGCGTCTTGCTCAGGCTGGTAGGTGTCAGAGGGAGGACACACGCCATAGTTGGAGCAGGCGTCTTGAACAGGCTGATAGGTGTCAGAGGGACAACACACGCCATAGTCGGAGCAGGCGTTTTGCTCAGGCTGATAGGTGTCAGAGGGACGACACACGCCATAGTCGGAGCAGGTGTCTTGCTCAGGCTGATAGGTGTCAGAGGGATGACACAAGCCATCGTCGGGGCAGGCGTCTTGCTCGGGCTGATAAGTGTCAGAGGGACAACACACGCCATCGTCGGGGCAGGCGTCTTGCTCAGGCTGATAGGTGTCAGAGGGACGACACACGCCATAGTCGGAGCAGGCGTCTTGCTCAGGCTGATAGGTGTCAGAGGGACGACACACGCCATAGTCGGAGCAGGCGTCTTGCTCAGGCTGATAGGTGTCAGAGGGACAACACACGCCATCGTCGGGGCAGGCGTCTTGCTCAGGCTGATAGGTGTCAGAGGGACGACACACGCCATAGTCGGAGCAGGCGTCTTGCTCAGGCTGATAGGTGTCAGAGGGACGACACACGCCATAGTCGGAGCAGGCGTCTTGCTCAGGCTGATAGGTGTCAGAGGGACAACACACGCCATCGTCGGGGTAGGCGTCTTGCTCAGGGTGGTAGGTGTCAGAGGGATGACACACGCCATCGTCGGGGCAGGCTTCTTTCTCTGGCTGGTAGGTGTCGGATAGACGATACACAATAATGTCATAGAATGGGAGTTTAGGCTGACCGATTACAGGTGGATGAGTAGTGGTTGCTTTGCGGCTGGGGCGAAAGCTGGTTGTTTTGCAGAGGAAGTGAGTTGACATCGGCGTTTGACTGAAAAGTAATCGTAAAATTAAACAAAAAATAGTAATGGCTACCACCCACGTGCCACTGGGTAACCTCTCTCTTTCACACATTACAAACCAACCCACGTCTTTTCACTTCCCTTCAGAATGCCGCGAGAAGCATTAGAGTAAACACGCGTGCAACGTAGATAGGAGAAATTGGCAGTAAAATTTACGCAAATGTATTTAGAAGCTCTTGTCATTTTTCAATATCTCACCAAATATTACGAAACCCAGTTTGATGGTCTTGCTAGTGCATGCGAAATTGTATTTTAAATCCTTTAAACTTAAGAATAACAAAAAACACAAAATGTCAGTTAGGAGGTCATTACACTTCATCGTCGATATACAGGTGTCCCAAGATATAGGGTCAAGCGGAAGCCCAGAGGTAGAGCACAGAGGCACCCAAATCTCTCCCATGATGTTCCTAAATTTTCAACAGTTTTTCAAAATAAAAATTTTTGGTAAACTCTTTTTTAAAGACTTTTTCAATTATTACCTACGACTTCAAAATATCAGGCGCATGCCTTATTTTACAGACTTTTTTCCTATACGATCGTTATCGATCTTTATTTATCATAAGATGAATATCGATAAAAAGAAATTTGACTGTTTTGTTTGAGTAGGGTGACCATGCATCTGTGTACACAAAGTACAAAGTAAACTTTGGAACTTGTAGAATAATATGCTTCTCTGTCTCTCCGTCCAGGTTTCGTGTTCTCCGCGCATCCAGGGCGTATCAACTGGCGCACAGTCAGCACAGGATTGCTCATTCAGTTCCTGTTTGGGGTAATCTTCATCAGGTGGGACACTGGGAGGGTCGCGTTGCAGTGCTTCTCTGATAAGGTTAATACATATACACTGTACATACAACATACACAAGAGCGTCGCCAGCCGATGGCCCAGGGGGGAGGAGGGGGGGGGGGACAAGCCGATATAAATGAAGAAGGCGATTGTTATAAGAACGGTTCTACCGTGTAAACTCTCCTCTTCACTATACTGAGGCGTGCCTAAGGTTTCAGAGTAGGGCACCATTATTTTCTTGTGATTTTTAACAGTTTATTACGTATTTTTGTGCTCCCCCTGGCAACGCCCTTTACATTCACGACATGGGTTTGTGTATCCAATTCCAAACCTGCACGTTATTTTCAATCTCGGTATTTTCAAGATTGAAGATTTTCAATCCCGCAATATCTAGGAATTTGCGGGATCTAGCATGTATAATTGCAACTCGCATTATGATGATGATGAAAATACATACATACATACATATAATCAAAACTGTTATCCCCGAAGGGTTAGTCAGAGACTAAGCAACGAGGACCGCAAAAGCAGTCCTCTGCCTTATTCCATTTTCACCAAATAGCATTGAAAATAAAAAAGAATAACAAATTACTCTGTTCCTGTTGAGGTAGAATTTCCCCTACTACCTACTAATAAACCCTATTAATTACTAAATTAATACCAGACAGACCAGCCAGTTTGGCAGGACATTTGGGTAAAAAGGCCGGGACCGCCAACATTTTCAGGAACAGGAGTGACCGACAGTCGACCAGCCTGCTGCGCTCGGCCACGCTCGGCGCTCGCTCGTTTGCGAAATGTAAATAGCCTAACAATCACCGGACAAGCCGGACACCGTTTATTTTGGCCGGACACGCAATCAAAAACCTAACTATTATGTCCGGCTTTATCCAGACGACTGGCAACGCTAGTCACGAAGACTCCTAGAGGTTGCTAACAATTAAATTATGACAGCTGAGCTTTTATAAACGTCTGATATGAGCTCTATTTTCAGGTGGCTACATTCCTGATGTACGGTGTAGAGGGAGCTGCTTTCGCGTTTGGAGATCTGTTAGTGAGGACCGAAGGAGTTTTCGCGTTTAGCGTAAGTTTTTGTTAACCGTTTTTGTGTACAGACACTAACAAGCCAACCTACCTCAAAATGTGAAATTTCTTTATACGTTTTAACTATAGTGGTTTGTTTTAAGAAGGTCCACGCCTTACGGTTTCCCATAACTATAAAGTTGAAATTTTTAAAAACTAATTACCCAATTTTAATGTAACTTTGCATGGTAGAGTAAAATACAAGGATCTAAATAGTTTGTTTAAAAAAATTTAAAAAACATTTATTTAACAGAATTATTGCGATTTTAAACTTTCTATAGTTTACTTTAGATTTACTTTCGTTTTTTTTATATAAAGCCCTGGAGTTTCTTGCGCACATTCTTCTCCTCAGTTTAAATACGACCTAAATGGGTAGTAGAGTAGACAAACAAATGTATATTAACTTAAGACACTGTAAACATAAATATACATTTGTTTTACAGGCTCTACTTTTTAATATTACACATACATAAATATAATCGCGATTATTATCCCCCAAAGGGTTAGTTCGAGACTAGGCAATGAGGACAGCAAAAGCAGCCCTCCACTATAGTATAGTCCACTTTTCACCAAATAGCGACTGCACGTGTCCTCAGCGTGACAGGTAGTGAACCATCGTCGCTTTATGCTGTTGGATGTATGTGCAGCCTTAAGTCCGTTAGTCGCCTTCTACGACACCCAAGGGAAGAGAGGGGATGGTAGTATTCTTTAACCGCTACGCGACCAGAGGTGGTTAATATAGCGCATAGCACCATATTCTAGCGCGCTGCCTGTATCGCGCGCGTTTTGCGTGCTTTGTATGTAGGCCTATGAATATCGCGCGATCGCGCACGGCAATATGCAGCGGCGCTGGCACTACGCCACACGGTAAACTATAATTAATAGTTAGACTATAATTAATATGTTCACTCGTTTGCAGACGCTGCCAGTGATCTTCTTCTTTAGCATGCTGATCGAGGTGCTTTTCTTCTGGGGCGCGCTGCAATGGTTCTGCCTGAAGCTGGGCCAACTGCTGCGTGCTGCTACCTCCACGACTGTCTGCGAGAGCGTGATAGCTGTTGGCAACGTGTTCCTTGGAATGGTGAGATCGGAGGCGATATCATATATCATTACTATATTATTATAAAGTAAAATCGCCGTTTTCCTCTGTCTGTGGCACCGCACTATTCTCCTTAACAACGCAATGGATTTTTATGCGGGTTTCACTAAAAGATAGAGCGTTAACTGAGGATGGTTTTAGTTTATATTATGTAGATTTTTTTTTTAAATGGCTGTACTATGACGGTCTTTCTAAGTTAGCGTGGACGAAGGCGCGGGCGGGCCGCTAGTCTTTTATGAGTAGACGAGACGGGAAAGTGACATCGGAATGGTTGCGGGTCAAAATTGGATTCAGACAGCTCAATATAGAACGAAGTGGAGGAGATTGAAGGAGGCCTATACACCAAATTGGTCGAAGAGGGCTTGAGATGATGAGATGGTCGTATCTTTTATAAGTAGCTGTTCAGAGAATATGGTAATACTAACCTTAACCGCTTCCAGGGTCTTGTGGCTAAGCCATCGGTCTTAGACCCGGAGATCCCGAGGAGCTCGATGGCGCAGCGGCTAGCGCGTTCGGCTTGCGATCTTGCTCGCTAAGCCTCTTTCTCAATGCCGGGTCACTGGATGGGTGACCAAATTAATAAAAAACATCTCGAGCTCCTTCGTGCTTCGGAAGGCACGTTAAGCCGTTGGTCCCGGTTGTTGTCGTAAGATGACAGTCGTTAAAACCCACCAACCCGCATTGGGCCAGCGTGGTGGGTTATGGCCCAATATCCCCATGTGTGCTATTGTCCACGTGGGAGCCGTGTGCCCAGTAATGGGACGCTAATAGGTTAATGATGATGATGATGACATATATATCACGACTATTATCCCCGTAGCGAAGGGAAGGCAATGAGGGCAGTCCTCTGCCATAGTCCACTTTTCACTAAAAAGCGTCTGCACATGTGCTCAGCATGACAGGTGGTGAGCCCATCGCCGTTCTATACTGTTGGATGTAAAGATGCAACTTTAGTCCGTTAGTTTGCCTTTACGACACCCAATGGAAAAGAGGGGGTGGTAGTATTCTTTCATCGCTATGCGACACGGTTATATAACTAGAATCCGCAAGAAACTCCAAGGGCAAGTGTTTTAAACATGACAAAAATAACAAAAAGAAATTCGTGTTTTTTTCAATGTGATACTTATCCTATCCAATAGCAAAATCATAAGAAAAATAAAATTAAAACAATTAAAAATAACGATTATTTACAACGCGCGAGCAAGGGGTTGACCCGTCGGCGCAAATACCTACGTTGACGGGTCAATGGCCGGCCGTCTGTTGACCCGTCCGGGTCAGTGCCTACGTTGACGGGTCAATGGCCGGCCGTCTGTTGACCCGTCCGCGTCAGTGCCTACGTTGACGGGTCAATGGCCGGCCGTCTGTTGACCCGTCCGCGTCAGTGCCTACGTTGACGGGTCAATGGCCGGCCGTCTGTTGACCCGTCCGCGTCAGTGCCTACGTTGACAGGTCAATGGCCGGCCGTCTGTTGACCCGTCCGCGTCAGTGCCTACGTTGACGGGTCAATGGCCGGCCGTCTGTTGACCCGTCCACGTCAGTACTTACGTTGACGGGTCGACGGCCGGCCGGCCGTTGCCCGCGCGTTGTAAATAATCGTTATTTTTAATTGTTACATTTTATTTTTCTTCTGTTATTGCTTTAAAATAAATTAGATACTCAAAGACAATCCAATTAAAATTCACAAAGTGAATTATTTAATTAAAAATAAAAAACACAAATTCCTTTTTGGTCATTTTTGAAATGTTTAAAACACTTGATATGACCAGCCCTTGAAGTTTTTTGCGGTTTCTAGCAGTAATCTTATTTATGTTTTTTATTTTATTATTATTATTAATTGTTCTGTTTGTTATAATTTTTAATTTGATAGTTTTAGTATATGTGTGTATGTAATTGTAGTGTACCTACATGCTTTTTATTATTTTTATTTTCTGATTTCTATAATAATCATGCTGTGGGTGTGGCTGCCCATAAGTAGGTACCCTATTTGATAAGACTTTTATAAATGTAGTTATCTATGTTAACTGTTGTGTTAATGTATCAGTGTTTTATTGTTGCCTGCAGGTTAACCTATCCAAAACTGTCAAATTTCTCTAATTTATAATGTATCCTGCTACCAATTCCTAAAGTTCAAAATAAATTGTAGAAATGTGACATTTTGTGGTAGGTTGCATGAAGTGCTGGCGTTCGTCCGTTGGTGGTAGGCTTGTTAAGTCTAGCTGGCTAGCTACCATTACCTTATCTAAAGATGTTAATGACCACCTCCGTGGTCGAATGGGTATCGCGCCGGGTCTGGTGTCGCGCCATCTCTGACGCCATTCTCAATTCCGGGTTGGGTCAATATAGAGAAAACTGTTTTTCTAAATTGATTTCGGGTATGAGTAATTTTCTATATTTATGCATATTTATCCGTTATCTAGTTTAATCATATTAACACGTTTCAAAAGAAACTTATCTTGGACTAGATAATAATAATTGGTGAGCGTAAATAATATAAAATAAAAATGTTAATAGGTAGAAATGTTGTGTTCTGACAATTTAGAGATAAGATAGCCAGTTCCTCAGTGGTTGAGTATTTCGGGTGGAGCGCGCTTCCGCCTTTTATCGTCCCTGCCATTAGGTAAGATGAAGGTCAAGCACTAACCCTAGATAATAAAAGATGTCTCCAGGCTCTCTCTCTTATACAAGAGGTAAAAGCACCTAGGTATTTGGAAGGAAGCACATCTGATACTCATAGCGAAAAAAGGGAAATATTTTTTAAACTAATTAATAACCGTGTCGCGTAACTGTGAAAGAATATACCTCTCTTCCCTTGGGTGTAGTAAAAGGCGACTAACGGACTAAAGACTGCACATACTTCTAACAGCATAGAGCGGCGATGCACCACCTGTCACGCTGAGCACATATGCAGTTGCTATTGGTGAAAAGTGGACTATACAGAGGACTGCTTTTGCTGTCCTCGTTGTCTAGTCTCTGACTAATCTTTCGTGGATAGTCGTGACTATTATGCATTTATGTAATTGGGTCCTTCCCACGAAACATGAAGAGGCACTTTGTGGGCCAGCATGGGAGGCAGTTGTCTTCGCGTCACCCAACTGTAACCTAGTTCCCTTGCACTCTTCGAGCCACCCAACTGTAACCTAGTTCCCTTGCACTCTTCGCGCCACCCAACTGTAACCTAGTTCATTTGCAGTCGGAGTCGATTCTGCTGATCAAGCCGTACCTGCCGCTGCTGACGGCATCAGAGCTGCACGTCGTCATGGCGTCCGGCTTCGCGACAGTGTCTGGCAAGTTATTATCTCCAATATACATACCATAGAATAATAACTAAAGCATAGAATGAGTCTAAATGAGACTCGTATAGTGGTTCTATTTTTTCAAATGGGCCATAAACATTGAAAGAAAAGAGACAAAATAAGTTGCTAAAGACGTCAAATGTAAAGCGAAAAAAAAAACCGGTCACCATTTATGATACCGAATTCAAAAGCGACTTAGACAAATGTAATTCGCATGGTGACCAAACGGAGTGCACACTCAAATATCATAGCATTCCTTCTATGCTTTAGTTATTATTCTGAGATAGGTACATACGTAGAAAACAATCGAGGAAGTTCCCGGTCGACTACTTTTCGGCGATATTCGCTTGGCGTAGATCGTGTGCAAGTAGGGTTACCATTAAGGAATTTGAAAAGTTCTGGCAAAAAGCCTGACATTTCGATAAAAGTCCGGACTTTTTAGTCAAGACTTATTTGACTTATTTATTATGTAGTTTTGTTACTCATATTCCAAAATCCGAACAAAGTCCGGACTAGAGTCTAAAAGTCCAGACATGTCCAGACTAATCCGGGCAGATGGTAATAGTGGTCGACCGGGAACTTCGTCGACTGTACAATGGGGCGCTTATGCCGACGATGATGATGAGTTGTTATACATACATAGGTACTGTACATACAACACGCACGACGATTATCCTTATAGGGTTAGTCAGGGACTAGGCAATGAGGACCGCGAAACAGTGCACTGGCATAATCTACGGCTAAATACTATAACTACGATCTAAATGTTACACCCTGTTATAAGGCAACTGCTAGAAACCGCAAGAAATTTCAAATGCTGGTCAGGTCAAGTATTTTAAAAATGACAAAAATTACAAAAAAGAAATTCGTGCTTTTTTATTTTTCATTAAAAAATTCATTTTATGATTTACAATTTGATAGTGTTTGAGTATCTAATTTATTTTAAAGCAATAATATAAGAAAAATATAATGAAAGAGTCAACTATTAAATAACGATTATTTACAACGCGCGGGCAGCGGCCGGCCGTTGGCCCACCCGTCTGTTGACCCGTCCGCGTCAGCTGGGCGATAAGTACCTACGTTAGTCTGCGATCTTTTTTGCCATTTTTGTCATGTTTAAAACACTTGACCTGACCAGCTTTCGAAGTTTCTTGCGGTTTCTAGCAGTCGTCTTATATATACAGATATACTTACAGATTCACGACTATCATCCCCAAAGCTAATAAAAGTATTTTCTTTCTTTCTTACAAAGGGTTAGTAAGTTAGTAGGTTACTTTTTATTTTTGTTATTAGGTATTGTTTGTTTCATAATTACTTAAATTTATAAATCATATTCATATCCTATTCTAATCTGTGCACTAGTTTTATTAAGGTTGCCTGGCCGTAAGTGCTAGCCTTTTGTAAAACCGATCCGTTATGTATTGTCACAGAATAAGTAATAGTACTAGGGTATTGCTTTATGTTTTTAGTGCAATAAAGTATTTTTTATTTATTCATTCTTTCATTAGTCAGAGAGTAGGCAGTAAGGAATGCATAGATGTTCTATGCCATATAGGCCACGTTTCACCAAATTACAACTGCACATGTGCTCAGCGTGACAGGTGGTGAGCCCATCGCCGCTCTATGCTGTTGGATGTCCTTGGTCCAATAGTCACCTTTTACGACACCCAGGGGAAGAAGAGAGGGGTTGATAGAACCTATTTCTTTTAGTGAAACGCTATACTAGTACTATTTTATTATGTGGCTATACTTACGGCATGGTTTATGTACCTACATTAATATGTACGTATTTACCTACATTAATATAGTATTTAGATAAATAAATGATTTATTTGTACCATAAACATGCACACATTTAAACATTAAAATCGTAAATAAGTAAAATAATAAATTACCTAACTTTGAGCATAAATGTTAGCGGTTAGTGTGCCGTAGCGATGCAAATAGGCAGAAACTCAGCGAGATATTCACTCAGAGAGTATAAACTGATTTTCTGTTTCCACCTTAATAAAAGGGTGTGACCCGTGAGGTCCCTGAAAAGTAACTAGTTCATACAATAAAATTAGAACAATCAAAATGTATCAATACCAAATTAATTAGTTCATAAGCAATGATATTATACACCCTCATTTTGTATTCGTTTTAATGAAATGAAGGGTGAGTTCCACCCATGAAACTGAACAACTTTACCCAAGAAACCTATGTGCAAAAATGACAAAAAAATGTCGACTTCCCATACTATTGTCGTCAGCTGATCGGACAGTTTTGTATGGGATTTCGAATTTGTTTCGTCATTTTTGTTACACATAGGTTTCTTGGGGAAAGTTGTTTAGTTTTATGGGTGGAACTCACCCTTAATTTCATTAAAACGAATAAGAAATGAGGGTGTATTGTCCATAAGTATCGTAATTTACTATACAAAAATAATTAATAGGTAAGTATCTTAAATTATTAAAAGCAAACAATTATTTCTATAACAAAGGATTCGACGCGTTCTTGACCGATATATAATGCAATCTATTTTATTATCACGATTCACGATAAAGCTTTCTTTATTAATATGTAGGTAGGTACCTCCTATCCTCATTAATCTGAGCAATTTCATGTTGATAAGTAGTGTTGTTGTAAAATTCGACCTTGGATACCGGTTCTTTCTTACTTATTATTTTATATTTTGTCTTTATAGTTTAATCTTTATAGTGTACTTAGCTGTAAAATCGTGAATGACGTATTTGCTGAAGTTATTATTAAACGTACACGTGCCTTTAAAAGTATCTTGCGGTGGATATACAATATTAATAATACAAAAATAATAATACTCCGATCCTAACTAAGTCAAGATAATATTAATATTCTTATTTTAATATTAAAAAAAAAAAACTAAGTCATGATATAGGAAATAAATGCGAAAGTAAGTTTGGCGGTGGTTGTTTGTCGATTTTGGCACAGAATAAATAATATGATCTGGGGCAGTAAACCCTCCTGACCTGTGGCACACATCGTCCTACTTCATTTATGGCCGATTCTTTAACTGTCAGATAAAACTTTAAAAAAATGTATTGTCGTGTCTAGATATTCTTCTTACAGTCATTTTACAGGTGACATTTTAGGTTGATCTTTATCAGATGGTTAAGTTTTATTCAAGGATTGAAAATCGGGCCTCATTCTTATAACGTTATTCATACTTGCTTTTTACTTTAAACTATAATGTCCCGCTGCTAGGAAAAGTTCTCCCCCATTTCCTTCCAGTTCTCCCCCCATTGGCAAGTCTCTGACTAACCCTTTAGGGATAATAATCGTGAATTTATGTACCTAAGTATGTTTTTATCTTACGACAACAACCGGGACCAACGGCTTTACAATACGTGCCTTTCGAAGCACTTCAGTGATCGACTGCTAAGTAAAGAACTGTATTAATTCATTAATAATACCGCCTCCGGTGACAAGAAGGCTGGCAGCTACCTCTGCCAGCGTATAAGCCTGGCAATCCAAAGAGGTAGTAACGTTGCCAGCATTCACGGTACCGTACGTACCCATGAGCCCACAGTCATAGGACAGCTTTTATTTATGGTTTATTTGGTTCGCCACTCATCTTTTGCCCCTTTTTCCTAAAAATACCCTTTCGCCCCCTACCAAGGTACCCATTCGCCCGTTAATGCGGGGCGAAAATATTTTCAATATTTTTGTAGCACCCGTAATAATACGCCCTTGTAATTTTTAGATCAAAAACAGTACAGTCATACATACATTTATTATAATTAAATTTGTTTTATTGCCCAACTAACAAATTATCGTTGCATAATAGTTGAGAAAACGTTTTACATTTCCTTTTGGTTCTATAAAGTGGGTCATATAAACGTGTCGTAGACGTTTATACAACGCGAAATAGGCCCATATTAAACGACATTATTGTTATTTATAAGTTAAATAAACGTCAGTCAACAACTTTTAAATGTTACATAAAAGTTTTCGACCGACTGTTATCGAACCACTGAAGTCCTATAACAATTGCATAGACATTAGAAGATGACTGTAATGTCGGTTAAGTGTTTAACATCGACTTTTATTGTACACATTCAGTTCATTCCATTCATTCGTTCCTGTGATGTTAGCTGGAAAAGTGCGTGTTATCAAATACAAAATTTAAACGGTATATAAGTTATAATTTACTTAACTAGTTTTACATTTACTTTAACAATATTATACACGAACAGAGTGTAAGGATAAATGTGTGCAGTGCACCTAGTTCTTATGGGACGTTTAGTTTTATGGTGAAATATAGGTGTGTTGTTATGAAATTTTTTACGCCCCCTTCGAATTTCTTGAAATTAAATTATTATAGACTATCGCTTAAAATTTGTTTACATACTAAAATAGCAGCCATCTTGTCTAACTTAAGAAACGACTTCTATACATCAATTATAGAATGAAAAGATCGCATAATGCGGTTTCTTGCGACCAAGATGGTCAGCCATGATAAATTATTTTAGAATTCTGTGAGATAATAAACATGAACAGATAACCTTTAATTTAAATAAAACCTTTAAACATGGTGTCATATTTTTTTTATTTATCCGACCTACAACCTGGCTTCATAATACGACGATATAATAAAACAGTCGTAAAAACGTTCACGTAACCTATACTCTAACACCACTATTCGACGTTGTATGAATCAGTCCTAAAAACGTCTACCTAACCTATACACAGGCACAGTTATACGACGTTGTAGGAATCAGTCGTAAAAACGTCTACCTAATCTATACACCGGTACCACTATTCGATGTTGTATGAATCAGTCGTAAAAACATCTACTTAACCTATACACCGGCACCACTATACGACGTTGTATAAATCAGTCGTAAAAACGTCTACCTAACCTATACAGAGGCACTACTATACGACGCTGTATGAATCAGTCGTAAAAACGTCTACCTAACCTATACACAGGCACCACTATACGACGTTGTATAAATCAGTCGTATAAACGTCTACCTAACCTATACACAGGCACCACTATACAACGTTGTATAATACAGTCGTAAAAACGTTTACTCAACTTATTTAGTGGACCATTTAGTTACGGGACTAAATCGTTGTAGGAATAACGGATACACAACGTTGTAGTTGTCAATAACATCAATACAACAGTTATATAACCGAAAGTCGTATAGCACAGTTTTTATATGACCAATTTGCTAGTTGGGTGTGTCTGTACTTACATTAATTTACGATAGTTCCCTTTATTTTACCTTGTTACCCACTATTATTGAGAACTAAGAATTTAACCAGTTTCTTGATAACTATACTTTTATTTATTTATTAATAACCGTTTATTTCCTTTAGTTTTAGGTTTAGGTATTTTAATTTTAATTAAGTTATATGTTGTTATTTTTATTATAACTTTTGTTTTGTTTCAATAAAGTTGCCAAGGTTCTTGATCTTAATAGATAATAAAATAAAGAACATTATCCATTATATCCTATTGCAGGCACCATCCTGGCCACGTACATCAGCTTCGGCGCTGAACCGGCGCACCTGGTCACCGCCAGCGTGATGTCGGCGCCGGCGGCGGTGTGCTTCTCCAAGCTGATGATGCCGGAGACAAAGCGGTCTCTCACCACCGTCGACAATATACAACCTGTCACCAGGTAGAAATGCTTTTATTTATTGCTTGAGTCATTTTCTACCAGTCAATCTAAAGGTGATGCAGACGTGTCAGGTGCAATTTATTTGCGACGACAAATGTACTATCCTTCTGATAGGTACTGCGCTGGACTCATTCGAAATGAGAAAGAGTAACCCTAACATAATGCTTTGTAAGTAGATATATCATTGCAAGCTTCTTTAAAAATATCTTGAAAACGTTTTCTATAGGGTCGACAACGGCAGATTTGAATCAGAGAAAGAACTGATTCACTAATCATCATATTATTATTGTGTTTTGATTTGATTTAATTTTTAAGTTTTACATGCTCAAAAATCGGCAGAACACGCTTGCACTACTTATTAACAAATGTCTCTCAATACCAACGTTTTAAACTATAATGTATCTATGCTGCAAATAAATATTTCTTATTTAAAATTTCGTAACCCCTGCTTTTTCCACAGTGAAGACCAATCAGCTCTGTCAGCGGCAACCCGTGGCGCCACCAACGGCATCTCGCTGATCCTCAACATCATCGCCAATATCGTGGCCTTCGTTTCGTTCATCGCGTTCCTCAACGGAGTGCTCGGTTACTGTGGTGGTATGCTCGGCAACCCGGACCTCAATCTGGAGTGGTTGTTGGGCAAAGTGTTTATACCGCTATGCTGGGTTATGGGTTAGTACCTATACACTTTTGTGTATCGTCCTCGTCCTCGTGAACAACCCGTCCCGTGACGAATCTCAAAAAAAAAAATTCATACAATACAACCTTGTCCTGACAATTACACGTAAACACAACAAAAAATGAATTATTAGAAAAAGCCAGATAGGTGCAGCCGTTCTGAAGTGATGAGTGAACATACATTCTTGGCAATTGATTTTTATTTATACTGTCAGATCTAGGGCATCGAACCCGGGTTTACCCGACCCGAAAAAACCCGGGTATTTCGGGTTTACTAGGTCGCAAGAAAACCCGGGTTTGGAAAATCAAAAACCGGGTTTTCGAGCTTTTTTACAATCGTTTTCTTGTCGGTTTTTATTTGTATCATAAATATATTTACGCCTTTTCGAAATGATCTCTTTGATTGAACACGGTCAAAAAGTACCTAACTCCATTGTATCTCACTACATACAAACCTTTGTATGTAATCAAAGATACAAACAAGTTAGTGAAGTTTACTTCTCTCTTAACATTTTTTGCACTAGGCACTAATAATTTCTGCTTGACCTTAACTTGTTTTTTTGTGCGAGAAAGATTAAATTAATAAAGTAAGTTGCACGTTATTCGTGCGTTTGACGCAGATCAAAAATGACCTAAACGGAATGAAAGATGGAGGCAAGATGCGTCGTCGCGTTGTTGACACGCAACAGGGCCCTTATTCTGTAACGATTCCTTATTTCAAAACCACGTTAATTCTTGAAAAAGTTACGATATCTTCCCAAAAACGTATGCGTTTGACGTTTGTGCGCGGTAAGGTTTAGGTGTGGAATCGATAGATTGCGATACAGAATCAGGGCCCAGGAGCGGTGAGCTGCGAATGACTCCCCCGCCATTTTGTTTCGTCAGTCCTACTCCCTCTCTTCAGAATTCTCCTTTACCCATTTCAGTGGACCTCAGCATTCTTGGCATGGACATCGGCCAGGAACTGAATCCAAAATGCTACATCGAGTGTTATTTTAACTGCCTCCCGTAAGTTGGGTATTCTCAATAAGGTGAGGCGGTTTTTCACTCCCGAGCAGCGCTGTTTGCTGTACAAGACTCAGGTGCGATGGAGTATGGAGTCTTGTTCCCATCTATGGGACGGCCCCGCTAAATTCACTTAATAGACTGCAAAGGCGAGCGGTACGCATTATTGGAGATGCTGAGGTAACAGCCTCTTTTGAGGACCACCAGCTGCGTAGAGACATTGCTTCTCTCAGTGCCTTCTACCGAAATTACTACGGAGAGTGTTCTGAAGAACTTTTTGATCTAATCGCGCCCTCTCCTTTCCTGTCCCGGACTACACGTGCTGGTCTTAGGAACTACCATCATACTGTGCAGACTATCAGCACTCGTACCAAAAAAATTGGCAAGTCGTTCCTCTGTAAGACCATTCGGCTAGACGCATGTGTTTCCCAGCTCCTATAGTCCCGGGTCTTTTAAGCGGGGCGTGAAACGGCATTTATGCAGGCCGTCATCATGAATGGGTGCGCTTGTTACCGTGCTTGTTCCACGGCGAGGAGCGCTCCGTTATTTTGGATTGCATCCGCTGCTTACCATCAGGCAAGATGCAGTCACTATGAAGTTTCGCATTAAAAAATCAGCCTGCTTACGCGTTAGTTAGCCACTAGACGAATTTATTGTTAATGTTAAGAAAAAAGTGTAATTAAAGTTAAAATAAGTTTTATAATAGTCTTTAGCAGATTTTTAGTTAAGAGATTTTTTTTATTCTGATTCCAATCTGACTTCATACGAGTAAGTTAGCTACTAAAACGCATTTATTGTTAATGTTAATAAAAGAGTTAAATAATTTAAAAATATTTCTCTATAGGTATCAAAATAGTCTTCAGCATATTATAAATTATTAGCAGTATAGAACTGACTATTACCAAAAGACTAAATTAATATAAATAATTTGATCTGCGTGAGTCTGTGATCAAAAATAATTACTAGCTAGATAAATACTGATATTTCTCTATTTTATATTTGTTTTGAACAAATACTCATAGTCTAAAAGACTTTTTAATACTTACCTATGAAAAATATTTTTGTGATTTTGAAAGTACTGTTTAATTGATATGAATCCTTCCCTTGTGTTATATAGGTAGGTACCTACTCGTATTGACTTAGCAAATCCATACTAAAATACAGTTTCCTCATATTTAAAAAAAATATCAAAAAGACCGAAAAAGCTCGAAAAACCCGGGTACCCGGGTTTTGACTACAAGAAACCCCAAAATCCGGGTTTTCTAAAAGTGGACCGGGTTTCGATGCCCTAGTCAGACCTTATCAACCTTACTTTTTTTTATCGACTTACTAAATTATTTTAATAATTATTTAGTACTTATGTAAATTATGCTAGACACAGAGGTAATAGGTAATTTGCCCTAATAAGTATTTAATATCATTAGAGTTTTAAAGAAAATAATGGGGTATTATAAAATGTTTATTTGGGGCCCGAAGTATGATCCCTGTGGTACACTTAAACTAACTTTAGCGGTGTATATCCAATACTATATAGTATAGTACTATATATCGTATTAGATTAGAGTAACATTTGATCTGACGTACAAAATTATATGAAATTTTTAGAAAGAAAATTCTATATATAAGAATATTTTCATTATTTACGTAAGGGTGCGTCCACATCTGGCGAATGCGCAGCTCGCGCGCCGCGCGCACGCATTAAGCTCGCGCGCCGCTCTCGCGCCGCCCGCGCCTCGAGCCCCGCACCAACACCAACTCACTCGGCGAGCAAAAATAAAATAAAATAGCTGCCGATGCAGCAATTACATCAACAGTAGTCGTGCAGTCCATCTTCTTGGAAAGCAAACGTACAACTATATGAAAGCAAACGCGCGCAGATCGCGCGCAGCACGCGCGCACTCTAAAAGCATTTCATGAGTTGTGCACCAAACAACGGCAGCAACGGCACGCGCGCGCTGCGCATTCGCCGCGCATTCGCCAGATGTGGACGCACCCTAAGGCTTGCCGAAGGCGGGCTTGTCAACGCTTTTCCAAATGCTTGTTTGTTATTCATCTTGTTAAAGACGAAATTGAAAACGTTCATTGATTTATTATCTACATTGCCTTAGATTAAAACAAAAAGGGACTTAAGCTTATAAAAAAAGGTTTAAAAAAATCATACGACCCGATAATTGGAGGTCCATGGTTTAATTCCTAGGTCGTGCAAAGCGTGTTTAGCCCGTTTGTGAACACCAACCCGTATTTGGCAAGCGTGGTGGTTAATCAATTCCCTATCAATTGTAGTGATGCCTTGAATTCAACAAATTTTTTTCTTTTCTCTTTTTAGGTGTACCTTGGGAGGAGTGCGAACTAGTTGGCTCTCTCATCGGTTTAAAGACTGTGGTGAACGAATTCGTCGCGTACCAGAGGATGGGAGAGATGAAAAGTGAAGGACTACTATCAGTGAGTACATACATTACATACATAAACACGACTATTATCCCCGAAAGGTTAATCAGAGAGTAGGCAATGAGGACAGCAAAGCAGGCCTCTGCCATAGTCCACTTTTCACCAAATAGCGATCGCACATGTGCTCAGCGTGACTGATGGTGAGCCCATCGCCGCTCTATGCTGTAAGCTGTTGGATGTATGTGTCGCAGTGATATAATAAAAACAGAGATTTGGTTAATTCCCTAAGTGATTTGATCAAATCACGAAGGATGTTAAAATAACAACACGATTTTATCATTTCCCTAAACAAATATAAGGATTTAAACATTGATATTGTAACATTGATCTCAAAAATAACCACTAGAACATAAATTGCCCTACTCCTGTAAATCACTCGCGATTGTCTTAAATTTCGAGATTATTTTTTTTTATTTGACAACTGAAATACTATCTGCTACTTCTGTATAGGTCACATGTTTTTTTTTGTCATTTCACGGAACCAGTTGGTATTTGTTCAAATCCCTAGATTTGTTTAGGGCAATGATAACATCATGTTGTTATTTAACATCCTCCGTGATTCGATCAAATCACTTAGGAAATTGACCAAATCTCTGTTTTTGTCATATCCCTGTGACATATGCATTCTTTGATGCATGCAGTGCAGTCTTTGTTCAGTTAGTCGCCTCTTTTACGACACCCAAGGAAAGAGAGGGGGGTGGTAGTATTCTTTTAGCGCTACACGACACGGTTATCAGTGAGTGCTTCAAAATATTGTCCATAAGCACTAAGGTGCTGCAGTACTGTACGACAAAATAAACCATATCAAGAACTCTTCTCTCAAGAATCACCTTGAACTTCAAGAAGTTCTTGAAGAAGAGTTCTTGATATGGTTTATTTTGTCCAGTTAAAAGTTAAAAACTTCATGGCAAATAAGGGCCTAAAACTAGTCAATCTGTTGATAATAGATACCAATACAGTTTAATACTCATATTTTAAATACTTCTGTGCTACGGAAGGCACGTAAAGCCATTGGTCCCGGTTGTCGTCGAAAGATGGCAATCGTTAATAAAACACACTAAACCGCATTGGGCCAGCGTGGTGGGTTATAGCCCAACCGCCCCATGTGGGTAGACCCGTGCCCACCAATGGGACGTTCATAAGCTAAAACTAAAAAAATATAGCCATATGAATCTGGGGCCACGAACTCTTCTCCCAATGATAACTTTTAAGTCAAACATTTTTGAAAGACTTTTTGATTTATGTTTTATTTTACCTCGGTAAAAGTGTAGCTAAGCGTTCAGCCCAATGAGCGAAGGTCCAGCGGGTCTAACGGCTAATATAAAAATATGGATATGGACATGGGCTTCATTTGACATCTGAAGCCCATATTTTTTCCTTATATGGGCATATTATGGGTTTCAAATGTCAAATGAAGGCCATGTTCATGTTCATATACATATTTTTTAGCTGATAGCAGGTGTTTCCGAATTTCGATTAGATAAATATTAATGTTTTGAAAAGTCGTTACTTTAAGAAGCTGTGAAGTTACTTTCGCCCTTTCTTATACACAACTAAAAGACGTCCTGAACGGCTGTTGCTTCTCCATTAAGATATAGAAATATAATAATTTTTTAGACGATTCAAAAATGCTTATTTTGAATTAAAGTTATACGTGTGTGTGTCGTCGCTTAAACCATCAATAAATTAAATGATGGAGCCTATACTTTGCTTTCGTCTGTTCACTGCCAGCCTCGCTCCGAGCTGATAGCCACGTACTCGCTGTGCGGCTTCACCAACCCCGGCTCGGCGGGCATCATGATCGGGGCCATCGCCGCCATGGCGCCTAACCAGAGAGAGACATTGTCAAGTGTAAGTGCAGTATCTATAGCGCCCCTTTTCTCTTTATAACATTCATACATATGGCAATTGATTTTTATTTATATTGCCAGATAATATCAACCTTACTTTTACCTACTTACTAAATTATTTTAATAATTATTATGTAAAATATGCTAGACACAGAGGTAGTAATTTATCCTAGTAAGTATTTAATATCTTTAGAGTTATAAGGGAAATAATGGAGTATTATAAAATGTTTAATTGGGGCTCGAAGTATGATCCCTGTGGTACACTTGAACTAACTGTAACGGTGTATCCAACACCTTTATGTATTAAAGTAAAACTTGATCCGGCGTACCATAATTATCAAAAAAACGTAGATATTTTTTTTATTTATTTATTTTTTTTTAAATTTTATGATAAAATACTTAATCTTAGAGACTGAATATTTTCATCAATCACGACCATTATCCGCAAAGGGTTAGTCAGAGACCAGGCAGTGAGGACCGCAAAAGCAGTCCTCTGCCATAGTCCACTTTTCACACCAAATAGCGACTGCACATGTGCTCAGCGTGACAGGTGGTGAGCTCATCGCCGCTCTTTGCTGTCGGAAGTACGTGCGGTTCTCTTTTTTAAACTTGATATAACTCATTATTGAGTACCACCGCGCCCGGGGTAGCGCGGATGGTTATGTAGGGTTCTCCTGCAGCTCCCGCCTCCCTATCCAGGTCCAGAGGTCTCAACAGGGATTCGGGAAAAGGGGGGCATACCCACGAAAAACCACGTACATCTCCTCATTTGCATCTACAAAACAAGCTTGTAATAGGGGGAATACAAGTTTTTTTTTTGTTTTTTGTTTTAAACACTCTAAGCACGTAAATTACAGAGGCGGACTTAATGCCTTAGGCATTCTCTCCCAGTCAACCATCGGATGGTGCAGAGACAAAAATAGTAGGGTGCACAAATGAAATGAAAATATATTCACACACACGCACACCATCAGTTCGCCAACAGACATCGGCGCCCGCCGCCCCACGTTGGATCGTGCCCATACAAGAGGTCGAACGTAGGAATATTTAAAAAAATTACGAGTTTTGAATAAAAAACATATGCTATCATATTTGTCTAGTTGATATCTACAAATATTGTTATGAATACATAATCATTACACTAATATTTAAGAAGTTACTGGCCAATTAGTGTTCTTTTTGTATGAAAATGAACATAACAAACTTTGTAACTCCTGAGTTTCTCTCGATTTCAATTTACGGTTTTTGGTGTTGTAATCTACTTAATAATTTCTACAATATACTCTTTGACACATGGCGCTTTAAACGTGCACCTTACGAGATGCAGGGCGTTACATTTTACTATTAAAGAATTTAAAAAGTTGGTGTATTTTTTCACTCATTTCGGATGTATTAGCAATTCTATGTTTCTATTACGAGTTCTCAGTGTATATCTTTCCATAGCAAAAATGTGAAAAATCTTTGAACACAAAATAAAATTGGAAAAATAGCAGTATTGCGTGCAATGCAGCAGTAGTAAATAGCATATCGTGTGTGGGGCCCTTAAAGCCGGTGGTTTAGCCGTTAGACCACGGAACGGTTTAAAGTTGGCTATAAGCCCACCCTCTTATTATTTACACTTTATTGTTAATAAGTTACCTTTGACTTTGGTGTTCCCAGATTGCTGTACGGGCGTTTATGGCAGGCTGTGGCATCTGTTTCATGACCGCCTGCATAGCTGGTTAGTGTTCAGTCAATTCACAAATCTTAACACATTAAGCAATATAGCGCCATCTTATATGCTAGTGTTGCCCTTCGATAGTTCAGTATCGATAGACAATCGATAGTCTATCGATAGTTAAGGCGTAACCGATATTACCGATAGATTTTTCACTTTGACGCACGCAATTATTTAGCCCAAATTAAGCTTCTTTTGAAACTTGTTTTCATTGGTTAGATAACGGATAAACATACTTATTATGCATAGAAAACACCCAGACCCGATATGAATTTAGAAAACAGTTATTTCAAAATTGACCCGACTGGAATTCGAACCCGGGACCTCAAAGATGGCAACGCCAGAACCGGCGTGCTAACCACTCGACCACGGAGGTCGTCAAATAAAAGTGCAGTTTTATTTTCATTTAGTTGTTTAGATAATATGTTTATTTTTCATTCAGTTGTTTACATAATATGTTTATTTTTCATTCAGTTGTTTACATAATATGTTTATTTTCAGGTATGCTGATGCCCGAAGGGTCGTTCGTTTGAAACCAAAATGATATTATTACCTACGAATAAACAAAGTCTATTTTAAGAACTAATTTATGTGATCATGTTTACTGATTATGTACTGTTATTGTAAATAAAATGTTTTATTTTTATCATTATTATGTACTTTTATTTTCTAAATTTTTCTAAAGTAATGAATACATAGGTACATACATACATACATACTCACTGATGAGGCACTGATACTACGCAATGAGGACAGCAAAGCAGTCCTCTACCATTAGTCCACTTTTCACCAAAGAGCGACTGCACGCACATGTGCTCAGCGTGACAGGTGGTGAGCCCATCGCCACTCTATGCTGTTGGATGTATGTGCAGTCTTTAGTCCGTTAGTCTTCTTTTACGACACCCAAGGGAAGAGAGGGGGTGGTAGTATTCTTTCACCGCAAACTAATAAAAGAAACCTCATTAAGACGTAAATGACACTGGCCGGACGACAAGCGCTAAAAGACAGAAATTAAAACATCAGCGTTGACATAACACAAATCCAAAAATCACACAGTCAACTATTATCCAGAAATGTCACTACACTGTTCACGCGATGGAAGAGAGTTTCACAATAAAAACACAACGAAACCACAGCACAAACTGCATCCGTTATGATAAACCACATTTGGTCGATTTACGCTAGCTTGCTTTTCGTAGTGCTAGCCAAAATTTTAAGTTATATCACAGTGAAGCATCGCGGTGTAATGTATAATAAGTCGGGCACCGTACTAACTAGTATACCGGAGAAAATTGAAGAGGTGGAACCAAAAAAATGGGTGCCGAAGAAAAAACACGAGGTGCTCAAAGCCAAGTACAAATGTCTGAAGAAGCTGTTCCAGATCTACGACGCCAGTGTTATAGGTTAGTCCGTCAGCCATAACCCCACTGCCACGAAGACTCCTAGAGGATTTTAACAATTGACTTTCTTTCTATTCTGTCTAGCATTATGCCAGGGATACACAATAGGGGACAAATGTCCTACGAAATGTGTAGGCGACATGTCAAGCGAAACCGGGCGATTTCGCTTGATGCCCCATCCAGACTCACCACGAGGCTACATGAGGGAACGCAAGTACGAGAGTGAGGACGGTGCGCTCGTGTCCTTTCGTCTTCCCTAGCCTCGCCTCGCTGTCGCTCCGCTGTGTGTCGGTTTTTCGGATTCAAGTCAAAGGACGCGAGGGGGCGAGGCGAGGGGGCGAGGCGAGGGAATCAACCACACTCTCGCGCTCGCTCACTTTGTTATTAACTGCTGCAGAGTAATCAATAAGGTCGTGCGCGTTTTTTCATCATGACGGAGTGGAGTAAAGATTTGTTTACCATTTTTATGGAGTTATATCAAATTTTAATGGAATTTCCTAAAATAATAAAGTGATCGACGCGTGGGATCAGATAAGTAAAGAATTAAATATACCTACCTATGCAGAAGTTAAAAACTAAAAAATATTATTAATGGCAACGTTTAGAGGGCACCTGAGATAAAAAAGGCACAAAGTAGCTATATAACTCAGTCAATTCAATGACCTCCATCTTGTAGTAGACGTAGCGGGCAACCGATTAAATCGAGAGTGTGGATGGCTAGCACTCCTGTAGCCTCCACTCGCTAAGACTCGTGCCGAGAGCCTCTCGGAGGCGCCTCGCGAGAGTTTGGATGCAGCATGACATATCTGGAGACATCGCGCAACTTATGTCCATAGCGACGTTACGAAGTCTGTCATGTTAAGGGAAGTCCGGCAACGTCGCACCATTTAACTCAACGTCGCTGGCGACACTTATCGCAGGATAAAGTAGTCCTAGTGTATCCCTGGCTTTACAACAGCTGAGCTCTTAACAGGTGTATCACCAGCCTATTAACATCCCACTGCTAGGCACAGGCGTTCCCGCATGGAAAACTACACATTGGGTGGGAGATCCGGGATACAATCAACCATGATCCTGATATAATTATTTTGCTGCATTATTACCACTTATTACTCTTACATTATTTAAACATGCTCATCAACTGAGTTGACCTTTCAAGGAAACGTCTTCTAAACTAGTCTGAATATGATCGCCGAGGTACTCCCTGTTTAAAAGGCAAAAACCCTTGACTCTGGAGGAAGACTGAGGTTACAGGCACGAAATAAAGGAGGTCTATACGCAGAAAAGTGCTTTTGAATCATCTAATTCTTTCTTTATCCAGGCATCCTCCCGGAGACTTACGAGACCGCGTATGAAGATGAAGAGGAGAGGGGCAGGCGCACCCGCCGGAAACGGTCCAACCGCACGAAGACAGACGCCTGCGCCGGCACCACTGAGGTCACCAGCGGCGACGACGTCACCGAGGCCTCGGAGACCGAGAAAGGTATGCAGAGAATGTTTGACCTCTCCTTGGGCACTGCTTGTTTGTAGTTGTTTGTATTCTGTGTAGCACTTGTTTTTTATGTTACAATTATAACAAGAGTACTTACTCAATTTTTTTTTATTAAGATAATGACAGTTTATAATGTTAAGAAATCGCCATTTATAGAGTAGAGGCATAGTCCGTTGTAAGCGATGCAATGGTAGGCTGGTTCATCGATATGGACTCAATACTCATATTTACACAATTCCCAGCTTCAACCATAGCCACGGCAGTGATGAGGGACTTAAAACTACCCCAGTACTCCTGCACTTCCACCCAATTCGAGGCCACCACCACAATCACAAATTCTAAGTACGACAAATACGCTACAACTCTAAATTCAAAGTTTAACATTACCGAGAATGAATTCAAGGAACCGGAGGTAGTGCCACAGATGCTGGAGCACGAGCACGTACCACATCCTGTGCCATACCTGATGGTAAACGAGAAACCAAAGTTGACGAGATTCCAATGCTTCATACAGCGGATATTCGGCATTAAACGCGAGAGCTCTTACAAGAATTTTGTACACGTCAACGGTCATATTTACGCTGCCAGCGATAATAATATTACTCCATATTATGAGAAGAGGCGGCGGCGAGGTTTGAGGTTCAGGAAGTTGAGGAGGCCCAAGAAGATTCTATCGGAGAGTGCTTTGAATGCCAAGAGTCCGATGATCCTAACTTATGTGCAGTCGGTACAGAAGAACTGCATGATGGATACGACGCCAAGGCAGTGCCCTATACTGGGGTGTAGGATGATATTCTATGGTAAGTGAGCACAGTTTTGGATACTTTTTTAGGTTACTATGACGTCGGGGGTCTGATGAACTTGTGAAACCTTGTGACTAAGTGGCGCTGCATTAATTTCCTAGAGAATTTAGTTAACTCTACCTACCTACCTACCTCTTTTTGTATTCTAGAACGAGTAAGCTATAGCTCTTTTATCTGATCTGATGGTAAGTGACGATTTAGTCGAATTGAAGATCGAATCTGACCATATAACAATACTTCTAAAAAGGCGACGAACTTAGCTAAAAGTGGTAGCTCGATTGACTAGTCGTTAACCATTTCTCACACTTTGAACATTGTTTGAACATGGTTGATGACCTTTATGCACCTGCTGCTGCTAAGCTGTGCACCTTCGAATATAATAATGTTTGTTCATTCCTCAGGCATCATAAACTACAACGACCACCTCAACCTCTGCCACTTTACCGAGCGCAAGTTCGCCTGCCACTACTGTCATGAAGGCTTTGAGACGGAATACGACAAATACATTCACGAGAACGAGCACATTGGCATTGGAAAGCTGAACGGAAACCTATCGAACATACCCTCAGCAGCTAGGGAGAGGAAAGCCAGCATCACACAAACAGATCCAGAGGTAACCAAATGCGATGTACCAGAGGAGAAGTTGAAGAAGATCGTGTCATTCTTTGACAAAATCACGGACCCGGATCAGATCATTTCGGAGATTAAGAAGAACAGATATTCGGAGTGCGATTTGCAGGTGCGTAGCGCTGTGCTGGTAGCGGTTTCTTAATAGAATACTACCGCCCCATCTCTCCCCTGAGGTGCCGTAAAAGGCGGCTAAGGACCAAAGACTGCACATACATCCAACAGCATAGAGCGGCGATGGGCTTACCACTTATCACGCCACGCGTAGCATTATGTGCAATTATCATTCGGTGAGTCGTGTAGCAGTGGACTGTTTTCGCGGTACTCATTTCCTGAGGGCCTACTCTCTTTCACCGAAACGAAATTTCGGACGTTTTCGTTAGCTATTAAAATGTTTTCCATGTATGTAATTTTAAACAATTTTCTAAATATTAATAATCTTAATGCCAAACCTATTTTCTGTACTTCCCGTGGTACTACCGGTGGTCCTACTGGTAGTACCACGGGATTTTTTTTTGCCCGTGGTACTACTATCCTGTCTGGTAGTATCACGGGAGATTTTACATTACCCGTGGTACTTACTACGTATCAATTTATTAATCCCTACAAACGTATTTCGAGGTCTGCATACGCTTGAAAAATCGTGTGTTGTTGAACCTTTTTTTTGTTTTGTTTTTGTTTTGTTTTGGTTTTTGTTTTGTTTTTTTTGTTTTTCCTTTGTTATGTTTTTCTTTTGTTTTTTTGTTTTGTTTTTGTTTTATACTTTCACAGCTAACCAGTACCTACATAAAATTTCGGAAGGAATGGAAACCGCTGTAGTTAAATAGGTAGTTAACGAAAATTAGCCGAAATTTCGTTTCAGAGAAAAACAGTAGGGCCCTCTGGTCTCTGACTAACCCTTCGGGGATAATAGTCGTGATTATAATGTATGTATGATTTGCACATGTATGATGTATGTATGATTTGCAGGTTATGCAGCCGTGTAAAGACGATTGCGGCACGGATAACACGATGACGTCGAGCAATGAGTCTGAGAAGAGGACTGCGAGTTGTGTCAACCTGCACAGACGGTTAAGGACGACCCGACCGGCTCTCATACAGTCGGAAACCACCTCGAAGTGTCAGTATGGTGGTCCGGTCACGTGCCACTATTGTGGAGAGAACTTTGACTTTAGGTGAGCTTGTAATCTAACATCTTGTGAAATATCATTATCAGCAGCGTTACATAGCAGTACCACAAACACACTCATCATCATCATCATCAATTCATCAGTAGTGAACCGTGTGGTATAGCGGCTCACTAAAAGAATACTACCAACCCATCTCTTCCCTTTGGCTGTCGCAAAAGGCGACTAACGGACTGAAGGCTGCACATACATCCAACAGCATAGAGCGGTGATGGACTCCCCACTTCAACTGTTCAGTTGTAATTTGATGCAACGTGGACTAGGGCAGAGGACTGCGTCTGCGGGGTCCTCATTGCCAAATCTCTGACTGTCTGCTACTCCTTTGGGGATAATAGTCGTGAAAGTATGTACATACTTCATTAACTTTTTAATTTTACTTATCCATTTTGCGATTTGTACATTTTGCGTGTAGTGCACATTTTACGTTTTGCACATTCTGAGTATTGTACATTTTGCGTGTATTGTACATTTTGCGTTATGTACATTATGCTCCGAAGGGGTAGAGCGGCGATGGGCACACTACCTGTCACGCTGAGTACCTACATGTCACAGACATCTAATAGAAGCAGACCAAACATTACAACAAAAAAGCGTGCCCATTACGCCTACAGACAAATTTCATGCACACATTTACAATAAAAGGGGCTGAACTCAGGCACGCAAGAGACCTCAAGTACCTACATCTATAATAATGTTATACCTACGTAAAGAGGATAATTTTTTATTTTATAGACATTTGAAGATACTCATTGAATTTAAAAAAAAATCACCAGTAGAATGCTAAGTTATCTATCATTGAGTGCCAGGCAGGCTATGTCTGTATCTGTATTTGGCTGCGACGCCACCTCATTAACTTAATAGGCCTATTACATCTCGACTGTGATTTTTGCGTAAAATTGCCAATTTTGGCGTTCTTGATCCAAAAAAAAATACATCACCAGTTTTGACTTATTGAATAAATAGCTATTGGCATAGTTCGTAGCGGCCTCGCTTTATGTAAATTTTGCTTAACTTTTTTATGAAAACCAAAATTGATGAAGGTTTTCATAAAATGCGCGAAGGCACTTTTTTGAGCTCCTAGATTGAACTACTGTTCTAAAGAAATGAAAAAAAAAATTAGAATGTTATCTATTATATAGTCGTATAGTGCGTAGCGGTCTCGGAATTTTTAGATATCATTGATTTTATATAGAAAAAAAATCTTATTCTAAACCAAAAAACTTCGAAAATCGCTTTAAGTTAACTGTGAATTTCTCCTATCTACGATATTATTGAGCAAAATTTATACCGGAATAATTGTTACTCCTTGAGAAATAAAGATTGTATAATAAATTTATTATCCTGTTTCGATAAAAACGATAAATATAACTGTAAAATTACTACAAAATACGATGCGCCGGCCGTCCGAACTCAGCTTATTCTCGCAGAGTAGAGATTTGTAATATTAAGCATGATTTTATTATCCTATTTCGATAATAACGATAAATACAACTAAAAAGTTACTACAAAATGCAAAAATGCGAATTTTACGCAAAAATCACATTTGAGATGTAGTAGATCTCTTAATAAAATGCATGAAATACTCGTAGTAGTAACGTTAAGTAAAATAAAAAAAATGAAATAAGTAATTAAAAACAACATACATAGATTCTCTCCTGGTATTTTTTTAATAAAAATAAAAATTACAATAAATAATGTCACAATTTTTAAAACTAGTGATAAGACCGCCGGGTAGTCGAGTAGTCAGCGACCCTGACTGCGGGTAACTGTATATTTTGCAAGTCCCGAAAAAATGATATCCGGGATACTTTTTACTGAGTCTGTTCAGGAAGTAATGATGAAGGTTTCTGAAAACAAATAAAATTATCATTTTCTGTATATTTCAAAGTAACAGAGTTGAGAGACTGCTCAGACCCATCTTCTTCATGTTATACCCTAGAATACTGTACAACAATATAATACTTACGTTAACTTACTTAATGTAGTTAATACAGCACTTGAGGTAGTCGGCTGTAAATTTTGCAAATTCCTCAAAACATGATCTCCACTGGCATTGCTTCTTACCGGACCTTTTAGTAAAGATTTAGATGAATTCTGAAAAACAACTGTAAAAAGTTATTATTTTATGCACATTTTCATACAAGAATACATCCCTACGACTACCATAGGGTTAAAGAGGTAGGATAGGGTTTAAGTTAACAATATTATAAAAAAAATTTACTCATATTTAATTTATCCCTAATGAAAAAATATATTGCATACTTAAATCTAATCAAACTTCAAAAATATACCTATTAAATAAAACTGGAGCCTAAATACGGTACGGCCCCGTAAAATTGTACAAGTATATGAAACGCCAAACGAGATCAGAGTTACTATATAATTGATTATTGTTACCACAAGAATCTTTCAGAAACTACTTTACGTTAAGATTATACGAGATTTGCACTTATGACAATTATTCACTACTTCTACAATGCCGAAAGATTAATAATAATCACACAATGACTAAAAAAAACATTATGAGATTAGATGGCACAACAAAACTTACCAATGGAACGTAATTTCAGGTGTTTTTCTATATGACACAAGGGCGCACTACACTTCACCATTTTATTTCATTTTTTGGCTCATAAACTTTATTAGATCACAAAAAATAAGCGAAAACAATCTCCTGTACGTCCTTTGTTGACAAGTCTAGGAAGACATTTGTAGCTTAAATTGTAGCTTGTCAAGATGGCGTTTTGCCTCACGGTCCAGTTTGTTTATGTGTGTGGAAGTGTTGCGACATTAAAAAGAAACGAGACAGTCTCATTAATTTGTGGTTGAAGAGAAAGAAGTAGAAATATTGTTTTATTCTCATCTATGTAGTTGTGAAATAATGTTACATGTGCTGTCGCTATTTGGTGAAAAGTGGACTATGGTAGAGGACTGCTTTTGCTGTCCCCATTGCTTAGTCTATGACTAACCCTTCGGGGATGATAGTCGTGATTATGTATGTATGTATTTTTAATTCGCAGACGACAACTGAGCTTACACGTTGACCTGGAACACCGTGTGCACGATAAGTTCTCAAAGTTCCACAGCTGCGCCGGCATCACGAACGAGCGTCGACGTTGCGACTCAATAGCCGAAGACGGCAAAATCGACTTTAAGACCAATGACAAAAGGTTGCTTTCCGAAGACACGCTACGGAGAAAGTCCGAGGAAAGCCTGAGTTATGAGCCCTCGACTAACATAGTGTATTATACTTCGGTGGAGTCTGTCAACTCAAAAGTTCCGATGGGGTATAAATGGGAGCCGGGAACGAAAATTATTCGTGTGTAATGTGTGTCCTAGTGTGTATTGTGAAGTGGCATTTGTGTTTTTTTTTCTATTATAGTGATAAACTCCATTTGCTTGTTTTATTTACCTTCCAATAGAATGTTACCACCTGTAAGGGCTTTTTATTTTATTTTTTACAATTTCCGCTGCACTTATCTCAAAAGATGTATCACTTTTCGCAGGAGGCACGGTATTAATATTAGATTTTATGGGTTTATTACTTCTCACTATAGCCACAGAAAAACTAATAGTACTACGTACTATTGGTGGCCCGCCCGCGACTTTGTCTGCGTAAATACCCGTACCACGTAAGCGTTTAGGTGCAGAAGGTTCAGGTTGCAAAATGTCCAGGTCACAAAATGTCCAACCGCAAAATGTCCAGGTTGCAAAATGTCCAGGTCAAAAAAGGGTAATAATAGGACCTTCTGCATCTAAAGGAAATGTAGCTTTTGCTACTGAAAAACAACTGAACAGATTTTCTTCAATCTGCCGGTCACGATGAGCTTCTCGATTTGTCACCATCTTTCCTTGCAATGTGACCAAAGTACATATTCAAGAATTCTGCGTAGACACCCGAGGATGACAGCCGCGAGGAGATTTTGAGTTCTCGCAATATAGAGACGTTAGTCCAAGTAAGTAATACGGAGCACCTTTCTCCAGCACCACATCTCAAAATCGTCAATGCGTATGCGGTCTGCGCTCTTAGCCATGCCAATTCTCCTGCGCACTTCCTTCTCGCACGAACTATCGTTATTCGAACTGGGTTATAACGATGTTAGAACCCAGGTATATAAAGTTGTCCACTATTTCTAGATCCAATGCGCCCGTGAGTTCCAACTTCCCAAATCTATAATAAACGAAATCCGAACTGGCAGTCACTGAGGAGATCATTGGTTTGAGACGGTATGCCAGCCGTCGAGAGTTCAGTACACGTTCCATAATCTTGCAGAGTATGGACTTGACTGAAATCGTCTTACAGTAAGATGGATCGGCACGGCTACCTTTTTTGGGCACAGGCTGCACATAAGCCAGCTTCCACGACTGAGGAACTAGACCAGTCTCAAGTGAGAGGCGATACAGGCGTGTTAGAACAGTAGACAAGTTAGGTGCACAGTTACGTAGGACATGACCGGGATTCTATCAGGACCACTAGCCTTATTCACGTTCAAGTACGGAGAGCTTTGAGTACCTCTTTGCTGTGGATGTGAGGTTCTCCCATGGAGAGGTCGGCTATAGGCAACTTAGGTGAAACCTTGCTAGCGACTTCTAGACGTGAGTTCTTTGCAAAAAGAGTGGCAAAAAGTTTACCTTCTCAGCTGCAGTGTGGGTAAGTGAGCCGTCAGGCTTTATCAGCGGTGAAAATAAAGCCATTTCCAAATGTTTCGCACCCATTCGTATTACCTATAGCCGACCCCTCTATGGGGGAGCTTCATGTCCGCGACGGGAGGTACTCAAATCTCTCCGTGGAAATAAAGGTATTTCCAAGTGGGTACGAAGCATGTTTAACGCCGATGGAGCCGATGTGATCGAATCGTGCTCTACGTAATGTTCTTTCGCGCTCGAGCATCAGCCCAGGCTAAGAAAGCTGACGGGTTCCGGTTACAGTTACAGCAGTGTGCCATACTCCCCAACTAAAGTGTATGTTAGCTAGGTAGACACTTGAGGATCGCCGGAAAAAACACGTCGTCCCGGTAATTGGTTTATTGCGAGACAAACTCTTACGATCGACGCATACATGTAGGTACGACAACAAAAAGTAATATACAAATACTTTACACCTCCACCCTTAAATTATTTAAGTGTAATTTAACACATCCTCTGAATTACAATCTAAATCTTACACATAATGACTTACATCTACTTAATTAAACCTATAACTGTAAACAGCAATGTGTAATAGGTATTATTGATTAAGGTACTTGCACAAACGAAGGCCCGGTTTCTACGAAGGCCCACTTGAATAACGCGCACTTGCCACTGCCTAAAACATTCGAAATTTCGCGCCCACATTCACCTTGGCCCTATATCAAATGTGCAATAGCGCCAAATCACTTTCGCGCCGCCATTTTGTTACAATTCGTTCATTTCTCTCTGGACGCCGTCGATGTCGCGTGTTTACAACCTCGTTGTGATTGTTTTTGTCAATTTTTCCACAAATAGCGTCAGTTTTCGAGTGATTATATCATTATATTGTTAAATAATCATTGGATAATGGAATTTAATGGTTAATTTACTGATTATTTAGTCATTTGTGATTTTATGTTAATTTTTCTGCCACTATGAAATCCGTAGTATGGCCCGGGCCCGGGCCTGCAAAAGGGCCCCTATGGGCTTTACTAAATCTATTAAAATGGCAAATGCGCTTGGAATGTAAATACTTAAGAAAGTGCTTTAGTATAAATAAAACGAAATTGGTTTGTTTAGTTTATTTATTTTTCATGCCAAATATTTTAAATTAGACACAATATCGTGTAACTAGATGATTTGAACTTGCATTTCATATTTTGTACACTTATTAATGAGAATTTTAGTATTAACTATTATTAGGTTTTCTTTTATTAGACCATGAATCCAAATCCACAACCAAGAAAAAAAGAGACCGTTGGACTGAAGGGGATTTTTTAATTAAAAACTGTTCCTAAAGCAAAAGAAAAAAATAAATTATTCTATAGCCCTAGTAAGGCCCACTTAAAATTTGAGTGGCAAATGAGTACTGAATATTTAGATTCTTGAAGAGTTTAGAGTTTCGATTTTGTCATCATAAATAATTGTTTTTTATTGATTTAGAGCAGAATTTTACTTTTATGAATACTTTGGTTTTTCGTACATGGGTCAAGGCCCAGTGTGCAATTTTTTATTATATCTTTAAAAGTATAGGTTGAATAACTTATATTTGAAACCGCATAACGTGATTTGTGGATTATTTTTTAGGAATATTAGGTAGATATTGAGTAACAGTTAGTTATGAACGGGCCTTAGTAAGGGACTGTGCCTTTAACTAGGCCCACTACAGTGTTTTTAAAAAACCTTATTTAATATAGTTTTTTGTAAGAAAATTGATATTTTTTGATTATTTTTAAAAGGATAATTAAACATTACCTACATACATCATTACAAATAGTTGTTTTTGTCAAACCTTTAAAACACAATTTATTATTGAGATTTTTAATTAGGTTGGCCTTCCCCTATGTGCCAGTACCTTAGTCTTTTTAAAATCTAACCACAGGATGGCGGTATCGTTTGGGTCGAGTCACGGGTGAGGGTAAGACGGGCGAAGAACGTGAAGGAGTAGCCCACTCCTCTTTGTCCCCCGGTGCAACCGTTGCAATTCAGAACCCTCAGTAGTAGGTAAGTCAATTCTATGCCCGAATTTGTACCCGCTATTTCATTCGATAAAGGACCTGGATTCAAACCCGCAACCCCATCCTCACACTCATTTGTTTCTCTGTGCCCACCCACTACTTCGTCAGGACAGGTAACAGTAGATAAACGTGCCCTACGTCTAATTTGATCTACATGTCGTGAAACGCGTCGACCGTCTTCGTCACCGAGAACGTACCTACGGGGCCCTAATCTATCAGTTACCTCAGCTTTTACCCATTTGGCTTTAGATCCGTAGGTACTCCCTGGCCCAAACTTGTTCGCCTTGCGTCAACTCGCGGTTACTCCGCCCGAGTACCTACTCGACCTGTTTGTGTTGCGCAGTAGTGCGCACCTTGTCTTCCACATTACGTTCGCCGCGTAACAGATCCAACTTTGAGCGCAGCGAGCGCCGCTGTAGAAGCATCACTGGAGTTTCACCGGTCGGGCTCCGTAGTGGCTTTTTTAATCGCCACTTTGCATAATTTTACGTCGTTCTCTGCTGCTCCGTTGGACTGAGGGTGGTATGTAGGTGAAAAAACCTGCTGAATACCGTTGTTCACGAGATTTTTTTTAAAACTAGTGCTCGTACAAGGGGGACCTTGGTCGGATACCAACACTGTAGGTAATCCGAACCTTGCAAACGTCGATCTCAGTATCTTAATGACACTATCTGCGTTAGTCCGCGCCATCTAAAAATCTCCAGCCACTTAGAGCTAGAGTCTATCAGTACGAAAAACGTTTTACCATTATATGGTCCCAGGAAATCTACGTGCAGTCGGCTCCACGGCAGCGAGACATAGGGCCAAGGCTGCGGCGGGCCGCGCGGTGGCGCCGGCGCCTTGGCCTCACATACGTCGCAGCTGCGGCACATAGCCTCCACGTCCGCATCTATCCCGGGTCACCATACGTAACTTCGTGCTAAACCTTTTGTTTTCACAATTCCCATAGGACTTTACTATGTAATTGCTTAAGTATAATAAGTAAGTGTAATGTCGCAATTCGCTCGGCACTATCATTCGTAGCCCCACATAATGCAACCGCATTCAATATACAGTTCGCGGCGTCGACTATAAAAGGGTTGCAATACTTCATCCGTGCACGCCGTCGGCCAACCAGACTGTACATACAATATAATTTTACACAAGTCTGTATCTTTAGCCGTCGCCTCTTTATGTCATCTCTCTTTACTGGCAAGAAATTTTCAACAAATTGGACGTAGGTCACTTCATCTAAATGAAGCCGCTCTTTACTGCACTGTGGCAACCATCTAGACAACCCATCTGCACTTTTTTTTGATTCTAATACTCAATTTCATAGTCATAGCCGGCCATAAGAACGGCCCAGCGTTGCAACCGCGATGCTGCCATGGCAGGTATGCCCGCCTTCTTGCCAAAAATGTGCGCGAAAAAAGGGCTTGTGATCAGTCCGCAATAAAAATTGTCTTCCATATAAAAATTGATGATATTTCCTTAATCCAAAAACAATAGCCAGCGCTTCCCTATCTGCGAGTAAGCGCGCTCTGCGTGCGCGAGTGAGCACGACGCGTACGTCACGGGGCGCTCGCCGCGCGGCGGCGTGACGTGCGTGAGCACCGCGCCCTCGCCCACGCTGCTGGCGTTTTGTAGTAGTATTACAAGTGATTGTGTTTAAGTCGTTAGAAGAAATAAGAGTACGCGATAGTGTAACGCATGGATGCACAGACTTATTAAGACTAGGGGCCACTCGGGCAAATTATGAACTGATGGTGGGCCACCAGAAGTATAGGTAATTAAAGACAATGAAAAATTGATAATAATGTATTCAAATTGAAAAAGAATTTATTAATTTGAAGCGTGGCACTGCATAGTGCTTACAATCTTTTTTATATTTGGCTCAAATTTACTTGTAGCAACACGTAAAACTGCTTCCAAACTTTCATTTGCAAGGCGGTTTCGATTTTTTGTTTTATTATTATTTAGGATTGAAAAGGTTTGTTCACATATATAGGTAGAACCAAATAAGCTTGCACATTTCAGAGCGTTTATGCGCAACTCTTTGTACGTATTTTTATCAATGCAGCGGTAAAAGTTCAGCAAGTCTCCTTCGTTGAATTTGTTGCGTAAATCTTGGTCGTTCTGAATGTCGATAATTTCTAACTGCATTAACTCTGGCGCATTTTCAACTGAAATCGTGAAAGGATTGCTAAATATGTCCAACAGAGGTTTCACTGTTTTAAACTCCGAAAATCTGTCTTGAAAAGATTGAATCAAAATATCTAGCTTTTTTACATAACTGAAATTAATAGCAGTTTTTTTGAATTTTTCAGCCATTTTCTTATAATTCGGAAAATGATTGTAATTTCCAGAATTCAATTGCGATCTGAAAAGTGTCAGCTTGCATTGAAAGGATGATACATGTGCGTAGAGCTGGGATATCAGTTGATTTTTGCCTTGAAGCCGTGTGTTCAAGACATTCAAATGATTTGTAATGTCAACTAAAAAAGCCAAATCACACAACCAATCAGGACTTTTAAGTTCCGGGACGTCCCTTTGCTTTTCCGCCAGAAAAATATCAATTTCTTCTATTAAATTTAAAAATCGTTCCAGTGTCAATCCACGACTTAGCCACCTTACTTCTGTATAATACAGTAAATCTCCATGTTCGCATTCAATGTCATCAAGGAATTGTTTGAATTGCCTGTGATTGAGTCCTCGTGATTTTATGAAATTCACAGTCGAAACTACCACTTTCATGACATTTTCAAATTCAATTTTTTTAGAACAGAGGGCTTCTTGGTGTATAATGCAGTGAAACTGCATGAGATCTTCAGCGTTTAAGTTTTTTTCTTGCAAATGCTTTTTCAACAAAGTAACTAGCCCAGAATTGACACCAATCATCGAAGGAGCACCGTCAGTCGAAACTCCCGATAATTTCGATAAGTCCAAATCAGTTTTTGAACACTCGTCCAAAAGTACATTGAGTATATCAACTCCTCTGGTTTGACCTTTCAATGAACACATTCCTAATAACTCTTCGAAGACTTCAAAATCTTGAGTAACACCTCGTATGAATATAAGAAGTTGAGCTGTGGAACTAATATCAGTGGATTCGTCGAGTGCTAATGAAAAAAAATCAATTATCTTAGTTTTTTCATTTAATTGTTCCGCAATATTATCTGACAAAGACATAATTCGTCTTTGGATGGTCATACGATTCAGTTGAATTTTCTCAAACTTTTTTGCTGCTTCTGGACACATTTTCTTAGCGGCAATTTCTATGCATTCTTTTACAAAATCCCCATCATTGAAGGGGCGACTCCGCTTTGCTATCATTCGAGAAATTTCATAACTAACTTCTGTAGCTGTTTCTGTATCTTGAATGGGTTTTGTAAACATAGCTTGTTGACCAATAAGCTCCCGTTTTAAAGACAAAACTTTTTGCTTTCTTAATTCGCCTGTAAACTTCGTAAAAGTAGGATGCTGCGTTTCATAGTGCCTTTTTACATTATATTCCTTTGCAATCGCAACAGAATTCTTGCAAATTAAACAAACGACTTTGTTATGCGACCATACAAAAAAGTATTTCTCAGTCCAAATTTCTTGAAACTGCCGATTTTCATCTTTAACCTTACGTTTTTTACTAGTTCCTGGCATGTCCATGTTGCGTTTTAATCCTGACTAGGATTACCACAGCACCTAAAACCAATTACTAGGCATGAGTTCGATATATCAAAACGTAACTAATAACCGATATGAGTTTCATATCGTATCATATCGATATGACGGTTGCACATAACCGATATTACAAAAACTATGATATCTATATTATCGAGACGATATCAAAACACGCGCGAGAATACCTACGTTATGAAAACTGCAAACGATATAACCAAAACGCAAAACCGTGCACACAACTGAATGGATTGATATTCGTTTCTTCTCTTTCTTACTAAAGAGCGGTGTAAAAGAGATGGATGAAGCGAATATGAGGTCATTTGCTTGGTCTCTGTCTTCTTATAGCGGTGTAAAAGAGATGAAGCGAATTTGTGTTTATTTGGTTCAATGCTTGAGAAATTAGTTTTAGTACCTAGAGCAGAGCTAAAGTTGTGATTTGTTTGAAAGAGTTTTTTGGTAATAGTTTTGATGCGCTCTTGACCTCGCAGTGGTGGAGAGACCATAAAATTATTTACCCACACTTATCGGACCTGTACCGAACTAAGTGCAACATAGTCGCAACTTCAGTTCCCTGTGAGCGACTCTTTTCTAAGACAGGGCTAATAATCAATGAAAAGAGATGTCGCTTGAAATCAAAAAAAGTACAACAGCTTGCATTTTTAAATGCTAATCTGTCCTTATCCAAGAAGACAGATTTAAAATAAAAAGTCTTTAAATATTGTATACTAAAAAACTGTTAATATTGTATATTAAAAAAAATGTAAATATTGTACATGAAAAATCATTGTAAATATGACGATTTTTAAATGCGCCAGAAAAGTAACATTTGTTAATAATAAGTTTCCTTTTATCTTTCTACTTAACTTTACTCAAGTATTGCACTTTTAAAAATACAAACTTACAAAGCTTTTCTGTTAGTCCTAAACCTAGTAAAGCATGAAGGGAAATCGCCATAAACTAACTGAGCGAGCGCGATCTGTGTTACATATCTATTTAAATAACTCGACAAATATGCGCGTTATCGTTTGTTGTTGGTTTGCCGTAACTAATAACAAGACACAACGCATTAACGCACGCAACGTTAGTAAACTGTACCTACTGATATCGATATCTAAAAACGGTTATCCATATCGATATGAAAACTTCATATCGGTTACATAACGGTTTTGGTGATATAACGAAAACGCCCATGTCTACCAATTACAGTTCCTAATTAATTACCAAAAATAATTGATAAAATATGTAGATAAAATTAATAACAGTTTTACTTACGATTTCACAACACAATTATACACGGCACTTGACGGGAAATCTACGTTGAATGTGGATCAAAATATATTATAATTATGACACCGGCTAGTCGAGTTAAAATCTACACTAGAACTAACGACACTTTACTCAAATTAAAACCGAACTGTCGGTCGCTGCGGTTAGCGTGGCTTTTATACCACGCGCATAGAGTCGAAAACTGTCTGGAGAAATCTCGAAACCGACTCTGGAAGCTTCGTGTATCTACCTACGCGAGCTATCGGGAATTTGGGACTATTGCTATCTCGCTCGCTCGAACAGTATAACGCGGCGCGCTTCCTCAAGAAAACGAATTTAACCGAGATCAGCACGAACATTACCGACCGCTGTTACCGACGCATGCACGGCGCACCGATAAGATTGATAGAGCGCGCGCGCGAGATTCAAATTACTTTTCGAACATTTGTTATTGGTTTTATTCTGGAATAGAACTCAATATTTTCGAATGTACGAGAGTATTATTTTTGCTGTCGGCGGGCCACCAGTATTCGACCGGCGAGCCGCATGCGGCCCGCGGGCCGTAGTCTGTGCATCCCTGTGTAACGGAACAGAATGGGTGGTATCTGTTCGTTAATAAGGAATGTATGTGTATTGTACTAAAATCAATATTAATGCGTTGCACCACTATTGTGATAAGCATTAAAGGAGAAAATAAACTATTTTAAATAATTGCCGAGTGGACGAGTAGCTTTATGTTTAAAAGTTGTAAGGATTAGTCAATAGACCACTAGCTTTATTTATTTGAATATCAACTCGCGTCACATACAACCAGGCACCATCTACTTTTCTGAATACATATTAAACTTTTAGAATTTCAATAAATATTGCATTATTAGCATTAGTAAATGTCTGCCTAAAAGTAAATTGTTGATGGGAAAACTGCATCTAGGTATCCAAACTTGTAATATAATCGGTAATGTGTACTTAAATAATAGTTATCTAAGGAGATTTGATTAATTCATGTGGGCACTAATTCACGCGTCGAATCTGTCACGCTAGAGGGCTCTCTTTTCTGATATTATGTCTTTACTCTTTGTATGGCACACCGTGGAGTGGGGATGAGCGAGCAGAAGTAGAGATAGAAAGATAGAAAGAGAGAGGGGATTTGTAGTCAACGTGTGTCATTGTGAAGTTAATCATGTGAGCCATGTAAGCGAATGTGAAGTAGGATGCGAATGGCCTGTAGGGCGAGCGAGAAGGTGAAGGAAGGGCAGAGGGGTAGCGCGAACGGAAGTCAGGCGAGCGAGGGGGTAGGGGGCGAGGGAAAAAAGGCGTGAATTGGGAGCTCGGAACGAAAACGCGGGACATTCAAGAACAGTCGGTCAAACACGAGAGTTGCGGTAAAAATATCATTCGCGGTAATAGCGCTTTTAAAGCGCGCTAAGTTTAAATTCGGGCTGCTATACTAACTGGAATTGTTTTGTCAAATTGAAAGTGACTATTAAAGTAAATTTATTGCGATCGCAACTCGAATCTGTTAACGAGATGAAGTATTTCGGGATATATGCGTGGACACTTAACGGTGACATTACGAAACCATATATCTTTCAACTGGTTCCACCAGGGGCATTTCATTGTATTCTATAATGCCAGCGTTATATATTACAACGCTTAAGAATACACTATCTTCGATAGAATAACGGAGCTGGCCTTGCCACCTTAGTGAAAATCGAAGATAGGTAAGACACCGGCTAGCTGATGGGAGACTTGTGTGACTCAGACCAACTTCAGGTCTTCCATCAAACACACAGTGTAGTGCTAGAATTACACACCTGGATATACTGGTCCAATTTTGTAGTTCATTTAGCGGTCGGTTGCTTCAGGGGCGACTTGACCTCCACAACTCAACACAATTAAGCTTAAATGTGGGCCTTGCCCTAAGTTGAAAAATGTCACAAGTAGGGACCGATAGTTAGATAAAATGTAGGAAGGTTTCGTTTAGTGTTTGAAATCGTGTCAGAGGAGGGTAGTTTTCTTCTCGGGTCAATCTTCATTCCTTGTTGAAGGTAAAGCCAGAACTAAATAGTACAGATATGACTAAAGCATTTATAGCACAAAAAAAATGTATAAGGTCAATCTGTGGTGCTGCACCTGATGAACCATGTGCGCCTCTGTTTAAGTCTTTAAAGGTATTACCTCTTCCATGTCTTTACATCTTTGAAATTGCCAAATTTGTCAAACAAAATACTCACTATTTTAAAAAAGCTAAAGAAATCTTTCCACGTAATACAAGAGATGGAAATAGGTTGGTGTCGGCCATTGTTCCAAGGAGTACGCGAATTCAGAAAAACTGCTTATGGATGTGCATGGTGATATATAATCAGCTACCTGAAAAAATCAAAGAACTTACGATTAAGAAATTCCATAGTGCCTTATATAGATGGCTAGTCGCACACGTCTTTTACTCTGTGCAAGAATATCTAAAACACATATGCTGCAATTCGTGTACCTTGTGTTGTGATGCCTTAGGTTCTTTGCATTGATAATCGTTTTCGTTGTTGTACCAAATTGTTTAATGATTTAATGTGCGCATTGACATTCTATTTTCTAATTTAAATTGTTTAACGACTGTGATTTTATTTTTGACTTGATATATAATTCTATTATTAATTAGGGTTTGACATTTAATGCATCTAAATAAGTATTATTTTTTTTAGTTTTAGGCTCTCTCTGTATGACTTTTCTTTTCTGTTTTAAACTTAGGAAAACCATTACCTAGTCTTTTTGTTTGTCCTTGAACTCTTGAACAAATAAGGCAGAGGAGCTGCACCATACAGCCTCAAAGTGGTTTCTTTGGTTGTGTTTTTATTTTATTAATTTATTTGTTTTAGGTTATTTCCATTTATGAATTTAATTTTATTGTATTGTATTGTATTCAATTTTAATTGCATTGCATTAATTTTTAATTTTAATATACCTATTTTTTGCATGCTACCGTGGTTGGCTGAATGGGATAAGCGTAAAAATGTAACAACTTTAATAACATCTCCCCCATGTACCCCATTCATATGCAAATAAATAATTTCAATTTCAATTTCAATTTCAATTTCAATTTCAATTTCAATTTCAATTTCAATTTCAATTTCAATTTCTAACTGGATGTGCCATGGTAGAATTGTGCGCAAGCCGATTTAATACCTGGTGGAGATTGTCTTTTGAGAGTGGAGTTTGTCTAGACTAGCAGGGACAGAATACTAGTCAAAAGCATACTGTAGGATAGGCAGGCGGCTGTAGTTAATTATTTACCTACTAGGTGAAGTAGGTGCTTATAGGTTCCTCTCCCCCCTCGGGTGCCGCAGTGAGTGGACGTGTGCACGTATATATTGATAAATAAATATTTGGTGAAAATAAATTTGAAAAAGTAAATTTTTGGTGTTTGTTGGTGGGTTTGAACCGTGAATTCGTGGATCACTACTCGCGTCTTTACTGGCGCAGCCACCAAGGCGATAACAAATTGTGCCGAAATTTGTCTTCGGTTTTTCTTCGTGCTAAAAGTGATCAGACGCTGTGTTTGTCTTACGTACGTCACACAATGCCCCTAAAGCGTACGCCTTCTCATAAAACGCTTTCACCTCTGCCGCACAGCGAATCCGAACCAAATTTAAGCCTGGAAATTGAGGAAGAATCGTCCTCGACTTTCGATCCACAAAGAAATATAAATACGGGGCGTATTAAAAGAAAGCGAGAAAACGACTTACACAGTTTCACGGAAGAAATGCGCTGTTTGTTTGATAAATTTGTTTTGGATCAGACTAACAAATTTAAAAATTTAGAGTCTTCATTAATGGAAATAAAATCACAAAACAATAATATTAATGCTGCAATGGAGACATTATCGCATAAATACGACGAAATCCAAAAGGAATTAGAGTGTATGAAACAGGAACGAAAAGATCAGAAAATTTATATTAAACTACTGGAAAGTAAAGTTGAAAATTTCGAAAGGCAGTCTTGTTCGTCGAAATTAGAAATTAGAGGTATCCCTAAACAACAAAATGAATCTAAACAAGATTTATGCGGACTAACTAAAACTGTATGTAAAACTTTAAACGTTGAAGTTCACAATATTGACATAAAGGACATATATCGACCCAGCGCAAAACCCGGCTCCAAACATGACGTCGTCACACCCATAGTCGTAGACTTCACTTCGGTCCTCACAAAGGAAAAGGTAATGAAGAGTTTTAAAAGACTCAGCTTCAGGGAGAAATTAGACAAATTAAACACTGGTTTATTTGAAACTGTAACCCCACATAAGCCAATTTATATCGCAGAATGTCTTACTCCCAAAGGAAGACGTCTATTCTTCCTAGCTCGTGATTTTGCTAAAACCTATAATTATACCTACTGCTGGACATCCTACGCAAAAGTCTTTTTACGAAAGAGTGAGGGTTCACCGCACGTCCGAATTGAGGAGGAGGCTACATTAATAGAGTTAAAAAAACAAACGATGGGAGTGTGACTATCTTATGTTACTTTTTATTCTTTTCTTGTTGTTTATTGTTTTTTTGCTAAAAGGCTGTTAAAACTCAAAGTAATTTACCATATATACATAAATTCATGCATGTTTCTAAAGATACCTAAATTTATGTTTTTATTTAATTACTCATATTTAATTACTCATTTATTTTTAATATTTTCGTTAATTGTGTCTTTTTAATTTTATTTTTTTCATTGGCTGCACTTGTTTGTAAACATTTAAAACATGACCAAAAACTTTTGTACTTAACACCACACTCTGACACACTCAACACATTATACCAAAAGAATCATACGTCACAAAAAAATAGAAAAATCAATTACTCCTATTCATTTAGTGTTGCCAGCCGTCTGAGCAACTATCCTTTCCACAGTTATACTGCATTATTTAGTAGTTATGTCTCTCTTATTTGTAAATGCAAACCTTATCTGTTGATTGTTGCTTCGCACTTTTTGGGTCATTTTAAGTTGTGTTTTGCTTCTCATCATTCTTCTCAGCATTTTGTGAAAGAAAATCAGTATTCAATTTTTCTATGTCCTACTGATGAACAGGAAGTATACAAGTTGTTAGTGTCACTTAATAACAAAAAATCGGTGGGATACGACGATATCAATACCGCGTCTTTAAAAGCATGTGCGGCACACATTTGTAAGCCATTAAGCTATTCAAGAGCAAGGCTTTCGATTTTGTGGAGCACACCATTTTGTTAGATAAGCTGAATAAATATGGTATTAGGGGGGTAGCACACGATTGGATCAGCAGCTATCTCAAGGCTAGGAATCAATGTGTAGAAGTGTCAAAAATAACGACTGATAAGAAGATACCAACAAAAACTAACTCTAGATCAGACTATAAAGAAAACTGCTGTGGTGTACCCCAGGGAAGCATCCTGGGACCACTTTTGTTCTTGAGTTACATAAATGACATTCCTGCTGCAACATCTGAAAAAACCATTATATTCGCGGATGATACTACCCTTATCATTAAAGATAAAGACAATGATAAATTAAGAGATAAAATAACTAAATGTATCCATGACATAAATAATTGGTTAAATGATAATAATTTAATTATAAATATACAAAAAACGAAAATGATACAATTTAGGACGTACAAACAAAATGACATCAAATTGGACATAACTTACAACAATGAACGTATTTGTGCAGTAGAAACAACTGACTTTTTAGGCTTTACAATTGACTAACACTGTAACTGGAAGGCGCATATTGACAAAGTGTGTTCTAAATTAAATAGGTTTGTATATGCACTCAGGCGCTTAAGGCAAACAGTGTCTATGGAAGCAGCTATTAGTGCATACTATGGATATGTCTCGTCAGTACTAAGCTACGGATTACTACTATGGGGTAACTCAGTCAACATTTTGCTAGTTTTTAGGCTACAAAAAAAATGTATAAGGGCTATATGTAATGCTTGGAGTACTGAAAGTTGTAAACCTCTATTTCAAGATTTAAAAGTACTCCCACTCGCCTGCATGTATATTAAAGTTATATGCATATTTGTAAGGCAGAACTCAGGTTACTTTCCCAAACACTCTGATGTGCTAATGCGACACACGAGACATAGGGATAGATTATTTCTCCCGAAATGTAAGCTCGAGATGTTTAAACGAAATGCCTATGTTCAGGCGATAATAATATTTAATAAGCTGCCTGATGAGATAAAACAGTTGCCGTATTATATGTTTAAAAATAAGTTAACAGCTTGGCTATTAGAGCATTGTTTCTATACAATTAAAGAATATTTAAATTATAAATAGACTTATTAAACTGGACATAATGTAACACACTATTAATATGTAGTAATTGTATTTTATTTAATGACTTGTTTTTGTATTGATTTGTATTAATTTTCATAGATAATTTTAGACTTTTAGTTAGGATATTTTTTGACATTTTATTTTTATCGTGCTATTTTTGACTTATTAATTAACCTTATTGACATTTTTAACCTCTTTATTAAAGTTTGAATTTTTGCAATTAAGGTATTAAGTTACGTACAGAGATATATTATCTGTGGTTATGATTGACTTCGACTTTGAAAAATTGACATTTGCATGCTGTTTTATAATGGCTAAACATGTGCACATTGTAAATTTTGTACCAACCGTAAATTACCGTGTTTTTGGCAAATAAATGATTATCTTATCTATCTTATCTTATCTCCCAACTTCAATAATAGATAAAATAAATCAAATACAATGCGATATAGATTCGTTTTCTGTTGCTGAATCTTCTCAATGCGAAACAGAAAAGTGTCAGTCTCTAATGTTGGAATCAGGGGAATGTCTTAAGCTATTTCATCAGAATATTAGAAGCATTAAATGCAATCTTGATGGGCTAATACCAGTTCTTCAAGCATGTAAAGTGAGCTGGGACTGCATAGTTTTGTCTGAATGCTGGCTACCGTCTACACAAAACTTACCAACCTTAGAAGGCTATAACCATGTAGCAACCACTCAAAATCTTACTCAAAATGAGGGCGTTGTAGTCTTTTCTAAAGATAATTTAACCCTTATTGTTGAAGAAGAACTTGTTTCAGATTCCAATTGCCTAGCTATTAGATTTAACGTCAACACCTTAGCTTTAGCGATATATCGTCCTTCAGGATATAAAAATACAGATAACTTTATTCAGTCATTAAATGATACCCTACAAAGATTTTCTTCTATACAAAATATTATTATAATAGGAGATATTAATATAGACATTTCTAAGGATAGTTCTGATAATAGAAAAGCCCCGTACCTTGATATGTTAGCTTATCATGGAATTTTGCCAGCTCATACCATTCCAACACATAATAAAACGTGTCTAGATCATGTAATGTTGAAGTCAAGGTCGTCCGCACGATGTCTTGTACTTCAAACATGTATAACTGATCATGAGAGCATTGCTCTGTACCTATCATCAAAACTTAAATTTAAAACACAAAAAACAAAGAGTAAGCTAGACAAAATTGGTCTCGGTAACTCACTGAAAGAGACAGACTTTACTTCTTTGTTTTTAATGAAAGATGCAAATACAGCAACTAACTACTTCATCGAGACTCTCCGCAACTTAATCGTAGCTAATTCTAAAACTATAATTCTTCCGAGATCTAAAAGAATCATTAAACCCTGGATTACACCAGGCCTTCTTAAATGTTTGCGAAACAGAAATAATTTATATAAAAAACTAAAAAAAGATCCTAATAATGATGTGTTGAAATTAACCTATAAGATACAGAAATTTTTGTTCAGCTATCCTAAAACAAGTAAAAAGAGACTATGATAGACAACAGATACAAAATGCAAAAAATAATAGTAAAGAACTATGGAAAGTTATAAAAGAGATAACTTACACAAAAAAACTTAAAGAAAGTCCCTCTGAATTACTACGTAAAAATGATCCATTTCAATCAATTAACGATGTGAACTTCTTCTTTGCAAACGTAGGAAAAAAATTAGCAGACAAAATAATTTATACTGATGGCACAGATCCCTTAAGACATTCTAATAGTTGTTCTGGCTCTTTTGTTTTATTGCCTACGGACTGTGATGAAATCAGATCTCTTATTGGCAATCTTAAAATGAACTGCGCTGTGGGACTGGATCTGATCTCTGCTGACATATTAAGAACATTCGTTGACATTTTAACACCTCCTATTACACACATCTGCAATCTAGCTCTTTCAACTGGGGTTTTCCCCACTGCGTTCAAAAAGTCTAGAATTCACCCAATTTACAAAAATGGCGCCAGAGACTGTGTTAACAATTACAGACCAATTTCCATTCTTCCGACCTTGTCCAAAATCTTAGAGCGTTTAGTTAATAAAAGATTAGTAAAGTATCTTGAGGACAAAAACCTGCTAGCTAAAACTCAATTTGGGTTTAGGTCTGGAAAATCCACAGCTGATGCTGTAAATGAAGTTACAAACTTTATTGTCAATAATTTAGATAATAAAAAGAAAATTGTTGCAGTATTTTTGGACCTAGCGAAAGCATTTGACACGGTCTCTGTTGCCATCCTGATAAATAAGCTTGAACGGCTCGGCGTTCGAGACCTTCAGTTGAAACTCTTTAAGGATTATTTGTTTGGTCGCACTCAATGTGTGCAAATTGACGATCTCATCAGCGAGGAGCTTCCTATTTACTTTGGGGTCCCACAGGGCAGCATCTTGGGCCCCACCTTATTCTTGACTTATATTAATGATCTGTGTCAGCTGGCTCTCTCTAATGCAAAAATGATTACCTTTGCTGACGACACAGCATTGCTCTTTAGTGGGGACACTTGGGATGAGGCATTTTCTTGAGCCCAGAAGGGATTTAATCAAGTGACGCAATGGCTAAAAGCGAACAGTCTAACACTTAATGTAGAAAAGACCTACTTTATGACCTTTTCCTTAAGAGACAATAATCCTAGTACCTATAACCTTTCCATAATATTCCATAGCTGCAATAATGACAATGATCTATCATGTTCATGCGCAAGATTGCTGATAACAACGAGTATTAAATATTTGGGTGTTATGATAGATAACAAACTTAATTTCCAGGCGCATATTAATATGGTAACTTCGAGAGTTCGAAAACTTATGGTAATCTTCAAGAACCTTAGACATATTGCAGACTCGAAGTTGATTAGGTCCGTTTATTATGCACTCTGCCAGTCTGTACTTACATACTGCATAGTCGCGTGGGGTGGTGCTCCAAAAACAAATTTTTTGACAGTCGAAAGAGCACAGAGAGCAATTTTGAAAGTCAGTATGTCGTTGCCGTACCGTCACCCTACCTCCGACCTGTACAAAAAGAGTGGAATCCTGACGGTGCGCCAACTGTATGTTTTACAGACTCTGCTTAGACAACACTCATCCTTAAACTATGAGCCACACATAATTAAAAAAAAAAAAAGGAGAAAAGACTTAGTTTGTAACAGGAAAAAGTTCAACAGTAGTTTTTCGCATCGTTTTTTCTGTTATCAAAGTTCAAATTTGTATAATAAAGTTAATAGAGTTTTACCAATTTACTCTTTACCTAAGGATAAATTTAAATCAGCAGTAAAGGAATGGTTGCAAAAATTAAGCTACAACTCTACAGAAGAGTTACTTTAAAGAGATTTGTATTTGTATTTACTTTAAATAATCATTAATATTTATAATACCAGTCTAAATTAAAAAATCCTACACTACACCTAATTGCATGTACGCACGCACACACACGTACACACTCACTTACACAAACACACCCTCACACTCGTACACACACGCTTACACGGTTCAATTTACACGTACACACTCACTCACACAAACACACCCTCACACTCGTACACACACGCTTACACGGTTCAATTTCCTTACTATGATGTAACTATCATCAAATTAGTGGGTAAACTGTTAATATTAATTGTTAATACTCTGTCAATCCCGTGGGGTAAGGACCTGGTGATTTGAAGAACAGGTTAAACCCATTTCAGACACCAGCTCCTCACAAACATTATTTAAGATGTTTGTTAACTGTACCTACTGTTATGTTTTTTTTGTGAGGAGAAATAAACGTAATTATTATTATTATTATTATAGGTAACAATATTTCAAATGAGGCAGGCGGTAGGAATCTATAGGTAGGCGTCTATATATGTTATTAGGTAGTTGGCGATAAAACAGTATGTACATACTTAGGTCAACAGTAGGCTAGGTATTTAGGCACGCGAAGCTAGGAGGCTAGATTAACTTCAACTATTAAACATAATGATAATTAAACATAGTGAATTCACATAACTATGATGTGATGTTTGATTATGAGCACTGAAATGACCAATCTAGGCATTTAAGCTGTTACTAGAGGACAATTAAAACTCTAATTGCTTCCTTCAAGGTGCTACAAGTTAACCATCCATATAAGTACTTAGCAAAATTAAAGTAATATTGAACCGTCAGTAGTATGGGAGGCGGGATTACCTAAGAGTCTAGACTGATTTCCTATTACAACAATAATATTAATGAGTTATAGCAAATAAGCATAACTATACTGTGATGTTTGATTTCTGATACTGTAAATGACCAAACAGGCATTTTTAGCTTTCCCTGTAGTACGATACGGCCTTAAATTGCATTCTTCAATGTGTTATGAGTTAACCATCCAGTCTATTAGTAAAAATTAAGCTAATATTGAGCAAACAGGAAACATTTGAGAACATGGGATACCCTGTCTGATAGAATGCACATTAGTGGTCAAAGACCTTGCAAGTTACTTATATTATGAATATATACCTATACAATTGAATTAGTAATAAACCTGATCATTAGACTAATAGTAAAGTCTGCTTCTATACCTATATTCCTATTAAAGTAAGTGGAGAAATAACTTCTAAGTATAATTGACTTAATTATCAACAAGGTTGACTGTGGATAATTACATGATACCTACCTACTTAAATTATACTAACTAGGATTTAGTAGGTTACTAAACAATTACCCAGTCTAAGAGACAGGGGTAGAAGTTAATGAAAAGTAATTAACCTTAGTTCACTTCCTAAAAGAAATAGGTCGTTGAATAAATTAATCATCTTGTTAATAAACTAAAGATTTAATATTCTGCTAAGGCAACAAATCCAGTCTGTTCATATTGTTACATTGTAAGATTTTTATAATAGGTACAATGATCAAGGAAGTAAGTTTCCTTTGAATGATAGCTTTCAACCTTTGTTCACTACCTAAAGACGTAGGTTGTTCCATTGAATAAATAAATTCATTAAGTTCAGAATGTGGTATTAAGATTTAGGAGGACAGCAAGCTCCTAAAGTAATTTCTATTGATATATAAAGAAATAATTTAATATATGACTATATGACCCAGTGAATAGTAACTTTCATAATATAAAATGAAATTAAATCTAAGGAGTGATGTAAATCCTCAGTTTAATAGAATTTGAAGCCATAGGCTAATTAATACCAAGAGTAAATGTTAAATTCCTGTAATCTGGGCAGGGCCGTCATAAGACAATGAGTTGTTCGGCATGCTAAGAGCGGGGCGGAGCTCTTAAAGGACACCGTCCACTTTATATAGGTCCTTGGGCCTCTCATTTGAACAGTTAAATATTTTAATGTTATTGATAGTTTTGAGTAGCTTATATTATGTAGAAAACATAAATAAGTACAAGAACACAAACAGTACAAACGAAACGAGCGGCAATGAATGACATGACATTGGGCAGTAGGATGACAGATCACAGATTTAACATAATAGTGTAGCTAGAGTATAAAAATAACTTATTTCGAGACACTTATATTTATTATTTTTTATTAATACGTTTGACCTCATAGAAATTAAAGACGTAAAGAGTTTTATTAATCTAACAAGTAGCTATTATTTTAAAACCAGGATTTACATTTTCAATCGCTTTTTACAACTTGGCTCAATTATTAAATCCCTTGGCAACACACAGTTGAGTCATAGATGACCGCGCCTTTTAAAAGAAGTCAATTAACAATAGGGTAAAATTCATTTTTATAAAAATTTATTTTGATACTTCCAAATAGTGATCGATAATCAATAAATATTTTTACAAAATTAGTTGTAAATTACTTAACTCACAATATGATTGTTCAGGGGGGTGGGCCCATATTGGATGTTGTCCTTTCCAGAACTCACTGATGTGTAATAAACTAACTTATGCTGCTTATACTTCTAAATATTAACTCTAATAATACCTGCGAGCTATGCTGTCGTGAAATATCGATCAAAGAATAATTTATGACCTGGTACGTTAAAGATCGTGTACAATACTGCAGCCTCGCCTAAACCAAATTCCTACCTTATTATATCTGGACAAGTCGTTTCTCCTTGATAGATGACCATGTCACAAACGATACCATCAGGAGTAGCAAGCACAAATACTTTCAAACCCACAGGGTTAGGTTTATTAGGACAATATTGACGCATTTTGCACTGTCCAGAAAAAGGTATTATCATTTTATCAATGCACATATCATCAGGGCGATCTTGTTCTATACAATCCTTTAATATTCGTTCAAAAATAGGATGAATCTTCAAAATTTTGCAATTTTGTCTCTTTTCTTCTGAAATATCTAGATCATACACACATTTTAGCCGCGTTCTTATAGCATAAAATCGATTTCGTGTCATTGAATCGGCAACGATCGATACTTTCCATTTTTGCATCCAATACATGTCTATTTTGGGGTATTGCAAAGTTGACATCACCATCGTTATGCCTATATAAACTTTCAGTTCTTTTTTTGAAAGACCTAAGGTCTTACCTCTAAGTAAAATCTCAGTCCTATTCGTACATTCGACTATCTTATCTAGAATTTCATCGTCAATGTACTGGTCAACATATTTGTGATATTCCCAATTTAACGTGCATTTTGGAATATAAGCCGGCTGTTGGAGACACCTATCTTCTGGTTCAAAAGTATCTTCCATCCAACTGTTTTGTAGATTTTCATTTGGTAATCTTGATGACCGCGTAAGTAACCTATTTCTTGCTCTTGATGATCTACCTCCTCGTCTGCCGCGAACACGTACTCTACCAGCTCTCTCAGAATTAACCGATAACACTGGCGATGGTATAGCTTCAAGCGGCTCTTCGTTATCACCATCTGATGATGAAGTTGCCGACACTATATTATTATCAAATAGCGGTGCAAAACTAGGATCATCGTCAGACACATCCGAATCACATTTAAAGTCTGATTGGTTTAAGATTTCGTCGATATGTTCATCTAATAATACTGAAACAAAGAAATAATTAATTCGATTAAATCCCCTATTTGTAAATCTATAAATGTGCACAATAAAAAATAAAAATATAATAAAACTGAAATAATATTAGCAATGTTCTATACGTAGAACACGGCGAGCGGAAACATCAAAAACTTAATAGCCGAACATTGTACTATGTAAAGGACATCAAACAAACACGTTGTGTGAGGCATGGAGATTATTGTACAATCTTGAAAAATAAATCAATACTTGTTTGTTACACTACAATGTAGTGTAACAAACAAGTAGTAGTAATATTATATTCTTCGAATATAGTACTATAGTTAACCACATTATTTATCATGATTACTAAGGATTATGCTTACCGTTTCTTCGACGCGAGCGCACCTCTCCTGCCCGACGCCATTTTGTTACTAATGCCAGATGTCACTAAACCAAGCTACTTGTTAGTAGTTGAAGAAACATTTAATAGATGTCGCTATGTTGTTGTAGAAGTTATGAAACGTCTTTGATTTTGCCAATATTTTTTTAAGTCGATGTACTATGAGTAGTACGAGGGCGGTCAGGAGGTTAAATGACTTTGCGGAGTGAATCTTCTACACTTGTAATATTATGTATTCTATGGCCTGAATCAAAAGAATGAGCCGAATAAATTCAGCCGTTCTCAAGTGATGCGCGAACAAACATTAAACATTCGAGGCCAATGATTTTAACGATTTATTCATCTCCGCTTAGCTTCAGTAGGAAACTCAACCAGCTCTAGTCATCGCTCTAGAGTCCAAATGAGCAGGAAATTGAAAATAAAAGTCTTATTACAGACCACACATGTTTATTGTAGTTCTGGTTCCATACAATGTCTACACACTTCATCCTTGACCACGTGAGATCGCTAACGTAACAGCAAAAAAACCGTTCATAATGGAAGCATTTTAAAATAGTAAAGCCGGCTCCACATCTGAACACGTCCGAACAGAACATGAACGTAGCGGACACAAACGAACGCTTCACACAAATAGCTAACTTCTGTTAAAAAAAACAAAGAATTTAAAAAAGCTACATTAGTTTCAAAATAATATAAAAATGAACAGTACTTATTTTTATTTTATCGCCCTCCATACAATAACGGCAGTGCTGACTGCCGACCTTCACTATTAGGGGAGGCAACCCTTTTTTTAAATAAGATAATAATTAACTGTCTTTCACTTTATTACAAATTGGTCGCGAATGTTTATCATTGGCTATGCCCAGTTACGCGCAGTTGTAGAGCCGGTATTATACACAATAGAAAACATAAATACGTTTACTTAAGACTACAAAGGATAACATAAGCTTAAAACTAAACAATGGGGCGATGCGTTGGGCGTATTGAAATATATAATATATTGCTCTTAATTACCGAACAAATTCCTTCTATCTATATAATTTATAATTTACATTTAAAATATTCTGTGACAAAGATGTCACATTTCTCGTCACACAATCTTGTGTTATGTACCTACCAGAGTTGGAAAAAAACAATCTTGGCCACAATTTGTTTGATATAAATAAAAAAACCTTAATTAATCAACCACTTCTTTAATATGCCCATAAAAATAACATAACAAATACAAGTAAAAACAAATGATTTATTTGGATTTCGATTCTTGCTGAACTTTAATTATTTCATATTATTTTAAGTAAATTGCTAACAACTTATGTCTTGGGCTGGATCGTTTTGACACAACACGGAACGATAAAAACAATAATCATTAATGCAACATACATGTCGAGAGGTGCAAATGCGCGGTTATTATTATAAAAATCAACACAAATATGTAAGTGTTTTTTTTAATTTTTAAACAGCTAAAAAACAAATTCATATTTACAAATTTTTACTACAGACGACTCGGCCCAAACGTCGAGTAAGTGATATAACAGCGATCTCACGACATCAAACCTACCGAATAACACACAACTCCCATCGTTACTTGACTTAGCACCATTCCTTGATATTACCTTTTTTTGGCTTTCATATCATGTGAACATATTATGTCTTTATTTATGACATTCACAATGTCATTATTTATGTAATTTTTTTTGATAAAATAATGCTTTAAGCGCTTTGCGACAAATATCTGTGAATGATCGAAACAAAATCATCAAAATTATCGCTTACGATAAGTTGCCACCTTAGTGGTACAGAAAAAAATACTTTAGGCATGATAGTAAGCCAGATTCAAAGAATTTAACACAAACCTATAGGAATTGGCAAATAAAATATTATTTTCACTATACAAAACTTGCGATCAAAATAAAATATACAATAAAAACATAATATTCACATCGACAATCTGTTTTAGCATTGTTTACTATTAAATATTACACATTTTTTTTGTACAAAATAATTGAACCTAACTTTTTTTTATTACATTAATTTTTTTAATAGTAAACAACACTGTATGACTTCCTTTACATGCTAACACGTACAACTTTTCCAACGTTATGGTATCCCTACTTTTTAATATACTTTATTTCTTTAGTGACCAAAATAACTTTTCTATTTTTAGGTAAGATCTACATTAGACAGACGCGTTTAGTCGTGATCCATCAGAAGGCTATCAGACTCATTTTAGTTTGTTTCAAAGAGATCTCCCGCCGTTGGGCGCAAACGGCTTTTGCAGCGTAATCCGAATTAGCCGAGCAACCGCGCCGTAGATATAAACTGTGTGACCGAAACGTGACTTAATAATACCCGACGTTGGAGCCGGAATATCGAAATCGGATCAGAGTACCCGAAGGAGTCTTTAAACCCTAATACTAGATGGCTAAAGCATAGACTAGACTCAGGTTTATTGTAGTTATACGCTAATACAAAAAAGTATTTAACTTTATTATTGAAAACGGCCGTCGGTTTTGCAATCTCAGCGATGACACATTTAATTCGAAAGTGTACACACGCCTACAGATAAACCTATCCAAAACTGTCAAATTTCTCCAATTTATATTGATCCTTATACAATAGAGATAAAGTTCAAAATGAATTGAAGAAATTTGACATTTTGTGGTACGTTTAAGTGCTGGCATCTGTACACTGTTTTCTCACACGCACTCACGTCTGTCTAATGTCAATCTAAGTCGTGCTCTAAGTGCCAGGGTAGTGGATGTAATCCTATTTAAGGCGAGAGTTCCCAGACGTAAGAATCATGTAAAATCACTAAATAAATAATACACATTACAACCTTGGTTTTGCACCTATTTTGGTTATCATTTTAAGCAACAGAGGTACATTTTAGAATATACACTCTAAATATACTCTATATTTAGAATGTCTACCCTGGGATACGCTCGCCCTAAATCAAAACTAATCATATACACTTATGATTTTAAATGGAACTGTAAACAACATGTTAATATAACTTTATTTGATTCTCTTGAAAGTATTAAATTATGTTGAGAATTTGTGTTTACCATGGTATAAGTCCTAAACATATCTTGGTCTTTAAAAAAACAAACCGTAAATTTGTTCGATTACTCAATTACAAAAGAAAAAAAAAGTTGTAGCAAAAGTTCACATTTCAATATCATAAATGTCTATGACCGTTACTACGGCAACTAATTTAATTACGTGGTGTATAAAAATCTAACTGACATAACGCCAGCGACATAATATTTTAGGCATTTTGACGTGACAACGTCTTATAAATTGGTTTGCCGGGTGACACTTCAAGAAACTGCGTTACGCTCCGCTCACGTTATGCGCTCACAATGAGAGCGAGTGAGAGGCACGCGTCCCTTCCACTCGGGCATGGTTAGCCCGCCTAAGAGCGAGAGAGACAGACATAAAAAGTGAAAGGCACGCGTCCCTTCCATATTATTTCATCCTTCTTCCTACTATACGAATGAATATTCACATTAAAATTATTTTACCACTCAAAGTCGTTGTCACGTAAAACTTTCGCCCGTATACCGACTTTACAGGCAACCAATTTTTTTTGTTTAACACATGTACACACGCCAACATATCAACTTATTCAAAACTATCAAATTTCTCCAGTTGATCCTAAAGGCCTTTACAGACGGTAGCTATAATGTATATTATTAATATAATTTACATTTCGAGATTTAACACGGCAGCCATAATATACATTATAGCTGCCGTATGTGGTCTCCTGACGATTTCTATGAAAAGATGTAGTGAGATGTATCGTGCTATTATATACATCTTTACATTATAGCTGCCGTCTGTGAAGGCCTTTATACCCAAACGATAAAGTCCAAAATGTATTGAAGATATCTGACATTTTGTGGTAGGTTGATTTACTAGCGACTGTATGTAATCCTTCAACTGAACCATTATTGTGCAAAGAACAACTATTTATAAGAGAGCAACTCTGAAATTGCGAAAAAAAATCAGTTGTCCCATACAAAACTGCGAATAGTATTCAACCAATATCTTCGATCATCAATACCAACTAGATAACGCGTCACGTACAAAATCAAAGCTAAATTCTGTACACGTGAATAAATACTTTTTCAAAGCAATAAATTACCTGTCATTAAAAACAGAAAAGACGTCAATAACATTTAGTGGTGAAATCAACCTTAAGGGGCAACAGATGAAATACTTTTCCTGTTATGCCTTGCGAGAAAATAAAAGCTCACATCTCAAGTGCGCTCTTATTTACCGAGACACATTTTAAGCGCCGACCTGACATCTAGTTGTATTGTTGATCGAAGACCAATATTTCAACCCTGTAGTACTATTATTTATTCTGTGCCTGTATGACTTAGCTTCATATAGTTCCTTGCTTTACAACTCCCGCAACCCAGCGTTTAAAATGCGCTGCTTCTAACCTGCATTTTGTGTATGGTTAGGAGGGGCCTTAATCTAATAATATTTACTGTGTACTTTTTTCTAGGTACTCATTATAATATGTCGCAAGCGTTATCCAGTTTAGTTTAGTTAGATAATTTGTACCTCCATAGTATTTTCGACCCTATCACGTTAACATAACGCCGAAAATACGATAGAAAAAACTAGCTAACTCACCTATTTCATAGAACTGCAGTTGACGTATGTCCATCTATATTGTTACAACTTGTAAACAGAAAAACATATAATAATGTACACGGTGGTGTTCAATAAATTTTGTGTAAACTTAAAATAACATACGAATAAAAATGTTATAAATCCAATAGAACTCTTAAATGTTACCAATGTGTAATAATATGTGCCTAGGGGGGTAGGACATTATTTTTTTTATTTTAATACATTATTATTATTATTTATACATGCACGCATATTTAAAAAAAAAAGAAAACTTATACGACTATTCAATTAAAACTGTATAAAACACACAACTATTATTCAAATTCATGAAAAAAAATAGTAGTAATAATGATGATTTAAAATAATAATTACAATAAAACAACCGTAGGTATATTATGATGATCATCAAAAATTATAAATGCATTGTACGATGGCAAAATAAAGATACAACAATTCAAGTACCGATAACAGAATTTAATTCAATTATAACCGTCAACGTGTAAAAATAGACCTCTTTTCTAAATACAAAACGTGTAATTCATTATTTTTTCGTAAGAGAATCAATATAATTCTGTACTATTGTAAAAACAAGTTATAGAACAGTCTCTATACATTAAGACAAGATGAGAAGACAAAAGTAAAGTAATTGATTGGACACTCGTTAGTTATGATTTTTACTGTAAGATGGCGCTTAAACACAAGCACTTTCGACGTAAAAATAATGGTATTCCCTTAACATACAGAGACAATAAAACAATATTAATAACGCTCTTGTGTTTTTCAGTAAAAATAAACCGTAACAAAAACCAGTAGTGTCATCAACATATGGGTTATTACAAATCAAATAAGATAAAAATACACTCACAAACAATAAGTTTTCATAAATTCTACTTAAATTCCATAGATTAGTTCATTTTTCATTTTTCAAAAAATATGATTTACTGTGTAAATTTTGTATATGGATTTCACAAAACTGTATTCGCTATTAGTAACATTCATTTGGCAGTGTATTTTTACATTAGAAAAGGAAAACACGATAATAAAATGTTACAGACTAGAAAACTGTTTGTTTCTTTCAGATGTACCATTGGTCGATATAATGAAATTACGTACTGACTATACGTAGGTACAAATAAGTCGACGCAAAATGTCCTTTTAAAATCACATAGTATGTACCGTCTAGCATGACCTTGATACGACTTACTGCAGTACTCAGTCGACCAATAAGCATTAACGAGAACTTAGTACCTACTCATAATAACTCATTCTAAAATAGTGCTTACGACATCACGGTTCAAGACGTTTTTAGAATGATATGATACGTCATAGGTGCTAAGAAATCATTAACGTTGATTAAAGTCTCTGAGTGCTACCAGTATGAGACTATTTTAGCTTGTAAGTATACGAAATTAAAACATTCATAAACACAATTATAAAAAACACACGCGATTAGTTCCGAGCGAAATGAACTTGGGATTCAATTGTGTTGAGATCATGACTAGGGTTGCCATTGCAATATGGAGGAATTGCTTGTGTAGTTGGTGGTTGCCCACAATGTTTAAAAAACCTATTTTAAATGGTTCATGCCAGAAAAGTGCATAATTATAAAGACTATTTTGCAATGCTCGTTGTTCTAAATGTCAAATATTGAAATCTCTGATCTGAATGCTTTATTAAAGCGTCTGTCAATTTCCTATCATATTATACCCTTGTCAAATGATAAATCCCAAGTACTAAGCTTTGTTCATGCTATTATATTAATAGGTCAAAAATCATAAGACCGCCGGCGGTTGCGAAACAATTGATTTTTAATTGTGTCTGGTTTTACGATCCTCAAGGAGTTGAAATTGAGAATATTGTCTCAAAAACGATACAGAATTAAACCTTAACACTTCAGCAATAAGAATGATAATTCAACGAAAAATGTATCGTCTCTAAATGTATGATTAACGCGATTAGAGATCTCATAACACATACTACGTCCAACCAAATGTTATTTTGTACAAAAACATTTCGCGTCAACTGAGCTACGGGGCCGTAGAATATTTAAAAACTGTCACGTTTCAACTTGCCTTTTTGTTTCAAGTAACTTTTAACCTTTTAACTGCGGCCGCGCACTGATCAGTGCTCAATGAATAGAATTGCTCAATAAATAAAGAAATAAATTCCTATTGTGGCTTGCAGGGACTTTCTAATAATTATTAAAATTACAGTCAAAGTATCAAATTAAGATTAATATTGCTACAATCCTGTCACGCTTTTATTGCTTTATTTTCTTTTCAACATGATAATATCAACCTAATTATTTTGCATGTTTTTCTTGGTATTTTATAACAATTTTAATGTCTAGACGCTAGCGGGTCTACCTACCACAAAATGTAAATTTTTTCGTTATATTATACTACATTTATTTTAATTGCAAGGATTTTTTACGATTATTTTACGGTACATATTCTAAGCAAAGTAACAATACAATTACAGACTTTTCAGAGCCGGCCATAGTGCAAGTTGAAACGCGCCAGTATATCAACTTAGGTGTGTATTATACCAAATAACGTAAGCTAAGACTCGTGCGGAGGTATTCAATGTTTTGAGCTACTCTCAACTATGAGGTCGCGCGACGAACCGCCTGCAAAAGGAAATACGGCTGATGAATCCATGGGAACAAGATAAATAAATAAATATACCCGTGTCACGTAGCGGTGAAAGAATACTACCACCCCCTCTCTTCCCTTGGGTGTCGTAAAAGGCGGCTAACGGACTAAAGACTGCACATACATGCAACAACAAAGAGGGGCGCGCAACCTGTCACGCTGAGCACATGAGCCGTTGCTATTTTTTTTTCTTTTTAGGTCCTCATCGCCTAGTCTCTGACTAACACTTCGGGGATAATAATCGTGGTTATATGTATGTATGTATGTAAATAGAAGATATGAATAGATAGAAATGTGATATCACTAAAACCTTGGCCTTATCGTCACTTACCATCAGTAAGCCTAAAATCATCTAGACTCGTTTTCTCGTGTTATATCTAACACACTTTATGTCCAGAATAGACATAATAGTAGTTTTTGCTTGTGTGTGGCATTTTCGTCTACAAACCCTAACATAATTTTATCGAGTTTTGAACAACTGTTAACCGAGATAGTTCACTTTTCCCGCCATCGAAGTAAGAGAGAATATGGTACGCGACATATCACGTGTTGCGCAAGCTAGGCCTACAGGTGAGATGAAGGCCAAGCGCTTACCCGTGGTAAATAAAAAAAAACAACCTTTCGGGGATAATGGTCATGAGTGTATGTATGAGAGGGGGTGGTAGTATTCTTCACAAAAAAACAACCTTTTAACACAAAAAAAACAACCTTTTACCACAAAAAAAAAACAACCTTTCGGTCATAATTGTCATGAGTGTATGTATGAGAGGGGGTGGCAGTATTCTTTCACCGCTTCGCGACACAGTTATCCCTTGGGTGTCGTAACTAAGAGACTAAAGACTGCACATACATCCAACAATAAAGAACGGCGATGGGCTCGCAACCTGTCACGCTGAGCACATGTGCAGTCGCTATTTAATGAAAAGTGGACTATCAGTAGAGGACTGTATTTGCTGTATTCATTGCATAGTCTCTGACTAACCCTTCGGGGATAACAGTCGTGATTATTATGTAGTGTATGTATGAACGCACGAACCTTCGGGTGTGCTGCGCTGGTAGCGGCTGATTAATAAATTGCTTGAATGTCGTAAAAGGCGACTAACGGACTAAACACTGCACATACATCCAACAGCATAGAGCGGCAATGGGCTCACCAATTTGATGTGCCGTGGACTAAGTCAGTGGACTACTTTCGCGTTCCTCGTTGCCTAGTCACTGACTGACCTCTTGGGGATAATAATCGTGAATATACAATCTGCCCGGGGAAGTAGTAATCAAGCTTTAAGAGCGTGATCTATGGTCAATTTTATCGATAAAAATACCTCAAATCATTGGTCTGATACATAAATCAATCCTTACTCTCTCAAAATGTATGGGGCCCGTGTATATTTGCTACTTCTACTAATAGGTAATCTTGTTAGCTATCAAATGATACCAAATATTTGCTGATAATAGTGTAAAGGTTTTTTAAGGAAGAGGTCAAAAACCTTCAATCTTGTAATTTGGCGAGAGGAGGGTCAGACCCCCTGATTTGAGGTATTTTTATCGAAGAAAATGTCTATAAATAACGCTCTTAAAGTTGGATTTACTTTCCCTGACAGATTGTATATGTGTATGTATGTATGTATGGCACGGACCTACGACACGGATGAGCACGGCAGCCGTGGCGAGCCCATCTGCGTGAGCACGCGGTCCAGCCACTGCAGCGGCCCGTTTAAGTGGAGCTCGATCCAGCACGGGGTGGAGGTCACCGTCTGCCGTCTGTTGTACAAAAAAAAACATTATAGGTACCTACATAGTGTTGCCGCTCGATAGTCCAATATCGATAGTTGAGCAAAAGCAATAGTATCGATAGGCATATCAATAGTATCGATATCTCAGTTTAGTACAATAGTATCGGTATACTGCTATAGTATCGATAGTATCGACACTATCGAAGCTCAATATCAAATGCACTATCGATAGAATCGATAGAATACTATTGCTGCTGAATATTACAATCGATACTATCGATAGCGACCTTACCCTCAATAGTATTTCTATTTAAATTTTAATAGCTACATCGACCAACATTCATAAAAACAATAGTCATAGCCGATACTATCGATACTATCATTAGTAATTTCTATAGTGAGCTTCAATACTATCGATACTATTGATGCAATCGATAGGCCTATCGATATTATAGTTGATTTCCGAGGTCAACTATCGATAGTGCGGCAACACTACTTTGGATAGTCGACTTGTTACTTATGGCTAATCTCACGCTGCTCTCAAAAAAAATCAATATTTCATATAAATGAGATACTGATTTTTTTTCTGTCTCCGTACACGCGTCCTAGACACATTCATTTTGTAATACTGTATAATAATTATCAACCTTGCCCGTTTCAATTCTGCACTAACTCTCAGCCTGCGTTACCGACCCCCACTGACCTGTACTCGGCACCCCAGCCCTTGACAAAGCTCATGCGTATGGTGCACATGCGCGTCAGCTGGAACACCGCCTCGAAGCCCTGCGACACCGACTGCGAGAGTAGCGCCGCGAACTCTTGGTTGTTGAAGATCTTCAGGTTGCAACCTAAGTGTAGAAAATAAAAAAAATTAATCCTTAAATACAATAACTGGGCCATTTTCAAATTCATCGCAGGTAACCTTGTCCCTAAAGAATGTTTAATTTTTTTAGGATAAATTACGAAAATACAGCAAATGTAAAAAGTAAATAATCCCTGACAGTAGGGCATTACAAATATCGTTAATAATTTGTTTATATACCACACTTATAAATAAAAAAAATTATGTGTTATATAAATACAGATATTGATAAAACGTATTAACGTATTTAAAACATAAGTTGGTGATAAAGTGTATTTTTTTTATTTTTCGAAAGTTTGTCCCGCTGTCCATATAAATTTGTAACTATACTCTGTTACTATAGCAAAGACGATCCAAAAAGCAGATGGCGCTACTGTAGTACCGGCAATTATATTGGCGTGGTGTCCGAGTTCATTCTAGTCTAGATAGTTCGCGGGCCCTGGGGAAGGACGCAACGCCAGTCAGTCGACCGAGAATCGTGGGAGGAGGCGCGTGTGTTTATTGCGTGACCACACTGTTACCGATATAATTAACATAGTTGTATAAGATTTATTTTTTATAAACATTAATAACAATAACAAAATGTGATTTTGCATGTTATTCAGAGATAAAAGGCTGTACTTAATAATGATACCTATTTACTCGGAACTACTAGGGGAGAGCTTGCTTGCTCAGACAACTAGAGGGTGCCCGCAAGGGGGGGTTCTCTCTTCTTTGCTATGGAGCCTTGTGGTTGACTCAATCATAGCAAAGCTGAACCATGGACCATTCTTTACGGTTGGTTACGCTGATGATCTAGTTATCACGGTCAGTGGGAAATTTCCCTCCACGGTATCGGAGCTAATGCAACGTGCCCTGGGTTTGCTGGAAGGTTGGTGTAATACCAATTATCTAACTGTAAACCCGGGAAAAACGACCGCCATCTCCTTTACTAGAATGAAAAACCTTACGAAACTGGGAAACTTAACGCTTTACGGCACCCAGCTTCCTTGGTCCAGAGAAGTGAAATATCTGGGCTTAACACTAGATAAGGAACTCACCTGGAAACAGCACATGGATACGACTGTCGTCAAGGCCTATAGGGTCTTTGGTATGTGCCGGTCCACTTATGGTAAAATGTGGGGACTCAACCCCAAAATCATAAGATGGATCTACATGATGATGGTGCGGCCGATTCTCACATACGGCAGCATCGTCCGGTGGCCCAGGACCAGGCTAAAGATCTGTAAGAATGCTTTGAGCAAACTACAGAGAACAGTATGCCTGGCGATTACCGGGGCATTTAGAACCACACCGACAGCAGCGCTGGAGGTCCTCACGGACCTCCCACCTCTGCACAGTGTCATAGAGACGGAGGCAAGGAAAGCGCTACACAGACTAAAGGTGGCAGGGCTGTGGGACGCATCTTTGCCTCTGACCAGACACACAAAATGGGAACACAATGATACCCTTGATAGGATCATGGAAATGAGTGCGACAATTTTGCCCCAAAGTACATGTTCGAAAAGAAATTCAGTATACATGTCCCAACTCGGGACCAATGGAAACAGCCACCGTCTCCAGAGAAAGACAGCCTGATCTGGTACACCGACGGATCCAAAATGAAGTCGGGCACTGGAGCAGGTATCTTTAGCAATGATTTTAAACACAGTCAGAGTATGGGAAAGTTCGCTACTGTTTATCAGGCAGAAACTTTCGCAATTCTCCTGTGCGCTTAAAAGAATTTAGAAATCGCTCCTAAGAAGCGTAACATATTCATCCTGAGTGACAGCCAAGCCGCGCTTAAGTCCAGCCTTGTGCTTGAAACTACGAAAGCCTTAAACATGCTAGGTAGACACAACAGGGTGAGATTGATCTGGGTACCAGGCCACATGGGAATCCATGGCAATGAGATGGCCGATGCACTTGCTAGGGAGGGCTCAGACACCCCATATATTGGCCCTGAGCCATTTGGGGCACTAGCATCGAGTACCATCAACAAAGCCTTCAAGGACCATATCCAAAACAGGCATAAAACCGAATGGAAAGAGCTACCCGGCATAAAACACTCAAAATCCTTTATAGGCGAAGGCGCCCTAGGACGGAGTAAGATCATATGCGGAGGTAGCAGAAGGCAGGCCCGATTAATCAACCGGTGCCCTGACTGGGCACTATGCCACTAAACAAATGCTCCACAAAATGCAACTAGCAACAGACAACCTGTGCAGGGCATGTGGAGGGGAAACGGAGTCTATGCAGCACCTACTGTGTGACTGCGACTCTTTTGCCAGAAAAAGAATGAATCTTCGAAGAAGGGAGACCTCTGCAGGTCCCACTAGATAAGATAAGATAAGATAAGATAATAATGATACCAAAATATTTGTGATTCATTAGTTCATTATTAAAATAAAAAATACTTCGTATTGGTAACATAGTGGTATTTATTTTCACCTAAGGACATTCAATTTGAAATAACATCTAAAATTATCAATAAACTTCGCGGCTAATTACAGGATATCAAAATTTGATAGTTATTTTCTGCATAGATGTAGGAAAAAGTAATGTTTATGGAGTTTGTAAAATTTTTGTTTTTAAAAATAGAAGTTACATTTACCTGCAGAGAATTTGAAAATGGCCTAACTAATAAGATTGAAATATTTTTTTTATGTTTGTTTGATTCGTATGCGCGCGTAAGTGACCACGTGAGTGACTGAGTGAGTGTGACACAAGTTACGTACATTTTAGTACGACATTTTAGTAAGTACGTACGTACGTATAATGGTGGACGCCGTCGCTTTACCAGTCTAAAGGTCAAAATCCCTTGCACACCGCGTCGTCTATTTGGTACGGGCACGTACCCGGGCTACGAAAATCGCTGCAAAGTGGTAAAGCGACGGTGACCCTGACCGTACGTACGTCCCCACGCAAATACATAATACACACGCACGTACGTACACACATACACAATACACATACCCAAATATATACACAATACTGTATACAGTATTGTTTATGTGCGTGTGTGCATGTGTATTGTGTATATACGTGCACGTGTAATGCGTATGTGCGTGTGTGTGTATTGTGTATGTGTGTACGTGCGTACGTGTGTATTATGTATTTGCGTGCGTATTGTGTATGTTCGAGTGTGCGTATGAATTAGCGTGCTTGTATGTGTATTGATTATATGTGTGCGTGTGTATTATGTATGTGCGTGTGTGTGTCTATTATATGAGCGTGCATGCGTATGTGCGTGCGTATGTAATGTGTATGTGCGTGCGTGGGTATGTATTGCGTATGTGCGTGCATGTGTATTGTGTATGTACGTGCGTGTGTATTATGTATTGTGTGTGTGCGTGTGTATTCTGTACTGACCGGGCGGTATCTTGCAGACGGTGGCGGGGTGCCAGCCGTAGCGCTGGTTGCAGTTGGGGCTCTGCACGAATATGGACGAGTCGCTGAGGCACTCCGCGAACACTTCGCCTGTGGGAACAATGAAGCAACTCACAAACCATGCGTAACACAATGAGATTAATACACATACATAATATTATTGCACTAGCTGACCCGACAGACGGTGTCATACATTACAGTCGTGGAAGTTCCCGGCCGACCACTTTCCGGCGATATTCGCTTGCACACGATCTACGCGCACGCTGTACGTATGCGCGCGAGGAATGGAGCGCAAGCGAATATCGCCAAGAAGTGGTCTACCGGGAACTTTCTCGATTGTACGTTTGAATGAAAATAGACCTCAGGATCTTCGTATACGCTACCACTCTATCTCCAGGGCCTATGGCCAAGATCTAAACCAATTTTATTTGTTACAGCCTTCATAATAAAACACTTCGCGGGCAATGTAGAATACCAGTGCGGTGGTTTCCTCGAAAAGAACAGAGACACGGTATCAGAAGAACAGTAAGTGCCGTGTCTCATTAAGATGCCATGGCGACGTCGCCGGCTACGTATCCTAACAGTTACCTGACATCTAGTTGTATTGTTGATCGAAGGTTAGCGCGTACGAAGGCGCGGGCGGGCCGCTAGTAAAATATAAGCTTGGATGTCTACGGTTTTGAGCAATTTCATTTACACATTGCACATGTATCTTTTACACGTTGTATACTACATCAGTATATAACCAAACTCACCGCCAATGTAGTACAGTCGCACCCCCTTGCCGATGTGCCGCCGCGTCTGCTCCACCACCTCGTTTCTGTTCACGTTGGACAGCAGACCGAGACAAAACCTGTTGGGAGAAAGATACACACGATATCACATATTTAAAAGGCACTAGCTTCATACAAACATTTAAAGAGGTTTGATAAGACTTTTTTTTTATGTGAAAAGGTTTCAAACGAGCAGGCAGGTCACCTCATGGAGAGTAATCACCGCCGCCCATGGACACCCGCGAAACCAGGGAGTCACAGATACGTTGCCGGCTTTGAGGAAGGAGTAGGTAGTGTTGCCGCTCGATAGTCCACTATCGTTAGTATATCGATAAGACTATCGATAGTTAAACAAAAGCAATAGTATCGATAGGCCTATCAATAGTTTGATATTCTCGACACACCGCAATACTATCAATAGTATCGATACTATCGAAGCTCAATATCGAAGGCACTATCGATAGTATAGAATGCTGTCATCACAGCCTACTATCGATAGCGCAATCATATCGATTGTATCGATACTATTGATTGTATCGATTTTTTATTTTTATGTAAGAAGGATGCAAACGAGCAGGCGGGTCACCTGATGGAGAGCAATCACCGCCGCCCATGGACACCCGCAAAACCAGAGGAGTCGCAGATGCGCTGCCGACCTTTAAAAAAGGAATAGGAATTGTGAGGGGGGGGGGGGGAAAGGGGCCTCTGACACTCTCACACAACAGCACAAGTGCCATTATTTCACGCCGGATATTCGTGAGAGGCGAGCCGGCCCAATGCGTGCTGCAACGCAGCGTGGCTCTACCACTCAGTCAGTGTCACTGATTTAGCACCAGGGGTCACATGTAGGGTCCCAAGGGTAAACCTACGGACGCGAGTAACTTTAACCCTCAAAGGACGAAAACTTTAACCCCGATTGTTGTTACAATAGTCATAGCCGATACTATTGATACTATCGATAGTATTGCAGTATACCGATACTATTGTACCAAACTGAGCTTCCGATACTATTGATATTATAGATGATTTCCGAGGTCAACTATCGATAGTTCGGCAACGCTAGGAGTAGCAATTGTGAGGGGAGGAGAGGGGGAGAGATGGTACTTTCACTCATCGGATGAAACAAAACAGTGCGTGTTTCACGCCGATATTAAGTGAGAGGGATTCAATGTTGAACACAAGTAAAAAGCGTTTTAAAAATTTCGACAAGTATAACAAATATCTTGGTGGCTGTCGGTGTGATCTCGCTAACGCCCGGTATGCTGAAGACGAAGTGCGATTCCCACCAGAGGTTGGTAGTCATGTTGGAAATAACTGAGCGTTTTAAATAAACATAAAAATTGCGAAATGGTTAAAAACTATCCTTTTTGTTCACTCAGATATAACAATATCTGAAGCGTACTAAATAAAGGATGGTGTTTGAAAGCATAAGCTTTAGGGTTTGGTTTATATAAATAAACAGGTGTCTAAAGGCGTCAAAAAGGTGTGTTTGACCCTTATTACTTGCTGTTACTGGGGTATAAACAGGTGCTTAAAAGGGTATAAAGATTACCTAAAAGGGTATAAAGGATACGCATATAATCGGGTACCTTAAATGGTAAAAACGGTTGCCAAGAACCCTCACCGCGTCCCTTAAGAGATATAAAGGGGTACCAAAAGGGGTATAAAAGGGTACCTAAAATGGGTATAAAATGGTACCTAAAAGGGATATAATCGGGTACCTAAAAGGGGTACAAAAGAGTACCTAAAAGGGATGTAAACGGGTAAATAAAATGGATATAAACGGGTACCTAAAAGGGATATAAATAGGTACCTAAATTTATTTAGAGGGGTATAAAGTGGTACCTACCTAAAATGGTATAAAAGAGTGTTTAAATACAAAAAAACGGGCTATTCACTCACCGCTCACTGTTGCTGGGATCAGTAAACCCGTCCACAGTAATGGAAGGCTGCGACGCGTGGAATGTCTCCCCGACGCGCGTGTTCAGCTCGTAGTAGCTGATGCTGCACCAGAATGCCGGCTCGTGGTATAGGACGGGAGCAGCTTCCGTGGCGAGGTGGGGCGGCGATGGTGTTAGGCGGGTTATGTCTGCAATGGGTAACAAATCATCATCATCCATCATCATTCATCATCAGCATATAAACGTCTTTAAAGCCAGTCAATAAAGGCTGGGCATAAGCCTTCCCACCTGGACAAATGCACGTGGGAAGATTGGAACAATATCCTATACTTGTTGTTAGTGTAGGGTCGGTGGGTCTACTAAATTAGCAAAAAAGATAAATAAAATAAGACTTTCCTACAATCACACCAGTTATCTAGCTCAAGAGAAGCTTCGAAAAAACTCGTTAAATGGTTACTAGACAACGGATAAACATACTTAAAATACTTAAATACATACTTATTATACATAGAAAACACCCGGACCCGAGACAAATTAGCAAAACAATAATTTATAAATTGACCCGACCGGGGATCGAACCCGGGACCTTAGAAATGGCGACACCATGAAAACATCATTTTCAGATTTTCGAGTGTTAGTTTGTGTCTAATAACACAGGATTAATTTAGGACTCCCCGTCACAAGGAAATATGGGGTAAAAAAAGTAATAATAAAATATTTGACTCAAAAATAATTAATGGTTTTTTTTTAATACAATTTTTTGCCTGCTTTTTATATCACAGGATGCCCTAGGGGTATTTTGTGATTTATCCAAGGCTTTCGATTGTGTTTTACATGAAACTTTGGTCAGGAAGCTTAACCACTATGGAATTAGGGATGCTTCTTTGAGCCTTCTAATCTTATACTTGAGTAACAGGATTCAGAAGGTCGACATTAACGGTAAAAGATCTCCGGAATCAGTGGTTACAATGGGAGTTCCGCAGGGCTCAATACTAGGTCCATTCTTGTTTTTGGTTTATATTAATGACTTACCTTTTTTTGTAAAAGACAGTCATGAGATAGTATTGTTTGCTGATGATACTTCACTTTTATTCAAAGTGAAACGACGACACCCAAATTATGACGATGTGAATAATGCGATCTCAAAGATTGTTCACTGGTTTAGTGTAAATAACTTGCTATTAAACGAGGGAAAAACCAAATGTGTAAGATTTGTATTGCCTAATGTTAAGCAAGTAACAACTAGTGTACAAATTAAAGATAAGAATGTGAATCCTGTGGACACCACTGTGTTTCTAGGCATCACGTTAGATGCCAAGCTTCAGTGGGGCCCACATATAGCTAAATTGTCGAATAGACTTAGCTCTGCGGCTTATGCAGTAATGAAGATGCGTCAGTTAACTGACGTTGATACATCCAGATTAGTTTATTTCAGTTACTTTCATAGTGTAATGTCGTACGGCATTTTACTGTGGGGAAATGCTGCCGACATTCAAACTATCTTTGTGCTTCAGAAGAGGGCTATTCGAGCAATACATAACCTAAAGGCTGGCGACTCTCTCAGAGAGAGATTTAAGAATATAAATATAATGACAGTTGCATCACAATACATTTATGAAAATTTGATTTATGTTCATAAAAATACTGAAATGTTTTCAAAAAACAGTGATATTCACAATGTAAACACTAGAAGTAAGAACAAATTAGCAGTACCTTATACTAGGCTCCATAAAATAAATAATTCTTTTAGGGGTCTGTGTGTAAGATTTTACAACAAAGTACCAAATGATATTCAGAAATTAGATCTTAATAAATTTAAAATCAAAATCAAAGAAAAGCTTTATAAAAAAGCTTATTATAAAGTGTCAGATTACACAGAAGACAAAACAGCTTGGATCTGAAATGCTCCAAGCACTCCAACAGCTATTTCTAATTGTCTTTATTTAATTGATACTACATTGTATGTATTGTAATTTTGTATTGCATCATTTTTTTTATTTTTAAATTCATATTTTGTATTGACCTGGTAACGACATACTCTTTTTTTTGTTTGTAAATGTCGTTGCTTTTGTGCGCTGTGGTTTCTTGCGCTTATTCTTTGCCACAGTTAAAAAATTATGTCCTGAATGGGTGGTAGGTTAAAAAGATTTGGACGATTCAAAGTACTTATTAATTGAGTTTATTGAATAAATATATTTTAACTTGACTTGACTTATCCTATAGTTCTGGGTGCGTGCGCTCACCCTCCTGTGATTGGTGCACGGGGTGAATAATAGCGGTCACGCGCATGCGCTTTGATAACCGCGATAGGCCGCGCGCAAAGTGACAATAGTTTTAATTTTCTTAAGGAAAAGTGGAGACAAATATGTAAAAACAAAAAATATTTCATTATTTAGTTGTACTGGCTGCTATAGGATCACGAAAAATAATATGTAGGGGGATCCAAAATTAACCCTGTATAGGCACTTTTCACATACATAAGATGACTGCTAGAAACCGCAAAAAACTTCAAGGGCTGGTCAGGTCAATAGTTTTAAACATGACAAAAATGGCAAAAAAGGAATTTGTGTTATTTTCATTTTTATTTAATTATTAATATTGTAAATTTTAATTGGATAGTCTTTGAGTATCTAATTTATGTAAAGCAATATCATAAGAAAAACAAAATGAAAACAATTAAAAATAACAATTATTTACAAGGCGCGGGCAACGGCCGGCCGGCCGTTGACCCGTCGACGTAGGTACTGACGCGGACGGGTCAACAGACGGCCGGCCATTGACCCGTCAACGTAGGTACTGACGCGGACGGGTCAACAGACGGCCGGGCATTGACCCGTCAACGTAGGTACTGACGCGGACGGGTCAACAGACGGCCGGCCATTGACCCGTCAACGTAGGTACTGACGCGGACGGGTCAACAGACGGCCGGCCATTGACCCGTCAACGTAGGTACTGACGCGGACGGGTCAACAGACGACCGGCCATTGACCCGTCAACGTAGGTACTGACGCGGACGGGTCAACAGACGGCCGGCCATTGACCCGTCAACGTAGGTACTGACGCGGACGGGTCAACAGACGGCCGGCCATTGACCCGTCAACGTAGGTACTGACGCGGACGTGTCAACCCCTTGCCCGCGCGTTGTAAATAATCGTTATTTTAATTGTTTTTTTATTTTTCTTATGATATTGCTATTGAATATGATATGATATTGAAAAAAACACGAATTCCTTTTTGTCATTTTTGTCATGTTTAAAACACTTGACCTGACCAGCACTACTTGTAGTTTCTTGCGATTTCTAGCAGTCACCTTATATTATCTACCAATGTCGTTAGATGGCGTTATGAATGTAATAAATCGCGCTATCGTTTGTTGGTTTATATGGGATACTGCTGATAGGTGGTATAGAACGGGATCAGCTTCCGTGACGATGTGGGGCGGCGATGGCGTTAGGCGGGTTATTTCTGCGCAGTAATACATACATACATAAAATCACGGCTATTATCCCCGAAGGATTAGTCAGAGACTAGGCAATGAGGACCGCAAAAGCTGTCTTCTGCTGGTGGTGTGCCCATCGCCGCTCTAAGCTGTTGGATGTATGTGCAGTCTTTAGTCCGTTAGTCGCCTTTTACGACACCCAAAGGATGAAGGAAGTGGTAGTATTCTTTCACCGCTACGCAACACGGTTCAGTATAACATACATCTTACTAATATTATAAACGCGAAAGTTTGTAAGTATGGATGGATGTTTGTTACTCTTTCACGTAAAAACTACTGAATGGCTTTGGATGAAATTTGGCATACAGATAGTTTATAACCTGGATTAACACATAGGATACTTTTTATCCCGATATTCCCACGGGAACGGGAACCACGCGCGTGACACCGCAAGCGGCCGCTAGTATATAAATAAATACAGACTATTATCCCCAAAGGGTTACTTCTGACCAGGTAATGTGGACAGCAAAGCAGTGCATTTCCCCAGTCGACGTTGCACCAACTAACAACTGCACATGTGCTCAGCGCGATAGGTTTTATGCTGTTGAATGTGTGTGCAGTGTAGAGTCTGTTAGTACTATTATAATTTTAGTTCAGTTATGACAAGCCGCAGGAAAAGGTCGATCTCCTGGCCAAACTCTTTGCGGCTAACTCCCGGATCGATGACTGTGATGCACAGCCACCCTCAATTCCTCACTGTGGCCACACAATGTCTGATATTAAAATCAGGCAGTGTGATGTCCGTGCGGAACTGCAGTCAATCGATGTCGGGAAAGCTAACGGTCCTGATGGCATCCCAACAATAGTTCTGAAAATGTGTGGAGCGGAGTTGTCCCCTGTGTTAACGCGTCTGTACCGTCTCTCGCTCTCTTCGGGTTGTGTGCCGGAATCTTAGAGAGAAGCTAATGTGCAACCGATCCCTAAAAAAGGAGATCGGTCAGATCAGACTAATTACCGCCCTATAGCCGAAACTTCAGTGTTGTGTAAGATCCTAGAACGAATATTGAACAAACAGCTTATTCGATACCTAGAAGATCACTCCCTAATTCACGATCGTCAATATGGGTTTCGGCCAAAACCGTCAACAGGTGATCTTCTAGCGTACGTCACATATCTCTGGGGTGAGGCTATTGACAAGCGTGGCGAGTCACTGGCAGTTAGCCTTGACATAGCCAAGGCTTTTGATCGGGTTTGGCACAAAGACGAGCACCCAACGGCTGGGCGGGTAGACACCGAAATAAAGCGAGCAAATCTTGTCATTGAGCTCGATCGGGTGTTGGACCTCATTTCTAAATGGGGCTCCGATAATCTGGTGGAGTTCAATGCCAAGAAAACACAGGAGTGCGCGTTCACAGCGAAAAAGTCGCCATTCCTTCCCCTTCCCTCTCTTCAGGGTACATCTCTAGGCCTGCAGAGCAGTATTAACATGCTCGGTATGGATATCCGCTGCGATCTGAACCAAAAGGACTACATCGAAACCGTGATTAAAAATGCCTCACGTAAACTCGGTGTCCTGAACAAGGTGCGGCGATTCTTCACGCCTGATCAGTTGTGTCTATTATACAAGACACAGGTGCGGTCTTGCGTGGAGTATTGCTCTCACCTTTGGGACGGCTCCGCAAAGTACCTTCTCGATGCCTTGGACAGATTGCAGCGCCGCGCTGTGCGCATTATCGGCAATGCGCAGGTCACTAAAACTCTCGAGCCTTTGCAATTGCGTAGAGATATTGCGTCACTCAGCGTCTTTTACCGTTTATACCATGGCGAGTGCTCTGAAGAACTCTTTGACCTCATCCCTCCTTCTCCCTTCCTCCATAGGAGTACGCGTGCTGCTCTCCGGAGTCACCAATTTACAGTCTCTAACATTCCGTCACGCACAAAGAAATTTGGTGACTCGTTTCTTTGCCGCACTTCCAAAAGATGGAATAGTCTACCAGCACACGTATTCCCTCCTACCTATGACATAGGGTCCTTCAAACGAGGCGTGAAGAAGCACTTTGTGGGCCGGCAGAGTGAGGATGACTGATGCTACGTCTCATACGCTGCACCAGTTGTCCTCGCGCCTGGACCTCATTTCCACTTAACATCAGGTGGAGTGGAGTCATTTGCCGGGCTTAGTATAAAAAAAATAAGTTGACAGCAAGATAGGAAAATGTTTGAGGATCCCTTCGCCCAAGATTAACAACTATACTCTAGCCAAATTCGATGATTAATGTTTAATAACAGATCACTGTCATTTCTTTGTGCAAATATCTAGTTTCACTCGTATTTTTACTTTTACTTGAAAGAGATTCACAAGAAAACAGTTAACTCTGGTGTGTTTCTTCGAAAAAAACAGTAAAAATCCTAGTGAAACTAGATATTTGCACAAAGAAATGACAGTGATCTGCCCCCTTACTCCTGAAACCAATAGCTATTGGATCGGATTGGTATTGTGAATTTTCGTACTCCTAAGTTACGACACCAGAGCTAATATAGATTCATATTGCGTGGATATTAAGTGATAAAAATACAAAACTTAATGCCATTTAGTTCACCCAATATGAATCCAAATTAGCGCTGGTGTCGTAACCTTAGAATAATAACGCTATAGAAACCAATTTCACGCGCGCCTATTTTGAAGCACATTAATTGGAGCCAGAAATGGCACCAAACGCCGGACCGCTCCGTAGTGTTCAATGTCACAGCGCGCCGAACGTGACTCGCGAAAATAAAAAAAAATGACGGTTTGTGCAGTTAAATTGTGTCACAACACATCTGAAAAACAAAAGAAGTGTAATAACATCACTTTTCACAGGTAAGCTTTCAGTATTTCATAGTATCTTGTAGTTAATTAGGTCAAAATATAAACGTACTGCAGTGTGATTCTCTAAGTTAAAGCCTCGGTAGCAGCGGCCTGCGCAGTGCTGTCTCTTTCATATTCATAGAATTGGAAAGAGACAGCAGATCACGGCCATGCGCGCACGTCACGCGTGTGTGAATCGGTTTAGTGCTTCATTTTTGACAGAGCGCTTGTATGAAGACTATCTTTCTATAGCGTTATTATTCTAAGGTCGTAACTTAAAAATACGAAAATTCACAATACCAATCCGATCTAATAGCGATCGGTTTTGAGAGTAAGAGGGCTGTTTACAAACATTCTTCGTCGAATTTGGCTGGAGAATAAAAAAACCTCCGGTGCTTTTACTCACTGGACGAATCACGAATGCCATTGATATCAAATTGCCACTCAAATCCTACTAATATCATAAACGCGAAAGTTTGTAAGTATGGATGGATGTTTGGTACTCTATCACGTAAAAACTACTGAATGGATTTGGATGAAATTCGGCATACAGATAGTTTATAACCTGGATTACCACATAGGATACTTTTTATTCCGATATTTAAACGGGAACGGGAACCACGCGGGTGAAACCGCGTGCGGCCGCTAGTAATATAATAAAGTAAGTAAGTAAGTGAGTAAAATTGTCAACAAACACTCCACTCACTCATGTTGTCGTTGTGGTCCATCGGGTCACCGTCCTCGCTGATGTAGCCCGGCGGCGGGGTCTCCACGGACGACGAGCTTCTGGGAACAATCAGTTAGGAAGTCAGTATTTTATAAAACAATCAGTTAATTAGTTGGTCGGGTCAATTTAGACAAACGGTTTTTCGTAATTGATTTCGGGTCTGGGTGTTTTTTCTATGTTTATGTATAATGATCCGTTATTTAGTTTAACCATATTAACGAGTTTCAATAGAAGCTTCTCTTGGACTAAATAATTGGTGTGAGCGTAAACAAACAAAAAAAAAAGAAAATGAAAAATTAGTCAATCAAACTTTCGCGTTCCATAATTGCATTATAAACAAAACATTTATTTAATATGCAATAAATAAAAAAATAACTTTCAATGTTCATATTACACCTTCGATCTCATATAAAACTATTAAACTAAACTAAAAATACACGATTCCATACTAAGTCGTAGCGGAATAGTGGCAGCGGTTGACATAAAATATTGGTTTGAAGCCTGTGTTTTTAAGAAAAGCTATTATTGAAAGAGCAATTCGTCATGTAGACACTTAGGTCGCACACTGATATACGAAATGAGTAACTAAACATAATACATAAACTATAATATAAACATTTCTACACTCACACCAACTATCTAGCCCAAGAAGCTTCGTTATGAAACTCGTGAAATGGTTACTAGACAACGGATAAACATACTTAAAATATTTAAATATATACTTATTATATATAAAAAACACCCAGACCCGAGACAATTTAGAAAAACCATAATTTCTAAATTGACCCGACTAGGCATCGAACCCGGGACCTCAAGAGATGGCGACACCATGAAAACCGGGCTACAAACCACTCGACCAAGGAGGTCGTCTCACTAGGTACTCTTTTTGTTAGGACGTTTTTTGAGAATGTTGATTGTACATCTAGTTTTTGTGTGATCAAAGGCTCACTCCAATTCACTAGCCAAAGTTAAGCTTCGTTTAAATGAATGGATAACATAAAAAACACTCAGATTAGAAATCAATTTAAAACAGTTTTGTCTAAATTGACCCGATCGAGAATTGAACCCGGAACCTCAGAGATGGCGCTACGCCAGACCCGGTGTGCTAACCACTAACCACGGAGGTCGTCATTGCGTAGAGCTACATAATATTTCGGATATTTTTTCCCTTATTTTTTTTTTCAATATTTTATAACAAAAACATATAAACATTTTAAAAACTTAACCTTAGCTGCCACTGGCAGTGTGACGAAACCTCCTGACAATATACGTTCGATATGACATATACGACAATAATTCATTTTCTCTCGTATTATTTTATTCTAAGTCGATGCATAAGCCAATTTACTTTAGCTGTTTTACTAACGGTAGGCACTTGAACCATTTTGCCTTTCTCAAAAAATTACTAAATTTGATGCATTTTGGGTTAACCGACATAAATTTTCTAAAATAATACACAATTACCAACAGCAATAGCTTAAAAAACTTCCTTATTTATTTAGGGATACACTGTATTAAATAAATCAAAGTCTATTATATACCTATATAGACAACTGTCTATTTATTTAAACTTTTGCAACATAACATTACATGACGGACTTAATGCCTGAGGCATTCTCTACCAGTCAACCATAGGGTGGTGCAGAGATGACATGGTAGGTGCATTTAGGTGCGATAATAAAAGTATTATATTATGTTATTATAATTTTTTTCAAAAAATAAAAACTTTATGCCGTCCTCCTGCAAGTTTTACAAAATGTCGCTTGGATTCAACCGTCGATATATACATATAATCACGACTACTATCCCCGAAGGGTTAGTCAGAGACTAGGCAATGAAGACCGCAAAAGCAGGTCCTCTACCGCAGTCCACTTTTCACCAAATGGCGACTGCACATGTGCTCAGCGTGACAAGTGATGAGCTCATCGCCGCTCTATGCTGTTGTAGGTGCAGTCTTTAGTCTGTTAGTCGCCTTTTACGACCCCCAAGGGAAGAGAGGGGGTGGTAGTATTCTTTCGCCGCTACGCAACATGGTCAATAACACACTATAACACTTTTATTAGGTACCTATTTCATTTATTTACATTATTAACGTCCATACTCACACATGCACGGTGGTGTTGCCGGGCACCTGCTGCGCCAGAGTAGCCTCTAAATACATGGCGCTGTGGCCCAACACGCCGCCCGTCTGCATCACACTGCGAATAAATAGATAAGACCAATGATACTAAGCTAAAGTGACCATACGTCCCGTTTTGAACGGGACTTTCCCTTTTTCCGGTTGCCTGTCCCGTTGTCCCCAAAGAAAGCTAAGGGACACAAAACAGTCCCGTTTTCCGAAACTTCCGAAATTTTTAATTATGGAGCTCGTCTGTGGTGTTCTTGTACAGTGCACTTGCTATCTTGCTAAAAAAAATGGAGATATTTTTTGGGCGGATTTAAGATTAGTAGGTAGTTACCTACTTGAATGGGAAGATATATATTCAAAAAGCACTGATGTACTAATTGCAAAAAGATTAAGTAACTGTAATAGAATAGAGAAGAAGTATTTAATGAATTAACATTGATTTTACGTCATAATAGAATACTATCTCTACCTAGGTATTGGTTACTTGCGAGGCAGACGTGGGTTGGATTCCCACCTGTGATAGTAGTTTTTTCAACATTTCGTTATCGTCTGGTGAAAAAAATTTGTTTGTCACAATTTGTACAATAAAAATAATTGAATATAATTAAAGTGAATACCTACTACATATTTGTATTAAACCCATGTCCCGTTTTAAATTAAACAATAAATTATAAGTTTATTTATAGCCCAATTGTCTCATGTCAAATCAGTTTGTGTCAAACAAGCCATAGAGCGAGTCGTCCGTGACAGTTGGTCGTCATAATAAGAAAATAATGAAAAAAATTCACAAGCAGGCTTTGAATCTGCACCCTTCTGACACACCGGTGTGTCAGAAGGGTGCATGTTCAAATTGAGCTGCCGTGACTCGTTCCTAGCCCGCAAAAATTAATCAACATTATTTACTTTTTAACAGATGTATGTAATGAACGTATATTGTATGAGTGTGTGTATGTAAGTATGTATGTAGCTACGAATCCTCACGTGTCTGTGTGCTCGTGATGCTGCAGGTAGTCGGTGTAGGGCGGAGGCGCCCGGACTTCGCCCTCGCCGCACCGAGGCACCAATATAGGCGGCAGTGCTGAAGGGAAAAACCAAAATTATATGTCATTACGATTTTTTTTTATTCTACAACGGGTAAGAGGTGGGCCTTCATCTCACCTGATGGTAAGTGACGATAAGGCCGAAGACCCGCTTCACCCGGAATCCTCAGCCACTGAGGAACTGGCTCTCTAAATCTTAAACTGTCCGAACGCAACAATGCTATAAACATCGTTGCTAAGGCGACAGACTTAGATAAGATGGTGGTAGCTAGCCAGGCGGACTTAGCAGCCCTATAACCAACCAAACCGAGCACACGAAGATGTACCCCTGCTGGGAATCGAACCCGGAACCTCTAGGTCTGAAACCGGTGGCTTAGCCACTAGACTACAGAGGCGATTAAAATAATTCAGATAACCATTATCAGTCTGTGTAAGTGTTACTTTATTGTGTGACTGTGACTCTCTTGCCAGGAAAATAAGAGAGTCTCCTGGGGTCGGCCTACCCGAAACCAGAAGATTTTAGGCCCTTCGCCCTCAGAGACATTGCCAAGCTTATAGCAGTAATTTTCACTAAGAAAGCAGAGTGATAGGACGGGGTTGCATAAAAGATCAAAATGGGTCGACGTGCTGCTGCGAGAGGGAGACTTCTGCAGGCCCTACTAAGATAGGATCATCATCAATCTAGGTTTATACAGGTTGTCCCAAGATATATTATGGTCAAGCGGAAGCCCAGAGGTAGAGCAGCACTAGTGGCTAATCACACCCATGTATGTCCTGCGATTTTCAATAGTTTTTAAAGTATGATTTTTTTTAAACTCTAGTTTAAATACGTTAGTAAAAGAGAATGACCATTTTACTATGGGAATTAGGCTAGTTTTTTAGCTAGCTAGCGTAACACAGCGCTTTAATAAAATAAATAGTAATCAATAGCAGCAATGCTCTGAATTATGAAGAAAAAATTACATTACAATATCATGCGGAAGTTTGAAGCTATCTTCATTTTTAGCTGACGACTTTTTAGGTATTTTGAGGTTATGACAACTGTTATCGTATGACTATCAGTTCAGTTCAGCATTTATTTATCACTTGACTCTTAACGCGGCGTTCTATAGTAAACCTTTTTTAACAGTAATCATTATAACTTAAGAGAACACTCTTGATATGTGAATGATTAAGACGCAATAGATATCAAATAGGCTGGTTTAGTCATTCTCCTTTCTACTCAAAACCAGTCAATTGACTTTCATTAGACAATTAATTGACCAATAGCAGAGCTCTGTTTAAATAAATAAAATAAAATAAATAACACATACATAATTATAATCACGACTATTATCCCGAAGGATAAGTCAGAGACTATAGGCAATTAGGACAGCAAAAGCATTCCTCTACCATAGTCTACTTTTTACCAAATAGCGACTGCACAAGTGCTCGACGTGACTGGTGATGAGCCCATCGCCGCTCTATGCCGTTGGATGTATGTGCAGTCTTTAGTCCGTTAGTCGCCTTCTACGACATCGAAGGGAAGAGAGGGGGTGATAGTATTCTTTCACCGTTACGCGACATGATAAAACAACTTTTAATAATAATAACTTAATTTAACTCACCAGGCGAGTCTATCTTATTGTAATGGTAAGGGTTGATGCACACTTCGTCCTTCTTCAGCTGGTAAGCGTACTCGCAGTGGTCGACTGGCTTTAGCTCGTGATGGCTCTGAAACAAAACAGCTATTAGTCATTTGATAACAGGTATTCGTGAACATGATATATTTTTTTTATGCCTAATAAGACAGCTCTTGACCTCGATCTCGCCTAATGGTGAGCATAGATGAGGTCTACGATGGCGCGAGCTGCCCCAGAAGATGCCTATTAACTCTCGCCTTGAAGGCATCCAGGTTATAAGTTTTTGGGAACACAGACGATGGCAGAGAATTCCACTCCTTGCCAGTGCGCAACAAAAAAGATGACATGAAGCGTTTAGTGCGACATAGTGGAACTTCTACTAGGTGGGGATGATATCCTTCAGTACGTCCGGAGGTTCTGTGGTAAAAGGGCGATGGTGGTATGAGCTCGAAAAAAAATGTCCGGTCGCCTGCACTATACTTGATTTGTATAAACTAATTATTACAGCATGTTAATATTACTAGCAACCCGCCCGCGCCTAACACCGTCATACTTCAGCCATTTTGTACAAAATATCTACAAATTACAAAAAAGAACCATGATGTGTTTTTTTTATAGACAGGGTTAATTTTGGACCCCCCGCCAATTTTTTTTTACATAATCCTATAGCTGCAGTACAACCAAATAATGAAATAAAGAGACATAATTTTTTTTATAATTTTGTCTCAACTTTTCCTTATGAAAATTAAAATTATTGTCACCTAGCGCGCGGCCTATCGCGGTTGTCAAAGCGCATGCGAGTGCCCGCTATGATTCCCCCCGTGCACCAATGACAGCGCGCCGTCGCTTTGACTGCGAGGGTGAACGCACGCAGCGCACCTAGAACTATAAGTATATAAAAAGGGCTTATTATTATCGAGGCGAATGAAAAATTAATGAGAACCTATTGGCATCTACAAAAATAACTGGCCAATGTTTAAATAATTTGGCTTTAATTATATTGAATAACCTGCAATTGCAATGGTATTATAAAAACTAAATAAGGGCTTCGACTTCATGGAAGTAATTTTTTTTACATAGGGCGATTGAAATTCTAGGTGGGGTACTAAAAATAATGACATGGCGACTAATATTATTAGTGGGATAATAAATAATATATTATGGCTATTGTAGGCTTCCATCTAAAAAAACTCTTTCTGGCTCTGATTTACGAGCAGCTGTAAATATTAAAATGATACTATAAATAAATATTAGGGAATATTTTTTTTAGTTTTAGAAATAATTAATTAAAACGGCGGCAGGCGCACCCGCAGGATAGAAGCGGAGCGCGGGTCGTGGCGCGGGGGCCGAAGCGCGCCACCAGCCAATGGCAGCGGCGAGTGAACGTCACGGGACTAGCGATTGCTTGTTGTTGTTTACTTGTTTGTGCAATTCGCTGGTAATAGTGCATACGATCACGTCAAGAAGTTTTAATATTATATTTTGTTCATGATCGACAAGTTTATGTGTAGAAATAAGTGAGTTAGAGTTAGCAGGACCGAGTCGTGTATTAAACTGTGATGATGAAGTTTCCTTTCGCTTTCCCCTGTCCCGGTTCCTTACTGTGGCTTGCGAGATGGTTACCGAATGGTCAAACGAAATTTCTGAAGACTCATTCCCAGATACACACAAGATCGAACTTAAAGAATGGACAGAAGGATATTGTTGGGCTAAACAGAACATTAAAGTAAAGACTTTAACAACTGATTGCGTAAATAATTTATATTTAGTGTTACATTTGAGATTTTGTCCCTTTTGGGGAAAAGGAAGAAAATCCCAAATGCAAGCTTCAGTGGGTTGTTATCAAATAAAACCATAAAATGTTCAACAGCTAGGCAGTATATTGTAAAAGAACAAACACAAATATTTTGTCCAACAACAATAAAATAAAATTATAAATTTTATTTCATTCTTGTTATTTAAAAGAGGGGGGTTAGACACAATTTTGTCTTATATTATGTTAGGTACAAATCATCTACGTTACTCCTTTTAATTTATTTAGCCAGAAATAACAAAAAAAAACTATCAGTCGAAATTGACCCTAGGGTCAATCTCAAATGAAAGTCCAACAAACTTTCTAATAATTTTGCCAACTATAATTTACTGTTTAAAGGACTCTAAACCTTATTACCTAGCTATATCACCCCCTAAAACACACTAAATTCCTAAGAGTCAAACGTGACCAAGCGGGTCGGTGATTATATTAATTTAAAATAAATTTTATAATACTGTTCCTACTACTGCCTAACCAGCCAGCTAATATTTCAGTGGGACGAGCTAGGGTCGTGGGGGTTGGGGATAACACCAGTACCGTTCGGAGTATGAAGTTGAAATTAAAATTAAATTACTCCGTCTATAAAAATATTAAATTAAATGTTTTAATCCGTTTAACCGTATCAAAACTCTCACACGTTTAAAGCCGATACTCTAGAGAACCGTGGGGTTATACCGATATAAAATTAATAATTTTGGGCGCCAGGGTTTGGATGTAGACCCGAATCTGGAGACGATGTCACCATACAACTTCACACAGGTCGAACTCGCAATCCTCAAATGTTTCACAACTTCACCAACGCTTGGTGTAGTTGGATATAAAAGAAAATACTAGGTTAAGGTTTCGAAACCCTAATGTAAAAATATGTTCCTGAATAAAGAACGATTAAACCCAGAGTAGGGGTACAAAAACCGTCAACGCCTGCTCATCCGCTAGGCGGCGACAGCTCGCTGGCAGCAGGTGGCCGCTGGTGCCCCGAAGAGGCAGGTCTCGCGTCCAGGCTTTAGGGCCCAGCTCTAAATCCTGGCGGCGAGACGGGCCTCTCGAAGCATGCGCTGGGAGATTTTAACTGTGCGCGTGGCTGCCAGCGACCAGAACTTCGTTTCGGGCACGGATTCCTGAGTGCATTGATCTCAACACATCGCACCACGTCACGCCAGAGATTGAAATCGTTTCGACCTCATCAGACCCGGCCCTTTCAATTCGCCGGAAGTCTTATAAATCGAAGGCCAGCTTTTTTGATTTCTACTCCCATTGTCGGGTCGGCTTCAAACTACCAAAACGTCAAATATGACGTCGGTCACAACTCGCCCTCTGCTAACAGAATCTGTCAACAATTACAAAACAAAACCAAAAAAAAAAATTAACGTTTAGCAATGTGAAATGCGTTTTTCTTTAATTTAAATTACTTTAATGTTATATTTAACTCACTGATTACCCTGTCTTAATATTAGGGAGTATTAGTTTCCTCTCTGGTAACCCCTACAGGCAGAGACAATATCCATATAAAAAATATTTCTCCCGTTCGAATGTTCTAGATAAAAGTCCTTATAGAAAAAATAGTTCTATTTCCGGATTTGCTTGAATTAAATTTAATTATTTAAAGTAATTATTCTACATATTAATTTATCATGTAATTTATTATTAGAACTGTTTCGGCTATTTTTTTTTAAATTGAATCTTTTATGTGAAATTAAAAGCTGACAGCTACTTCGCCCCGCTACCGCTAGGCGTCGCTACGGTGGCAGTCATTTTGTCTATGGTGTTATGTCTAATACAAAACGTAAACAAAGGAACTTTTCCTCAAATCTAACGCAAAGTCTTGCTAAAACTGATTTAGAAATATGTTTTAATTGAAAATGCAAGAAAAGTGTGTCTTGTAATGTGTCAGCCAAGGCTCCATGTCTTTAATGTGAAGAAAAATGGATTTAATTCAAACAAGCTACACGGACTAATGTTTTTGGACATTTGATCATTCTAAAGCAATGATTTCAGGTAAGTACTATTCAACCATTGCGAACTTCTTTTGTAGATTAGTAAAGGCAGACAGGGCCCTGAATTTACAACGTAACATTAGTATCTGATAAAAAAGCTACGGCTACGGGAATATCACGTGGTGACTCATGGCAGACATTTGATGAGTATAAAGAAAAAAACTTTTTATTTTGGAAAATTGTACTACCCAGGGCAAATTGGAAGCAAGGCACATGTAACTGTCCACAATTTTTCAAAATATACACCTGTAAACATATACTGGGTCTTGCCATAAGGTTAAAACTAACAACACCGCCTTTAGAGGCAAAAATGATTCCAATAGGACAAAAAAGAAAGCGTGCGGGCGCCCCACCAAATCGAAGCCAGCCCTAATTATTCAGTGATAATTTTAGTATAGATCCCTCAGGACGACTTCGTCATTTTCTTAAACTTGACACTTTCCTAACTTGTCTCATTTTTAACTCGGCTCTTTCTTTGTTGGTCTCTTTTGCAAAGTTGACACTTTTCCAACCCGTCTCCCCTCCGGACGACTTTGTCATTTTCTTAAACTTGACACTTTCCTAACTGGTCTCATTTTTAACTCGGCTCTTTATTAGTTGGTCTCTTTCTTAACTTGACACTTTCCTAAATCTTAATTTTTTCATAAACTCTATTAAAGTTGTTACGGGACACCTGTATTCATATTTTCATTTTCAAGATTCACTGGACTGGATGTGTACAGTCCAGTTCATAAATATGTGTACACTTTAGTACCTTGTCACTTTAATCGCTTTGACAATTCATGTATGGCAGTTTAAACAGACATTAAATAGACAAGCCAAGGTACTAAAGTGTATACATATTTATGAACTCGACTGTACCTACAATAATAAATGAGTTTACATACATCTTAAAGCGTTCCGACGTAAGGGCCAATGGGTTACCACAGCGTTGTTTCTTATGAAAACTTAAAACAGCTGTTATTCTAAAATTATTCATTTTTTAGGAAAAGTTCTTGGACAAAAGTTATTTAATATCATGTATACTTTACCCTTCTTTCGGCTTAGTACCCCCTTTCCGACTGCCGTTGTGTATAAATTTAGTCACGCACGTCATTAATGAGGGAACACAAAGTGGCAATGCTGCAATGCAAAAAACCTGGCACCTACTGGCTACCCCTCCCCTGTTCCGAAGAATAAACGAAACTTGGAAGCCTTATTATCATACTTGACAAAGAAAAAGAAAAAGCCGTGTTAAGAATAAAACGAATTACGAAAGTGTCAACTTTGCAAAAGAGACCAACTAAGAAAGAGCCGAGTTAAAAATGAGACGAGTTATGAAAGTGTCAACTTTGCAAAAGAGACCAACTAAGAAAGAGCCGAGTTAAAAATAAGACGAGTTATGAAAGTGTCAACTTTGCAAAAGAGACCAACTAAGAAAGAGCCGAGTTAAAAATGAGACAAGTTAGCAAAGTGTCAAGTTTAAGAAAATGACGAAGTCGTCCTGAGGGAGATATACCTAGGTATACCTTCGTAACAATTATTATTATTATTATTATTATTATTGTCAGCCTATTTTGTCCCACTGCAAGGCAAAGGCATTAAACAATTACGTAACAATAAACAAATAAATAAAGATTGATTTGATAACTTTTATTCCTTTTAATTGTTCGCCCTTATAAGAAAAAAGAAGTCAAGAAATAAAACTATCAATATTTAAATTGCATGCCATTTTTTACTTTATTTGCAGCTCACATGTCTCACCATATATTATGTTAATCAGATCTCAATCCTATTAAATATTACCTAAAATCATTTTAATTGAAATCTCTATTTTACAATTTATGAATGCCTATTTTGTACTTTTTAGTTGCTTCCAAGTTTCCGCTCAACAATAAATTCAATATCCAAAAGAAAAACTCGATGCCAGTTTAAATTAAACTAAAGCTTATAATGGATTTTAATGCTGCTAGTTTTTACTTAATACTGTACTCCACCATTACTGCCAACCTATTATATTTGCTATCCACTTTAATTATTTTATAAATCTTAAATCAGATTTATTAGTCGCTACGTTAAATACATGCCTATAAAAAGCAGGCAAAATTTTTTTTTATTAAAATAAAGAAAACATTTTTTATTTTTACGTCAAATATTTTGTAATTACTTTTTTTACCTGATATTTACTTTTAGCGGGGGGTCTAAATTTAACCCTGTATTGTATCACATGCAAAACTGTGGTCTCAGCAGGAGAGGTACCTCCAGAAAAGAAAGTAAGGTAGAGATCGTCTAATCTAAAACTGAACGCCCCTACAATATGTTTACGATCACATGCAAAGTAGGTGTATACAGCGCGTTAGTTTAACCGAGGGACATATTAAGGGAGTACAATAGGTAGTCGATCCGCGATCTGTAAGAAAAATCTTAATTTTTCTGCATAATTATTCTACTAAATAATGTTGGCGTATACACTAAGCCCGGGAAAAGATCAAATATGATCAAGTATTAAGGAAAAACGGGTCACACCAACGATGACAGCTACTTATTCAATACCATACGCGTAAATGAGTCGACAGCACTAGGGTGCCCAAACTTTACGGAAAATTGTATGAAATTTTAACATAGATTTTCTGAATTATTTTATATGCTTCGAGTAGTATTATTTTATTTGTTTATGTTTACCCAGGCATAAACTACCATAGGATTAAATATGTCCCTCGTGTTAACTAACACGCTGTAGAGTATAGACGCAATTCACACAAATTGGTCTTCGTCATTGGTCGTTCAGTCACCGGCTACAAACCAATGGTACGACATGCCCGAATGGCCGGATCTGTTGACCAACTAGTGCATAAATGTTGCAGATGCACACGACAGAGCGGAAGTGTCTTCGCATCTCTCAAAGCTCTCCATACAAAGAGAGTATCAGGACTGATCACACGATTTTCGGGCCAGTCAAAGTGCACAGCAAAATCGCGTCGCGCACACATGTAAAGTATTGCAATGCAACAAATATTTCCACTCATCTTGAAGCAAATGCGTTAGGGGCCGTCCATTAATCACGTGAGGCTCGAAAGGGGGGGAATCACGAAATATCACAAACGGGGAGGGGGGTGTAGTAAAATATCATGTGTATTTATTTATTTATTTTTTTGTCAAACGCGCGATTTTTAATTACCGAAAGCGGCGTGTAGTGTGACCTTGACTCGCCGTTGAAAAACAAAAATTTTAACAAAAAAAAAACCGACTCCAAAAAATTTTACTGTAATAAATGCACTAAAACGTAAAAAATAATTGCGTAGTTTAGTTTGTTCAATTTACTTGCAATATTAACCTTTATTTTACTCAATCTTATAATCTTAAAAAATATTTTTGGAGTCGGTGCCAGCCAAGGTAAACATAAACATTAAAAGACATACTATATTATTTATTATATTAGCCCATATTGACCTAATGCTAGGCAAAGGCCTCCCCCCCCCCCCTTCCAGTATTCGCGGTCTTTTGCGTGTGTTGGCCAATCCTTCGCGTAAGCATCAAACTCATCTCTCCACCTCCGTCTGAGTCGGCCTTGCTGCCGTTTAACCCCATTGTCGTTTTTATTTATAAATATGTTTAATTAGCCTTTAACAGTTGTCGTGTTCATTAGTAAATAGATTTTATTAGGTATTGCTACAAGCTGGCACCGACTCCAAAAATATTTTTTAAGATTATAAGATTGAGTAAAATAAAGGTTAATATTGCAAGTAAATTGAACAAACTAAACAACGCAATTATTTTTTACGTTTTAGTGCATTTATTTCAGTAAAATTTTTTGGAGTCGGTTTTTTGTTTTGTTAAAATTTTTGTTTATTTCTCGCTTTTTAGTGAATCGTTCCGATCTATTTATCGAAAGTGAATTTTAGTAAACCTACAAAACGCGCTACTTGTATGAGACAGCGCCATTTAAATGCGACAAGCGAAGAAAACGAGAAACGCCTATCACAAAGTAGGAAATCAACATCCAAAACAGACGGCAAGTTACCGAATTTACTCGTGAATGCTGTATAGACCCCCCCCCCCCCCCCTACGATGATGACTTGCGAGTTACTAGGGTTCACTGTTAGGGAAACTAGAGGAACGTTTTTGACTTGCTCCAGACGTAGATCGTAGCCAAGTCACCATTGATCTGCTAAATCGCTTCTCAGCCGAGGCCTGAGAGTAAATTTGTAAGTCATCGGCATAAAGATGTTAAGAAGAATTTAGACAAGTGACAGAATTAATAGTGTGAATAGTGTATTTTTAAATCCTAATAGAAATGTTTCGGAAGGAGTTATAAAAAGTGGCATATGTCACTATTGTTCTTCAGCTATCTATGTGCAAAATCAGGTCGATGCGCAAGTGAGAGACGGACAAACAAACAAACACGCTTTCGCATTTACAATATTACTCAGGAAGGATTTATTGCCGGAGTGGATCTCATTTGACCTATGGCTGAAAATACCAAAATTGCTATAGGTATGTCTACAATATTTGAGGAGTTCACTCAATTCCTCAAGGATTTCACCATCAGAACTGAGTTCCGGTACCTGCCTTCTTTTAATTCGTCATAGTCGCTTAACTATCTTAATCAAGATATCTTATCGCCACTCGTGAAATACTTATCATTGAGAAGTTCCAATGACATTCTGTGGTCTTCTTCATCAGTTCTACTTCATCAAATGATACTTTCTCAATGCAAATTCTTGACTTATTGCTAAAAATATCAAAATCGCTATAGGTATGCCTACAATATTTGAGGAGTTCAATTTCAAAAATTCCTGAGGATTCCATCATCAGAACTGGATTTTGATAAAAATGGGACCAATCTGGAAGTATATCCTTTCAAATAAAAAAAGAATTTTCCAAATCGGTGTATAAATGACTGAGTTCTGAGGTAACCTCCTCCTTTTTTGAAGTTGGTTAATAAAAAAACAACCTGCAACCTTTCTGTCTAGACATTTTTGTCATGGTCCTTAATTTTCTAGTATTTATTTAAAGATAATGTTCTAAAAATTTTAAGATTCTTTGTAGATAGGTAGGTACTAAAAATACATGAGATTTTTGGTGGAGGAAGGGGTTAAACAATGCAAAAAAAAACATTACGTGATTTAATGGACAGCCTTTTAGTGGAGAGGCGTTCATTTTTAGATTAGACGATCTCTATGTAGCCGAGGAAGTTCCGGGTAGACCACTTTTCGGCGAGTCCGGTTATGGTCCAGTCCGGTTTGCCCCCGGCCGGTATGCTATGCACCCCCCACATTGAAAAAGTTGTTATTCCGCGGCCGGGGGCAAACCGGACTGAGACCATAACGGCCGGACCCTTTTCGGCGATATTTGCTTGCGCTCCATTCTGACCGCGCGTACGTACAGTAGCGTGCGCGTAGATCGTGTGCAAGCGAATATCGCCGGAAAGTGGTCAGCCGGGAACTTCCTCGACTGTACATATGTATCTTCGATCAACAATACCAACTAGATAACGCGTCAAGTACAAAATGAAAGCTAAATTCTGTCCACGTGAATAAATACTTTTTCAAAGCAATAAATTACTTCTGTCACTTAAAAAAGAAAAGACATCAATAACATTTAGTGGTGAAATCAACCTTAAGGGGCAACAAATAAAGTACTTTTTCCTGTTATGCCTTGCGAGAAAATAAGAGCTCACTTCTCAAGTGCGCTCTTATTTACCGAGACACATTTTTAGCGCCGACCTGACATCTAGTTGTATTGTTGATCGAAGGTGTCCACGTGAATAAATACTTTTTCAAAGCAATAAATTACTACTACCATCGAACTCGTGACACAACTGACCACTAAATGTTTCATATCGGTGACTAGTACATCTCGCTTTAAGTTACAAATTATAAACATCCGCTACGGTTCATAGTTTTTGATAAATGATCTGTAAAACAAATTAACTACTCACGTTGCCACACGGCAACGTTAGGCTCTAATGGTTTAACCGAGGGACATATTAAGGGAGTACAATAGGTAGTCGATCCGCGATCTGTAAGAAAAATCTTAATTTTTCTGCATAATTATTCTACTAAATAATGTTGGCGTATACACTAAGCCCGGGAAAAGATCAAATATGATCAAGTATTAAGGAAAAACGGGTCACACCAACGATGACAGCTACTTATTCAATACCATACGCGTAAATGAGTCGACAGCACTAGGGTGCCCAAACGTTACGGAAAATTGTATGAAATTTTAACATAGATTTTCTGAATTATTTTATATGCTTCGAGTAGTATTATTTTATTTGTTTATGTTTACCCAGGCATAAACTACCATAGGATTAAATATGTCTCTCGTGTTAACTAACACGCTGTAGAGTATAGACGCAATTCACACAAATTGGTCTTCGTCATTGGTCGTTCAGTCACCGGCTACAAACCAATGGTACGACATGCCCGAATGACCGGATAGGTTACGGTTAAAGACATTTATTTTCTCAAAAGAATTTACAAAATCCACTTATAGAGAAAATACAAAACTAAACAGAAGTCGATTTATAACACCGACTAGCATTACAAAAAAGTAGGTAGATAAATAAAAACTTAACCAAACAATTCACCAACACTGCTGTGCGCATGCACTGGCAGCATTTGAGCGAACACAATAAGGGTATTGTCACAGTGTGAATTAGCGCGGTTTCATGTTACAGAATAAGACAAACAAAACACAACTGGTATATATGGACCCTAGAGCATTAAATCAACTTACTGCTCTAAGACAAGGGCCAAAACAATTAACTGTTGTTCACTTTTATATTTAACAAACTTTCGCCTTTATAATATTAGTGTGATTCAACTACATAATTACGAAGTAAATGCATATGCCAACATCTAATATTTTATGAATAGGTATACGTTAAATACATTTTAATTGTTAATATTTTATACTTTCATTTGTGATTCTAGTCTACTCAATGTTTTGTTATAATAATGTATCCAATATTGTAAACATTTAAATCCAAAAAGATTTACTTTATTACATAATAACGAATACAAGGAAAAACAATATAGCATTGCACTACTTGGACTCAATAAACAAAATATACTACGGCGAAAAACTCCTTAAAGTGTGGTCTTTTAGTAATCTTTTAAAAGTATTCAAAGACCTACAATCTTTGATGAGCGTTGGTAACTTGTTGTAAAACTGTACTCCTTCGTATATAATTGTTTTTTTACCATAGTTTGTACGCGGCACATTGAGACAAATGTTGTTAGCTTGCCTTGTTGGGCGTTTATGAGAGTTTATGTTTTGGGTGAATGTAATTTGACTATGAATATCCTTCTTCAGTATTTTTCTTATAAGAATACATGTATTATATTTATATATTTGTGCAAGGTTCATTAATTTTGTTTCTTTATATATTTTGACGGTTGGTGTAAGGTAATCATACTTGAATAGAATTTTGATTAATTTGTTCTGTGCAATTTGCAATCTCTGTAGATGTGTGTGGGCTGCTGATCCCCATGTTTCAATCAAATATTCCAATTGGGATTTAACTAGCGAGTTATAAATAGTGTATCGTATGTGTTTAGGGAGGCATCCCACCATGCCTCTTAGAGCTCCAGCCAAAGATGTTAGTTTGTTACAGATCGAGTCTATATGTGTTTTCCATGTTAGTTGATTATCAAGTATAAGGCCGAGATATTTTTCAGAATTTACTTTTTGAATTATACTATTATTAATTTTTAGAGGACTGTGTTTAGATATTTTTATTTTTAGCAGAAAAAATTATATACTTTGTTTTTGAAATATTTATTGTTATTAAATTTTCCTGTAGCCAGGTATGTAGGATATTTAAGTCCTGCTGTGCTTGGTTCATTACTGAGTCGATCGAGTGACCAGAGTAAAATAGACTGGTGTCGTCTGCGTATAAAAAGATTTCACCCTGAAGTCCTATTTCATTTATATTACTAATATAGATGAGAAATAATAAGGGACCCAAAATTGACCCCTGTGGAACACCACAAGAAATTGACTGAGGCTTACTCTGCTCATTTTCAATCTTAACAATTTGACGCCTATCATTCAGATAAGATTTGAAAATATCGAAAGCCGAACCCGTAATGCCTATGTTTTTTAGTTTTAATAAAAGTATATCATGGCTTACCGTATCGAATGCCTTTTGTAAATCGATAAATACTCCCAAAGCAATCTTTTTCTTATCAATATTTTGTTTTATCATTGTGACCAAGTCAACAGTTGCAGAAACGGTGTTGGACTTTGGTCGAAAACCATATTGCTTAACAAATAGAAAATCAATCGATGCAAGGTATTGAAATAAGCGGTCGTGCATTAACTTTTCAAAAACCTTTGATAGCACTGGTAATACTGAAATAGGCCTGTAATTACCAGGGTCCATCTTGTTGCCGGATTTATGGATAGGACTGACTTTTGCAATTTTCAATGACCCGGGAAAATATCCTTCAGCCAAGCATTGATTTATGTTTTGTGCCAAGTTTTCTGCAATGATTTCTTTGACGCATTTTATCGCTTTTGTACTAATGTTATCTATACCAGAGCTTGTATTTGAATCTAAGTTGCTAATTATGTTTAAGACTTCTTTTATTGTAGTTGGTTCTAGTATTGATAGATCATTAATGTTATTTATTGATTTTCTACTTGATAATGTGTAAGTCAAATTATTACAAATTTTTTGAGGAATTTTATTAGCTAGTTCTAAGCCTATTGTAGAAAAGAAAGTGTTAAAATGTTCGCAGATTTCTTTTTTGTCTGTAATTATATTTGATGATATTTTAAGTTTTTGCGGTGCTTGGTTGCCTTTAATTTTATTGTTGGATAAATTATTAATAAGTTGCCACATCTTTAAGGGATCCTTCTGACAATTTTCAAAGGCTTTATAATAATACTTATTTTTCGCAGATTGGATACGAGCACTAACTGCTTGCCTTTGCTTAGTGAAGTCCATGCGTAGTTCTTCGTTTTCAGGTGTTTGTTTTAATTTATGCCATAGGTCATTCCTTTCATTTAACGATGCTATTATTTCTTTACTTATCCATTCCTTTCGTAGTGGATTTAATATCTTGTACTTTTTTGTTTTATTTTTATTTATGGCCATCATAATTGTTTCTTCTAGTGTTACAAAGTCCTGGTCCGGACATAATACAATATTACGTTTAATTGCTTCGTAAAAGTTGGAGTAGTTTAACTTTTCATATTGTACCCTTTTTAAAGGTTCTGGAATCTGTCTATGAATTTCAAAATAAACTTGCTTGTGATCGGATAGTGCAGACTCAATTACAGCCATATGAAATGTGTTGTCTTTAAGATTTGTAGCTACATGATCGAGTATTGTTTTAGATGTTGTTGTTTGGCGTGTGCAATATTCCGCACAAATCTTGTTCAGTATTCTCAAGTCATTTACCCGTAATACTTCTTTGTAGTCTTTTACGCATTTTTCATGACAGAGTAGATTTAAGTTTAAGTCTCCAAATACAATTATTCGCTTCCTTCTTGAAACTTGTTGATTATACATGTCAATAAACTTACTAGTGTTAGAGGCAGGCTGCCTGTAAATAGCTCCGATATCCAAGGACAGCGTCTTGACGTGCACCCACAAAAAATGATTACCATCTTCAAGATGTTCCTCCATGAGTTCATGATTAAGGTTGTTGTGTATATAGATGGATACACCTCCACCTCTCGCATTGGGTTGACCAACTAGTGCATAAATGTTGCAGATGCACACGACAGAGCGGAAGTGTCTTCGCATCTCTCAAAGCTCTCCATACAAAGAGAGTATCAGGACTGATCACACGATTTTTGGGCCAGTCAAAGTGCACAGCAAAATCGCTGCGCGCACACATGTAAATGCACACAATGCAATAAATATTTCCACTCATCTTCAGCAAATGCGTTAGGGGCCGTCCATTAATCACGTGAGGCTCGAAATGGGGGGAGAAATCATGAAATATCACAAGGGGGGAGGGGGGGTGTAGTAAAATATCATGTGTATTTTTTTTTTTGTCAAACGCGCGATTTTTAATTACCGAAAGCGGCGTGTAGTGTGACCTTGACTCGCCGTTGAATAAAAAAACAACCTGCAACCTTTCTGTCTAGACATTTTTGTCATGGTCCTTAATTTTCTAGTATTTATTTAAAGATAATGTTCTAAAAATTTTAAGATTCTTTGTAGATAGGTAGGTACTAAAAATACATGTGATTTTTGGTGGAGGAAGGGGTTAAAAAATGCAAAAAAAACATCACGTGATTTAATGGACGGCCTTTTAGTGGAGAGGCGTTCATTTTTAGATTAGACGATTTCTATGTACAGCCGAGTAAGTACCGGGTAGACCACTTTTCGGCGGGTCCGGCCGTTATGGTCCAGTCCGGTTTGCCCCCGGACGGTATGCTGCATACCGGCCTACCGTATGCACCCCCCACATTGAAAAAGTTGTTATTCCGCGGGGGGCAAACCGGACTGAGACCATAACGGCCGGACCCTTTTCGGCGATATTTGCTTGCGCTCCATTCTGACCGCGCGTACGTACAGTAGCGTGCGCGTAGATCGTGTGCAAGCGAATATCGCCCGAAAGTGGTCAGCCGAAAACTTCCTGCACTGTACATATGTATCTTCGATCAACAATACCAACTAGATAACGCGTCAAGTACAAAATGAAAGCTAAATTCTGTCCACGTGAATAAATACTTTTTCAAAGCAATAAATTACTCCTGTCACTTAAAAAAGAAAAGACGTCAATAACATTTAGTGGTGAAATCAACCTTAAGGGGCAACAAATAAAGTACTTTTTCCTGTTATGCCTTGCGAGAAAATAAGAGCTCACTTCTCAAGTGCGCTCTTATTTACCGAGACACATTTTTAGCGCCGACCTGACATCTAGTTGTATTGTTGATCGAAGGTATGTATTTAAGTAAATCATATTACCTGTAGCTGCGGCCAGCGCCACAGCCTGCAGTAAACAACATGCGGCAGGCCCTTGCGATACTGGCCGTTGATGATGTTGTCGCTCGGTTTAACTCTGTAAATAAAAATAATATAATTTAATAATGGGGTGGGTGGGTGGGTTCCTGTGCCTATCCATCCATCCATATAAAAAAAAAATATTGACGATTCAAATCGCTTATTAAGCTTACTGAATAAAGTTATTTTGATTTTGATTTTGAATTATACGCGTAGTGGTGAAATAATACTACCACCCCAGAGGGTGGTAGTATTATTTTCCTTGGGTGTCGTAAAAGGCGACTAACGGACTAAAGACTGCACATACATGCAACAGCAAAGAGTGACGATGGGCTCACCACCTGTCACGCTGAGCACATAATGCAGTCGCTATTTGATGAAAAGTGGCAGAGGACTGCTTTTGCAGTCCTCATTGCCTAGTCTCTGACTAACCATTCAGGGATAATAGTCTTGATTATATGTACGTAATATGTATTCATAATGAGTACAAAAAAACATCAAAAATGACAAATTGAAACACCTATGATGTTTGAAGATAAAGAAACGTTAAATAAAAAATGTCTACCACAGGTGGGAACTGGGAATCAAACCCACATTCTCCTTTATCCGGGCGGCTACGTTGACCACTACGCCTCCGAGGTATTGACGAAATTTTGCTTTTTATAGCAACAATGTCTTAAAAAACCTCTTAGAATTTACAATACTTTAAACATTCAGTTAAGATTGTTGGCAACGTTAAGAAATAAAATAATATTATTTTTTGTTTATTGCAACCTCTCTCTCTCCTCCGGTGTGTGTAACGAATCAGACCTGTTTTCGTATCAAATTATATTTTATATTGAACAAGCGTCTTTATTTTATTGGAAAATGACAAAGTCCTACAAACTGTTTAAACTCTCCCTGCGCGCACGCGTAAACCCTACGCTCTGTGACGTCATGACGTCAAATCGATATCGAGTCAGCGTTGCTTAACGGAATATGAACGCTCAGGTTACGTTTTACGGTTAAGTTTTAATTTCGCGTGAAAGTTGTTAGTGAGTGAACCTTCTGTACGGTAGTACTTTTAGTTATTCTGTGGTTACAATAATAAATAGCATTGTAACTAATTTATTAGCATTAGCCTTTGTACAGTCCCACTGCTGGGCAAAGGCCTCCATCTTTAAAATCAAGTCTTCCCTACAATTTACAGGTATTGGCTTATGGACGGTTTCAATAACCTATTTTTTGTTTAGTCATAACGTACCTATATACAATCACAACTTATAAAGGACCACAAAAGCAATGAACTACTGCCACACTCTGTTTCTCCAAACAACAACTGCACATGTGCTTAGTGTGACAGGTGATGAGTCCATCGCTGCTTTATACTGTTGGATGTATGTGCAGTCTTAAGTCCTTTAGTCATATTAACAACAGCCAAAGGAAGAGATTGGTCAGTAGTATTCTATTTATGAGTCGCCACCACTTCTACAACTTAGTCATAAATTCTATATTATTCAAATCATGCATGATATTGTAAGTTTGTGTTGTGTTCAGTCAAGTCAGCGTAATGCGCTCCAACTTGTAATAAAATGGAATGTTGACTAAAGGTTACTTCACACATATGAGTGAAGCCACAGTTCTGACACAGTACCGGCACAGTGTTTTTTCATACATTCCCTATGAACGCATCCCGCAGTGCCGCCACCGGCAGATCCTTGTTCAGTCAAGTCAGCGTAATGCGCTCCAACTTGTAATAAAATGGAATGTTGACTAAAGGTTACTTCACACATATCAGTGAAGCCACAGTTCTGACACAGTACCGGCACAGTGTTTTTTCATACATTCCCTATGAACGCATCCCGCAGTGCCGCCACCGGCATGACAAAATTCATAGAGAATATATGAAAGAATATTTTTCACTGTGCCGGTACTGTGTCAGAACTGTGACTTCACTGATATGTGTGAAGCAACCTTTATGATTACCTGGCACTAGGTTGTTATTGTAACTGTCATAAATTTGACATAATTTGTATGGAGCATAAGTTATTAATTGCGGGTGTGACCACTACAATTGCCAAATGCGGGATGATGGTTACAGACCCGGGCTGTGCATTGAAAATCCAAAACACACTTTGCACAACTTGGTAATTGAACTATGGAACTTTGGTTATTGGGCCAAGCGCTTAGCCACTACTTGCAAATTAAAAATTACGTGTAACATACTGACAAATTATAAATAAGTATCATTCATTCTTACTACTTTAGGCAAATACAAAATATAATATACATGTTAACATTTTCATTTAGACATTGATTTAAATAAGGTATCATTGCAATCCTACACTTGGTTAGCTTTAGTACTTACATAATTGGAACTTATCAATTTGTTATAATGAAAATTAGGCATATATAAAATTAGTTTGTAAAAAGCTACCTAGAGACCAAAAAATAATACCAATAAGAATCTTGTAAGATCTAGGCTAACAGAGACAACTGCGCGGATAATAACTGAATAAAATGGTGTACAACATTGAATAAATTAGTAATGAGCAAATTTTTTCACCAATTATCCTTGTATGTCGAATATTCCAAGGGCAAACGAACACAACAATATCCTTTCGACTGCAATAAAAAGCTGGCACAACGCAATAAAAGTTATTCTCACAGCGATTTTGCGATAAAAATAGCAATTAAAAAAATTGCAAGGTCCAAAATACGACCGCCATATTGACAAAAAGCCTTCGATTTGTTTTGACGGCGATTTGACCTTTCCGATTTGCGTCCGTCTGCGGTTACGTAACCAAATTGCGAAGGTGCTTCCGAACTTTGGGGTCAATAAACTTGATACACTCTGTTAAATGGCCGGATAATACTATGACAAAAACGTTTATTTCCGAACGCACATTCATACCTACCTGTCCAACTGTACCTACTCTCTGTCTACAACAAACATTTTTTTATTGATAATCAGCTGGTTAAATTGTTATTCACAACGAAATGCAATGACGAACTCACGAAGAAAAAATATTATGAAATCCATATAATGGTAGTTTCCGAACGACTCAAAGTATTGAAACAAAGAAACCTTCTTACAATCTTAGAAGTAATTTTAGGCCTCATCACAATAAAACGAGGATTAAATTGACAATTTCTACAAGTTATTAATACTAATACTATCAATTAGATAAAACTTAAAAGCACTAACCTGGGGATTGTAACACATTTGGTATGGCTGTTTTGACTTGAAATAGCCCTTTCCAACTCTTCTAATGCACCACTCTTTTTTAATTTCTTTACTAAGCTCTTCACAGCCTTTTCAGACCATTTATCTTCAGCTGCTGAAGTTCCTTCAGGACCTTTTTTCCACCCTAACAATCGTTTCACCACAGGCGGCGTTAGCGGAAACATGCCGCACCAGTCCACTTACGAAGTCATTAAAATTAGCGAATGAACATTAGTAACAAATTAAATTCGCGCACAAATAATACAATCGCTATTTAGTTAAACTATCGGCCATATTGAGAAAATTGTTCAGCGAATGAATGACAACAATATGACAATGACAGTATGACATGACAGCGGTTCTCTTCTCTCGCGCATGTCAATCAACAAAACAAAAATGTTTTCATCTCTTTCACTCCCCGGCAAATTGAATCAAAAAATACCTGGCTTCCACTATGATATTTGCAAAGGAATTTATAATTAATTTCTTTTCAAAGTACGTGTCAAATACTTACGTGTTTAAAACTATTTAAAACTCGGTAATACATAAATGAACGTCAGGACTGAGGAGCCACCCCTAATTTTTTAAGGAAAATCATACCATCAATTAGTAGTATAAAAAATAATTTTGTAGGACAAATTCTGGAATTTGTAGTATAATACTTTCTAAGGTACATCAATATAAAGCTGGCTCCTCAATCCATACAGTATGGATTGAGGAGCCACAATAGAATTTGGAAAGTAATGAAGTTACATTTTTGAAAATTTAGTATGTTTTAGTAGGTATTTTGTAGGTTATCTACAAAAAATTTCAGTGCGGTACTGCCGAAATTAAATAAAATACAATAGTTTTGTTGTGGCTCCTCAGCCCGTATACAAAAGCGTGAATTCCTATGAAATTGATCCACATATTAATATATTTGAACTAATGGACAATTAGTAGTATGTATGCTTGAATTTGTAGTATAGAAATAAAATAGCAAGATTAAGTAAATTCGCTAAAAAAACACATTTCATCTGGCTCCTCAATCCAGACACTTGCATTTAAATAATTGACTGTATCTACCTAACTATAGAAGATAATCAAAAGCTTTATATGCCAATATTTAGTAGAAATTTCTACTAAATATCTATGTACAAAATAACATTGTACAATTTGGTCAAAGGAAGTTACAATGATTATTCGATATTCCATACAATTCACTAAGGGTGACCATGTTATATGAATGAAAACAGGACAAATTGTTCTTTACATTTCATTTTAACAAATTATTTATTATTATGAACTTAACAATTATAATGTTATAAATATTATTTATATAATTTTAACGCAAATTTTGTTCTTTCTTTTCGACACTTTTTTAATTTGTAACTTAACAATTGCTAATACTTATCGGTGATATTGGATAAATACATAGCTTTGCATTTTTAAAAGCTACATTACACTGGACTGTTGTAATCACATCTTGTTCCTTTTATTCAGTAATGTAATTTGGTAAGGGTTAAACGTTAAACTTTTATCAGATTCTATTTCTGATGAAAGATATATAAGATCTGAATCTGAGAAATAAAATACATTGTTTGAATAAAATTACAGCCTAATTAATGTAAACAAATATCTAAAAGATACTTCGTACCTATTAAATTATGTTTAAACATTATAAAAGGAATTAAAGTAAAACTTTCATCATGCCCTATCTACCACATCTGCCATTTTGTAATACTTTACAGCACTGGCATCAAGAACTTTTGAGCCGAACCTTATAAATAATAAAGTCTAATCGATACATTTTACTATTGATTCTTATAAAAGTAATTTTGGGGGTTAAAGTTACTCGCGTTCCTAGGTTTACCCCTGAGACCCTACACGTGACCCCTGGGTGGTGCTAAATGAGTGACACTGACTGAGTGATAGAGCCACGCTGCGTTGCAGCACGCATTGGGCCGGCTCGCCCGACGTAATACCACCCTCTCACGAATATTCGGCGTGAAATAATGGCACTTGGTGCTGTTGTGTTTCGTCCGACCAGTGAGGGTTCCGGAGGCCCCTCCCCCACCCCCATCTTCGCAATTACTATTCCTTCCTTAAACCTATTTCTCCCTTAAAGGCCGGCAACGCGTCTGCGATTCCTCTGGTTTTGCGGGGTGTCCATGGGCGGCGGTGATTACTCTCCATCAGGCCTGCTCGTATGCCTCCTTCTATTATTATTTTTTTTTTTTAAATATATATATAACTTACACTTGACTTATGAGCAGTCGCTTTTTGGTGAAAAATGGACTATGGTAGAGGAATGCTTTTGCGGTCCTAATTGCCTAGTCCCTGACTAACCCTTCGGGAATAATAGTCGTAATTATATGTATGTTTGTATTTATGTTCCTTGGTTTTAACACTTTGCATCGTTCAATCATTTTTCTGATCTTCTATGTAAGACAACTATAATTAATACACAAATAAACTTACTGTATGCGCCTCACGCTTTATTATCAGTGTATACGTTCTGTTAAAATAATTGAATTACTTTATTACATAACTGTTGTGTTCAAAATTGTTTAAAAAGGAATCAAAGTTAGACTTGTTTAAGTCATTTACTATCCACATCTGATAATTTGTATATTTTACGGCACTGGCATCAAAGATTATTGAGCCAAACCTCATGAATAAATAAATTAATCTAATGAATTACACGTTTTATTCTTTGAAATCAATGAAAAAAGTTAAAGTTCGAAAGTAAAGAAATAAGTTGCCACTTATATTACAGCTTTTATTTGACAAAAAATGCTAATGATGCATAACACAAATTACGTATAACGTTATATTAAGACTGTATGAGATCAATCTCTTTGCTTTTCCTATATTTAAAAATATATTAAAGTAGTCGTTTTAAACACGTACGTTTAAAATATTCTCATGAAGTGTTAAGTTAAAATAACGCAATGAACTTTCCTTAAAGCGTGTACCAGACTGTTGTAAACCGAAGTTTTCAACAGCGGTTTACAACAGATGTTTGCAACGAAATTTCAGTTGAACTTTCCACGACCTTGGTTTGCGGGAGTGTTTTAAAAACTTGCTGCGATCCCTCTGGCGGGCGGTCCGCTGTGTGGACGTTGTTGTAAACCACTTAAGCAGTATTGCCACTGCCTCTAACAAATTACAAATACCACCGCTATCTTCAACCTACATACAACGTGGTTACTGAAAAAAGCCAGGTTCATTTATATTAATGTACGTACAATAAAGATACAAAATTATTATTAATCAAGTGAATCAAATTTTGTTTAATTATACTATTTAAGTATGTTTATCAAAGAAGGGATGCCAATAGGGCTATTTAAATAAGTAGATTTGTTGCTTATGTACGTAGAAATTATTGTACCTACTCAAAACTTATGTTGCGTAAAACGTTGCCTAAATGTTTTCTTGCTTGCTTCATTGGAGTTGCTCGAGTGTGTCATGCTCTCTTAAATGTCTCTGCGGTGGTGGCATGTGCGTCGGGTCGTTACGTTCCCTAAAACATGGTTGAGCGAAGCGATGGCTGATTCACATGTCATACTCGTGAACGGGTGCCGCCTGTGGAGGCTGGTTTGCTCTTGCTAACTTATTTTTATTATTAGTATATTAGTAGTTGTAGTCTTACTTTTATTTTTCTGTACTGTAAGACATTGACAACATTGATTATTTTATATTGATGAATACCTGAACTTTTTATTTTTATGTCTTGTAGTTGTTTTGTTTTTATTATTGTAATGGAAAGTGCCCTTCTATGATAGGGAGGGCATTTTTCAATTCTAATTGACGCTGTAAAAGAAAGGGAGAAAAGAAATGCTCTTGCTGAGTTTCTTGCCGGTTCTTCTCAGTACAAGGCCCCATAGTTAGACTTACGAACCGATGGCATAAATGACATTCATAAGTGCTGTAACCTAAACATGGCCTAACCTGAATAAATGATATTGAATCTTGAATCTTGAATCTTGTAGGATTTATGATTCTGGAAGAAAGAATTAAAATAATAACAACAGTTTTACAGAAATATGTCCAAATATGAAAAATTTTACGGTAATGCTAAACATCCTGCTGCAGGTAGCCTAAATTTTACTCTTAAAAATGCTAAAAAAGCAGGATCCTGCTAAAAATGGCAACGCTGCTTGCTTGTAACGCACAAAAAGCATGTACCAGACTGTTGTAAAAAAACCTCCCCACCAGGTCACCTTGGCTGGTTTACAACCGCCGTTGTGTTCCGTCCGCACTTGTTCAAAACAAGGCTTCCACTTAGTTTACAACCGCCGTTGATGTTTTCCGTCACAAGTATGTTTGATTTTACAGCTAGCGGCTGTACAACTTTCATTTGTTGACAGATATTGCCAGATGATAATGAATTACAGATTAAAAATTAAAAAAGTAGGTATACAACTTAAGCATAAAACGCCGGGTCTCCTTTCGTTGAAAACAACTGTCCACACTGTTGTAAACCGCTGTTGAAAACAGCTGTTATTGCAAGTGTATTAAAATATAAAATAAAATTCCGAAACAATTTAAAGGCGGACCTCTAAACCTTATCACTAGGCAATTGCGGAAATGGTTGATAGATGGATGTTTTTATAGTATTAAGGATTTCTTGGACTCAAGTTTTGCATGTTAATTATTATTGACAGAATGGAGCACTATATTTACAAATAAGATCTTATGTAACACCTTTGTAAACCTATTCTATGCAAATAAATGGTCTGATCTGATCTGATGACAATAACATCGGTTTTCAACAGTCTGGTAGGTATACACGCTTATTACTCAGCTCTAGCGTAATGTTGCCAATTCGAAGATTTAAACATGAAAGTGATTTCGACTTTTATATATTATACCAACATTTTCACTCCTTTCTATTAAAGGTTCATTAAAATCGTAAGTTGTACTTCAAAATATTTTAAAAATGTTAAATTAGTCGTAGGTAGTTCCTTTAAAAGATAATGTTTTTCTATAGTTTTAAAAATGACTCCAAATTTCTATATTTTGTCTTGGCATTTTGATAATGTTCCATGAAAACTTAATTAGTGGGTACAAACACATACTAACATATAATCACGACTGTTATCCCCGAAAGGTTAGACAGAGACTAGGCAATAAGGACAGCAAATTAAGGCAGTCCTTTACCATAGTCCACTTTTCAATAAATAGCAAGTGCTGATTTGCTCAGCATGACAGGTGATGTGCCTATCGCCGTTCTGTGCTGTTGGATGTATGTATGTGCAGTCTTTAGTCCGAAAGTTGCCTTTTTACGTCACCCAAGAGGGTGGTAGTATTCTATCACCGCTACGCGACACAATTTACGTCAGCTCAGCAACAACAACGATATAGCACTCTTTTCACGCAATCTTTAGTTTACATCCTATGATGCTAATAGTTCAGGTTTTCTTATTTTTATATTTAGTTTGTTAATTAGTTAGTTTTATATAACTACAACAGTATTTAATATAGGTAAATACTTACTATAATTAATCAAAAGGTCGAGGTTGAGAATTCAATCAAAAGCACAAAAACATGTATGGTTTATTAGTAGTGATCGAAAGCTAGATAAAGTGTTACATTTTGCTTAAGAATTTTTGGAATGTAAACCTGTTTGCGTGATTTAGGAATCCACAAATAAATAAAAGAGCCATCTATGATTCTTTACCAGAACTAAGTTAGTTTCATGACAATTTGTACAATAATATTCTGTTTATGTTTTGTATAAACTTAAACAAATGCTATATTACCGCAATTGTCATAAATTGCATTTCTGGTCGTGTTCAAAAACTAGAGTATAAAGAGTTGTAGGTATTCATTTTAATAATCAATTGTATTAGCAGTCGGAAATACCCCATGAGTATCATCAACAACCTTACACGTCCCACTGCTGGGAACAGGCTTTCCCACGCTGTCTCATTTACTTTAAGTTAACGTACGCATAACATTTTATTATTTGAATAAATAAAGAAAATAAATAATTAATTATTTAATTAATAAACGTACGCGTAACGTTTTGTACATAAGAAGCAAAACATACAATATGCTGCCTTAATACGGGTACTTAACCATATTTTTTTTTTCTTTGCCAGTATCGATATGGTCACCCTATATAGTGAATTGTATGGAATATCGAATAATCATTGTAACTTCCTTTGACCAAATTGTACAATGTTATTTTGTACATAGATATTTAGTAGAAATTTCTACTAAATATTGGCATATAAAGCTTTTGATTATCTTCTATAGTTAGGTAGATACAGTCAATTATTTAAATGCAAGTGTCTGGATTGAGGAGCCAGATGAAATGTGTTTTTTTAGCGAATTTACTTAATCTTGCTATTTTATTTCTATACTACAAATTCAAGCATACATACTACTAATTGTCCATTAGTTCGAATATATTAATATGTGGATCCATTTCATAGGAATTTACGCTTTTGTATACGGGCTGAGGAGCCACAACAAAACAATTGTATTTTATTTAATTTTGGCAGTACCGCACTGAAATTTTTTGTAGATAACCTATAAAATACCTACTAAAACATACTAAATTTTCAAAAATGTAACTTCATTACTTTCCGAGTTCTAGGGTGGCTCCTCAATCCATACTGTATGGATTGAGGAGCCAGCTTTAGATTGATGTACCTTAGAAAGTATTATACTACAAATTCCAGAATTTGTCCTACAAAATTATTTTTTATACTACTAATTGATGGTATGATTTTTATTTAAAAATTAGGGGTGGCTCCTCAATCCTGACGTTCATATACATAACGCTATTAATATATGAACGTCAGGATTGAGGAGCCACCCCTAATTTTTAAATAAAAATCATACCATCAATTAGTAGTATAAAAAATAATTTTGTAGGACAAATTCTGGAATTTGTAGTATAATACTTTCTAAGGTACATCAATCTAAAGCTGGCTCCTCAATCCATACAGTATGGATTGAGGAGCCACCCTAGAACTCGGAAAGTAATGAAGTTACATTTTTGAAAATTTAGTATGTTTTAGTAGGTATTTTATAGGTTATCTACAAAAAATTTCAGTGCGGTACTGCCAAAATTAAATAAAATACAATTGTTTTGTTGTGGCTCCTCAGCCCGTATACAAAAGCGTAAATTCCTATGAAATGGATCCACATATTAATATATTCGAACTAATGGACAATTAGTAGTATGTATGCTTGAATTTGTAGTATAGAAATAAAATAGCAAGATTAAGTAAATTCGCTAAAAAAACACATTTCATCTGGCTCCTCAATCCAGACACTTGCATTTAAATAATTGACTGTATCTACCTAACTATAGAAGATAATCAAAAGCTTTATATGCCAATATTTAGTAGAAATTTCTACTAAATATCTATGTACAAAATAACATTGTACAATTTGGTCAAAGGAAGTTACAATGATTATTCGATATTCCATACAATTCACTATATAGGGTGACCATATCGATACTGGCAAAGAAAAAAAAAATATGGTTAAGTACCCGTATTAAGGCAGCATATTGTATGTTTTGCTTCTTATGTACAAAACGTTACGCGTACGTTTATTAATTAAATAATTAATTATTTATTTTCTTTATTTATTCAAATAATAAAATGTTATGCGTACGTTAACTTAAAGTAAATGAGACAGCGTGGGAAAGCCTGTTCCCAGCAGTGGGACGTGTAAGGTTGTTGATGATACTCATGGGGTATTTCCGACTGCTAATACAATTGATTATTAAAATGAATACCTACAACTCTTTATACTCTAGTTTTTGAACACGACCAGAAATGCAATTTATGACAATTGCGGTAATATAGCATTTGTTTAAGTTTATACAAAACATAAACAGAATATTATTGTACAAATTGTCATGAAACTAACTTAGTTCTGGTAAAGAATCATAGATGGCTCTTTTATTTATTTGTGGATTCCTAAATCACGCAAACAGGTTTACATTCCAAAAATTCTTAAGCAAAATGTAACACTTTATCTAGCTTTCGATCACTACTAATAAACCATACATGTTTTTGTGCTTTTGATTGAATTCTCAACCTCGACCTTTTGATTAATTATAGTAAGTATTTACCTATATTAAATACTGTTGTAGTTATATAAAACTAACTAATTAACAAACTAAATATAAAAATAAGAAAACCTGAACTATTAGCATCATAGGATGTAAACTAAAGATTGCGTGAAAAGAGTGCTATATCGTTGTTGTTGCTGAGCTGACGTAAATTGTGTCGCGTAGCGGTGATAGAATACTACCACCCTCTTGGGTGACGTAAAAAGGCAACTTTCGGACTAAAGACTGCACATACATACATCCAACAGCACAGAACGGCGATAGGCACATCACCTGTCATGCTGAGCAAATCAGCACTTGCTATTTATTGAAAAGTGGACTATGGTAAAGGACTGCCTTAATTTGCTGTCCTTATTGCCTAGTCTCTGTCTAACCTTTCGGGGATAACAGTCGTGATTATATGTTAGTATGTGTTTGTACCCACTAATTAAGTTTTCATGGAACATTATCAAAATGCCAAGACAAAATATAGAAATTTGGAGTCATTTTTAAAACTATAGAAAAACATTATCTTTTAAAGGAACTACCTACGACTAATTTAACATTTTTAAAATATTTTGAAGTACAACTTACGATTTTAATGAACCTTTAATAGAAAGGAGTGAAAATGTTGGTATAATATATAAAAGTCGAAATCACTTTCATGTTTAAATCTTCGAATTGGCAACATTACGCTAGAGCTGAGTAATAAGCGTGTATACCTACCAGACTGTTGAAAACCGATGTTATTGTCATCAGATCAGATCAGACCATTTATTTGCATAGAATAGGTTTACAAAGGTGTTACATAAGATCTTATTTGTAAATATAGTGCTCCATTCTGTCAATAATAATTAACATGCAAAACTTGAGTCCAAGAAATCCTTAATACTATAAAAACATCCATCTATCAACCATTTCCGCAATTGCCTAGTGATAAGGTTTAGAGGTCCGCCTTTAAATTGTTTCGGAATTTTATTTTATATTTTAATACACTTGCAATAACAGCTGTTTTCAACAGCGGTTTACAACAGTGTGGACAGTTGTTTTCAACGAAAGGAGACCCGGCGTTTTATGCTTAAGTTGTATACCTACTTTTTTAATTTTTAATCTGTAATTCATTATCATCTGGCAATATCTGTCAACAAATGAAAGTTGTACAGCCGCTAGCTGTAAAATCAAACATACTTGTGACGGAAAACATCAACGGCGGTTGTAAACTAAGTGGAAGCCTTGTTTTGAACAAGTGCGGACGGAACACAACGGCGGTTGTAAACCAGCCAAGGTGACCTGGTGGGGAGGTTTTTTTACAACAGTCTGGTACATGCTTTTTGTGCGTTACAAGCAAGCAGCGTTGCCATTTTTAGCAGGATCCTGCTTTTTTAGCATTTTTAAGAGTAAAATTTAGGCTACCTGCAGCAGGATGTTTAGCATTACCGTAAAATTTTTCATATTTGGACATATTTCTGTAAAACTGTTGTTATTATTTTAATTCTTTCTTCCAGAATCATAAATCCTACAAGATTCAAGATTCAAGATTCAATATCATTTATTCAGGTTAGGCCATGTTTAGGTTACAGCACTTATGAATGTCATTTATGCCATCGGTTCGTAAGTCTAACTATGGGGCCTTGTACTGAGAAGAACCGGCAAGAAACTCAGCAAGAGCATTTCTTTTCTCCCTTTCTTTTACAGCGTCAATTAGAATTGAAAAATGCCCTCCCTATCATAGAAGGGCACTTTCCATTACAATAATAAAAACAAAACAACTACAAGACATAAAAATAAAAAGTTCAGGTATTCATCAATATAAAATAATCAATGTTGTCAATGTCTTACAGTACAGAAAAATAAAAGTAAGACTACAACTACTAATATACTAATAATAAAAATAAGTTAGCAAGAGCAAACCAGCCTCCACAGGCGGCACCCGTTCACGAGTATGACATGTGAATCAGCCATCGCTTCGCTCAACCATGTTTTAGGGAACGTAACGACCCGACGCACATGCCACCACCGCAGAGACATTTAAGAGAGCATGACACACTCGAGCAACTCCAATGAAGCAAGCAAGAAAACATTTAGGCAACGTTTTACGCAACATAAGTTTTGAGTAGGTACAATAATTTCTACGTACATAAGCAACAAATCTACTTATTTAAATAGCCCTATTGGCATCCCTTCTTTGATAAACATACTTAAATAGTATAATTAAACAAAATTTGATTCACTTGATTAATAATAATTTTGTATCTTTATTGTACGTACATTAATATAAATGAACCTGGCTTTTTTCAGTAACCACGTTGTATGTAGGTTGAAGATAGCGGTGGTATTTGTAATTTGTTAGAGGCAGTGGCAATACTGCTTAAGTGGTTTACAACAACGTCCACACAGCGGACCGCCCGCCAGAGGGATCGCAGCAAGTTTTTAAAACACTCCCGCAAACCAAGGTCGTGGAAAGTTCAACTGAAATTTCGTTGCAAACATCTGTTGTAAACCGCTGTTGAAAACTTCGGTTTACAACAGTCTGGTACACGCTTTAAGGAAAGTTCATTGCGTTATTTTAACTTAACACTTCATGAGAATATTTTAAACGTACGTGTTTAAAACGACTACTTTAATATATTTTTAAATATAGGAAAAGCAAAGAGATTGATCTCATACAGTCTTAATATAACGTTATACGTAATTTGTGTTATGCATCATTAGCATTTTTTGTCAAATAAAAGCTGTAATATAAGTGGCAACTTATTTCTTTACTTTCGAACTTTAACTTTTTTCATTGATTTCAAAGAATAAAACGTGTAATTCATTAGATTAATTTATTTATTCATGAGGTTTGGCTCAATAATCTTTGATGCCAGTGCCGTAAAATATACAAATTATCAGATGTGGATAGTAAATGACTTAAACAAGTCTAACTTTGATTCCTTTTTAAACAATTTTGAACACAACAGTTATGTAATAAAGTAATTCAATTATTTTAACAGAACGTATACACTGATAATAAAGCGTGAGGCGCATACAGTAAGTTTATTTGTGTATTAATTATAGTTGTCTTACATAGAAGATCAGAAAAATGATTGAACGATGCAAAGTGTTAAAACCAAGGAACATAAATACAAACATACATATAATTACGACTATTATTCCCGAAGGGTTAGTCAGGGACTAGGCAATTAGGACCGCAAAAGCATTCCTCTACCATAGTCCATTTTTCACCAAAAAGCGACTGCTCATAAGTCAAGTGTAAGTTATATATATATTTAAAAAAAAAAAATAATAATAGAAGGAGGCATACGAGCAGGCCTGATGGAGAGTAATCACCGCCGCCCATGGACACCCCGCAAAACCAGAGGAATCGCAGACGCGTTGCCGGCCTTTAAGGGAGAAATAGGTTTAAGGAAGGAATAGTAATTGCGAAGATGGGGGTGGGGGAGGGGCCTCCGGAACCCTCACTGGTCGGACGAAACACAACAGCACCAAGTGCCATTATTTCACGCCGAATATTCGTGAGAGGGTGGTATTACGTCGGGCGAGCCGGCCCAATGCGTGCTGCAACGCAGCGTGGCTCTATCACTCAGTCAGTGTCACTCATTTAGCACCACCCAGGGGTCACGTGTAGGGTCTCAGGGGTAAACCTAGGAACGCGAGTAACTTTAACCCCCAAAATTACTTTTATAAGAATCAATAGTAAAATGTATCGATTAGACTTTATTATTTATAAGGTTCGGCTCAAAAGTTCTTGATGCCAGTGCTGTAAAGTATTACAAAATGGCAGATGTGGTAGATAGGGCATGATGAAAGTTTTACTTTAATTCCTTTTATAATGTTTAAACATAATTTAATAGGTACGAAGTATCTTTTAGATATTTGTTTACATTAATTAGGCTGTAATTTTATTCAAACAATGTATTTTATTTCTCAGATTCAGATCTTATATATCTTTCATCAGAAATAGAATCTGATAAAAGTTTAACGTTTAACCCTTACCAAATTACATTACTGAATAAAAGGAACAAGATGTGATTACAACAGTCCAGTGTAATGTAGCTTTTAAAAATGCAAAGCTATGTATTTATCCAATATCACCGATAAGTATTAGCAATTGTTAAGTTACAAATTAAAAAAGTGTCGAAAAGAAAGAACAAAATTTGCGTTAAAATTATATAAATAATATTTATAACATTATAATTGTTAAGTTCATAATAATAAATAATTTGTTAAAATGAAATGTAAAGAACAATTTGTCCTGTTTTCATTCATATAACATGGTCACCCTTAGTGAATTGTATGGAATATCGAATAATCATTGTAACTTCCTTTGACCAAATTGTACAATGTTATTTTGTACATAGATATTTAGTAGAAATTTCTACTAAATATTGGCATATAAAGCTTTTGATTATCTTCTATAGTTAGGTAGATACAGTCAATTATTTAAATGCAAGTGTCTGGATTGAGGAGCCAGATGAAATGTGTTTTTTTAGCGAATTTACTTAATCTTGCTATTTTATTTCTATACTACAAATTCAAGCATACATACTACTAATTGTCCATTAGTTCAAATATATTAATATGTGGATCAATTTCATAGGAATTCACGCTTTTGTATACGGGCTGAGGAGCCACAACAAAACTATTGTATTTTATTTAATTTCGGCAGTACCGCACTGAAATTTTTTGTAGATAACCTACAAAATACCTACTAAAACATACTAAATTTTCAAAAATGTAACTTCATTACTTTCCAAATTCTATTGTGGCTCCTCAATCCATACTGTATGGATTGAGGAGCCAGCTTTATATTGATGTACCTTAGAAAGTATTATACTACAAATTCCAGAATTTGTCCTACAAAATTATTTTTTATACTACTAATTGATGGTATGATTTTCCTTAAAAAATTAGGGGTGGCTCCTCAGTCCTGACGTTCATTATTAATATTGGTATTAATACAATGATATTCACTTTCTCTTTCTTTCGTATTTATTTACTTTTGAAGATGCCATAGACAATCCATCCATTAGCGAGCTGTAGGGATGTATGTAACTTAGAAAATAAAATATTCAATTGGGATGTCAATCGATAGTAAGCGTAGAAATCCCAGCGAAAACATTTAGGGCCACAAATTCTTCTACTCTCTGATTTGACAGAATTCAGCTTTAATATAAACCAATTTTTTTTAGTTTTCTATACATTTTCTGTAAAGACGATGGCCCAAAAATAACCCAGTTCTGGCGCAAAGGTTTTACATCTCAGATTTCAGAGAATTTATTAAAATAATATTTTAAGCACTCACTATCTCCCTATCGGATGGCTAACATATTTATTTTACTTAAAAAGTTTTGTAGGCGCCTTTATTAGTTACCTATTAGTAATAACTAAAATATTTATTATTATTTGCGATTACCTACTCACTTATTCAAATCGAGAAACGACAACCCGCATCACGCGGCCACCGAGTTTGTCTAATAACCTTCTCCTTCTTTCTTACTAATGTTACCAGTAGGAGCGTAAGGTAATGTTGTTACGAAAAAAACGTAAGTGATAATCCTATTTCGTCTTTCTCCTGCCCTAAGGGTCTATACAAGTGGCATATATGCTGGTTAAAAACCGGTTAGTTAAAAACTGGTTAAAAAAAGAATAAAATGACAAATGTAAAGATTTATGTGTCAACCATTAGTGCGAGCACGGATCTTACCGATCGATAAATTTATCGGTGGATAAAACCGTTTATCTATAGAATTTTATCTACAACCGCTAGCGCGGGACTCGGATCGGTAAGTTTTGTCGTATTTTATTTTCTTGATTTTAAAAATAACAACTCGGCATTACTCGGCAATTTTATCGTCCCATTCCGTTCATCATTTATTCGAATCGTAGATTTTTTAATCTGTAAAATCTGTTCTTGTTTCTCTTGTTTTGTTTCGTCATCATCTATCATCGTGTAGAAAGTTTACTATATCCCTAGTAACCTATTTATTTCATAAAATTACTATGTCGGAACCACCAAAGTAAGTAAGTACCGCATATTTTAAGTCGTGTAAGTATAAAAAATCGTTATATTTGCTTATTTTGTTAGTGGATTTTAACTTGCTTGTATTTATACAGGAAGAAAATACAATGCACGAAGGCACAGAAAGTGCAACTTATAAATTATATAGCTACCCATAAGGAGTTGGCCCTTGGGACATTTACAAGTCCCATGGGTCAACAAGCCAGCAATTTAGAATAACAAAGGTTAGCCGCAGAATTAGCTGAAGTGGGGCCAGCAAAAACTGTGAAGCAGTGGAAAACGGTAAGAGTGAAATTTTTAGAGAGAACAGAGAAAATGGCAAAAATGACTCAAAATATTGCTAAATAGATTTAGTTGGTTGGTTGGTATCAATAGGTGGACTGACTTATATATTTCCTAATAAATTTTCTATGTTCAAGATTTGGCAAGATTGAATAATGCACTAGTGCAAAGACGGCTCCAGCAAACAGGAAACCAGGAGAATGTTCCAAGTTTGTCGACTGCTGATGAGTTGGTTTTGGGGGTGATCGGCAGGACCACATCAGGGCCCTTATTCTGTAACGATTCCTTGTTTTAAAACCACATTGATTCCTAAAGTTACGATATCTTCCCAAACACGTATGCATTTGACGTTTGTGCGCGGTAAGGTTTAGGTGTGGAATCTATAGATTGCGATACAGAATCAAGGCCCAGAAGGCCTCAAAGATCTTTTTGTATTTTCAAATATTCCCAGAAGATTTGCTTTTAAGTATTCTTCTGAGAAAGAATGGCATCTAAGTACCTACTATAAGTTAATCTGTAATAAAATAATTCTAAAACCAGATCTCCCATAACCAAGCACATCACAAGCCCGTACACCTCTCAGACATCCTACACCAGCACTGCAGCCACTCTTCAGGACACCACCTTTGCGGCCACCTGCAACTCCTACATTGCCTCCGACCACACCTGCGCCCACTCAGACTCAGCCCCAAAGAAGATCGAGATCAGATTTGGGGCAGATTTACGAGGTTTGCAGTGGGTCGGCAACATCAGTGTTGACAGTAAGATAAAAACATTTCTTCACTTCTAACCTAAAACCTGATACATAATATGTACCCACCCTGTCCCATGCACTGACCTGTTTGTCTATTATTTTTTTATGATATTGCTAATCATTTAAAGGAACGCAATGACATTGAAAGGGAGAGAAATGCAGTTCTACGCGAAAGGAATAACATCTTATACATGTGAGCTTTGATAGGTTTAAAGTAGTTAGCAGGTAGTGTTTTAAAAGTAGTGTAGTTCAGTGGCAAGTTGGTTTAAAAATAACATACATGACACGACAACAAAGTAAATAGTTATTGTAAATTGATAATTATATTTAACATTTTGCCTCTGTAAGGCTCTTGAGCTCCCAGTACTAACTGGTTCCATTGGGTCTTGGTCTTCTATTTCTTCACCAACTGGGTCTTGGATTTCAATTTCCGGCAGCGGGTATCTAATAAAAAAATGGTAATTAAGTAAATACCCAAATCTTACTGCATGTGTAATGTTAGTAAATGGTAATATCACCTTACCGGAAATGGTGCATAATATTATATATGGTATAATATGATTTATAGTACAACAGGAAAGTATTATGAACGCTGCTCTCTTTGACTGGTAGTGCAGCACCCTGTCCTTTTTAAGGCAGCGGAAAATGGCTTTTATGATTCCATTAGTCCTTTCTACGCAATTTCTCATTTGAGAAATCTTGTGGTTGTAGACGGAGTCTGAGGAACCTTCTGGAGGACTTGGGAGAATGGGTGTAATCATATAAAGCTCTTTTGCATATCCGGAGTCCCCTAAAACAAATATAGAAAATGTAGATATTTCATTTAGCTAGTGTAAATTACTTGTAGAATAATTGACAAATGTTTTCCTTTTACATGTTTCTAATTAGGTATATCATATTTTTCAGGATATTGGGGCAGCGAGGTGATCCGACGCTTGAAATATTAGAAGAGACCGATTAAATTTATGTTTATTAAATCATTTAATTATTTTTTTGTAGACTTCGTTATTTCCCAATCATATAAATAGCTTTAGATTTTCAAATAATATTTATTACTAAAATCAAAGTAATAATTAGGGCCCTATCAGCAGTGGTGCTGGGAAATCTAAGGTAGACGGGCAAAAGACGACGCACAATAGCTTCAGAGACCTCCTTCACAACTTTGCTAACTGTGCGTTGTCCCAACGCCAAGTCATATTCTTGCCCAATGCACCGCTGATAACTACCGACGGCATAAATCCGCACAGCGGTGAGAGCCTGCAAAAAGTAGATTGTTGAGGTTAGAATAAAAATATGAAATAGGAAAAAAAACTAAATTACTTCAACTTACAACAACATGGACTGGCAAATCGTTTGATCTAGTCCGTTGGATGTCGCCCCCAATGCTCTCGATAACTACAAACGCTATTTCTCGGAATATGCGAAACAACCTCATGAAATCAAAATCTTCTAAATCCATGGGGCTGTTTCTCTCCCTCAGATGGTGCCGGACAATTTTAGTTTCTTCACGTTGCCATTGCGCCTCTTCTGCAACCAGCAAAAGGTGCCCAAAATCCATTTTTTTAAGACCGCCCAAGAAAAGTTTAATATTTATTAGTAACTTTCCAATGGCGTCGCGAGAGCGTCGATATATCTATCTACCAACTTTTAGATGCCGATAAATTTATTTACATATCAATATAATTTATCTACAAGAAATGACATTTTTGAGTCCCATGCTCAGCTTAAAGACAAAATAGATAAAATTTACCGATTATGTCTAACGGGTCGATAAAGCAAGTCCCATGCTGCCGATGTCAATTTGTTGACTTGAACCTCAGAACAATAATATTCTGAGACTTGAACAGACTTGAACTGTCAAATTTTATCGTCTAATGTCACTTTATCGGTCGATAAATCCGTGCTCGCACCACATACGTCATTAAGCGAACTTTAGATTGGTAATTCAAAAACTAAAATAGAAAAAAACATAAATATTTGTGATAGCGATCGAAAAAAGTGAGCATTCGGCAAGTAGGTATATGTAAACTTGTCTATCAATTTAGTATTGATAATGACAAAACGAGTAATTAAGTCAAGTAGCCAGGATGATGCCACACATCCCTGTCTAACACCCCTTGAGATGTTAAACCAGTCCGTGTAGGCACCAATAAGTCTAACACATGCACTGGAGCTCTCATAAAGCGACTTCAACGCATGTACTAGCCAGCCTTCAATACCAAATATCAAAGTAAAAAAATATATATACCTCATAGCTTTATTCTAAAAATAACGAAAACACTGCAAGTCAATCCGATTTCTTTTCATATTGCCACCCTAATAATGTAAACGCGGCTTATCTATTGACGATCTACTACTGAAACCGCTCGCAATAGTACCTACGCTCAAACGCATTTAGAGATAAAGTAGCTTCACTTTTGTAGGAGCAATATTACTCACTGGTTTTTGTAGTACCTAGGTATATTTTTAAACTAACATTATGTATCTAATATTTAAAAAAATAGTTACTTAAGTACCTATATGCAATTTTTCTAAATCAATGACCAAGTTTACCATTTAATATTTCGGAAAGAAACCATCTAGTTTAATTGAGTAAAAAATAATCATGTTAGCTCTTTCAAGTCCTAATGTTATACCAATAAAAAACTGCGTTCGCTATATCGTTTTTAACAGTCAATCAAACCCCATACGTTCATCCTTTTAGTCACTATGTCGGCTGTAGCTATAATTATATTGGTAGTTTTGTATAGTTTATCCACCGTTACTAACTTTAGTTACCGCTTTCTTCATTTTAATATGATAAATTATCAGAAAAACTGAGATTTCTATTAAATTGCACGGACCTGATTGATTAGTTTATATAAAACAGTTTCAATCATTTGTGCTTCACTTACATCACTACTTAAAACCAAAAGCCTATCTATCTATTCATTATCCATTACGTTTTATAGCTCGATGCTCTTTTAGATAGCACTATTAAAAACTTCAAGCTACTTGTAACTCTAATCATCCAATCACAATCGAGATCCGTATTGTCTGTGCTTTTCGAATGTTTTTGTTTCGAAATGACAGAAGAAGTTTTAAAAATTCTTTTTCATTTGTTACTTTCCAATGCAAATGCCAATTTCTGATGAAAATTGTAGAATTTTTTGTGAAAACTCTGGAAAAGGTAAGTGTATTTTCTTTGCTGTGAAATACATTACCATATCTATTGTTTCCTGTGAATTTAAGGTTAAACTTTCTATACAATTAAAGTTTGTTACTGGCTGATTATTTTATTTTGATTAGTGGCCAGTGTCAAATAACGTTGACTTCACAATAGCTTGGCTGGAAATATTTTTCAAAGAAATAAATCTAAATATACCACCAAATAATATCAATAAAAACTACCTTGACTAAGTACTTGAACTTTTTAGTCTTATTTTCAAGTATGTTTAATGTTTAGGTACTTTTTAATTTAGATTAGAATAATTTCTTAATGCTATTGTTTACTTTTATTCTTTATCCAATTTTATTATAGGTACTTACCACAGAAATAATTGAGAATATTGATTGATTTATTATAATTTCCAGCTTATAATAGCCAGCTTTACTTTATGATAGGTACTTATTTATGATTTGTTAAAAATTACGTTACGTTTAGTTGTTGTATCTAAATCTAAAGATATTCAAAGCAGTTAATCACTACTATCACTGCAAAGTCGTTTAAACTGAGCGCCATGGGGGTCACCAGTGACCGACAAACAATTAAATCTCAATTGTGTCTGGTTTTGCGGCAGTCACCGTGTTAAATCATATTTTTGGATAACTTATGATCCGTCTACAACTCTGAACTGACATAAAATTTTTTTTCATCATCAGCCTATACACCTTTCACTTCTGGGCACAGGCCTTCTCACATGGACAACAGCACGTAGGGAGAAAGAGCCAGAACTCACTACCCTGGCTGGCAATAATGAGAGTTAATGGGTTTAAACGACTGCCATCTTTCAACATCAACCGGGACCTACGGCTTTACATGCCTTTAGAAGTATGGAGGACCTCGAGATGTGTTTATTTGGTCACCCATCCAGTTACCCCACATTGGGAAAGATTTTTAACCATACTAAGCGCGGCTTGTATGTAAGCGTGGCCAAACCATCCCGTCCGTACGCATCGTCGCACGCACACACGGCGAGTTTATTGATGCTAATGATACCAGTCGCGCTGAGTCGTACGTAATCCCGCGCGCGCGCCTGCGTGTTTCGTCGCTGCGCCCGCTGCTGCCGCTCGTAAGCCTACAGTTTAGGCAATTATCGCTCACTCGGGGGTCAAGACACCGTACTTGTTTTATTCTACTATGACCAAGATCTATGCAGATTCAAAAGGAGCTTGAATAAACCTTTGAAACCTTTTCATACATACATCATACCCGTTTACGACAGGTAGGCAGAGACCACAGCTTATATTTTTCAACTGCAGTGCGATTCTCCAAGTTAAAGCCTTGGTAGCAGTGGCTGCTGCAGCGCTGAGAATTAACTTGTGTCTCTTTCATATTTATAGAATTGGAAAGAGACAGCAGATTGCAGTGCAGCCATGCGCGCATCGTCTATGTGTCGCTTAGAGAATCGCATAGCTGGGCCATCTATTGAGTGAAAAAATACCCCCTCTCTTCCCATAGGTGTGGTAAGAGGCGACTAACGGACTAAAGACTGCACATACACCAACAGCATAGAGCGGCGATGGGCTTACCAGCTGTCACACTGAGCACATGTGCAGTCGCTATTTGGTGAAAAGTGGATTATTAGGATATGGACTGTCGAATTAGGGGTGGAGGGATGGGTCGGGGCAGGGGGAGGGAGGGGAGAACCCCCCTCCAAAGAGCGAGTCGCGGAGTTATATGGGGGAATGCGGCCGTTGCATAGCTTTACTTTTATGGGGGGGATCCTCAGAATGGGGGATCCTCCTTCATTTGTCACACACAAGTCTAATCTAACTTACAGAACTGTATTTTTGCATACTTAGCTTTTCTTTCGGCCGGGGTACTCAGGCCCCCTCTCCCCCTTGAGCAGGAAGGCCAACCCTCCTGCACCCCCGGCATGCAGCATTAATTAATTCCTCACAAATATTGTACTCTAATCTTAATCCTAAAATAACACAACAATATTCTACAGTACGCTTGTATTTTTTATATAATAGGTCAATATCATAAGACCGCCGGCGGTCGCGATACAATTGATTTTCTATTGTGTCTGGTTTTACTGTGCTCAAGGGGTTAAACTATCGAAACTTCGATAATTATTAAAAAAACTCCTCATCTCCGCGGCGTAAAATTTTGTACAGACACTCCTTAGACTAAAAACTTCTAGCCATAAAAACTACATGCCAGTCTAACGGTCCATATAGGTACTAAAGATTATCCGTACTCAGTGTGACAGGTGGTGAGCCCATCGCTGCTTTATGTAGATGGATGTATGTGCAGTATTTAGTCCATTAGTCGCCTTTTACGACAGCCAACGGAAGAGATGGGTTGGTAGACACACACGGCTAAGAGAAATAATAATTACTCGTAATAAAATTTTTACCAATTTTTTCAGGTTCTACATGGCTGAACCTCAAGCCCCGCTGATACTATGCATGGAGAACGCCAGAGGGGAGGAGGTGACCCTCAGCATTGAGCAAAATGATGACTTTCAATCGTTTCTGGCCAAATCCAAGTAAGTAAATAGTACTACCGTGACGCGTAGCGGTGAAAGAATACTACTACCCCCTCTCTTCCCTTGGATGTCGTAAAAGGCGACTAACGGATTAAATACTGCACATACATCCATCCAGCAGTTCTCCTCCTTTTGCAGTCATCATTGCCTAGTCTCTGACTAAGCCTTCGGGGATAATGTATGTTATATGTTTGTAAATAGGTCAGACACCATCATTTCAACCTATCACAATATTTTAGATTTCTTCTTTTTTTATAATAAATTGGCGTGCTCTTGGCCACATTCTTATCCGTAGGATTAAGAAGTGGCCGACGATGGAGCGAGCTTGCCTAGAAGCAGCCATCAAAAGAACTTTGTCACTGGAGCATAAGAATCAATATTGATTGGAGAAATGTGACATTTTCGGATAGGTTGATCAAGCCCGCCAAATGACCTCAGTCCACCTGATGTTAAGTGGAATTGGAAGTGGAGTCCAGACCTGAGGACAACTGGTGCCGTGTAAGAGACGCAGCATCAGTCACCCTCACTCTGCCGGCACACATAGTGCCTTCTCACGCCTCGTTCATCAGACATCTCGTTATATAAGCTTGTTTTCCGGAGGTTAAGGCTGCCTGTCCATTGTAGCGGAGCGAGGCTGCGGTGCGGAGAAGCGGAGAAATATTAACCAATAGGATTGCATTAAATTTCCGCTCCGCTCCGTGGACAATTTATTATTTCTCCGTTTCTCCGCACCGCAGCCTCGCTCCGCTTCAATCGACAGGCAGCCTTAGGAAGAGACCACAGCTTTCCATTTGCTACGTTCCTGAGACATATTCTTTGCTCCATTTACTTACTCTCAAAACGTTCTTCATACGTCATGCTCGTGCAATTTCGGGTACTCTTGACCTGACCTTTAACGTGAGTAAGTGATGGGGTCGAAGACAGGAGTAGACCCGACTGCTGGAACATGGAGGGATGACTCTTCCCGTCGTCGTGCACTACTGAAAGTAATGGTGGCGGGTATCTTTTTTGTTTTTAATGTTACTGAGCTGGAAAATCAGCATACGGTCCTTGTGATGGTGATTGCCATCTTGCACATGAACGCGCAGCACCGAGGGCATCACGCGTGCAACGCACACAAAAGCTACAGTTCTTATGCTTTTATGCCATATAATTTTATTGTAACTAATACCCTTCTAACTGGAATGTAGCAATGTACACAATTCTCGGCGGCAGAATACCTACATTTAGGTCAAATAGTATTTGCGGTTTTGTAAGTTTTGTATGGAACATACATAGATTTAAAACTATTATCCCCAAAGGGTTAGCTGAGACTATAATAGGCAATGAGGACCGCAGAATTAGTTCACTGCCACGTTTCACCTAATTTCAAATGCGCATGTGCTAAGCGTAACAGGTGGTGAGTTCATCGCCGTTTTATCCTGTTGTATGTATGTGCAGTCTTTAATCCGATAGTCGCCTTTTACAACACCCAAGGGATGAGAGGGGTTGGTAGTATTCTTTTAGTGACTTGCTATACCATACGATATGGAACAGCTGTTTATTTTCAATCTCAATCTCATAATTACTCCCATATACAAATAATTGTTCTTTGCACTTAATAAGATATGGCCGAGTTGTGAGATTATATCCCTACTACCAACAACACCCTGCAAATCTCACATTCCTTTCAGGTTGTTACTCGGTTTCGACGTCGACATCAACTCTATAACCAGGAATCAACCCGTGTCTCTGAGCGACAACATTTACCAATTTCTAGTAGCAGCCGAACAGTATTCACAAGACATGACGATGCAAAGCTATGACCCGTTGTTGGCACCGAGCAATGACGCCAATGATTTAGTTTACATCTTAGACGACGGGACTCAGATAAGAGCTTCCCAAATCCATTTTGATAACGAAGATCCTCAAGTTGATCTAACAGCTGAAAGGATACCGTTTGTCAAATATACAGATGACTTGGACGATTTTGATGTGGAAAATGTCTTGGAGGAAGATACGAAAAAGTTTAATATAGTAGAGAGTCCGGTGTCCCGATGGTCTAGCAAAAACTCCAGCCCCAAATGTAGTTTCGTCAACAGTCTTCCTTTCAAACTGGTCTGCAACAATGCGTCAGTCTTTGAAGCTCAATTCAACAAATATTTGGAAACAAGCACCGCTAAAACTTACACGACTTTGAACCCTGTTACTAATAGGAATAAGTCTCCACGAAGTCTGATTAGAGAAAACTATAAAAGCTACGATGACAAATTAAATAGGGGTGACGATTTCACCGGTTACACTCGTGAGGAGGTTCTTAATATGTTTAAAGATTCGCCTGTCGCTTCAATACCTTGTGAAAGTCAAAATTTCAATGAGAAACGCAAGCATGTTCGCAAAAGTGATCCTACAAGAGCAGTGCATAAGAGCTGGAATTCTAAACCTGCTAATTACGACGAAAACATTTTGATTGGAGACAATGAAAATCAGAACTGCTTTATATGCGGCAAATTTGTTGAAAATAACATTGAAAAGTTGTATTTGTTTGACAACGAGGATCAAAAGTTGCACAGGTCCTCTCCACAAAAAAAATCGTCGAGGCAGTTGAAGATTATATGTGAGAGTTGTTTAGGCGAAAACTTCAAGCCCTGCAGAATGAAAGGGCCAAATCAATGCTTGAATTCCGACGAATATTTGGTGATAAGAAACAATCAGCAGTACATTTTTCAGAAGACGAATAAAATTGAGTTTAAATGTAACACATTTATTAACGAGAACCCTTGTGTTAATGTTAATAAGGAAGCAAGTGTAAAGCACCGACCTGAAAAGGAGAAAGTTGAATTCGTTAAAGTCGAAATAGGTTCTGACGGTGAGATCGTTACTAAACCTATTGACAACGATCCTCGGTCATCTGACGACATTATAATAGTCAAAGATGAGGGTAAAGAAAGTTCTAGTGACGTAGAAATAGTAGAGGCTCCAGAAATAGATGAGAATATAATTGATCACTTGGAGGACGCTGATGAGGAAGTCAAAGAATTTTTGGGAAAATACCAATGTGGTAACACGACTACAGCGGAACTGAAATGCAGGTAAGTTGTACCTACGTAATAAAAGGGTTTTTAGTTTATAAAAAAAAAGATAATCACTCTTCTTTTTTTATAAACTAAAAAGAGATAGGTATATTTATAAGCAGGTTAAACAGTAGGTGGTATGTTATGGAATAAGAAGTTGTGTAGGTATTAAAATAGTTTTAGGGATGATAATGTTCCAACAAAATTAATTATGGTTTTTCGAATTAAAGAGTAGGAATTAATTTAGATTATGAGATCTATACCTCCGTTTCACGGTAAAGCACTTAGCTCTTAGAAATGTTTAGATCGATATTAAACCAATACCCGTCAATTGGCTATTTGACAGTTGTAGTAACAATAAAATATGAAATATGTCGGTTATGGTAGTTTACAATTTAACAATAATTATCCAATAGTTTTTTATAAGTACTTACCTAAGATAATTTGTGAATATTTTAATTTTACAAAATAAATTTGCGATTTTTTATCTGTGGATTACAAGACCACGTTCGGCCATGATTGATCTTCGTGTGACGTCACATTTCACAAAATCAACAAAAACTATCTGTCAGGTTTCAAGATAAAATTTCTTTATTTATTGAAATGTGACGTCATAGGGCTAAATGTCACGTGACCAACCGTGTTCGCGCGAAATTTGAAATTAATTATGAAAAATGTGTTTTTAACATTGAAAATGTTTTTTCGATCGCTCCGGTGTAGGGCCCCATTTTCGCTGAAAGTGTGTTTGCCCCGTTGTATATAGTGGTTTAGGGCCATGAGGACGTATGAGCGCTCAAAAGACACAGAATTTGTATGGCTTGCAAATGGTGAAAATTTTTTTGTAAAACTTGAAAACTTTTTTCGAAAATTGAAAAAAAACAAAAAAAAACCTAGATTTTTTAACACCTTCCCTCGGAATATCTTCGATATCTCGTGAACGAGGTCGAAAATCGAAAAACTGAGACAGACGCCTAGAGATATTAAGAAGAGGAACATTTTATGTCTTATACTTTTTTTGTGGGAGTGATAGGGGGGGGCGGTATGCTCCCCCTTAGCGGCGCGTGGAGCGTCGCCGTGCGACTCGGGCGTCATAGCCCTGTGGAACTTCGCAGCTTTGCGATACGAAGATCTATTAGGACATAATAGACGCGGAAAATTAAGAGCTTTAGGATAGTATAAACAAATTTTGGAAAAGTAGATTATTTGTTTTGAAAATAAAAAAAAATAAAAAAATCTATGTTTCATACGAAGATCTATTAAGACTAAATAGACGCGGAAAATTAATGGCTTTAGGATAGTATAAACAAATTTTGGAGAAGTCGATATATTTTTTTTTAATAAAAGAATTTTTTTTTCATTATTAATCTATAATAACTAGGTTCATTTTCAATGCCAAACGCAAAACAAAAAAATATTGTAAGAGATATAAAATAAGTGTTTGTAAATTTTTAAAATACTTTACCGAGAACTGTTTTCGCTTATTTTATGCCCCGTACAATATTTTCTTTCTCGAAAAAGCTTTATTAATCAGAATTTTTTTTTTTTTTTTGATATCAAATTTCGTGCGATAACAGTTGATCGCGTGACATTTTGCTTTGTGACGTCACATTTCAATAATTATAGAAACTTATCTTGAAACCTGACAGATAGTTTTTGTATACTTTGTGAAATGTGACGTCACATGAAGCTCAATTATGGCCGCCCGTGTTTCGGGTCTTGTAATCCACAGATAAAAAATCGCAAATTTATTTTTTAAATTTAAATATTTTTAAATTATCTTAGGTATAAAAAACTGTTGGATAATTATTGTTAAATTGTAAACTACCACAACCGACATATTTCATATTTTATTGTTGCAACTGCCAAATAGCCAATTGTAGTGATGACCTGATTTCAATGATTGCAGTGGGACAGTATCACAGTATACATATACAGGCTGTTACATTTGTGATGTTGTCCCTCTTGGAGAAAAGGAAGAAAATCCCAAATGCAAGCTTCTTTAGTAAATTTTTTTTTTAAATTTCAAACACTGAAAAAAGACGATAATTTCAGGCGGGAATCGAACCACGCACTTTTCGCATTCCGCGCGGCTGCCTTAACCACTTGGCTACCGAGGTCTGGCTTTCAACCGTCGAAATTTGTCAGTGCTTGATTGTGTGATGTTTTTAGTCAACATTGCTTCATCAAATCTTAGAAGTTTTCACCTCTGATTCGATGCCCGCCTGAGGTTGTCGTCTTTTTTCAGTGTTTAAAATTTTACTTAAGTATATTTAAGCGTTAATAAAACGCTAAAATATAAAACATTAAGCAAGCTTCTTTGTTCTATACTTTACTGTCAACGCATCTCTTCTCTTGAGTGTGGTAAAAAGTGACTATCGGTCTGAAGACGTGCTTATATATCCAACAGGATCACCACCTACCACGCTGAGCAAATGTGCAGTACACCACACACACTCCTCTTTTTAATTTGAGAATGTGTGGTGTAGGTGTATGTGGTGGGTGTTGATGCACAAATAAAAGTCTAGCTTACTTACGTAAGGTAATATAATGTTCGTCCATAAAACAATACACGAAGTACACTCACGTATAACATAGAAGGAGAATAGCGATAGCAAACACGCACAGCACAGTTTAGAAAGCAGAAGGAACAAAGTACAAATAACAAACAAAAGCGTAAAGCGTTTAGGCGTAAGCTATACGGTGTCGCGACAAATGTAAAGCGGGTAGATGAGAGGCAAGCGCTTCGCGTCGTGTTAGGGTCTCGACTGGCCTACGTGCGCAGGCGCACAGCGATCGGCGCCGGCGGCAACTCATTAGTGCCTACCGAACAATAGGCCTGTTTTTTGTGATGCGCGTTTCCAAAGCACGGCGCCTCGCTGTCTGGTAGATAACATTGTCGCATGTTATTATGATTGTAAATATTATTGTGTGTAATTAGAATTAGGAATAAATATGTTATCGTTATTGTTTAGTGTAAATAGATATTTTGATGTAAGTGTAAATATGATTAAAATAACTTTAAGTTTATTTAAGTAAATATAACTAGACTAAGTAAATGTTGGTGAATATAGTATGTAGTGTGCAGTAATATTAAATAGATAATATTATGTGCCCACATCACTCCCCTCCAGAGACCGTCACTACGGGCGATAAAAATCGGGGAACCTGACGCGCCTGCCCGAGCGAGTGGTTTTAGTATTTACCTCTTCGGGTTTAGCGTTTTCACTGGTACGTGGGTTATTATTGCTGCTGTCATTATGGATGGGTTCGATATAAATATACGCCGGTTTAAGACGATCGATTGATACCGTAACATTTTTCCCTTTTACTATAATTTTAAATACTTTGTCCCCCGTTCTATTACTTCAAAGGGACCGGAATATACGGGACTTAATGCGACTCTTAGTGAGTCTTCCCTGAGGAATACGTGACTAGAGGAGTTAAGGTCCTTGTAAATGAAAATTTTATTATGGGTATGGCGAGATGCAGGAGATGGTCGTAATTTCTCAGCAAATAGTCGGATGCGTGCGGTGAAGTCGGTTATATCCGTAGTGGCTTTTACCTGGTGTTGGAAAAATTCACCAGGTAGACGCAGGGGTTCACCGTAAAGCAGCTCAGCGGAAGAGGATTGTAAGTCCTTTTTGAACGCTGAACGGATACCAAGCAGGACCAGCGGTAAAGACTCGGTCCAGTTACCATCGGCGTGACATACAATGGCGGCTTTTAGCTGGCGGTGGAACCGCTCAACTAAGCCATTACACGCGGGATGGTAGGCCGTGGTTCTACGATGTTTGAATCCTGCTATTTTTGCCAAGAATGCGAACAAATTGGATTCAAACTGACGCCCACGGTCTGTTATTATATCGGTTGGGCAGCCGAAACGCGCAATCCAACCCGATAATAGTGCGCGGCCTACCATGATTCCAATCACGGATATGCGCGGTCATATCCGTGATTGGAATCACCTCTGGCCATCTGGTGAAACGATCTACAGCAGTAAGGCAGTAGCGGTAGCCTTGTGATTGTGGTAGTGGACCTATTAGGTCAATGTGTATCACTGAAAACCTAGTGCGAGGCAAATTGAACGTGCCCAATGGAGCAGACACATGGCGATTCACCTTGGCGCGTTGGCAAGCTATGCAGCATTTTGACCATTCCCGACAGTCCTTGCGGATGCCGGGCCAAACATATCTCTCTGCTACCAATTGAGCAGTTGCGTTTGGGCCTGGGTGACTTAAACTATGCAGACAGTCAAAAACCTGTTTTCGCAGGGGTTTGGTCACAAAAGGTCTTGGAGGTGTCTTGCTTATGTCGCAATATATTTCATGACGGGTGCCCTCTAGTGTCATCTTTTTTAGCCGTATTGATGTCTCTTCTCTAAGAAGGTGAACTTGCCAGTTCAGAGTCTGATGATTGAGACTTTGCCAACACTTCGTAGTCAATGGCTTGGTGGATTTCCTCGATACGTGACAACGTATCAGCAACCACGTTGTCTCGACCGGATATATGTCGTATGTCGGTCGTGAATTGCGATACGTAGTCGAGGTGTCGGTACTGGCGTGGGGAGCAGTTTCTTTTGCGATCACTAAATGCGAAGCTAAGCGGCTTGTGGTCGGTAAACACTGTAAAATGCCTAGCCTCTAGCATGTGGCGGAAGTACCTTATGCCTTCATAAATAGCCAGAAGTTCGCGGTCATAAGGCGAGTACTTACGCTGAGCTGGACTTAGCTTGCGAGAGAAAAACGCCAGAGGTTTCCAGACGCCGTCTTTCAACAGCTGTAAAACCGCTCCTAATGCCACGTCAGATGCATCCATGACTAACGCCAGCTGAGCGTCGCAGTCGGGATGGGACAGCAAAGCAGCGTTGCAGAGATCTTGTTTGCACTGCTTAAATGCTGCAAGTGCTGGACCGGTAATATCTACTGGATGTTTAGCTTTTACCAAGCCAGTAAGAAGAGCGTTGAGAGGAGCTTGGTTCTGCGCAGCGTTAGGCAAAAATCGCCGGTCAAAATTAAGCATCCCCAAAAATCTCCTCAGCTCCCTAACAGTTTTAGGGGGTGGACAGTCTTTTATGGCCTGGACCTTGGTCTCCTGAGGTTTGGTGCCTTCTGCTGAGATGTGGTATCCCAGAAAAGTGACTTCTTTTGCCCCGAATACGCACTTTGAGGTGTTTACTAGGATACCGTACTGTGTCATCCTCTCGAACAGCTGTCGCAGGTGGTTCTCATGCTGGGCCTGATCCCTGGAGAACATCAAGAAATCGTCGTGGTAGGAATAACAGAAGTCCAGCCCTCTAGTCATCTCATCCACGAACCTTTGGAAAGTTTGGCCTGCGTTCCTTAGACCAAAGGTCATGAATGGGAACTCGAACAGGCCAAAGGGGGTGGTGATGGCGGTCTTCTGAATATCCTCCTCGAAGACCGGGATCTGATTACAGGCCTTTACCAGGTCGATTGTGGAGAACACCTTGCAGCCCGCGATGCTGTGAGCAAAGTCATGGATATGACGTATAGGGTACCTGTCGGGTATGGTACGTGCGTTCAGTGCACGGTAATCTCCGCAGGGTCGCCAGCTGTTGTCCTTCTTGGGCGCTAGATGCAATGCTGATGCCCAAGGACTCTCCGACGGACGCGCGGTGCCGTTATTTAACATCAGCTGGAACTCGTTACGCGCGATCTTTAACTTGTCGGGAGCTAACCTGCGAGGGGTACAAAAGACAGTGGGGTCTGGAGTGGTGCGAATATGATGCACTGTATTGTGTCGTGTGATGTGCGGTGTACCAGACGGACGAGTGATATCCGGGTATTTCCTTAAAATAGAATGGTACCGCGAATCTCCAGTCAAAACCTTAACGGACAACACAGATTTTAAAACACAATTAACACTAGCCACAGTACATAACGAAGTTGTATTATCTATCAAGCGGTGGTTACGCACATCAACAATCAAATTGTAAAATCTAAGAAAATCTACGCCAATTATAGCTTTGGTTACGTTAGCGACAACAAAATTCCAAGCAAAGCTTCGTCTAAGGCCTAAATCTAGATTTAACTGTAGAAAACCATACGTGTCGATGATACTTCCGTTGGCTGCTGACAGTTGGTACGTAGTTTTCGAACGTCGCTCGCGTAGTGCAGATCGTGGAAATACGCAGAGGTCGCTTCCGGTGTCCACCAAAAATTGGGTCTTCGTTGTGCGGTCCGTGACAAAAAGGCGACCACTGGAGGAAGGGCAATCGTTTGTCGCCATCACCGACTGCCATGAGCGTTTCCCGGTTTCGAGTGGTCACAAGGCTTTATACATTTGGTTGCGTTCGATCCAAATTTATAATGGTACCAGCATAAGGGAAACTTGCGGTAATTTGAGTTGGATCGAGTCGTGGAACGACTTCGCTGGTTATCCCTTGAACGGCGGCGTGGTCTAGCCTCACGATCGCGACGATTCAGGTGAAGAGTAAGGTTCTTCACCGCTTGTTTCAATTCCGCAATCTCTAGTGCCATTGTCTCTGTAGTGCTTGACGATGCTACAGGTGCGGCTGTGGCGGCGACTTGACGCGTAGGTGTCACAATATCCTGCACTCTGTCGGCCAGGTCTGCTAGCGCTTCCAAAGAAGTAGTCGGCTGCGATGCCAACAGCGTTTGGATGTTGCTGGGTAGACGGCTGCTCCAAATAGTGCGGATGAAGTCCCCTGGCACTTCTGAACCGGCCAAACTCTGCAGGTGCCTTAAGAACTGTGACGGCTTCCTGTCACCCAGTTCCTCGTGCATGAGGAGTTGGTGCACCTTCTTCTCCTTGGACGCCGTCAGACGCTTAATGAGTTCAAACTTCAGCTTCTCATATTTGTTCTCTGCAGGTGGGTGTACGATAATGTCTTTCACTTCCTTTGAGAACTGCGGATCCAAGTGCCCGATCACGTAGTTAAATTTCGTGGCGTCTGATGTGATTCCAGATATTGCGAATTGGCCTTCAACCTGGGCAAACCATATCTCTGGTACTTCGGGCCAAAACGGCGGCACTCGTACACCGACACGGCAAATGTCGGATGGTGCAGTGGAAACGCGCTCTCGTGTATGACGTCGGCTGGCGTGCGATGCCGCAGATTTTGCCGAATCACTGCTTTCACTCATTGTTGCAAATTCACTATCTTCAAAAAGTGTTCGTTCGGGGTCACCAGTTGTGGTGTAGGTGTATGTGGTGGGTGTTGATGCACAAATAATAGTCTAGCTTACTTACGTAAGGTAATATAATGTTCGTCCATAAAACAATACACGAAGTACACTCACATATAACATAGAAGGAGAATAGCGATAGCAAACACGCACAGCACAGTTTAGAAAGCAGAAGGAACAAAGTACAAATAACAAACAAAAGCGTAAAGCGTTTAGGCGTAAGCTATACGGTGCCGCGACAAATGTAAAGCGGGTAGATGAGAGGCAAGCGCTTCGCGTCGTGTTAGGGTCTCGACTGGCCTACGTGCGCAGGCGCACAGCGATCGGCGCCGGCGGCAACTCATTAGTGCCTACCGAACAATAGGCCTGTTTTTTGTGATGCGCGTTTCCAAAGCACGGCGCCTCGCTGTCTGGTAGATAACATTGTCGCATGTTATTATGATTGTAAATAATATTGTGTGTAATTAGAATTAGGAATAAATATGTTATCGTTATTGTTTAGTGTAAATAGATATTTTGATGTAAGTGTAAATATGATTAAAATAACTTTAAGTTTATTTAAGTAAATATAACTAGACTAAGTAAATGTTGGTGAATATAGTATGTAGTGTGCAGTAATATTAAATAGATAATATTATGTGCCCACAAATGTATTCTTTTCATCATTTTGCACAACTTTTACTATGGGACCAAGTCTTCTAGGATAAACTGTAAAATGATAAAACCACAGAAGACTCGTTGAATACTTTCTCGGTCTCGGTAGCTTAGCGGTTAGTGCAGTGGACCGGCAATCCGAAGGTCATGGATTCGAATCTCATTCGAGCTACTCTGAGACAGGTTGATTTTTTTCTAGTAAACATTTTATCCTTTAAGTATCTATTATAGCATTGTGAATGCAAAAAATTCAATAATAAAGATATCTTTAGATAGTTTTTCTATCGCAGGTTCTGCGAGCGCGTATTCCCGGAGTTGTCCGCGGTGATGGATCACGCGGACGAGCACAAGCACGACCTCGACGAGGGCGTTGTGTACCCCTGCCCTATATGCGACTACGGTACTAGTATATTATACATAAACATACACACACACATAGGTACAATGGCGGACTCCGTCGCTTTACCAGTCTAAAGGTCAAAATCCCTTGCACTCCGCGTCGTCTATTTGGTACGGGCACGTACCCGGGCGGGCGGTGCGCTTCATACGAAAATGTTGCAAAGCGCTAGTAGCTCGGGGACCGAAGTCCAACGGATGTTAGTTGGAGGTGCTATATATAGGGAAGTAGACGTTGAAACTTCGCTACAGCGATGCAGGCTTCCCGTACTATTTTATCGTCGTAGTATGGCGACGTTGTTGGTATGCGTTTGTGGCGCCATCTGTTTACACGGTTGAGAAGGTGTTTGCTTCGTGTCGTACAATGTGCGGCGTATGCGGTAGGTGGCACCGCTACGAACTTATATTATTTTGACGTTTTCTGTTTAGGTTACGCCAAATCAGGTTGGTTGAAGGCTCACCTAAAGGCGGCGCATGAGAAAACAGCTCCCGAAAATGTCAAGAAAGAAGTTTTGGAAGACAACAACAATGGTACGTGTATTTTAAGAATATTATAAGAATACTTATACCAATAGTAGGGGCCGGCCGTCATTAACTCTTAAAGTAGTATTACTTTAATACATACATATAATCACGACTATTATCCCCGAAGGGTTAGTCAGAGACTAGGCAATGAGGACCGCAAAAGCAGTCCACTACCAAATTCCACTTTTCATCAAATAGCTACTGCACATGTGCTCAGCGTAACATGTGGTGAGCCCATCGCCGCTCTATGCTGTTTGACATATGTGCAGTTTTTAGTCCGTTAGTCGCCTTTTACGACACCCAAGGGAAGAAAGGGTTAATTCTGACGTGGTCGTAGCTACACTTTTGAACTTTTAAAATAGCCAGTACCTACTTTTGAACGCAATTTCATACTTAGGTTTGAACCCGATAATGATCGTCGTCTAATAAACAATTTCAACATCCTGTGTTCGATTGAAAGGGTTATAAATAATTAATTACTAAATAAATTAAAAGTAAAAACCTTTTTAAAAACAAGCTTTTATTTAAATGCGCTAAAAATGAAAAAAACTTTTACTATCAACTTATAACGTCATTACACAATTTATATGATATAAAAGGTTCTTTTTAGGTTCTTTTTAGCGCATTTAAATAAAAGCTTGTTTTTAAAAAGGTTTTTACTATTTATTTATTTTTTACTTTTTAGTTATCCCTGGACACGTTTTTCATCTGTTCATCTCACTGAAAACAAATATTTATGTATACAAAATTTATTCACGTCCACCAAACCACCACTTCGACGACCTCCTTGGTCGAGTGGTTTGTACACCGGTTTTCATGGTGTCGCCATCTCTGAGGTCCGGGGTTCGATCCCCGGTCGGGTCAATTTAGAAATTATTGTTTTCTAAATTGTCTCGGGTCTGGGTGTTTTCTATGTATAATAAGTATGTATTTAAGTATTTTAAGTATGTTTATCCGTTGTCTAGTAACCATTTAACGAGTTTCTTCGAAGCTTCTCTTGGGCTAGATAATTGGTGTGATTGTAGGAAAGATTTATTTATTTATTATTTATTTATTTATTACTTCTCACCTCACCGCCCATCAAAAACGGTCCACCCAATAAGACGAATCAAACTCGACGCAGTTATGTAGCTTAATTACTTACTGAGTTCTTATGGCCATCTTCCAGCTCCATCATCAGACCCTGATTACCATCTAGCACCAAAGTACTCGTCAAGACGAATCAAACGAGCCCATACTCAATGGGGTTATATTGTTTAATTACTGAGTTCCTATGACCATCTTACAACTCCATCATCAGACCCTGGTTACCATCTAGCACCAAAGTACTCGTCAAGACGAATCAAACGATCCGAGACTCGATGGGGTTGTATCGTTTCTTTACTGAGTTCCTAGGACCACCTTCCAGCTCCATCATCAGATCAGACCCTGGTAACCATCTAAAAACAAAGTACTCGTCAAGACGAATGAAACAAACCGAAAGTCGATGGGGTTGCGTCGTTTCATTATAGAGTTCCTAGGATCACCTTCCAGCTTCATTATCAGACCCTGGTTATCATTAAAAGACAAACTACTCGTCAAGACGATTCAAACGAGCCCAAACTCGATGAGGTTATGTTGTTTCATTGCAAAGTTCCTATGGCCACCCTCCAGCTTCATCATCAGATCAGCACCATGTCATCATAATATTGCATTGTCACGCGATTTACACATGAATGCAAAATTTCAGCTCAATCGGTAACCGGGAAGAGGGTCAAAATTGAGTTGCAAAATTCCACCCGAACAAGACATACATTGCAAGTTAAATAAAAGGTTGTATTAAGATGTGTGTTCTATCTAATAAATAAATTTCTATTCCAGATTCTGAACAAAAGTCTACGTTAGCATCACCCATAGCTCGAAGAACGAGGAGTTCCACTAAGAAAGCTGATGATAATCCAGAAAAAGGTAAGTAAGATAATTTTATAATTAGTTGGTCATTAGTGCTTGCGTGCAAAACTATTAAGAAATCAGTACAATCTATATCTTATATAAAAAAAATCAATTGCCCTCTATTCACTTGGGTGTCGTAAAAGGCGACTAACGGACTAAAGACTGCACATACATCTAACAGCATGGAGCGGCGATGGGCTTACTACTTGTCACGCTGAGCACATGTGCAGTCGCTATTTGGTAAAAAGTGGACTATGGCAGTGCACTGCTTTTGCTATCCTCATTGTCTAGTATCTGACTAACCCTTTGGGGATAATAGTCGTGATTATATGTAGATATGTATTATTTTGGCTCGCTATTTTTCCGGCTCGCCCGGCGTAATACCACCCTCTCACGAATATCCGGTGTGAAATAATGGCACTTGGTGCTGTTGTGTTTCGTCCGGCCAGTAAGGGTTTCGGAAGCCCCTCCCCCCCCCCCCCCTCTAAAGGCCGGAAACGCGTCTACGATTCCTCTGGTTTTGCGGGTGTCCATGGGCGGCGGTGATTACTCTCCATCAGGTGACCCGCCTGCTCGTTTGCCTCCTACTATATAAAAAAAACTAACTTTATTTTTATTTTAGAAGCAAGTCCTCAAGTTGGTTTGAAATTAGAAAGGAAGGAAGAACAGGTTTGTTTGTGTCATATCATAATCAGTCTATAAAGGTTCCACTGGGCACAGGCTTTCCCACATGGACAACAGCATGTGGGGAGGTCGGGCCGTAACTCACCACGCTGGCCCAATGCGGGCTGGTGGGTTAATGAAGCTATGATGGCTTACCCCTAGGCTTAGGCAATCCCAAAATTCTAATTTTAAATAAGATGTACCTACCTAACCTAAACTAGAAATTGAACCCGAGACATGTGGGTGGGAGATCGGTGTAGATAGATACAACGCTTTATTGCACACACACAAAAATAAAGAAAACATAGAGTAAGCATTTAAAAAAGGTAATGTCTGCAAAGGCGGTCTTATAGCTTAAAGCCATCTCTTCTAGACAACCTTTGTGGTATATGACAACAGAAAAAGAGCGGCAGGCAGTGCACCAGAACAAGCAAATATGAGATAAAAAATAAAAACAGAATTCAAATACTTAATATAGCTATAAAATTAATTTAATAAACGTACAATACTGATACCTACGAGGGGCGTTCAAAATATTCTCGGTATGTGGATAAAAACAAACAAGTACGAAAAGTGTGATATTTTTATTTTTCAATATACTCCCCCCCTATGTTCATACACTTATAAGATCGATCAATTATTTTTTTTAATCCCTCATAAAAATATTTTTTATCTTTGGTGTAAAAATGCTCCTCCACGGCCGTCTTCAACGCTTCATCGTCAGAAAATTTATTTCCACGCAGATCCTTTTTAAGATTGGGGAACAAAAAGAAGTCGCTTGGGGCTAAGTCCGGACTATAGGGTGGATGAGTAACAGTTTCAAACCCACATTCAACAATAGCTGCCTTGGCAATATGAGCAGTATGGACAGGGGCGTTGTCATGCAGAAGCAGAACACCTTTGGTTAACTTTCCTCGCCTCTTTTCTTTGATCGCATCTCTTAATTGACGTATAACGTTAGCGTAGTACTGCCCTGTGATATTTACACCTTTTTCTTTATAATCGATAAGCAAAACTCCTTCACAATCCCAAAATATTGTGGCCATGACCTTGCCAGCTGACGGGATTACCTTGAACTTCTTGGGATGAGCTGAACCCTTAATGTGCCACTGCATGGACTCCTGTTTGCTCTCTGGGTCATGATGATGAACCCAGGTTTCATCTCCAGTAACTATTTTTTGCAGCACCTCATCGGGATTTTCACCACACAGGTCGATAAAATCTGAACAGCAAGCCACACGCATATCCTTTTGAAGAAGCGTCAGCATTCGCGGAACCCATCTTGCACTTACTTTTGACATATTAAGATGGTCATGTATAATGTCATGTACGGTACCAATAGAGAGATTGGTTACTTGAGCTATAGATTTTACCTTCACTCGGCCGTCTTCCAATATAAGTTTTTCCACTTTATCAATATTTTCTTGTGAGGTAGCCACTACAGGCCGGCCAGGTCTAGGGTCATCTTCAATACTCTCCCTTCCACGCTTAAATTCGCTTGACCATTTTTGAATAGTAGATAAAGAAGGAGCAGACTCACGGTAAACACAATCCATTTCCTCTTTTATGGTTTTTTGATTTTTACCCTGTTTTGTCAAGAATTTTATGACGGATCGGTGCTCTAATTTCGTTAAAATTGTTAATTCGCTCATGGTGTTCATGTTTGTTCGGCAATTGCAGAAAAACAAAAGAACATCTCGGTTCCAATTTTACTTTTTTTTAATGTCAATGGATGAATCTTAGCGGCCAGTAACAAATATATATATAAAAGAGGTTGTAACGTATCAATACCGAGAATATTTTGAACGCCCCTCGTAGGTACCTATATTATAAAAATATATAAATAAATATATGTTTATACTTACTATACTAGTAACATAGATAGATAGATAGACAATACTTTTATTGTAACTTAACACCACACACATTTACATAACAAATAACAATGAGCACAAATACAAAGTTACAATTTGGCGGTCTTATCGCTTTAAAGTGATCTCTGCCAGACTACCAAACAATATAATAAAATACTTAAAATATAATAATAGTTGTTGCATACTCGGACCTAGCAAGAAGATTCGAATGCAGTTTGGCTTTGAAAGAAACAAGTGACTTCGTGTAGTCTAACCACTAGAAATACCACAGTGGTGGTTCAATGAGCTTGGGAATAGTTATTTGTTATACAAGAGTGCAAACTTGCTTTTTAACCGCGTGCTCAATTTTGATGACCGAGCAAGCGAAGGATTCTAAAATTGAATCACGAGCGCAGCGAGTGATTGGACGGAACCCGTGGTTGTTTTTTGTAACAACTAGATAATTTCAACCATGATGAATCATGTTTTTGTAAAGTTCTGTAGAACACTTGAATATAGTCATCTAGAGAATAACGCTCTTATAAATAATATGTAATCGAATATGGTTTGCTTTCATTCTTATAAAGACTATGTAAAATGCTTTTACTCTTTTGTTATAGTATAGACATCTTATAAAAAGCTCCTATAAATTAAAAAGCAATATAGTTACTCTGTGCATTGCTTTTATAAGAATAATTGACCCTATTAAAAACCTATACATAGCTTTTGAATATTATAAGGCTAAAAAACCATATAACTAGCCCCTATAAGAATACCATATTTTGAACCCTTATTGTGGCTATATTATTAGGATTTATTACCGTTTACCCAACTAAATTACAAGAATAATGGTAGTATTAGCTAAATCTTCTTATAATGTACCATTATAAGGTTCATTGACATATTGATTGCTATTTTAAAACAATTAAAAGAGTATGGACCTTATACATTAATTTTATAAGGTTATATTGTTAGTTGGGATTTCATATTTTATTGTTACAACTGTCAAATAGCCAACTGATGGGTATTGGATTTATCACCACGCTTGCCAAACGCGGGTTGGTGGTGTCTGACTCCGGGCTGTGCATCGAAAAATCCAAAAATACACATTGCCCGACCAGGCAATTGAACCCGGGTCCTCCGAATATCGAGCCGAGCGCTTCACCGCTTCACAGAGTCAGAGTCACTGCCTGATTTGCAAAAGGACTGGTACAACCGATATGTAAAGGTTTATCTGACTGACTTTTACACTGACTTTTTATTCCTCTATCGGGAGAAAAAGTCAGTGTGCCTCGCCATTTGTGGGCCGGTAGAGTGAGGGTGACTGATGCTACGTCTCTAACGCTGCACCAGTTGTCCTTGCGCCTGGACTTCACTTTCACTTAACATCAGGTGGAGTGGGGTCATTTGCCGGGCTTAATATGAAAATAAAGAAATCAGCATAATATTTGTTTTCGTAGAGTGCACCTTCCAACATGGTAATAAAGACGGAAATTAAACAAGAGGCTATAGACAGCAGCGACGACGAGATATGGATAGTGCAAACCGGCGATGAGACCAACGAACAGTTAGCACACTTACTGCACGCTGCGAAAGCTGCTAAGGTTGGCCAGAGTAATGAGAGGAGCAAGAAGATGCATAAATGCTTCAGTTGCAGGTGAGAGTTTAAACATAGATACATACATTCACGTCTATTATCCCGAAAGGGTTAGTCAGGGACGGGTGACGAGACTAACGAACAGCTGGAACACTTACTGTACACTGCGAAAGCTGCTAAGGACGGCCAGAGCAATGAGAGGACCGAGAAGAGCAAGAAGCTGCACAAATGTTTTAGTTGCAGGTGAGAGTACTATGTATGTACAGTCGACAAAGTTCCCGGTCGACCACTTCTCGGCTATATTCGCTTGCGCTTTATTCCGACCACGCGTGCAGTAAGGAGGAGAAGAAGTACTCTCTTTCTCGGAATCGAAATTCCCGCCGATTTTCGTTTGCTATTGATAGCGATTTCCATTATTTTTGAAATTTCAAACAATTTTCTACATATTAATAAGCTAAATGCCAAACCTATTTTGTATGAACGTTTCGCAAAAAACTAAAACCGCTGTAAATAGCAAACGAAAATCGGCCGAAATTTCGTTTCGGAGAATGAGAGTAGGCCGTTAGTAGCGTGAGCGTAGATCGTGTGTAAGCGAATATCGCCGGAAAGTAATCGATCGGGAACTTTCTCGTCTGTACATAGTTCCATGAATATTATCCCCGAAGAGTTAGTCAGAGACTAGGCAATGAGGACAGCAGTAGCAGTCCACAGCCAAATGCACATGTGCTCCGCGTGATGGGTCCGATCGCCACTTCATGCTGTTGGGTGTATGCGATCAACCTAGGTATCCAAAACTAAAGAGTTAAATGATCTGACTAAAGAGTTACCAGAGCTAAACATCCAATTTCAGAGCTTTCCTATGTTCTTGAAACTTCTTAAAAATAATGATGCACTACAGATTGCATGTATCTAGTTAGGATATCTGATTTGTTTTTTTATATACTTAATTTTTATTGTTTAATTTACTCTACTTAGTTAAGTGAATTTTTAGCAACCTTAATTTTAAGAATGTAGATTTTTTTTTATCCACAACGGGTAAGCGCTTGGCCATGGAGGCCAAGCGCTTGATGCACCTGATGGTAAGTGACGATAAGGCCGAAAGTGGAAGCGCGCTTCACCCGGAATCCTCAACCACTGAGGAACTGGCTTTCTTATCTCAAACTGTCGGAACACAACAATGCTATAAACATCGTTGTTATGGCGACATACTTAGATAAGATGGTGGTAGCTAGCCAGGCGGACTTAACAGCCCTACCACCAACCAAACCGAGCACACAAAGATGTACACCCCGCTGGGAATCAAACCCGGGACCTCTGGGTCTGAAACCGGTGGCTTAGCCACTAGACCACAGATGCGGTGCAAAAATTTAAGCCTTAGGTCGTCGATTCAAATATATAAATTAAACTGTAAAATTTCTCCAATAATTGATATTGATCCATCTATACCCTAGTGACAAAGTTCAAAAAGTTTTTTATTTTTTAAAATCGAATTTCTACTAATAAACTCCTATATGGAACGCAGAATAGCTGTTTTGTATTATTTCAAAGTTGCCCATATTCCAGCCGAATATTCGCAACGGAAGATAGTCTCGACACTCACAAATGCCGACGTCGCGGCAGAAAGAGAAAGTCTCCGAGCAAAGAGGACAACACTATATGTGTGCCGACAAAAGAGGATTTTATGAAGGTATGTATTTTGGTTGTTACTTGTTAACCGTTTTTAAAGATTTGTTCTTCAATAAATAAATGAGGATATTTTTGCAGCGTGCACAAGGCCGATCCCGACCGATGGAACAAATGGATACAAACAATGATTTGCTTGTCCCTGTAAGTATCTTTCTCGTTGGTTTGTTCCCTACCACTGTTCACACATACACACATACGCGCATACGCGCACACGTACGCACACAGTGAAAGGATTTTTTTGAGCGTTTTGGAAGTTTTTGTGTAATGTACAGCATTTCGATCTACCACAAAATGTCAAACTTCAATAATTTTTTAACTTGTCACACTACCGTATAATGATCAATATCAGTTTGGACTTCTTGGCGGGAAAGTGAAGCATCATGTCTGTAGTTTTGTCTTATTTTCTAAAATTTGTGTTTTGTCGAATATTAATGTGAAATAATGGTGGATTATTAACCGTTAAGTGTTCGTGAACGTTCATGAGTGTTGGCAAATAAAACAAAACAGTGCAACATCACTTTTCAAATTCTCTCAAGAAGTCCGTGTGAGATTCAGTAAAGTCCCACATCTTTACTGAAACTCAAGGGATTTGGGGGGAATATCATTTAGCTTATTATCATCACTCATTATCATTTTATAAGCATAATAAATTAACTCTATTATTTCGACTGAAGGACTAGTATCCATGGTCAAGAAACAAATTATCAAAAAAAAAGGATCAATATCGATTGAAGATATTCGGAGTCTCTGTACTTATTGTAAGTATGTGATTACGATGTTATTAATAAAAGTCTTCTTACTCTAAATGTGTTTGCAGAGAACTCGCCGCAAAAAGACCAAGGGCCCAACCTCTGACCCGCAGATTGTGACCTGCCACGATTGCAGCGAGTCGTTCACTTCCAAAGTGAGGCTCAAGTTTCATATGTGAGTGCAGTTTGTTCACACTATTTGTTATATTAATTGATTGTACGAAGGCAATAGTGATAACCGTGTCGCATAGCGGTGAAAGAACACTGTAACTTCTGTGCTTTGCAAGGTATTTGAGCGGATAATTAACTCTCAGCTCATTCACTACCTAGAGAATCACTCGCTGCTCCATGATCTCCAGTATGGTTCAGACTCAAGCGATCAACGGATGATCTTCTAGCGTACGTTACTCACGCATGGGGTGAAGCGATGGACAAGCATGGCGAATCTCTGGCAGTTAGCCTTGATGTTGCCAAAGCTTTTTATAGAGTATGGCATCGCTCCCTTCTTTCCAAGTTGCTGGCCTTCGGTGTGCCGCCCGGTTTGTGCGCCTGGGTTGCAGGCTTTCTAGAAGAGCGGAGGATTCGTGTCCTTTGTGAGGGTAGTTCCTCCGAGTTCTACAAAGTCAATGCCGGAGTGCCGCAGGGTTCTGTGCTCTCACCTACTCTATTTATTCTGCGTATCAATGACATAGAAACGATTATTTGAGAAACCCCACAAGTCCCAATTTTGGTGAAATTAAGTAAAATATGGCAATTAATTCAGTAAGGAGTAAATACACAAGTCACATAAAAACCACACAAGTCCTGCTACATGCGTACGATTTATAGTCGGTCGAATTTTACAGTTAGTTGAGAAACACCTTATGTCCAGGACATGTGGTATTTCTCTAATACATACCCTGGCAACACTCACCAAAGTATAAGTAAGTACACTCGGCGTCAAAAAAATCGCACCTCTTAGAAAATCACTTTCAAATGTCATTTACTCTTGATATGCACATGCAGTCGCATTAATTATGATTTTATTTACAAGGTTACTTAATTAACTTAATAAAAAACATTACTTTTCATTATCAAATAAAACCTAATGCAACAAATAAAGTGTCACAAAAATTCGATGCAAATTTTGCTACCCGTGAGAGTTGCTAGTTGCGCTTCCTTTGTGGGTATAAAACGGTCAACACGGGTTCAATGTGGGTCATTCGCTATTCAACCGTTGAAGAGGACACACGCACAGATTTTGATGGATACCACAGCTGATAAAGCCGCTCAAGTGGTTGCACTACTGCAATCAGGGGTGCGGCAGTGTGATGTCGCCCGGCAACTGAACCTGAGCCGTTATTCCGTTCGAAGAGTGTACCAGCGCTTCATAGAGACCGGTGGCTATATCCGCAGACACGGTTCGGGTAGACGTCGCTGCACTTCGGAAAGAGACGACCGGTTCGTTGTGTCGAACTCTTTGAGAAATCGTTTCTCCAACGCTGTTGAGTTGCAACAGCAGCTCCAGGCAGTTCGCAGACGCACCGTAAGCGTATCTACGGTTAGAAGAAGATTGAAGGAGAAGAAGATAGCGGCCCACAGAGCTGCTACGGGTCCAAACTTGACTGCAGCGCATCGGCGAGCCCGCTTGCAGTTTGCTCGTGACCACGTCGATTGGACCCTTGAGCAGTGGAGAGCTGTTCTCTTCTCAGACGAGACGCGAGTGTGTCTTTTCTGCAACGACCGACGGAGAAGAGTATACCGGAGGCAGGGTGAACGTTTCGCCCAAGCCTGCATCCAGGAGACGGTGGAATATGGTGGCGGATCCTGCATGTTCTGGGGCGGTATGTCTGCTGCCGGCAAAACCGACCTTGTCTGCGTCTCCCGGACTGGAGGTGCTCGCGGACAAGGGTCGCTGACTGCTCGCCGCTATGTCACTGAGGTCCTGGAAGTGCATGTGGTCCCCTTTGCCGAATCTTTTGGCGAGGGGTTCACATTAATGCACGACAACGCTCGCGCTCACACTGCAGGCATCGTGAGCGACTTCTTGCAGAGGTCCCAAATCTCTGTGATGCAGTGGCCAGCGCGAAGTCCGGATCTGAATCCTATAGAGCACCTCTGGGACCATCTTAAACGTAAGGTTCGATCTCGGGATCCAGCTCCTTCGACTCTACAGGAGCTCCAAGACGCGGTGATTGAAGAATGGGGGCTTATCCCTCAAGAAGAGCTCCTGAAGTTGGTGAGGTCCATGAGGGACCGTATGGAAGCCGTGATCAGGGCAAGGGGGGGTAACACTAGATTTTAAGTTAATTTTAAGACACTTTTTGTACATTTTTCTTTGTAAATTATCTGTTGTTAATTAGGACTTAATTAAGGATTTTTATTATTTTATTAATTTTAATGTTGTTTGTATAATTATAATTAAACAGAAAGTTAAATTTAATTGTTTTTTGATACTCCTTTTTGTTACCTTTCTAATGATACCCAACACTATCCTCTACATAAGGTTTAAGAATTTTTAAAGATGATTTTTAAAAGGTGCGATTTTTTTGACGCCGAGTGTATAAGGGCAAAGCACCCAGAGCCAAACCAAGGCCAAAATTGGATAGATCTGTGTTGATTACATGCAGAATATTGATTTACCTAAGATACCAGTGCAAGAAACTTTCTATCTAAGACAACTTACTGTGAATGTATTCTGCATACATAATCTCAGAGATGATTCTGCTCATTTTGTGGTATACCATGAGGGCATTGCTGGAAAAGGTCCTAATGAGGTCAGCACCATTTTACATAAATATTTTAAGCAAAATATGGGAAATTTCGAATATCTGCTTTATAACTTCTTCCACCACAATGAAAATTTTACTGACATTGTTGAAGCCCGGACATACATTGGAGGTCTTCCTAGTGACACATTTGGGCTAAAAACACATCTAAGGCACTTATAGAGTTTCCCACAGAACCTGCAAACATTAAAAAGCGACCAATTAACAAGAAGAAAATGATTGACCTTCAAAAATTGAAGACATTACCTGCCAACACAGACGTGGTCTGTGCCTGCCACAAATAAGAAGAGTTCAAAAATTCTATGAAACCATGTTTAAATAGCCAGTTACGGATAGGGAATGTGAAGAATAATATGGAGGTTGAATTCTGCATTAAATAAAGTACTTTCTTTAATTATCTAATAAATAACTTTGTATAGAGCTAAATAAATTTATAGTTTTATTTATGTTTTTGAGAAACGCCACAAGTCCATTGACTTTGATTCTTTTTTAAAGTGGAAGATGTAGGATTTTGAATCGTGTGTCATGTTACTTAGGTGTAGAATTGTCCTAGTAACACTTTAGTGTAATCATCTTAATAACATTCGTAAAAAAATTTCATTATAATGTTTATTGTTCCTCCTGTAAAATTGGGTCTCATGGACATCTTGGATTTCTCAAATAATTGAGTCTGTTGTCCTTGGGCAATATTCATTGTTATGCGGATGACAGTACGGTACATGAGCGGTACATTAGGACATCCTGCGGCAAAGCAAGCTGATACCGCAGTGAAAAGGACAGAACTGGTTGCCAAGCCGTGACAAGCTGAACCTGACTCTCGATCGTGTCTCTAAGTGGGGATCTAAAAAGCTGGTCGAATTTAATGCCAGAAAAACCCAGTTTTGTGCATTATCGTCCAAGGTAACTCCCTTCCTTACTCCTCCCTCTATTCAGAACTCTCCTTTACCCATCTCAGTAGACCTCAGCATTCTTGGAATGGACATTGGCCAAGAACTGAATCCAAAATGCTATATCGAGAGTGTTATTTAACTGCCTCCCGTAAGTTTGGTATTCTCAATAAGGTGAGGCGATTTTTCACTTCCGAGCAGCGCTGTTTGCTGTTTATGACTCAGGTGCGATAGAGTATGGAGTATTGATCCTATCTATGGGACGGCTCCGCTAAATACCTCCTCGATGCACTTGATAGACTACAAAGGCAAGCGGTACGCATTATTGAAGATGCTGAGGTTACAACCTCTCTTGAGGACCTCCAGCTGCGTAGAGACTCAGTGTCTTCTACCGAATTTACTACGGAGAGTGTTCTGAAGAACTTTCTGATCTAATCCTGCCCTCTCCTTTCCTGTCCCGGACTACACGTGCTGGTCTTAGGATCCACCATCGTAATATGCAGACTATTAGAACTCGTACCAAAAAATTTGGCAAGTTGTTCCTCAGTAAGGCCATTCGGCTTTGGAATTCTCTGCCGGCGCATGTGTTTCCCAGCTCCTACAGTCCCGGGTCTTTTAAGCGGGGCGTGAAACGGCATTTATGCAGGCCGTCATGAATGGGTACGCTTGTTACCGTGCTTGTTTCACGGTGACGAGCGCTCTCGTTATTTTGGACTGCATCGGGCTGCTTATTATCAAGCGAGATGTAGTCACTATGACGTATCACATTAAAAAAAGTACCATCCCCTTTCTTCTCCTGGGTGTCTTAAAAGGCGACTAACGTACTAAAGACTGCACATACATCCAACAGCATAGAGCGGCGATGGGCTCACCACCTGTCACGCTGAGCATATTATTATGTGCAGTCGCTATTTGAAGGACTGCTTTTGCTGCCCCCATTGCCTAGTCTCTGACCAACCCTTCGGGGATAATATCAGGGGGGTGTCACTCCGCAGCTTAGGTAGGTTCGCTTGGCGCGCCTCCGCAGTTTGGCCGCCGGCGTATGGCAGTCAAGGTTGCCGCGAGCGCGAGAGCACCCAACACCGCGCGCCGGACGCGACACGAGTAAGCCCAAGCGCGCAAGGAAACCCAAGCTCTGTGACGTCATGACGTCAAATCGATATCGAGTCAGCGTTGCTTAACGGAATGTGAAGGCTCGGGTCACACGATAAGTTTCAATTTCGCGTGAAAGTCGTTAGAGAGTGAACCTTCTGTACGTAGTACTATAATAGTCGTAATAATATGTATGTATGTCAACGCTGCCACTATTCCGCTACGATTTAGAATGTGATTGTGTATTCAGCTTATATGTGATCGAAGGCTTCGACTACTACTTCTACTTTTATTCTTCATTCTCCTAGAATTAGAATTTTTGCATGTACAATGCTATAAAATACTATGTTTATATAAGACAATTTAAATTGACATTTGTATGCTATTTCATAATGGCAAAACATGTGCGCACCGTAAATTTCGTACCACCCGTAAATTACATGTTTTTTGCAAATAAATGATTATCTTATCTTATCTAGGCAATTCCACTCACCAACCAACATGCTCACCCCGGACGGCCGGTACAAATGTGTTGAGTGTGTAGCGACTCGCCCCACCGAGGCGTGCTTCCCGGCTGAGGCAGCTCTGTTCGACCACATACACTTCAGGCATCACAAGCGCAGGCGCTGGCAGTGCCCGGTCAGAGGGTGTGGGAAGACTTTCCACCTCAGGTAACGCAAGACAGCAGATCAATCTATTCAAATCTGTCAATTTTCTCCAATCAATATAGATCCTTATTATACCTCAGTGACAAAGTTCAAAACGTCAAAATGTATTGAAGAAATTTGACATTTTACATATTAATTTATTTATATTTACTTATCTATTTAAACCAGGGCTTGGAATACCGGTATTTTCAATTACCGGTTACTTTGACATACATAAGGTACCGATATCGATTTGATACTGGTATTCATAATACAGGTTAACCGATGAGTACCGGTAAGTAGGATTGTGAGTAGTACAGTCACCAGCATTAAGATGTGACTATCGACGGCCTGCAAAAATATCTAATCATTGGTGGAAAGCACATATATGCCTATTATATGCCTTCCACCAATGATCAGATATTTTTGCATCATCACATCTTAATGCTGGTGACTGTACCGGTATTATACAGGTATAATACAGGTACTTATACCGGTACTATAATACCGGTACCAGGTCACTAAACAAGATAGTGTATCAAACTTACCTTTATAATCTTTTTACAAACCAGGCATTTCGGGTTAGGGTGTCGAAAAGGGGGTGCAGGACTTAAAAAAATTCGAGCAAAAATACACTTAACTTTTTTTTTCACAAACTGACGAATAACATTGCTAACAAAAAGAAATACTTACAAAAATTTCCGAAATAAGGTAGGTTATAATAAACTGTGAAAAAAAAGCCGACACTTAAAAAATATTGGGGCGACCTTGACCGCGCGCTTTGAACGTGTGAGTGGTTGTGATAGGTTAAAATTTTAAGACAATCGCGAAGCGCAGTAGCGATTGTCTTGATTTCGAAGTTATTTTTATTTATTAGACAACAGAAATCTAGCTCCGTACAAAAAATATAATTTTTTTTCTTCCTAAAAAAGAAGATTAAATTTTTTTTACTTCGTATACCGCCTAGCTTCCTGCGCGATGCTACAGGAGGGCCAAAATTTCTTTAGAATTTAGCTACGACCCACCGTTTTCGAGATAATTCGCGTTTTTATAAAAATTACCTTAAAAAAAATTTAAATGTCGGTCCCATATTAAAAACGGCTTCGGCTGATAATGTACAACACGCAAAATGCTAACTGCACGCATAATCTGCAAACATTAAAATGTACATACGCAAAATCTATATCATGACAAATGTGCAGTACACGAAATGTACAGTACGCAGAATGTACTTACGCTGAAAGCACAACGCAAAATGTGCAAAAAGAAATTTACACATTTCACGAATTGTTTAGCTGACACTTTAAAAAAAATGCGATATTTTTGTTGACGTTACAAAGTCTTATCAATATAAACCTTTGCAGGCACTTTTTGTTTACTAATCAATAAAACAGTTAACTTACTTGTAGTTGAGACTTAACAACTTATCTAAATAACTAATCTGCTCTACCTACCGTTAGAAATTTAAGGTGATCGCGAAGCGGAGCGGTGCTACATGGGGGGGCAACATTTAGTTAGATTTTAGCTACGACGCCGACGCACCGTTTTTGAGATATTTGCTTTTTATAAAAAGTTACCTTGACACTTTTTAAGCCCTGAACTCCCTTTGCGAGTTTTGCGACACAACGTGGAACCAAGCGAACAATTTTACCAGACCAAACTCCATACAAAAATATTGCAAATTTTTATAAGTGTCGGCTAAACAATTCGCGAAATGTGTAAATTTCTTTTTACACATTTTGCGTTATGTGCTTTCAGCGTAAGTACATTTTGCGTACTGTACATTTCGTGTACTGTACATTTGTCATGATGTAGATTTTGCGTATGTACATTTTGATGTTTGCACATTATACGTGCAGTTAACATTTTGCGTGTTGTACATTATCAGCCGAAGCCTAAAAAACATTTGAAAATTTTTTGTCTACTTTTTACAGTTTTTTAAATATTTTTTTTGGAAATTTTTCTATCTTTTTTTGATTACAATGTTTTTCGTCAGTTTGTGAAAAAAAAACCTATTGTGTATTTTTATGCACCCCGTTTGCGACACCCGGACCGCGTTTTGACTTTTTACGCTAACTTCACTTAATAATAAAATTGAAAGTATGTAGTTACTTGTTATTTCGCCCTATCGTTTTTATTTAATATGAATTTTACTAATCAAATCAAATCAAATCAATATCTCTTTATTCAGTAAACTTAGAATAAGCATTTTGAATCGTCAAAAGTTAAAGGATGGACGGGCACCCGCCCACCCACCCCGCCCATTCAGGAAGTCTTTTAACTGTGGAGAAGAACGGGCGCAAGAAACTCCACAGGTTTATAATAATATAGAAGTAACGACATTTACAAAACAATATGTCGTTACCAAATCATACAACATACAATTAAACAAATTATGAGCGTCAATACAAGTTGGAACATGCCCTCCCTGTCATAGAAGGACATTTTCCATTACAACAAAAAAAAACATTTGATACGATTACAAAAAACAGGTATTGCTCGATTTTAAATAAAACGAACAACGTCTTACAGTACCTTTGAAATAAAAAGAAAAACTATTAAATACTACCAATAAAAAAAATAAGATTGCAAGAGCAGACCAGCCTCCACAGGCGGCACCCTTTCACGAGTATGACATGTGAATCAGCCATCGCTTCGCTCAACCATGTTTTAGGGAACGTAACGACCCGACGCACATGCCACCACCGCAGAGACACTTTAAGAGAGCATGACACACTCGAGCAACTCCAACGAAAGCAAGAGAACAATAAGACAACTTTAAACGCAACATAAATTTTGAGTGGGTACCTTTGTCTGTAAGACACTGCTGTTAAAGGCTATCATACCAGCGTAAAATTAATTATTAAAAAAAAAAATATTGCTAAGAAAATAAAATGTGAAAATATTATTATAACCAGGCTGTTTTGTCTTCTAAATATTCTTTGACTGTATAATAACCTTTCTTATGTAAACAAGATTTTACATGATTCTTAAACTTATTTAAAGGTAAATCTTGTACAGTACTTGGTATTTTATTATAATAGTGTATACCTTGCCCCAAGAAAGAGCCAAGAACCTTTTGTAACCTAAACAGTGGCATTACTAGTTTTGACTTACTTCTAGTATTGAAATTGTGTACATCACCGTGTTTAGAAAAAGATTTAATATTGCACCGCACAAAAACTATACAATTATAAATATATTGCGATGCAACAGTAAGAACACCAACTTCCTTAAAAATATTTCTCAGAGAAGTTTGTGATCCCAGTCTATAAATGGTTCTTATTGCTCGTTTCTGTAAAATAAATATAGTTTTAATATCAGCCGCTGTTCCCCACAAAAGGACGCCATACGACATGACACTGTGAAAATAACTAAAGTAAACAGTCCTAGCAGTTTCAACATCTGTCGCGTTCTAAGTGTTATTATTGAGCCGCCAGCCATACAGCTAAAAAGATAATAATATTACTATAATAATTGTATTATTTTTCTATGTAATTTATATGTGTTTTGCTGTAAGTGTACCCTATTAATAAACAAATAAGTTTTGATTTAGTTCTTACATCACACCTCAGGGCAACGCTCACGAAGCACAGTCGCACGCACACAGACACGCGCCGCTACGTGTGTGTGACGTGTGACAAACGGTTCCTAGACAAGCAGACGCTGGACGAGCACGGCGTCACGCATTTGCAGGTGACTCATACAAACACAACACACACATATACACATACTCACGCACACAGCCACGCGCCGCTACACGAGCACGGTGTCACACTCAATTGGCTATTTGACAGTTGTAACAATAAAATATGAAATATGTCGGTTAAGGTAGTTTATAATTTAACGATAATTATCCAATAGTTTTTTTATTAATATAATCTGTTAAATATTTTATTTTTACAAAATAAATTTGCGATTTTTTTATTTGTGGATTACAAGACCCGAAACACGGATGATTGAGCTTCGTGTGACGTCGTATTTCACAAAATAAACAAAACTATCTGTCAGGTTTCTAGATATATTTGTTTGTTTATTGTGGTGTGACGTCACAGAGCTAAATGTCACGTGACCAACCGTTTTCGCATGAAATTTGAAATTAATAAAGAAAAATATGGTTGTTTTTTTCTATTAAATAAAGCTTTTTCAAAGAAAATATTATTGTACGGGGTATAAAATAAGCGTTTGTAATTTTTAAAACACTTTTCCGAAAACTGTCAAGTAGCCAATTCCTACTCCTTCCTCTAGGGCGGCAACGCATCTGGGACTCCTCTGGTTTTTTATGGACACCCGTCCATGGGCGGCGGAGATTGCTTTCTATCAGGTCACCTGCCTGCTAGTTTGCCTCCGTTTCGAATAATCGCCGGTGCCCTGACCGGGTACTATAGCACAATACAAATTAATACCTTCTCTAAATCTGTCAGTTAATTAATTTATGTGTGTATTTCTTTTTGTTTGCAATAAAAGTTAGGAGTTGCAACTTATTTTGTTAGCCTAAACAAATAAGAAATCTACATCGTCCATCCTCCATCTCCAGATAAAGCCGTTCCAATGCCACATATGTCTGAAGCAGCTGACGCGCCGCTCCCGCCTCAGGATGCACCTTAGAGCTCACGAGGAGGAGCTGACTCCCAAGCTAGTGCTGGTCTGTGGAGTATGCAGCAGGGCCTTTAGAGACCACGAAGATGCTCAGGTATATTATAGTATATTACTATATACAATAGATTACTATTGTATACACCCTTAATTTTTATTCGTCTGAAAAAAAATTAAGGGTGAGTTCCACCCATGAAACTAAACAACTTTCCTCAAGAAACCTATTTGCAAAAATGACAAAAAAATGTCGACCTCCCATACGAAACAGTCCGATCAGCTGACGACAATAGTATGGGAGGTCGAAACTTTTTTGTCATTTTTGCACATAGGTTTCTTGGGGAGAGTTTCATGGGTGGAACTCACCTTTAATTTTTTTTAGATGAATAAAAATTAAGGGTGTATAGTGACATACAGTCGAGTAAGCTGCCGGTCGACCAGTTTTCGTCGATATTCGCTTGCACACGATCTACACGCACGCTAACTATACGTACGCGCGGTCGGAATGGCGCGCATGCGAATGTCTCCGAAAAGTGGTCGACCGGCAACTTCTTTGACTGTACATACTTAAGTGTATGGCACATAGATTCACGTCTATTATCACCAGTGATCGGATTAGGTAGTGCAATTTAGGGTCAACGTCCTCAACCATTATATTAGTATGGATACGCCTGCGGGATTGCGGGATTTCGGAAATATTCTGTACGTGTAAAACACATTTTAACGAGTAAACAAACACCGCCGAATAACCTTATCCCTTCTGCGAAAAAAGACAGGAAGATTAGGCCTATATTAGGGATTTATTGTCTCTTTCTCACATTTACACTTTATCTTATAGCGGGCGCAAATGCTCGCGGCAGTCGGAGCATTACTCGTAAAACGTGCTCTCGGAGACAGCGCGCACATGTTCTCTCTCGCACTTATACTATTTATGGGTCACGTCACCAGAGACGTCACCTGGCGCGTCTCTATTACAAAAGTGATTTATTGCACCGACTGCCGCAAGCATTTTATCAGTCGTTGCCTTTGTTATGCAAAAACAATACATTTTCTAAGAATTTTAGTTGAGTTTGAAATAAACAACAATATGGCGGCCAATTCAATCGTGTAAAAATAGCATAACAATGTATAATAACATTTTAAACGATATTATTCTTTAGTGTGACCAGCTCTTACCGTAATTGTAATTTCGGTCGGATGCCAACCGATCCATGTTAAAATTTCGTCATGAAATCCCGCAAAATTGCACTACCTAATCCGATCCCTGATTATCACCTATTATCCCCAAAAGGTTAGGAAGAGACTAGGCAATGAGGACCGCAGAACCAGTCCACTGCCATACTCCTTGTTTCACCAAATTACAACTGCTGGTGCTTAGCGTATCGTAGTAGCGATAGGTGGTGAGCCCATCGCCGCTCTATGCTGATAGATGTATGTGCAGTCTTTAGTCCGTTAGTCGCCTTTTACGACACCCAAGGTAAGAGATGAGGCGGTAGTATTATATTAATAAACCGCTACCAGCACACCCACATCATATGTATGTAACTGTGTTATATGAGAAATTATTTTGCCACAGGCTCATGCAGCCAAATCATCAGAGTGCCTTGAGGAGTTCACCAAGGAGTTGAAAGAGGAAACCGAAGAGGACTCTGCCCAACTGTCGCCTACCAGTGGACTCGTCAGGCAGAATATGAAGATAACTGGTAAGTTTGTCACTTTGCGCTATGACATTACATCCTCATGACTTTTTTAAGACACAATATTAGATAGGTACTATAGGCTGGCAAATTCATATGTTCCAGTCCCATGGTCTGCGGGAAACGGGGGAGGGGTGATCTGCACACAACTGCTGTTCCTACTACTACAGCGCTCTTCTTCCCTGCCCCCACAACCGCAACGTCCTCCGTCCCGCAGAAAATGGGACTGTCACGTATGAATTTGCCAGCCACATAATACACATATGTTTTTTGATGATATATAAAAGTTGGACACACGAACGGCAGTCTGTCAACGACGTCTTGGAAAGATAGTTAGTAAAGCGGAATTTTATTATACCTGCAAGTTCTATTGTATACATACTTGTATGTATAAATGCAGGTATTATAAAATTTCACATACATGGATTCACGACTATTATCCCCAAAGGGTTAGTCAAAGACTAGGCAATGAGGTGAAGAAGCAGAAGACCGCAGAAGCAGTTCTTTGCCATAGTCCATGTTTCGCCAAATTACAACTACACATTACAAGTTATTTATGCACTTTTGAATACTTTAAATTTAATATACTAGCCATATTTTTAAGTATCCAACGTTTCGGCTGAGTTGTACCAATCATGGTTTCACTGCTTTTTCGTTTTCCCAGAATCCCCTAAGCTGAGTAAGCCGGTACCCCGTCAAGTGGCGGCGCCGCTCGCAAGGCCGCTGCTAGCTAGCTTGGGAGCGGCGGCGCGCAGCATCATACGCGTCGTGGAAGTGGAAAAGGCGTTTCGTTGTGAATACTGCGAAGAGTTAGTGACTTACTTATATGTACAGTCGAGTAAGTTCCTGGTCGACCACTTTGCGGTGATATTCGCTTGCTCACGATCTACGCGCACGCTACTGTATGTACGCGCGGTTCGAATGGAGCGCAAGCAATTATCGCCGAAAAGTGGTCGAACGGGAACATCGTCGACTGTACACCGATACTAAGATGCTTACTAAATGATAAAGTTAGCTGCTAGCTAGCTTGGGGGCGGCGGCGCGCAGCATCATATGCGTTGTGGAAGTGGAAAAGGCGTTTCGTTGCAAAAACTGTAAAGAGTGGGCGACTTACTTATGTACACCGATATACTAAGATGCTTACTATACAGGGTGTTTGGTAATTGGTATATAATTTCGCAACTGGGTCATCCTACTAAGTTTAAAGAACAACTATATGTATGGGAGCAACCTAAAAAAGTGTTAAAAAACAGCTGTTCCATACTTTCGGTCAAAAGCAGTTTTCTATGGAACAGCTGTTTTTTTTTCGCTTTTTCCGTATGCTCACATAAATAGTTGTTCTTTGCACTTAGTAGAACGGCCCAGTAGCGGGATTATATTCCTATTACTAAACAACCGTAATTATAAAGTTGCTGGTGTCATAGTCAGTTGCACTTAGTTATATTGCTTTTAGTGAGTTGGTGCCGGTCTTGCGTGCCGCCATACGCGTCGTGGAAGTGGTAACAGGTATTCTACTGTGAGTACTGTGAGAAGTAAGTCAAAGTCAAAATGTATTTATACAATTAACTTATTTAATAATCACTTTAAATCGTCTAAAACATGTTTTTTAACCTACCAGCCTGAAAGTAAGTTTATTTTAGCTGCGGAGAAAAATAGCCGCAAGAAACTGCACAGTTTTATACAGAAGTAACGACAGTAAGTGACTTGCCTCTGATACTAAGATGCTGAAGATGCTTTCTATCAAGATAGAAATAGTGTTTGTTGGTGACTGCGACAGTTGTACTTTGCAATACCGTAAAGTTTGGGTTAGTTTGGGAGTGCCAGCGCGAAATATACGGGTTGTGGAAGGCGTTCCGCTGTGACTACTGTAATGACTGATTTTCTTACCTCTGATATTAGGATTCTAAGAATACTTACTATCTAGATGATGTTTTGGCTAATGACTGCGAATTAGAAAAAGTATATTTTACATAGTTCTACTTAGCAATACTGGTGCTATTTAGCTTGGGGGCTGTCGCACGAAGTAGAAAAGGTTTCGTTGCGAGTACTGTGGTCTGTGATGATAGATGATGTGTTTGTTAGTGACACCGACAGTTTGGTTTAGTTATACTGGTGTTAGCGAATTTGGAGGCTGTAGTGTGGCATCATACTAACGAATCGTAGAAGTGGAAAAGGCGTTCCGAGTTTAATTGAAGCATACCTTACATACCTCACATTTTAATGATTTTATCTCTTTCTTGTAGCGTATTCTACTTGGAGGATGGCTTGAACACCCACCGGGCGATTCACAAGAACGTGAAGAATCCATTCACATGCCACATCTGCAAAGTCAGCTTCGCTACGTACTCCAGGTAACTCTTCTTCTTCATCTTTAGCCTATAGTACCCCAAGGTAAAGTGTGAGCCTCCTCATATGCACGCCGTCCTGTCCGGTCTTGGGCTTTTTTTACCAGTTCTTCAGTTCAGTTAGCTCATGGGAGCTTGGTGATGTCGTCCGTCCATCTAACCTTCTGGCGGCCAAAGCCAGAAAACTCAGGGTTCTTCTATTACACTAAATAGATGATAACTTATGTTAATGCATTCTCGTGCAGCACTTATGATAGGGCCCATACTTGAATTATTCAAGCCTTTCGATTTGATTTTCTTACTCTCATTCACAAGTCATGGCAGCCTGTAATCCGCACTTAGCTAATAATATGCGGTTAATAAACATTTTTCAACCTAGTTCTTAAGAATATTATAATGTGTGTAAGATTTGTTGAATGTTCTTAAAAACTAATAAATAAACAGTAGTTTGTATATAGAGGGCGAGTTATTATTGCATATAAATACCTTGCCAATTATCTTTCTCTGAAACATTTTTTTACCTTCAAAGCTGTGTTTGCGGTGTTTTCAAAATCTATGTCTATACACTGACATTAACAGTTATGATGTTTGAGATATACTATACTTAGTAGATCTACTATAAATAGCAGCGGCAATATACATACATACTGCTGCTGTGAATCAAACCGACTACCATACTATTTGTATGCGAGAACATTGTTTTGACAGGTGCTATAAAGTCTTTCGATCTCTACTAACTAACCAACCAATTGCCCTATCTTGTGATCAGTCCGGGGCAGTGGTCCAACTGCTCTTTGATTCAACTTCACATTTCTATAGCTGGACTAAACACTTCTTCGCCATCCCTTAGTAAAATTTATTACTTTCCGACTATAAACTTAGTACTTAAACCTCGACTGCATCGTATGTACAGTAGAGGAAGTTCCCGGTCGACCACTCGCTATTTGGTGAAAAGTGGACTATGGCAGAGGACTGCTTTGCTGTCCTCATTGCCTGGTCTCTGATTAACCCTTCGGGGATAATAGTCGTGATTATATGTATACATCCTTATTTTTTATTCGTTTTAATAAAATGAAGGGTGAGTTCCACCCAAAAAAATTTCGACCTCCCACACTAATTGTCGTCAGCTGATCGGATAGTTTTGTATGGGTGGTCGAAATTTTTTGTTTTTTTGCACATAGGTTTCTTGAGGAAAGTTGTTCAGTTTCATGGTTAGGACTCACCCTTAATTTCATTAAAACGAGTAAAAAATGAGGGTGTAAGTATGATATTCTATTCTACGGCAGTAGCTGTAAGTCTGTCCATATTCAATCAGGTGTACTACCCACAAGACAACTCACGGCTTCTACAAGCGCCCCCTCGCCGACGCTAAGGGGCAAGCGTGGGGCCCCAACGCTGGGCCCTCTGCTACTGGAATATTGGGCTACGGCGGATTCCCGGTCGCCAAGCATTTCTTGTGCGAGGTTGGTTTTGTCATTTTTGACTTAAATATATGTTTGTTGATTGATGTTTTATATTTTAGCGTTTTATTAACGCTTAAATATACCTAAGTAAAATTTTAAACACCAGAACCCGGAATGCGGAAGGTGCGCGGTTCGATTCCCGCCTGAGGTTGTCGTCTTTTTTCAGTGTTTAAAAATTTTTATATGTTTGTTTTTTTCATTTTTATCCACTACCGGTAAGCCCTTGGCTTCATCTCACTTGATGGTAAGTAAAATAAATCCGAAGGTTCAAGCGCGCTTCACCCGAAATCCTTAACTGCTGAGAAATGTGAAGAATAAGTACCTTATGCTTAGAATAATAACGCTATAGAAACCAAGTTCGCGCGCCTATTTTGAAGCACATTAATTGGAGCCAGAAATGGCACCCTACGCCGGACCGCTACGTAGTGTTCAATGTGACAGCGCGCCGAACGTGTCTCGCGAAAACAAAAAAAAATGACGGTTTGTGCAGTTAAATTGTGTCACAACACATCTGAAAAACAAAAGAAGTATAATAACATCACTTTTCACAGGTAAGCTTTCAGTATTTCATAGTATCTTGTAGTTAATTAGGTTAAAATATAAACGTACTGCAGTGTGATTCTCTAAGTTAAAGTCTCGGTAGCAGCGGCCTGCGCAGTGCTGTCTCTTTCATAATCATGGAATTGGAAAGAGACAGCAGATCACGGCCATGCGCACACGTCACGCGTGTGTGAATCGGTTTAGTGCTTCATTTTTGACAGAGCGCTTGTATGAAGACTATCTTTCTATAGCGTTATTATTCTAAGACCTTATGTATACAAATGTACTTATAATGTATCCCAAATCAATTTTCCCTGGACCAAAACCAACATAACGTTTGACAGCTTACCAAAAACTATATAAACTGATTAGTAGTGATTAGTGATGGATGTGAAATTTCGATAATTGATTTCGCTCTGAACTGACTCTTTATACAAACTGATCGAAATTAATGAAATAAAGAATCATGATAATTGTAACTATTAATCCTTAATAACGATAGGGAAATGATAAAAACAAAGTAAAATGTTTATTAATATATATTTATAATGATGTTTTCTTTATTTCAAAGGACTGCGGCCGCTCTTACCTTCACTGGACGTATCTTCAAGTGCACCGTCGCATGAAGCACGCGAAAAACAATTTCCTGTACAAATGCAACCAGTGCGACCTTACATTCCCGAACAGGTGTGTGAGAGAGAGAGAGAGAGAGAGATAGAGAGAGTAGACATATTTAGACGGGATTTAACGCAAAACTACTTAGTAAAGGCATTCTACTGAGTCCACCCGTGACCACGGCCGGTGCAACTCGGTCGAAACGTCGGGTATAAAAAGGTATGCGTAGAATGCCTTTACTAAGTAGTTTTGCGTTAAATCCCGTCTAAATATGTGTGCATAATGAAACGCGAAAGTTTAAAAGTGTAGAGAGAGTAGAGTTTTTTTTCTTATGTGAAGGCTTGGTGTGGTTAGCACATTCAGCCAGTGGGAAGTAAGAGATAGCAAATATTTTCTTTGCATAATATAGGTAGGTAGGTACATGAAATGAATGTTCGTTGGTAAATGATTTTCCCTTGAACTCCTTGAGTAAAGATGTTTGACTTTGCTGAGATCTCAGACTTCTTAAGAGAATTTGAAAGGTGATGTTGCACTGTTTTGTTTTATTTGCCAACACTCATGCACGTACGCGGCCAATGAATATTCGAAAACAAATTATAGAAAATAAAACAAAACCCACCAACCCGCATTGGGCCAGCGTGGTGGTTTATGGCCCAATATCCCCACGCCCGTGCTATTGTCCACGTGGGAGGCCTGTGCCTAGCAGTGGGACGTTTATAGACTGATGATGATGATGAAACAAAACTGCATTCATGACGCTTCACTTTCCTGCCAAGAAGCTTGAGAAATAGATTTAACGACACCAATTATTATTATTTTCACTGACATAGCTTAGCCATTTCTTATTGTTATCTTGTTAGTTGGAGCTTAGCTTACCACCGGAAGAAGATTCACGGCCAAAGCGGCCAGGGCGAAGCCGGTGCCACCTCCAAGATACTCAGGGAGGATTACAGGTCAGGTTAACCTTTACGGTTGATATTGATATTAAATTTCAGTGTTGTTTTGAACCGTGAAAGTAGCGGTCGCGTAGCGGTGAAAGAATACTACCACCCCCTCTTTTCCATTAGGTGTTGTAAAAGTCGACTAACTGAAGACTGCACATACATCCAACAGCATAGAGCGGCAATGGGCTTACCACTTGTCACGCTGAGCATATGTGCAGTCGCTATTTGGTGAAAAGTGGACTATGGTAGAGGACTGCTTTTGCTGTCCTCTTTGTCCTCTGACTAACCCTTTGGGGATAATAGTCGTGATTATATGTATCTAAGTATGTTGTTTTGCCTAACTCTAGTAGGCAAAACGATAGATACAGTGGCGTAGCTTGCCTTGGACGGATCCTGTATCTAAAGGACAATGGCGAAATCATTGTTGAATGAATTCTTTAGCGTCTATAAATTTCACTATTACAACTACGGATGAAATAAATTCGTAAGATTTTTGAAACCATAGGGAAAACCTGTCTTAAGTCTCGAAATAAAAACAAGTTTTAAAGACACGTAAATTACTAGTTAGTGCTGTTCTGTTTAGGGAAATAAAAACAAGTTTTAAAGACACGTAGATTACTAGTTAGTGCTGTTCTGTTTAGGAAAATAAAAACAAGTTTTAAAGACACGTAGATTACTAGTTAGTGCTGTTCTGTTTAGTGAAATAAAAACAAGTTTTAAAGACACGTAAATTACTAGTTAGTGCTGTTCTGTTTAGGGAAATAAAAACAAGTTTTAAAGACACGTAAATTACTAGTTAGTGCTGTTCTGTTTAGGGAAATAAAAACAAGTTTTAAAGACACGTAGATTACTAGTTAGTGCTGTTCTGTTTAGGGAAATAAAAACAAGTTTTAAAGACACGTAGATTACTAGTTAGTGCTGTTCTGTTTAGGGAAATAAAAACATGTTTTAAAGACACGTAAATTACTAGTTAGTGCTGTTCTGTTTAGGGAAATAAAAACAAGTTTTAAAGTCACGTAAATTACTAGTTAGTGCTGTTCTGTTTAGGGAAATAAAAACAAGTTTTAAAGACACGTAAATTACTAGTTAGTGCTGTTCTGTTTAGGTAAATAAAAACAAGTTTTAAAGACACGTAAATTACTAGTTAGTGCTGTTCTGTTTAGGGAAATAAAAACAAGTTTTAAAGACACGTAAATTACTAGTTAGTGCTGTTCTGTTTAGGGAAATAAAAACAAGTTTTAAAGACACGTAAATTACTAGTTAGTGCTGTTCTGTTTAGGGCAATGACGACGTTTTTTTTTATAATGGCTTCGTGCGGTTTAGCCAGTATATTAAAGTAAATATATTCTTTGCATAAAGTCTCAATAAAGTAGATGATAATGAGTGATAATTAACGTTAAATCATAAACTACCATTTCCGACATATTTCATATTTTATTGTTACAACTGTCAAATAGCCAATTATAGATTTATAACTAGAGAAGGAAAACCAAGACCATGTTGTTCAGGATTACAAACTCTATGCACACCAACATATTTTTTTCATTAATAGACGCTTAAAAAAAGAGTTGACAAAAGTTTTTATGGGAGTTCGCCAATGTCTTTTGGAAGGTCTCTCACCTTTTGACGTGACAACGTCTTATAAATTGGTTTGCCGGGTGACACTTCAAGAAACTGCGTTACGCTCCGCTCACGTTATGCGCTCACAATGAGAGCGAGTGAGAGGCACGCGTCCCTTCCACTCGGGCATGGTTAGCCCGCCTAAGAGCGAGAGAGACAGACATAAAAAGTGAAAGGCACGCGTCCCTTCCATATTATTTCATCCTTCTTCCTACTATACGAATGAATATTCACATTAAAATTATTTTACCACTCAAAGTCGTTGTCACGTAAAACTTTCGCCCGTATACCGACTTTACAGGCAACCAATTTTTTTATTCGGCAAACGTATTTATGGAATCAGTCTATAGCTTAAGATTTCAGTTTTTGATTTTTTTTGTCTGTAGACACAATATAAGTAGTCAATAATGACAAGTTTGATAGCTGTTCCTGTTCTATGGAATTCCTAAGATATCACCCAAGTTCGGGGCCCCGCTAGCCCGGGGGCCCCGTATTATTGATACGGCTGATAAGCGGTTGCTACGCCCCTGGAATACCCTAAAAAGTTAGATATTTACACCCGTATTCACAAACATTACTTGTCTAAGCAATGTAGAAATGCTATGCGAAGTAAGACATTTCTCAGTGCGTTTCGTATGACAAGCCTGGCTACCTTAGCTATGCGTTCATCGCCACTCAAGTACTGTTTATGAATAGGTTTTTGAGACCCTATGCGTCCGAGCGCACTGTGAGACCTCATAGTAATGTTTGTGAATACGGGTGTCAGGCTCGTATTCTAAAACCAAACTCACACTCAAATCTCTGCTTGAGTACAGTTAAATCGTTTGTGCGTGTGCTCGGTACGCGGCAAAATGGATAAAGATAAAATTGTATTGAATTGATTAAGTTATACGAAAACCACAGACTTTGCGAAATGACGTATCTTTTTTTCCATTTATTGGTTCAAGTTTGATACATAGATCTTCAAAGTTCACTCTGGTAAAATTTATAATAGTTTCTTCTACGTTTTCAAAAGCTGATAGTTCGCTGACGTTATAATTCCTTAATACCTACACCATCGATGTTTTAGATTCTGAGGTTGTTTCCTTTTGTACATCTAATTACTACTAATGCAGCAGCGACTTTACGTGCGTCAACCGTAGTGGTCAATGATAAACTGAGAAAATCGTGGCTCGGGTTGAGGCTTGCCGCTCGATACGATATTATGTAGGGTCAAGTGGAGATGCATGAACATTCCTCAGCCCGCGGCACGCTCAGGGCCCTGATTCTGTATCGCAATCTATAGATTCCACACCTAAACCTTACCGCGCACAAACGTCAAACGCATACGTTTTTGGGAAGATATCGTAACTTTTTAAGGAATTGACGTGGTTTCGAAACAAGGAATCGTTACAGAATAAGGGCCCAGACTGAGGCAGCTCGACACGAGGCTGCGCAAGTGGATACGAAGCTTAAGGCTCATATTCTAAAACCAAAATTACACTCAAATCTCTGCTTGAGTACAGTTAGAAAGGGATGGCGATATATGCCATGAATAGCACCATCCCTTTCTAACTGTAACCCTATACTAAATCGTAACGGAATAGTGGCAGCGTTGACATGTACATTTGACGCATATGTGTGTTTTAGAAGAAAAGGAAGGAGCTCAGGAGCTCTTTGTCATATTGACACTTAGCTCGCACTCTACCAAACGTAATGCGTACCTAAACATCTCGCTTGATACAGTCAGCATCAAAAGTAACTGAACAAAAACTAGGTGGCAAAAGTAATAGTCACGTGTAAGTGTCTTACTCATCATTTAACATTTCAGAATTATATGACATTTTTTGTGTTCATAATAAATGGTTAAGGCAATAATGCAAAAGTATATTGTCATGTACTTTTGACTCAACAGCTATGTCAGACAATTCTGGTCATTTCAACCGTAACAATCATTTCAAAATTTCATATGCTAAGCTACTTTTGATGCTGACTGTACTCTTTTAGTGCAGACGTTTGGAGAGCGTGGTTTGTGCATCTTTGACGACCTCCGTAGTCGAGTGGCTAGCGCCGCGCACCGGGCCTGGCGGCGCGCCATCTCTGAGGTGCCGGGTTCAATTCCCGGTCCAGTCAATTTAGAGAAAACTGTTTTTCTGAATTGATTTCGGGTCTGGGTGTTTTTCTATGTTTATGTATCCGTTATCTAACTTAACCATATTAACGAGTTTCAATAGAAGCTTATTTTGGGCTAGATAATTGGTGTGAGCGTAATCAAATTTTTTTATTGTTTTATTTATCTAGTTTTTTCATGTGATCGGAGATTCAGTTTTATGTCTTTAATGTCACGTCATAATATGATGTCCAATATATAGACAGAACCTTGTAAAGCGATAATATTATTATCTTATACTTGACTTTTATCACACTCATAATTTAAATATCATTTTAGAATACCTTGCCGCGACTGCGATGAGATTTTGCCAAACAAAACTGCGCTTTATAAGCATAGGAAGAAGGAGCACAGTGACATGGCTCTGCGTGTCAACAACAAACCGGGTATGTATCCTGTGACTAGAGTAATAGACAACTTCTCAATAGCCTGCCAAATCGTCTTTACCTAAACATGCATACATATAACCACGACTATTATTCCCGAAGGGTTAGTCACACTAGTCCTGTGCCATAGCCCACTTTTCACCAAATGGCGACTGCACATGTGCTCAGCGTGACAGGTGGTGAGCCCATCGCCGCTCTTTGCTGTTGGATGTATGTGCAGTCTTTGGTCCGTTAATCGCCTTTTACGACACCCAAGGGAAGAGAGGGGGTGGTAGTATTCTTTCGACAGACAATCGATAGTAAAGGCGTAACCTATAGTATTGATAGTCTATCGATAGTATCAGCATGTGTCAATATTGTATCGATAGCACTTTATGAGCAATACTATTGATAACTGCGATATTATTGCAAAAACCGCTAGTAAGAACTAAACTTTTGAAACGAAACTATTGAATGTATCGATTGCTTTATACAATCGATAGCAAGTTATTTCAACTGCCTCGGAAGTTGGGTATTCTCAATAAGGTGAGGCGGTTTTTCACTCCTGAGCAGCGCTGTTTGCTGTACAAGACTCAGGTGCGATTGAGTATGGAGTATTGTTCCCATCTATGGGACGGCTCCGCTAAATACCTCCTCGATGCACTTGATAGACTGCAAAGGCAAGCGGTACGCATTATTGGAGATGCTGAGGTTACAGCCTCCCTTGAGGACCCCCAGCTGCATAGAGACATTGCTTCTCTCAGTGTCTTCTACCGGAATTACTTAGGAGAATATTCTGAAGAACTTTTTGATCTTATCCCGCCCTCTCCTTTCCATCCCGGACTACACGTGCTGGTCTTAGGAACCACCATCATACTGTACAGCCAATTTTTTTGGTACGAGTACTGATAGTACTCGTACCAAAAAAATTGGCAAGTCGTTCCTCTGTAAGACCATTCGGCTAGACGCATGTGTTTCCCAGCTCCTACAGTCCCGGGTCTTTTAAGCGGGGCGTGAAACGGCATTTTGCAGGCCGTCATGAATGGGTGCGCTTGTTACCGTGCTTGTTCCACGGTGGGGAACGCTCTCATTATTTTGGACTGCATCGGCTGCTTACCATCAGGCAGGATGCAGTCACTATGACGAGTCATAATAGAAAAAAAAAAGTTTGTAAAATCAATTATATACAATTTTTACTATCGAATGCACAACTATCGAGCGATAGTATCGCTTGCTGTTATCAATAGTATTGCTTGTGAGCAATATGCTATCGATACTATTGATAGTATTGACATTTGACGACATTGTCGATAGTACAATCGATATCCTGAATACTTGTAGTTTTCGAGGTCAACAATCGATAGCGAAATTATGTGTACCTACGCCTAGCGTACTCACCATGGAATTCTGTTATTTCAAGAATGCCAAAAAACTGTACCCAAATAGTGCCCAAAGGAAATAAATAGTACCCTTATAGTTAATAAGTTATAGACGTAGTTTGGTGAGTACGCTAGGCGTAGATTCTACGCCTAGCGTACTCACCTCGTTGCGCGAAAACAGAAGCAGCAATGGCTCTCATTTATATCTCAATAAATAGTACCGGAAATAGTACCCTCTAAGAGTGTAATTGTTATTTGACTTTTACACTAGAAAGTCATTAAATTTAATAGCAAACTTCTACATACAAAAATTACGTGTGGTACAGTCGAGCACAGTGAAAGGTAAAATATTATTTTTATTACCAAAGGAATTGAGATTGAAATAACTATGGAATTCACTAATAGATTTTATTCGTATTTTAAACACCAGAAAAATATTAGTTGTTTCGTTTATAACTATATAAAACATATTCTACCTTATAGCCTGTTTATTAACAATAAATTTTCACTTTAATTTATAGTGCTAACTAACGTTACTCTCGAGAAAAAAATCTGCTAATATCTTCCGAATACAAATGCAAACCGTCCGAAGTTACCCCAACGCACCTTACGCGACACAGTAAAACACTTTATACAGTCCAGAAAACTAAGAATATGATTTAATTTGTTATTCTACGATTAATAAAAAAAAACTTATTTCTGTAGGTAAGTATACATAATATATTCATACTGAGTAGGTACCTACCTACCTAGCTAATGAAAGATCAACTGCAAATCGACATGAACATAAAATGCTATTCATCATCATCATCAGCCTATAAACGTCCCACTGCTGGGCACAGGCCTCCCACGTGAACAATAGCACTTGTGGATATTGGGCCATAACCCACCACGCTGACCCAATGCGGATTGGTGGGTTTTAACGACTGCCATCTTACAACAACAACCGGGACCAACGGCTTAACGTGCCTTCCGAAGCACGGAGGAGCTCGAGATGTTTTTAATTTTTTCACCCATCCAGCGACCCGGCATTGCGAAAGTTGCTTAGCGGGCAAGATCGCAAGCCGAACGCGCTAGCCGCTGCGCCATCGAGCTCCTGCTAAAAATGCTATTACAGATGAAATATACATAGGTACTTACTCATTTAAAGATCACTTTCACATCACAATGAAACAAAATCCACAAGTTTTCTCCATTAATTGTTTCACAAACCTTTGCGGTGGCAAGGCAAAGTAATCAACTAAAAAAATCGGTTCCCGAAAACTATGCATTCCCACCGCGGCGTCAAGCAAATTGTTGTGTATGTATTGCAATATTGATCTTTAGCACTTTCATAATACAGGTCAGTTTGTAAGTAATTAAAGTAAGAAGTGTGATCAGCGCCATCTATTGTAACTTGTTCATACTAAGATGCATCGCTGTCGCGCGTCGATAAGTTGCACTATGATCAACAAAAGTAACAGATTGTTGTTGCATAATATTGAACTTTCAATTTCAGCCATTAAATAGTTCCTTATATAGAAAGTGCTCTTTCCCTTATGAAATCCGGCAAAAAATACGATAGTCAATATTTTGGAAAACATGGATCTTATTTATAAGAAAAATAATTATAATCAATTACATTACTGATATTAAACTTCCTCGTTACGCATATACGTATTAATTTCAACAAAATTAAAAGTAATATGTAGTAAGTAAAAATATTAAAATTATTATGAGTTCGCCTGTACCTCATGTCAATGTATGTAGAAGTTTGCTATCAAATTTAATGACTTTCTAGTGTAAAAGTCAAATAACAATTACACTCTTAGAGGGTACTATTTCCGGTACTATTTATTGAGATAGAAATGAGAGCCATTGCTGGTTCTGTTTTCGCGCAACGAGGTGAGTACGCTAGGCGTAGAACCTACGCCTAGCGTACTCACCAAACTGACATAGTTTTTTAAAATAACTTTTTAACTATAAAGGTACTATTTATTTCCTTTGGGCACTATTGGGTACTATTTGCTTACAGTTTTTTGACATACTAATTATAGTTGTAGCTTACTCAGATTTCCCAAACTGAGGTGAGTACGCTAGGCGTAGGTTACGCCTAGCGTACTCACCAAACTATGTCTATAACTTTTTAACTATAAGGGTACTATTTATTTCCTTTGGGCACTATTTGGTACTATTTGGGTACAGTTTTTTGGCATTCTTGAAATATCAGAATTCCATGGTCAGTACGCCAGGCGTAGGTACACGAAATTATCGATTGTTAAGCAACGCTGCCAAACACCATGCATATATTCTCGTGTCTCAAAGCTGTAACTCCCTGCCAGAGTCGGTGTTTCCTATCAGGTACAATATTGGGGTCTTCAAATCACGAGTGAAAAGGTTTCTTCTAGACTAACATGTTCTATCATAGGCCACATCTTTACTTCACCATCACGTGATATAGTGGCCAAATGCAAGCATAAAAAAAATGTTACGTACAGTCAGCATCAAAAGTAACTGAACAAAAACAAGGTGGCAAAAGTAAAAGTAATAGTAATAGTCACGTGTAATTGTCTTTACATACTCATCATTTAACATTTCAGTATATATGACATTTTTTGTGTTCATAATAAATGGCTAAGGCAATAATGCAAAAGCATATTGTCATGTACTTTTGACTCAACAGGTATGTCAGACAATTCTGGTCATTTCAACCGTAACAATCATTTGAAAATTTCATATGCTAAGCTACTTTTGATGCTGACTGTACATACGCGTTATGTTCCTGCCTAGTAGGTAATAGTGTTTGTTATACCAGGTATATTAAGCTGTGGCTCTTGCGGGAAGCAACACTCTGCCGAATGTGACAGCAGTACAGAAAACCTACCCGACGGTGCGCAGAAAAACCTGGAGTAAGTCTACAGTCCATCATACATACACTCACTACTATTAGCCCCTAAAGGTTAGTCAGGGACTAGGCAATGAGGACCGCAGAAGCAGTGCACTGCCATAGTCCACGGCACACCTAATAACAACTGCACATGTGCTCAGCGTGATAGGTGGTGAGCCCATCACCGCTCTATGCTATTGGATGTATTTGCAGTGTTTAGTCTGTCAGTCGCCTTTTACGACACCCAAGGGAAATTATGGGTTTCTAGAATTGTTTTAGTGAGCCGCTGTACCACACGGGTATCTATGAAACTACTATCTTACATTAAATCCATATAAATGTAGATAGTGTACAGCGTAGGGTCTATTCCCACAGCGCGGGCGTCTTCCGTCGCGCGCACAGCTACCCTGTGTGCACGTACTCGTTTTTACTCTTACATCAAACCCGTACAAATGTAGGTACTTAGCATTCAGCATAGGGTCTATTCACACAGCATGTAGGTGCTTATAACTCAGCTTCGGGTGTATCCCGCAGCGCCCGGTGCGCGCACAGCTACCCCGTGTACGCGTACTCGTTTCTACTTTTACATCAAACCTGTACAAATGTAGGTACTTAGCATTCAGCATAGGGTCTATTCACACTGCATGTTGGTGCTTATAACTCAGTTTCGAGTGTATCCCGCAGCGCCCGGCGCGCGCACAGCTGCCCCGTGTGCGCGTACTCGTTCCGCAGCGCGAGCGTGCGCGATGAGCATCTGCGCACGCACACGGGAGAAAGGCCGTTTCCCTGTGATTTGTGCCCGCTCGCGTTTCGCAGGTGAGTTGAATTGTCCTTAGCATCTTTGTTCATTAGTAAAGACGCCGGGCAAGTCAACATAGGTACCACAAATTGTGTAATTTGGTCTACGGGGTCTTAGGCGGTGAAAACGGAAAAATTAGTTGTTTTCTATCAGCTGTTATTCAAAATATTTTAGATATTCCGCACTAAAATTTTCAATGTGTATTATAGAATGTATGCTTGAGGAGATGAACATAGCCAAAACACGATTTGAAACATTTTGAAAAATCCAGAAGTTACCTCTAAAATTTAATTTAAATGAACATTACGACCGTGTTTTACAATAATAATTCCTATAAAATCATAAGCTATAAGATTTGGATTTTCAAAAAACTGAACATTTTTATTAACTTTTTGATAAAAATGTGAATGGCGCTTACGAATTACCGCGGACCTCGGCCCGCGCAACACCCGCCGGAGCCCCGTGCAACATCTGAATTTTCGATGACCGCCTAACCCCTTAACTTTATGTTTTTGGTAATAAGAGCATAGAGAGAGAATATCGGTTAGATAAATTTTACAGGTTTTGGTTGACCTGCTGGCTTGTGTACAAATCTCCTATAGCTCATCCCGGAGGACCCTGATTCAATTCCCGGTCGGGTCAGTAAAGTAAAAACAGTTTTTCTAAATTGGTTTAGGTATTTTTTTTGTATGTACGTTTATTCGTTAAATTAGGCTAGATAATTGGTGTGAGAGGAGAAAGTTTTTATTTTTAATTTCCAAAAAAAAAAATGTTTTGATTACACCCAGGTCAACGGCGATGCGCAACCACCGCCTCATCCACACGGGCGTGCGCGCGTGGGCGTGCCCGCGCTGCCCCAAACGGTTCCGAATACGCTCGGAGCTCAGGACGCACGCGCGCCTCAAGCATCCCAAGCATCTCGCCATTATAGAGGTATACTCACGACTATTATCACAGAATAACTAATAGTATTACGTGCAGAAGGTTCACTCTCTAACGACTTTCACTCGAAATTGAAACTTATCGTGTGACCCGAGCCTCCACATTCCGTTAAGCAACGCTGACTCGATATCGATTTGACGTCTTGACGTCACAGAGCTTGGGTTGACGCGCGCGCGCACGGATTACGAGTGTTGCGACTCGGCGCTCGGTGTTCGGTGCTATGGCTCGCGGCAACCTTTACTGCCATACGCCTAGGCGGCCTGCCCGGGAGGCGCGCCAAACGAAAGTATAACCCGCGCCAAACATCTAGCTCGCTGTGAACACGAGACGATTCGCGTCGCAGTAGTACAATATGGGTATCAGCGGGACGTAAGCGGTTAGGGAGGGCGGGGCACACCTCCGCCCACCCCTGCGCTGAACCACGCTCGCTATAATTGTGTATTCGTTTGTTTTGGCTTAGCAGTGGAAAGTACAGTCACGAGTATATTTGTTTTGGTCGCGTCGCGTCGCGTTACTAGGTGTTTGTTATTGTTTGTTGTTACGTTAATGTTTTGTCGATTTATGTTTTTTTGTTACTGTTATTATAGGAGCAGGTACTGTTTTGTTTTTGAAAGGCTGTTAAAATGCCTAGACGTAAAACAGTTTTACGTCGGCAAGCTGGAAAAAATATTTATAACGTATCGGAGTTTAAAGAAGCTGACAAAGGTATACAAATTGACCTTAAACATGCACAAAAAGAATTTCGGCTACTACTGGATTCAGTATGGACTATGGACGGTGCGCAGAATTAATGAAGAAGCAAATAAGTCGGATCTTTGGACAGTTTTCCGTACTCCCGATAAGGAAACACACAGCTTCCACAGCTTCTTAAAATGTTATTTTTTTTAAATATATGTATGTTTATAATTTAATTGTTGTTATTAATTTATCCTGGTTAATTTTGGGTATTAAAAAATAAATAAAACGCCTAATTTATAAATTATCTTGATGTGTTATTACGTAAATATTATAAAGCTCTAATTATAATATTGCTAACTGTACACCTGCGCGTCGCAACTTCAGAGCGAGCTAGAAGTTTGGTACTACCTATACCTAAACTGCGGAGTGACACCCCCTGCTATTATTGACAGGTGGTGAGCCCATCACCGCTCTATGCTGTCGGATGTATGTGCAGTATTTAGTCCGTTAGTCGTCTTTTACGATACCCAAGGGGAGAGAGAGGGGGTGGGGTCAATGATATTTTATGTTTACATACGTTGCCTGGCCTCCGTAGTGGCAAGGACAAATCAAGGTAATTGCCTGGACTTCACTCAGTCACACGTCAGTCAGTGTCACGTCATTACGTTTGTACCTTTTTAAAGTTTTTTATGTTGTTTGTTAGATAAAATGTCTTCCTGTGTATATAGACATTGCAAAAACTATACTGCAATTTGTAAGAGACAAGAAAAGTGTTTAATTTAATTTGTAAGTATTGTAAATATGAATTTAAAATAGAAAATTTTCATTTAGTTATGACATTTGCGCTGTTGCCAATTCGATATGCGTGAGCGAGAAGCGTGCACTATGTTTTCTGTAAGAGTGAAAGAGAGAAAACAACGGCGGCCGAGATGGCCGTGCAATGGGGAATGCGCTGTTGCCAATTGGTCGACTACCATAAATAGTTTTTATCTCTTTTTAACTGTAGGCTTGACATGATTGTATTTATTTTCTTTCCCTTTCGACGTGTATTACGTCATAGAAACATTTTGCCATTTTTTAAATGCAATTCGTTCACGTATGACTAGTCTATTTATAAAAGGTCATTGGGTGGGGTAGTATTCTTTCACCGCTACGTATGACTAGTCTATTTATAAAAGGTCATTGGGTGGGGTAGTATTCTTTCACCGCTACGTATGACTAGTCTATTTATAAAAGGTCATTGGGTGGGGTAGTATTCTTTCACCGCTACGTATGACTAGTCTATTTATAAAAGGTCATTGGGTGGGGTAGTATTCTTTCACCGCTACGCGACACGGTGACATAATTCACTCACGACTATTATTCCTAAACGGGTCCGCATACGCTCAGAGCTAAGGACGGCACGCGCGCCTCAAGCGTCCCAAGCGTTTAGCCGTTATAGAGGTATTGATAATGATAATAGTTTATTACACAGTGGTTACACAACATATGAGTTATAACAATAAAGTCCCTAAACGAAGTAGACCTTTATCTTGGGGACTTCGAGTTTGAGGTTTGCATAAAGCCTGAAACATCCCAAACATCTAGCCGTTACAGAGGTATAGAGTAAAATGTTTACTGGAAAAAAACAACCAATCTCAGGAAAGCTCGAATGGGATTCGAACCCATGGCCGTTGGATTGCCGGTCCACTGCTCTAACCGCTAAGCTACCGAGACCCCAGAGGACTCGTTGAGTTTTTTCTAGTAGTTTGTGATTTGCGCTGCAAGCCAGCGGTATTACGTCACTGTGAAGTTAACCCTCACAGTCGAAAGAAATACTATTGCAAGTATTTAACTATACACTAACTAGGCAATGAGGACCGCAGAAGCAGTCCTCTGCCACACTCTATTGGCACACCAAATAACCATGAGCTCAGCGTAACAGATGGTAAGCCCATCGCCGCTTTATACTGCGGGATGAATAAGCAGCCTGCAGTCCAAATGTTAAAGTGATGAACCTGAACCTGAACAATTGGCTACTTGACAGTTCTCGAAATGTATTTTAAAAATTACAAACGCTTATTTTCTTACAATATTCTTACAATATTTTTTTCTCGAAAAAGCTTTATTTAATAGAAAAAAAAACATATTGTTCTTCATTCATTTCAAATTTCGTGCGAAAACTGTTGATCACGTGACATTTAGCCCTGTGACGTCACACTTCAATTAACAAACAAAAGTTTTTCTTGAAACCAGGGAGATAGTTTTTGTTTATTTTGTGAAATGTGACGTCACACGAAGCTTAATCATGGCCGCCCGTGTTTCGGGTCTTGTAGTCTACACATAAAAAAAATTGTAAAAATAAAATATTTACAAATTATCTTAATAAAAAAACCATTGGATATTTACTATTAAATTAACTACCATATCGAATATATTTCATATTTTATTGTTACAACTGTAAAATGACCGGGTCATGGATGTATTAGTGATTATGTGTACGAGCTAGCTACGTACAGTGCAGTTCACCCAGTTTTTCCATTTATATTTATCATCGGGGCAGCCCGAACAGTATGTTTATTCTTGCTTGTTACTCAGTCGCCATAGCATAAGCTAATGCTTAGTTAGGGGCTGGTGTGAATTTTATTCATTGATCTATTTATCCAGATCCTCGGCCTGAATCCGAGTCCCGATGAAGTGATGCAGCATCTAGCAGCGAACAACATCGCGCACGACAAAGTCATCGAGATCACCAAGATGTCCTTTCCGAAGGTATTTCATACCGTTCCTTGCAAAATGGGAAATGTTGAAAAAATTTCACGAGCAGGATTCGAACCCGCACCCTTCTGACAATCCTGATCAGGTGCTCTTGCAAATAAGAGAAAACACTACGTGGAAGTGGCATGCAAAATTCTTATACAAAACACAGAAAAACGAGTTTCGTAGCACCCTGTTTCCTCCTTCAGAACTGGACCAATTTTTATTACATTTTCGGCATCGGTTAAAGAGAGAGATTTTCTATGTCTGTATGTTTGATTTTTTTTTAACCAGCAACTTAATGTTTCTGAGGACGCTTTATAACGGAGTAATTTTGCAAAATTTTAAAGGTTCCTGGTTATTAAATAAATGACTTAATGCAAAAACATCAAACATACAGACTTAGAAAATCTCTTTCTTTAACCGATGCTGAAAAAGTAATAAAAATTGGTCCAGTTCTGAAGGAGGAAACAGGGGACTACAAAACGTCGTAATTCAAATGCGCCCATTCATTTTGTTACACTGTTCTTTGATAGATTGTACCTTAATTGTCGGCCGGGTGGTCGAGTGGTCAGCGACCCTGACTGCGAAACCCACGGTTCCGCTCGCGCTTTGCCCGATTCTTAACACATTCCACCAACAAGTGCTGCACATCATCTATTTTACCACACACTTCACAATTTGGGGTATCCGATTTTTTCATCAGATATGCAAACTTGTTCGATGGAAAGTGACCAGAACGTAACCTATGAAGCAATACAATGTAATTCCTACTTATGTCTACATTTCCAAACCAAGGTACGCGAGGAGGCTCATGTTGCATTGTTTTATACCAAATACCCTTTAAAAGAGAGATTTCGTCGAAGTATTTTTTCCATATCTCAAAACATTCTTTTTTAAACTGTACTAAAATTTCCGAATAATAAGGTTTTATGTAACTGTGTAAACCATTCAATATTGCGAGTTTGGCAAACTTATCAGCCTCCTCGTTACCTTTGATGCCCACATGAGATGGCAACCACTGCAGCTTTAACTTAGTGCCATTTACTTTTATAAATAATGTAATGTCATCATTATAATATATTATAAAGCATAGTCGCCGTTTTTCTGTGTGTGTTCTCCTTCTTAGCTACGCAATGGAAGTTGTGTACAAAATATGTATATTACGTTACAGTAAATGTGATAAATGTGGTTATTATTAATAACTAGCGGCCCGCTCGCGACTTCGTTCGTGTGAACACCCTGTATACCGTGACAGTTTTCCAAAAAAATTCTTTCAAATAAACCTTGTCCTAACAATTACAAACACAACTACAGACATGGCTGATACAGAATTGTTTTTATAGTGTAAAGGAATATTTTGAATGTTAAACGTAATGTAGTCGCCACGTCTGAGTGGCGATTACGCGACGTAGGGAACTGGTAGGTAGGTAGGTAGGAAGGCTTACCTGGGATGATGATGGGTGATCGGGCAACTGTAGGAGACGGGGCAGCGAGCTAGCGGGCGGCGATGTAGGCGATTTGTCACGGCACAGCACAAAGTCACTTTACGTTATCACAGGCACTCAGGCGTTCTCTTCACATTAGGTTCAGGAGTCACTATAAATAAGGGCAGATTCCAGCGCGCGTATTTTGTGGGCGTCTCGCGGTAGTTCACAGACAGACTCGTCGGCGCGGTATATCTCACGAAGCCAGCGGCTGCGGGTCGCGCAGCGGTGGCGCCGCGGCAGATAGGCGGACGCGGTCGTCAACAACCGCCTTACCGATGGCGGTATAGTTTGAATGGCCGTCCCGGCTTTGGCGGGAACATCCTCCGGGGGCCAGGGTGGGCTCATCCAATGGGAGCCTGGCGATCCGGAATACAGGCCTCCGAAGATGTCCATTCGCGGTGTCCAGGTCCACCACCCGCACGACGCCATCCTTCCCAGGCAGGGTGCGAGCAATGCGCCCCAGTCTCCATTGGAGGGCAGGCAGGTTGTCCTCCTTGATGAGGACGAGCTCGCCAACTCGGGGAGGGGAGGATGGGGACAACCATTTGGAGCGGGTTTGGAGGGTATGAAGGTAGGACTGGGTCCACAGCGTCCAGAAGCGCTGGGAAAGGGCCTGTACCATCTGGAATCGCCTACGTGTGGAGATCGGCCTATCTTCCACGGATAGTTCGGGAAGGGCCGTTAGTGAGCGGCCTATAAGGAAATGTCCGGCTGTAAGCGGCTCAAAGTCTGAAGGATCAGACGAAAGTGGGCAGAGAGGTCTTGAGTTAAGGACCGCTTCAATTCGAGCTAAAAGTGTGGAGAATTCCTCGAATGTGAGGTGTTGTTCGCCAATTACGCGATATAAAAGTTGCTTTGTTGATTTTACGTTGATCTCATGTAACGCACCGAACCATGGTCCCTTAGGGACGTTCAACAACCAAGTAATGTGCTGACCAGCGAGCTTGTGCGCAATCGTGTCATTATTCAAGGCAAGAAAGTTTTGTACTTCGATGAGCTGATTTCTAGCGCCTACATAATTTGTACCGCAGTCCGAGCGGATGAGAACCGGGGCACCGCGGCGTGCTATAAAACGCTGTAATGCCGCGAGGAACGCTTCCGTGCTGAGGTCCGAGACCGGTTCCAAATGAACCGCCTTAGTCGAGAGGCACACGAATATACAAAAGTACGCTTTTAAGAGTTTAACATTACGTAGGGTACTAGATTTAACGAGGAATGGTCCGGCAAAATCGGTCGTGACTTGACTAAATACTGGCTGAGGCGTAACTCTATCGGCTGGCAGGTCGGCCATGAAGGGCGCTTGCGGCTGGGCCCGGCATCGAAAGCATCTAATGCATTTAAAAACTCGGTGTCTAATGATGCGGCGCGCGGACAATATCCAAAATTGTTGGCGTAGGATAGCGTGTAAAGTGTCAGCGCCAGGATGGCAGTGTATTTTGTGGTAGTGGTCAATGATAAGGTCTACAAGTGGGCTAGAGCTGGGAAGTATGAGCGGGTGCTGCGCGTCATATCGGATAGACGCATGGGACAGTCGTCCACCAACTCTAAGGAGCTCATCTTTAATGAGAGGTGACAGCCGCTAGAGTCTGACGGAGCAGATTTTGCCAGTTTGAAGGCGGTGGATGTCCTCTGCAAACTCATTGTGCTGAACACTGCGCACCCAGTAAAGTAGGGCCTCTCTTCGTTCACTGACGTACAAGGGGCCTGAGCGTCGCGAATCTGGGTGGTGTCTGCAGTTGTGCAGAAAGCGTTTTAGACAAGCTGTCACTCCGACGAGCTTGTCTAGTGAACTGAACCGAGTGAGCAGGTCAAAGTCAAGACCGGGCACTGTGACCAGCGACGGGACGTGTTTGGGCTTAAGGCCGGGCAGGGCGTGATGGCCCAGAGCTAAGGGCATCGCAGGCCAAGACTCACAAGGCCGTCCAAGCCACGTGGGAGACCACCATAGGTCGTGGGCTGACAGGGATTGCGCAGACATCCCTCTGCTTGCGCAATCTGCCGGGTTGAGCTCGGAAGGTACGTGTCGCCAGGTACATTCTGGTGAGCCTGAGCTGATTTTGACTACCCTGTTGGCTTCAAAGGGTTGAAGACGGTGAGGCGGTGTATTGAGCCAGGCCAGGACTATCGTACTGTCTGACCAACATATATGTTGTTGTATACTGATATGGGCCGATAACTGAACCGACACACGGATCATGAGCTGGGAGAGTAGGGTGGCGGCCGACAACTCTAACTTGGGGATTGTGAGGCGATTCTTGATTGGTGCGACTCGCGACTTGGCGATAATCAAGTGTACTAAAGTATCTCCGGAGGCATTGAGCTCATGGAGATAAACAACGGCGGCAAACCCGGCCTCAGAGGCATCTGCAAACCCGTGAAGCGAGTATGCAGCTGAGCCTTTGTTTGCACAAACGTGCCGAGGGAAGCGAATGCTAGACAACAGCGGCAGATCCTCTGAGATGTGGTGCCACTCCGTTTGCACTTCAGAGGGAGTGGGCTCATCCCATTCCAGCTTCAGTAGCCACAATTGCTGAAGCAGCAGCTTTGCGCGGAAGATAACGGGGGAAACCCAGCCGTTTGGGTCATAAAGTGAGGCTACGGTGCTTAAAATAGACCGCTTTGTGACATGTGTGATGGGGGGCAGAGAGATGCGGTAGGTGAACTCGTCTGACTGAGGGCTCCACTGTATACCCAAGACCTTAATGGACGTGGACTCTGGGTTCATGTCGAAGTCCTTGGGCATGTCGCATTGGTTGTCGGGAAATCTCTCGAGCAGCTTAGGCGAGTTAGATGTCCACTTACTGAGCTGAAAGCCGCCTAGATCTAGCAGACTTATCAACTCATCCTGAAGTGCTTGGGCGGATTCAACTGTGTCATGACCACACAAGATGTCATCAACGAAGATAGACTTGCGAAGAACCTGAGCGGCTCCAGGGTAGCGATGGCCTTCATCATCAGCCAGCTGGAGCAGAGTGCGGATTGCATGATATGGGCTTGATCTTAAGCCGTACGTGACTGTATTGAGGGCGTAGGTGAGCAGAGGGTGATCTGGTGAGGACCGCCATAGTATCAGCTGATACCGTCTCTGGTCTGGGGCAACCAGCACATTTCTGAACATCCTCTGGATGTCCGTGCTGAAAACGACTGGATGCGTTCTGAAGGACATGATGATGTCCACAATGTCCTGTTGAAGGGCGGGGCCTGTGTGTAGGCATTCATTTATGCTGACACCATTGGAGCTTTTGCAGCTACCATCAAAAACAATGCGCAGCTTGTCCGACCCTGACTTAAATACGCCATGGTGAGGGATGTAGAAGTGAGGTTTATGGGCGAATGTATTTGGGTGACAGGGAGCCATGTGCCCTAAGTCGATGTATTCGGCCATAAAGTCGACGTATTTAGAACGCAGAGACGGGTTCGCCATTAGCTTCTTCTCAATATTGAGGAATCTGCGTAATGCGATAGGGTGAGTTTTACCTAGTTGAGGGGCGTCCTTTAGAAAGGGCAGAGCGACCGTATATCTGCCTGAGGGATCGCGTGTAGTGGTAGAGCGGAAGATTTCCTCGCATTGTTCCTCCATGGGATCATTATGAGTGCGAGATTGAGGGAGGGGCTCCTCAGACTCCCAGAACCTTTCCAGACTCTGACGTATGTCCTGGGCTGATTCAGCTGAGTCTGGTTGTGAGCTGACGACGTGAGCTGAGTTAACCTGCTGCGCCGGCTGCGCATACAAGTCCTCAATGGGTCCTATCAACGCGAAGTCGAAAATCGTGCCGAAGGCTATGGGCTTGCCCGGGCCCAACGAGACCTTAGTCCCGTCCAACACCTGGCCAAGAACGTCCGACCCCAATAAGAGGTCGATCGGGGCTGGTGTGTGGTAAAGCTGGTCAGCCAATGGCACGGGTGGCTGGCCTAGCACGTGGGAAATGTTTGGTACCTTCTCTAAGGGAAGATAGCCAGTGACGTTTTTTAAAATGTGAGCTGTGGCAGTGATTATAGGAGTATCATTGTGAGTGGGTCGGCATACTATTGTTATTGCCGCCTTTGACTCATGTTTGTGCTGATTCCCAACTCCTGTGATTTTTAAAGAAGTGGGTTTTGATGGCAGGTTCAAAAGTCGTGCCATGCGTGACGTTATTAACGTCAGCATACTGCCACAGTCCAATAAAGCTCTGGCTGTGTGAAGATGGCCATGTACGTCCGCGACTCTTAGTGAGACGGTTGGCAACAAAATGGGTGTGCCAGTGGGCACAGAAGGTGAGTGAGCTGATTGGGTATCAGCTGAAATTGTATGAGCTGAGTATGTATCAGCTGTGTGGGCATGAGTTGACTGGGCATGGGCTAAATCTACCTCTTTGCTAGGGTGCTCTGTGATAGTAGGGAGTCATAATTGCTGGCGGCGTTCGCGGGGCCTACCTGGCGAACCGGACCTGGGCGGGCTGGCTCTGTGAGCAGAGCTGGGTTGCGCCTGTTTGGGATGTGCGGGTTCGTGCCGCCTGCTGTTTCTGGGACGCTCCCTCGAGTGCTTGTGGTGGAGGCACATGTACAGACGACGAATGAGCTGAGTGCGTTGGGCCGTCTGGTCGATGGAGGGACGTGTGGTGGTTCGTGCTCCCACAGTTCTTGCATGCCCCCCTTGACCTGCACTCGCTCTCGTAGAGAGACGGCCGAGACAACGCTGGCAGCGCTCGCGTGCCTGTACAAAGTCCCAACGGCCCTGTGTGGGCTGGGCATTGTACCATCTGCACGTCATGAGCGTATGTCCCCTAGTGGCACAATAGGGACAGTAGGACGTCGAGCGTGAGGAAGAGGACGAGGACGATGATGAGGAGCAGCTTTGCTGGAAGGCCGAGTAGACGGGGAAGGGCTGACTGCGAGCCGGGGAGGTGGATGGGCGCTGACGCATTTGCTGAGCTGGGTGGAGCGGTTGGTGAGTAGGCTGATCATAGGCGCGGTGAGGCAATGGAGCTGAGGAGCGGCCACGGTAATGGTCGGGTTGTTGCTGAGCCATCTAAACATAAGTGCGATGGGGCGACTGTGGAGGCGCGCGGCTACGAGAAGGGCCGGGCAGGGCGTGAATGGGCTGCGGCTGGGCTATGTTGGAGAACTCTGTCTCCACACAGCGCGCGTGCTCCTCGAGGTAGGAGATGAGGTCACTCAACGTGGGCAGGGAGCTGCTAGACCCGTGTCTGCGTTCAAATAACGTGCGGAGCTCACCCTTAAGCTTTCGCACCACTATCGACACAAACACGTAGTCGTCTCCTATGGGCAGATCCAAATTACTAAGGGCACACTGGGCGGACACCAGCGGAGTGAGGAAAAGCGTGCGTATGTTTGAGCGCGTGTGGATGCTCGGCAGCTCCAGGATTATGTCGACGAAACTATCGATGAGAACCCGGCGGTTCTCGTACCGCTTGGTGAGGATGTCCATGGCCACGGCAAAATTTTCATTGGTGACCTTTAAGTGGGACACCATACTTAATGCCTCACCGCTGAGACTTGAGAACAGGTAGTGGAGCTTGACTGCGTCCGACAGGGTCGCCATGTCGTCAGTCAAACTCCTAAACAGCGCAATGAAGGAAGGCAAGTCCTCCACTTTTGAGCTGAACCTGGGCAGCGCTATCTTGGGGAGGACGGCTGTGGGCGTATTGACGCCGAAACTGGGCTGAGCACTATGGGTTGGGGACGACGTGAAAGAGGGTGAGATTTCCTCCCTCGCCACAAGTATCCCCAGGTATGCTCCGGAGGCTTTTGTGTGGTTCTCAGTGTATGTCCTCTCAACCCCCTCGTCTAAGTTCTCTTCGTCGAGAATGTTTAATCAAACATTTAATCACTTCATCTACTGATCGCGTCCTTAACCCCTCAGTCTTGGAAATTATATGTCAAAAATAATGACAGCAGGTGCGCCATAATTTTTTTGAATTACGGATGACGTCACAAATGCCCCCTTTTACAAAAAAACATATTACTCTACAATCAAACCATATTTTGTCGTTCTGTAAACTACAATGTACTAACTGATATATTTCCTATCCATCAGGTATCAAAATAAAGTGAAATCATGAAACAGTGAATTGGTACTTCACGTTCAAAATTTGGAAACAATGTTGCGGGCTGGATAACAAGAAATAAATGAATACTCAAACCATATCAAAACAACAGGGGCCTTTGCTATCTAATTATGTAAACAGTTTCAAGTGAGCTAATTGTTATTACACAATATCACCACTTGAAACTCGATGCGACGACACATAAAAACAACTAGAGATGTTCCTTTACTTTTTGTAATTTTATCGATAGTATCGAAAGTTGTTATTTTTGTAAGCTACTTAGTATGAGTAAATAAAAATACGACATAATTCAATATTTTGTTTTATTTTCAATAAAAAAAAACAATATCATTCAATATTTTATTTTATTTTTAAAAGTAATACAATTAATAGTTTTATAAAAAAGTTAACGACAGTTACAAAACAATATGATTGCTTGACCAGTTAGTCATCCGTAAATCCTCGCCTAAGGTACTCGCGCGTCTGCGATACGCGCCTTGTAGTATTACCCGTAAAATTAAACAGCTTTATAAAGAAGTAACGACATTTACAAAACAATATGATTGTTTGACAAGTCAGTCATCCGTGAATCCTCGCCTAAGGTAAGGCCTGTGCCTGGGCATTAAATAACGACGATTACATTTATTCAATATACGATCATATTGTAAAGATAAGGAAAATTACATATTTATACCTATTTATTTATCACACTAATATTATAAAGGCGAAAGTTTGTGAGTGTGTATGTTTGTTACTCTTTCACGTAAAAGCTACTGAATGGATTTGGATAAAATTCGGCAAACGGATTGTTTATAACATGGATTAACACATAGGATACTTTTTATCCCGATATTCCCACGGGAACAGGAATCACGCGACTGACACCGCAAGCGACCGCTAGTAAAGAATATCAGCAGAAATTTAACTTACTTGTCCGACGAAGGCGAATCATTGAAATAAATAGGCGACCGGAACCTGTCTAGGTCTGGAGGCGCTTCTTCTTCTTCTAAAGATACCTAAAACATACAAAACAAATGTGAATTAAATTATTATTACACTATTACATTACATTAATTTACACTAATATTATAAAGGCGAAAGTTTGTGAGTGTGTATGTTTGTTACTCTTTCACGTAAAAACTACTGAATGGATTTGGATAAAATTCGGCATACGGATTGTTTATAACCTGGATTAACAAATAGGATACTTTTATCTCGATATTCCCACGGAAACGGGAACCACGCGGGTGAAACCGCGAGCGACCGCTAGTAAATAATATCAGCAGCAATTTAACTTACTTGTCCGACGAAGACGAATCATTGAAATAAATAGGCGACCGGAACCTGTCGAGGTCTGGAGGCGCTTCTTCTTCTTCTGAAGATACCTAAAACCATACAAAACAAATGTGAATTAAATTATTATTACACTATTACATTACATTAAATTACACTAATATTATAAAGGCGAAAGTTTGTGAGAGTGAGTGTGTATGTTTGTTACTCTTTCACGTAAAAACTACTGAATGGATTTGGATAAAATTCGGCAAACGGATTGTTTATAACCTGGATTAACACATAGGATACTTTTTATTCCGATATTCCCACGGGAACGGGAACCACGCTGGTGAAACCGCGAGCGACCGCTAGTAAAGAATATCAGCAGAAATGTAACTTACTTGTCCGACGAAGACGAATCATTGAAATAAATAGGCGACCGGGACCTGTCAAGGTCTGGAGGCGCTTCTTCTGCTTCTAAAGATACCTAAAACATACAAAACAAATGTGAATTAAATTATTATCATAAAGGCGGGTCTCCTGCGACACTGTTTTGTGTTTTCTAACTCCTAACATCAAACATCTAACAAATATAGGCGTGGCCTACGTACATATTTTGACATATTTTGTTAGATATTTGATGTTAGGTGTTAGAAAACACAAAACAGTGTCGCAGGAGACCCGGCTTTACAACCCAATATAACAATACCGTATACTTTACACAATAATGAATGAATGCATTACCATTACCGGCAACCACTCGGGACTGCGCGCTGGGGACGTGAGAGAAAAGTAGCGTGGAGCCACAGTTTGGATTCGAAGTCACTCTCTCTCTCTCTCATTGCTATCCTCATCATCATATAAAAGCTGGAGGAAGTCTTCAGGCGGCTCCTCATTGACTCGCCAATTTGACATGCTATAAACAAAAAAGATACAACTATCGTACATATAAAGCTACTAAATAATTAAAAATTAATTGTAAAAACGATTATATTTTTAATTAATTTTTAATTATTTGACATGCTATACCTACAACAAAAAAGAGACAACTACCATCGTTATAGTACTTAAATGAAACTACTAAATAATTAAAAATTAATTCTAAAATCGTTTATATTTTTAATTAATTTTTAATTATTTTATACCCTTTTTATTTATAAATATTTTTTTTTCTATAATATACTGTACATATTGAGGTAGTTAAACAAAAAAATGTAATCTACAATTTTGCGGAGGCGGCCATTTTAAGTTTTTTTTCTTCTATAATGTACTGCATACTACTAGTCAAGCCTTTTCAGTTGGTACCCATATTGAGGTGGTTAAACAAAAAAAAATATAATCCACAATTTTGTGAAGGCGGCCATTTTAAGTTTTTTTTTTATATAATGTACTGTATACTACTATTCAAGCCCTTTCATTTGATACCCATATTGACGTGGTTAAACAAAAAAATGTAATCCACAATTTTGTGGAGGCGGCCATTTTGGATTTACAATGATACTGAATATACATAATTGTATTGTCATCAGAACTAAAGGTGTGTACCAAATTTCAATTTAATCGGTCAGGTCAGGTCCATTAGGCAAAATTTTAAGTACTAAACTTGGTTCTACAACACACTTTGCAATAAATAAAACTATAGTATTATCTTTTTTTTATTCTATGTGGCCAGTAAATCCATTGGATCTACGACACACTCGTCAAAACTGCATATTGGTCAAGCGATGCCAAACTCTCATTTTTACTGTCTACTCGTCAAAATCTTATTTCTGCGTACTCGTCAAAACTGCATATTGGTCTAACTTATGGAATCGTCGATTAGAGTTAAAACCTCTTTGCTTTAAATTCCCTCGTTTTTTACTTAAAACTGGCCACATAGAATAAATTAAGCTAATGCTATAGTTTTATTTATTGAAATATTTCAACTCTAATCGACTATTCCAAAAATTAGACCAATAAGCAATTTCAGCGAGTATGCAGAAATAAAAACTTGACGAGTAGACAAGAAGTGTTATTTTGTTTTAATACACACATTATGCTAATATTATTGTTTTATTTCTTGAAATATTTCATCTCTAATCGACTATTCTAAAAGTTAGACCAACATCCAGTTTTGACGAGTACGCAGAAATAAGGACTTTACATGTAGACAGTAAAAATAAGAGTTTGGCATTGTTTGACCAATATACAGTTTAGATGAGTGTGTCATAGATCTCAATTTGACCCAACATCAACAACATTCAACAAAAACAACAACAAACATGCTAAAAAACCCAACATCCAGTTTTGACGAGTACGCAGAAATAAGGACTTGACGAGTAGACAGTAAAAATAAGAGTTTAGCATCGCTTGACCAATATACAGTTTTGATGAGTGTGTCATAGATCTCAATTTGACCCAACATCAACAACATTCAACAAAAACAACAACAAACATGCTAAAACCGTTTATAAATAATAAAGTTATCATGTAAGAGTAAATATGAAATCATTACAATTTACCATTACACTATCGATAAAAACAAATTTTATCGTAAAACTGCCGACGCGCTACCGATCATAGCGTCTCCCTAGGCAATACGACAGACAATTGTGTTTTCGGTATCGGCTAGCGGCAAACTATCTACTTAGCCCCATACAAATAAAGACCAATATGGCTCGCGCTGATGCAACGTAATTGTGCGTACATTCGTACAATGTCAAGTATACAATTTTCATTGTAGTAAAACTGTATAAATACGTTGTTATTTATTGTTTAAACGTGTTTCAAATTACTTTTTATAATGTTCTTGTAGTATTTGCCAACAAACATTGTAACAATTCACTCGGAAATTAGAAAAAAGCTATCGGGTTTCACCGGTTTCAACGTGTTTTATTTAGTAGTTATAACGATGTATTTCTTACAACTTATTATCTCAATAGGATCATTATAGTCTCAATAATCATTTTCTAATAAGAAACAGTACTTACATTCAATAAATCCAATAGAAATATCACTTTATTCACAGCCACTGATTAACTCTGTCACAGAAATTGGCTTGGCGCAACTGTCAACGTCGAAAATGACAGAATCGAGCATAGACTACGCGATGTGTTGCTATCTCGATACGTAAAATTTACCAGAGAACCGAAATAATCGAACATGTTCATACACAAGTAGTCTGTAAGTCTGTGAAAACACGAAACAATGTTAAGTGGAGACCGCGGTCTCATGCGACCGCTTGGGGTTTGACGGAATGGCGCGATTTTTAGGTGCGGTCTCATGCGACCGCTTTGGGGCCTGAGGGGTTAAGCATGGTCAACTGCTGGCTCCAGGCTTTTCCAAGCATGATCTAATTTTTATGGCGTATAAAGTCAAACCCCCTAAGAATAGGCCCACGTACGTGCGCATGCGTAATTTCTCAAAGTTAAACGTTGAGAAACTTGAAGAGGACGCGTATGCCATCGATTGGTCGCCGATTTTTAGTGCGGATTCTGTGAATGACATATTAACCTCCTTTAACGCCACGGTTCTGGGGTTGTTTGACGCTCACGCTCCCATTAGGAGTGTCAGGCTTAGGCGGCCACCCGCTCCTTGGATTACTCCCCTAGTGCGTATCGCGATGAAGAGACGCAACAGAGCTTTTCGTATCTACAAGCGATGCCGAACTGATTTTAACTGGGAGTCTTTCAAACATGCCAGAAACAGATGCAACCAGATGATAAGAGGAGCCAAGCGCCGTTACACTCACCAAAATCTATCTATTTCTAATCCTGCTGACATGTGGAAATTTCTTAATTCCCTTGGCATTGGCAAGACCCCTGTACGTCATTCACCTTCCTTTCCTTTAGATGATCTCAATCGCCATTTCTCATCTTCCAAATCCCTTTCTGATACTGTAAAATTTCTAACTATATCTAGAATTACTTCCTCTGCTCCGTTATCAACTCATCTTTTCTCTTTCACTCCTCTGACAGAGGATGAACTACGCAAAATAATAGTGTCTATCAAGTCCAAGGCGATGGGATTTGACAACATAAGTAGGGCGATGATCACTCCAGTACTTTCCTGTTTCCTTCCTATACTTACCTTTATTTTCAATCTTTCCACCGGTGTTTTTCCTGCCGTTTGGCGCAGTGCCTTCACCATTCCACTTCCCAAAGTATCCAACCCCAGCTCTCTCAGTCAATTTAGACCCATCTCTATTTTATCATTCCTCTCTAAGGTTCTTGAAGCTGCTGTCCACAAACAACTTTCCTCTTTTGTCTTTCGTAACAATATTCTCTCTTCTTTTCAATCTGGGTTCCGGCCTGGTCACAGTACAACTACTGCTCTTCTCAAAGTTATCGAAGACATACGCGATGGGATGGAGAATTCACGTCTTACTGTGTTAGTTTTAATTGATTTCTCTAACGCTTTCAACGCAGTGGACCATGATATTCTCCTCTCTCTCCTCTCTCTTTATGGCTGCTCCTCCACCGCACTTCTATGGTTTACCTCTTATCTTCGGGGGCGCCAACAAGCGGTGCGAGACAACCAGTTGGTCTCCAACTGGTCTGACTTGTCTGCTGGTGTACCCCAGGGCGGCGTGCTCTCACCTCTTCTCTTCTCCTTGTTTATTAATTCTCTTACATCTATTATTTCCTCCTCTTATCATCTGTACGCTGACGACCTGCAGTTATATGCACAGAGTGATCTGCGCAACCTCGACAACGCTATAGCACTCCTTAACCAAAATCTGAATAGGATACGTGGATGGTCGGATAGTTTTGGGATATCTGTTAACCCAGACAAGTGTCAGGCCATAATTATTGGCAGTTCTCGCCAGCTCTCACGACTCAATTTGAGTTCTACTCCGGCTCTGACATATAATGGCGTTGCAATCCCATATGCTACATCTGTGAGGAACCTTGGGCTTGTCCTTGACTGCAGCTTAGGTTGGGAGGGTCAAATCCAAAATATTAGTCGTAAAGTACATGGGACTCTCGGCGCACTTTACAAACTACGAAACTTCATACCACCCAGCACTAGAGTTATGCTCGTACGAGCTCTTGTTCATCCGCTTCTTGATTATGCTGATGTTTGTTTGTCCGATATTAATCAAATATTTCTCAACAAATTGGATAGTCTTCTTAACAGTACTATACGCTTTGTCTTCGGTCTACGTAAATACGACCACATCTCTGACTTCCGAAACCAACTTGAGTGGCTACCCATTCGTGAGCGTAGGAACTTAAGGTTGGTTTGCCTTCTTTTTAATATCCTTTTTGATCCACGCGTCCCGGTTTATCTTAAATCTCGTTTTCAATTCTTGGGTGCTTCACACCAACGCCATCTTCGCTCCAGCACTAATCTGGTACTCCAAACTCCTTCTCATAGCTCTAATTTTGTTTCTAACTCTTTCACTCTCACGGCTATTCGACTCTGGAATGCACTGCCTTTTAACGTGAGAGATGCTTCTAACAAGGTTGCCTTCATGAGTTTAGCGCGTGAGTACTTCCTCAAATCCGTCCAACAGTTTTAAACTGATTTACAGCATAAGTTACTAGTGTTTATATTTATCTTATATAGTATAATATGTATTTGTATAGTTATATATATTTTGTGTATAATGTATGTATGTATATTTAGGCTAGTTAAGTTAAGTGTTTCTTTTTTATTTCCTTATTTAAATTGTTATTCTCGGAATTTTAATGTCACCGCCTACAAAAATTTATGTACATCTTCTCTGGTTGACTGTTAGAGAATGCCTTATGGCATTAAGTCCGCCGTTTGTTGTATTTTTGGCAATAAAGTTTAAATAAAATAAAATAAAAATAAATAAAATAAATGTTGTAGTACACTGAGTCCAGCTTCTCCTTTATGCCCTGTATCTGTGCGAAACGCACGTTAAATTCCGTTATGGAATGTTTGGTGTCGCCAGCAATGATCAGTGATCCCATCTCTAGTAGCTGGTGTAAAGCTTTGGCGGCCTCCCTAAATATCGCGGCTTGTGACTTGGTCGGCATCGCGATGAATGAAAAGAGACAAAAGAAAAAATAATAAAAAATAAAAAAAAATTAAACAAATATAAAGGCAGTAAAAAGAACAACACCCTGTATATATTCTATAGTTGGCTGGACGTATGTGTTTACTAAGGTAAGGGCAAATGGGCTAAAATTAACGCAACAATAAAGAAAGCAAAACTAAGTTGGGGCGCCTTGTATATGGCCTACGGGTGGGCAAACGCGTGTATGTGTAGGTATGTCTGTGTATATGTATGTATGCTTATTGAACGCGCGTACGTAACATTAGCCGACCGCAAAGCAAAAAGCAAACAAAACAACAAAAACAAAAAAGAATCACGTTATCCGTAGCCCACTGTTGGGCAAGGTGCTCACAATCGGGCAGACCTGTTGCCGACACTAGCGCGAAGAATGAGTCAGTCGCAAACAAAAAAAGTAAAAATAAACTAATAATAAAAACTTAATTAAAAAGGTTGAGTCAGACAGAGTGTCCCACAAGTGGGCAAACGTGTGAACGTGTGTAGAAGTACTGTGCTCTTGTGGTGAGCACGCACAAGAATGAGCCGATTGCCAAGGCAAAAATTGAAACCAAAAAAATATATAAAATTAATACTAGCGAAAAATAAAGCACGCTACTTGACACGCGTGGTGAGCATGCACGATATCTGAGCCGATTTAACACGACAAGAACATAAAAAATTCCTTAAAAAATAAAACGGGAAAAACAACAATATCGTCGTCTAGACGCGGGTGTGTTATACGTAACCAAAGTTATATGTGCAACCGATAAACGTAAAACGCAAACGTAACGCAATAATTTAACTACTAAACTTAATGTATCATTAGACAACGATCTTATAGGTAGGTACAAGTATTACACAATTAGTACACTAGCTCGCTCAAATCACAAAGACATTGTATGACACCATAAAATCAACATCAACAACATGCAGAAATAATTGCGTCAAGGTAACTCGGATGTCGTGTGGTCGCAATCCTACCACAAACAAATTATATCTACCTCGCCAAATTTTTATTGGGGCAAGGTAAAGTTATGTGAACAAATGAATTTAGAAATGATGGCACGAATTAGATATAAGATTCAGAAATAGAACAATAGAACAATAGAAATAGAACAAGAATATGGGCGGAAATAATTATCTTTAGCGGACTGTATTAAAATTGATAAATAAAAGAAAGTTAGGTTCAGATTAGGGCTGAACCTTAGCGGTTATTCCGCGCTCGATTGGACCAAAATGTAGTCGCCACGTCTGAGTGGCGATTACGCGACGTAGGGAACTGGTAGGTAGGTAGGTAGGAAGGCTTACCTGGGATGATGATGGGTGATCGGGCAACTGTAGGAGACGGGGCAGCGAGCTAGCGGGCGGCGATGTAGGCGATTTGTCACGGCACAGCACAAAGTCACTTTACGTTATCACAGGCACTCAGGCGTTCTCTTCACATTAGGTTCAGGAGTCACTATAAATAAGGGCAGATTCCAGCGCGCGTATTTTGTGGGCGTCTCGCGGTAGTTCACAGACAGACTCGTCGGCGCGGTATATCTCACGAAGCCAGCGGCTGCGGGTCGCGCAGCGGTGGCGCCGCGGCAGATAGGCGGACGCGGTCGTCAACAACCGCCTTACCGATGGCGGTATAGTTGGAATGGCCGTCCCGGCTTTGGCGGGAACACGTAATATTTTAATTTTATTGAGAATTTTTGTATAAATTTGTATATTTGTATAAATTAATTAAATTAAGTCAATTTTTTTGTGGTTCTTTAAATGAATTGTACGTGATTAATACTTAGTTAATTAAAATTTACATTAATTTGAATTTTTGGTAAATAATTAATAGTAACTTCAATATTATTACGATTTTGTATTCCCAAACTGGGTGAATGTGTCTTGCACTTATTGCTTAGATTAATAACTTTACTGTACCGCATTCATGCGTAATAAATTCTATTCTATTCTATTCAACAAAAAAATAATCAGACAAATCGGTCGAGCCGTTCTCAAGTGATGTGCGTACAAACATTTCGGCAATTGATTTTTTTATTAAAATAAATTACCAGTTGGGTGCGTATCATTTTATATAATGACAAATGAACTGATTTCAAAGAACATAACGTTCATTGGATATAATTTTTACATGTTCTAAATACACTTCCTATAACAACAGTAGGTATATTATTCATTTGATATAATACTCATTTTCTCTAACAACTTATTCTATAAAGCTATATTGGTAGAATAATCATATTCTATAACTTCATTTGATATAATTTTTGCTTTAAAATATATAAATTACATTTTAACCCTAAATTGATTTCAAATATTGTCTTGAAAAGTTAATACGTTGTGTTTTCGTTATGATTGTGGAAAAAAGTCAGTGACAGAAAAGAATCGCGGCAAAACCGACTCCACGTAGACTTGTCTGCCATACGCTAGAGTGTAATTCAATCCCGCGTAGGCGCGGAGGGGCGAGGCGGCCCGCGAGCTGAGGAGCAGGTGGCTTTAACGCCCGCCGCCGCGGCTGAGGCTGCAGCAAGCCGAAGCTGCGGTGGTGAGCGAAAGCCATCTGCGACGATAAGCTCGTGTGGAACCGGGACCGGATGATGCATGCCTGCTTGCATGCTGCATGCCTGCTTGCATGCTGCTTGCTTATTACATGAGTAATGTTTTATATCATTTGATTATTATATCAAATGTACATTATATCAAATGAAATTATAGATTCTAAATTTATATTAAATGTTTATTATATTAAGTTGGTTGTTATCTCAAATAAAATTATATGAAATGAAATTATATTATCTGAACGTTAGACCATAAGTATTTATATCAAACATTACACACCCTTACCAGTTACCACACCATTTGGTAAATATGATGAAAGGTGTAAAAGGATATGGCCAATTTTTCTATGGACGTTGATATAGTTATCAATTTTAATTTACAGCAGTGATTTAGGTATTTATAGTTGAGCACATTAACTTCCAATGTTTAAACAACTAAAAGAAGTTATCAGTTGGCTAGTTACTAGTACTTTTAACTGCCAATAAATATGACGCCACCAGTTCCGTTTTTAAGCCTGAATCAGATAATTGACAATAAGTGTATGCGCTATGATTATGCTATTTAAAAATGTAAGGCGTTTTATCATAGTAAAATAGCCAGAAGTTGACCACTTTTGAAGGTACAACTTATTTCATTGGTATTTTTCGAGCACAACGGAGACTAACAAGGTTTGAATTTAAAGTCACTTGAAACGAGTCTGTTTAATAAGTTCTCAGTATTTTTATTTAGTTATTTGAACTTTCAGGGCACATCCAGTGTGGTGCCAACCTGCGCGCGCGCATTGGCCATGCTCGGCAGTATTCCGCGTACACCGGTGGCTTATAGCAAACCTTTGGCGGGCGATAATGGTGAGAAAACGTATTTTTTTAATTTGTTTATTACTAGCTGACAGAATTCTGATTTAGCCCCAAATTTGCTAAGGGACTTCTTGGTGGGAAAGTGAAGCGTCATGTCTGCAGTTAGGTTTTATTTTCTCTAAAATTTATTTGTGCTTTGTCGTATTTTAATGTGAAAATAATAATAGTGGATTATTAATGCACCGGGTTTGCGCTGTGATCACCAACGGGGCCGTCCATTAATCACGTGAGGCTCGAAAGGGGGGGAGGGGTTCGGAAAAAATCACGAAATATCATAAGGGGAGAGGGGGTGTAGTAAGATATCACGTGTATTTATTTTTTCGTCAAACATGCGATTTCTAAACCAAAAGCGGCGTGTAGTGTGACCTTGACTCGCCATGGAAGTACTATTATTTATACTTAACGCCGTTGCCTAGTTCTAGAATAAAATTAGATTATACATACTTTATACCTGTATTAAAAGGTAATATTCGATTTTTTTAAAATGAAATACACGTGATTTTAGGTGGGGGGGGGGGGGTAGTCTTAAACCTCACCACGTATCACCAAGGGGGAGGGGGGCTTAAAAAATGCTAAAAAACATCACGTGATTAATGGACGGCCCCAACCTGCATCTGGCAAGCGTGGTGGATTAAAATACCCATCAATTGTTGCGATGACTTGATTTCGATGATGGAGGCCTACAGCACAGTATTATAGATAGAACGCTTTACTGCACACACAAAAAGGCTACATTTACCACGGTGTAGACCAGTTGTAATCATTTTCGACGATTCTTGATTTCAATCAATTCACGTACTACTTTGGTTTTAGTAGGTACATCTGATTTGTCTATGTAGGTACCTATCTACGTTAAAAATGAATAATATACATTTTTTTTATTAAATCCTTAATTCAAATATCATTTGAATTAAGGATTCTCGACTTAGACTTTGATTTGACCACCCACGCAGACTTCCAGCCCGCTCGCCGCGGCCGCGGCATCGCCAAGAACCCCCGCCGCCCCAAGATACTGCAGCGCGGGGAGCGCGAGGAGGAACCCCCCGACCTGGAACGGGAGACGTACCCCGCCCAAGATGTGTCTAACGTAAGTGGGGTTACGGTTTTATGATTTCTATGTTTTTATTTTTGTAATGGAAAGTCTTGGACTATGGCAGAGGATTGATTTTGCGGTCCTCATTGCCTAGTCTCTAGCTCAGTAGTCTCTGACTAACCCTTCGGGGATAATAGTCGTGATTATAATATATGTATGTATAAAATCTTCTTCTATGATGAGGAGGGTATTTGACAATCTTTAGAAGCGAGTAAGGTTTTATAATTTCTATATTTTTATTTTTGTTATGGAATTTGTAAATTCCATAACACAAGCTTTTATTTAACGTGCAATGTTTGTATGTAAGTAGGTTTTATGTTCGGGTCAATATAATCTTTAAAAACAGAAAAGTCTCATAGCCGCTCTATGCTTAAGGAAATATGTGCAGTCTTTAGACCGTTAGTCGCCTTTTACGACGCCCTAGGGAAGAGAGGGCGGTAGTATTCTTTCACCGCTACGCAACACGGTTAATTCAAGCTTTAACCCTCCCAATCCTTTAACTTTTTGACCTCCCCTCGTATGTATAATCATCATTGGGTGCCATCTTCCTAATTTAGTTTGGAGTTGACGAAATGTCTTGCGGTCCCAAGAAGTACATTTTAACTGACGATAGCTACTTAGCTAGCCTCCTGGACTTCCAGGGAGTAACTCTTGAACGCAAACTCAATCTCAATACAATTCCAATGCGATTAATATGTATATAAAGATAATTCCGGAACGCCATCTCGATAATAATTTGTTCAATCAATTTCCACGCAACTTGATTAAAATGTGGCGCTATTGTCGCTTACGAAAGTGCCATTTGACATTTTTTAGATTTGTGATTGGAAATTAATTAATGCAATTGTGTTTCAAGAGTAAGCCTACTGTCCACTGTTTGATATCGTCCAACCATTTACGTCACGGACCTCGCTTTACCGGAAGTTTGTTTTCGTATGTATGTACAGTCGAGGAAGTTCCCGGTCGACCACTTTCGGTGATATCCGCTTGCGCTCCATTCCGACCGCAAGTGCGTACAGTACGTATGTTCGTACAGTACGTACGTTCGTACACTAGCGTGCGTTCGTACAGTAGCGTGCGCGTAGATCGTGTGCAAGCGAATATCGCCGGAAAGTGGTCGAGTGGTCTTCCTCGACTGTACGGCCCCCTACGCCGTTGTCTCACAGGAGTTAACTGAAGCGGATGTCCAACTGATGCTGAGTGACGGCGTGTTGGTGGACGGCAGCCAGATGGTGCGGCTGCAGCTCAACGAAAACGCACTGCTCGAATAATTATTAGGAAATATCTAGATTGAATTCTACGTTTCTTTACATCAGTGGTTCTTAACCTTTTGGTCATGAGGGACCATTTGACAAAAATTCAGCGTTGCCATAGACCACCCAGACGGCTTAGAGATTAATAAAATTGAAATAATGTAAGTACCTAAATGTAAATAAATACCTGAACTTTATGTATTATTTATTCGCATTTAGATACTAAAGGGTTCTATCTTTAAATAAACAAAACATGCATAAAATTATTCAAAGCCCACAATTAACAGATTTTATAATTTATTGAAATTTTTGTGATTGCATACTCTTTACTAACCTCTAAATCCTTGGTTCTGAACCCTTCTGAGTCCTTAACTTATTCATTAGGATGCCTTTGCGGACCACTTGGGATGCTTCCAGGGACCACTGGTTAAGAACCACTGCTTTACATAAAGACTAGACCAGACCATATCTACTTTACACAGGGTGTTTTAAATTATTAGGAAATATCTAGATGTGTTAGATACTACGTTGCTTTACATAAAGACTAGACCAGACCATATCTAATTTACACAAGGTGTTTTAAATAGGAAATTACAGTCTTACACCATGGACTAAAAAGTTCGTACAATAGCAAAGTCGTAATATGTCGCATACTTCGAATTTCACCCTATTTTCATCGATCACATGTTAATACTAGATGCACAATCAACTCTTTCCAAACGTCCCCACAAAAAGAGAAGGAGACGTTCATTTCGTTGGGTAGTGCGAGCTAAGTGTCGCATGACGAAATGCTCCGAAAGATGGGGGTTAGGCGGTTAGCGAAAATTTGGATGTTACGCGGGGCCTTGCGGGTGTTGCGCGGTGCGGGGTCCGCGGTAAGTCGTAAGCGCTATTCACATTTTTATCTAAAAGTTAATAAAAAGTTTAGTTTTTTGGAAATCCAAATCAGTCAAGAAACCGAAAAGGTAACTACGTGTTTATGATTTTATTGGAATTATTATTGTAAAACACGGTCGTAATGCGCATTTATATCAATAAAATTTTAGAGGTAACTTCAGGATTTTATCTACCAACCAAAATGTTTCCAATCTTGTTTTGACTTCCTTCATCCCCTCACAATACGTTCTGTAATACACATTGAAATTTTCAGTGCGAAATATCTAAAATATTTTGAATAACAGCTAATAGAAAACAGCCAATTTTTCCGTTTTCACCGGCTAAGTCCCCTTAAGAAATTGCTATTCTGACAAAACACGTAAACGTCAGATCTTTGTGTCTAGCCTTTATAAAAAGCATCATATTATACAGGGTGTTTGGTAATAGGTATACAAAGAGTTGTCTTTTTCCTTTAATTGGATGTTCCAGTTGCGGGATTATATGCCTATTCCAAACACCATGTATAATCAAAACTACCGCCTTTGTTTTTTTCGGATATTGAGATTTGAAAGGAATGCTGCAATTTAAGGTTAAGGATTTCCATGTAGCTTGTGAAATAGTGGTTAATGATTTTATTAAATATTGTTAATGTTTAAAATGTTGTTTTTATTTCATACATGTTTGTTACTCTTTCACATAAAAACTACTGAATGGATTTGGATGAAATACGGCATACAGATAGTTTATAACCTGGATTAACACGTAGGATACTTTTTATGCCGATATTTCCACGGGAACGGGAACCACGCGGGTGAAACCGCGAGCGGCCGCTAGTAAGTTATAAATATGAACGTTTAATAGTAAATGATATTCCCTTTAACCCTTTATAAAGCAGTGGCACATATTGCCACCATATTTTGAACTTTATGCAATTGAGATAAAGTCGAAAACCAATAAAAAAAATTGGAACATGATGTGCCCGTTAAAGGGTTAAACCCTTCGAGTTTCACTTAAGATATGGGACTTTATTAACATGTCCTTACACCAAGAAACTTGTAGGATTTTTCTGCTACCTAAGTGTTAGTGTTTCATGGGTCCAAATAATACAATTAGTCAATTATTAATTTAGGTCAGATCATCATTCGCTTGCCCTGTTCCCATGTTATTTGGGGTCGGCGCAGTATGTCTTTTTCTTCCATACAACTCGGTCATTCGTCATCAATTCATCCAATCCCGTCTCATTTATGTCATCCCTCACACAATCCATCCATCTTTTGTTTAAGGTCAGATAAAACCTACAAATAATTTAAATTATCACCCCTCCTTTACCAAGTCATTGAATAACAATATCACAATAATGAAAATCCCAAAAACCACACACCACTACGGCCGCATATTATCAAACAATTATCATGATTATCAACTCATTACGTTTGATAACCTATCGATTCCATCACCTCAGATAGGCCACTTGAAAACTGAGATTGGTTGTTCAACACTCTAGTTCATACATTTTGTGTTAGCAGCAGAATACTGCTTTATTAATATAATAATGATAATACCTTGTGTCTCCTGCGGAGGAGCGCAAGATGACGACCAAGACTACTCCAAACAATTGGACAAAGATATAAAGCAGTGGATACGCCCGTATGAGAACGTAAGTGGATTTGATTAGGAATGCATTGTTATATCTAGTCGGTAATGCAGTTGTTTGATAATGTTTTGGTATACGAAAATGCTGTTAGTAGTACTTAAATTTGTTAATTTTAAAAGAATTTAGAATTAGTTCCTGAACGCCGGATTCCTGATTCGCCGGATTCTTGTTTCATCGGATTCTTGTTTCGTCGGAAATATTAATATACAATAATATCACTTAAGTAAAGAAAACATGTAGTTATATTTATTATTGTATGAATTAATATTTTGTTGCCACTATCGGACATTTTTTTTTTTTAATAAAAGAGGGACGCAAACGAGCAGGCGGGTCACCTGATGGAGAGTAATCACTGCCGCCCATGGACACCCGCAAAACCAGAGGAATCGCAGGCGCGTTGCCGGCCTTTAAGGGAGGAATAGGTTTAAGAAAGGAATAGGAATTGGGAAGAGGGGGGGTGAGGGAGGGGCCTCCAGAACCCTCACTGGTCGGACGAAACACAACAGCACCAAGTGCCATTATTTCACGCATATTAGTGAGAGGGTGGTATTACGCCGGGCGAGCCGGCCCAGTGCGTGCTACAACGCAGCGTGGCTCTACCACTCAGTGAACATAACTTAACTTAAAGTACCTATTTAGAAATGGGTTTGATTCATATTTTCAAAGAAATTACGATTTTCGTAAATGTGCAGTTGTAATTTATTGAAACGGTCCATGGCAGTGGACTGCTGCGGATAGTCTCTGACTAACCCTTAGGGGATAATAGTCCTGTATGTATGTACCTACACGTATTTTTAAATTGTGGTACATTATAGCCTGTATCAAAAGAAACATCTAAGTGAAGTGAATGGAGTTGAAATTTTGGAAGTGCAAAAAAGTTTCTACCTAAATGTAACAGTACATTACCACAGAATAGATAATAGTTATTCTAATAAATCTAGTCTAGTGTGGCGGTAGTGGCGGCTTATTATTTATTTATTCATTTATTTATTAGAAGAATACTACCAGCCCATCGTCTTCTCTTGAGTGTCGTAAAACGTGACTAACGGACTAAACACTGCACACACATCCAACAGCCTAGAGCGGCGATGGTCTCACCATCTATCACGCTGAGCACATGTGCAGTTGTTTGGTGTGCCGTGGGCTGCGGCAGTGCACTGCTTTTGCTGTCCTCATTGCCTAGTCTCTGACTAACATTCGGGGATAATAATAATCGTGGCGTGAGTGTATGTATACGTACAGTCGATTAAGTGCCTGCCTTGACACGGCGTTGTATCGTAATACGCGCGTAGGACGAGAGCAATACGAGCATGTATGTACGGTCGGGGTCACCGTCGCTTTACCACTTTGCAGCGATTTTCGTATGAAGCGCACCGCCCGCCCGGGTACGTGCCCGTACCAAGTAGACGACGCGGTGTGCAAGGGATTTTGACCTTTAGACTGGTAAAGCGATACGGAGTCCGCCATTGTACATTTTCAAATATATCCGCACATAAAGCGGTGTCTCCTACGATTCGCTGCAGCAACGGTTCGTGTGCGGACTTGTTTGAAAATGTATTGCTCTCGTCCTACGTGCGTATTACGATACGATTACGATACGCTGCTGTGTGCGAAGGCACTAAGTTGCCGGTCGATCAATTTTAGACGATGTTCGCTTGCGCGCCATTCCTTGCGCGCGTACGTACAATAGCGTGCGCGTAGATCCTGTGCAAGCGAATATCGACCGTATCGCCGAAAAGTGGGCGGCCGGAAACTTCCTCTACTGTACGTATGCCTCTTGTAATTTACACGATTATAGCGCCATCTAGTATGTGCTTAGTGAACTAATTCCATAAACCATCTGATTTCAGGCAATAAAACTCCTCCTACTTGGTACTGGAGAGAGTGGCAAAACGACTATAATCAAACAGATGAAAATACTGCACGTCCAAGGGTTCTCTGCAAAGTAAGTGTATAAACCTTAGATTAAATCAAAATAGCGGAAGATAGGTGACTCGCCCCCTAGCGCATGGACCGCTTATATCAGCGGGTCTATCGGCTAAAAAATATGGATATGAACATGGGCTTCATTTGACATTTGAAGCCCATATTTTGTCCTTATATGGGCATATTATGGGCTTCAAATGCCAGATGAAGCCCATGTCCATATTCATATTTTTTAGCCGATAGAGTAGCAGGTCCCCGTCGCCTAATTTCACTCAGTCGCAGGTCTGGTAGGACTGGACTCTGACGCACACCAGTATAGCTGCAACGTGTCCGTTTTCAGTTGACAATTTTAAGGACGTGCCGTATCTTCCGCTATTTTGATTTAATTAAGGTATAAACTGACATTAAAGGGATCTTGGCGGGAAAGTGAAGCGTCATGTCTGCATATTTGTTTTAACTTCTATAATTTGTGTTTTGAATATTAATGAGAAATAATGGTGGATTATTTACTGTTAAGTGTTCGTGAACGTGCATGAGTGTTAGCAAATAGAACAAAACAGTGCAACATCACTTTTCAAATTCTCTCAAGAAGTCCGTGTGAGACCTCAATATACTCCCACAGTAGCATTATTGAGTCTCGAGGGGTTTGCCGGAAAATAATTTACCAACTATACACTTTTAAACTTTCGCGTTTCATTATGCACACATATTTAGACGGGATTTAACGCAAAACTACTTAGTAAAGGCATTCTACGCATACCTTTTTATACCCGACGTTTCGACCGAGTTGCACCGGCCGTGGTCACGGGTGGACTGCTGTCGCGGTGTATCGCCTCCGTTTGCGTCGCTGAGTCTTCATCCACCGTCACATTATTTATCCAACTACCGTCACACACAACACTAACGGTGTCCCTATTCCGTATACAAGCCTTATTCTGGTAGTTAGCCGATTGCAGACTAAAACGAAGTGGCGTTTTTGCAAACACTGGATTCCACGCTGATGATAGTTTGTGACCATCTTCCCGATTGAAATTGTTCGGATGTTTCTTAATTTCAATCGCTTCACGCACTACTCTTGAATAAAAGTGGCGATCTGTGGAGAGGACTTGCGTACGATGAAATTCGATCCAATGATTTGCGCCTCTTTCAAGTAAATGCTCCGCAATGGCTGATTTGTTAGACTGGCGGTTTTTCACAGCTGCAATATGTTCCTTGACCCTCTCATGGATAGTCCGTTTTGTCTGGCCTATGTAGGAACTACCGCAGCTGCAGTCTATCTTGTATACGCCTGGTGTTTGAAGTGGCAAAACATCCTTTGGGGAGCCCACAATGTTGTTGACCTTTATGCCTGGAGTGTATATTGTCGGTATCGAGTACTCGCGTAATATGTGGCCGATCTTGTCCGTAACTCCTTTAACATAAGGCATATAGGCTGGTTGTCTTCTAACTTCGGGATGTTTGTCACTCTTAGTCGGCTGCTTCCGTAGTCGATTCACTCGATATCCGTTTTTATTGAGTACCTCCTGAACATGATCCAGCTCACGCTTTAAATGCTCAGGGTCACAGAGGTCAAATGCTCTGTTCTTTAGTGACGTTATCACAGATTGCAAGTGTCGAGGGTGGTGATGTGAGGTAGCGTGTAGGTATCTGTCCGTGTGCGTGGGTTTTCGGTAAACACAGTGTGTTACGGACCCATTTGGTCTCACGGCCATCTTGACATCTAGAAAGGCCAACGACCTATTCGCCTCCATCTCATATGTAAACCTCATCTTCGGGTGAAGGGAGTTGAGATGTTGCATCCACTGATCCACTTCCTGCTTGCTTCCTTTAACGACGCTGAAGATGTCATCTACGTATCTTTTCCAAAGTCGGATGGTCTTCGGACCGAGGCTCAGTGCCTTCTCTTCAAAATGTTCCATCCAGATGTTGGCAAGTACCGGGGCGACTGGGCTTCCCATTGCGACACCATCAATCTGTAGGTAATATTGACTTTGGAAAAGAAAATAGTTGCCGTCCAAACAGTGTTTAAGCAGATCAATGTAATGTAAATGTAATGTAAATGCCGCGAAATTACATTGATCTGCTTAAACACTGTTTGGACGGCAACTATTTTCTTTTCCAAAGTCAATATTACCTACAGATTGATGGTGTCGCAATGGGAAGCCTAGTCGCCCCGGTACTTGCCAACATCTGGATGGAACATTTTGAAGAGAAGGCACTGAGCCTCGGTCCGAAGACCATCCGACTTTGGAAAAGATACGTAGATGACATCTTCAGCGTCGTTAAAGGAAGCAAGCAGGAAGTGGATCAGTGGATGCAACATCTCAACTCCCTTCACCCGAAGATGAGGTTTACATATGAGATGGAGGCGAATAGGTCGTTGGCCTTTCTAGATGTCAAGATGGCCGTGAGACCAAATGGGTCCGTAACACACTGTGTTTACCGAAAACCCACGCACACGGACAGATACCTACACGCTACCTCACATCACCACCCTCGACACTTGCAATCTGTGATAACGTCACTAAAGAACAGAGCATTTGACCTCTGTGACCCTGAGCATTTAAAGCGTGAGCTGGATCATGTTCAGGAGGTACTCAATAAAAACGGATATCGAGTGAATCGACTACGGAAGCAGCCGACTAAGAGTGACAAACATCCCGAAGTTAGAAGACAACCAGCCTATATGCCTTATGTTAAAGGAGTTACGGACAAGATCGGCCACATATTACGCGAGTACTCGATACCGACAATATACACTCCAGGCATAAAGGTCAACAACATTGTGGGCTCCCCAAAGGATGTTTTGCCACTTCAAACACCAGGCGTATACAAGATAGACTGCAGCTGCGGTAGTTCCTACATAGGCCAGACAAAACGGACTATCCATGAGAGGGTCAAGGAACATATTGCAGCTGTGAAAAACCGCCAGTCTAACAAATCAGCCATTGCGGAGCATTTACTTGAAAGAGGCGCAAATCATTGGATCGAATTTCATCGTACGCAAGTCCTCTCCACAGATCGCCACTTTTATTCAAGAGTAGTGCGTGAAGCGATTGAAATTAAGAAACATCCGAACAATTTCAATCGGGAAGATGGTCACAAACTATCATCAGCGTGGAATCCAGTGTTTGCAAAAACGCCACTTCGTTTTAGTCTGCAATCGGCTAACTACCAGAATAAGGCTTGTATACGGAATAGGGACACCGTTAGTGTTGTGTGTGACGGTAGTTGGATAAATAATGTGACGGTGGATGAAGACTCAGCGACGCAAACGGAGGCGATACACCGCGACAGCAGTCCACCCGTGACCACGGCCGGTGCAACTCGGTCGAAACGTCGGGTATAAAAAGGTATGCGTAGAATGCCTTTACTAAGTAGTTTTGCGTTAAATCCCGTCTAAATATGTGTGCGTAATTTACCAACGTTCATTATCATCCACTTAATGTAAAGAAAATAACAATTACTATTAAAAACTTGACACTGGCTAAATGTGCTGATCGCACGAAGCCATTAAATAAGAGAAAAAAAACTGACATTTAAGTTGTCCCACTGCTGGGCTCAGGTCAGGCCATAACCTACCATGATGGCCCAATCTGAGTTGGTGGGTGTAAACGGCTGTTATCTTACGACAACCACCAGGGTCAATGGCTTGATGTGCCTATCGAAGCATGGAGGAGTTCATGATCATTTAGAATTTGGCTACCCATCCAGTGACCCGACTATGCGAAAGTTGCCTAGCTGGGCCGGCTGGCTGCTAATTCAGTGCTTGCTGTTCGTGGTCCCGACCCATCCCCATGCCACAGAAGGGATGGTACTAGGTTTTTTAGTACAAGGCCTCCACTTTCCCCATAACCAAAAAAAAAAAAAAATAATTGTCCACGGACAGATCTATGATGCTATCGGTAGGTCATTGAATGGTTTTCAGCATGGTTTTCTGCCCGGCAGGTCAACTGTTTCTAACCTTGTTTTTTTAAACGACGATATCACAGAAGGTATGGATAGGGGTTGTCAAACTGATGTGGTTTACACCGACTATTATAGTAAGGCCTTCGATCGAATACAGCATGAACGCTTGTTGATTAAGTTGGAATTCGTTGGAATATGCGGTGATTTGCTGAGATGGTTCTCATCGTATATAAAAAATAGAACGCAAGCAGTTGTAATAAATAACTATGTTTCTAGTTGGATTGAGGTACCTAGCGGCGTGCCTCAAGGTTCGATACTGGGGCCGTTGCTTTTTGTGATATATATTAACGACATTGTGTCCTGCTTACATTCCTCTAAATTATTGTGCTTTGCCGATGACATGAAGGTATATAAACAAATTCGTAACATTGATGATGCTCATGAACTACAGCGTGATTTGCATCGTCTGGAGTCGTATTGCTTGAGTAATTATTTAGATTTGAACCCTATCAAGTGCTCAGTAGTCACGTTCAGTAGGAAGATTAATAACATTGTTTTTGACTATGAGATTGGCGGTAAAGTGCTTCCTAGAGTGGTGTTCTCACGGGATCTGGGTGTTATACATGATTCCAAACTTGCGTTTGATCATCATGTTGACAAAGTCATTGCAAGTGCCTCCAGGGCTCTAGGATTTGTGTTGCGTAGCTCCAGGGACTTTAAAGATATTAAGACTTTAAAAATTTTATATTGTACTTACGTTAGAAGTATCTTGGAGTATGCCTCGCAGGTTTGGAACCCCTGTTACGACGTTTACAAAACGCGTATTGAGCGTTTACAAAAAAGATTTCTGAAACATCTTTGTTATCGCCTTAAATTGCCATATAGTGCCGATTTATACGAGGACCTATGTAGAAGGTTTCACATTTTGCCACTCCATGTGCGTCGTGATATAGCAGACGTTATATTAATTTTAAAGATCATAGCTGGTACTTTGGATTGTCCTGATCTGTTATCTAAAATAAGTTTCAACGTCCCCCGTAGTTTTCGTCGTACTGTACCACTTTTTATCCCTTTTTGTAACACCAACTACCGGAAAAATGCCTTTATTTGCAGAGCTAGCAGGCGGATCAACATTGTTGCCCAATCTATAGATTTAGATATTTTCAATGCGAGTGTCCAATCAGTGAGGAAATCTCTCGGTGATCGTTTCTTCGAAGTTCCTTGATTAATATTATTGTAGTAATTTAGTGTTAGTTATTAGTTATAGTTTTTTATTTTTGTGTGTGCATTAATCAGTAATTATGGTTAGCTACTCTAAAAAGCAATAAGCTGTTTGTTGTTAATTTTCTGTTTTACACTACCTTTATCAGTGCGAATCTTTTAGTAGCTTTTAAGTTCTATTGTAAGTTATATTTCATTAATATAAAGCTGATGATTTGCCGAATAAAATAAAATAAAAATAAAAATAAAATAAAATAACCGACCTTGGGTTATGTGGGAGGAAAGTCCCATATAACCCGAGTACGTCCCTCGCCTCGGTGTATCAGTAAAATCAGGATTTTAACTAGATACTTAGTAATAAGAATAAACTCAATTTATCACAATAATCATATATTACAAATACATTAAGTATTTTACAACAAGCTACCTACCAAAAAAAAACGCGGTAGCTCAACTGTCAAACTTCGGCGTGTACCTACGCCTGGCGTACTCACCATGGAATTCTGTTATTTCAAGAGTGCCAAAAAACTGTGCCCAAATAGTACTAAATAGTGCCCAAAGGAAATAAATAGTACCCTTATGGTTCAAAAGTTATAGACATAGTTTGGTGAGTACGCTAGGCGTAGGTTACGCCTAGCGTACTCACCTCAGTTTGGGACATCTGAGCAAGCTACAACTTTAATTAGTATGTCAAAAAACTGTACCCAAATAGTACCAAATAGTGCCCAAAGGAAATAAATAGGTGTCCATGTCTACAGCTTCCTCATTCGACATAGAGAAATTCTAAGCATGCCATATTTTTGTGCATATTATGTGCAATCAAACGTTTCAGTCCTAATTTTTGTGCCACCACAACTTCGTTACTATGAGTTGTTTTATGTGTGTAAGCTGGAGACACGTGTCACCAGCTCGCACATGCCCGTTAAGACAAACCAGTGAGGTTAGGGTTTTGGACTATAGCTAGAAATTTTGTGCATAATTTGTGCACTAGGAACAAAAAAAACTAACCATCACACTCAAATACTGTTGAATCTACGATCATAAAACTGTGTGCGAGCTGGAGACACGAGTCTCCAGCTCGCACAGCTGTATCTTCGTAATTGTTCAAGCTACGGTTATGAATTATACCTCAAAATTTTGTGCAGAATTTGTGCATAAGGCACAAAAATTTTCGAAACTTTTAACTCAAAAGGTTTTTGAGCTACGAACCGATAAGTATGTGTAAGCTGGTGACACGTAACACGGGCTAACACATGGTGAATTATTGTAACTGTATAAGATAGTGCTTCGTTTTAAAGATCAAATAATACGTTATAATTTGTGCACACACGAGGCAAAATTTCAAATCTCTGGGCCTCTTACTTTATAAATTATAAGCCAAATACTGTTTTCCCGCCAAAAAATTCAAAATAATGGTTCGGAAGCGGCTAAGCGCGCCGTTGCCGTTCCGTGCGCTACACTATTGCCACTTTTAGACTAGGAGCCGTCTGTTAAAGCGATGCGCGACGCGACTTATTTAGTTTTACTATAGGCAGGTACCTAATAACCTATACCCAACTTTTTATTTTAGATATCTCACACACGAATGTCTTAGTTATTTTTTGTTGTTGAGACAATTAAATAATTAGATTTGGCATAATGATAAACATTATGGAGGAGTGCAGAACGACAAAATGGTTGAATACTTGAGCCTAATTCGATAAAGAACGGATGCTTTCCAGCAAACTAATCGCTATCGACCGTCACAGAATAAATTTTAACCATTGAAAGTAATTTATTTTAATATTAGATTGTATTACTTCCCATGGGTAAATGTAAATAAATAAATAAAATAAATGTACTCTATGGTGATCGATGACTTTGCGATTAGTCTGCTGGGGCATCCCAATGTAATGCTAGGGCCACATTATCGCGCTAGCGCGAAGATTTGCGTTTTCGCGACACGTCTGGCCAAACACTTCGCGTTAGCGCGTTGTATCATGGCGTTGACGCGCCGCGCTGTTGGTAAATTGCCGCACATCAAGGATTTTGTCGCGATAATGTTCGTGCGGCCACATTTCCTTCGCACACTTTAGTTGACTGCTAGACAACTAGAGGTGTGAACGTGTTGCAAATACGACTATCGATATTATTCTGTTTCGATAATTATGGATTGGAGTAACGATAAAGTATTAAAAGTAACACAATATTACGAATTAATAATTAATAAAAATAATAAAGATGCAATAAATAGTAATTATTTGCCGACATGTAATAAAGCGCAATCACCTCTTCCATTTTTTCCGATAAAATTAGGAGTAGGCGATAGAAATCGTATAAGGTTACTGAAACGTATTTATTGCATCAATATCGTCAAATCCGATATCAATGCGTTCTGAAACTATACCTATTTTGGAAAACACTATATCGCGTCAGGAATGCGGTGTGCGTTGAGATCACTATATTGTACGTGATCGAATTCAAGAATATTGTACCGTATCCCTGATATTTATTGAGTTATCATTAATCTGTAGTTTTTAACAAACAAATGTGCTTGTAAAAGTTTAATAAAATAAAATTATTATAAACGTTCGATGCGTTCTGAAACTATATAGTGGAAAAAAACACGATATTGCATGAATTTTTAATAGTCCGTAGATATGGTCGATACTGTTATCACCGATATTAAATTTATGTAGCTATAGTTTAACACTTTGCAAGCGGGCATTTTATTACGCGCATCTTCCTGTGCGCCGGCCTTTTTCGTCATTATTGTAAATTCTATAGAAAAAGAACTATAATAAAAATTAATTTAATTGTGTTCTATCTAATCGTTCTGCTGCTTACCTATACTAACCTCCAGTTATGGCTTCTTTATGTAGATGTTGTCCATCCGCAGTAGATCACCTAGATTCAGTAGTAGGCGTACCTTTGTTATCTTATGAGTAAGTACCTAAAGTTATTTTCAAATGCTAGTAAGTAGGTAGATGTTAAATTTTATATGTACCTATTTCAAACCCAATCCACAAATAACGAAAAAAAAAATACTTTTATTATTTTTAATAAAGCTATTTAAAATTTTTATTTTACCAGGAGTAAGTAATTCTTACTTTTTCTATTTACAAGTTAAAAAGTTTGCAAGTTACCAATTCTTCTATGTGTTGATGGCTGACCGACCCCTTGTCAGAATGGTTGATGGTTTAGTTATCGTAGCGTAGTAACTGTTTTTTAGTTAACGTGCCATAACTAAAAATTCTTAGGAGTAGTTGTCAAGACGAATCAAACGAGCGCAAACTCGATGGGGTTGTGTGGTATTATTATAAAGTTCCTGTGTCCTTTTTCCGGCTCCATCATCAGACCCTGAACACTATTTCTCGATAAAGTACTCGTCAAGGCGATTCAAACGACCCTAAACTCGTTGGGGTAGCATGGTTTTATTATAGAGTTCCTGTGGGCTTTTTCCGGCTTCATCATCAAACCCTAAACACTATTTCCCAACAGAGTACTCGTCAACACGATTCAAACGAGCCCAAACTCGATGGGGTTGCATGGTTTCAATACCAAGTTCCTGTGGCCTTCTTCTGGCTCCATCATCAGACCCTGGACCCTTTTTTCAAACAGAGTATTCGTCAAGATGAATCAAACGAGCCCAAACTTGATGGGGTTGCATGGTTTCAATACTGAGTTCCTGTGGCCTTCCTTCGGGTTCATCATCAGACGATGGACCTCGTCTAGTCGTCTCCCGTCAGAGTGCTCATCAAAACTAATCAAATGAGCCTGAATGGGGTTTCATGGTTTTCTTACAGAGATCCTGTGGCCTTCTTCCGGCTGAATCATCAGATCAGCTCAATGACACCATAATATTGCATTGTCATCCTGTTCTGACCTATGTTCAAAGTTGCAAGTCTAGCTAATTACGTTAGCTGTAGCCGGAGGTTCGAAAAAAAACCAAAAATTATATCACTTATTTAATTAAAGGTTCAAAGTTACAATAAACTTATGTGTCTAAATAGCCTAGTGATCTATTCGATGCAAGAATATAGAATGATCAAAATTAACAATTTAACAATAACTAATAAAATTGCAGCGTCGACACTCGTGGCAAATTGACCTACTTAATTAATACAATGCGTCGCCAATAGTTGCGATGGCGTAAACCGTATGATCAGCGATCTGCCTAGAGTAGGTATATGTAACTCCTCCATCCCAAAATGGGCGACTATTTCAGAACGCTAAGAGAAAAAGTCGCTGGAGTCTGCTTATCCGTCTTAGCATTTCTTATCTCCACGGGATCTGCGTAGACGGGTTCCTCGTTGCTGGATTGTGAAGTGTCGGTTGGCCTCTTGAGCTTCCAGCAGATCTTGTATCTGTAGCTTGCGATAGCAGTGACAATGATAGCTGTAGTCACTACTACGGCGTAAAAAGGTATTGTAGTATGATATATGTAACTTGATTGGCTGTATGATTGCATGGGTGACTCCATCATGACCTTGTTTTGGATGCTGTATAGTCCCTCTAGACTAATCGTGTTTAGTCTCAGGTGATCTGAATTAGACTGGTCTTCTTCTTTGTATGGAATGTTCATGAGTTTCAGAGGCTGGCCTTTAACTTCATCATTATCGTTGGTGATGGTGAATTCAGATGTTCTTAGAAAGCACTTCATGGGAATGGTAACGAAGTAACTTCCTTGAAGCAGTTCCATGCTTTCGCTGCCGCAGGTTGAGTGTATTCTTGTCTGGCGCGGGAAAGACACGATATAGTGGTGATCATCCAACTTGTCCAATGCTTCCTTCGACAGGGAAACTGTTGTAAAGTGGCAGGATTCATCCAAAGTTTGTCTTCTTATAAGTTCTTGAATGCAGTCCGATTTTGAACGTATCTGATGGCTTATCTTCTTTTCACAGAGATACCAGTTTTTCAACTTCGGGCATTCAGCCTCCATGTACACAAAACTTGCCTCGTTGGTTGCAATAAAAGGATAGGGAGGAATAAGGATCTGTCGATTTTTATTAGGAACTATGGAGAGTCTGTATAGATCGTATCGGTCTCTAGAAACTATTGGAAAGCTAAAAATAACTACTATTTGCTTATCGACGTAATAAAAACCTGGTTTTATAATATCATAATATTCTCTTATTTCTAAACTTAAAATTTGATCTCTATCGTATAGCTTTCTTAATTTTTCTAACATATTACCTAACACCTTTATGTTAATCATAGAGTGGTGCATAGTTCCAGCACGAATAAAAGCTAACAAGTTTTCTATCCTATTTAATTCCATCATTAAATCTTCTACATTTTCCCCAATAATTGCTATCATTTGGGAAAACTTTGCGTATTTTATAAGATTATTATCATTATGGGCATTAGAGGTTATTAGTAGTTCTATGGTACCATTGATTTTACTTTGGTTTTCAATAAGCTGAGATTGAGGCTATTTTCTAAATCTTTTATTATATTATTATATTTTATTGCATCTGATTGATCTAGGTTTCCGGTAATGCTCTTAATAACTGTTCCTAATCCATCAATAAGGCCTCGTTTGGCTCGGCTATCAGGCTCCAAGGATTTTAACTGAATCAATGCGTTATTAAGTTTACTGGTTAGATAATCTATTTGTAGCTCATAAAGGCTGTAAGTGTCATTAGGAAGTCTAGTTTTGTAAGTGAATAGTTGAGTTTCTACTAAGTTAAGATTGTCCTCGAATTCGTCTAGTCGTATGTACTGTAAAAATGTATGATATTGTGTAATAAGTCTCGTTGCACCAAGTTTGTAAGGAAGTAGTCCTGGTCCCTCTGCTAAGCTCTCAAGTTTTATCTCTTGAGCTTGCATCAGTTGGGCGGTCAGAGTCATCAGCAATACCAGCATCCTGCAACAATTTGGAGCTATTAGGTATTCGTTTAATACGCGACTTAGCTACCGGTCCACGTTTCTTTGAGGTGTAAATGTGGACTGGGAGATCGGCTAATACCGTGTCTTGAGTGTAACGTTGTGCTGTTTTCTGACGACTAGCTAGCGGGTTTTTTATAAATATTTGCTGCTGAGGTACATATTCTACTTCTGGTTCCCTATCTTTGTTTCTATTATTTATAATAGCTGTACGATTTGCTAGAGAAGACTCATTGATTAAATCGTATACCTTTCTCATCTGCTCTCGATGGTTTATCACGTATTGTTGCATGAGGTGCTGCGTAAGGTCGATAGTGAGAGGGTCTCTAGCGTCAAGATGTCCTGTCAGTAAGTCAAAGGGTCGACATTTAGTGAAACTATGTATAGAGCTGTTATATGCGATTAAGGCATATGACATCAGGTTCACTACGGGCTCGTCCTTTTGTTGAAGTTTAAGAAGTCTTATATGTTCTAAGATTGTTGAGTGAAAACGTTCAACGTTTCCATTGTCGTTAGGAGAATGGGCTAGTATTCTATGGTGGTGTATGTTGTAAAGTCGCGTAAATTCTGCGAAGAGTTGGTTTGTAAACTCAGTTCCGTTATCAGTTATAATAGTCATAGGGACGCCATGGTGAGTACAGTATCTTAATAATGCTTGTAATATGCTAACGGCAGTGCCATCGCGCAGATGGTAAGCTTGGCCATACTTAGTAAAAACATCTATGAAGGTAACATATTTTTCATTATGAACCGTGAAGAGGTCCATGTGAATTATCTCGAAAGGTTTGGTTGCTGGGGGAACGACATTAAATTGTGGCCTAGTGGGATTTCGGTCATATTTTGCCTGACCACATGTTGTACATTCGTTTATAAATTTGGAGATTTGATCTTTCATTTTTGGCCAATAATATTTTCGCGAGAGAGCTAAGTAACATTCATTTATTCCACGGTGGTTAGTTTTACCTTCGTGGTAGAGATGAATTATCTCCTGCTGCCGGAGATATTCTTTAACGTTTTCTAATTCGTGCTTTACTAAGATAAGATTCATTGCTGAACTCTTAAATTTACTTTGTATAATCGGAATAATGGAGTACATAGCTAGAGGAGGATAGATAATGATTGCGGTTTTGACCTTAGGGCTAACATATTCTTTAATAGCATTAACTACATCTGACTCTAGTTTGCTTTTAGACAATTGTATAGCAACGCGGGTATGAGTATCGAATGGTTTGGAAACTGATGGTTTACGTTTGACGTCGTCTACGACCGTAAAGTGTAGCTGTCGATGAAACTTGTTAAGAGGTTCATCTGTGATAGGTACTTCTAGGATGGGATGTTCATCACTAGTGTGTGCAGTTGCGGTTGAAGACCGGTTAACTGTTGGTGGCGTTTCAGATGGGTTATTTATTAGCGAGCTAATCTCTTTGAGGCTATCGATTACTGATTCTATTTCTTCATTGTGAATTTCAACTCTAGATAGTGCGTCGGCATTAGTGTTGGCTTTGCCTTTCTTGTAAACTACAGTGAAGTCATACTCGGTAAGTCTAAGTCGCCATCTCGTCAGTCGTGAGTTCTGTTCCTTCAAATTCATCAGCCACTGTAAAGGTTTATGGTCAGTTAGTATTTTGAATGTACGTCCGAAAAGATACGGTCTAAAGTATTTGGTAGCCCAGACTATGGCCAGAAGTTCTTTTTCAATAGTGCTATAATTTTGTTCACTCTCATTAAGAGTGCGAGAAGCATAGCACACTGGCTTATCAGAACCTACGGGACCTTGGGACAGTACGGCTCCAATAGCGAAGTTGGAGGCGTCTGTGGTAAGAAGGAATTCCTTGTTGAAATCGGGATACTGAAGGATTGGATCGTTTGTAAGTAGGGTTTTGCATGTTTCAAAACTGTTTACGTAGTCAGGATCAAAGGTGATTTTACGACTTTTCTTCAGACATTGTGTGAGAGGCTTTGTAATCCTTGCGAAGTCTGGAATGAATTTTCGGTAGTAACCGAGAAGTCCTATAAATTGCTTAATCTCCTTGGGAGTTTTTGGAATAGGGTACTTTTTAATTGCTGAGATTTTGTCTGGATTAGGCTTGATGCCGTCTTTACTAATAATGTGACCGAGATAAGCTGTTTCAAGTTTTAAGAACTCGGATTTGTCCATCTGGATCTTGAAGTTGGACTCTCTAAGTCTTTGGAAGACCTTCTCCAGGTTAATAACGTGCTCCTGGAGCGAGGTGCTGAACACCACGATATCATCGAGATAAACTAGGCAGATATCGTTTTGAAGACCCCTAAGAACATTGTCCATTACTCGTTGGAAGGTGGACGGTGAATTTTTTAATCCCATGGGCATACGCAAAAATTCGTAATGTCCATGTTCAACGTTAAATCCAGTCTTGGAGATATCCTGAGGGTCCATTTCAACCTGATAAAAGCCACTAGCTAAATCGAGTGTGGTGAAATATTGGCATCTACCTAGCTTGTCAAGGACGTCATTGATATTTGGTATGGGATATTTGTCATTGATAGTCTTGTCATTAAGTTTCCGAAAGTCAACTACCAGTCGCCATTTTTGTTTGCCGGATGCGTCTATCTTCTTTGGTACAACCCATATCGGAGAACTCCATGCGGAGTCAGAAGGTCTTATGATTCCCTGATCTAACATCTTGGCTATCTGCTCCCTAACCTCTTGGCGATGTACAAAAGGGTAACGATAGTTTTTAGTATGAACGGGTACTTCGTCGGTAGTTCTAATCCGGTGTTTTATTTTATTTGTGAAAGTAAGAGCCTCGCCATCAACATAAAATACGTCTGAATATTGAGAGCAGAGAGCAATGAGATTGGCTTTCTCTTCTTCGTTAAGATGATCTGTTCTTAACCGCGAGATTACATCTTGCACTCGCGTTTGTGTTTGATCGTCGCGCCTGAACTCCGTGTTAAATACTACCGCGTGTGCAGGTCGGTCTAGTGAAAAAATTATATCGTTAGGTGTCGGATTCACTACTTCTATAACTCCGCGATTGTTGGTAATAGTAGTAAGACATTCGAGAATGATACAGTTACAGATCACTTGTTCTTTGATAAGAACTTCTCCATCCGGAGAGTCTGTAGGGATTCTAACTAATTTTGAAGAGTGAGCCGGAATAATATCTTCATAGAGATTTACGTTACATGAGTTGTACATTCTAATCGGGTTAGTACTTGATTGAGTTGTCAAGAGTCCGTCTTTCAGGTCAATTTTTGCCGCCCATCTGGTTAGTAAGTCTAGTCCTATAAGTCCATCAAAGAAGCCGTGAAATCTATATACGAATAATTTTATATAGTCAGTGTCCTTGAACTCATTAAAACATGGCAACGTAATAGAGTGGTTATTTCTAGTTGTTGCATGCACATTCGTAACTTCGAATGGATCATAGTTAAGAGGAATCTCAGAGTAATACTTTTGTACAGCCTCCGGACTAATAAAAGACTGATTGGCACCGGTATCAATTAAGAGTTTTAACGGTGGTTCCCTGATCTGTATGTAAGGTAACTGTCTTTGGGTCTGGAGATTTAGTTCTATTTTGGCTTTTTTGATGTCGCGCTCGATTGAAAATCCGGATTCATGTCAGAGTTACTAGGACCGGGTTGCGGTTGAGATAAGTCCGTCATATCTGTAAATTGATTTTCGTCAGTAGTGTTATAATCATATCCATTATATTCATTGTAATTTGTCTCATCTGCATAGTAATAATAATCGGGTTCCGTATAATAATCGGTCGCGTAATATGAGTCGTCATAAGGTGCGCACTCGTTCATGTTCATTTCGCGGGACTTAAAATAATTAGTTGGAGGTGGGTTTCCCGACTTCCTCCAATCATGACCGGTCATCATAGAATGTGGCAAAACTTTAGGTGCAAAATGTTGTACTCCGCTCATTGGCCTCGGAGCCGAGTTTTGCGGGTTGTTAAATCTATGTGGATTGCGAAAAACATTACTATGTGGATTATAATTAGGTGGCAGCGCTCGGAACATTTGTTGTGTGCGACTTGGTCCAGGGCGCTGTTGAGACTGGTTATTAAAAGAGTTAAATTTAAAAGCCTGAGGGGGTGGCTGATAACCTCGCTGTGCCATAGGGGCTGGCCAGTTAGGTACCGGCATGTGTAAGGTTTGTGGTCTATGTGCTGGTAAAGCTGGTATCTGTACTGGAATTAAAGATTTATTAGTAGGCTGAGCCTTAGGTACGTCGCTGCGCTGCTGTAAATAAATGACATTTAGTTCCTCCTGTACATATTCAAGAGCCTTTTCTATAGTCGGTGGGCGCATACATCTAATGCGGGACCCCAATGGTTCCCTTAAACCACGTACGAAGGCCTGCATGGCGACCTTCTTATAAAGGGTACGTTTCGCCTCTATTGTAGATGCTATGGGCTCGTGCAAACTAACAAAAGTCATAATAGTACTAAACAAAGTCTGGCATTGATCATAAAATTCCTGGGGCGTTTTATTGCCTTGTGTAGCCAAAGAGAGATCGCTATAAAGGGCGGTCTCATCGCGTTGATCCGAGAAATTGTTAATAAGAGCGGTCCTTATTCCCAGCCAATTATCCGGGATACCATTTGAATTAATAGTAGAAGCAGCATTACCAGAAATTTTATTTAATATCCCATTTAACAAACACAGGTTAGATAATTCACTACCAGGTTCCGTACTTAAATACTGTGCTACTATGCGATCACAAATATTAATAAAACGTATTAAAATATTAGGGTTCCCATCGAACTCCGGTACTAGGCGAAGAGCCTTAAAAATCGTATCCGGGTCATGAGCCATGTTAAACAAGTTGTCTATAGATGTATCTAAATCTAATAAATCTAAATCCCTATTGGAGTCTAGGTTATGCCGGCGAGCCTGTCGTGGTGCAGGTTCCCGGGACTTCGAGGAACGTGGGTGAAAAATTTTGGAATATGTAAAACTAGGAATAAAGGAAGCAACACGAGAACAAATCAAGTGTACTTACATAAACAGCATATCTGGTTATTCTTCTGGAATCGATGTCTGGATTCAGCCTCGGGTCTGCAGCAGGTCCGTAGATTCGGGATACTCGGTAGCGGGGCTTGGAAGCCGCCCGGGCGACACGCGAACGCGGGTTTCGTTACGAAAAGAGTTCCCTAAGGTTCGCAAACCGGCCCGCGAGTATCCTACCGACTGCGCCAATTACGTTAGCTGTAGCCGGAGGTTCGAAAAAAAACCAAAAATTATATCACTTATTTAATTAAAGGTTCAAAGTTACAATAAACTTATGTGTCTAAATAGCCTAGTGATCTATTCGATGCAAGAATATAGAATGATCAAAATTAACAATTTAACAATAACTAATAAAATTGCAGCGTCGACACTCGTGGCAAATTGACCTACTTAATTAATACAATGCGTCGCCAATAGTTGCGATGGCGTAAACCGTATGATCAGCGATCTGCCTAGAGTAGGTATATGTAACTAGCTCATCGGGAAGCTAGTATAAAATCGTTTGCATTTGTCGACAAATAAATAAACAAATAAACGAGAAAGCTACCTAATAAAAACACAGGCAGACTAATTTTATCACTACTTATCATATTAATGAGGTTATTGTAAATACTTAAAACTAAGCATAGCGATATTTTATGAACATTCATAAATAAAATAGACTGCTTTTATTTTAAATTAACCAATTTCCTATATCAGCAGTCTCCTAGTCTAAAATTCTCGGTATAGAAACGAAACGATCGAGAGCGCAAATTAAAATGACACTAAATTGAGCTAGCTCTCAAGTTCAAACTCGATTGCAATAGTGTAGCGCACGGAACGGCAACGGCGCGGTCGGCGCGCGTTTAGCCGCTTCCGAGCCATTATTTTGAATTTTTTGGCGGGAAAACAGTTTTTGGCTTATAATTTATAAAGTAAGAGGCCCAGAGATTTGAAATTTTGCCTCGTGTGTGCACAAATTATAACGTATTATTTGATCTTTAAAACGAAGCGCTATCTTATACAGTTACAATAATTCACCATGTGTTAGCCCGTGTTACGTGTCACCAGCTTACACATACTTATCGGTTCGTAGCTCAAAAACCTTTTGAGTTAAAGTTTTGAAAATTTTTGTGCCTTATGCACAAATTCTGCACAAAATTTTGAGGTATAATTCATAACCGTAGCTTGAACAATTACGAAGATACAGCTGTGCGAGCTGGAGACCCGTGTCTCCAGCTCGCGCACAGTTTTATGATCGTAGTTTCAACAGTATTTGAGTGTGATGGTTAGTTTTTTTTGTTCCTAGTGCACAAATTATGCACAAAATTTCTAGCTATAGTCCAAAACCCTAACCTCACTGGTTTGTATTAACGGGCGTGTGCGAGCTGGTGACACGTGTCTCCAGCTTACACACATAAAACAACTCATAGTAACGAAGTGGTGGTGGCACAAAAATTAGGTCTGAAACGTTTGATTGCACATAATATGCACAAAAATATGGCATGCTTAGAATTTCTCTATGTCGAATGAGGAAGCTGTAGACATGGACACAATAAATAGTACCTTTATAGTTAAAAAGTTATAGACATAGTTTGGTGAGTACGCTAGGAGTAGGTTCTACGCCTAGCGTACTCACCTCGTTGCGCGAAAACAGAACCAGCAATGGCTCTCATTTCTATCTCAATAAATAGTACCGGAAATAGTACCCTCTAAGAGTGTAATTGTTATTTGACTTTTACACTAGAAAGTCATTAAATTTGATAGCAAACTTCTACATACACTGACATGAGGTACAGGCGAACTCATAATAATTTTAATATTATTGTGGTTAAAGAACTTTATTCTCATAAGAAATTTACATTTCACTTATAATGAGATACAAAAGATAAACAATAACAATTGTGCTAGATTATGCACCGATACTAGCTGCTGCTATATGTAACTTAAGCTTATTTTTAAAAACACTCAAACTTTCACAATCTTTCAATTCATTTGGCAACTTGTTAAATAGCTGTGCTCCCTCAAATAGTACCGTCTTTTTTCCGTAGTTAGTTCTTGGTATTACTGTTTTGAGTTTAAACTTATTTCTAAGATTATGTGTATTACGTTTTAGGTTTAGATTTATGTTAGTTTTAATAGTGCCAGTTATAATTTTTTTAATCAAGATGCATGTGTTATATGTGTATAGTTGTGATAAATTAAATAGTTTAGCTTTTGTGTATAGTTCTTTTGATGCCGTGTGAAAAGGATAATGGAACAAAACTTTAAGAATTTTATTTTGAGTTCTCTGTAATGGATTAAGATTGGTTGGTGCAGCAGAACCCCAAATTTCTATGAGATAATCTAAGTGGGGTTTGACAAGGGAGTTGTAAATAGTATATTTAATCTGTTTGGGTATACAGTGTGCAACTTTTCGAAGTGCTCCTACTAAACGTGTTAGAATAGATTTAATATGTTCTATGTGCGGTCTCCATGTTAATTTATCGTCAATGAGTAATCCCAAGTATTTTTCCTGATAGGATCTTTTGATAGATTCGTTATTTATTTTCAGTGGCTCATATTCGGGTATCACCTTGTTTTTTGCAGATATAATCATGTACGATGTTTTTTGTGTGTTTATTGTTAGCAAATTCTGCAAGAACCATTCATTTAGCAAATCTAAGTCTTTTTGAGCATCAGTAATGATTTGATGAATTAATTGACCAAAATAAAATAGGCATGTGTCATCGGCGTATAGTGTAAGATATCCGGTTAGCCCTATTTTGTTGATGTTATTTACATAGACTAAAAACAGCAAAGGCCCAAGTATGGATCCTTGGGGTATTCCGAACGAAACACTTTTAGAGCTGCCCACGAAATTTTCAATTTTAACAGTCTGACGCCTGTTTTGTAGGTACGATTCAAATATATTTAGTGCTTTGCCTTGGATACCTAAGTCGCTTAACTTTATAAGTAACTTTTGGTGACTCACTGTATCAAACGCCTTTTTTAAGTCAATAAATATACCTATTGCAATATCCTTTTTATCTATGTGTGTTTTAATTTTAGTTATTAAATCTATGGCAGCTGTTAAAGTACTAGATTTCGGGCGAAACCCATATTGTTCCTCAATAAGAAATTGCTTTTCGGTTAAATAGTTACTGAGCCGATTGTATAATAGTTTTTCAAATATTTTGGACATGACGGGCAATACTGATATCGGCCTGTAATTATTTGGGTCGGTTTTTGGTCCAGATTTATGTATAGGACTTACCTTGGCTAATTTAAGTGAGTCAGGGAAGATACCTAGCCCAAAACAAGTGTTTATTGAAGAAGCTAACTTTTCGACAATGAGATTTTTTACACATTTAATTGCTTTAGTGGAGATTCCATCCAAGCCGGTACTCGTGTTAGTATCTAGGGCATCTATTATCTTACTCACTTCGTCTGTACTACAAGGTCTGATTTCATTTAGTGTTATGTCATGTGAATAATTGTGTCCATAGGTTATTATATTTTCTGTACAAATGTGATATTTATGAGGTATTCTACTTGCTAGGTCTGCACCAATTGAAGAGAAAAAGGAGTTAAACAAATTGCATATTTCTGTACCGTTAGTTACCAGTCTCGAGTCAGCTTTCAGATTTGGGGGAGCAGGGCTAGTTTTTGTTTTGTTTGCTGCAAGGCCATTTATGATTTCCCACATTTTTTTAGGTTGATTATGTGTTTCATCAAATAAGCTATGGTAGTAACTTTCCTTATCCGTCTTGATAATTTTTTTGACCTTGTTTCGTTCGTTTGAAAATCGTTTCAGCAGTTCTTCATCTTTTGGGTTTTTTATAGTTTCCTTCCACAAGTGATTTCTTGAATTTATCAAATTAATAATGTTTTTATTTATCCAGTCCTTCTGTGGTGGGTTTTGTATTTTTGTTTTTTCAGTTTTGCTTGTCTCAATATTTTGTAATATACATAGTTCTAAAGCATAGTAGTTGTTTTCTACGCTATCTAATGTTTGTGATAAGCTCTTATACAGATTATCGTAGTCCAGCGCTGAATAATTAATCTTTACTCTTTTTCTTGGTGCTAGTTTCCCAACTTCGAGGTACAACTGCTTATGGTCTGACAGAGATGATTCAATGATTGATAGATTAAAGGAATGGTTATTGATGTTCGTGCTAACATGATCTATGATTGTCTTTGTGGTACTGGTTTCTCGAGTGCAGTAAATAGGGTTGATATTATTTAGAATTTCGTATCCACATTCCTTCATCTCATCGATATATTTCTTGACGTATGAGTCTTTGTTAAGCAAATCTATGTTGAAATCGCCAAAGACGATAGTCCGATTCCGCTGCTCCAATTGGGATGAGTAGATGTCCAGGAAATTGTCTATATTATAATCCCCATCTGGCTTATATAAAACTCCAATGTGTAGTGACAATTTATTTATGTATATCCATAAATAATGATTACCGTTTTCAATCAAATCTTCTGTTATATTGAACTTTATTGTATCGTGGACGTAGATAGAAACGCCACCACCCCTACTGTTACTCCGATAGTTTTAAATGTGTGTGTAATCAGGGATTTGATAAAATCTAGCATCTTCCTCAGATACTATCCATGTTTCTGTGAATATCAATAAGTGTGTAGTCTTGGGTATAGTTCTTACTATGCACTTTATTTCATCAAATTTGCCCTCAGTACGAATACTACGTAGGTTAGTGTAAAAGAATCGCAGGGATGATGGTGCGAGCGGAATGTCCTTATATTTGTTAACAAGGTGATGGCCTAATCTTTCCGTACACTTTTCGTCTAGTAGTAGGGCAGGACTCAGTTTTTTTGAGTAGTTTTGCTTTTGATAATCCGGGGTATTCCTTTAGTATATTTAAGAGTTAAATCCTCTTCGCCGTTCTCTAAGCGTTTGCTTAATTCATTTTTAACAGACTGTAGGTACTGCTTCTGTGCTGGGGTTTGATCAGAGTAGATCTTTACATTTGCTGGGAATTTTGTCCGGTTTTGTAGTATGAGTTTGGCTGTTTCGCTGTTATGGTAACAAATTTTTAATGGGCGGTCTTTGCCGGAAACGTATTTCCCGAGTCGTATTGCTTTTGTCGGTTTCGGACAATCATTAAGTATTGGAATAGTTAGTTTTGAGAATTCTTCAATATCATAAGTACGGCGAGCATTAAAATTTTTGTCATTTTTTTCAGGTATTCCTACGATCACAATGTTCTTCTCGCGTTCGGAACGCTCCTTTAGCTCGAGGATGAGGTTTTCGTGGCTAAGAATAGGCGATTTAGAAGTCGAGTGATTAGTAGATTCGCTTATTTTTAATTGTGATATTTCATTTTTTAACTCATTTATCTGTTGTTGTGTTATAGTGTTGTCAGATTTTATATTTTTAATATCATCATTTACTTGTTTTAATTGTTGTGCGAAATTTTCAGTAATTGATTTTATTCCTTTGATTTCCTCTTTAATTTCACTCATTTCAGCCTTTATGGTCGATAGATTTACATTTTGGGTTTCAGCAAATTCTTTGAAAAACGTCATTATTTCTGTGCGAAAATTTGCTAAATCATTTTTGTATTCCTCCTGTTCTGAACGCTCCTTTCGTTTTCTCGTGTTAACATGGATAATAGAATCGTCTTCATAAGTAGGTAAATTTGGTACTGACCCGCTACCGCTCCCGCTTCCTCTTATCAGTGGCGTGTGAGGCGGTGATCGCGACACGCTCATTGTCACTGCGCGCCTGCGCGTTCGTAATCGTTCGGCTAATTCCGGATCAACTCGGGCGCACGGCTCGATGCACGATTCCTGCGGCCCTAGGTGAGGTAGGTCAGGGTTGCGATCGGTAATTAGCTTCGTTGTGGGATGTTTTCACTTGTATTTCCGCGATATGAAAATATATTCTAAAACTGTTTGTGTCACTGTGTATTCACAAGTTTCCGAGTAAACTGATTGTACGTTTAACGGGGAGAGTACAGTTAATCTATTTTTTTTTTAGGTAAATTATGGAGCACAAGCCGAAACACAGCAGCGTCGTTCGGTGCGCGCGCGCGCCAATTATTAAATTTCGTATTATGAACCTGCTACATATTACTTTTACTTTTGTTGAAATTAATAGGTGTATATACGTAACGAGGAAGTTTAATATCAGTTATATAATTGATTATAATTATTTTTCTTATAAATAAGATCCATGTTTTCCAAAATATTGACTATCGTATTTTTGCCGGATTTCATAAAGTAAAAGCACCTTCTATATAAGGAACTATTTGCCTTATGTCTGAAATTAAAAGCTCAATATTGTGCGAGAACAATCTGTTACTTTTGTTGATCATAGTGCAACTTATCGACGCGCGACAGCGATGCATCTTAGTATGAGCAAGTTACAATAGATGGCGCTTATCACACTTCTTACTTTAGTTACTTACAAACTGACCTGTATTATGAAAGTGCTAAAGATCAATATTGCAATTCACAACAATTTGCTTGACGCCGCGGTGGGAACGCATAGTTTTCTGGAACCGATTTTTTTAGTCGTTTACCTTGCCACCGCAACCGCAAAGGTTTGCGAATAAATAATTTGTGAAACAATTAATGAAAAAACTTGTGAATTTTGTTTCATTGTGATGGGAGTGATCTTTAAATGAGTAAGTACCTATGTATATTTCATCAGTAATAGCATTTTATGTTCATGTCAATTTGCAGTTGATCTTTCATTAGCTAGGTAGGTACCTAGACCTACTCAGTTTGAATATATTATATATACTTACCTACAGAAATACGTTATTGTTTTTTATTAATCGTAGAATAAGAAATTAAATCATATTCTTACTTTTCTGGACTGTATAAAGTGTTTAACTGTGTCGCGTACTTACCGGTGAGATAATACTACCACCCCCTCTTCCCTTGGGTGTCGTAATAGGCGACTAACGGACTAAAGACTGCACATACATCCAACAGCTTAAAACGGCGATGGGCTCACCACCTGTCACGCTGAGCATATGTGCAGTCGCTATTTATGTAGGTATGTATCTATATTAATAAAAATCAATTGCAAAAATGTTTGTACGCGCATCACTTCAGAACGGCTGCACCAATTTGGCTAATTCTTTTTCGTTGTATTTGTAATTGTCGGGACAAGGTTTGTATAAAAATGAACATTTCTGGAAATTCGTCACGGGGTAAGGGGTTCACGCGGACAAAGTTGCGGGCGGGCTGTCATTCACGATCAACAAATCATAAATAAGCAATGCTTGATACATAGATATAAGTTGGAGTGGATCTCATTCACCCTCGACTACAAATTTTGTGATTTATAAGAGTTATCACTGGATTTATAGTTGAAGTAAGAATCACCGCTAAAAACCAGCCTTCATATAAAAAAATCCGCATCCAAATCTAGGATATTTAGGAGCTACGGTGCCAAAGACAGACACACCAACCTCAGGACCCCCCTTTTTTGGCCACCCTTGGTTTACTGTTATTAAATATGTACCTACCTATTTTATTTTAGGTCGTCGTCTATTAATGAACTCCATAGTTATTCCAATCTCAATTCCTTTGGTAATAAAAATAATATTTTACCATTCACTGTGCTCGACTGTACCACAAGTAATTTTTGTATGTAGAAGTTTGCTATCAAATTTAATGACTTTCTAGTGTAAAAGTCAAATAACAATTACACTCTTAGAGGGTACTATTTCCGGTACTATTTATTGAGATAGAAATGAGAGCCATTGCTGGTTCTGTTTTCGCGCAACGAGGTGAGTACGCTAGGCGTAGAACCTACGCCTAGCGTACTCACCAAACTATGTCTATAACTTTTTAACTATAAAGCTACTATTTATTTCCTTTGGGCACTATTTGGTACGCGTACTCACCAAACTATGTCTATAACTTTTGAACCATAAGGGTACTTTTTATTTCCTTTGGGCACTATTTGGTACTATTTGGGTACAGTTTTTTGGCATTCTTGAAATAACAGAATTCCATGGTGAGTGCGCCAGGCGTAGGTACACACTTCGGCAACTATAGCGCGACAAGTTCGTGCGCGACCTATACGCGGATCAATTTCTTCCGTGCTAGCGTCTGGCACTGATTTATCTTTATAAATATTAGTTACAATAATATTAACCTACCGTGTAGGACAAGAAATTTTATATTTGTAGTCAGACAAATTAGTGCCAGACGTTACCAAGGAAGAAATTGTACCGCGTAAAGGTTGCGCACGAACTATTGTCGCGCTATAGTGCAGTACGGTGACATTAGGGATGTGCTAATCGGTTGATCTAATCTACCATAAATTAGTAAAAAAAATAGTAAACGAGCCCAAGGCTGCGCAATTTAGCAGTAGTGATACAGGAGTACTATGTATAACAGGTACGTCGTCGTCCCACTGCTGGGCTCAGGCCTTCCCACACATAGACAACAGCACATAGAGATTAGGCCCATAACCCATCACACTGGCCCGATGCGGGTTGGTGGATTACATTACAATTAATATGCACAATAATTCATAACGACTAGATTCATAGGATAAAATGTTTACTAGAAAAAAAATCAACCAGTCTCAGGAAGCTCGAGTGAGATTCGAACCCACTTAACCCCGAATTTTTTTTTTAGTAAACATTTTATCCTATATCTATATAGCATTGTGAATGCAAAATTTCAATAATAAAGATATTTATAAGCAATTACGTCTTTATCGATTGTTAAATACTTGCAATAGTATTTCTTTCGAATGTGAGGGTAGTCTGACTTCACAGTGACGTAATACCGTTGGCTTGCAGCGTAAATACAAACTACTAGGAAAAATTCAACGAGTCATCTGGGGTCTCGGTAGCTCAGCGGTTAGAGCAGTGGACCGGCAATCCAAAGGTCGTGGGTTCGAATCCTACTCGAGCTTCCTGACACTGGTTGATTTTTTCTAGTAAACATTTTATCCTATATCTATATAGCATTGTGAATGCAAAATGGACTTGAAGAGACTTGATTCATGGCAATCATTTTGTTTGCAGCGAAAGAACAGACAAGATAAAGTACATAAGGCACAACATACACGAGTCGATATACGACATTGTGTCCCACATGCTCCCTTTGGGTATTTCGCTGCAGAACCCCAAGAACGTGCAAGCCCAGCATTACATCCTGCGTTGTGGACCCGCAGGACCCCCGGAGTACAATGAGGTAAATATACATACACAGGTAGGTATAATGGCGAATTCCGTCGCTTTACCAGTCTAAAGGTCAAAATCCCTTGCACACCGCGTCGTCTATTTGGTACGGGCACGGGCGGGCGGTGCGCTTCATACGAAAATCGCTGCAAAAAGTTGTAAAGCGACGGTGACCCCGACTGTACATACATTCCGCAACTACTGAGCAGCTGGTTATTTATAACAACTAACTTTATTTACAACACATCTAACATTAATGGTATCACGACACGGCAGTCGTGTAAAAGTGTTTTAATTCATGTTTAACAATAGTAAAAAAACCATGGCGCGTAGCGGTGAAAGAATACTACCACCCGCTCTTTTCCCTTGGGCGTCGTAAAGGCGACTAACGGACTAAAGACTGCACATACTTCCAACAGCATAGAGCGGCAATAGGCTCTCCACCTGTCGCGCTGAACACATGTGCAGTCGCTGTTTGGTGAAAAGCGGACTAGTCCCTGACTAATCCTAAGGGGATAATAGTCGTATTTATATGTCTTATGTATGTATACATATTATTCTGGGGGACAAAGCTACAGTGCTATAACCCACCACGCCATCTTACGACAACAACCAGGACTAACAGTTAAAATAAAGTAAGATATGTATTCTATTTCCGTATTCTTCTTTGCCGTCTCAGTAACAAAACAACATATAAGTACTTACTTACAGCCCTGAAAAGGGCCCTGTTATACCGGATGTTAGCCTACATCGTCATTATATCCACCATCGACACCTACCTAACAATCACCACAACAACACTGTTGTTGACACTGTTCTGCCGCCCAATACCTGCTATGCCATACATCTTCGAAGAGCACGAGCGCGCACGGTTCTGGGTGGTGTCCTCTCGCAGGGTCTGGTCGAAGTCGCTGCTGGCTACCAGGAACCAGATGGCGTGGATGCCTTCAAACACCTGGCGCAAACGTAACATGAAATACAAAATACAAACATACATATAATCACGACTATTATCCCCGAAGGGTTAGTCAGAGACTAGGCAATGAGGACAGCAAAAGCAGTTCTCTGCCATAGTTCACTTTTCACCAAATAGCGACTGCACATGTGTTTAGCGTGACATTTGGTGAGCTCATAAAAGCTTGCATTTGTGTAAGTATTTAAAAATGTTTTTCTACTCTTTCAGGATTACTTCGATTACGTCAGATTGCTATGGAAAGATGGCGGCGTTAGAGAGTCATTCAAAAGATCTAATGAATACCAGCTCATAGACAGCGCTGAATAGTAAGTGGGATTAATATAACTAACCGTAACTGTAAATTTAACCGTGTCTCGTAGCGGTGAAAGAATACTACCACCCCCTATCTTCCCTTGGGTGTCGTAAAAGGCGACTAAAGGCTGCACATACATCCAACAGCATAAAGCGGCGATGGGCTCACCACCTCTCACGCTGAGCACATGTGCAGTCGCTATTTGGTGAAAAGTGGACTATAATAATAATAATAATAAATTACTGGGATCGCTCTATCATCACGGACAGGACTATTGTCGCCAATAAGCCTGATATCGTGGTGGTCGACCGATCTCAACGCCGGGCAATATTGGTTGATATTGATGATGAGAACCTCGTGAAAGCCGAGAAGGACAAGCTCAGTAAGTACCTTGACTTGGCTCACGAGGTTACCGCCATGTGAGATGTGGATTCAACCATTATTGTACCGATAGTCGTTTCGGCACACGGCCTTATAGCTAAGAGCCTCGACCAACATCTAGAGAGGCTTTTGCTGAAAGGTTGGGTCAAAGGTCAGATACAGAAGGCAGTACTCCTTGACACGGCACGTATTGTCAGGAGGTTCCTCAATCTGCAACCCTAACCACCGATAGCTTGGGTCTATCCCCGCTGCCGGTGGCAAACTAGGTTAAGTTTTTTATAATATTTTATATTGTAAATATGTATTTAAATAAAGAGAATAATAATAATAATAATAGTTCTTTATTGCTTACACATGTGGTACATAAGAGATGTAAAAAACGGGTAAAGATCAACACATGAACCCTGCAATGGTATAACAACTTAGATATAATTTATATACAGTTAAACAGTATTAAGTAGCATTCATCATAGCAATATTCATTAAGTTTATGAAAGCATTTATCTATTAAATATTTATTTAAGAATGTTATACATTTTTTATTATATTCTATGTCTCTTATTGTGTTTGGTAATGAATTATATAATTTTACTGCCATGGAATAAGGTCCTGATCTCACTATAGATAAATTAGTTTTAGGTAGAAGTAGCTTATATTTTTGTCTGAGTCTTAAGCTTTTATTTTCAGCTCTCTAGAAGACTGCTTTTGTTGTCATCATTTTCTTGTCTCTGACTAACCCTTCGGGGATAATAGTCGTAGGAGCCTTCAACTCGATAAGATTTGTCGAAGTGATCTATCCATCTATCGAAGTGATAGGTAGTTAAAAATGAAGTGACAAAGCATAGTCATTATCGTGTCATACATAACCCTTAATGAGAGCTGCCATACATTTTTTTTTTGTAATTGTGCCCTAGTTTTCTAGACAGACTGGACCTGGTGGAGAAGGCGGATTATGTGCCTTCCGACGCTGATATACTCCGGTGCCGACAGAAGACTACCGGCATACAGAAGATCGAGTTCAAAGTTAAGGTATGACAAGGTCTATTTTACATTGACTATAACTATATAACGGCTTCGGTGGTCGAATAGTTCGCACGCCGGGGTCTGGCGTCGTGCCGTCTCTGTGGTCCTGGGTTCAATTCCCGGTCGGGTCGATTTAGAGAAAACTGTTTTTTTGATTGATTTCGGGTCAGGGTGTTTTTCTATGTTTATGTATATATATCCGTTATCTTTCCATATTAACGTGTTTTAAAAGAATACTCGTTGTGGTCTGGATAATAGGTGTAAGCGTAAACAAATTTAATTTAGTAGGACCATGGCAAGAAACGTCCCCACCATCCAACAGATTTGAAATTAGTGTCATTTGAATAGTCTAGTAGGATAGATATTTTTGTACTATGGCGACGTTCTTTAAATACGAGGGATTTAGGTTTTAAAAAATATATTGTTTTTATATATTTAATTTATTTTAACAAAATAAGATTGCAAGAGCAGAACAGCCTCCACAGGCGGCACCCGTTCACGAGTATGACATATGAATAAGCCATCGCTTCGCTCAACCATGTTTTAGGTAACGACGCACATGCCACCACCGCGGAGACACTTTGAGAGAGCAATGACACATTCGAGCAACTCCAACTAAAGCAAGAAAACAATTAGACAACTTTTTACGCAAGTTCACATTAAAAATAAATACATTTTTGCCGATTTTTCTTTTTAATTATAAATAAACCCAATACTTGTTGCAACTAACACAAGTACTTTAGGCTTCTTTGGGTCCCAATGAACGAATTGACACGTATCCCATGACTGTTGTAGGGTGGGGACGGGGTTCATACAAAATTCCCCATGGCCCTTTAATTTAATTTTAATTGTAAGTTAGCATGCATTTAGCAACCTCTAGGGCGCAGGCCACATATAAATGGCGCCGGGCGTGGACTTGGCACGGGCGGCTTCCTAACCCATTCAAATGTCATACTAAGTGCATGGAAATAAAGCGCAATTTAGGACACACGGTACTGGCGGCGATCAGTCGCGGGCGCCGAAATGGCGCGACGTATAATATGTGCAAGCATTAGTCCGTTAGTCGCCTTTTACGACACCCAAGGGAAGAGAGGGGGTGGTAGTATTCTTTCACCGCTACGCAACACGGTTGAATGGTGTTTAAATAGATGAATTTTATATAAGTTGTAATGTAATGTTTTTGTTTCAGATTTCAAAGTCGATGCAGGGCGGTAGCCAGGACTTTTGGATGTTCGACGTGGGGGGTCAAAGGGGGGAGAGGAAAAAATGGATACAGGTAAGTGTATCTTAGTGTGGATAACACACCCGCTACCTCGAATGCGGGTCGCTGGGTCGTTTTTTATTTGAAAAGGGGGCAAACGAGCAGGAGGGTCACCTATGGGATGTAATCACCGCCGCCCATGGACACCCGCAATCTAATCAAATCAAAATAATTTATTCAACATAAACCTTTACATACACTTATTGAGGTCAAAAACAAAAATAAAAGTTAACTAACGTGTAGCTAAATGTTAAAATGGATTAGTTTGTAAGATTAGCATCTTACAAACTAATCCACCTAGCTACCTAATCTGCCACCAGTTCGGATTTTGGAAGAGCCTTCGACTGAGCAGAACCTGGCAAGAAACTCGAGAGGCTTTTCTTTTTTCTCCTTCTAAGTCACAGGTAAGAGGAGATGCAGATGCATTGAGGAAAGATGAGGACCTTTGAAGAAAAAGTGGTAGGAATTGTGAGGGGGAGGGGGGAGATTGGGCGTCCGGTACTTTCACTCACTTGACGAAACATTACATCAAAGATTGCCAATTGTTTCACGCCGAGTGCTATTGTTTTACGCCGATATTTCATGAGAGGGTGGTATTACGCCAATTCGTGCTGCAACCACAGAATAACTAATAGTACTACGTACAGAAGGTTCACTCTCTAAAGACTTTCATCCAACATTGAAACTTATCGTGTGACCCGAGCGTCCATATTCCGTTAGGCAACGCTGACTCGATATCGATTTGACGTCATGACGTCACAGAGCGTAGGGTTTACGCGCGCGCGCACGATTACGAGTTAAGCGACGACGCGCGACGTGAAGCGTGCGTCGCGAGACTCGCTAGCGGCAACCTTGACGATCGAACCAAGCCAAACGAACATACCTAAACTGCGGAATGACACCCCCCTGCTGCAACGCAGCGTGCCTTTACCACTCAGTCAGTGTTACTCATTTAGCACCACCCAGGGGTCACGTGTCTCTGTCTCAGGGGTCTCAAGGAAAAACTTACGGACGCGAGTAACCTTAACCGTAATTTCTTGCCTCGAACTACAGTGTTGTGGAACCAGCTCTCGGCGGCGGTATTTCCGGACCGTTACGACTTATAGGGATCTTCAAGAAACGTGCCTATTCCTCCCTTAAAGGCCGGCAACGCGCCTGCGATTCCTCTGGGTTTGCGGGTGTCCATGGGCGGCGGTGATTACTTTCCATCAGGTGACCCGCTTGCTCGTTTGCCTCCTTCTGCTATAAAAAAAACCCTTTAATGGTGTGTAGGTAATAGTAAGTACCTACAATTTAAACAGTTTTTTTTATATTACATTAGTAGACCCGACAGACGTTGTCCTGTCCAAATCACAATGAATAATCTCAACTGACTGGAAAAAGAAAAATGTCATGAAGAAGAAGTAAGAGAACTGCAAAAACTTTTTAGCAACCAATTAATATCAAGTCAAGTCAAGTCAAATTATTTATTCAATGTAAACCTTTACAGGCACTTATTGACGTCAATACTAATAATAATAAAAAAACAGTTAACTAACTTATAGTTAAGACTTAATAACTAATCTAACGAGCTATTATAGTCTGTGCCAGACAAATGCGCATTGCTACCCCCAGTACCACTGCACGCTGAAACAGAATCGCGTCGAACCGAAATATAAGCCGTGGTCATAGAATTGTGTAATATGATTTCCAATTATCGTATTGATACTGTGGTAAGTAATATAAATTGGAGTTATTGAAGTAAAATAAAGTAGCGGCTGAAATGAGTTTTGGAAAACATTAGTACCTAACCAATAAGGTTGACATTTTTAATCATTCAAATATCTTTTTTTATAAAACTTAAGCATAAAAAAACGTCAAAAATTAATAAGCATAAACTTGTGTTTTAAAATTGTTTCGTTATTCGTCTTGGTACAAGCACAGAATAACTAATACTACTACCGTACAGAAGGTTCACCCTCCAACGACCCCCACGCGAAACTGAAACCTATCTCGTGACCCGAGCGTTCATATTCCGATAAGCACAGCCGACTCGATATCGATTTGACGTCCGTCAGGAGCGCAGGGTTTACGCGCGCGCGTAGGGATTACGAGTTAAGAGGAAACACCACGCCGACGCGGCACACAAAACTCCCACACCAAACACAGAAAAACGACGCCCCGCAGCCCCCTTCCAAAACCGGACCAACCCCCACCACCCCTTCAGCAACGGTTAAAGAAAGAGACCCTTCACGTCCGTATGCTTGATTCCTTTGCATTAAGTCATTTATTTAATAACCAGGAGCCTTCAAAATTTAGCGAAATCACTTCGTTTTAAGGCGTCTTCAGAAATATTAGGTAACTCGTTTAAAAAAAAAAAAAATCAAACACACAGACACAGAAAACCTCCTCCCCCAACCGACGCTTAAATAAAAATTGGTCCACCTCTGAAGGAGGAAACAGGGGACCACGAAACGCCGCTCCCCCGCGCCCCGCATGAGAATCCCGAACGCCACGCCGACGCAGTGTTTCCTCTCAAGGCTAGATAGATCGCGCTTTAAGTTTTTTCAAACCATCTGAGACATAGAAAATAATGGTTTAAATTCTGGAAAAAAAAAAACTATGTATTAGTTAAGGATCCAATCTATTCAAAGTCTCATTCAGTTACAAAATCCAATAACATCACTCGATAAAAAAAAAAATAATAATAATAATAAATAAGTGGTAGATTTAGATCAATCACACTCAACCACATTCACATCACCATCAATCGAACCAGACCCGCACCGATGCCACGTCCCCAACCCAACCCCCACCACCCCCACCACTCCCCACCCCCGATCCTACGGGGGCAAACCAACATGGCGTCGCGTCGCGCCGGCCATATTCACTTCCGATCCAGCCTGCCTACGCGACACGACGCGACACTGGTCCACCCCCACAGGACCGAGGACAAAAAATGACGAGGGTAGCAGAAGCCAGGCTAGGGACGCAGCATCGGCACAAGTCCAACTCGATCGACAGCGATGCGAATGCAACCGAATACGACTGATCCAAATCCACCAAATAAGATATAAAATTATTTTAAAATATAATATATATACATGCATACATATATATACACACATACAATACATTCATACACACTATACACATATATAAATACGATACTGATACTTTACATTTAATTTTTGTACTCAACGAAAGACAAATAATTCGCAAATAAATTAGCAGAGAATCCTATATATAAAGTCTATAAATATAGGCAATATAACCTATAAAACGCGCCGCTTCGCTGTTATACCCGTCCCGTACCGTCGTACCATCGAGAGAGCGAGAGAGAAGCCGCGAGAGAGAAATACCTGGCCTTAAGCGACGACGCGCGACGTGGAGCGTGAGAGCCGAGCGGCAACCTTTACTGTCATACGCCTAGGCGGCCTTCCTGGGAGGCACGCCGGCCGAACGTACCTAAACTGCAGCACCCCACTGGTACAAATGGGGTAAATGACCCTTCATGCACATCTAGCTGGCACATACCATAACCTACTCTACCTACCTAATCTACCTACCTAACCAATCTACCACCAGTTCGGATTTTGGGAGAGCCTTCGACCGAGAAGAGCTGGCAAGAAACTCAGGAGGCCTTACTTTTTTCTCCCTCTAAGTAACAATGTTACTTTACAGTGTCATAGATCTAATTAAGTAGGTACAAATTATTAAACATAATTAAGTACAATTTGTACGCATCAATAAAATTAATAATAACTAAACTAAATAATTTCAACAATTCATAATAATTGAATGAAAGAATAGTTAATAATAGACTAAAAATACTAATAATAAACACTAGTACAGAGTAGACTTATTTCCATGCATTTTTGTCTGCAACATAGTCATTGATCTTATAATAAGCTTTCGCAATTAACACACGTTTAATGTGCGTTTTGAATTTGTTGTCTGTCAATGCAGTGATGTCGTCAGGTATTTTGTTATAAATACGAATTGAGTTGCATATAAAAGATTTACTACTTTTGCTAAGTCTGAACTTCGGAGCACACAGTTTGTTCCTGTTCCTTGTGTTATATCCGTGAACCTCATTGTTTCTGGTATAAAGGTGTAGATTTTTACGAGCGTACATAATATTTACAAATATGTACAAGGACGGTAAAGTAATGATATCTACACTCGGCGTCAAAAAAATCGCACCTTTTAAAAATCATCTTTAAAAATTCTTAAACCTTATGTAGAGGATAGTGTTGGGTATCATTAGAAAGGTAACAAAAAGGAGTATCAAAAAACAATTAAATTTAACTTTCTGTTTAATTATAATTATACAAACAACATTAAAATTAATAAAATAATAAAAATCCTTAATTAAGTCCTAATTAACAACAGATAATTTACAAAGAAAAATGTACAAAAAGTGTCTTAAAATTAACTTAAAATCTAGTGTTACCCCCCCTTGCCCTGATCACGGCTTCCATACGGTCCCTCATGGACCTCACCAACTTCAGGAGCTCTTCTTGAGGGATAAGCCCCCATTCTTCAATCACCGCGTCTTGGAGCTCCTGTAGAGTCGAAGGAGCTGGATCCCGAGATCGAACCTTACGTTTAAGATGGTCCCAGAGGTGCTCTATAGGATTCAGATCCGGACTTCGCGCTGGCCACTGCATCACAGAGATTTGGGACCTCTGCAAGAAGTCGCTCACGATGCCTGCAGTGTGAGCGCGAGCGTTGTCGTGCATTAATGTGAACCCCTCGCCAAAAGATTCGGCAAAGGGGACCACATGCACTTCCAGGACCTCAGTGACATAGCGGCGAGCAGTCAGCGACCCTTGTCCGCGAGCACCTCCAGTCCGGGAGACGCAGACAAGGTCGGTTTTGCCGGCAGCAGACATACCGCCACAGAACATGCAGGATCCGCCACCATATTCCACCGTCTCCTGGATGCAGGCTTGGGCGAAACGTTCACCCTGCCTCCGGTATACTCTTCTCCGTCGGTCGTTGCAGAAAAGACACACTCGCGTCTCGTCTGAGAAGAGAACAGCTCTCCACTGCTCAAGGGTCCAATCGACGTGGTCACGAGCAAACTGCAAGCGGGCTCGCCGATGCACTGCAGTCAATTTTGGACCCGTAGCAGCTCTGTGGGCCGCTATCTTCTTCTCCTTCAATCTTCTTCTAACCGTAGATACGCTTACGGTGCGTCTGCGAACTGCCTGGAGCTGCTGTTGCAACTCAACAGCGTTGGAGAAACGATTTCTCAAAGAGTTCGACACAACGAACCGGTCGTCTCTTTCCGAAGTGCAGCGACGTCTACCCGAACCGTGTCTGCGGATATAGCCACCGGTCTCTATGAAGCGCTGGTACACTCTTCGAACGGAATAACGGCTCAGGTTCAGTTGCCGGGCGACATCACACTGCCGCACCCCTGATTGCAGTAGTGCAACCACTTGAGCGGCTTTATCAGCTGTGGTATCCATCAAAATCTGTGCGTGTGTCCTCTTCAACGGTTGAATAGCGAATGACCCACATTGAACCCGTGTTGACCGTTTTATACCCACAAAGGAAGCGCAACTAGCAACTCTCACGGGTAGCAAAATTTGCATCGAATTTTTGTGACACTTTATTTGTTGCATTAGGTTTTATTTGATAATGAAAAGTAATGTTTTTTAGTAAGTTAATTAAGTAACCTTGTAAATAAAATCATAATTAATGCGACTGCATGTGCATATCAAGAGTAAATGACATTTGAAAGTGATTTTCTAAGAGGTGCGATTTTTTTGACGCCGAGTGTATATCTTTAAATAATTCCTTCAACGAATCACGTGCTTTTAACTGATATATAAACCGAACTGCTCTTTTCTGGAGAATGAAAATTCTACTAACGTCTGCTGCCGTTCCCCATAGTAGTAATCCATATGACATAACGCTATGGAAATAAGCAAAATAAACCAGCCTAGCAGTAGACTGATTTGTAATTTTTCTTATATTTTTAACAGCAAAAGCAGCCGAACTGAGCCTCTTTGCCAGACCCTCGATATGAGAACCCCACTGTAATTTAGAGTCTATCCTAATACCAAGAAAAAACGTTTCATTAACAATTTCTAACGTTTCCGAATCTAATTCAATATTTAAATGACTGAGCCATGTATTAGGTGGAGAAAATTTAAGAAATTTAGTTTTATTAGCATTCAGTGCTAAGTTATTAACAGAAAACCATTGTGATACTCTGTTAAGTGTTTCGTTAATTTTTCCTTCTCCAACCTTTGGGTCTTTCCTATCTAAAGAAAATATTAAAGAAGTGTCGTCAGCGAATAACGCTATTTCCGACATTTCCTTAACCATGAATGGAAGGTCATTAAGATAAACAAGAAACAGAAAGGGACCGAGAATAGATCCCTGGGGTACCCCCATTTTGACTATCGAACCTCCTGATACTACATTATTTATACCTACTTTCTGACTTCTATTGTGCAGATAAGATTTTATTAATTCTAGTGCATTACCACGAACGCCATATTGAAATAATTTACCAACTAAAGTTGAATGATCAACACAATCAAAGGCTTTAGAGAGGTCGCAGAAAATACCTACTGTATCCTGCGAAGATTCCCAAGTGTCAAGTATGTTTTTGACCAGTTTTGCTCCAGCATCTATAGTTGACCGTCCTTTCGTGAAACCAAACTGATCACAGTGTAAAATTTTATTCATTCTAAAGTGTGCATTCATTTGCGTATAGATTATAGATTCGAAAATTTTACTAAGTGCCGGAAGAACAGAAACCGGTCTATAGTTAGCAGCGTTAAATTTATCACCTGATTTATAAATGGGAGTTACTTTACCATTTTTCATTAAATCTGGAAATGAACCTACTTCGATACATTTATTAAATATTCCTGCTAAAAACGGTGCGATTACTTCTATAATAGGCTCCAAAACTGTCACAGAGAGACCCCATAAATCTTCCGTTCTTTTCTTATTCAAGCTTTTGCACGTTTTTATTATGTCTAAATATGTTATATCTCTAAAATTAAAGATCGGTACTTTTTTCTTAAAATTAAGTTTTAATAAACTTTGTGCTACAGTAGAGGACGATTCTAAATGTCTAGTTGTTTCAATAGGTATATTGGCAAAAAAGGAATCAAAAATGTCAGCAACTTTAAGATTATCTTTAATAAGCTCATCATTCAACTTAAGCAGAAAGCCTGACTCATTTTTACTCACTTTGCCAGTCTCTGAATTAATAATTTTCCAAGTAATCTTGACTTTATCTTTAGACTTTATAATTTTGTTGCTAATAAATTTAGACTTTGCAATAAAACATACATTTTTAAATATTTTGGAATATCGTCTAACATAATCATGAAAAGCTGGATTAGAATTGAAAGATTTCTTGTCATACAGATCATAAAGAAAATCCCTACTTTTTCTTATTCCCTTCGTAGCCCAGTCACTAAACACTGTCTTTTCCTTTACATTAACTTTTTTTTTTGTATATATTTTGTCAAATTCTTTAGTAATCACACCAAATAATTTATTGTAATATTTATTTGGTTCATTAACATTGCAATCAAATAACGAGAGTCTCTCAATAATTTTATCTTTAAATATTGCAGATCTACTACAAGTTAAGGGCCTATAAGTAATTACTTTATTTTTCGACAATTTTTCCTTGCAAAATAACTCTATCTTTTGAGCTTTATGGTCAGAGGGTACCCCATTTATCAGTTCCTTGCTTTTGATTTTACAATTTACAAAAATATTATCAATACATGTCTCCGATTGAGGTGTAATTCGAGTTGGCTCATTGAAAACATAATCTAAGTCATAACATTTTAGCAATGAAATAAAGTTTTCCTTATCCCCAGACTCAGCAAGTAAATCTATGTTAAAATCTCCACATACAACAATGGATTTATTGCAGGCAAATATCTTGTCAAGTAAATTTTCTAATATTCTAATGAAAGACATAAAATTGCCTGAAGGCGGTCGATAAATACATACTATAAGAAAAGCGTCTATCTCTGCACTAGCTATCTCGCAAACGCGTTCAACGGAATAACTTACTATATCTTTTCGTTCTTTACATTTAATGGAGTCTTTGACCAGAATTATGCAACCGCCCCCCATAGCAGAGTTTCTGTTGAACACACTAGCGACTTTACAATTATTTACTGAAAAGCACATAGTTTCAGATTTCAACCAGGTTTCTGTTAAACATAATATGTCCACATTATATTTGTCTAGCATTAATTCAACATGTAATATTTTGCCAGAGAAGCGATTTACATTTTGGTGAACGTAAAATTATTATTACACTTCTCTTTAGTCAACCTTACATTCCTAAAAAAGAGTTTGCCTCAGTGCCTTTAGTGGTACTACTATTGGTCACTGTCTTGTCATTGCATTCTATGTTGATATTATTTGCTAATAGAGTAGCTATATTATGTTTACATCGTCTAGACAGATACATATTATCTTTAGTCAAGAAAAAGTTTTTAATAAATAAATTGCTATCAAATAGCTGGAAGTCACCACTGTGACGACTGATCATGTGATGTAACATATTGTTAAGTTTATAAATTTTATTATTTTGATTGTCATTCAATGACTTTGAATATGGAAACGTACACCATGTTAGTTTCTTACAGTCTATCTGGCTTAATCTCGTAAAGCTGTCAACAATATGTTTTGTTTGCAAGGCTAAACTGTCCCCTACAAGCAGAACTATTGAAGTATTACTGTTTACATTTGCAGAACATACCTCTGTTACAATCTGTTGCAGCGTTGCCCCAGGCATACATTTATTCAACACAGAACCTCTTGTATGGTTATTCAAAATAGAGCCAAAGTCCTTCCCAATCTCATCAGTGAAAACTAGGGTGTGGGCAGAATTTCTTATTTCTTCGTGGTATTGAGGCTGGTCAATAGCAACCTCAGGCAACGCTACAACTGAACAGTTGAAGGGGAACTGAGAGTCCGATGTCGGGGCAGAGTGGTCAGGTGTATAGAAGTTGTCACAAGGACATGTCGAAGACTCAGACCTTTCTGTGCCGATTTCCTGCTTTTCCAATACCGGACCCCCAGTATTATAAGAGTGGTCAGCAACACAACAAGTACGCTTTTTATTTAGGGATTCAAATCGCTCAGCATTATAGTTGCACATATCAACCATGTCATTTGCAGCAACAATCTGATAATTTAGGTGTTTATGTGACAGTGAGAATATGATGTCACGAAGAAGAATATAAGAGAAATATTTATAATATGTCTATAGTAGTTTATAACAAAATACCTAAAGAACTGAAAGTGCTCAAAGCAAATGTGTTTAACAAAAAGCTTAATTTTATTAAATTTTAATATAATTATAATAATTATCGTAAAAATATATATAATAAACATTAATGTAATTTCAAATTAACTATGTAATATTTGCACGCCTGCATGCAGGCTGAATACATTGTCTTGAACTTATTTTTAAGAACTTTATTCTATGTATGTATTCTAGCAAATAAACAATTGAATATGATTAGAAGTAAGAAAACAGCAAAAAGATTTTAGCAACCAATTATTATATACCTATATTGCACGACGTCTTTTTAATAAAATATTTTTTCTCACCGTTTAAATCTTCACTGAACTTTCATAAGTATTTTAAGATCAAAATTAGCCAAATCTGTTCGGTCATCGGTCATCGGTTTTTATATATTTATAGATTTGTCCCAACACATCGGTGGTCGAGTGGTCATGCGCTCGGCTCGATATCCGGAGGTCCCAATCCCGGGTGCAATTCCCAGATCGGGCAAAGTGTGTTTTTTGGGTTTTTTGATGTTGCACTCGGGTTTGTGACTAGCCCGCATTGTGCAAGCGTGGTGATTCAGCCAACACCCATCAATTGTAGCGATGGCTTGATTCCAATGATGCAGGCCTTTGCCCAGCAGTGGGGCAGTATAGTGCTGTGGTCCAACCTTCGATCAACAATACAACTAGATATCAGGTCGGCGCTGAAAATGTGTCTCGGTAAATAAGAGCGCACTTGAGAAGTGAGCTCTTAGTTTCTCGCAAGGCAATAACAGGAAAAAGTACTTTATTTGTTGCCATTTAAGGTTGATTTCACCAATAAATGTTATTGACGCCTTTTAATTTTTAAGTGACAAGAGTAGTTTATTGCTTTGAAAAAGTATTTATTCACGTGGACAGAATTTAGCTTTGATTTTGTACGTGACGCGTTATCTAGTTGCTATTGTTGGTCGAAGGGTCCAACTATTTTTAAAGTTGGCAACTGCTTCTAGTAAAGACTCATGGTCCAACTAGTTGTACAGCGCAGTTTTTTTTTATTCTTATCCCCCGACGTGGGTCATGCCGGAGACCTTATATACAGCGTACTGCTGTCAACTAATAAAACTAGACCGCGCTACAGCGGCTCTCCTATCCGAGTTTTGGCATACGCCTACATTTTCTCGGCCCTTCAAGGTGCCCTATCTATATTCTATTCTGTTTCCTATTCTACAGCTATATAATTTTTACTAATTGGTTTTTTCATTTTTATCGCACGTTCGTATTGTACAGAGCAGTTGGACCCGCTCAGGAGCAGTTTAATAGATTCTCAATTCACCAGATTCGCAACTTACCAGAAGTACAATTAAAAACAAAACCACTGCCCAGGACTGATAAAAGCTATACTTTACTTTGCTCAGCACCTTTCACGCTGACCAAATGTGCAGTTGCTATTTAGTGAAACGTGGACTATGGCAGAGGACTACTTTTGCTGTCCTCATTGCCTAGTCTCTGACTAACCCTTCGGGGATAATAGTCGTGAGGTATGTTTGTATTTTGTATTTCATGTTACGTTTGCCCCAGGTGTTCGAAGGCATCCACGCCATCTGGTTCCTGGTAGCCAGCAGCGACTTCGACCAGACCCTGCGAGAGGACACCACCCAGAACCGGCTGCTGGAAGCGCTCGTGCTCTTCGAAGACGTATGGCAAAGCAGGTATTAAGCGGCAGAATAATGTTATACTTACAGTGTTGTTGTGGTGATTGTTATGCTACGGCCACATTAGCGCGCTAAAATTCTTGTTCCGTTGGCGCGCTAAAAAACTTCGTGTTCCGTTGTCGCGATAAAGCTTGGCCACATCAAAAAAAACTACGCGACACAGTAGCGCGATAACGCGAAGATGCATCGCGCTAAGACGAAATGTTTGGCCAGACGTTTCGCGATAAAGCGAATTATCGCGCTAGCGCGATAGGTGTGGCCCCAGCATTAGGTGTCGATGGTGGATATATGATGGAGTAGGATAACATCCAGTATGACAAGGCCCTTTTCAGGGCTGCAACGGTTGAAGTGTCTAACGCAGGTTGTCAGCAGGTGTGTTGGCAAATAATTACCTACTTGTTTATTAAGTTTACTTGAATTTTTATTTTTATATTTTATTTTTATTTTATTTTATTTATTCGTTTATTATCAGGCAACGCAGGCCCATAGATAAATACCTTACAGACTAACATACATACAATAATAAAATTTTGTTAGTAAATATGAAAACTTATATTATTGAATAAATAGATTATGATGACTATAGGCTGACGTTTGTCTTTGACGATTGTCCGCAGGTTTCTTCTCACCGCCGGCCTCATAGTGTTCCTGAACAAACAAGACATTCTAGAGCAAAAGGTCTCTCAAGGCCGCAGCATCGCACCCTACTTCCCTAAATACGATAACTACCAGGCGGCGGGCGACGAGTATACTAAAACCAAGATGTTCATCAAGAGCATGTTTACGGTGAGTTAACAACACCTCGGAGAATCGAGGCAAAGGGCGGTGCACCTCGGAGAATCTGGGAAGGAGATTGGCCACTTGTAAGAATCAAGTAAACAAAACACCACGGGGAATCTAGTAAGAGACGGCGTACCTCGGAAAATCGAGTAAGGGTAATAGGATTACGGGATGTCAAGGTCTCCCAGGGCCGCGGCACAATCTTGTCTATTAAATATACTTCTACTTTATAGCTTTTGTTGCCTAAAGGTTGCCTGGCAGAAAGTGCTACCCTAACAATAAGGCCGCTTTTTGTTATACGGACTCTTTGTTTTGTGTTGTATTATTTATTCAGTGCACTAGTTAAAACTAGATTTAAGCTTAAATCAGATTTAACGTCTTGCATATTAGCGATTTACCTTAAATCTCGAATTAAAGAAACTTTAAGGTTTTTTTTTATTCTACATTTAATTTAGACACTTTTGTTTTTGAATATTTACCGGTCCCAAAGTTAAATCGGCATCTAACTCAAGTTAAGGTTGTTAAATAAATGATTTTTATTGGTTCATCTCATTAATAATTTATCCTATTTCCAGGACATAACAGCGAAGAAGCGCGCACGCACCAACAAAGTCTCCAGCCCCGAGAGTTTCGTAGTCCTTGAGGCTAGCCGTCCGCGAGAGTGTTACTTCCACTACACGACCGCTACTGACACAGACAACGTCCGTACGGTGTTCCGGGACGTGCACCAGATGATATTAACCGATATACTGACTAATATCGGCGTTTATTGATACAGCGGAATTGTCGTTATCAACAGCAAAAAGACGTCCAACGCTGGACTAAGGCCTTACCCAAGGATCTCCATAAACTGGTCCTGTGCCACTCATAACCATACCCACATATTTTATACTTAACTTAAACAACCTCATTTTTTCTTGTCGTTTAAAAGAAATTAAGGGTGAGTTCCACCCATGAAACTGAACAACTTTCCCCAAGAAACCTATGTGCAAAAATGACATAAAAATGTCGACCTCCCCAATGATATTTTATGTTTAGATACGTTGCCTAGCCTCCGTAGTGGCAAGGACAAATCAAGGTAATTGCCTGGACTTCACTCAGTCACACGTCAGTCAGTGTCACGTCATAACGTTGTACCTTTTTAAAGTTTTTTATGTTGTTTGTTAGATAAAATGCCTTCCTGTGTATACAGAAATTGCAAAAACTATACTGCAAGAGTAAGAGACAAGAAAAGTGTTTAATTTCATTTGTAAGTATTGTAAATACGAATTTAAAATAGAAAATTTTCATTTAGTTATGACATTTGCGCTGTTGCCAATTCGATATGCGTGAGCGAGAAGCGTGTACTACGTTTTCTGTAAGAGTGAAAGAGAGAAAACAATGGCGGCCGAGATGGCCGTGCAAAGGGGAATGCGCTGTTGCCAATTGGTCGACTACCATAAATAGTTTTTATCTCTTTTTAACTATAGGCTTGACATTATTGTATTTATTTTCTTTCCCTTTCGACGTGTATTACGTCATAGAAACAATTTCGCCATTTTTTAAATGCAATTCGTTCACGTATGACTAGTCTATTTATAAAAGGTCATTGGACCTCCCATACAAAATTGTCCGATCAGCTGACGACAATTACAATAGTATAGGAGGAGCTTCGATCAACAATACCAACTATAACGCGTCACGTACAAAATCAAAGCTAAATTCTGTCCACGTGAATAAATACTTTTTCAAAGCAATAAATTACTCCTGTCACTTAAAAAAGAAGAGACGTCAATAACATTTAGTGGCGAAATCAACCATAAGGGGCAACAAATAAAGTACTTTTCCTGTTATGCCTCACGAGAAAATAAATTTACCGAGACACATTTTTAGCGCCGACCTGACATCTAGTTGTAAGTATTGTTGATCGAAGGGGAGGAGGTCGAATGTCATTTTTGCACATAGGTTTCTTGGGGAAAGTTGTTCAGTTTCATGGGTGGAACTCACCCTTAGTTTCATTAAAACGACTAAAAATGAGGTTGTATAATACATATTTTACGACTATTATCCCCGAAGGCAGAGAATACTTATGAAGGGTTAGTCAGAGACTAGGCAATGAGGACAGCAAAAGCAGTCCTCTACCATAGTTCACTTTTCACTAAATAGCGACTGCACATGTGCTCAGCGTGACAGGTGGTGAGCCTTCTATTATAGTTTTTATCCTAGATTGGAGAAATTTTACAGTTTTAGATAGGATAATCTGTAGGCTTGATGTACTATTTTATATATTTTAACAAAGCTGGTATCGAACCTGGGTCTCAGCTCCGACCGGTTGTCTAACTACTAGACCATGGGAGGCGGTAACTAATTTTTTTTTTTACTTTATTTATTTATTTAGCTAATTGTGGGTGTTTGTAGAATTTTTATGAACTTAATTAGGCAGGCGATTAAACTTAACTATTTATTTATTGTTATCTTACCTACCTACATTTGAAAAAATATGTAAGTACTTACCTATGTTTCTAAATTATTGATTACATTTTCTATACTTAATACAATAATAATAAATGGAGACTTATGTAATCCTTTGTCAAAATTGTTTTATTTCTCCCTACAAAACTGCTGTCTGAAAATGGCGACTAAGTTACATTTACATATTATTATGTCATACACTCACCAGAACTATTATTATCAATTCTTTCACTGTGTATATGCAGCTAGATTGTAGAATAAACTACCGGCTAGCATTCGTGCGAGATCATCGGTTGAATCTTTTAAACACAAATTAAAAGAGCACATCTATCGTACCAAATCGATAAACAGTAGCTAACATAATATATAATTTGTATTATATGTATGTGGATGTATTTATATTAAAGTATTTAGTTTAAGTACGTATATTATTATAGCAGAATTTAGTCCCGCATATATATATTTTACCACCACAGCTACGGTTGGCTGGAAAAGATCTCTTCTAGAGATAAGCTCACCTTTGTATATGTCCTGTGTAACCTGTGTATAAATGTAATTGTTTTTGTGCAATAAAGTATTAATAATCAACAAATGTATAGTCATAGACTATAGGCAATGAGGGCCGCAAAAGCAGAGCACTGCTACACTCCGCGGCACACCCAATGACAACTGCACATGTGCTCAGCATGACAGGTGGTGAGCCCATCGCCGCTTTTACGTGCCATCTACTGTCCGTTAGTCACCTTTTACGACACCCAAGGGAAGTGATGAGTAGGGTAGTATTATTTTTAATGAGTCGACACCAGCACCAAAATAGCTCGGATTCGTTGTCAGATATATTTTTTTATTATTTAATTTGTTTGCGCTCACTCCAATTATCTAGACCAAGATGAGTAGGTATTGTTTTGAAACTGGTTAAAATGGTCAAGATAACGGATGAACATACATAAACATAGAAAAATCACCCAGACCCGAAATCCCGAAATCAATTTAGAAAAACAGTTTTTCTCTAAATTGACCCAACCGGGAATCGAACCCGGGACCACAGAGATGGCGCGATGCCAGACCCGGCGTGCTAACCACTCGACCGCGGAAGTCGTCGTACATAGTAGGAACCTACTTATTTAATTTATTTACTTTATATTATAATAACACCTTTACTTTACCATTATATTGTAAGTGCAGCTGACGGTATCCGTGTTTTAAGAACAATTTGCTAAATACCCCTTTTATTTCATGGCTAATTACAGATACAGAGTAAATAATTCATGATTCTAAACAAAACATTACAATAATGTATGTAATGTGTGTTTGCATAAACTTTCATTATTATCACCATCACTATAAACGTCCCACGGCTGGGCACAGCGGCCCTCCAACATTTTTTTATTTTATTTATTTAGTTTAGGTACAGCAACAGAATACAAATTACATCAAACACATAAACTCCGATTATAGCTGAACACAGCATTTTCTTAGTGAACTACAGTTTTACATACAAAAAAAAACGACAGTGATACATAAATTTTTTTATTGTCATAAAAACAGTTTTTATGACAATAAAAAAATGTATAATAATTAAAACTACACAAAAACCGAAACAAAAACAAAAAGAGGCACTTACAGCTTTTCTATAGTCTTTAAGTAAGATGCATGAGATAGACAGAAAATATCCGAATCCTTACATACATCGTTGTAGGCTTTTCGAAAAGTAGGGTCGTTAAATGTTGTGTTACTGTACGAGTCGGCAATGCGAAAAGTTTTTGCGTTGAACAAAACAAAACATTGACAATATGTTAATATAATGTTGGTTAGTGGGTTATTATTATTAACGACTGCTATCTTACGACACCAACCGGAACCAACGACTTGCCTTCAGAAGCACGGAGGAGTTGTAGTTGATGTTTTTAATTTGATCACCCATCTGTGACACGGCATTGCGAAAGTTGCATAACAACGAGCGTAACATGAAAATGTCAATCTTAATCCAAAAGCTGTAAGATTTATTTGGCGAAAACTAATAAATGTTTATTAAGTTTTTATTACAAACTCTATTTAAATCAAAGTGATTACAGCATGGACGGTTTGTATAATCCGAATTTCCGAAGGACATTATTATTACATTACGTCTATGCCTTTTACCAACCGATTAGTCACTTTAAAACAAACTCGTCTTGTCTATGAAACATTGAAAGTGGTTCAGCCCTGAAAAGGGCTTCGTTTACCAAAGTACCTTAAAATAAATTAAAATCAACCAAAGTTATTTATTTACACAACCAATAATTCTTCTCTTCCAAAAATCTTCTTTAAAGCCATCAAGTTTTCTTCGCCGAATCTTGGTTCTGACTGTTATGATATAAACTCAGAGCTTTAATGCCTTCAATGTTGGCATGCTTCGCTAGCTCTCCCGGCAGTAACAACCTCACAGCTGATTGTATCTCATGGCTACCCATTGTAGTCTTCTTACCGTGCACCACCAATCTGCTGGCTTCCACTGCGATCTTCTCCAACATATCATTGACAAAATTGTTCATAATTAGCATGCTTTTCCGTGATATCCCCAAGTTTTCTTGTGTGACAGATCTGAGTAGTTTGTAAATGTAAATCGAGAAGCTTTGGAAGTTTTTCTTCTTCATTTTCTTGGTTTTCGATATTGGCTTCTCCAAAACTGGTTTTTCCATTGACTTGAGAGGCTTCTTCGGTACTTTAGGTGCCATTTTGTGCTGTTTTTTTTTTCTAAGTTTAAAAATCTTGTTTTAGTTTCTTTATTTTCGTAAGTAGATAATGTAATACGTAGGTCTGTTGATACACAGCATGGTTGTCTTAAATAGTTTTGTGTGTTGGCAACTGTTGTTATATTGGTTGAGTTAAAATTTCATGTTTCGCCAATAGAAAGTGAGCATGATTATTTGTTTGTAGATGAGGGTAAACTGTTGTGTTTCTTGCATATTCGACGAGCAGTAGGTACCCGCAGTTGATAAAGTTTGTAAGTTCGTATTTTTTATATCGTCGAGTTAAGTATCTGATAATTAGTGAAATATTTATAAGTACTTAATTAATATTTTTAATTTTTTATAACCGTGTCGCGTATCGGTAAAAGAATACTATCACCCCCTCTCTTCCCTTCGGTGTCGTAAAAGGCCACTAACACAATAAAGACTGAACATACTTCCGACAGCATAGAGTGGCGCGGCGATGGACTCACCACCTATCACGCTGAGCACGTGTGTAGTCGCTATTTGGTGAAAAGTGGACTATGGCAGAGGACTGCTTTAGAGGTCCTCTCCTCATTGTCTAGTCTCTGACTAACCCTTCGGGAATAGTAGTCGTGATTATGTATTTTTATTTATTATTATCATCAATCGTCAGCCTCATGGCTAGGCTTGCCAACCGACCCGGATTTTTCGGGACGTCCCGCTTCTGGGTCAATTTTGGGCCGTCCCGCTGTGACCACTTGCGGGACGCTTTTTTTCCCGAAAATCAGTGATAATATGATATAAGAATCTATCTCGTATCAACTACCTTCGCGCCTCGGGTTAGGCACTTGCATTGATCTTTTTATTAAATGATAAAAAAAATACTTATTTGTGTTTTGTATGGTTGTGTCCCGCGTAATATACCCAAGTCCCGGATGTCCAGCTGGGTAATCCCGGAAATGCCTTTTTAGGAGTGTGTAAGCCTACTCATGGCAGTGTGACAAACGCAAATGGTACCTAAGGACTGGGACGGGATATAATTATCCCACCACGCTGGTCCAATACGGGTCGGTATAGTGAAATTTAAGTGTAACTCGTACCTAAGTACAGCCAGCCTGTATATTGACCCACAGCTGGGCAAAGGCCTCCACCATTGGAATCAAGCCATCGCTACAATGGATGGGTGTTGGCTTAATTACCACGCTAGCCCAATGCGGGTCGGTGATCGCAAACCCGGTGCAGCGTCGAAAAACCCAAAAACACACTTTGCCCGACCCGGGAATTGAACCCGGGAGCTCCTGATATCGAGCCGAGTGCTTGACCACTCGGTCACCGAGGCGTTAGCGAATAGTGAAATTTAACTTCGGAAAATTATTTAAAAGTAATAAGTATGGGTAGATTAAATAGGTACCAAAAAATAATACTTACTTGAACAAAAAACACACACGTATACGAATTGAGAACTTCCTTCTCTTTGTAAGCAATTGAAAAAGAGCATTTGGTCTCAGTTGCATAAATTAGGTAAATGTACTTTTGCATTTTGAGGAACTCGATGGCGCAGCGGCTAGCGCGTTCGGCTTGCGATTTTGCGCGCTAAGCAACTTTCGCAATGCCGGGTCGCCTGATGGGTGACCAATTAAAAACATCACGAGCTCCTCCGTGCTTCGGAAGGCACGTTAAGCCGTTGGTCCCGGTTGTTGTCGTAAGATGACAGTCGTTAAAACCCACCAACCCGCATTGGGCCACCGTGGTGGGTTATGGCCCAATATCCCCACGTGCTGTTGTTCACGTGGGAAGTCTGCGCCCAGCAGTGGGACGGTTATAGGCTGATGATGATGATGATGATGATGAAGACTTTTTCATTTACAAGTACACCTACTTACTTAAGTATTATTAAAATGTTCGTGTAACGTTGGCTACTTTAGTAGGTACCTAACTCTTTTTTTATTTCATATCGAGTACCTACTTTGTTCTTCACTGTAAGTGATCACTTTACTTAAGTGTCTATAGGGTCGAAAGAGGATGCGCACTTTATAAGAATTTTTGAACTACTGAGAAGTTACTAAAAAATATTTTTTTTAATCCTTAACAAACACACATTACGTAGGTACTTACATACTTCATTTAAGTAGATACTTATATCACCATCGTTTCCCGGAAAGGTACTAAGCAAATACCACGGCTTTTCATAATAAAATTATTTAACCTTTAACTTTTATATTAATTGGACGAATTGATTAATTATTAATTTGTACTGATTGTGGGTTATGATGTCCAAGTTATATTTTTTTACAAAACTACCCACCTATACCAATAAGTTACCACCGATATAAAAAGCGAGCTCGTCTGCCCGAGACGCCATTTACAAACTAACTTTAGCGCGTTAAAGTTTTCAAAACCATAGACAATCAAAATGACAGGACGCGGAAAAGGCGCGAAAGGTCTCGGCAAAGGAGGCGCTAAGCGCCATCGAAAAGTGCTTAGAGACAATATCCAGGGTATAACGAAGCCTGCCATCCGAAGACTGGCAAGAAGAGGTGGTGTAAAGAGAATCTCCGGTCTAATCTACGAAGAAACGAGGGGAGTACTAAAAGTTTTCCTCGAGAACGTGATCCGTGATGCTGTAACTTACACAGAGCATGCGAAACGGAAGACTGTCACTGCCATGGACGTGGTATACGCGTTGAAGCGCCAAGGCAGAACCATCTACGGATTTGGTGGATGAGATTTTATACTGTTGTCTGATTAATTGTTGATTAATTTTATTATGTGCATGTGCATTTTATTATTTGTTTTTTTTCTTCCATTCTAAAGACTGACAAGGCCCTTTTCAGGGCCGCATTTTAACTGTTTTCATAACGCAATGGACTGTCAATACTTAGTTTAGTTTGATTTGTTTTTCTATTTGACTGTTTATTAAATAAAAACTACTTTTTTTAGTTTATTTTTTTAAATCTTTGTATTACTTGCTTTGGTGGTTTGTTGACATGTACCTACTTACTTACTATTTGGACTTACTTTATCAAAAACGTTTTTATCTTCTAGAAATAAAGATATATTTAATTATTTATTATTGTAAGTACCTATAAAGATTTAAATCAACTCAAATCATCAGCCTATAAACGTCCCACTGCTGGGCACAGGCCTCCCCACATGGACAACAGCACATGGGGAATGGGCCATAACCCACCACGCTGGCCCATTGGGGGTTGGTATAAAGAACTTATATTTAATATGAGAAAAGGATGTGGAATTATATAAAATTTGTTTCTCCCAAACCCCTTCTATTCTGTCTTGTTGATTAATTTTTACTGTATCATTTATGGTATACCTACTAAATGATTTAATTTTAATATTCATTAACCGCCTCTCTGGTCTAGTGGCTATGCCACCGGTTTCAGACCCAGGGGTCCCGGGTTCGATTCCCGGCGAGAAGTATATTTTTGTGTACTTGGTTTGGTTGGTGGTAGGGTAGTTAAGTCCGCCTGGCTAGCTACCACGATCTTATTAGTCTGTCGCCATAACAACGATGTTAATAGCATTGTTGTGTTCCGATTCCGACAGTTTGAGATAAGATAGCCAGTTCCTCAGTGGTTAAGGATTCCGGGTGAAGCGCGCTTCCACCTTCGGCATTATCGTCGCTTACCATCAGCATAGACAAATTAGATAATCAGGTGAGATGAAGGCTGCGCTTACCGGTTACAGGGTTAGGGTGCAGCAAAGGGGGTACGGTACAGGTCTTAGAAAATTTTCGAGTATTTCAAGTTTGAATTTTTTTTTCGTAATTAAACTTTGTTTTGCAAATTTTTCTATATCTTTTTGGTAACAATGTTTTTCGTCAGTGTGAAAAAAAATATTTTAGTTAATTTTATGCACCCCCTTTGCGACACCCGCGGACCGGTCACAGAAAAAAAAATCAAATTAAATCATTAGGCTACAGTAAATAAGCACATAACACCACCTACTAATGTAATGAATGAGCCAAAATAAGTATGAACTAATCAACCCGCATTGCAAATTGCAACAGAGTGTTGAGTTATGTATCTTTATTGTTGAAATTTCGCATTCACAATGCTATAGATATAGGATAAAATGTTTACTAGAAATAAATCAACCAGTGTTAGGAAGCTCGAGTGGGATTTGAACCTTTGGATTGCCGGTCCACTGCTCTAACCGCTGAGCTACCGAGACCCCAGAAGACTCGTTGAATTTTTCCTAGTAGTTTGATTTACGCTGAAAGCCAGCGGTATTATTACGTCACTGTGAAGTCTACCCTCACATTCGAAAGAAATACTATTGCAAGTATTTAACAATCGATAAAGACGTAATTGCTTATAAATATCTTTATTGTTGAAATTTTGCATTCACAATGCTATAGATACAGGATAAAATGTTTACTAGAAAAAATCAACCAGTCTCTGGAAGCTCACGTGGTGTTTGAACCCACGACCTTGGGATTGCCGGTCCACTGCTCTAACCGCTGAGCTACCGAGATTTTTTGATATTTTTTTTTGTGAACATTTTGTCCTGTTGAGTTATGGCTCCATCTCCCCACGTGCTGTTGTCCACGTAGGAGGCTTGTGCCCAGCAGTGGGACGTTTAGTAACACAGTAAATACAAACAAACATTGACGACTACACACACGCACACAAACAGCTAATATAATACGGCTTTTGCACTCAGATATCGAAGAGTAAAAATACTCTTTCCGAGATGGGGGGATGAAAACATTTTTAGTAAAGAGCTATGGTTTTTTTTATAATAAATGGAAGAATAAATAAAATAAGTGGTAGACTAACAAGCCACTCTTTAAAAAAACGTTCTATCCTCGAAAAATACAACTTGAGCGACAATCAGCCATAACAAACTAAACCATTCTACCCTCAACACTAACGTTCAAATCGCCACAGCTATAAAAGCAGTCACACCATCGCCCGTCTATCAGTATCAGTCCAACCTCAAAATGGCACGCACCAAACAGACAGCTCGCAAGTCCACTGGCGGCAAAGCACCTCGAAAGCAGCTGGCTACGAAAGCTGCTAGAAAAAGCGCGCCAGCCACCGGCGGAGTTAAAAAACCGCACAGATACCGCCCTGGCACTGTGGCACTAAGAGAAATACGTCGCTACCAGAAGAGCACAGAACTGCTGATCAGAAAGCTACCTTTCCAACGTCTAGTGAGGGAAATAGCGCAAGACTTCAAAACGGATCTGAGGTTCCAAAGCTCGGCGGTCATGGCACTTCAGGAGGCGAGCGAAGCGTATCTGGTCGGTTTGTTTGAAGATACCAATTTGTGTGCTATACATGCGAAGAGGGTGACTATTATGCCGAAAGATATACAGCTGGCGAGACGCGTTAGAGGTGAAAGGGCGTAAATTAAGATAAATAGTTTAATATATTGTGAAAGTGGAGTTGACAAAGCCCTTTTCAGGGCTGCATTTACTTATGTTTCTGACGACAAAACGAGCAATTGTATGGTTGCGTTGGTGCTAATAAAATGAAATACTTCAGTTATTTTTACTCGACAACAACACATGAATATAATAAAAAAAATAGAGGAGTTCTACTTTAATATAACAGCCAACTTCAAACAAAACTACAATTACTGATTATACGTATATTTTTTTGTAACGTAGTCAACTAATCAGTTTCACAAACAAAATAAGTTAACTACACTCGGCGTCAAAAAAATCGCACCTCTTAGAAAATCACTTTCAAATGTCATTTACTCTTGATATGCACATGCAGTCGCATTAATTATGATTTTATTTACAAGGTTACTTAATTAACTTAATAAAAAACATTACTTTTCATTATCAAATAAAACCTAATGCAACAAATAAAGTGTCACAAAAATTCGATGCAAATTTTGATACCCGTGAGAGTTGCTAGTTGCGCTTCCTTTGTGGGTATAAAACGGTCAACACGGGTTCAATGTGGGTCATTCGCTATTCAACCGTTGAAGAGGACACACGCACAGATTTTGATGGATACCACAGCTGATAAAGCCGCTCAAGTGGTTGCACTACTGCAATCAGGGGTGCGGCAGTGTGATGTCGCCCGGCAACTGAACCTGAGCCGTTATTCCGTTCGAAGAGTGTACCAGCGCTTCATAGAGACCGGTGGCTATATCCGCAGACACGGTTCGGGTAGACGTCGCTGCACTTCGGAAAGAGACGACCGGTTCGTTGTGTCGAACTCTTTGAGAAATCGTTTCTCCAACGCTGTTGAGTTGCAACAGCAGCTCCAGGCAGTTCGCAGACGCACCGTAAGCGTATCTACGGTTAGAAGAAGATTGAAGGAGAAGAAGATAGCGGCCCACAGAGCTGCTACGGGTCCAAAATTGACTGCAGCGCATCGGCGAGCCCGCTTGCAGTTTGCTCGTGACCACGTCGATTGGACCCTTGAGCAGTGGAGAGCTGTTCTCTTCTCAGACGAGACGCGAGTGTGTCTTTTCTGCAACGACCGACGGAGAAGAGTATACCGGAGGCAGGGTGAACGTTTCGCCCAAGCCTGCATCCAGGAGACGGTGGAATATGGTGGCGGATCCTGCATGTTCTGGGGCGGTATGTCTGCTGCCGGCAAAACCGACCTTGTCTGCGTCTCCCGGACTGGAGGTGCTCGCGGACAAGGGTCGCTGACTGCTCGCCGCTATGTCACTGAGGTCCTGGAAGTGCATGTGGTCCCCTTTGCCGAATCTTTTGGCGAGGGGTTCACATTAATGCACGACAACGCTCGCGCTCACACTGCAGGCATCGTGAGCGACTTCTTGCAGAGGTCCCAAATCTCTGTGATGCAGTGGCCAGCGCGAAGTCCGGATCTGAATCCTATAGAGCACCTCTGGGACCATCTTAAACGTAAGGTTCGATCTCGGGATCCAGCTCCTTCGACTCTACAGGAGCTCCAAGACGCGGTGATTGAAGAATGGGGGCTTATCCCTCAAGAAGAGCTCCTGAAGTTGGTGAGGTCCATGAGGGACCGTATGGAAGCCGTGATCAGGGCAAGGGGGGGTAACACTAGATTTTAAGTTAATTTTAAGACACTTTTTGTACATTTTTCTTTGTAAATTATCTGTTGTTAATTAGGACTTAATTAAGGATTTTTATTATTTTATTAATTTTAATGTTGTTTGTATAATTATAATTAAACAGAAAGTTAAATTTAATTGTTTTTGTTACCTTTCTAATGATACCCAACACTATCCTCTACATAAGGTTTAAGAATTTTTAAAGATGATTTTTAAAAGGTGCGATTTTTTTGACGCCGAGTGTATAAGGTAGGTGTACTAAACAAAACGCTTTTTTTAACCACAGAATAACTAATTAGTAGTAGTTACTATATACGTGTTTAAACTACGAAACAATTCGAGTGCACAAGAAACCATTTTTATTTGCTACTGTGCGGATAGTTTATAATCTGGTACTTTTTCTCGATATTTCCACGGCAACGAAAACCACGCGGGTGAAACCGCGAGCGGCCGCTAGTGTATTATATATAATATTCAATGTGTTTAGCGTTAATAACGCAAACGGAAGTACCTACTTTAAGATACTAATACGTTGAAAAAAAAAACTACACAAGGTGGAAAACAAACTCACGTCCTCCGCGATCCAGGCGGCTGCGTTCGATTCCCACATGGGGTACCTACCTAGTAAACTTTTTCAACGTTTTAATATTTGTATTACCTATATTTTATTTTTGTTAATACCACAAGCACTAAGACCTTAGTGTCTAATGGTAATGGTAAGCATAGATAAGAATATGTACTTAAGTATTTCGTATTTTTTTACCGTAAGCTTTTAGGTACCGTAATATGTACATAAAGTATTTCGTATGGTAAGCTTTTACCGTACCCTATCATGGACGACTGCAACACCATAGGCAAAGGTGCCTTAAGTATCACAGTTTGTATTGCACAGAACTGGTAAACTAAATAGCCCTTTAGCCTTTCTTGTGGCTAAACCTACTACCTACTTACTTTATATCTACATCTACTTTATATCTTATTTATATCTACGTACTTTAAAATTTTATATAAAAAGATGTTTGTTATTTAGTTTTTAAATTGACAACTTTCGTTAGAAACGTAAACCTCTGCAGCCCTGAAAAGGGCTTTGTCATACCGGCCGTAAGCCTACATCATCATATCCACCATCACCAAACCGATCTCCAGAACGACACTATCCGCTGCTTTTCGTGGTCTTCTTGGGCAGCAGTTGCGGCTGTATCGACGGCAGAACACCACCTTGTGATATCGTCACTCCCGTCAGCATTCTGTTCAGTTCGTCATCGTTCCTTATCGCTAACAAGATATGTCTTGGTACCACTCTGCTCTTGTTGTTATCCTTTGCTGCGTCTGCTGCCAGCTCCAGAATTTCTGCTGCCAGGTACTCTAAAGCTGCTGCCAGGTATATGGGCGCTCCACCGCCGATTCTTGGTGCGTAGTTACCCTTACGTAGGATCTTGTGGATACGTCCTACGGGAAACTGAAGGCCGGCTCGCGACGATCGTGTCTTGTTCTTTTTTACTGGTGGCGTCATGGTGATAGAGTGGTTTTGACGGGTGTGGTGGTAGCTTTGAGGAAGTGTGGGTCTTGCAACTAGCGCGGTGTTGGAGTAGATAGTTTGTAGTTTTTGAGGGTAATAAGGGGAGTGTAAACGCGATATTGTAAGGTAGGGTAAGTTGAGTAAGTTCTATTCTTCTGAGGAAGATTTGCGATTTGCTTCAACCCTCAATATAGATTGAGTTTGTATGAAGGGAAAAAAGTGGTTGAGGTGGCATTTTAAAGACCTCAGGGTGCAGTATGTATGTACCTACAGCCTGTATACTGTATACAAATGCGGGTTGGCGATCACGAACCCGGACTATGCATCGAAAAATCTGAAACTCACTTTGCCTGGCCTGGGAATTGAACCTCGCCTTGTTCAAAAATCAAAAATTGGTAAATCTGACATAACTGCACCTAGTTATCCACAAGTAAGTTATATTGTTGAATATGGAACGAAAACGAACGAAGAGCCACTACCACCACTAGTTGCATTAAAGAGATCGCCTTGAAGCGATAAATCCGCGGCAAATTGTAACATTCTGTAAAGAACGAACTGAAACTTACAATGAATTAAATAAAAAGAGTCAGTCACAAGGGCGTCGCCAGCCGATGGCCCGATTGTCATTAGAACGGTACAAAGTCCCAATGTGTAAACACCACGACCTTTGATCAGAACGCTGAGTGTAAGTTTGTAAATGTGCAAACGTTACTATCGCGTTTGAGTTAAGTTTTGACAGATAGATCTTAATGTTAAGTAAATAAGATCGAGAATCAAAACTCTTAACTCAAACGCGATAGTAATGTTTGCACATTTTCAACTTACACTCGGCGTTCAGAGTAGGGCAAGCTCAAAATTATAATATTGTGATTTTTAACAATATTTTTAACGTATTTTTAAATCTCTAAAAATATCAAATTGGGAAGCATTTTTGTTGAAATAATTTTGATGTTTTGTATGTTCCAAGCTTGTCGGTTATCACTTTATCAGTAAGTAAGTATTTTCCAGTAGTTGTGAGTAGGTACGCTGCACCTGTATTCATTATATTATATTATAACATCACACTGATGCCTCAAACGTGCTCAAACTCGATTACGTGAACATTTTTCGCATAATTGCTAGGTTATTGTGATTTAGTTTGTTTTGAGCTACCTTCAACATTTGTATTTCTTATGTTGTATGAAATAGCTTTATTTGTGTCCCTGTCTAACAACGATACAAAAGGACCGTTTGATAAAAATAAATTATTACTAACAAATCGACTTAGATTCAGCATCTTTGAAAAGTAGATTTAAGTAAAATTTTAAACACTGAATAAAGACGACAACCTCAGGCGGGAATCGAACCACGCACCTTCCGCATTCCGGGCGGCTGCCTTAACCACTTGGCTACCGAGGTCTGGTTTTCACCCGTCGAATTAGTCAGTGCTCGATGCTAATGTTTTTTAGACAAAAGTTTTTTTTTTTCAATGTTAAAAATTTTACTTCAGTAAGTATATTTAAGCGTTCATAAAAACGCTAAAATATATAAAAAAACATTAAAGTAGATTTAAAACAAAATGTTTTTTAATTGTTTGACCCACGCTGGTAATCGAACCTGTGATCTAAGTACCCGCTCGATAAAAAGGTGTGATTTTTTTATTATGTTACAAAATAGCAATAACTAAAAAAATTACGCTATTCAACAAAAAAAATCTATCTTGACATTCAAAGGTTGTCTGGAATAAATCACTTCTAATGATATAACTGTCTGTACGTAATTGTCTACATTTTGTTATGAATTATTGTCCTGAATCATAAATTGTATCCCAAGACGTCCTATAGTCCGGCAACTTCGTGCGTGACCGTCCCGCGGGTGTGACAGACGGTGGCGGGGACGAGGTACCCAACATGTCAGCGGGTAAAGGGCAATTAACGCGTCTACCTCGTCCCCGCCAACGTCTGTACCCCGCAGGACGGTCGCGCACGAAGTTGCCGGACTACCAATAGTCCATCATCATCAGTCAGTTAACGTCCCACTGCTGGGCACAGGCCTTCCCACATGGACAACAGTGCACGGGGAGGTTGGGTGGGTAACGGCTGGTAATTGGGCTTAGTACTAGTCTTACTCTATTTTCGATCATACATAACAGATGATCGAAGTGGTCTATAGTTAGATAAATCAGAGAAATTGTATGCACATATTGTTATTTGCATTGCATACAACTACAAGGTCAAACGAATCGATTTAAATAAATAAACCGTCCAGTATGGTTTTGTGGGACAATGTTATTTGTTGTTGTGTGTGTCAAGATTCTATTCAATAAATAAGTAAAATAATAATAAATATTTTTTATGATTTTAATTTTTTTATTATTTATTGGTAGGTAAATATATGATTTTAACTATTGACTATTTTTAGTTATCAATTTTGCCAATCAACTACATACTTAGTTACTTACCTACTTTTAAGGACACAGTCTGAAATAAAATTATTTTATTTTATTTTTATTTTATTTTATAAATAAATAAATTTGTCTACGCTCACACCAATTATCTAGTCCAAGATGTGTTAGTAAGTATTCTTTTGAAACTTGTGTTAATATGGTACGACAACGGATAAATATAGATCAACATAGAAAAAAACACACAGACCCGAAGTCAATTTAGAAAATCAGTTTTTCTCTAAATTGACCCGACCGGGAATTGAACCCGGGACCTCAGAGATGGCGCGACGCCAGACGCGGCGTGCTAACCACTCGACCACGGAGGTCGTATGCGATCAACCATCATCTTGGCTCCGATAGCGATAGCGGGTGGCATCGGGCGACGACTGCAGCGGGCAGGGGTGCGCAACCGTTGAAAGCGAAAACGCTAAAAGCAGTAGCGATTACCTACACTTCATTCGAACCATGGCGCCCATATACTATTATGCCCGGTATAATATGTTAAAAATATACATAGGTACATACATATAATCACGACTATTATCCCCGAAGGGTTAGTCAGAGACTAGGCAATGAGGACCGCAAAATGAATTATGCGATCGATTACACAAAGGCGATTCTTCCTATTCGTGATTCCCATACAATATGGATTCCACACAACTGCAGTTTACTACAATCGTGATTCTAACACAGCCGTTATTTTAACGCTATCGGGTCGTGTCCGCTTGAAATATCTCGTAACTTTATAAATTTTGTATAAATACACTTCTGGACACATCTATTGGCCCACCTTAGAGTTTAGGTTTCTAAAGTTAGATATGATTACTAGTTAAATATGATTGCTAGATTGAACAAAAACTATTGATGCAGTTTTAAACCTGATACATTTTACCATCTTTTTCGATCGTAGGTATTGTTTTAAATTTGAATTCAGAATACCACACGACATGGAGCTACGCCTTATTTTTGAATAAAAAACATGTTTTATCAAATAAAGGTTTTATTTAATAACGCGTGTTGCCTCCATGGGCATCTACGACAGCTCTCATACGATTAGGCATAGAGTTTATCAACCGCTCTATGAAATTTTAAGGGATCATCTCCCATTTCTCTTCTCCTATTCCTCTCCTGCATCGTCTGGGCAACTGGCTGACGGGCCCTAACACGTCTTTTTAGCTCGTCCCACATGTGCTCAATCGGTTCATGTCTGGGCTTCTGGCTGGCCAGTCCATAACTGTGATGTTCGCATCCCGAAGATATTCCCTGACGATGCCGGCCGTATGGGCTCTTGCATTATCATGCATAAAAAGGAAATTTGGGCCCACATGGTCCACGTATGGCATCACGTGAGGTTCTAAGCACTAACGAATGTACCTTTCAGCATTTAATGTTTGCAGCCGTGGTCCCGTAAAAACCTCAAGTTGAGTTTTGCCGCTCGCGGATATACCGCCCCAGACAGTCCATGAGCCACCGCCATAAGCAACCCTCTCTTCAAAGCAGCATTGTGCAAAACGCTCTCCCTTACGTCGGTAGACCTTCTTCCTTCCATCATTGCCATGTTACGCAATTTTAGACTCATCAGAAAAGAGTACACGGCTCCAATGCTGCTGAGTCCAATTTAAATGAGTGCGCGCGAAATTAAGACGCGCTGTTCGGTGGGCTCGCGTTAGTTTGGGGCCATTAGCTGGCTTGTGTGGTACCATATCGCGTTCTTTTAACCTTCTCCGAACAGTTCGAGCGCTCACAGATACTCCGTGGAAGTCGCGAAGTTGGTTTTGTATCTCAATGGAGGTAAGGTGACGATTTCTCAAGCTGGTCGTCACGATGAATCGATCCTGCCTTTTAGTTGCGACCCGAGATCGTGGCCTTCCTTGGCGACGAACAAAGCCGCCAGTCTCTAGGTACCTCCGATAAACATTTCGGACCGCAGATCGACGTAAATTAAATTGAGCACTCACATTTTCTTTGGCTGTGTCCGGCCTGGATAAGTGCCACAGCTTGGGCGGCGACTTCAGGCGAAGTATCCATAGATTATTGATAGAACCTCACCTTAATGTTAAGATGAGAATAAGTAATGTTTTTTGCAAAACCAAAGAGAAAAATCACACTTTCAAGAATTAAATCCAAGTAAACCAATAAAATCAAGTTTTCTTAGTATTCGATTGTTTGCTAATAATTGATATCAACGAACAGGGGGGTTACTCTCGAACGCGAACTCAATCTTAATACAATTCCAATGCGATTAATATGTATCGATATTGGGATAAGTAAAGATAATTCCGGAACGCCATCTCGATAGTAATTTGTTCAATCAATTTCCACGCAATTTAATTTCAATATGGCGCTATTGTCGCTTACAAAAGTGCCATTTGACATTTTTTAGATTTGTGATTGGAAATTGATTAATGCAATTCTGTTTCAGGAGTAGCCTACCAGGCTACAAATTGTCTTTTGTTTCTTTAAATTCTGTGTTGTGAAAAAAGTAAAAAAATGTAAAAAAAGACTATTAAATAAAATTATGAATGTGCCTGGTCCAAAATTGTATAAAAACTTTTTTCTCGACCTAATATAAATTTTTAGCTAGGACTAAACGAAACTGGAAATGCAAGGTGGGCCAATAGATGTGTCCAGAAGTGTATATATCCTATTTTAAAACTTTGTTAGTTTATATAACATCTTGATGAATAATTTTATTAATTCATTTATTAGATGGTACGGTACGTAATGATTACTCACGTCCTGTCGAATGTTCGCGTAACAAGTTGTAACATATACGTGTCTCAAAATATTTAATATTGTTCTATTCGAATTTCAAATCAATAAATGAGTCAAGTATGTAACAAAGAGGCAACCTGTTATAATTTAAATATTTCATCAACAAATTATGAGTTATAAATAATCTTTGACTATATACATGTCTAGACGGAGCATCGCGGTACAAACGCTTGTCAAAATCCGCCCGGTTTTTTTATTGAATTTGAAGTGTGCGTGACAGCCGCGTATCTGACACTAGCGCAAATGGTTGCCAGCGAATGCCTAATTTCCGATAAAATAGGGAAAAAATATTTATGCACAATATAATTTTAAAATGATTCATAACATAACATAACTTTTTAAATTACGTATGTCTATCGTATATGTAGGTATAACGCATAAAAGAAGCTGGTGTGTTTAGAAAAAATGGATGATTGAAGGCGAGGGCGAGTACAATAAAATAATGCGCTAATGGAAGCCTGCGTGCGTGTGATATGTTTGTAATAGGGACGAAATAGAAGCAACAGGCAGGATGATTTACATTTAATACTGAATCAAAATTGATTTTTTAATTAGAAATTTAAATATTTTAAATTAAAATCAAAACAATTAATGGCGTTCTCTTTGTATTTGTTTCTTAAATAACTTTCGTTTGGATGTTACATCATTTTTCATGTTCTTTAATTTCTTATTATGTTGAAACCTTGTAGTTAAATATTTCGACAACGAGTTCTTTCTACCGGATCAGTTGGAAATCTGAAAATTAAAATGTTTGCTATGTGGTCGAACAGAATGGCGTTCTCTTTGTATTTGTTTCTTAAATAACTTTCGTTTGGATGTTACATCATTTTTCATGTTCTTTAATTTCTTATTATGTTGAAACCTTGTAGTTAAATATTTCGACAACGAGTTCTTTCTACCGGATCAGTTGGAAATCTGAAAATTAAAATGTTTGCTATGTGGTCGAACAGTTGTACAGTACAGGTTACATAATGTGATGACTGCTCATCAATATCCGTGTCCAATAGTTTACCTACATGAAACGAGAAATATTGACCTTTTAGGGGCACAAACATACACCCGCACTTTCTCAAACATCGTTATCATCATCATCATCAGCCTATAAACGTCGAACTGCTGGGCGCAGGCTTCCCACGTGGAGATAGCACGTGGGAATATTGGGCCATAACCCACCACGCTGGCCTAATGCGTGTTGGTGGGTTTTAACAACTGTCATCTTACGACAACAAACGGGACCAACGGCTTCACGTGCCTTTCGAGGCACGGAGGAGCTCGAGATGTTTTAAATTTGGTCACCCATCCAGTGACCCGGCATTGCGAAAGTTGCTTAGCGGGCAAGATCGCAAGCCGAACGTGCTAGCCAATGCGCCATCGAGCTCTGAAGCATACATACTAGCATCCCCTACATACATAATACTTAAACACACACTTCTTACATAAATACTTACGTACTTACATTCCATTTCAAACAATAATTTTTTTATTCGTTTCAAATATTGATACGATACCATACCACAATAACAATTTATAATAATAGTATTATAAAATATTACAGTAGGTATTATATTTTTTCTTGTTTTAGAACGGAACCTATAATCCAGCCAAATTCGATGCCGAATGTTTGTAAACAGATTACTGTTATACCTGTTGCAGTAGGATTTTACTTTTTCTTGAGAGACATTCACAAGAAAATAGTTAACTATTGTGTCTTTCTTTCAAAAAACAGTAAAAATCCTAGTGAAACTAGACATTTGCACAAATGAATGTTTACAAAAATTCGGCATCGAATAAGAACCGTGACATTTAGTCACGCTCATAAAAATCAGACATCAGTTTAAAAAAAAAATTGAAAGCGTTCCAATAATAATTATATTTAATGTATTTACTTTATTTACAACAAGACCATGTATAACTACATGGACTAACTTACAAGACTGAGTATTTTTTATCATACTTATTATATTTAAACCTCCTTTTATATTCTGCCACCAATAATGGGAATTCTACATTTTGATACCAGCAACACTACGCATACATGGCCGTTATTATTGTTAAACTTAAAATTTTCATTAATATTTATCGATACTTACGGATGAAACGTGACTTTCCTTTTCGAAAAAAAATTTATTTTGTAGTTTCGACAGAATTTCACTGAGCAAACGGTCATTTTGCAAATAATTTCACCGAAACGCGAGAGGTAAACACTGCTTGACGGCACAATGACACTGACCGCCAGGATTGCGAAATAGACCAATTTTTGCCTATAAATTTTTCTACGTTTTTTTACGGCCAGGCTCTATCTAGACATGTATATAATCAAAGTAAATAATATATAACATTCTACAATGTTCGTAAAAAAATCACACCTGTAGAAAAAGCTTGCACAATATGTCAATAAACACTTTACTCTGTTATGTCATTGTAGTGTTAGCAATTTTACTTTATTCACATAAGTTTTGGAGATAATTAACAAGTTGTAGAAGCGTTCTACACCAGTGTCAAAGTTTTTTTTTTCCTGTAGGTACTCAAGACAGAAAAGTATAAGTAAACAGCTAATAATTATAATTTGCATATGGCCATAAGAATAATCAGGTTTATTAAAATCAAGTGGCTTTCAGAACCTACAATGATTAAGCAACGGTTTTGAGGTGTTTATGTCGAAACATCACTTCTGTCGAACTCAACTCTGTCGATAGTCTAGTTTCAGTCTTCACCTTTAACAATATTTAATGACTGAAACTAGAAAGTATGCGCCTCTGGCAGAGAGTTATAATAAGGTACGCACATACGAAGGCCCGGCCTCTACGAAGGCCCACTTGAAAAACGCGCACTTGCCACTGCCTATAACATTCGAAATTTCGCGCCTACATTCACCTTGGCCCTATAATAAATGTGCAATACCGCCAAATCACTTTCGCGCCGCCATTTTGTTACAATTTATTCATTTCTCTCTGGACGCTGTTGATGTCGCGTGTTTACAACCTCGTTGCAATTGTTTATGCCAATTTTTCCACAAATAGCGTCAGTTTTCGAGTGATTCTATCATCATATTGTTAAATAATCATTGGAGAATTAAATACAACTGTATATTTACTGATTATTTAGTTAATTGTGATTTTGTGTTAATTTTTCCGCCACTATGAAAAATCCGTAGTATGGCCCGGGCCTACAAAGAGGCCTATGGGCTTTACTTAATCTATTAAAATGGCAAATGCGCTTGGATTGTAAATACTTAAGAAAGTACTTAAGTATAAATAAAACGAAATTAGTTTGTTTAGTTTATTTCTTTTCCATGCCAAATATTTTAGATTAGACACAATATCGTGTAACTAGGTGATTTGAACTCGCATTTCATATTTTGTACACTTATTAATGAGAATTCTAGTATTAACTAATATTAGCTTTTCTTTTATTAGATCATGGATCCACATCCACAACCAAAGAAAAAAGACACCTTTGGACTGAAGGTGATTTTTTAATTAAAAAGTTGTTTCTAAAGCTAATAAAAATAAAATATTCTATAGCTCTTCTAATTTTGAATTAATAGTGTCTAGAGTTTCGATTTTGTCATCATAAATAATTGTTTTTTTTTATTGATTAAGAGCACAATTTTACTTTTACGAATATTTTGGTTTTTCGTACATGGGTCAAGGCCCAGTGTGCAATTTTTTATTAAAGTCAATAGTCAAAATATATTTATTCAATAAACTCAACTAATAAGTACTTTGAAACGTCCAAATATTTTTTAACCTACCACCCATTCAGGACATCATTTTTAACTGTGGCAAAGAACGGGCGCAAGAAACCACAGCGCACAGAAGCAACGACATTTACAAAATATATATATTATATTATGTCGTTACCAGGTCACAAAATACAAAATATGAATTTGAATGTAAATAGTTTAATTAAATATGGTGCTCTATATAAATTAATTATAGACAATTAGAAATAGCTGTTGGAGTACTTGGAGCATTTCAGACCCACGCTGTTTTGTCTTCTGTATAATCTGACACTTTATAATAAGCTTTTCTATAAAGCTTTTCTTTGATTTTCATTTTAAATTTATCAAGATCTAATTTCTGAATATCATTTGGTACTTTATTTATTGTATAATCGTACACACAGACCCTTAAAAGAATTATTTATTTTATGGAGCCTAGTATAAGGTACTGCTAATTTGTTCTTACTTCTAGTGTTTAATTTGTGAATATCACTGTTTTTAGAAAACATTTCAATATTTTTATGAACATACATCAGATTTTCATAAATGTATTGTGATGCAACTGTCATTATACTTATATCCTTAAATCTCTCTCTGAGAGAGTCACCAGCCTGTAGGTTATATATTGTTCGAATAGCCCTCTTCTGCAGCACAAAGATAGTTTGAATGTCGGCAGCATTTCCCCACAGTAAAATGCCGTACGACATTACACTATGAAAGTAACTGAAATAAACTAATCTAGCTGTATCAACGTCAGTTAACTGACGGATCTTCATTACTGCGTAAGCCGCAGAGCTAAGTCTATTCGACAATTTAGCTATATGTGGGCCCCACTGAAGCTTGGCATCCAACGTGATGCCTAGAAACACAGTGGTGTCCACAGGATTCACATTCTTATCTTTAATTTGTACACTAGTTATTACCTGCTTTACATTAGGCAATACAAATCTTACACATTTGGTTTTTCCCTCGTTTAATAGCAAGTTATTAACACTAAACCAGTGAACAATCTCTGAGACCGCATTATTCACATCGTCGTAATTTGGGTGTCGTCGTTTCACTTTAAATAAAAGTGAAGTATCATCAGCAAACAATACTATCTCATGACTGTCTTTTACAAAATAAGGTAAGTCATTAATATAAACAAAAAACAAGAATGGACCAAGTATTGAACCCTGCGGAACTCCCATTGTAACCACTGATCCCGGAGATCTTTTACCGTTAATGACGACCTTTTGAATCCTGTTACTTAAGTATGAGATTAGAAGGCTCAAAGAAGCATCCCTAATTCCATAGTGGTTAAGCTTCCTGACCAAAGTTTCATGTAAAACACAATCAAAAGCCTTGGATAAATCACAAAATACCCCTAGGGCATCCTGTGATTCCTCCCAAGTATCAAATATTTGGATTAAAAGCTTAACACCGGCGTCAGTTGTAGAGCAACCCCTAGTAAAATCATACTGTTTACAATGTAAAAGTTTATTTCTATAAAAATATAGGTTGAATAACTTATATTTGACACTGCATAACGTGATTTGTGAATTATTTTTTTAGGAATATTAGGTAGATTTTGAATCACAGTTAGTCATAAACGGGCCTTAGTAAGAGCCTGTGCCTTTAACTAGGCCCACTACAGTGTTTATAAAAACCTTATTTAATATAGGTTTTTGTAAGAAAATTGTAATTTTTTGATTATTTTATCATTACAAATAGTTGATTTTGTCAAACCTTTAAAACACAATTTATTATTGCGATTTTAAATAAGGTGGGCCTTCCTATGTGCCAGTACCTTATTATAAAATTTATTGTACAATAAAAGAATGAAAATATTACGCTCAAAGCAAAGAAGTTAGGTGTTAACAGTAACTGCTAAACAACGAAGGAGAATTAGTAATTTTCGCTAATTAATCAATTACAAATATTCTTGTAAAAGAAGAATATTATTAAACTATGGTTAAAATTGATAAAAAATGTTCGTAAAGAAATATAAAATATTTCTTGAATATTTATTTCTTTATTTTTCTTTCTTGTGATATTTTAAGTATAGGTCTTAGATTAAAACAAAAAGGGAAGATACGGCATGCTCCTACTTGTAGTCATTCAAAATATAGTCCTACTCATTGAGTACTTAAGCAAACACTCACACACGCACACCTATACAGTGTAAATCGAGCGAGCGAGACAAAGCGGTAAGTTTCAACGTCAGTGCGAGGGAGTCAGCGAGTAGCGCGTTGACGTCTCGGTCGCTTCGCAACAGACGAGTACGTACGACCGATTCCGACGCCACTGCGGAGTAGCGTCTTTCTCTTTTTCACACAGTAGAATATCCGCAATAGTGCGATGTAGCCTGTTCGCTCGGCAAATTGTGACTGAAGTGAAATTGTGCCTTTAGGCCTCTAATTTTGGCGGCTCACTCACGAGACGCTAATGCCGTATCTTCCCTTTTTGTTTTAATCTAAGGTATAGGTATTTAAATTTAATTTTGTTATTTATAATTACATATTTCAGGCTATTGACACTATAAGCAATTAATCATCATCATCATCATTAGCCTATAAACGTCCCACTGCTGGGCACAGGCCTCCCACGTGGACAATGCACGTGGGGATATTGGGCCATAACCCATTACGCTGGCCCAATGCGGGTTGGTGGGTTTTAACGACTGTCATCTTACGACAACAACCGGGACCAACGGCTTGACGTGTCTTCCGAAGCAATTAAGCCCACCTATTATTTTTTGTTAGATAACTTAAATTACAACTTTTATGAAAAAATATGTCACTCATGTTGTCGAAATGCAAATCACTTCTGTCGATGTGATAAAATTAAAATACAGTGATTTTGACAATTGATCATTAAATATTGGCAATTGATCTCTGATTTTATTTTTAAGATGATAATAATATTACAACATATTATAATTAAATACTTATTTGCTTACGTTCGCACCAATTATCTAGACCAAGATAACGGATAAATATACATCATAAACATAGAAACATAACCCAGACCCGAAATCAATTTAGAAAAACAGTTTTTCTCTAAATTGACCCGACAGGGAATTGAACCCGGGGACCTTAGAGATGGCGCGACGCCAGACGCGGCATGCTAACCTTTATGTATACCTACATTATTTATTTTTATTTATTTATTGCTATCTATTCAATTTTATTTAAATTCCGTAAAAGTTTACACCTCCGATTTTCGAGTTTATGATCTCTCCTTCCGACTGGTTGTCTGGAAATAATCGCTTCATAGCGATAAGACCCCTAAATTGTGACTATGTATTTTACCTATTTTCTTGTTTTGTATGTATTTGTATATGTAAACTGTTGCAATAAAAGAGTTACTTATCTAATCTAATCTAATCTAACCTTTAGACCACGGAAGTATAGTCGATGTTATAATGAAAATCAAACAGTAAAGAGTTGATTTTGTAAAAACTAAACCATATTTATTTTTTTAATCATTCAGTAGAATGACCCAATCGGTATTCTTCTTATTCATAATTCTATACAATATGGGTTCATCTCAACTGCAGTTTAGGTACCTACTACATTCGTAATTTCACTCAGTTGTTATTTTTTCATCGTATTTTAGTAGTTACATGTTTATGTGATTTATAAAAAGAAAAACACTTAGTTTATTTATTTTCTTACGAATTTGACTAGTATACCAGAGATAGTATAAATTTATTGATTACGATGAAAAAATAACAACTGAGTAGAATCACGAATGAAGTAAACTGCAGTTGTGTGGAATCCATATTGTATGGGAATAACGAATATTAAGAATCGCATTTGTTTAATCGATCGCATAATTCCGCAAAAGTAGTCCTTTATCACTAAATAGTGACTGTGCTCAGCGTGACAGCAGGTGAGCCCATCGCCGCTCTATGCTGTTGGATGTAAGTATGTGCACTCTTTAGTCTTAGTCGCCTTTTACGACACCCAAGGGATGAAAGGTGGTGGTAGTATTCATTCACCGCTACGCAACACGGTTAAGAATATCTTTAAAACAAAGTGAAATAATATGGGCATTATAACATTATTTTAAAGTACTTACAGACCTGTATGTTTTAAGTTGTATACCTCAAAACTAATCGAATCTAATGCACCTTGACAGGCAGAGCATTGTAAAAGAGAGGGGCAGACATTTTGATCTAGAAAATAGGGGTTACTCGCATAATGAAATGACCCAAGTAACAAATTATCGTTGCATAATAGTTGAGAAAACGTTTTACATTTCCTTTTGGTTTTATAAAGTGGGTCATATAAACGTGTCGTAGACGTTTATACAACGCGAAATAGGCCCATATTAAACGACATTATTGTTATTTACAAGTTAAATAAACGTCAGTCAACAACTTTTAAATGTTACATAAAAGTTTTCGACCGACTGTTATCGAACCACTGAAGTCCTATAACAATTTCATAGACATTAGAAGATGACTGTAATGTCGGTTAAGTGTTTAACATCGACTTTTATTGTACACATTCAGTTCATTCCATTCATTCGTTCCTGTGATGTTTGCTGGAAAAGTGCGTGTTATCAAATACAAAATTTAAACGGTATATAAGTTATAATTTACTTAACTAGTTTTACATTTATTTTAACAATATTATACACGAACAGAGTGTAAGGATAAATGTGTGCAGTGCACCTTGTTCTTATGGGACGTTTAGTTTTGTGGTGAAATATAAGTGTGTTGTTATGAAATTTTTTACGCCCCCTTCGAATTTCTTGAAATTAAATTATTATAGACTATTGCTTAAAATTTGTTTACATACTAAAATAGCAGCCATCTTGTCTAAGTTAAGAAACGACTTCTATACATCAATTATAGAATGAAAAGGTCGCATAATGCGGTTTCTTGCCACCAAGATGGTCGGCCATGATAAATTATTTTAGAATTCTGTGAGATAATAAACATAAACAGATAACCTTTAATTTAAATAAAACCTTTATACATGGTGTCATATTTTTTTTATTTATCCGACCTACAACCTGGCTTCATAATACGACGATATAATAAAACAGTCGTAAAAACGTTCACATAACCTATACTCTAACACTACTATTCGACGTTGTATGAATCAGTCGTAAAAACGTCTACCTAACCTATACACAGGCACAGTTATACGACGTTGTAGGAATCAGTCGTAAAAACGTCTACCTAATCTATACACCGGTACCACTATTCGACGTTGTATGAATCAGTCGTAAAAACGTCTACCTAACCTATACACAGGCACTACTATACGACGCTGTATGAATCAGTCGTAAAAACGTCTACCTAACCTATACACAGGCACCACTATACGACGTTGTATAAATCAGTCGTATAAACGTCAACCTAACCTATACACAGGCACCACTATACAACGTTGTATAATACAGTCGTAAAAACGTTTACTTAACCTATACTTTTGTACCATTATACGACGTTGTATAAAGTAGTCGTAAAAACGTTTACTCAACTTATTTAGTGGACCATTTAGTTATGGGACTAAATCGTTGTAGGAATGACGGTTACACAACGTTGTAGCTGTCTAATAACATCAATTCAACAGTTATATAACCGAAAGTCGTATAGCACAGTTTTTATATGACCAATTTGCTAGTTGGGGACCCATTTTGGTAGCCCAACGCACAATGACACAGTGTCTACGCAAAATAACATACGCAAATTGACACATATTCTCATACGCGAAATGACACACGGGAACGACTACGCAAAATGACATGCGTACGCGAATTGACACATATTCGCATACTTACGCGAAATGACACACAGGCATCGGTATTCACAAATTAAACCAATTAAAATAGGTTTTATTTGTAAATTTAATAAAACTTTGCATTCATTTATACATACATACACTAACGACTATTATCCCCAAAGGGTTAGTTAGAGAGTAAGCAATAAGGACCGCAGGAGCAGTCCACTGCCGTAGTCGACGGCACACCAAATTACAACTGTACACATACGCTCAGCGTGATAGGATAGGCAATGAGCTCATCCATCGCCGCTCTATGATGTTGGAGGTTTGTGCAGTCTTTAGTGCGTTAGTCGCCTTTTACGACATCCAAAGGAAGAGAGAGGGTGGTAGTATTCTTTTAGTGAACGCTTTCTTTTTCTAAAACATTCTATATTATTAGTAGGTAACTACTTAGTAAATATAAAACTATAGTATTTATTTTTATTTATTTATTTAATTAAACTTCTGAACATTATAATTTTACATGGCGGACTTAATGAGGCATTTTCTACCAGTCAACCTTAGGGTGGTGCAGAGATAACATGGTAGGTGCATTTATTTTCGGTAACAAAATGTGGAAGAGAGCATGAATATAATTTTTAACTTGTAAATAACATACTAAAAATAAACGTAGTTACATAAACAAATTCACAAATACATAAATAATCATATAAATATATATACCTACACACACACTACGTAATATATATTAGATAGGACGTTACTGAGATGATTCTGCCATGGTTTTATTAAACAGGAGCATGTGGACTGTCTTTTTGAATGCATAGTGTAGTGTAGTGTATGTAGTATAATTTTACCATTAGCCCAAACATTACACCAATCGGTTGTCGAACCCTGGCCGCAGCTGTGTGCGCAGCTGCGCGCGACCGTTACGCTGCGCACGCGCCACCCCCCAACATGGTGGCCGGTGTGCGAGCGAGACGGCGGATAGCAGGTGAGAGACGCATGCGAAAGTGACATTCCTTAGAGTTAGATTCAAGTATTCTTAAATAGCTATACCTACTCAATTAAAAAAAAACTTTATAATTAGGTACATTCATACAATCACGACTCGTCATCCCCGAAGGGTTAGTCAGAGACTAGGCAATGACGACAGCAAAAGCAGTCCTCTACCATAGTCCACTTTTCACCAAATAGGTAGTGACAGGTAGTGAGCCCATCGCCGCTCTATGCTGTAGGATGTATGTGCAGTATTTAGTCCGTTAGTCGCCTGTCGATCAAAAAGCGTGTCAATCAAAAAAATAATTGTACCTACGGAACTGTGTGAAAAATATAACAATGCCATTAAGATTGTTGCTACCGCAACGGGCTTAGATAAGACTAGCGGCCGCTCGCGGTTTCACCCGCGTGGTTCCCGTTCCCTCGAGAATATCTGGATAAAAAGTATCCTATGTGTTAATACAGGGTGTCAGCTAACTCCATACCAAATTTTATTAAAATCGCTCCAGCTGTTTAGACGTGAAGAAGTAACAAACATACACACTCACAAACTTTCGCCTTTATAATATTAGTGTGATGTGATGTGATGGTGGTAACTAATCAGGAGGGATTAGAACAAGGCCTAGTTAGTAATTGAACCCGAGACCTCTCAGTCTGAGCCGCCGAAAAAAAATTGTGTCCAACCTTTTATTATTACCGAACTACGACATTCCATAAACAAGTTCCGATTCCGAGTAAAATTATCTCTAAATAAAAAACCGTTCTTCCGTTCGATTCATTCAATAATTGCACAACGAATGTGAACTCTGCATTAGATTTTAAACTTTATACGTTATGCAATAAAAGCTCAAAAAGTTCACACCTTCAAACGTTAAACATGAAAGAAATAAAAAAAAAGTTAAACGTATCTTAAAAGCAAAAAGCTAACTTAATTTGTACGGTTTAGATGTCAAAATTGTGTGGCAAACATGTTTCTCGGTAGCGCGTGCCTTTTGCAAGGGTGCGCGCGCGCCATAATATTCGACCCCAGTGTTTTTCAAAAGGGGATCCCTTGGCAGTTGACGGTTATCCGTTGAGCAGACAACACTCCGCCTGCGTCTGTGCCAAAACTATACAAAAATAACAACAAAACTTACATTCTAAACGTAGTCATAAGAATCATAGTTTAAAAACTTAGATTAGCAAACCAAAAGTGTTGTGTGCTAAGTGTTTAAAAATCGTGAATTTTAGTTTTTTAGTTTTCGTCACGCCTTACAAGACACCCTAGCCCTAACCAAAAGTCATGGTCTAGAGCGCACCAACAAAAAAACGGGGAAAATCTACGCTTACAATGGAATCTCCTAAGATAATTTACAAGTACTACTCAAACCCGGCGTTTTGTGCACAAAGCGAGGTGTTTCAGAAACAATGTGTCACGAAAATCGTTACGCCGGACCGCAAGAGAACGCCACCGGTAGGGGCATCTCCTAGAAAAATGAATCTGTCTAACAGAATTTTAAGAACAGACATATCGGACAACCCTCTGAGGATAACTCCAGGCGGAAGGTACAGAGAAGAACCACCAGAGTTGCCACCCAAACCGGCAAAATTCCAAAACAGAAGCTTCCACAGACAATCGTCGTTGGTCTACAAAGCGACCAGAACCTCAGTCAGAAGTAGAACGAGGAGCGAAGACTTAGAAATGGCACAATTCAAGCAACAGAAACGGATTAAGTACGACAGGAACGCTGAAAGCGACGACGGTTTGGAAGACAGCCGACTTAAGCACCGCTACGAAGTTATCGATGACGATTTCGATGATCTTGCAGATTACTCGCCGACAAAGAAGAGGATAATCGAAGCGAGTGCAGCGGAAATCGAGGAATACAACGTCGACGCGCCAGATGACCACGAAATGAAAGAAATACCGGCGGAGATAGTTAAGACAGTCAACGGTAAGACATTGAGATACGCAATAGTTCCTTCTGATGATGAAGAACCAGTGAAGAAGGGAAACGTTACGTTCACATCACCAATTATGAGTAAGAAAAACTTGATAGCGACGCAGAAACTGCACGAGTTGTTATCGACTCCTAGGAAGTTGAAAAGTTACGCCAGTCAACCTTCGGTCCATGTGACGCCTAACAAATCTCTAGACAGCCCGAGTAGATATGTCACGCCGAAGAAAATGGTTTCCAGCACACCCACACACGGAGTTACACCATCTAAGTCTTGTGCGAACTTGACGATATCAAGAGGCAGTATCGCTACTTCTCCGATTTCGCCGAAAGCGCAACAGAAGTTGAACTATGGGATACCAGAGGTGGACAGGCAGGATGTGTTTGTCACTAGCTTTAGAGAGAAAAGTAGGGATAGGAGTTTGGATGCGGATAGGAGAGAACTCAGCAGAGAAAGTAGGAGAGACTATGAGAGGAGGGGGAGAGATCATAAGGATAAGACAACAGCTGTTATTATGCCCAGGTAAGATACAGATACAATAATGCTACTAATATCTATTATTAAAGTCAGAAAGTAAATTGAAAAAATAAAAGTAAATAACCACCTTCACACTAATATTATCTAGCCCACGTAAAATTTTTGAAACTTGTTTCAATAGCAAACTTGATAACGGATTAACTTACATAAACATGGAAAACGAACAGACCCGAAATCAATTTCATTTAGAAAATCAGTTTTTTTTGCCGTAAATATTATACTGCAATGCAACCGTAAGAGACAAGAAAAAAGTTTCATTTCATTCGTAAGTATTGTAATTATAAATTCAAAATAAAAATTTTCATTTATATATGACATATCCATGTTGCCAATCCCATAATGCATGAGTGATGATCATCTCTTTTGAACAATATGCTAATGATATGATTTTCCCTTTCGACGTGTACCTACGTCATAGAAACAATTTCGCCGTTTTAAAATGCAATTCGTTCACGTTTAAAAAACTAGTCTACTTATAAATAAAAGGTCATTGGGTACTTTTATGAGATAGTGAAATCTAAAGGTTCTTTTGAATGTGTCCGTGTCGTGTTAGTGTAACCGTATCGCGTAGCGGTGAAAGAATACTATACCACCCCCTTTCTTCCCTTGGGTGTCGTAAAAGGCGACTAATGCCCGATTTACACGTATTAAGTAATTAGTAGTTAACTAAATTTTAACTTAATTTTAAGTGACTTATCTACTAAATTGTGTGTTTACATGCAATTAATCACTTAACATTAACTTAAGATTTAGTTAAAATTTAGTTAACTACTAAACTACTTAATACGTATAAATCGGGCATAACTTACTTAAGCTGCACATACATCCAACAGCTTAGAGCGGCGGCGGCGGTGATGGGCTCACCACCCGTCACGCTGAAAAGAAAGGGGGTGGCCCTTTCTTCCCTTGGGTGTCATAAAAGGCGGCTAATGCCCGATTTACTCGTATTAAGTAATTTAGTAGTTAACTAAATTTTAACTTAATTTTAAGTCACTTATCTACTAAATTGTGTGTTTACATGCAATTAATCACTTAACATTAACTTAAGATTTAGTTAAAATTTAGTTAACTACTAAACTACTTAATACGTATAAATCGGGCATAACTTCCTAAAGCTGCACATACATCCAACAGCTTAGAGCAGCGGCGGCGGTGATGGGCTCACCACCTGTCACGCTGAGAAGAAAGGGGGTGGCCCTTTCTTCCCTTGCGTGTCATAAAAGGCGACTAATGTCCGATTTACACGTATTAAGCAATTTAGTAGTTAATTAAATTTAACTTAATTTTAAGTAACTTATCTACTAAATTGTGTGTTTACATGCAATTAATCACTTAACATTAACTTAAGATTTAGTTTGAATTTAGTTAACTATTAAACTACTTAGTACGTGTAAATCGGGCATAACGGACTAAAGCTGCACATACATCCAACGGCTTAGAGCGGCGGTGGCGGCGATGGGCTCACCACCCATCACGCTGAGAAGAAAGGGGGTGGCCCTTTCTTCCCTTGCGTGTCATAAAAGGCGACTAATGTCCGATTTACACGTATTAAGCAATTTAGTAGTTAACTAAATTTAACTTAATTTTAAGTAACTTATCTACTAAATTGTGTGTTTACATGCAATTAATCACTTAACATTAACTTAAGATTTAGTTTGAATTTAGTTAACTATTAAACTACTTAGTACGTGTAAATCGGGCATAACGGACTAAAGCTGCACATACATCCAACGGCTTAGAGCGGCGGTGGCGGCGATGGGCTCACCACCCATCACGCTGAGCACGTACAGTCGCTATTTGGTGAAAAGTGGACTATGGTAAAGGACTGCTTTTGCTGTCCTCATACCTTAGGCGATAAAAGTTCGTGATTATATGTTGTTGTTGTTGTTACAAGCTACAAGACAATGTACCTAGAACTGCGTTATTGCGATGCGTTCCGTCCGTCTTCAGTAATAGCACAGAATAACTAATAGTAGATACCGGTAATTCCAATACTTAGCTTGCTATTTTTAAGGGGTTGTACACGGTTTTGTTGGCGATTTGGCTTGTTCTAAGACCTCCTAGCCAATCAGCACACAACTTAACTACTTCATCATCAGCCTATTAACGTCCCACTACTGGGCACAGGCCTCCCACGTGGACAATAGCACGTGGGGATATTGGGCCATGACCCACCACGCTGGCCCAATGCGGGTTGGTGGGTTGGGAACTACTTACTTCTATAAAATTACTGAAACCTTTTTTGTTTTTCAAATCTATCTAAGTATATAAGGTGACTGCTAGAAACCGCAAGAAACTTCAAGGGCTATGGTCAGGTCAAGTGCTTTAAACATGACAAAAAAGACAAAAAAGGAATTCGTGTTTTTTTCATTTTTAATGAAATAATTCATTTTGGGAATGTTAATTGGACAGTCATTGAGTATCTAATTTATATTTTACAGCATACAGCCGTCTGTTGACCCGCCCGCGTCAGCTGGGTGAAAAGTACCTACGTTGACGGGTCAACAGACGTACTCGCGCGTTGTAAATAATCGTTATTTTTAAATGTTTTCATTATATTTTCTTATGTTATTGCTTTAAAATAAATTAGATACTCAAAGACTATCCAATTAAAATTCACAAAAGGAATTATTTAATTAAAAATGAAAAAAAATGAATTTCTTTTTTGTCTTTTTTGTTATGTTTAAAACACATGACCTGACCAGCCCTTAAAGTTTTTTTGCGATTTCTAGCAGTCACCTTATATAGGGAGCTCAGCTGCCGTAACATTTAATAACAGACACAATAGAAATTCAATTGTAAGCATAACCTCTAGAAGACTTCGTGACAGACAAGGGGTTTATTCAGTTTTCACATACATAAATATTGTCTGTAGGGACTACTACTCGACTAAGTACTTTTAATCGCCTCTGTGGTCTAGTGGCTAAGCCACAGGTGTCAGACCCAGAGGTCCCGGGTTTGATTCCCAGCGGGGGGTACATCTTTGTGTGCTCGGTTTGGTTGGTGGTGGGGCTGTTAAGTCCGCCTGGCTAGCTACCACCATCTTATCTAAGTCTGTCGCCATAACAACGATGTTTATAGCATTGTTGTGTTCCGACAGTTTGAGATAAGATAGCCAGTTCCTCAGTGGTTGAGGATTCCGGGTGAAGCGCTCTTCCACCTTCGGCCTTAATAAATAAAAAAAGTACTATAGTTTTTATGATAAGCTGTATAATACATACCTAGACCTACATAGTCATAATCACGACTATTTTCCTCGAAGGGTTAGTCAGAGACTATAGGCATTGAGGACAGCATAAGCAGTCCACTACCATAATCTATAAATCTACTTTTCACCAAATAGCAACTGCACATGTGCTCAGCGTGACAGCTATCGTAATTCAAACTAATATTATAAACTGACATGTGCCCCCGCGACTACGCCCGCGTGTGAACACCCTGTATCCCGTGACGATTTCCCAAAACATTTCTTTCATACAAACACAACAAAACTCAAACTCAAACTTAAAATATATTTCTTCAATAAACTCAAAATCTATACTAATATAAGTAATATTATAAAGCTGAAGAGTTTGTTTGCTTGAACGCGCTAATCTCAGGGACTACTGGCTCGATTTAAAAAATTCTTGCAGTGATAGATAGCCCTTTTATCGAGGGAGGTATGGGTAGTGACCCGTGCGAAGCCGGGGCGGGTCGCTAGTAATAAATACTTTTACAGCACCACCTGTCACACTGAGCACATGTATGGTGCAATCGCTTTTTGGTGAAAAGTAGACTATGCAGAGGGCTGCTTTTGCTGTCCTCATTGCCTAGTCTCTGACTAACCCTTCGGGGATAATAATCGTGATTGTATGTTCTATGCATGATTTATTTTTCCCTTCGCTTGGTGCAGTCAGCACATTTAGCCAGTGTCAAGTAAGATACAATACCATAAAAAATTTCTTTGCACAAAGTAGATGCTAATTAGCGTCTAATGGTAAATGATATTCCTCCAAACCCTTTGAGTTTCAGTAAAGCTGTGGGACTTGACTGAGATCTCACACGGACTTCTTGAGAGAGTTGGAGAATAAGACTATAAACTATCGCGTTGCATTGCATAAAAAGTGTTCTAGTGTATCGTGTTAGGTCGTAGTTAACACGATTAATTTTCTAAATTGGAGAAGCCAATGTTGCACTGTTTTGTTTTATTTGCCACTCCACCATTATTTCACATTGTACGAGTATTATTAACTATTCGACAAAACACAGAAAATGAGACAAAACTCTGCAGACATCCCAAGTAGCAATATGTGGTCATGTAAGTACGCACTTTACAGGACTATTGCGACCTATAGTTATTTTATTACAGTCCGGTAAAGTGCAAATTGATTTTATTACTATTTTATTGAGTGCTTCTACAAGATCAATGTGTCCTATAAAAATCAGGTACACGCACTGAGTCTGCGTGATTAGTCTTGTAAGCAGGCAGTCTGGCGCATGCCGCTACCGGTGTAATTTATCAAACATTAGTGGTAATTGTGATGTCATAACTAGAGCATATATTTTTAAATAATTTTGAATGGTGAATTCAAACGAAAAAAATAATATTGGAATTGTAAAGGGTAATCTTTATTACTATTCATTATCATAAAGGTTGATAACTTTTTGTGTTTTCAATGTTATATAAAAAAATTAACTTGCGAAATAAATTTTATTGATAAAGTATTCGATGATAATAAACATATGTTTATGCGCCTTCAAAAGTAAACATAATTATTATTTGTAAATTCATAAATTTTTAGTAAATACAGCCGTCATCAGATCGGATCGCAGTCCATATTGTAATGCAGTTATCAGGAGCTTTACAATGCATTTTAGTCAAAGTTAATGTTATTATAGGATCACAGTCCTGGACACCATATTGTTTAAATGATGTCAACAGCTGATCACTCTAATAATAGCAAATGCAGGTCACATATAAGTAGAATCTTACCTATAATAGTAGCAGGACGTGCAACTTTGGTGCTAGAAATCCTTTAGAAGTCACGACAAAGTCAAATCAATCTTATAATATCTTCGATCTATAGTAGCATAAAACAAAACGTGAACAAGAATAAATAGTCTTGTTAAATGCATTTATAGGAGCTTTGATATTTATTTTTATAACATGCACTTATAAGACTTAAGTTCTTATAAGCATCATATAATGTAATCCTGTAAACGTTTATAAGACTACGTAGTAGGAGCGGAAGTGCTTGTAGCGTAAATAGTCTAATAAGATGTTCTCGTAAACGTCTTTAAGACTGCGTAATAGGATCGAAAGTGCTTGTAGCGCAAATAGTCCGTCAAGCTGCTTTAACAAGATCAGTGATTTTAATCAAAGCGTCTATTAGTGTGCTATAAGATGTTTAGTCTTATAAGTCAACAACTATAGGAGAATATTGCTGCTTGGGATGACTTTACTTTCCCGCCAAGTAGTCCTGATTATAGTTTTAAATGTTGCAACTACAAACGTGATCCATCCCTTTCAGGGTGGCCCCGCCCCCCGAGCCGTCCGAGTACTCGGAGACCACATACAAGTCTTTCACCGTAGCCAAGGCAACCAGCGCCGCGCCGCTCACCATAGCAGCGTTAATGCTGACGTTATGCGGAGCGCTAACCACAGGGCTGAGCTTCAACATCATGTACACAGTGAGCATCTTATCTTATCTCATGTTATCTTATATCGTATTATCTTATCTAATCTTAGTGGGGCTGAAGCTGTGCGGGGCTATCTTTATAGGGCTGAGCTTCAACATCATGTACACTGTGAGAATCTTATCTTATCTTATAAGTTGTCTACCGTAGCCATAAGGTAACCAGCGCCGCGCACTTACCATCGCAGCGTTTTAATTTTAACACTATATGCGGAGCGCTAACCACTGGGCTGAGCTTCAACATCATGTAAATACACTGTGAGCATTTTATCTTATCTTAGTAGAGCTGAAGCTGTGCGGTCATCACTACAGGGCTGAGCTTCTACAACATGGACACTGTGAGCAGATGCTCCAGTGTCCATGTCGCCAAGATTATCTGATCTCATCTTGTCTCTCCTTATCTTAACTTAGTGGGGCAGAAGCTGTGCGGTGCTATCACTACAGGGCAGAGCTTTAACATCATGTACACTGTGAGCATCTTATCTGAACTCATTCTTATCTCGTCTTATCTTAGGTATAACTTAGTGGGGCAGAAGCTGTGCGGTGCTATCACCACAGGGCGGAGCTTTAATGGCGGCTCCACATTAGTGCCGTGAATTCACGCGCGAATTCAAGCCATGAATTCACGGCACAAGTCGTGCCCTCCACATTCACGGGATACTCACAATCGTTCGTGAAACGCGCCGCGAAATGGACGTAGAAACTGCTGCTGCAATAACTTTGTTTGCTGTGGCAACATACTATTTGGACGTCCAAAACATTATTAGAAAGTGTCGGAAAAAAAGAAGATGGTGTTTGACTGAAATACATCGTAACCGATCAAAGTATAGTCTGGAGTAAACTGATTAATTTCCTCTTTGGTAAACTGGCATGGGGCCGTGAATGTGGATTTGTACGCGTGAACGCCGAGCGAACCCTTTGTCGCGGGACAAAATACGCGCGCGATCACGCATATTCCCCGATCCGATCAACAGGCGTGATCGTGCGTGAACCCCGCGAAAACCGTCCACATTCACGTTCACGCCTGTTTACGGAGCTTCACGGCACTAATGAGGAGCCGCCATAACATCATGTACACTGTAAGAATCTTATCTTATCTTTATCTTAAAGCTTTAGTGGTGGCGGGTCATCAATAAAAAAATACTACCAACCCATCTCTTTCTCTCTCTCCTTTAAGCGCCTCTGTAGTCTAGTAGGTAATCAACCGGTTTTTAGACCCAGAGGTCCCGGTTTCGATTCCCAGCGGGGGTACAACTTTGTGTAGATACTTGTTTGGTTGGTGGCAGAGCTTGTTAAGTCCGCCTGGCTAGCTACCACGTACTTATTTCAAGTCTGGCGCCATTACAACAATGCTAATAGCGTTGTTGTGATCCGACAGTTATGCAATAACTATAAAGCCAGTTCCTCAGTGGTTGAGGATTCCGGGTGAAGCACTTCCACCTTCGACCTTATCGTCACTTACCATCAGGTGAGATGAAGGCCAAGCGCTTACCCGTAGGTGTGGATAGAAAAAAAAGGCTGCATATTCATCAGCATAGAGCGGCGATGGGCTAACCATAACTGTCACGCTGACCACGTGACGACACGTGGACTGCTTCTGCGGTCCTAATTGCCTGACCTCCGACTAATCCTTCGGGGATAATAGTCGTAATTAAATGTATGTCAGTTACGAGTCACGAGCAAAAATATGTAAACAATTGTAACTCTTAGCCGGGCCGCACACCAGACATACATTTGTATTACGATAATTGTGACGCCACATATATCGTAATGCAAATGTATGTCTGGTGTGCGGCCCGGCTTAATGCAATGGAATAAGAGTCAAAGTGTATAAGTACATATTGGTGCTCGTGACTGTACAATCGAAGAAGTTCCCGGTCGACTACTTTCCGGCGCGATATTAGCTTGCGCTCCATTCCGACCGCGCCCTCTTTCGCCGAAACGATCGGCCGATTTTCGTTTGCTATAGGTAATACAGCGGTTTCCATTATTTCAGACAATTTTTTAAAATTTATAATCTAGTGCCTTACAAATAAGCAACGAATGATTATTCCTCGTTTTGTTTCTGTCATGTAAACGTAATTTCAAATTAGAGTACAAGAGACAAAACATAGAATAATATTCCGACCTTAGTCTCTGTTTATGTGTAAGGGTTTTGGGGGTTAAAGTTACTCGCGTCCGTAAGTTTACCCTTGAGACCCAACACGTGGCCCCTGGGTGGTGCTAAATGAGTGTAAGTGACTGAGTGGTAGAGCCACGTTGAGTTGCAGCACGCATTGGGCCGGCTCGCCCGGCGTAATACCACCCCCCTCTCACGAATATCCGGCGTGAAACAATGGCACTTGGTGCTGTTGTGTTTTGTCCGGCCAGTGAGAGTTCCGGAGGCTCCTTCCCCCCCTCCCCCCCCCACAAATTCCTATTCCTTCCTTAACCCTATTCCTTTCTTAAAGGTGGTCCCCTCTGGTTTTGCGGGTGTCCATGGGCGGCGGTGATTGCTTTCCATCAGGTGACCCGCCTGCTCGTTTGCCTCCTTCAGATATAAAAAAGGCACTTACTAAGAGACGTCAATTAAGTTTATTAAGTGTCTTCCCTTCTCTATTTACCTACTTAAAGCTTGATTGATTTATATTTAAAACATTCACCCTTTCTCAGTAATGTCATCTTTTATTATTCATCCACCTTTTCTTGAGTCTTCCTCTCTACTGCCCCCCAATCGACACTTAAATTCATCATTCTTTAAGTTGCATGAGTTTCATCACAATTACGTGGCCATACCAAGACTCTTCAAAGATCATAAAATAGCAATCATAATGATATTCATAATGATCTTAAATAATTTATATAATCCATATTAAAACATCATTGATTAGAAAGTGACAGCAAGAGACTAATTGTTATTAAAACTTACGAGTAAGTTGATGTATCTGAGTACGGCAGTTAATGCCAAACCTATTTTGTATGTACTAAATTTCGGAAGGAATGGAAAACCTTTGTAAATAGTCAAATTATCAGCCGAAATTTCGTATCGGAGAAGGGAAGTAGGCCTTCAGTAGCGTGCGCGTAGATCGTGTGAAGCGAATATCGCCGGAAAGTGGTCGACTGGGAACTTTCTCGACCGTATGTATGCTCTAACTCATTCTTCTCATCTTTACAGGTCGGCCGTCGCTACTACCTGGACTTCGGTGTGCTGTCAGGGTTCACGTGCTTCCTTCTCGGCCTGCTGGGGTTCAGGTCACGGAGACAGCATCTGCTGCCTAACAGGAACTACGTCTCTGGTAAGATTGTCTCACATACATACAGGCATTGAGACCCGCAAGTGCACTTGTTTTTGTGGTCCTCATTGCCTAGTCTTTGACTAACCCTTTGGGGATAATGGGGGATAGGTAGTCGTGAGTGGATAAATTATTTATTAAATGTTGTGGTCTAAAAAAACGCAAGTTTATTATATGTAAGTATTTATAAAAACAACTTACATATACCTACGCATCACGAACCACAATAAACTGATGAAGTTTGAAGAATTGAAATAACAGGAATTACTTAATTAGTAAAAATAATGTTTTTTATTTAAACTTGTATTTTTATTAGGATCGGATGTTGATGACCTAGGCGCAATTTGACTTATAAAGTAAAAAGTGAATATAGTGTTGATGAATTTCGGGGGGCTAAATAAGAGCAAATGTAGCTTAATTGGAATAGCACCTGCCCGGAATTGCAGAAGGGACTGAAGGGAGCAGATTTCAATCCTGGTCGTGGATTTTTTAAAATCAATTTTAAAGTAAGGATTTACAAAATTCGAATCTCTTCCTTTGCAGGTTACATCGTCCTGTCGTCATTCTCTCTGCTCAGCGCGTTCGGTCTACTCTTACTGCTAACGGTCAAGCCTCTACCGGGCACCCCCCTCAACGACATAACTTCAGGGGCAGTCTGCGCCGTCAGCATACTATGTTTGAGCCTGGCTTCCCTCGGGGTGCTTGCGTCGTACTGCTGCGCCAGAGACCCGCCGGACAACAGAGTAGGATCAGCCACTTGGTATTGAAAAAATCCGGCTTGCAGGAACATTGTGAAGAATCGAATTTAATGTTGTCTAATAAAAATTATCTTATCACGGTTTTACCGGAAATATCAATAATTTATTTTTTAATATGGCCTTACAAGCCACTTAACACAATGCCAAAATTCACAATAATTGGATGTGGTTTGTATCATCTTTTTTAGATGTAAGAGGCCTAGGATGATGATGACGAACTAATATTAAATACAGCGGCCTCGTGGTAGACAACCTGTCCGCTGGTCGGTTGACAATGTCAACCAAAAATCGAGTCCACTCTCTAATAGGACTTAAAAATCTCGAGTCTTGGCCAACACTAGTCGACATTGCAAAGGACGATACCAAGCCGGTACCATTGACCATCCAGGTACAGGCGACCTAACTCGACGTAAGACGTGTGGTGGCCGATGAAGCAAAACTTTGACAGAGTGGTGGCCAAAATCTGGCCAAAGGAATCGGGGACGTCCGAAGGCACGCTGGGTTGATGACATCGTCAGGGTCACTGGCAGCACCTGGATGACATCGGCACAGAACAGGAGGGACTGGCACATATTAGAGGAGGCCTATTTATACCTAGCAGTGGGTGGTTGCGGGCTGATTGATGATGATGATGACGAAGAACATCCTTCAAGCAGTATCTACTCATAAGACTTAGTGTCCAAAGAACAGAAGAAGGTCTTTGTTGCTCCAGCGAGGCGTGACGAAGCAACTTGTGGGCTGGCAGGGTTATAGTGCGACTGATGTTGAGTCTTTTTAACGCTGCACAGTCTTCGCGCTTGGACTCCATTTCTAATTAACATCAGGTGGAATGAACTCATTTTCCGGAATGATTTTAAAAAAGGAGGTTTCTTCTGTTCTGTGCTTGTGTTTCAGTAGAGTGGCCATATCACAGACATACTTCTTATTATACGTCTGTGGGCCATATTCATTGAGCACTTGTAACGATTTGCTATAATAGAAACTGTAGATCCGGCTGACACAACCATTTAAATATACTAAAATACTGACCTAACTTAAAATTTTCTTTTTTAAACTAAGTTGTAAACTCTGCTCTTTAAAGTCGGTATTCAGAAAATCAGAATGTTAAGTTCGGTCTATGTTTTACTAAGAATGCGAAAAGATCGCTAGGAGTGGCATGAAAAAGCGGGTGTTATCGGCTGATTATAAATAGATTTATAGAATACTTTAAAAAATGTTCAACGTTCTATCATAATTAGTTCTAATGTTACATAATTATTGTTTAAACGATCCTACTGTCATTATAAATTACCTAAGGGATGTTGTATTTAAATGGTTTTACATTAAAAAGTCGATGTTATAGTACCTAAGTATTTATTGTATTTTGACCAAAGCATATAAAATACGTAGATAAGAAGGAAGCGTTTCCAAAATAATTTATTATGTTCAGAGGGGATTTGGAGTGCATGTCTAGGATTGAATTTAGTAAATTAAATGTCAATGAAGACTAGGCACACTTATTCTTCGGCCAAATTCGATAAAATTATTTAATTTTGTGAAAATATCTCGTGTCCCTCGGATTTTTACTTTTTATTTTTACAACCACTTAAAATAATGGTGTATTTCTGCAAAAAAACAGTAAAGATCCGAGTGACACTAGTTAACACAAACAATACTTAAGGCTTTTAAAACAAACATGGCTAATTGTTTTTTTAATCTTCAAAGGCTAATTACCTGGTAAAAAGTAGACCGCCAATATTCGCGTTTTCGAAAAATATTTATTGTGAGCGAAACAAATTATCCAGTTTGTTTTAAATAAAATTGTTTATAAAATAAACTCTTTAAAAGTACTAAATTAAATGTTTTTATTGTTTTATTTATCTCCTCTGTTTTACACTTACACCCATCTCAAACCAAATAAATTAATTAACATTACAAAAAAATAATTTAACAATACTTATCAAATAATTTGTTCATATACATAAAAAAATCCACAGATCTCGTGCTTTTGAACCAATTATTATTTTTAGATTATCTTAAAACCCTAAATAAATTCCTATCTAAATTCCGCGTCTTTTGAGCTATCACGCGCCGCGTGATATAAACTCGCGGCTAAGGGCACCTCTACAGCCTCAACCGTCACTATTATGTATCAAAAAAAGTGTAAAAAGGTAAAATGTTCCTTAGTTCAATACCGAGGTGCTTTTCTTTTTATTTTTTTAAATTGGGCTCCGTTCCCGAGATATCGGGAATTATCTGGGGAAACACACGATTTATCGGTCAAAAAACTCGATTTTTTTCAATTTCCAAAAATAGTTTTTGATTTTTCCAAAATATTTTTACATAATTTTAAACCCCTTCGAATTCCGCGTCTTTTGAGCCCTTATACGTCCTCGTGGCCTTAAACCTCAGGGTATCACAGGCGAGTCGCACTTTCAGCGAAAATGGGGGCCCTACTGGAGCGATCGAAAAAACATTTTCAATGTAAAAAATACTATCTCAGTTGGGAATCGAACTAGACGCAATCGTTGGCGACTGGGCGACTGCGTTGACCACTCCGCCACAGATTGGTTCGACCTGTAAATTTTTTTTAAGGCAATCTTTATGTTTCCTTACACTGTAGGGAAGGAGAAAAGCACATGAAATCATAATAATTATTTTTAGAACTTTGACTTTGTGTTTGGTTCTAGTTTTTTCCTTACACTGAAAGGGGAAGGAGAAAAGCCAAAGAAAAGCACATTAAACAAAGCATTAAAAAAAGACAGGTCTTACGAATACCTCGGTGGCGGTTTGGTCAGCGCAGCCACCCGGATTGCAAAGGACGTGGGTTCGATTCCAATCTGAGACAGTAATTTTTTTCAACGTTTCGTTATCTTTGAGTATACAGGGTGTCCCAGAATGGGTGAATCAAACTGCTACGGAGGATAGATTGACTTAAACCCTATCCCCAAAAAAAATTTAAAGAAAAATTTGGTGCAGAAAAAAATATTGAACTATAAGTCTTGACATTACCATTTTCGAAAACTTTTTTTTTTTTTTTATAAAAGAGGGAGGCAAACGAGCAGGCGGGTCACCTGATGGAGAGTAATCACCGCCGCCCATGGACACCCGCAAAACCAGAGGAATCGCAGACGCGTTGCCGGCCTTTAAGAGAGGAATAGGTTTAAGGAAGGAATAGGAATTGGGAGGAGGGGTGGGGGGAGGAAGGGGCCTCCGGAACCCTCACTGGTCGGACGAAACACAACAGCACCAAGTGCCATTATTTCACGCCGAATATTAGAGAGAGGGTGGAATTACGCCGGGCGAGCCGGCCCAACGTGTGCTGCAACGCAGCGTGGCTCTACCACTCAGTTGGTGTCACTCATTTAGCACCACCCAGGGATCACGTGTAGGGTCTCAAGGGTAAACCTACGGACGCGAGCAACTTTGACCCCCAAAACTTTGTTTACAATCAGATGCAGCAATCACTTACAATTATTATTAGTAAGAAAAAAGTACAAATAAACCCCCAAACGTAATCAATTGAGCAGGAAAATTAAGAAAAGTTGATTTTTTTCCCTTGTAACAACTTTTTTTTTGATGACTATGTGTTTTTAGGGATAGGGCGTTAGTCAAGCTACTTCCCATAGCAGTTTGATTCACCCAATCTGGGACACCCCGTATTCGAGCGTTATTAATGCAAAACATCAGATAGGTAAGTATTATGAAAAAATCACATGTTTGTTTTGTTTTATCCTCACATCCCAGTCCACTTTTACGACATCCTTCTGTGGAAGGTTAGTGTTATGTTTCTCATCTGTCTGCGAAGCGCACACGAAATGAAAAATATTGTTTGTTATATTCTAATGGTTGAAGTTAGCTCCACGTGCTTTTAACACAACCAAATAAGGCAAAGCAAATATTTATCATTAGTTTAATTAACTTAATAAATCGTCTTTTTAACAAAAACACAGTAAAACTAAGTCGTATGAGCGAAATCCATTTGCCGTACACGGTAGTGTATTTAAGGTATATAAAATCTCCTCAGAACAATCTAGCTAATGTCTGCCGTCGTAATCTAAAATAGAGTAAAACGAAACAAAATTGACTTCTTGGCGGGAAAGTGAAGCGTCATTTCTGCAGTTTTGTTTAATTTCTAAAATTTGTGTTTTTTCGATTATCATCAAGGGAAAAAGAAATAAAAAAACTAATGACAAGGCAGTATTGTCTCTGACCTTAGCCTGTTCCTTCACGTAACAAATATAACAAAAATGAAACAAGAAAAAGACTTCTTGGCGGGAAAGTAAAGCGTCATGTCTTCAGTTTTGTTTTATTTTCCAAAATTTGTGTTTTTTCGAACATTAATGTGAAATAATAGTGGATTATTAACCGTTAAGTGTTTGTGAACGTGCATGAGTGTTAGCAAATGAAACAAAACAGTGCAACATCACTTTTCAAATTCTCTCAAGTAGTCCGCGTGAGACCTCATTAAAGTCCCACATCTTTACTGAGGACTCAAGGGGTTTGGGGAACATCATTTATCATTCATCTTAATCACCACTCATTATCATCAACGGAAAAAAAGAAATAAAATAATTAATGACTAGGCAGTATGGTCTCTGATCTTAGCCTTTTCCTTCACGGAACAAATATATATAAATATATATATATTTATAAAAAAGAAAAATGTCAAAGTCAAAATCTTACCATTACCAAACGAAACGGTATTGTAATTTGTATTGTTAATTTTGTAGTTACATTGCATTGTTTTAGCTGTAGATTTGTTCGTCGGAATAGTTTTTTTTAAACTACATAACAGCTTAGTGCATTGTTTGATTACAATTTCTGTGAGCCATGTACCGAGAAGTGTAATAAAGTTCTATCCTAAATAAGTGAAGCAGTGTTGTGTTTACAAATGTTGGTCACTGTGTTTCCTTTAATATTATGCTAACGATAAGGTAAGACTCAAGTTCTTTGTTCTCTAAGCTATTTCCATTTGTTGTTCTAAAAGCTAAACACTGCTTGAAGTTAACAGTATTAATAATAGGTTTATATGATTGATCACTGAAGGTCAGGTTCCGTTTCGTAATATTGTTTTTTTTATACAGATTACCACAGCATTCTGATTTACCTTCATTGCTCTCAATGAAATTTCACTGTTCAAAGATACATTTAAAGATTGTTTATCTCAAGTACAACAAGCATAACATAAATAATTAGTTCAGTCAGTTTTTCCCTTAAATCTTTATGAGTCATGTACAAAAAATTATCAGTATCTATTTTTATCAATCAACATGATTATATCATATATAAATAACTAACATATATGTACTAATTATGCAGTTCAACAGTTTTGCTATGCCAGGCTCTTTTGATTTATGAAAGAGGTGATAAGGACTTAGTCACTAGCTATCAGTTAATTGTGTATTGTAACATACAATACAATTTACTTAGTTGTAATTTGATATAAAGCATTTTATACAAGTCTGCCTAACAACTGATAAAAGTAGAATTTCAATAAGTCCCTAAATGACTAATATTAACAATAATGAAAAAAGTCATTGTGTTGGTTCATTTATTATGTTAATATTTTTTAATGTGGTTATTACTAATTATAGCAAAATTAACAAATTTTACTAATACGGTTAATGATGACCAACATAAGTGGGAAATAAAATGCTTCATTTTGGTTGTTATTTAAATAATTAATGTCTGTTTATTTTTATATTTATTTTTCCTGATGTTTTGAACCAAAACAAATTGTTAACTCATTGTAATTAATTTTTTAATGTGTAAAACATTTTGGAATGAAAATTATGAATTTCTCATAAACATATGTCCAGAAACACACAGAGATATTTCAAATTGCCCAATGTAAATGTTTTGGTTTAGCTGTAAGTCCACATTGTATGCTGAATAAATAAATAAATAAAATAAATAAATAAATCACTTTCTTGGGTAAGTAGTTTGTAGAGTTATTTATTTGAAAATGTGTATTGTCATACTGTAATGTAACTATAGATGGAATAATCAGATGTATATATTTACTTAAAGTAAATTTTTAGCTAACATAGAAAATAGCTTTGTAGAATATTTTTTTAACATAGATTAATATAAAATATTTTTACAAAATCCTTATGTTACCTAAGGTTTAATAGACCCATTTCGACACAAAATTTTATATACTTAACGTAAAATGGTTGGTTTTGATTAGTCAACAATCAAATCACTGACAATTAAAGTAGAAAAAAGCAACCATATTACATTGTAACAAGGCTATGTATGGGCACAGAATAACTAATAGTACTACCGTACAGAAGGTTCACTCTCTAACGACTTTCATGTGAAATTGAAACAAAAGTTATTATGTGACCTGAGCGTTCATATTCTAATAAGCAATGCTGACTGGATATCGATTTGACGTCAAAGCGTAGGGTTTACACGCGCGCGCATGGATTGCGATTTAGCGACGACGCGCGACGTGGAGCGTGCGAGCCGAGCGGCAACCTTTACTGCCTAGGCTTCTTTTTTTAAATATGGAAAACTCATTGCCGAGTACCACCGCATCCGGGGAGACGCGGTGGTTATGTGGAGCTCTCTTCCCAGCTTCCGCAGGGGGCATACCCACCAAAAACCATAGTACATCCTTCACTGCTGCTGAGGTGATCTGGGACCGCATTCGGAGGCGCGCCGGCCGAACGTACCTAAACTGCGGAGTGACTCCCTCCTGGTATGGGCCAACTAGATGGGTTAAAGCCCAATCTTTCCATATGCTGTTGTCCATACGGGAGGCCTGTGTGCAGCAGTGGAATGTTTATAGGCTGTTGATGATGATTACTATGATCAACCATCAGAAAGAACCTATTAAAATGCTTGTTTGCCATTATAAAACAATTACATGTTCTTTATCATTATAAAAACATAAACGTTTACAATGTAAACAAGCAGTTTCAATAAATTTACACACTCATTAACTAAATCTTGGTAATTAGTAACTTTATCAGAGTTTTTTTGTTAATGTTCACAAATCATCTAGAGATTAATATGAGAGAGTATTTGACATCAGATCTAGGAGAGCTCTCCCATGTTTTTTGCAACAATTTTTATTCATTCTACTGTACAAAATGCATGTACTTTTAAAAGCTATACCACTAATAATAATAAATTAATTGGAGTGCCTGAGGTTTTGCATTAGGTTTTGTCTTTTTCATTTACATGTAACATTGTATAAAATGAAATTTATTTGGTCGCCTGGAAAGATATAGCATTGCAGCAGCTGTCTAAATTATTTAAGACTAAAAAAAATATATGTACGATTTTACCCATATTTAAACAGGATTTAACGCAAAACTACTTAGACAATAAAGGCATCCTACCCATACCTTTTATACCTGACGTTTCGACCAAGTTGCACCGGCTGTGGTTATGAGCAGTTGGCCTGTGACCACAACCTTTTAAATACGTTTGCATATTGGAACACGAAAGTATAAAAGTATATAATATGATTTCAGATACCAAAATGACTGATCACCGCATTCGGATGGCTGCCGAGTCCCTACTGAGCAGCGTCACAAACCCACACTCACATTGTAAGTATTTAATTTAATTGATATTAAGTAAGTACTTTAATCTTACTATGCAAATTCCCATAAGAATTTGCAAAGTAAGATTAAAGCAATACTGCTGGATAGAAATAAAATTGTTAGCCACCTCTACGAGTATTCGTGACAGACATGGGGATAATACTGTAGTACTAATATTTAATCTGTGATAATACTATGAACAATGTTACGGAAGCAAATGATGCATAGGAACTGTGTTAGGATCTTAGCAAATAGAAAGCAGTGGTCTGTCTTTTTTTTGTTTTTTTTTCTAATCTCTGGAAACTTTCTAATTGGCACCTATTGTAAATTTGCATATAAAAGAGTCTTCTGCGTAATGGTGTTTTTGTCTTATGTAATTTTATTCTAATTGGAAAGTGTCCTACAAAAACTGCAACAGCCATTTTGGGGCGAATAGTAAATAATAATAGCGCTCGGCTCGATATCTGGAGATCCTGGGATCTGTTCCCAGTCAGCCTAGCATGTGTAACACGAGAACTCTTCTCGACCCGTTTTCTCGTGTTTTATTCATTTATCTCTAACTAGCGGCCGCTCGCGCTCGTTTCACCCGCGTGGTTCCCGTTCCCGTGGGAATATCGGGATAAAAAGTATCCTATGTGTTAATCCAGGTTATAAACTATCTGTATGCCGAATTTCATTTAAATCCATTCAGTAGTTTTTACGTGATAAAGTAACAAACATCCATCCATACTTACAAACTTTCGCGTTTATAATATTAGTAGGATTATAGCAATTTTGGCCTTTGCGGGATTATATACATACAATCAAACGCCCTGTATAATAACAATAAGAAGGAGGGCATTATCCAATATTTGTCACATCACACTATCTTAAAACGCTTAAATTGTGTGAAATTACAATCATTATTTATCTGGCTGACCTCAATGATCTGTACAGCATTTTGCGGTACCTATCTCTCCTTGTGCTCTGGTTTCATATCTGTAGGTACATAGTAGGTTTTCGTAGCGTACTTATAAAAATAGGTAGTAGTAATATGCTGTCCCACTGCTGGGCAAATGTGGGTTGATCACGAACCAGGGCAGCGAAGCGAACCCGCAGCATCGAAAACCCCGAAACACACTTTGAATTCAGGATCTTTGTTTAGCTGACTAGGTACATACATATAATCACGACTATTATCCCCGAAGGGTTAATCATAAACTAGGCAGTGAGGACAGCAAACGGAGTTCTCTACCATAGTCCACCTATCACTAAATAGCGACTGCACATGTGCTTAGCGTGACAGGTGGTGAACCCATCGCCGGTCTATGCTGTTAGAAGTATGTGCAGTCTTTAGTCCGTTAGTTCGCCTTCTACGACACCCAAGGGAAGAGAGGGAACAGTAGTAGTAGTATACCCGACCGGGAATTGAACCCGGAACGTCAGAGATGGCGCGACGCTAGAACCGGCGTGGTAACCACTCGAATACGGAGGTCGTCGAATAGCGATACATACGATCGAGGAACTTTTTGGTCGAGCGCTTTTCGGCGATATGCTTGCACACCTACCTATTAAACGTGACGCGTAGCGGTGAAAAAGAATACTACCAAAAGAGCGGGGGCTCTTCCCTTGGGTGTCGTAAAAGGCGACTAACGGACTAAAGACTGCACATACATCCTAGAGCATAGAGCGGCGATGGGCTCACCACCTGTTACGCTGAGCACATGTGCAGTCGCTATTTGGTGAAAAGTGGACTATGGCAGACTGCTATTGCGGTCCTCATTGCCTAGTCTCTGACTAACCTTTGAATGTATGTATTTTTTTTCTTATTTAATTGTTCTGTGTTATATTATGTTTCATTTTTGTGATAAATTGTATACTTATTCTTTTTTTTTATTGTACTAATAAAGTATGTTTAGTATAAAGTACTTTCTATTACATTTCTATCACCCAAGGTTGCCAGGAAAAGATATCTCGTTAACAATAGGGCCGCTTGTTTTGTACTTTGTCTTTGCAAAAATGTTTTCTGTTTTCTTGTGTACATTAAAAGTTTATTTTATTTTTTTATTTATTATTTAATAAACGAAATTTTATTCTGTTCTATTATTTATTTAATGATCTGTTTCCTTTCCCAGCTTACTCGCACTCGCAGTCAGTGAACCTGGTGTCCGAGGACCTGGTGGCCGGCCACCGGCCCCAGGGCCAGATGTCCACCGTGCGCCGGTTCTTCTGTCTGTTCGTCACCTTCGATATACTGTTTACGAGTCTTATGTGGCTCATATGCGTTATGGTGGGTACTGCATCAGAATTTGTAAATAAACTTACTTTGAAAACAGAATCAGCATGCAAATTACAGCACTGGGTTTACTTAAACTATTGCTATAAAGAGCTATAAATGTAGTCTAAATAAAAAAAATACTTAAGTATATTCATATTTTTTATATGTGATCCAAGTTAATACCTAGTGTAATCATTAACTGTGTAATAGTCTTTTTTAAATGTATATCCTCGACATTATGTCTTTAATTTGTCAAAGCGCAAAATTATAACATCATTCATGATGGAGTCGTTCATAGTTATAGTCATATTATCTTTATTCAAGTATACTTAATAAGTATACTTGAATAAGTACTTACTTTCGAATCGTCCATAAACATTTTAGCTGTGTGTGGATAAGAATGGGTGCAAGAATTTGCACAGCTTTACATAGATGTAACGACATTCGCAAAAGAATATGTCCTTACCAAATCATACAATGACAAAACATCTAAAATAAAACATTTATGAGTAAATACCTATTGAACTTAAGAAATGATAAAAACAAAAAAAACAAAAGTGAATCTAAAAAGTTTTACTGGTTTACTATGCACGCAAATTAAGAAAGTTGTCGAAAATGTTTTTTTGAAATGTTTTTAGGAGTCATTAGATTTATGTATTGTTTGTTATTGTTTAAAAAATTTGTTTAAAATTTCAACAAGGCGACGACCTTGTGCAATGATCAGGCTAACCTACGTTAGTTCTTTTAATGTATTTAACTAATACAGGGCATAGTACAAGTAACTCAAATACGTAAATTTTCACAATTTCGTGCAGGATCCCCTTAAGAATATATATTTTTTAACATTCTTACTACTGACAAATTATCATTGTTATTCTCCGTTACAATCAGATGCGAGGCGAGACACTCCAGCAGATCTTCGACCGTGAGATATTGCACTACGACGTCAAGACATCACTGTTCGATGTGGTGTTAGTGGCAGTCAGCCGGTTCATTCTGCTGCTGCTGTTCTACGCTCTTCTGTATATCAACAACTGGAGCGTTATAGCCGTGAGTCTTCTCATTTACAATACCGATTTTTGGAAGAAAATGTAGTCTATACCTAACTGTAACCTAGAACCTGTACCTAGTCTGTAAGTCTGAAAACACGGTACAAAGTCAAGTGTGTTTTTGTAGGTGCGGTCTCATGCGACCGCTTGGGGTTTGAGAGTGTATACAGACGAGCAAGTTGCCGGTCGACCAGTTTTCGGCGATATTCGCTTGCGCTCCATTTCAACCGCGCGTACGTACAGTAGCGTGCGCGTAGATGTGCAAGCATGTCGCCGATAAATGGTCGACCGGGAACTTGCTCGACTGTACGTATGACTGAATGTATTACTAACTGTCTTTATTGTCCCAAAAACGAAACCGCAGTGCCAGCTGACTAATCCGTGGTTATTAATACGGTTTCTATTTGTTTCAGTTGTCAACGGCTGGAACGTGCGCCTTCCTAATAGCGAAAGTGTTCGTGTTTGACGTGAGTACTGATAAATCCGGTTCGAAGGACCAAAAAAATGTAGCAAGCAGGATAGAGATCGTCTAATCTAAAACTGAACGGGAAGAGTCCACTAGAAAGTGGAGAAGTCCACTAAATTTAATCGTTTTAAGGTGTGAGAAAAAATATTTATTGTAATACTTTACATGTGTGCGCGCGGCGATTTTCCTGTGCACTTTGACTGGCCCAACTAGTGGTGCGATCACTCCCGATACTCTCTTTGTATAGACAGCTATTTATGCGAATACACTTCCGCTCTGTCGTGCATCTGCAATATTTATGCACTGTTTGGTCAACAGATCCGGCCATTCGGCCATGTCGTACCATATTGGTTTCTAGCCGGTGACTGAACGACCAATGACGAAGACCGTAAACATAGTAGGGGTGTTCATTTTTTGATTAGACGACCTTTCCTTTATTTTTACTTTACTTTTTTTGCCCACTAGTGGCCGGACGCGTGCCAAACAACAACAAACAAAAGCCTTGTTTTTGTGTTAGTGAGAAAAAATAGTTATAAAATTAAATTCTTTTATAAAGTAAGTTGGTGTGGTTTTGAACTATTTAATTAACACGTGGTATAAGCTTCGCCGAGCTGGAGGAGCTCGATGGCGCAGCGGCTAGTAACTTTCGTAAGCAACTTTCGCAATGCCGGGTCGCTGGATGGGTGAACAAATTAAAAACATCCCGCGCTCCTCCGTGCTTCGGAAGGCACGTGAAGCCGTTGGTCCCGGTTGTCCTCGATTGGCGGCAATCGTTAAAACACACCAACCCGCATTGGGCCAGTGCGGTGGGTAACGGCCCTGTGACTGCGCCACCCACCGGATGCGCCGCACATTATTCGACATAAAGCAAACACTTTCCCAACCGTGTCAACAGATAGCGCCACAAACGCATACCAACGACGTCGCCATACTACGACGATAATCACATCACAAAATCACTCCGTCATAGCTCCTACAAACCATTTAGCATTCAGTCTTACAGCACCAACTATAGACAGAACAGTTTCCTCATTAGGGTCTGTATGACTATTAACAAAGCTACAGAAAGCGAAATGGACCTTTTCTACGATACTATTAATAGTATACGAAATGTAATAATTGAACTCGCTGATAATGTTATATAAGAATACATGTTTAAGTTATTTAGAAATTTCAAAAAGTACTTGCATAGAAATTTTAATATTAGGTAACTAAGAAGACTGTGAAACCGATTTTCGTTTTTATGGTTAAGAATCTTTTTGATGTCTATATGTGGTAGCTTATCAATAGCTTTTTGTTACTATTTTTTGGTTATTAGTTACTTTTTATAAGCTATTATCTATCCTAAAACAATAAATAAATAAAATAGTATGGGAAGCCTGCATCGCGGTAGCGAAGTTCCACCATCTCCTTCGCTAAATATAGCACCTCCAACTACCATCCGTTGGACTTCGGTCCCCGAGCTATACCACCCAGCTCGGAGGAAGATCTTCCCTTTGGCCTTCTTACAACGTAACATCCATCCTACCATCCGCTCCCCTACAGCCCAACCCCCCCCCCCCCCCCCCATGTGATTTTATCTATGTGGGAAGGCCTGTGCCCAGCAGTGGGACGTTTGTAGGCTGATGATACATACATACATATTACGACTATTATCCCCGAAGGGTTAGTCGGAGACTAGGCAATGAAGACTGCAAAAGCAGTTCTCTGTCATAGTCCACTTTTCACCAAATAGCGACTGCACATGTGCTTAGCGTGACAGGTGGTGAGCCCATCGCCGCTCTATGCTGTTGGATGCATGTGCAGTCTTTAGTCGTTAGTCGCCTTTTACGTCACCCAAGGGAAGAGAGGGGGTGGTAGTATTCTTTCACCGCTACGCGACGCGGTTAATATATAAATATTTTATTAATATACACCCTTAATTTTTGTTCGTTTTAATGGAAATTAAGGGTGAGTTCCACCTATGAAACTGAACAACTTTCCCCAAAAAACCTATGTGCAAAAATGACAAAAAAAAATTCGACCTCCCATACAAAACTGTCCGATCAGCTGACGACAATAGTATTAGTTAGTATAATATATTTGGGGAAAGTTGTTCAGTTTCATGGGTGGAACTCATTAAGGTTGTATAAATAAATCTTCCCCCATTCCTTTGCCCACCAGTGGCCGGACGCGTCGCAGCCGGTGTACCAGGTGTTCCTGATCCTGACCTCCTTCACGCTGGCGTGGAGCGAGGCCTGGTTCCTGGACTTTAGGGTGCTCCCTCAGGAGTTGCAGGCGAAGCAGATCATAGACTGTATAGGTATGGTTGTTGTTTATGTTTTCTAAGGTTTAGTGCGAACACTACACATTGAAATGAAACACTTATTACGGTGATGCAACGTTAAAAAAAAATGTCCAGCTCAGGCAGGTAGACATTATTTTCAAAGTTATGTTTGAGTTTATTTGATCGTGTTTTAACGAAAATAATCAAATATTACGAACTTATTACGAATCAAATTCGTATTCATATGAAGTCTTCCTGTGACCACGGACCCGTGTAAAGGGTTAGAAACGTCAGGACTAAAAAAACATATGTAACTAATGAAGTAAATATAATGCAAATTTGGTCTGTAAAAAGTGTTTCATTTCAACGGTTGTTATTATTTTATTAATATCCTTAACTACTTGATCCGACAGACTATTTACATTTTTTTTATGGACCCTGGGCCATAGATATAAGCAAAAGAGAGATACAGCTTGCCCTTAGTAGGGAGTAGGAATTAAAAAAACTTTCAACTTCGATTTTTGTAAAATTTATTTTTATGAAAATTAGTCATTAAACTAATTGACCGTAATTCGAAGCTTATTATGAGGGAGGCACTTCCGTTTCCGTCGACTTCGTTCTTAGTTGACCTACTCTTTTTGGTTCACTTCCGGTGAACCGCCTACCGCCATCACCAGGGAGTGGGGGAGAAGCGCTCGTTTTGAGCGCGCTCGCCATTTTGAATCATTGGCGTTTTTGTTTCCCATCGAGTGAACACGTACGAACAAAAAGTACATCATATTGCATAAAATAACGTACGAAATCGTTATTTAAAATGACTGAGTAAGTTTATAAAATTGAATTTACTTTAACGGCTCTTGCCGTTCGATTTTTATTCTTTATATTGATTTTTAAAAAAAAACTAATATGGAGTTTTTAAATTAATTTTACCATAACGGTTTTTGCCGTTCGGTTTTTATTTTTCTTTAAATATACATTGTTTTAATGTTATTTTTCTTTGTTTCGGTAGTGACCTACAAATTTTAACGTCTTGTATCGGCTATGCGTTAACATTTTTATATTTTTCAGTAAAAACGAAAATAATATGTCGGAATTGGCAACTGGGAATAAAGCCAAAGAATCCAATCCAAGTGATAGTGACCCCAGCAGTAGCACTTCAAGTTCATCGTCTGAATCAAGTGCTCCAAAACGCAAACGTTCAAAACGTCGGCGTAAGCACAAGAAAGCGAAAAGCAGCCGGCGATCGAACAGTGCGCTCGACAAGTTAGCAAGGGAGGTAAGTGAGTTGAAAAAACTGGTTTCTTATCCTGGTGCTGATAATTTGAATACAACACGCTACGATGATAATGTCTCTATTAGTTCCCAAGTTAGTGGGCGATTATATGATAACGATAATAATGATTGCATTGATTCTCATTATACCCCCTCTATTAATGATAATGAAGTCACATTAGGATTCGGAACAAAATTAAAGGAACCCCCGATTCCTAAAACCCCAGACAATTTTTTGAAAATGCTTCTCGAAATTCAACATTTTAATGATAAATCTTGGTCGGAGGTCCGTTACGCGGACACACAAAAATCATATAATCACACACCTGGCTTCACGGAATTGGAGCTAAATGATGAGATCAAAGTATATGACAGTTTACGACACTTAGCTTATGCAGACAAATCGTATGCTGCCCTAACCTTTTGTTTCTTGAAGCATAAAGAAGTATTAGAAAACTCTCTACGAAGCTTGATTACGTGGGAAAAAAGTAATGATTCCGATGCCAATACATTAGGTGAAAAAATAAGCGAGTTGTTTTGTACCGGTGATTATATCAAGGTCTCTACGGATCTACTGCAATTGATTTGTGGCCATAGGGCCGAAGCTATTGAAATGCGTAGAGACGCAATAATAAGCAATGTTAAAGATCCTATGATTAAAACAGCTTTATATTAAATTCCACCCTCGCCTGGCTATCTCTTTAACCCGGAGAGCTTTACAGCATTATTAGAAAAATCTGGGGGGAGTGAGAAAAATTTTTTGGCCGCTGAATAATCAAGGCAATGACATTGCTATTACTTCTGGTAAGACACGTAAATTGCCAAATCACCCCTCGCGGGGGTCGATCCATGGTAGATTGCCACCGCGTGGTAATCAATCTCACAATAATTATTATTGTGATCACACGCAACATTCTGGGAGACATAACCACCTACCCTCGCAGGGTGAGTGTGGACACAATCATTACTCTTCGCGAGAGCCTACTTATAATAATAACGCTCAACCTAGAGCTGGACCCAGTGGTCGAGGGTCATTTCACCACTATGGCTCGCGGCCTGAACGTGGAGCATTTGCCTCGCAGCGAGGAAATCGCAAACGACACTACTCGCCATCTAACCATAAGGGAAATGCTAAAAAGCAAAGACAATGACTCTCAAACGTTTCATGCCGGTCAGTTAGCACGATATTACGAAAAGTGGAAAGAAATGGGTGCGCCAACAGCAATCCTAAGATTATTAAGAGGGTATCGCATACCATTTGCTCAAGTGCCACCTCTGATTACTCCCGATGTTTAAAAAACCCAAAAACAGAGTTCAAGGCAGATATCTGCAGTCATAGACAAATTAAAAAATCAGGGTGTATTGGAAGTAGTGAAACCGTCTCCAAGCTTTGTCTCGCCAATGTTCTTGGTCCCCAAAAACGATGGGACGTCAAGACCAATCTTCAACTTAAGGAAGTTGAACGAGTATGTGCTAACCGACCGTTTTCGCTTGATAAATATGAACAAAATACCGGACTTTCTACAGCCCGGAGACTGGTTATGCAAAGTAGACCTCTCTCAGGCATATTTTCACCTAGCTGTTGCCAAGTCCCACAGATGCTTTCTAAGGCTTGTTCACGAGGGGGAACTGCTCGAAATCACTTGCCTACCATTTGGCCTATGCACGGCACCAAAAATCTTTGCTACACTAACAAATTGGGTAGCGCAATACATGCGAGACAGATCGGTAAGGATTCTGGTGTATTTGGACGATTTTCTGATAGTAAATCAAAATGCCTCTGTTTTGCAAACCCAAGTGAAAATGGTAATAGATGTCAAACAACAGACGAGCAATTGTTGCATTCGAACCAAAAAGAGATGTTAGCAATACTGAAAGTACTCCAAACACATGCCAGCTTAATGAAAGACAGTTTAGTACTGATTCAATGCGACAACCAGACAGCAGTATCATACTTACGCAAAGAAGGAGGCACAAAATCCCTTGCTTGTCTGAATGTAACATGCAAAATATTACAAATTCTAGATCAACATCAAATTCAATTTCGTATACACCACATTCCGGGAATTTTCAACGGTCACGCCGATCATCTTTCGAGATTCCGGCAAGCTCCCGAATGGCACCTGCTACCCAGCTGCGTAGAAAAAGTCTTTGCCAAATGGGGGACTCCAGTGATAGACCTCTTTGCGTCAAAACGAGCGCATGTTCTATCAAACTATGGAACCCTGGAAATAACGGATCAGGAAGCATTGGTACACGACGCGTTCAGCGTTCATTGGACTTACCCTCTGGCGTGGATATTCCCACCACCATTCCTAATCCCCAAAATATTGGCACACTTAAATCAAGCTTCAGGGACATACCTGCTGGTGGTACCCAGATGGAAAAAGGTATTTTGGAGAGCCGATCTAAGTGCCCGAGCTCTGGCACCACCGTTCACGTTATACAACCTGAAACAACATCTGATAGACGTGTCCACGGGCCTTCCACCAGGCAGGGTGGAAGACATAACTCTGGAGGTCTGGAAATGTGGGGGTGGACTAAGGACTTATCCGGATGGGATATCAACCAGTTATCACTTTTAAAATCCTCTTGGCGACCTTCCACACTTAAAACTTATGAAGTGGCTTGGAATTGATGGGTATCTTGGTGTAAAATCAACAAAGTAAATCCAGTTAATCCATCTCCGTCCGATCTAGCCATGTTTCTAGCGGACCTACATCTCAAATTTCATTTATCTTTTAATACAATCCAATTACATAAATCTGTTGTTTCAACACTAACTGCCGTACTCAGAGACGTCAATTAAGTTTTAATGACAATTAAATGTCTTTCCTTCTCTATTTAGCACTATACATAAGAAAGTGACAGCAAGAGACTTAATTGTCATTAAAACTTAATTGACGTCTCTGAGTATGGCAGTTAGTAATGCAGAATACTCAAATCAGCTAAGTTCACATACACTTGTTAAGCACATTATGAAGTCCATAGCATTGAAAAACCCTAAAAACGACAAGCCTCCTATTTGGGATATAAATGGGCTTTGTTGCTTTTTATCAAACTATTCCTTTGATAATTCTAACATTTTTAAAACTGTACGACATACAGCAATATTATTACTGTTATGTTCTGGCAGGCGAATCCATGACCTAACGTTATTAAATATCGATTCCAAACATTGTGTTAGATCTGATGGTTCAATTGTTTTATGGCCAATATTTGGATCTAAAACGGACAGGTATGAGCAACGTCAGTCCGGTTGGAAATTGCTCACAAATCAGGAAAATGTTTACTTAAACCCAGTCTTTTGGATAAATAAAACAATTTCTTTGCTGGATAAGAGACGTCAACTAGCAAAATCAAATAGTTTATTTATGACCTTACAAGGAGTAGCCAAGCTAGCTTCTCGCACCGTAATTGCTAATTGGGTCAAAACAATACTCAAAGAGGCAGATATTGTAGCCACACCCGGTAGTGTGCGTTCAGCGGTAGCTTCGCGTAACTGGGTGGATAACTTTCCCTTAGAGGAGATACTGGCCCGTGGAAATTGGAAATCTGCACACACTTTCAAGCGTTTTTACCGTCGTGAGATTTTAACTGATTGTGTAAATGAAACTTCATCTTTATCAGTAACTAATTTATTTAATCCAATTGATTAATATAAATCAAAAATAGAGTCCACTGTAAGGGAATACATATATATTATTTTTTAATATGATACCTTTGCATTTTATTTCCCTCTTCACATTGGCGTTAAATGCCATCACCAGGCGATAACAAACACGTCTCATAATAAGCTTCGAATTACGGTCAATTGGTTTAATAGCAGCGTTTTACCTGAAATAAAACGCATATTAAACTACTTACCTAATTCGAAGTTTACTTTTTATATCTGCCTGGCGAAATTCGACACAATGATTCAAAATGGCGAGCGCGCTCAAAACTAGCGCTTCTCCCCCACTCCCTGGTGATGGCGGGAGGCGGTTCACCGGAAGTGAACCAAAAAGAGTAGGTCAACTAAGAACGAAGTCGACGGAAACGGAAGTGCCTCTCTCATAATAAGCTTCGAATTAGGTAAGTAGTTTAATATGCGTTTTATTTCAGGTAAAACGCTGCTAGTACGGTTATTAAATGAGCTCAAATTATTAAATGAATAAGTTTCACTGAATAAATGAATTTGCAGCGTTTAGCAATAAAAAAAAAGCAAAGTAAAAATAATTTATTTGGCTTTGTGTACACACGGCGTCAGATCAACCTACCCTAAAGTGTCAAATTTCTCCAATGAATATTGATCTTTACAACCTAAGTATAAAGTTCAAAATTTATTGTAGAAATTTGACAGTGTTGGGTAGGTTTTCTGACGCCGTGTGTACATTTATATTTATTTTTTAAGGTTAACTGCGAAAATTGCATGTGTAGTTTAAATGTTCTAATGAAATACTTTTTTCGGATGAACTAGCGTTTATTTACTACATATTAAGTTTTAAGGTTGTTTCACACATATCAGTGAAGTCGCAGTTCCGTCACCGTGTCCGCTCAGTTCAGTATCAGTGCTTCAGTGTTGCGTCAGTGATTCAATTCACACATGTCAGTACTGCTTCAGTGAAAACGTGTCCGTCGTCAAGTATCGTCCTCCATTTTGCCGGCAGTGATGCCAACGATTTGTTAGCCGTAGATCCAATACGCAATTCGTCTATTTCGCATTTTGCCGTTCGCCTACTACTCAATTCGTCATTAATTTGATTCGACCATCCAACGGTTAAGCTTGCTACCCACCAGATTCGACTTATGAAACCACCAGACATTACCATTGTACCAGAAAAAATTACTGAGTGGTTGAGTGATTTCGCCTACTGAAAATTAATTTTTTTTAATCCACTAGAAAAACCACCAGCCACTAAAAGCAATATTTCGCCACTAAAGGGGGGTCGAAACCACCAGTTTTAGTGGAAAATCCACTAAGTTGGCAACACTGTTTGCCGGCGTCAGTGATCCGACAAAAAATATCGTAGTCAACGAATACCGTCCGTGATTGCCGGTGCCGGCACTGACACTGAAAGCACTGTTCACGTCACTGACACTGATAAGTGGGGATACGTTCATAGAGAATGTATGTAAGAATATTTTTCACTGCGCCGGTACTGTGCCAGAACTGTGACTTCACTGATTTGTGTGAATTGACCTTCATTTTTAGTTCTAACGTTTCGAATCCTTTACAGGGTGCGTGGTCCCCGTCGTACCGTATATGTCACACGAAACTTATAATAATGAGATATAGTCTGACCGCTACCGCTGTACCGCGCCTTGGGTATGCGAGCGGCGAGGCGGGGGGGGGCGAAACAATTGCTCCATTTTGTCATTCTGCCGTCATCGCTCACGGCGGCAACTAGTGTGTCAGACGCACATGAGATAGAATATCTAAAAATGGGTCGTGCATTATCTCGAGATATCAAGACTGTCATTTTCAAAGTGGCCGAATATTTTAAGAAAAGAAAAGCAAACAAAGAAAGTTTATATTTCCAAGAGTTAAAGATTTATTTCATTTATATTGGTTCTTTAATTTGTACTTATCTAAAAATCATATTGGACAAAAACGGATTGGATGTAATTATACTCGTAAATATAAAGCTTTAATAAACTGTGCTTCGATATCTTAAGATCTGTCTGACACTACAAATCTCATGTGAGTTCATGCTCTTTACTTCCCAGGCCCCTCCTCCCCGCGCATACCTAGGGCGCGGTACAGCGGTAGCGGTCAGGCTATAACAAGTAACTTCAAGTAACTTTTATTTAGAGACGACCAACACCTCAATCTCCATGTGACCACGGATCCTGTAAAGGGTTCGAAATGTCAGTACTAAAATAAAACGTAAAAAGTGTTTCATTCCTTGATGTCATAATTATTTGAGGCGCCGGTAGAAAAACGGATAGATGCTCGGATTGAACGCGAGAAATCGTGGTTAGACTACTGACGTGAACCTACTTAATTACAGGATGAGTTGACAGGACTATTAA